>OZ014509.1:20734231-22139567 GCA_963966075.1 Aphodius sticticus
ACGTAAGTGTCATTTGGACGGTGTATTCGGGGGTCAACGGAGTACAATATCCGAACGCAGCTTTAATCGACATATCTGTCTACTTCTACTAGTTTTATTTTAATGCAGACATAGCCAATCTCGATCAAATAGAATCGCATGCAGCTAAACTATTAATTTTAATATAGTATGATAAAGTCATGTGCCTGGCCACATCAGATTTTTTACAATAACTCGGTTCCGTTGAAATACGATAATTTTGAATGAATACTTTTTTGGTTCTTTTTTCACGCTCTACAATTAAGGTCGCATAAATTTTTTTACCTATCGGTCATCGTTATAGAGATATCGATCGAAAAAGTCAAAATTTAAGGTAGTGAAATTTGTTTTTTGCTATATTCTCCTTTCGCGCGATAGATATCGAAAAAATGTCTATTATGAAACGTTTAGAGCATGTTCAGACCTACAATTTTGTTCTTTTATTTTTTCGCGTCGACTAAAATTACGATCGCTAGCGCGCGGCATATTCGGTAAGTCCGTGCCACGTTTCGACTTAGCCGCTCGCACGGTTGTATGCACACGTCAAAACGGATGAAAGGTTGTTCGGGGAATTATTGGGGTACAAAATAAATAAATAAAGCAGACAAATTATGAAACAAGCACATGAAATTTATTGAAAAATAATTTTTTGTGTAGCCAAATATAATAATTAAGGGCCCCCTTTTTTACATTTTTCTTCGTTTCACTGGTCCTGGCTGAAGAAGTTCTCTCTCGGTTAACTCTTCGAGTTGTAGAGACTCTTGAACCGCAGGAAATGATGCTGGGATGGTCGAAACATCATCATCGTCGTCGTCGTCGTCGTCGCTGAATAGAATGTCTACTCTGGCGATGTTGTTGCATGTTATTATGGAGTGAGCTATCGCTGTAAATTTCTTACTTTATCATACGCAGTATGTAAACTATTGTAATCGTGCCAAAAAAATATTTTGAGATTTTAGCGGAAATATGTCTTTTTGGGTCCCCTGAACATTTTTGACCAAGGTACAAAAAATGTCTGTGTGTGTGTGTGTGTGTGTATGTGTGTGTGTACCCGTTTTTTGTGGCGACGATTCAAACTTAGAAGTTACATAACCAAACTTAGAGCTGAAAAGCTTTCTGTTCAAAAGGGTCCAAAGGAACTGGAGGTTTAGTCTTAGCATCTTTGAAAGATTTTGCAAATAAGCCGCCATTTCTGGAATTTCGTCGAAATAGTTAAATAATAAATTAAAGATGAGGAAATTCTGAATAATTTATGACTATGACATTTTTTGGTATAATCAATAGTTTAGCTGCATGAGCAAATTCTATTTTATCGAGATCGGTCGTACTGCATTAATACTAGCCGGGATTTGTTAGATTTTTTTATTCTAATGACAGTAAGTAGTGACAAAAGCTAATGTTTTGACAATAACTTCTATCAATATAACCTGCGTTCGGATATTGTTCACCGTTGCACTTTTTACACCAAATAACACGTGTGTTATTTGGACGGTACCCGGACAGTACCCGGTGTCAACGGAGTACAATATCCGAACGCAGCTTTAATCGACATATCTGTCTAGTTCTACCAGGTTTATTTTAATGCAGACATAACCGATCGCGTTCATGCAGCTAAGCTATTAATTTTATATATAGTATGATAAAGTCATGTGCCTGGTCACATCAGATTTTTTTCAACTGCTCCAATGCACCGCGTTTATCTATTGTGATGGTCGTGGCAAGAAAAACTTGAAAAGATTAAGGATCAGCGGCTTCGACAACTTTTACGAATGCATCCGATGGGGGATAATTATTTTTATCGTAAACGACACCTCTAATGTCCTTGCGGAATATTGTAGCAGCTTCGCGAATAACTCTTAGCCTTTCTTCACGAGAGTCCGTTTTTTTTCTTCATACCATTTCTTCGAAAGTATTTTAAAACCAGTATTCCGAAAACAAACTACACAATCAAGTCCTTGTTTTTCGTTTATAAGAATGTTATCTTATTTATACGATCGATATCTCAATAACCATGAACAATAGGTGAAAATGTATAGGAGCTAAATTGTAGAGCGTGAAAAAAGCAACAAAAAAGTAGTGATTCAAAATTATCGTATCTCAAAAAAACTGAATTTAACCCGTTTTTCAAGATGGCGGAAATGCACATAGGAAATCTTGGTCGACAATTTGAAGTTAAGCTTTTCTAGCTTAACTAAAAGCATATATCAGTATACCACGGAAGTGATAAAGCTGAAATCGAAAGGCCCTCAAATGTCCGTTGCGTCATATTATTGGAGGTCTGGACAAAGGTAGATGGAAAATACCTAAGTAACCTAACGGCAGATTAAAAATTACATAGTGCCAGTAGCAAAGCTGGCTTAAGTATGAGTTTGGCATAACTAAAATTATGATAAATTCAGAAAACAAGTATGAATACCTAACTAGCAAAGGCCAGCAAATTAAATACAGCAATGACTACGGCTAGTTAGGTCAAATAGACTCCTTCCACGAAAGGCTAGAAAAATAAGTGAACATAAGCTTAGGAAAGGCATAGATAATGTAATGGTCGCTGGAAAATATATTTAAAGGTAAAATATATGACATCAACATAAAAATTATTTTCGATTGCTTTTATGCGTGAGTCCGGTACCACTTACGGCTCACAAACATGGTTCCTCACAAAAGGAAGCCAACACAAAATCAGAACAACGCAGAATAAAATGGAGAGATGTATGTTAGGAGTATCGTGGAAAGATCGGTTATGAAAATGAAGAATATCGCTAAAATCCTTAAGAAATACTACTCTCAAGACACTGAAGTGAAGCTGAGTGGACCATGTCTTTGGAAAGTGGGATGAGGCAGATAGGACACTATTAAATAAAACTAGAAGAAGAGGCCGTCAAAAGAAAAGGTGAACCAATGGCATTAGATACGTTGCAGGAAGTCAATGGTTCACAAATACGGTACCTTTCCGTTTATCTGTACATCAACTTACTCTTCTATCTGGGGCTCTATTCTTCACCCATCGGTATGTCAAAGACCCAAACTGATGAAAAAGGCTCTATCTCCCAATTATTTCAATCATTGGTGTAATAATTTCTCAAACATGAGTACCAATTTTACCTATTGAGCTTTTTAGTCGTCTTCCAGTGACAGTGGATTACACTTTCACTGGTTCTCTCATATAGGCGTTGAACGATTGGTTGATCAGTTTTTTAATATCTTCTCTGATATATTAATTTCCGGGTGGAAACCGCGTTGAGGACTTTGAAGCAGTCGACGTTTCGCGCTCTGTTGCAAGAGGCATCTTCAGGACTAAGTTATCAAGCCAAGTGCTAAGAAGATACTGTCGTCTGTTGGGACGGGTCTTTATATATGAGTGGACTGGTGTCACCAGGTGGTGTTTGGAGTGGGGGTAACGAAGTGGAAGGGGTAGGGTTAACAGGTAGTGGGCCAGCAGGTAAAAGCGGTTGGGAGGACTGATTTCCAGGTATGATGTAAGTGAAAACCATCGTCTCTATCAGCGAGAGCTGAACTAGTGATTTGTCGCAATCTAGTGTAGCGCTCGTGCTCAGATACTCGGGCGCTAACTGATCGCTTCGTCTCGCCAATATAGACACTTCCACAAGCACATGAAATCCGGTACACACCAGCGAAAAGAAGAGGAGGGACTTTGTCCTTCGTAGAAGGAAGTAGGTTCGATAGTTTGGAAAGGGGTTTGCATATCGGTTGTATGTTGTACTTGCGGAGGATGCGTCCAGTACGATCTGTCGTACCCTGGACGTAAGGAAGGAAAGCTGTTGCAATTGGGACGTCGTGATGCTCTTGGGGTGTGTTATCGGTTGGGTTTAGGTGTCGGGAAATGGTTTTAATTATCGAGGACTTGGGATAGTTGTTTTGGGATAAGACTTTGGTTAAGTGGTCAAGTTCGTTTTGGAGGTATGGGGGTGGATTATAGAAATTGCTCTTTTCACAAGGGTGTTGATCACTGCTTGTTTCTGAGCGGGGTGATGGTGGGAATTGGCATTGAGGTATCTGTCGGTGTGGGTGGGTAATATTCCGCTACGTCATATAGTCAGTTCAATTGCCAGTCCTACCTATGCTCTTTCCAAGTTTCTTGCCAACATCCTACACAAATATACCGGTAACACGGACTCCTTCATCCCCAATTCCCAACATTTTGTGCAAAGAACCCAAAACCTGTCCCTTGATCCTCAACACCTCCTGGTTAGTTTCGACGTTGAGTCCTTATTTACTAGGGTTCCAATCCAGGATACCTCTCTCTTCTTAATTGTTGTGTAATATGTTAGATGGTGTAAGTTAGTCTAGACATGTGTGAAGCGTAAAAGGCAAATAAAACGAAGTAAAGCTTCAGAAAGGAAGATTTTGATACAAGAAAAATGCGCTTAAGGCAATACCATGCACTGCAGCGAGGGTTCTTTCACCCACCATTGTACTGTATTCTCTATTCAATATGCATAATTCCTTCAGGGGCGTTCTGTCAATAAATAATGAAATATACAACTCGACCACTTTTTTTATTATACACCCTGTATGTTTTTTTTTGTTCGGATGGCATTAAAATTCAACAGAGCATAAATCTCTCCTTTGCCAGGGATGTCAATTCCAGGGAAATATATTACGTCAACCGTTTCGGGTTCGCTCTCTCGTCCCTAACCAAATGATTCACACCTTACCTTTCACGTCCTGCTTAAATCTAAAATAAGATCTTCGGCCCGGAAAGGTCTATTAGGCCTTGTCGTCTATCCCATCCCCTCCGATTCTCGGCAATAATTGGAAATGCCTAGGAAGCAATCAAGCAATAATAGATACCACACACCTGATTACACGCAGATAATGTTTGTTTTCGTCTATATCTCGACGGCAATTGTTTATTGTTAAATTATCTTCGGTGTGCGTCGCGGATTGACACACATACATTCGGGCGGATTATAATAGAACTCAAGGTTCGACGCATCACGGTCGGGGTGTTCTACAGTCAATATTTGCTTTGTATTAGTGTTGCCTGCGAGTTGCTTTGTCACTGATTGATGAGATTTCCAGAAAAATGAAAGTAAAGTCAAATATAATTTTGGTTTAGGTGTATTATTTTCACCTACCTACAAATTTTTCCATAGTTATATGAGAGATCAGTTGGATTTGTTGCACTATTTTAGCGCCAATTGAAAATTTTTATATTACTGGGAACATGGAATATAAATTGGCGTTTATGGTTTATTCCATTGAATTGAATATAAAATATGCTGAACATTTCAACTCTAGACAGTAAATAAACACAAACTGCAGCAATTAGGACACTTAAAACAATCGAAACTGAACAAAAGCAGCAAGTAAATACGTATCTCTGTTATTATTCCATGTTCCAGTTGAATTTCAACCTTTTGACAAGAAAGTACCTCATTGTGATTTTCTATTTGTATTATGCATTCATTTATTGCCAATTTTGCTGATGTGCTGTTTTTGTTTCGCTTGTTTTGTAGTTTTCGCCTGACTTTTAATCCGAAACCGGTTGCGCAAAAAGATGTATATTTTACAAGGAAGAACTAGTTTGAATACGTTTTTCTTTATTTGATATTTGTTATTGGTTGACTCAAGTAGATAGCAGCATATGTATGGATAAAATACAAGTTGCCTACTATATATAGAATAATCGTAGTTAACTTTATGACCTTGGGGTTGTAGACGTTAAGCCTAGTTCAGACCAGGTCAACAGACGGCGACAGCAACAGGACAACATTACCGGACCAGATATATTACTGTTGTTAACAATTCAAATCAAAATACCGTAGACCAGATCAGGTTCATCACAAAAAGCCGCATGTCGCATCTACAGGTTGCTCATTGTTGCCCAGGTGTAAATGAGACGTTTATATGATAGGTTTTTCTGTTCAGACTTTTGTCGAATGTTTTTCATCTGTGGGTGGTGATAGCCAAATAAATCGCGTGTCGATAGAGTGCTGGCCCTTTCAGTGACTATTTTATTACCAGTATGCCAGGCCTGCCTTGTGACTCGGACTATGTGGACACTTTTCGCGGCGTTGCACACCCGCGAGGGGGGGGGGGGGGTTGTTTTCACACAACCCGGTAGAAGCGCACCGTGTTAAAGAACTTATTTTTAAACAAAAATCGTCGTCTTGTGGTGCGGATGGTATTTCATCAAAAACGCTTCAGTTTTCCGCTTCTTTTTGTTCAGAGCCTCTGACCCACATCATCAATTACTCCTTCGAACAGGAATACTTTCCAATATCCTGGAGAGAAGCAGTAGTGAGACCGATCCCCAAGACCACCAATCCTGTGACATATGCTGACTATCGACCCATAAGTCTTTTGTGCACTGCATCAAAGATTGCTGAATCCATTTTACATGGCCAAATGATAGAATATCTCGAGGACCAGAACATATTACCGCCAATCCAGTCCGGTTTCCGCGGGGGTCACAGCACCAGTACTGCTTTACTGCAAGTGTTGGATGACGTTGTGACTTCGCATCGCAAGCACTTCACCACCGCACTCGTCCTCTTGGATATATCAAAGGCTTTTGACAGCGTGAACTTTGCTGGAGTATAAAGCTGGAGTATTACGGAATTCGAAATGAGATGCTGAACTGATTGAGACACTACCTCTCTGGTCGAACCTTAAGAACAAAGCTAGACGGGGTCGGTTGCTCGAGAATGGTCAATGTGAGTTGTGGTGTTCCGCAGGTATCAGAGCTCGGTCCCCTTCTGTTCAATGCCGCCACGCCACGTCTGATCTTCCGGAGATATTATCAAATTGCACCTGCAATATGTACGCGGATGATTTGCAGATCTACACATCAATTGACGATGATGATTTCGTAGAAGGAATAATAACCATCAACTACCTTCAAGTAAACCCAGTCAAATGCCAGATTTTCCTAGTCGGGGGACGGGATAGTGCGATGCGCGTTCGTGACTCGGTGTCCAAGATAAGTCTAAATGGCACCGCGTTGAGGTAGCAAGAAATATCGGTGTAATTGTGGACTCCAACCTGTCTTTCGAGGATCACGTTAACAAAGTTTGTCAACGCTCCTACGCCAAACTGAAGTTTTTATATCAATTTAAAAATTTATTGCCAACTGATGTAAACATTGTAATTTCAGATTCTCTAATATTGTCAGCTGTGAGCTATGCTGACGTTGTCTATGGCCGTTTCATTACACAGTCAGCAAAGCGACGTCTACAGAGTATCCAGTATAGCTGCCTGGCATACGCAACTGGATGTCCTGGACGTCAACATATGTCCGAGGTTCTTCGGGGAGCTGGATGGCTGAGAATGGAGGAGCGTCGTTTCATACATTATGTTGGTGTGGTCAGAGCGGCAGTTGTCGATGGAAAACCTTCATAGCAGAAGATTCAGCCTCGAGAGGGGGCTCACGGAAGAAACCTTCGACATGTTTCAACCACCACCTCTGTCCCGCAACATAGAACGGCATTGTTAAGAAAATCCTTCAGCTATCTTGCTTTTCACATAACAACACTGTACTAAACAATGTACGTTTTAAAAGCAAGCAGACTGTTTCTAGATGCTTAAAACAGTCGCTTATCAATGGAGAGCTTCAACCTGAAAATCTCTACTAATTATTAAAGTATCTTAACTTTTTCAAATCTATACAGTATGCAGAGTAATGATTATATTTTAAATCACAATATGTGTTACCTTTTGTAATTTTTATTTATTGCAATAAAGAATATTATTATTATTATTGATTAAAGCCGGAACAATGTTAGGTTTAGTCAGAACTTAACCAATCCAAATTATTTCCCATATGGCCAATCCAGGCTTTCCTTAGTACACAACACTCACTCTTATATAGGTAGGTACTTGCATTAAAATAACTGTGACTGAATACAATTTTTTTGGTAAAACAACAAACAACTGATAATGCCTACGATTCAGACTAATGCAACTGACAGCGAGAGGCAAGAGTTATGGGGTATGTTCACATTTTTAGGGTTTCGTACTTCGAAAGTCAAACCAGGGAGTCTACTCTCGTCATCTTTTTGAAGCGAATGTGAGACTGTGCGAGACTTTTCGAGTGGTTAGGTGAGCCGGAGTGGGGATATCTGCGGTTGCCCTGGTGTTTGGAACGTATGGGCGTGATCACACATTTTTTAAATTGCATGTCGCGTAGTGTTTGAGATTGTCCCATAAGCGCGTCAGTCCCCTCACCTCTATTTACAAAACTACTACAGCTAGAACTTGGAAAATAATACTGCTATTAGAAGTCTACGAAAACTTTACAGGCAATATTTAGGTATTACAATGTTTTCAAAGGACTAGTTTTCAAGAAATGAATTAGAATATCTGATAACTAAAATTAATTAATTGCACATTAGTAATATTATTTTTTAAGTATGTAACGTGCAATGTGCAATGTAACCTTGTACAAATCGAATGTTAAACGATTTAAATATAAATTACAGCCTATATACAAGGGATGTTGCAGTTCTTACACTGTAGAAGAACCTGTCGCTGTAGACGCAAGTAGCTTCAGCAACAATAGCGACCAATCGTGTACCGAATCTACCCCTTGCAACTTTTTAGCAGCCTTTTCAGCTGAAAGAAACCCGCTGGAAAACGGTGGACGTGTTCTGAAATCACGTGGCGCCTCTGTAATATGGGGCGTAGTGCGTGCATGTGACGGGGTCGTTCACGATTGATGATGGCGACCTCTATCGTCCTAGGATGGAGTGGCCACATCTTGACGTACCTTTAACTCTATGGATTGAAAGCAAAGTTACATTAACCCCGGCGTCAGTTACATAAAGCTCTTTCATTGCCTGCGTTTGATAAAAAGGAGTGAACTGATACGGGCTAGGGGATAATCGAATGGCAAAAAAGGTCCTTCTTCGTTGTTGCGGGGAACAGAATGGGCTCTACTAATGTAATTAGATTAGATAGTGCATGGAGGTGAAGCAAAGCTATCTGCAAATCCGGAAATGTTGCAAATGTATCTTTTCTATTAAATAATTATCATCCAATTGTATACACCCAAGCTTGGAAATGGCATTGCGTGAAACAATATTCTTCATTGTGCTCTTTGGCAACTAGTTTTGTGTCCGAAATTATTATTTTCAAGCTCAGCTAATCTAGTAAAGAAAAGGAATCTTGTCTCATTTAATTTATCTAACTATAAACTTTGTTTGGCAACCGTATGTCATTGTTGAGCTAACACGCGTTATCCAATGTCTCCTACAATATTAATTCTAAAATAATTTCTGGAAGCTTTTCTGAACAAAAATGACGAAAATCCATGTGGTTAGACATTTGGCTTCCAATGCTAGCAGTATTCAACAGTTGTTCCTTTAACATTAGTTGGTCGAGATTATTAAGACACCCCTATTGCCTTTGGTGGCATTTCTTTATCTATGGCGTCATTTCAACAGGCGGGGTCGATAGCGTTCCCGGGTTCGATTCCAGGCTCGGGCTAAAATCAACTGTCCTGGTATTTTAGGCAGGGAACAAATACCTTTGCATGCCATCTTCTGAAGTAAAGCCGGTGGTCCCGTGTGGTGTCATGATGCGACGGGCACGTTAAAGACCTCTTACAGGAGATTGGAATTCCTTCAGTTCGACAAAATTCCTGGGTGTGTGTAGCCTGCGCTCAGCGTCGGTGATTGGCCTAAGTTGCGGAAATAGAGCGACGTAAAATAAACAAGTAAAAAAAAGTAACACTGGACTTTTTCTTACTCTGTTTCCTGTTCATTATTATTACATCAGAACATAATGAACAAAATAGATATTTATTATCAATGCTTAAAAAAGCTGCATGATCAATCAATTTGTACAAGCATGCTGTAGCGTCTGTAGGATAATTTTGCGGAAGCATTTTAATTGTACAAGCCGCTTGAATATGGATTGAATTTCAATCATGCAACCTTGAACAAGCCGCGCTTTCACAAGCGAAACGGAACGTGTGTACCATGGACGCGCACAAACAAACGTCAGTCGTGAGTAATCACGAGGGTATATCTTCAATTCACTCAGTAAATTAATATGGGAATAAATTTTTCTTTTCATCAACCACTCCTTACACCAAACATTACGCTTCTTCTGTCGCATTTTCCTCTTGTGGATGAGGCAAAAAGCAGCCACTGCAGCGCATCGTCGTCCGACATAGTCCAAGCACATACTGGTGATTGTTAAAGCATACTTTTATCGTGTGGTGTCGAAGGGAAATTTTACGTGCTTGTGCAAAAGATTGATCATGCATGCTTGTCAACTTTGCAGGTAGGTGTGTAGCCACCTTTAGACTTCTTATTCTGTAATTTTCCGAATGTCATAGCCACGTTGATGTCGTCATGATCAATACAATATTGATGATCGTTACGTTTATATTCAGAATGTCAAGGCTGCCTAAAATTCCGAAATTCCCAAAAATATACTATTGTAAAACCTAGCTCTAGGTCCACAAGATGTGCAACAACGAATAATGAGGGTGGGCCAGTGTCATTTTTCCATTAGGTTATCTTGAAATTATCTTAACAAGCGCGCTTAGCGACCTCCGATTACTGATTTCAGGTAAAGTGAAATTAATTTTAGAAAACATGATGGATCCGCAATTTATTTCTATAATTGAAGGCATGAGAATGAAAAGTGGATAAAAACATAGGGATTCCTATGGTCTTTATCCACTTTTCATTCTGAGCTCTTCAATTATTAACTAAGGATTTCTAACCAGGTATTTAAAAATTGTCCACCATATATATGTTAGTTATATATGCACCATATATATGTTCAGTTTTGGCTAAAAATTTCTAATCAGCAAATCCGAAAACCTGTAAGCAAAGTGAGGGCCACCTGAATGGAAAATGCGTGCGTTTTATTTAGTTTTTACAGTTTTAAATAGCTTCCACAAATTATTTATATTTTCCATATTTTTCACGCTTTTCCTTTCAAAAAAATTAACAAAGGAAAGAAACTACATGCTGGACATATCTTTTTGTTTTTAATATATGCATAGCTGTGTGCTATGCTGTTTTTAAATTTTATCAGGAACATTTCATAACTTGATTTGGCTATCACGGTCAATTTTTGCAATTTTGCTATTAGAACAGTTTGAAACGTGCTCTTTAGTTCCATTTTGTTATTATAAACGAACGAAAATCCCCACACGTCCAAACCTTATGCAAATTGATTCAAGAGATGAATATAATGAAAACTCTGGTAACTTATAAACATACATATAAATAAAGCATGTATACATATATTTTGAAAAGTTTCTCAAGCGGTGCCAAGGGGCATCAGTTGTATTCTGATTATTCAAAACACTTGTTCTTAAATCGCTCGGAAAGGCCGGGAGGCCGTAAGAGGGAGCCACTCATGCATAATTTTTCGGTCGACGGCTCTGCTCCGCACATATTAGATTCGCAGGTGTCAGAAATCCACATATAAGTGAGTTCGCAGACTCACTGGCCGCTGTTGGACTCATTCCAATATGTGTCCAAGTCAGTAGACCGGAAGGGCTCGGCGAAGAATGTCGTAAAAAGATCCGTGCAACGTCTTCGTAGTATACTGAATCGGCTAGGGATGACCGAAAATAGTTCATATCACGTCTAATTTTCGTGATATATTTAGCCATTAGGCTCGCTTACACCCTATTAAAGCGTACTGTATTGCCGGCCGTTGATGGGCCCCAATTGAAATTTATATTGTAGCGAGAGTATCAACTCACTATATACGCTTTCCATGAGGTATATAATTTTATAAATTTAATTTTATTCTTCGTTTCTAGAAAATTGTAAATTTGGAATCACCAGTGAGAAGCTGATGTAAATTTATCTGTGAATATGTAATTTTAACTGGGAAAATGTTTCGTTTGTTACTATAAATGGTATTAAATGACTTCGTCTGACTGTTTTGTATCATAAAGTTTTTGTAAAAAAAGATATAAGTTGACTTTTAATGCTATTTAAGAAGGAAGTCCAACAGCTGATCGACAGCAGCTCGGCTGTTTTTGATGAGTTTGGAAAATCAGTCGAGAATTGGTCTTTGCGAGGGGATGTCGACGTTTTCGTTAAAGCTACTTTGGAACAAGATAGACTTTGCCGACGTGCGGTCAACAACGGTCTAACGTCTTTAACACTGTTTAAATTTATTTGAGGCACACGTAATCACGCTTTCCGTTGTATAGTGATTCTTTAAAATGCCTTACCAACATAACATGGTAACTCTAAAAATTACTGTGATAAATTGTTGACATAACGACATAACCTACGTTGAGAATTTGAGATATTTATCATATATTTATATAACTTCAACATTTGTCTACGGTTTATGTAGTGATATCTGCAAAAACACACGTACTATGACTATGTGAAATATTTGAAATATTTGCCCATTTATACCTAAAATATGTACGTAGCATTGTGTGTGAAGAAATACGTGTACACATACGTATATACATCAATAGCACAGGGATTTGATAACGTATAAGACAAACAAAACACTTAATAAGTTATTCTTTATTTACCAGTTTGTAATTCATATATTATAAGACAATTAGCCAACATATTATATAGCGTTATTAAAACTATATTATAATGTCAACATAAAATCACAAAAATGACGATGCTCGCTATCATCAGTCACGCATATGGTTCGTAATGCTTGTTCGGTTCTTCGGGGGTAATTTCAATAGAATCTGCGGTTTGTTGTCTTGAACATAAATTCTCCATACACTTTGCACTTGAGAAGAAAAACATCTGGACTCAGTGGTTGGCAAGTCAACTATGTCCCATTATATAACATTTCACATATAATAATATTATAGACGTCTTCCAGTAATATTATCAACAAATTTGATACAAAATCGGTAATATTCAGCATACCTCGGTGATTTTATTGTCAGTTCATGGAAATTATGAAAATTAGTAATCACATCTCTTGTCTAGAAATCCTCTTAGATCAACAAAATAGTACATCAGGATTTTGATTCTCCGTTGAATCCAATTACAAAACCCGTAATGAGCTTCTGCATCATACCATACTTGGAGCTTGAATTTTTTGGTAGTAGAATGGATAAAGCAGCACTGTTTATATGTATATTCTGCTAGCTAACCTAAGAGTTGACATGGTGTTTTTAATAAAATAATAGTATACTTCCTTAGGCACAAACCTGATTGATGTCTGATACAATGGTAGAATTTTTATGTAATCTAATTTCGATTGGAATACTGCTTTGTGCGGTGTTCTCTTTATTTTCAGATTATATCTGATTTCTAGGTTAGAGCTCTCGAATTCTGTCCAGTAAAGTATAAATGTGAATTTGAGCGAGACTTTTTAGTTAGACTTTTTTTACAGACTTTTTTTGTGGTATATGGTAGATAGAGATAGACCCATTACTATTATCTTCGTCTAATGACGACTAGTTCTCGAGAACATCGTAGATAGACACACTGTTCAGACTCGAACATGAATGGAAAAATTTGGAAAATACGACGCCGATTCTTCAAAGGTGTGGCTTTATTTCTTTTCAGTTATTGGATTTTTTTCAAATTGTACATTGACATAAAGTGGAACTACTGCGGCGAATCGCAAAATACATAATTGAAATGTTATTTCTGAAATCAGGATATTACCCGTCCTCCAATTATACGTCTATCTTTGAGCAGCAATTTAAAATTGGGCATGGGTATAATAAATATGGAGATTTGGCGCACTAGAATAGTTAATTCAGATTGTTGTAATCTTATAAGATGCTATCATTATTCAATAATTAACCCACAGGAGCATTTAACTGTTTGAATAATTGGACCAATAGGGGACCACCAGAGCTAAGCAGAACAGACCTGAAGTTAGGCTGAACCAGCCTCTTAAGGAAACACTGGAAATAAACTTGGGTATACAATAGATACTTTATGTAGCTAACGCCAATATTTTGATTCATGACCTATTTATTACATACACAAAAAAAGAATATAGTTCAAAACTAGTTATAAGGTTTAGTCAATGTCTATGAAGAACAATGTGATATCTTGAATTTTATTATTTTGTAGTAATCGCAGTGGCTGTTGCAGCAAAGGCAAATTTCCTCAATTTTAAAAACCTGTTTTAGATACTTGAACTAATATGTAAAAATAATGAGCTATTGTATTTAAAACATTACCATTTTGACTTGAAATAGAAGTAATCGTAAATACTAAATAGTATAAAGAACTAATCTTGTGAGTTGTACACTCTAGTTTAGAATATCGAATGTGGCTTATTTTTTGTTAGAATAAGAGTTCCACAGGGATCCATTCTTGGTAGGGTTGCCATATTTTGTGGGAACACTGTCCAGACATTCAGGGATAATATCTATCTAGAAGCAAAAATCAGAAGGGTTTCTTGTGACTTTACTAATGAATCGATCAATGTGAGGGCTTATTACACTTGCCTTGAGGTGCAAAGAAATATTTTAATTTTTATGACAAAATGGCGGCTCAGCAGTGCACGGAAAGAAGGTCGATTTATTTAGCCGTCCCGCGGGTAAAAGCATATGTCTCCAACGAACGTAGAATTTTTTTTTCATGTTAAACACCAGTATAGCTACAGAAGTACACATGGATATTCAGAAATCTTAATTTTTGCAAATTTGGGAGCAATAGGATAAAAATTACTCGAGATCTACTAGTAGGCGTTTTTGAAAACATAGTTACGAGAAAACTGCCCATAGAACGCTCGCAACACGCGTTGGCAGTTTTATGCCAACGGCTAAAATTGCTACCACAGGCAACATATGTACAATATTTGTTTCAAACTACAAACTAACGCCATCTGTACCTCATTTAGAAACTAATAGTGTACCTTCGCACCGCCGGTAATTAGTAAAAGGGGCGAAACTCACCCCGAAAGTCAATTAGTCATTTTGAAGCGCTCGACCTTGCTTCGAAAATTCGTCTTTTACGAGCACTTATTTCTTTTTTCAACAATGAATGATGTCAGACATTATTCTTGACATGTTTTTACGCCATTTAAGCCAATAAAAAACTAAAAAAGTCAGAGTAGATATAACCGCTTAATATACAGTGTAATTTTACGTGTCTAAGCAAATATTTCGTTTATTATAATTATTATAATTCAAGAAGCAGTAATATGTTTAATCGTAATTGCATCTGAAATAAAATGTGAAATATAAATGTTTTTGGAATTTGAAAAGTGTCCATATCGACAAAAGAAAAACTTCTTTTTCTTTGTTTTATTTAGTTTCTTAGGTAAAGAGAGTAATGCCTAAGAAATTAATGACAATATGTTTTTATAATCATCAGCTTTACTTATCAAATACAAAAGTTTGTTTCTAGTTATTTGTTTGAATATTCTCAGTACGACAAATTGAAGCCACAATAAAGAGTTTTGTTTCAGTTAAAATTTGAGCCGTAGTTTGAACAAGAATAATTTTGCATTTTATTCTCATGGTCATGAGGACATGCTCGGAGCATAAACTTAATTTTATTCATATCCTCAATGGCGGATACGATTTCCTGTTCCCCAAGTATTTAATACTTTGCTAGCTCTTCTCAAACCCTACTGTGCAACGTTCAGAACAAATTTCCGCTCGTCGCGTCGCGTCAGCCGTTACGTTTAGGGTCGCAAGGCAATACTAAATATAAAAGTTTCCTTTCATCTTTGACACTCCTATTGTACACAGACAGTGGAAAAGCAAGGGATGCGGAAACCTCCGGGCATTTTAAACATTTCTAAACGTACTCGCATTTTCCGGGTTGAAATTAAATAACGCTAATTTCTAACGCAAGTATCGTCCGTCGTGAATAATAACACGGCTGTCCTTCCGGTTATCCCGGAAGCACACTTTATGCACACATAATCTACCTTCTAAAATTTTAATCTAATTTGTTTATAGCATAATTACAGAGGTTTGTTTGGATTATACAATAATTAGTATAATTGCTGCAGTTAAGTTGCTATCAAGATATTTGTAGGTATAGTGTAAAATAAGTACATGATAAGACTAATAAGGTAAAAAGGATGGTGACCAAATTTTGACTTTTGTCAAACTTTTGTGAATTTAGTTTGCAAAATTCGCACCATCGGATCGCAAAAGTCAGATAGATCAGCCATATTATTGAGAGTTAATGATTAACATGTTATGATGCAACATGCACCTTAATGTTAAATGGGACTAATTCATCTGTCCAATATCTGTCCAAAATTTTTCGTTAAGAGGTTATGAGATGAGGCCAAAAGAAAGAACATATTTTTCTTTATTTTTACTTTGCGGACATTACAGTATGAAATTACAAAGGAAAATGGACAATACCATAAGTTGTATTAACATATATAATATACATATGTAATTATATTTATATGAAAGACCTTCTGTTCTCTAGACACTGCTACTTTGTGTACTTGATGTGGTAACCTACAACATGAAAAATAAGTAGTAAACCAAACATAAAAAAATAAAAACTTTTTCTAGTACTATCCCAAAACCATGCCTGTCGGTTTAGAGAAGATAGCAATAAACATAAAAAGTATCCAAGCGGAACTAGATTACAATATAAATCACGTTGAATATAGAAGATTATCATATAGGGTGGTCCATCTCGCGCGTGCCAAGCGTAATTCGAATAAAAAGTTTCCAATTCGTTGGGTTCCAAAAAATAAAAGTTGTTTGGTTCTTTGTCAACTTTTGATATATCTCATTTCAGCAAGAATTGCCATGAAGTTCACTTTTTCGTGTTGGATAATTACACTGCAAAATGTGATCATGATACATTATTTTGCGCTGCTTATGAATTCAAACTCAGAACTTATACATGAAGGAAAATCGAACATGTTGTTAAAATATAATAAGTGGAGTGCCTACACGCTATCAAATAAGAAAAAAAGCAAGAACCTTACGTGATAAGCAACTTGCGACCCGGATTCGTATTCACAGCGAATCAATCAACACTTACCTCGTCATCTATTTCCATATTTCTTTTAGTCTGACTTCCGATAACCACAAACCAACATTTTTCGTTTGGAATGGAATAAAAACCTTTTTGCTAGTAATTACTTTGCCTACTACAGGAATGCATTTTGCACACGCTAAGTGAAACACCCTGTATAGTTAATCAAGAGAACATACCTCTATTACAGTATCACTATTGGTATTAGAAGACGATTTTAGTTTTCCAAACAATACTTTGACTGTTTCCCACTTGAAGAGGAGAGTTAGAAATATGGCGATTCCTAAATGGAAAAGGAATAAAATAAGATTGTATGGTGTAGTCAGAATATATAACATAGAATACGTTACCTTCCAATCCCTCCAAGAAAAGGATCACAGGTGGTACACTTTCTAATTGTGCTGCATTGCCAAGTTTTAAGAGTTTCCAGAAAATCCCAACTGTGCGACCTAGGCCCATCAACAAGAACAATTTCAATGTTATTGAAGTATACATCATAAACAGTTCCGTTTTCTCTGTCCCTGTGTCCTTTATTTTGTTTAATGTTCGCTTAGTGTTGATGATATAGTATAGTGTCAGCCCAAAGAAAATAATATTAGCCACAGTTGAAACTACATTCGGCAGTAACATGTAGAATGTGAAGAATTGTTTTCTTTCTGAAATGCATAAAAGTTGTGTTAGTTAACTTAAGTATGTGGGAAACACGTGCAGGACCAGGGAGTCTACTCTCATCATCTTTCCGGAGTGGGGATATCGGCGGTTGCCCTCGGTTTGGGACGTATCTATGAGCAAGTTTGCTTGTCGCTAAGAACAATAACGCACGCGCCATGCCCATACGTTCCAAACACCAGAGTAGACTCCCTGGGAGTCTAGTCTCATCATCTTTTTGAAGCGAATGCGAGACTTCTCAAAGGTTAGCCGAGCCAGAGTGGGGATAACGGCGGCTGCCCTGGTGTTTGGAACGTATGGGCGTGGCGCGTGCGTTATTGTTCTTAGCGACAAGCAAACTTGCTCATAGATACGTTCCAAACAGATGGCAACCGCTGATATCCCCACCCCGGCTCACCTAACCATTCGAGAAGTCTCGCATTCGCTTCACAAAGATGACGAGAGTAGACTCCCTGAGCTGTTATGAAAGCTGGTTGACAAAAAGATATGACATGTATTTTAGCGTACCTATTCCAAAGCTTTCGATAAGAAGTCTGTAATTGGCATCCAAACTTACGATCACAGTAAAAATACAGGGCAATATCCAACCATAAATGCTGTAGTATAAGTACTTCTTTACGTTTGCTAGCTTTACACTTCCAAAACTCTGTTTAAGTGATCTAAATAACACATGACCAGATAATGTAATGCACACGGTAGGCATCCATTAATCAGCATCAAACGCATTGCATTCATTTTTTTTTAATTTTGGCGTTTGTAGTGAATCATACCAAGCGGACATACCACGCTGCAGGATGCTAGATATAGTTGAATCGTGAGAACACCGAATCAGATGCTGATTAGGCGGACGCCCAGCTAATATTACTATGATGTGTGGTATTTACCGAAGGCCTCTCCACGTGTCAAAGCTGAGAATATTTATCCATGCGGTGGTTGCGTATCCTTCAAACATGATCATATCTAAGAATAAGTAAACAAATTAAAGAACAAAAAACATACAATGTGTCCAACCAAGGTACTCTTGGAAAATGTCCTTATTAATTTTTAATTATTTTTTATGAGAGATTATCAAATTAAAAACATGCTACTCACTACAGGGCTACCTGTACGTCTACCTATCCTCTTACCTATACGTGTTCCTGGCATTACGTACCTGGGGTTCATTCTTACCCCTTCGCTATGACCATTATCTATTATGACTATTATCAAGTGACAAGATAAACCCGTGATATTTATGATAGCGAAGGGTCGCGAAGAGAGCCTCTGTACGTGTACCTGTGCGTCTACCTATTGGTAAACCTATAGGTCTACCCGTTATGGTGTGTTTCATACCGTTTTTAATTCAATTTATAAAAAAATGCAATAATAATAAAAAAACAATAAAAAGTAACAGAAAAATTAAAATTCAACTTTTGACTCACAAAATGTTGACTTACACACAATTTCATTTGTTTTATTAGTTGTTGCAATGCTACGAGCCTTTGTCGGAGGTCCAATTTCCATGATTACTTATATATAGACTTTTAAATGTTGACCATTCTTCTGTGAATTGCATTGTACTTTTTCATTAGTTTAAGTTCACTCAGTTTGTCAAGATGTCTAAAACAGTCCAGCACACTGATAGTAATTATTAATAACAATTAGTATTAATAAGTAGGTAATAAACAAAAGAAAGGCAACAAGATTCGCTAAGACAAATATTTAAATCCGAAAATACACATAATCTCGTATATCAAATTGAAAATTCTACAACCGTGTTTATCGCACACCCTATAAAATCAACAAACATATTGATAAACCGTATAAAGGTGACAATATTATTTTAAAATTACAATATTATCGATAACCACTGAAAAAAAATATAGAACGAGAAATTCAAAAATTGTGCGATCATCCACAAGGAATTATAAAATTGGTGTCATTACTATTGTACTAACAAACACTTGAAAATGTACGATATTAGGCGAAACCAGGGTAAAATGTTGAAAGGGTTTACCGATGGGTCATAGACCAACTTTTGGTAAGTAACTCATGCCTGGAAACGCACTAATCTCTGATCTATATATGTTTACGTAGTTTTTTTTTCTCTTTTACTTTATCATACGCAGTATGTAAAGTATTGTAATCGTGCCAAAAAAAAATTTTGAGATTTTAGCGGAAATATGTCTTTTTGGGTCCCCTGAACATTTTTGACCAAGGAACAAAAATGTGTGTACCCGTTTTTTGTGGCGACGATTCCGGGGAAACTACTGAAGGTATCGGGACGAAACTTCATATTTAGAAGTTTCATAACCAAACTTAGAGCTGAAAAGCTTTCTGTTGAAAATGGTCCAAAGGAACTTGAGGTTTAGTCTTAGCATTTTTTAAAGAATTTGCAAATAAGCCGCCATTTCTGGAATTTCGTCGAAATAGTTAAATAATAAATTAAAGATGAGGAAATTCGGAATAATTTATCACTATGATATTTTTTGGTGTAATCAATAGTTTAGCTGCATGAGCAAATTCTATTTCATCGAGATCGGTCGTACTGCATTAAAACTAGTAGCCAAGATTTGTCAGATTTTTTTACTTTATCATACGCAGTATGTAAAGTATTGTAATCGTGCCAAAAAAAATTTTCGAGATTTTAGCGGAAATATGTCTTTTTGGGTCCCCTGAACATTTTTGACCAAGGTACAAAAAAATGTCTGTGTGTGTGTGTGGATGTGGGTGTGTGTGTGTGTGTGTGTGTGTGTGTACCCGTTTTTTGTGGCGACGATTCCGGAGAAACTACTAAAGGTATCGGGACGAAACTTCATATTTAGAAGTTGCATGACCAAACTTAGAGCTGAAAAGCTCTCTGTTAAAAAGGGTCCAAAGGAACTGGAGGTTTAGTCTTAGCATTTTTGAAAGATTTTGCAAATAAGTCGCCATTTCTGGAAATTCGTCGAAATAGTTAAATAATAAATTAAAGTGGAGGAAATTCTGAATAATTTATGCCTATGAAATTTTTTGGTACAATCAATAGTTTAGCTACATGAGCAAATTCTATTTCATCGAGATCGGTCGTACTGCATTAAAACTAGTAGCCATGATATGTCAAAAAATTTGATTCTAATGACAGTAGGTGTCAAGCGCTAATGTTTTGACACAATATAAGCTGCGTTCGTATATTGTACACCGTTACACTTTTTACACCCAATAACACGTAAGTGTCATTTGGACGGTGTACCCGATGTCAACGGAGTACAGTATCCGAACGCAGCTTTAATGGACATATCTGTCTAGTTCTACTAGTTTTATTTTAATGCAGACATGGCCGATCTCGATCAAATAGAATCTCATGCAGCTACTATTAGCTATTAGCAACTATTAATTTTATATATAGTATGTTAAAGTCATGTGCCTGGCCACATCAGATTTTTTATTCTAATGACAGTAGGTAGTGTCAAATGCTAATGTTTTGACAATAACTTATGTCAATATAAGCTGCGCTCGGATATTGTATTACACATTTTACACCCAATAACACGTAAGTGTCATTTGGACGGTGTACCCGGTGTCAACGGAGTACAATATCCGAACGTAGCTTTAATCGACATATCTGTCTAGTTCTACTAGTTTTATTTTAATGCAGACATGGCCGATCTCGATCAAATAGAATCTCATGCAGCTCAACTATTAATTTTATATATAGTATGATAAAGTCACGTGCCTGGCCACATCAGATTTTTTTGAGATAAGGGCACAACGTTTGGAATAATAATAGGTTCTATTTAATTATTTATGGTAACGTAAAATAAAAAAAAAACTGAAACAACCTTCATACAATTTAAAGTTGAGTTGAAAAGCCGGTGAAATCATCAAAACAAATCATCATTCCTGACACATGTTAGATTTCACATGCAATAGTATAGTTGAAAAGCACTTACATATTCTATATTGTCCTAATTCACTTAAATTTTGATCCAAGGAGTAATATGCAATTGGACCAATCACGTATGCTAGACAATATGAGGCAGTCACTTGGTGTATAACGCTTTTCATCTTGTACACCAACAAGAAGTAGATCATAGTGAATAATAAACAGACCGCTGATACAGCCCAAGCATAGTAAGATGCGTTACTAATCCAATCATCTTGTAAAAAATTATATCTGGGCAGGCACACGAATAGGTGTAGTCTTACATTGGCTAGCCTGTCCTGAAGCGTTTCCAAACAGTATCTTTCACTATCGAAGATGTAGTTCATCATGACCATATCAGAATTTGATATCAAGACGCCTTGGTCGTCAATGGTATAATTAAACACTGCCATTATAGCAAGATCACATGGCCGACCAATGCTAGTTTCTGGATTAAAGTGATAAACGGCGTAATTCTCTGGAACTAAGGAAACGTGCATCACATAATGAATAGAAATGCGATTTGGAATTATTTGTTAAAGAAATTCTTGGTAATAAAAAAAGAAAAAAGAACCAAAAACATGTAAAACGAGATATTTTGTACCTATCCTGAACTATTTGGATCTACTTAGTGTATTAGTCTGGTCATTTTTATTATTATTATTATTAATAACTTTAAACTTCTGGAAATTTTAAAAACCTATAGCATAATTCCAGCATTTAAGTCTCATACTCAAATTGTTAGTATTCTTTCCAAGTAGCGCAGTATCCCTGGTGATTTGTTTCAGCAGAGTGGTGTGTATTTTGTTGGTTGTCAGGATTGTAATGGTGCCTACATTGGGCAAACGGGGAGAAAATTGGCAAGACGAATTCAGGAACATAAGACACGTTACAATTCAAACTTATTTCTTCATAAAAATTTGACAGGTCATAATATTGATTACAACAACACTAAATTACTTCACAAGTGTAACAAGGGTTTTAAAATTGATTTGTTGGAACATTTTGAGATACAGAAACATAAAAATTACCCTAATTGTGACCTGTTAAATGATCAAATTGATTTTCAATATAAATCCCTTTTTTCATACCTTTAGATTGTTTGCCAATTTTCTCCCTCTGCATTCATAACCCCACCCCCTTTAATTTGTTTAAAGTTGTTTAGATTTATAATGGTTATTTATTGATTTTCACTTTGTTATTGTTACTATTTTTGGTCGGTTATATTTTGATTCTGGTCACGTGACCGCGTCCTTGTCGTCAGCTGTTGCTATAGCAGACCACTGTTGCCCGTTGTCCGTCCATGTTGTTTACGTTCTCGTCAGATTTTCGCCTTAAGTACGCAGCTCGTGTCTCCATGCTTGTCCTATCTGCGTTCTCATCTGAATTACCACGTTTGTGATTGTTCACAGGGCTTTAATACACCGACCATGATTAATTCGATATGATGTTTGACTGTAAGTTTATTTAATTAATTACATTTTAATGTGTTTTTGTACGTATATAATTTATAGATTTCTACACGCTGATGATGGGCTCATAACCCGAAACGAGTCCGAAGTAAATTAAATGTTATTTTGCAAAAAGAGGTTTTTTATTCCATTCTTTATTAGTATATTACATAACAAGAGCTGTAACTAGCATATTACGTACGAGTGGAAATTTAACATACGAGCCGCTTCGCGGCGAGGTTTGTTATTTTCCACGAGTATGTAATATGCGTTACAGTTCGAGTATTGTACATAATTTTACCTACGACCGACAATTTCAATAAATTGTATCAAAAATGACAAACAAATACAGGTAAGAATATTTGCCGGTTAACCAATCAATGTATTCGCGCGACATCTATTGCAACTACGGAGAACTTTCTCTGAAGTGTCGATCGAAAATTCCAGTACAAATTCAACATAAATTATCACGTGCAAGTAATATATGTTACAGCTCGAGTATTGCACTTACTTACGACCGAAAATTTCAATAAATATAAATTGAATCAAAAATGACAAATAAATTATCAAAATATTCGCGCGACATCTGTCATTATGACATTATGTCGTGCGTTAAAAACACAAACGCACAGCCAAAGGCACACGTATGTTATAAGCGATATACGAGCTAAGCAGTCCGTGACGTAAGGGACATTTACACATACGGTCGTAGGTAAAATTATTAATGGTTAGGATTTTTTACTCGTTGCCTTGCAGAGCCTTGCTTGGCTTAATTGAGCAAATAATTTGATAAATAATTACATTTATCGAGTTGATATTTTACCTTTGGTCAAGTTGGAATCCATCCGAACATCAAAGCCATTAGTATAATAATTCGAATAACAATGCTGTCCTTTACTAGACTGATTCTGGTGAAATATCTCACCCTCGGGGCAACACTTCTTTAAGCACTTCTCCTTCTCGCAATAGTCACTATTAACGCAAACTCTCAAGACTCGCCGATCGTCAACTGTATTATCTAAACAGTATCGTCCGAGTGGATATGCTATATGTTCGTAAGTAACAGTTGCATTCTCTCCGATGTCTACAAAATGTTCAAAGTCACCCTTTTCCAAAGGATAATCAATTATAACTTTGCAATTTGTCAAGCCAGCCTTCACTAAATTCACACTATATTTTAGCTCGTTATAGATTCGAGTTAGGTTTTTCATTGATGTGCATTTTCGCTGGGATAGGTCGTAGTGAAGCCAAGTTCCGCAGCATTTTGGGAAATACCGTTCCTCTTCAAAGGATTCATCGTAGACAACACCCCTTACATATTTCGTCTCATTCAAATGCTGAAATATTGTAGCACTATTACCGGATGAAAATGAAATATTTACCACTCCTGTGTACTTAAAAGAATCAATGGAATTATTCTTGCAGTTATATTGGAAAATTGTTAGTACGAGAATAAATATAGTTATTTTCATCACGAACGCTCGATACTTCCAATTGCCTGAAAACAAATATAGTATGTTTGAAATTTGAATGTTATGCTACACTTAAATGGTGACATGCATATTTATCAATCTTTCAGTAATAATAGCAGTGATGGCAGTAATAATTTCAGTAGCTGCATTTCCCTTATACAAGCTTAATATGTGGCCAACGGTTCGTAGAAACATATGCCGATAAAACTTCTAAATCTACAGATTTGATACTAATTTTCATGCTTAAGGGCTAAATTAAATTTTCCGGCATATCGTACCTCTTTTTCTGATCGCATCACAAATTCATTTATTATTGTTACAATTCAGAAAGTTTGTGAACATCAATTGTTTACTTAAATTTGGTTTTTAAAGTTTTCTAGCAACCACTAATATCCATTTCATTGTGTGTTAACAAATGGAAAGAATATTTATGTGATTTCAAATTTGAATATATTTTTTTTTGCTTTCTAATTTATATACCATCTATAACTTAACTATGTGTACCTGGATATAGAAAAGGGGCAGACTGCGTCGGTCACAAAAAAAAAACAGCACAAAAATGATTTATTTGTTATTGTTGACTCATTTCAGGGTCTTTCAACTGTTTTGCGAACCTCAAATTATTCACAAAACATTCGTAATTTGCGCCTTTTATTCGATTAGTATAAATTTATTTTAAAACATGATATAGAGGCGTTTTGTGTGAAATTTCGTCGATACTAATTTTATTGTTTCGAAAAATTAAATTAACCATTAAACACATTAAATGTATAGGAAAATAAAAGGCCTCTTTTCTTTACAAAGTAAAATTTAATTTCCTATACTAGTTTCGACATTTCTGTCATCTTCAGTAGCATAAAACTAAAAACAGAAGATAAGAAAACCAGAACAAAAATTAATTAAGTACAAAACTCACGTCAAACGGTACAAACAAGCATCGGGATGTAAGTGGAAAATATTAACTGCTTTGAGGACATATGAAAATTCGAGTAGAACTAATCTGTGATAATACGATCCGCCTGGCACGTGGTAAAGATCTGTCAATAAAACACGGTTACAAATCGCACCAAACAAACCAAAACCAACTTACGCACGAGAACAGCAGCAATGATAACAACACGAACAACAAAACGCCACAATGCGTCTCACAATTAATATAATAAACGTATAAGTTATATGTGTGGATGAGAGTAGAATATTGAAAACAGGTTTGCATGCCGGTCAGACGTAGTAGAATAACATCAAAAATATAGCGATACAAGACGGTTATAAACAGCGCAAAAATGTGCAAAAATAGCATGAATAGAACGTTCGATAGATCGTTTTCTTATCTTCTGTTTTTAGTTTTATGCTAAAAATAGCATGAATAGAACGTTCGATAGACGTTTTCTTATCTTCTGTTTTTAGTTTTTTGCTACTGAAGATGACCGAAATGTCGAAACTAGTATAGTAAATTAAATTTTTCTTTGCAATGAAAAGAGGCCTTTTATTTTCCTATACTTCGTTACTTTGCATTATGGACACTTTCCAATTACAATACATTTATTTTCTTACTCTTCCTTCCGGGTTTTAAAAGTTTTGGATTAGCTTCAGCATAACTCTTCTCAGTGAAAATAATTATAACCTAATTTCCGAATACTGATCCCTCTCCATGTCCAGGCCACATAATGTATGACACATTTTTGATTTTGGACTAACAACTGCTAAAGTATTGGGAAGAAATCACAATTCTTAAACGAATGGAATAAGTTCATTATACTCTGTGAATTACTATAATATAGTACAACTACATTACTTTATTTTGTTATTAACTTTTCTCTTTGCTTAGATCAGAGTATTCTTTCGAACATTATAATATTGATAAAGATTCATATTAGTAACAAAACATTTAATTCTTCAAAGCTAGATCGATAAATACATGAATAATTACACAAAAAAGTTAACGTTTTTTATGAACTCACCGCAAGGATTCTCAATAGTCCATGGTAATTGACGTTCGTTTATTAGAAACGGAATAATAACATTGAGTAGAAAGGACCGAGTTACCAGTTGCGACTAATAAAAATTTAAACAGATTTGAATGTCACACGTTTTTAGAATTTCGTTGAAATGTGACCTGTTAACCTTGAACTCCATTACCTGTTTCGGAAACGTACTGTATTTACATAATTCGTGATTATGTATAATTTGTGGAATACGTAACATTTCAGGTATAAGCCCGTTTGCATTTAAGTATGAAGTATGAGTATGAATTTATATCCTAAAAGGAACTTCCATTTTGTAGGATTTTGTGTAAAGGGCATTGTAAAGAAAAAATTATAACGGATTTCTTAGATACTTTGAAAAGATCTCAATGATAACCATTTCTACTTCTATCTCAACATAAATATATATAAAATTTCGTCACGTACCTTGAATCTGATCTCCTTGAAGCATGTAATAGTGTTGCTTAGTACTGACGTAGAACAAAAGAAAAACAGAACAGCACAAAAAGTTATTGCTAACGCTTGGTTGCTAATATTATCGTAATTTTCCTATTTTTTGTTATCCTAATAGTTATCGCTACTAAGTACTTTTAATAATGTCATCATTTGTAAATAATTACAAAAAAATGGTTTTAAAACCATATTGTTGATATTTTTTTGTTCAAAACTCTTAAATGAATAAAACTTTTGCGCCTGGATTGAAAGGTTTGTAAATTTACATTCCGAAATTTCATGTTTCCCATTATTCACTATTTTAAATATTCAATTGAAATTTGCTGCTGTTTTTTCAAAAAATTGTTTTTATATTCCAAATTTCCGAAAAAAAGGCTTTCACGGCCAAAATCATTTAGAAAATAAACTGCTTCCGGGTTATGCCGTGTGTCAAGATTTGTAAATGCTGACGTTTCGCGAACCATGTTGCTCGCTTCTTCAAAGCTAATTGAATACTGAAGACCTACCAAGAAAATCTCCCTTATATACCTAAATTTACACCACACCGCGCACATCTGGAGCTACCGCTCCCATGTGCTTTTCCACCTGACCGCGTTAGGATCGATTTCCAGACCCTACTAATGTCAGTACCGTCCTCGCGATTGATGTTGTCAGGATGGTTGTGAATTTCGATGGCTTCTCTAATAAGCCTTCGATGATAATTACCCACCCTTGCCAACATCTTCACGTCATCGGATTTCATTGTGTGTCCCGACTCGTGGCAGTGTTGAGCAACAGCGGACTGTTGAATCTTGCGTAGCCGGGTGTCTCTACTGTGCTCCTTGACTCGACATTCGATACTTCGTCCTGTCTGTCCTACATAGCATGTTCCACACTCACATGTTATCTTGTATACCCCTTCGTTCTTCAGGGGTGGTGTGTTATCCTTTGGGTTACGCAAAAGATCCTTTACCTTTGCTGGTGCTCTGTACCTTTCCGTGATACCTGATTTCTTCAGTAATCTACCGATTCTTTCTGATACCCCACTTACATATGGTAAGCAAGCGAACCCGAGGTTTTCTTTGTGCGACACCCCGTATGTCAGACGGTGTATCCATTCTGCCGCAGGGCCCACTCCAAGTGTTTCCATTCGTCGTCCAAGGTGCTGTAGTCACACAGCCTCTCGGTTCTGTTGAACAGAGTGTTAATAACACTTATCTTCTGTTGGGGATGGTGGTGTGATTTGTCGTTCAAGTACCGATCGGTATGTGTCTTCTTACGGTAGACTGTATGTCCAAGCGTACCCGTTGACGTTCTGTATACCAGCACATCCAAGAATGGCAGCTGATTATCCTCTTCTAATTCCATCGTGAATTTGATAGAAGGGCTGACATTGTTTAGGTTGCAAAGGAACTCAGTAAGTTTATCTTCACACACGGCATAACCCGGAAGCAGTTTGTTTTCTAAACCTATAGGTTTATTTCTTTAATAACAATTACTCACATGTCGTATTATCAAAGAAAATGTGCTGTAATACAGAAGTTCAAACAAACTAGAGCGACATAATGACGGACATGACATCCCGTTCTCCAAGAATTTAATATTTTGCCAGCGCTTTTCAAAACCGGATGTGCAACGTTGAGAACAAACTTCCGCCCGTCACTCGTTACGTTTCGAGTCGCAAGGCAATAATGAATATAAAAGTTTCCTTTCACCTTTGAAATTCATGTTGTACACAGAGTGGAAAAGCAAGGGGTGCGGAAAGCTCCGGACAATTGAAACACTTCTAAGGGTACTCGCATTTTCCGGGTCGAAATTAAATAACGTTAATTGTTAACGCAGGTATTGTCCGTCGTGAATAATGACACGGTTCTAACCTTCTTTTGCCCTCCTTCCGGTTATCCAGGAACCACACTTTCTGCATACAGATTATACGTGAAACAATTTAAATCTAATTTGATTTTAGCATAATTACAGAATTTTGTTTAGTTTATAGGGTAATTGGTATAATAATAACGTACCTTGCTGTCAAGGTGGTATATAAATATAGTGTAAAATAATTATCTAATAAGGTAAAAGATCATATATATATCAGGCATAATATGATTGATAGTTAATGAATATTATAAATATTATGATGTAGAACGACAATGGTTTTATATCACATAACAATGCATATAATACTTTTATTATTTATTATGTCCTCTAGTCACTGGGATTTTCTATACTTGATGTGGTAACCTACAACAAAATGAAAAATACATAATTTAATTTAAATATGCAATTAGTAAAATATTATATAACTGTTTCTAATACTGTCCCAAATCCATGCCAGCCGGCTTAGAAAACATATTAGTAATAAACATAAAAAGCAGCAAAGCAGAACTAAATCATAATAAAATGACGTTGATGCATACCATATAAGGTGTTTCACTTTGCGTGGGCCTATTCCTGTAGAAGAAGAACATTTCAAACATTTACTTTGATAATGTTTTTTCATATTTTACAGCTACATAAAAAATTAAAAGTTTCTTAATTTGTTGGGCAAGCAGATAGTTTTACTTTCCTTGAATGTTTCAGGCCAGAATAATGATTTTTTTCATTATTCAGAATCATATTCAGATTCAATTATTACTGCGGAAATAATTACGGAAATTAATGGTAAGTAATCTCTATAGAGCGGACCGTTAAGCATTTATAGGGCCGGGTTGTACCAACACTGATGATCGGTCGATTACGTTGATCATTTTGTTAGCGCCATTTCTGCATGTAAATTTGGCCTGCTGACCAAATGATCAACTGATCGGCCGTGTGACATGAGAATTAAGTCCAGATACAGCATTTTGATTGGCCCGATTGAAGGCCACATGCAAAAATGGTTTGCTAAGACATGTTCTAAAGCTAATTTCACACTAATAAATGCTAAACAAATCCCCTCTCTAGGATTCTCTTTGAATTTAGTAGATATATCATCATAAGACATACGTAAGACATACGTCATATAACCAAGAAAAGAGACTGGCACGGTCTCTTTTGGTCTGATACACTCGGAGACTGCTATAAATGGATAATCTTAAACATTATTTATCTCGGTAACATGGGGCGAATGGGGCATAATAAGAACTTTTGGCAAATAACTGCTTTGGCGCACGCTAAGTGAAACAACCTGTATAGTTTATCATGAGAGCATACCTCTATTACAGAATCACTGTCGGTGTTAATAGACGCCTTAGCTTTCCAAAAGATAGTTTGAGTGTTCTCCACTTCAAGTACAGAGATAGAAATATGGCGATACCTAAATGAAAAATGAATAAAATAAGATTGTATAGTACAAATTTTTGTACTATAGTACAAAATTGTAAAATAGAATATATTTGTTGGTGCCAAATACAAAATAAAATGTTTACACAGGTCAAAAAAATAATCAAACATGTTTACATAGCATCAAAATCAATATTAAGGAATTCTTCAAGGTGGTAGATACACTTCTCCAGTAGGCACTTTTTCATAGTTGCCTTAAACTGCTTGGGGGAGCAGACATAATTGCATCCGGCAGTACATTATAGAATTTTAAAGCCCAGTAATTGGAGCCATTTCGTGATATCTGTAGTCTTCGAAAAGGCGGCCGATAGTGCTAATTTACGCGAGTGCTATAGTTATGCATGGAATTCGATGTGATGAAATTTTCCGAGTTGTTCTTTGCATACATCAAACACTCCAGTATGTAGACAGATGGCAGAGTTAGCACACCAAGGTTGCGCAAATATTCCCGGATATCATCCCTATAACCGATGCCACGCAACACTCTTTTATGCATCTCCGCTGCAATGCAAATACTTTGGTACAGTGACCTGAGTGGTCCCAGTTAAATAGAGCATACGTCATGACTGTATGAAAAAATGCAAAGTATGCTACTCTTAGATATTTAAGTGATACTGATTCCCTCAATACCCTCAGAAAGTAAATCACCCCTGCCAGCTTCCCCGCGACAGACTGCACATGGCTTTCCCACTTCAACTTACTGTCTAGTATAACACCCAAAAACTTTACATGCTCCTCCTCCTCACAATGTAAAAATTGCTCATGTCTCAGTATGAACAGTAGTGACATGCATGTTTCCGCATTTACATGTAGCTTATTTGAGATGAACCATTCTTTAATATCCGCGTCACACCAATCAACCGTACCAACAAGCTTTTCATAATTATGGCCTCCGTCTATTACCGTTGTGTCGTCGGCAAAGAGAATTATTTTAGATGAGGCGGTAGCGTTGTGAATATCATTTAAAAATATAAGAAAAAGCATCGGACCCAGAACCGAACCTTGGGGAACTCCGTCTTTGCATTACATGTTAGCTGATGTTTTGTAATCAAATTTAACATGCTGATACCTATCACTTAAATATGATTGTAATAGTTGAATGCTCGAATTGCTGAAATTGTATTTGGTTAGTTTTTGTAATAGTATGTCATGCATGGGAAACGCAATCGAACGCTTTTGTAAGATCATAAATTGTAGCTATAGAGGGACGCCCACGTTCAACGTTTTGAATAATTTCTTTTACTAGATTGTGAATGGCCATAACTGGTGATCTGCCTTGTCGAAAACCATACTGCGATTCACAAAAAAAGTTTATTATTTTCAAAATGGATACAAAATGGTTAGTGAAATAGGCCTGTAATTATTACAATTTTTAGTGGAGTTTTTCTTATGAATGGGAATAACACTTGATATCTGCAAAAATTTTGGGAAGTAATTATGTTCGACGCAGGCATTGAAAATGTGCGTAAGAGGATAGAATATGATATTTAATAAAGTTTTGATCATTTTCACATTGATACCATAACAGTCTTTACTGGAAGAGTTTTTTAATGTACATATTGCATCTCTCATTATGCTAAATGGAATAGTGTTAAATTTGAAATACTCGGTGTCAGCTGCGTTTACGTGGATTATTTACTATTTACTGAATATTTACTGAATTGGATTTGTAGTAGATGTATTTAAGTTCCGCATTATATCCTGCGAGATATTGATAAAGAAGTTGTTAAAATCATCAGCGTTTGGCACGTTTCCAAGTTAGATATCTTACGAGGAATAGTTTGTTTTATAATTTTCCATAAAGTAGTTTGTTTGTTATGACTAGATTTAATCTAATTATCAAAAGCTGACCGTTTTGCCTCAATAAATGTAGATCTATACATCTTCTTAAAAGTTTTTAAGCCATTACCCAAAACCAGACCTTGGTAACTACGGTAAAGACAATTTAACGAGCGCATACGTTCCCTGAGACCATACAATTCGTCAGAAAACCAGTTTACCAATTGTTTATTTTTAAATTAAATTATATTGTATACATTGTATAGTACGGTTGGAGAATTATTTATGTGTTCCGACAATTTTAATTAACCCTGTATAGTCGGATTGATATAATGGATAATTTCCGTAATTAATTGGTGGATGAGTAGGTAGTTTCATGACTAGCTGTGATCGAAAAGCACAATTAAAAATGTCTTATTCTTGTATAAACTTAGTAGGCTTTATATACTTCAAATTGAGTTTTGCATTTATTAATATTGGAATATCGTAATATGTTCACGGTATTCCGGTATTAATAAATGCCAAACTCAACCATATTTATCAGAATGTTTGTACAGCAATGACGAATCTGTAAATTTGCAGTACACGACAATACCACAGTCAATGTCAATCCTAATGCTATAATTAATATCCTTATACCTATAATTACTATTTAACAATTCACAGTACACATGCAATAATCAACACGGCCACACAATAAGAGTTTAATAAAAATATGTTAATACTTTTGATTATTGAAGATCAAAACAAAAAGAGTGTATGTTATGGCATAGCGTATTTTAAAATTACAAATGAAAACATGCACTTGGATTAAATCCTTATAAATGCTGGTAGGGGCATAAAGCGATATCTTCAAGTCGACAAATATTTATTTATTTCTATTACTTGAGTTGATTTATTTTTAAAGGCACAGAGCAGTCTTTCAAATGCTCGAGTGTCTCAAATTATACAAAACTAAGGTTTTTCATCAGTTTTGTAGTATTGTTCTTATTCGTATTTTATTTTCATTATGAATCGTTTGTTTATTTTGAAAATGTATATTTTTAAATTATGAATTTTTATATTCTATTTACCTGATTTATTGACAGTTACAATCAAATGCAATATTTTTAATTGTATCTGGGCTAAGTTACAAGTGAACAAATCAAGCATTTTTAATAATGTCTATAACTTCATGCTGGCGATTTATATCCTTGTCTATTATAAGATTAGACTGCCCGTTACTGCTGCTACGACCAGTATTTTGATTTTGAAGAGTTAGGTATAGTTATAATATAGAACATAGAATAAGTTACCTTCAAATCCCTCCATGAAAAGGATAACAGGTGGCACACTTTCTAATTGGGCTGCATTGCCAAGTTGAAGGAGTTTCCAGAAAATCGCAAGCGTGCGACCTAGGCCCATCAACAGGAATAATTTCATTGTTACTGAAGATAAAAATATTACCAGTTCTGGTGTACATTTATGTACAGCTCTCATAGTGTCGATGATATAGTATACTGTCAGCCCAAATAGGATAATATTAACCACGGTTGAAACTACATTCGGCAGCAACATGTAGTATGTGAAGAAATGTTTCCTGTCTGAAATGCAGAAAGTTTAGGTCATTTAATTTAAATATTTTGGGAACACTTGTAGTTAACTCTGACTTGTAGTTTATCGTACCTATTCCAACGGTTTCTATCAGAAATCTGTAATTGGCATCATACCATACGACCACCGTAAAAATACAGGGCACCATCCAACCATAAATGCTGTAGTATAAATACTTCTGTATGTTTTCTAGCGTCATATCTCCAATGTCCTGTTTAAGCGATCTAAATAGCACAAGACCAGGTAATATAGCTTTAAAGTTAAAGGTTAAAGGGCATCCATTAATTAGCATCAAACGCATCGTAATATTTTTTTTTCATTTTGCGTTTATGTTGAAAAATACGGAACGGACATTATACGAAGCAACGAATACTAAAATGCGATGAATCATATGCGGGCGATCCGTCAAGTTTGCTAGATATAGTTGAATCGTGAGAACGGCGTATCAGATGCTGATTAGGTGGACGCCCAGCTTAATATTACTATGATCTTGTGTAGTATTTACCGAAGACCTTTCCACGTGTTATAGCTCATAATATTTATCCATGCGGTGGTTGCGTAGCGTTCAAATATGATCATATCTAAGAACAAATGAACAAATTAAATTTTCTTATTAATAATTATTAATAATATGCCACACACACACACACACACACACACACACACACACACACATACATTTTTTTGTACTTTGGTCAAAAATGTTCAGAGGACCCACAAGGACATATTTCCGGTAAAATCTCATTTTTCTTCTCGGCACGATTACAATACTTTATCATACTATGTATGATATAGTAAAAATCGTACTTCAGGAGGTTATAAAAGCATCATGCCACGGGGATTCTGTTAATTAGTTGGCCTATTTTCTTTTCGCGTTGGAGCCACTCGGACTGGAATTTTTTGTTGCGCAGTGGTAATTTATCAACAAAGAGTCGTTTAGAAATTAATAACAAAAAAGTTTTCCATTTGTAGCCTACATTTTTGAACACGTAGTACAGATTTGATTATTAACCCTATAGACCAGGCAATAGAGATTTTTCCGTGACAAAAATAGTATCAGCAAGCCGACGGTTCCAGGTCACGTGGAACAGTCCGTAGATGTATTGTGATGTGTTTTCGACTCGCAAATATCATTACTTAATTTGTTATAAACAAAAAACCTCAAAAAATTGTGCTTTTTTTTCGTTCTTCGCTTGTAAAAACTGAACCGATAGAGCAATATTGATGCTTTCAACAGACGAATTGTAGAGAATAATAGGACGAAAAAAATGAACCCTACACGGACCCGATCGGATTAATATTAACGGAGGAAATTCGGAAGAACCGGAAAACTACGCGTTTTTTTCAAAAATTAATAGCCCCGCCATTTTCAATGTTATAACGCAGGCTTTTCGCGAGAAAGTAGTGATTGATGGGTACTTTAAGTGTGCACAACCCAGGCGTTGTCCGTTGATTAGTTTTTGCACAATAGCGATTTGAATTTTTTTATGCAATATAGTTCGGCGGGCCTGGATGCGTCCGAGGTGGTCCGATTTTAATTTTTTTAACGTATTTCGAAAGTAGAAGTATTGTGCTACAAAACGTCTATTCTGATTTTGCTTGCAAACTTGACCGAAATATGCCACGCGCTCCAAAGCTGTCGAGTAGTGGGGTAGGCGGTCGACTCGGGGAAGTCCCCGCGTCGGCCGCGTCAAGATTGCTCTATCGGTTCAGTTTTTACAAGCGAAAAACGAAAAAAAAGCACCTTTTTTGATGTTTTTTGTTTATAGCAAATTAAGTAATGATATTTGCGAGTTGAAAATACATCACAATACATCTACGGACTGTTCCACGTGACCTGGGACCGTCGGCTTGCTGATACTATTTTTGTCACGGAAAAATCTCTATTGCCTGGTCTACTATTCAATAATGTAGTGTAGCATGCTGTTACTTGTAGCATTTGGTGCATATTATTGAGAGATATTAATTTCCTTAAAACCTTTAGTTTTAGGATAGAACTACTTCTACGTACTCCTGCTGATATTATCGCCGTATGTGGATAAAGTTATCTACAAAGTAATTGTTTTAAATGCACTATTTGCAAGATGCAGAAAGTTGAAGAAAACCGTAAGATAAACAATAGAAGCAAATTCAGTCAACATCTCAAATTATTTTTCTTCTCACATATTATAGAAAATCTGCGCTCTACATACTCGCAAAACATTAAATTAATTCACACCATCATTCCTAACCCTTGTGTTAGTTATTACATGCAAATGTACAGTTAAAAGAACTTACAGATTCTATATCTTGATAATTCATTTATATTCCTATCCAAGGAGTAATATGCAATTGGACCAATCATGTATGCTAGACAATATGAAGCAGTCACCAGGTGTATAACCTTTTTCATCTTGAATACCAACACGTAGTAGATCATAGTAAATAATAAACAGAGCCCAGATACAGCCCAAGCATAATAAGATAATTGAGTAAACCAATCATCTTGTAAAAAGTTATATCTGGGCAGGCACACGAATAGGTGTAATCTTACATTGGCTCGCCTGTCCTGAAGCGTTTCTAAGCAGTATCTTTCACTATCGAAGATGTAGTTCATCATTACCATATCAGAATTTGATATCAAGACGCCTTGGTCGTCAATGGTATAATTAAACGCTGGCATTATAGCAAGATCGCACGGTCGACCAATGCTAGTTTCTGGATTGAAATTATAAACGGCGTATTTCTCTGGAACTAAGAAACCATGCGTCAGATAAAAAATGCGGTTTAACGTTGATTGTCAAAGAAAACAAATAAACAGTATCCCCGATTTCAAGCATATATTTCTTTTAATAGAGATAGAAGACAAGAATGAATTTTAATACATCAAGAATGAATGATGTATACTTCCCGCCAAATTCTTAATAATGCTACCGTAGTGTCTGCGCAGCGGCGCCTGCTTATTTCATGGGTAGAGAATTATGGAGACCTGCAAGTTAGTTACTTCACATCAAATTCTGTTCACATGTTTATTTGAAAAGTTGCTTCTAAAGGGAATGAAACCTATCATTGAGAGAAAAGAACTAATTCCTAATCACCAATTTGGTTTTAGAGAAAAGCATTCCACTATAGATCAAGTCCATAGAATAACAGATATCATAGAGAAAGCATTAGAAGAAAGGCTTATTTGTTCAACAATCTTTCTTGATGTGACACAAGGTTTCGATAAGGTTTGGCACGAAGGATTGATACACAAACTAAAGAGTATGCTACCTTTACAATACGTCGAGCTGCTAACATCCTATATATCTGATAGACTATTCAGAATAAAACAGATCGATGAATACTCGGAACTAAAAGAAGTCAAAGCTGGGCTACCCCAGGGTAGTGTATTAGGACCAATTCTGTATCTACTATATACAAGTGGCCTTCCACAGCTGGAAAATGTAACAATCGCCACATTCGCAGATGACACGGCTCTAATAGCAGTGGGATCAACTATTGGAGAATCTACCAGGAATCTTGAACAAGTTAGTAATAAAATATATAAATGGACCAAAAAATGGAAGACCAAGCTCAACGAACTGAAATCTGTCCACATTAACTTTACAAACAAAACAATCGAGGACATACCTCATGTCAAGATTAACGACGCCATAGTTCCATATGCGAACACTGCAAAGTATTTGGGTTAGACTCTGGATACAAAACTAAGGTGGAAAGAACATGTTAAGAAGAAATGAGTAGAGCTTAACCTCAAAAACAGAGAACTGTACTGGCTTCTGGGAAGAAACTCTTAGTTGTCAGTACAGAACAAACTACAAGTTTACAACCAAGTACTAAAACCGATTTGGTTATACGGCATCCAGCTTTGGGACTGCGCGAAAAACTCGAATATACAAGGAATCCAGATTTTCCAAAATAAAGTACTAAGGAATATGGTTAACGCTCCTTGGTACATACGGAATAGTGACCTGCACCGTGATCTTGGTGTCTCACAAGACATCAAAGAGATAAAAAGATTCGCCACTACGCATGAATCTCGCCTAAGCCATCACGTCAGCGTAGAGGCCCTGCAGCTACTGGACAACCAGAATCTAGTGAGAAGACTAAAAAGAACTAAACCTTTCGAACTAGTGAATCAGTGAAATGTGTAAAAAGCAGAGCACAGTGAGTGAAGTGTTAGTGCTACTTGTTTAGGACAAAGTAAATATGGGAACATCAGTGGATAGCCTATTAGAGACAAGTACCTAGTTTTAAGAATTCAGATTTAAATTGATGGTTAAATTTTTTAGATTAGTTTCAATATGTTAAGCACCTGACGCTTATTAATAAAAAAAAATTTGTTCAATCAGTTGTTTTCAAATGATATCTATTGAAAAAAATTCGACACAAGTAACTATTCCTTTTTAATATCGCTGTAAAATTTTAAAGCTTCTTAAGAATATTCCAAAACAACAGTATTGATTGTAGATCACATTTTTCAATGGCATTTGTGGCATTATTAAAAATTACAGGAATATGATTGCTCCTAGAATATTCTGCTGTGTGAAATGATAAAATAAATAATATTCACCTGGAGAAATCCAACATACTGAGCATAGAGGTTTCAGTATTGTCCATATCATAGAAACGGCCCCACATACTCATAATCGTAACTTACGAGTTTAACTTTTACATAATATCACATGACCTACTCTTTTTATTAGGTTACAAAGCAAGTTTGGGAGCATATTAACTTTATATATGCCCACCACATATTACCTCTTTGAAAATACAATGACTTAATACGAGTTTATAGTATTATATTAGTACGCGTTTGTTAATCTATCATCTTTGAGGGGTTTGTTTACCGATGTTTACATCACCCCTCTCATTCTAAACATTTGCTGCCGCACGTTATTTAGTTTGAAATCTAGGCATTACCTTGGATCAAGTTGGAATCCATCCGAACATCAAAGCCATTAGTATAATAATTTGAATAACAATGCTGTCCTTTGGTAGAGTGATTCTGGTGAAATATCTCGCCATCGGGGCAACACTTCTTAATGCACTTCTCCTTCTCACAATAGTCACTATTAACGCAAACTCTCAAAACTCGCCTATCGTCTACTGTATTATCTAAACAGTATCGTCCAAGTGGATATGTTATATGATCGTATGTAATAGTTGCATTTTCTCCTATGTATACCAATTTTTCAAAGTCATTCTTTTCCATAGGATAATCAATCGTAACTTTGCAATTTTTCAAGCCGGTCTTCACCAAATTCACATTATATTTGAGCTCGTTATAGATTCGAGTTAGATGTTTGTATGATGTGCAGCTTCGTTGGGATAGATCGTAGTAAAGCCAAGTTCCGCAGCATTTTGGGAAATACCGTTCATCCTCAAAGGATTTATCATACACCACACCATTCGCATATTTCGTCTCATTTAAATGCTGGAATAGTGTAGCATTATTACCCATAGCAAATGAAATATTTGCCAGTCCTGTATACTTAAAATAATCTATAGTATTATTCTCGCAGTTATATTGGGAAATTGTTAATATGAGAATAAATATTGTAATCTTCATCCCGTACGCTATATACTTCCAATAGCCTGAAAACAAATACAGATTAGTGTTTGATAATATACAGGTATACAAAAAGTTTTTTTTTTATTGAATTTTGTGTCACATTTAAATGGCGACACGCATATTTATCAATATTTCAGTATAAATGCTGCTTTTAATACCACGGGAAAGCTTAGTGCATATGCGATTATAATTCTTACTATTTTTTTGGGTGTTTTCTTGTGTGTTTTGTTTTTTGCATTCTCTAGCTTGTGAGTATTTTAAAGAACAGTGACACTACAAAAACTCTCCTAAAAAATCATTAAATTTATTTTCTCACTTTTCCTTCGTGATTTTAGTGTTGGATTAGCTTCATCATGACTTTGAAATTAGACGCTTTCCATTTACAGGCACGCACATTTTACCACCATTTTTTTTATTTTAGACTAACCGACAACTTTGATAAAAAACAAAAGTTTTCCATTTGTTGTCTACTCTATGGGACGCACTGTATAATAGACACGACAGCTCCTGGTTGAAGATATTGTCCTTTAACATGCACAATTAATAAAAGTGTTTTAAATAACTGCTAACATATAGGGAAGAAATCAAATCAAATTCTTAAACTAATGTAAAGAGTTACTTTTTTCACGTGAATTGTTATACCTAATAATGCGCAACTACAACAATAAATGCAATACACTTTAATGGTTTTTAATTTTGTTATAACTTCTCCTCTTGTTTTGAACTGAGTATTTTTAATATTTATGATTAGTTTTTGTACTCACCGCAAGGAGTCTCAATTGCCCTGGGTATTGGATGGTCGCTTATTCCGGTTTTAGAATACAGAATAACGACATCGAAAAGAAAGAACAGAGTGCTTACCACATCCGTCTAACGAAAACTTGAAATGGGGGATTCCACATGTCAAACATTCCTAGAATTTTCTTGAAATGTGACATGTTAACCTTGACCGTGCTACCTGTTTCGGAAACGTAGCTGATTTGCTTCAAAATAACTAGAGTTTATTGTTTATTGTTACACAAAATAAAAACTTTCGATGGTGGACTAAAATAAGACATAAAAATTACATGTTGCAAAACAAATACCAATGTAAAATACTTAATTATAATCTCAACGATAATCATACCTAGACGAAGAAAACAGCATTACAACCATATCATGTAACATCACATCACAATCGTGCAACGATCGCTTTGAAACTGGACACACCGAGGTTATTTTCAACACAAGGTTATGTTTCCTTCACTACAACCGGTAACATTTGAAACGCCTAAGGTTTTCGGAATCTCCTATACTTACGTGAGACGCGCGCAAAATGCGCTTTTATTCATTTGTTAATTACAGCACGGGGCGTGGCCAGTGACGTCAATATCTGGCAACCTTAGACGCCTCATAAATCACAAATAGTAACGGCAGAAAAAATACATCGAACAATAGACAAACATATCAAAGCTCTAATATTAAACGCAGGTTAAGGGACTGTACAAAAATACAAAATAAGTAAATGAAGACACATGCAATCTTATAAATAAGTCCAACACAAATTATAATAAAACTCTTGGTAAAATATTAGCTCACTTAAATCTCCTGTGTTAAGGAGGCGTTTAAATCGGAAATGCAGTTATAATTTTCAATCGGCTATTACATACGCATGTTTAAGTTTGTACATTAAAAATATACGTTAGAGTGAGCTTTGTACCTTTGGTAATAATAAAAAAAATACCTGGCTCAATTCTGCCAAGTGTAGGTGACGAATTCTGTGAATATCGGCGTTTTTTTGTTGAACGCAAGAAGACTACGACATAGAACCAACAATCTTAAAATCCGTCACCTAGACTCGTCAGAATTGAGCCGGATAATTTTTGTATTATCGGCAAAGGTTCCAAGTTCAGTTTAACGTACAATTTGAATGGAAATACCTAATCATTTCGGTGATCTACTGAAAACAAAATTATGAAGTATATTTGGTTGCCTACTCATTTCGAATCCCACCTTAAAATTGTGTTGTCCAAAACGTTTGAGCGATTATAGTCTAAATTCATTAAAAGCTATATACAGACAGTGATGTGGGTCGGGTAAATACCTGGCGGGTGGGAACTTATAAAATGGGTATTTACCCGGGTATTTACCCCTACTTAGGGTGAATACCTAAATTTTGGGTATTTATTCTTTTTATCCTTAAATCACCATTTAACAACATTTCAGAGTTTTTTTTATACAAGGTGTAACACTTCTTTTTCCGCAAGAATTATTTTTAGATAGTAAATGTCATACTGAGTATAACTTTTCATATGGACCTAATTGTTTTCTCAACGCCAAGTTACAGCCGCTTGAAATATTAACTAAATAAAGAAAAATAAACAATAACCTACATATCAAACAATGCTCAAACTAAGAAAGAGCACAATCAATACCCATAACTAAATTAAAAGTAAATAAATTTAAGTAAAATATTCAAAATGTTAAAAATAAACTAAATAAACAAATGAAGCAAAACAAATTACATATGAAACTTTTTATACATTTGTTTCTCTACAAGTAATTGTTATCCTGAGTATAAAGTTTCTTTCATGCCGACTTATTGGGGTTTCAATTCCCAAAGAAGTTAAGTCATTTAATATACAGTTTTGCAATTATTTTAAAATTATTTCAAACAGTTGTATTTTTTTAAGGAACAACGAAAACAAATAGGTCCATATGGAACTCTTTACTCAGTGTGGCATTTACTATCTGGAAAAAAGTTATGCTGGAAAAATGGGACACTCTGTAGATGTGTACTCTTGATTACAAATAATGTAAAATATTTGAGTTATATAAGAACATTGAATACATTTAGTTGGATTAACAACGACAAAAGCCGATATGTCAACCCTACTTAACATATAATGATAAGTTTCTGCTAAATCTTCTGCGATAACAGAATCAGAAAATATGGAAGATTCACACGATTGAATGGACGATGATGCCAAGGAAATGTGTGCTATTGATATATCGTCAGATCAGACTGATATTTTTATTGTTTGTTTTAAAAATATTTTTATTTTTATAAGAATAACCTTTATTTTGTGATAAGAGAATACCTTTTTATTTTGTGATAAAAGAAAAACCATTATTTTGTAATTAAATATTTCCTTTTACTGCTATTTTTTATGACAATATTATGTTTATAAATACCCCTATAAATACCCACTTTGGGTAAATACCCGAGTATTTACCAGGGGTATTTACCCTTGATAATAAATACCTGGGTATTTAACATCACTGTATACAGAGTTAGTCAAAATTCCCTGAACAACTATTTAATTATCCAACTGTAAAACTTTTCAAAAAATTATTAAAATAAAAGTTTTTTTGTTTAAAGAGTGTTTAAGTGTTTAAAGACAAGCTATCATCTAAATATATTTTATTATGGAAATTTGGTAATCTATCCTCTTTTTCAAAGAGAAAATGCTATATTTTTTAAATTTTTTTATTTTTAATTAATTTTTAATACAATTTCAGCGTGATAGAATGTATACCTACCACTTTGGTAACGATAATATGTACCCATCACGACAAGTTAGGGATCCTTAACTACAAATGATGGCGACAGCAAAACAGATTTTGTATTTTTGTAAGTTGTGGTGTAAAATCTTCTTTTTTCTTATTTATGAGTTTTAGTTAATTGTGTGAAATTTATTAAGCGGTTTAAATACTTTAAATTTAGTAAACAAAATATTGTATTTAATTGTTAAGTATCAATAATTCAGAACATTAAATTTATTTTTATAGTATAAAAAAATATTGCAAATTAAACGAAGGTTATAATAAAAATAAGAATAAGAACAATACTCAAAACCAATAAACAATATCAATTTTCAACATCTTGGAGCATTCTGGATTTTGGAAATCTGCCGCCCTTAAATTAAGATCAATCACAGTCATAACAATAAATAAATATTCATAGATTTGAAGATTGTGGTTTACGAACTACCAGTATTTATAAGGATTAAATCCTATGCATTCAAGTTTTCATTGTAAGTTTTAAATATCCTGGTATAACATACAAATTTGTTGCTTTCATGTCATCATCAATAATAGTATTATAACATATTTTTTAATTATTTTTCTAGTCTTTTGTTTTTATAGTAATCGTATTGATAAATATTTTGATTGTGTGCTTAATAATTGGAAAATGTAAACCCTCCTGGTAATCGTTCTTTTGCTGCATTGCCTATTTTTATTATGGAATGTGTACTGTGTAATGATAATTATAGTTCCTTAGTGTTATTAGGATTTTGTGGAGATAATAAAGCACATTATATTGCTGTGAATTTATTGCATTTGTCGTTAAAACACATTTTAAAATAATTGCGGGCTGATTATTACTAATGAAAAACAGCATAGTGCTAACATTTACCTGTTATCAAAAATTGTTTGTTTCGTTACTAACAAAATACATACAACAAAAGACGCCAGTCGAAATATGACAAAAAATATCTGCGCGAATGTAATTTTCGTTAACTTGTTTCGACCGCATTTGTATAAATTCTCATGATCGTTAAACGACGACGTACATTAAACGAAATCACTATTCTTGCAATAAATATATGTTACCCGTCTCTGATACCCGATAACAGCTTTCTGGTGTTGACATCATGCTTTTAACATTTTGATTTATCTGACTGCTATTTTCAGTATTCTCGGAAATTATCTGTGCCTTATCTTCCATCCAATGTGTTTACCAGATTTAAGAATTTTATTTCGTCTTTAGCGCCCAAATATATCCTCAGAATATATCATAATATTTGTGGTTTGCGTTTGTTGCTGAGAACTTTGTGAATGTAATATAGTTTATTGTCCACTGAAAGTCGTACTTCGTTCAAGAAGATGATTGAATCGGCGAGTTCGAAAACAGTACAAGTCCAAAATTGGCCATTTTGAACTGAAATAGCCAAAATCTTTACTATGATTTATACTATCGAATAGACCTAAAGATGATTCTTGGGCGAAATAAACAAGTCCAGAACAGTGCTTTTTTGCTCCCTCATGCAATGCGTATCTACTCAGTTTCTATTGATATGCAGTAGTAAATATTCGCCAACTTCGTAATTTGCATTAAAATCGTTTGTTGAGGTACGCCGAAGTAATCAATATGAATATCAATATCAAAAAGATAGATAATATTGAAAAAGTCGTCAAGCATGTAACTGGTGAAAATTTAGAATTTTACTACCACGTGACTTCCGGACCGACTACCACCGTAGAAGAGGAAATTTAATACTATCATGTATATAATCATCAAACATCTATATCATACTCTATAGTCTATCATATCGAAATAAACAGGATTAGTCAAAATTGCCGAAATACCTAAATAATTTTCCAAACGTAAACAATTTCAAAAAATTTTTCAACTAAAAGTTTTTTGCTTTAAACAATCTATCGTTTAAATATATTTTTAATATACAGATGTTCATTTTATTCTGGATATCTGGTAACCGTTCCTTTTTCAAAAAGAACATCCTGTATAATTTTACGTTTTTTAATTCTAAGATTCTAAGAATCTTTTGTATGATTTTTTTATAAAATGCGTTACTTGTCAGTTATGGGCAATTAATCAAAAATAGACGAAATTACTCAAATACTCAAATAATTCCCCAACTGGAAAAAAAAATTTCTGGGTTTAAACATACTATTGTTTATTCTGGAAATTTGGTAACTGATAGCACACGGCACACCCTGTACAATTATACATTGTTAATTCTAGGAATAATTCTTTTGTAGAAATCATTTTTTTTAATAGAATACTATCAGTTTTTATTTGTAAGCAATTAATCAAAACTCCTGGACTTCAAATTAAGAATATTTTCCCACATACATACATATTTCTTGCAATTTGACAGCTTGGATATTTAATTTAATTCTATTTCATAGTTTAGTTATTTTCTCTTGATTTTTTTTTATTTTTTATCCGGTAATGATTAATTGCTCAAAACTCAAAGATGATTTTATAAAAAAAAATGATTCTTACAAACATTCTTAGAATTAACCTTATAATTAAAAAAATGTAAAGTATACAGGTTGTTCTATTAGCAAAAGAAAAGTTTATCAAATTTCCAGAATAAAATGAATACCTGTATATTGAAAATATATTTAGACGATAGCTTGTTTAAAACCCAAAAACTTTTGTTTGAATTTTTCTTTGAAATTCTTTACGGTTGAAGAATTACTAAGGTGTTGCGGTAATTTTGACTAACCACGTATAATCCGGCATTTTGAATTTATTTTGATTATCTGACATGACATTTTTATTTATCAATCTTCAAATATTACGGGAAATAAGCATGCATATCCAAGATTTTTTACATTTTTGGTCACCATATTGATTCCGCCTTTTTGAATTTATGTATGATAGCAAATAAGTTACATAAGCACCCCCCTCATCTTACTAATTTTTTTAGTCGCCATTTTGAATTTTAAAAATATGACAACAGGTTTGGAATCAGAACGCCAAAAACACTATACAATACATCATAATAAAAATATTATTTAATAGCTTCAAATAAACAAATATTGTTAAAAATGTAGGTACTCTGTTTTTCCGTCGAGTTCAGAAACAGTACATGTCCATGATGATTGTTTTAATCATAGCTCTGCCTTTAATGCAAATATAATATGTAATTCTCTGTGAACTACTATATATTTTATCTATTGGCACAAAATAGCTAACTGCTATACTTTTCAAGATATTGCACCGACAAAATTATTTTGATAATTTTCTCAGAACTCACTTTTTGGACTTGTAGTGTTTTCGAACCGACCGATTCAATTGTATTTGTATCCTTAGATCTTGGGTTTTCTCTTGCCAAGTGCACACGCCTAATATATGTTGTGGCTGCAATCTTCTTGAAATTTAACCGAATTGTATTCCTATTGGATCTATTTAAATTTTCCAAAAACGATGCATATCGTACTATATGGTACGACATGCATCGACATGCATATAATGACAATATAAAGAGTCATTATAAATGATTGTAGTCGAAGTAGGCCATGCCCATGGTAATACATTAATGCCGCTTTACACAAACAAGTATCAAACTTACATTAGGTTATGCAACCAATTTAACAGTTACGTATGGAAAAGTAGTATCATAGTAATCTAATGAAGCGGCAAATGTAAAAGAAATACATTGGATCTCAGCGCTTACTTCGACAATCATTTATAATAACCGTGTACAAGGCTTGAATTTTTATATTTTACTACTCGCGTTGGTATTCAAATCATTTCTTTTCAATTCTTCTCTTCGAATACAACTTCTACTAGCGTTGGTCAATTAAAGTTTTTTAGATGAGATTTATGATAAAAATAATAATGTTGTGCTAAGAAGATGTTGCACCTTCGTTCTACAATTATTTCTGGGAATTTCTTAAAATGCGTTAACATTTGTAGACCTCCGTTGGGCGATATAAATGATATTTTGGAGATATTAGAGATGATTTTGTCATCTGTAACTCGCTATTATCATAATGACGCTTTGTAGTCTGATGGGGCTTACAACATTAAGTTCTTCGATGGTTTCAAATATGTCGATGGTTTGACCTTCTTTATTAATCCAAAATTGCTTTCGGTTTCATCAGGGACTAAAATAATACATTCAAATGACATTTTGCAAAACAAATACGAATGAAACACACCTAATTATAATCACGTTAATCATACTTAAACGAAAAAAAAGCTACATTACAATAATTTAATAATCTACAAAAATATTGGCCCTTCCTGTTGTTCTTTGTTTCCTCCCATCATCCAAGAAAAGTATGGTGTATTTTTTGCAAGATACTCAAATGTTAAGATGAAAATGGCCCACCTTGTATATGAACAACAATTTCAATTTAGTTGACTCAGCTATCAGTCTGAGTCCCAGTCATAAAGTGTTTAGTAGTTCTGGCAGTTCTGCTGCTAAAATATTTAGCTGCCAATCAAACATGTAAGTAACGTCATGTGAGATACCTAATTTTAACGTGGTTTGCTAAATACTCTAGCGGGAGTACTAACTAATATTAGAATACTTTTCGTGAATTTTTATTTTTTTGTTGGTAACTTAGGTACCATTCCAGTAGTGAGTAGAATACGAGCGTCAAGTCTATTTTTCAATTGTTGCTTACCAATCTTGATATAATCTCACGAAAAATGGGACCACCTTAATAAAGTATACATTGCCAACAGTCATAGTTTCTTGAGAACTTTTCTTCTAGCTATCTGAGTTCGACTTTTAGACCTATCAATTAATTTATAACAGCACAACCAACTAAGTTAGCCGACTCGATCATGGTGATCTGAAGGAGCTTATGTATGCTGTGTATAAACCGCTCCCCAGGATTGTTAACAAATTTGAAATAATTTGTGATGCAGTTTAATGTGTAAAAAATAAACAGATATATGGTACAATTCGCTAATACGTCAATTTGAACAATTTGTGATGTTTATGTATGAATTTTGGTATATTCCTGTATTTTTGTGAACTGCTTTCATCCCATTTCATTTAGTTTAAAATAAAATATTTTCTTTTTTGTCAAGTGTTTTTGTTCAGTACAGATAACTCAGAAGCGAAGAAAAATTTTAAAAATTGTATTTTTTTCTGTTTTAACTTAAGATTATAATGGGAATGTTATCTAGAAATATTATAAGAGCAATACATTTGCAGATGCAACACCTGTCGATACAAGCAAACTGTCTAGTGTTGCTGATAAACAAGATCACTGTCTTCAGATGCTAACTGATAGTTCATGTTTCTGTACAAATGGCCAAATGAGTTGCCGACGGATTACTAACCCAGCTTTTCAATGGTTACTATGGTAGGTATTAACGAGTAAACCCCATTTCATTATCAAATATTGCGATGACACCACCATCGCTGCATAAGTTTAAACTTACTCTACAAAAATCCACCAATTGCATAATATATTTAATAACATTGGCATATGTTTAACATTTCTTGTAATCAATGTTCAGCAGCAAAAGCTAAATCTTAGGATCCTTACTAATCATAAAGAAGAACAAATAAAACTTAAAGCATTTTTTTATAGGCCAACAATTTAGAAGATTTAAATAGAAGTAAAAGAGAACCCCAACAAGATAGAAGTGATGCGAAAATTATACTAGAAGGAGTAAGGGACGGTCCTACAATGTTTACAGTTCCAACTGGGCTTGCGACTCTCGCTGCTCCAAATCCTTTTACAGCTGTTGCTGCTGGGGATTCTGGAGCAATCGCTGCTGTTACAGGAGTCATTGCTTCTAATATTAAATAAAAATGGGACTAAATTGTTACCTATTTCTTATTCAACAACACACACATTGCAATCTTTATTTTGAACTATTTTGTAATATCAAGAATTACTTGCTGTTGCTGAATTTATTGTCAAACCTAACTGTCGAATATAAACCAACTGTATAACAACATATAACAACTCAATATTGTATATACAGTAATCCCCCAATGAGTTATAAAAGGCAAAAAATCGTTCTTATCAATTTCTCAAGAATATCAACGTTTAGAAATTGCGTACGATAAAAACTGGATGTATGGTTATTATTTATTATCTTCCTCCATGGTTATTAGTAACCATATAAACCTCTACTTGTGTAATGAAATTAATCTACAGTGCATGTCACGGAAACTTAATTTTTTATTTAAATATTATTAAGGTCCGTTTTTACAATGCATTTTACATCAATGGAATAACACCCGAATAGCGTATACTCGGTATATGCTTGAATTATCTTATACCGATGAAATTATATGGCATATCAGATATACTGGACTTATTCTTTGTTCTTATTGGTCAAATTAAAAGTCGAAAATTGACACAAGTCAAGTTGTTACTTTGTCTATAGACCAGGCAATAGAGACTTTTTCATCCCAGGTCACGTGGAACAGTCCGTGGATGTATTGTGATGTGTTTTCGACTAGCAAATATTATTACTTAATTTGTTATAAACGGAAAACCTAAAAAAATCGTACTTTTTTTTCGTTTTTCGCTTGTAAAAGCTGAACCGATGGAGCAATCTTGATACTGTCAACAGACGAATTGTAGAGAGTGAAAACACGAAGAAAATGAAACATAGACGGACCCGATCGGATTAATATTAACGGAGGAAATGAATTATCTTATCTTATCTCGTATCTATAGTAATCCCAACGCGCTGCGCGCTTCCCCGAGTCGGCCGCCTACCCCACTACTCGACAGCTTTTGAGCGCGCGGCAGATTTCGGTCAAATTTGCAAGCATTTTTCGCCTATTTCGCAACATTTTAACGCAAAATCAGTATAGACGTTTTGTAGCACAATACTTCTACTTTCGAAATACCTTAAAAAAATTAAAATTGGACCACCTCCGACGCATCCAGGATCGCCGAACTATATTGCATAAAAAAAATTCAAATCGCAATTGTGCAAAAACTAATCATTGGACAACAACTGGGTTGTGCACACTTAAAGTACCCATCAATCGTTACTTTTCGCAAAAAGCCTGCGTTACAACTGCGTTACAACGCCGATTTCTCCGGTTCTTCCGAATTTCCTCCGTTGATATTAATCCGATCGGGTCCGTGTAGTAGGGTTCATTTTTTCATTTTCGTCTCTTCTTTCTCTACAATTCGTCTGTTGAAAGCATCAAGATTGCTCTATCGGTTCAGTTTTTACAAGCGAAAAACGAAAAAAAGCACCATTTTTTGATGTTTTTTGTTTATAACAAATTAAGTAATGATATTTGCGAGTCGAAAACACATCACAATACATCTACGGACTGTTCCACGTAACCTGGGACAGTCGGCTTGCTGATACTATTTTTGTCACGAATAAATCTCTGCTATCTATTATTTTGTTGTAATAACAAAGCAAAGATTCTTCATCTTAATTCATCGTTGTGAAACAGATTAAAACGGTTTTAAAATATGTTTTTAATTAGTAAATCTTAAATAAATAGGTCTCTTTTATTATCATTTTTCTGTAGTGTCTAATAGCCTAATAGACAATTTGTCGTATCTGAAAAATATTCTACTCTTCAGCATGAAGCAATCTGGGACAAATAGGTTCATCGAAAGCAGGATAGCCTGTTTGTGGGGATTTGAAGAAGAACTCTAGTAATTCCCTTTAAATTTCTTTGCCAGTCGACTGCTTTTCTAATATAGGTATTATTAAAAAAATGCCATTAAGAGAACAGGAGTTCTATATTAGATTAGGTAGACGAAATGGAGCTGCTTGGAAAATTTTTGGAGGCTACTAGAAACATACCAAAGTAGAAGAAAAAATACATGAAATATAAATCATGAAATATAAATCATTAAAGAATTACCACTTATTAAACTACATTAAAATAAAAACATGATTGAGCTTATTCGTTATTGCATTATGTCTTCTACGTAATGCGAAATTATTACCTTGTGACTCGAAAATAGGTAACGCCACAATTCTCAATTTCATCTGCTTAAAACTGACAATTGATAAATAGTCACACCCTGTGTACACGCACCTGCATGTTGGTTATATAACTAGATTCTCGCACCAACCAAAATCTATCTGACAAAAAGTTCTTAGACTTTCTCCGCTATTCCGAGTATATGTATTCCACTGACAAATGTCTATGTAAAACGCACACACTATTATACTACGGTATACATTTCAGCTATTAAGCTATTCCTAGAATAGTAATTCTTGACTTTATACTAGAATTGGAGTTTTAACATCCAACGCAATTTCTAAAAACAGATACATTTGAAAAATCAATAATAAAGGTTAAGAGGGAGGTAAGACTCCGTACACGATGGTGAGTCATATGGAATAGGGGGCTGCAGCGTGGAGCGCTGGGTCCGAAACGGCTGGCACATAATAATAAATATGTTTTTTCTTTGTTTTTATTTGTTTATTTGTGCCTGCTCATTTTCAGTCAAAATACACTGTAAATAAAAAAAATCTGATGTGGCCAGGCACATGACTTTATCATACTATATATAAAATTAATAGTTTAGCTGCATGAGATGCTATTTGATCGGGATCGGCTATGTCTGCATTAAAATAAAACTAGTAGAACTAGACAGATATGTCGAATAAAGCTGCGGTCGGATATTGTACTCCGCTGACACAGGGTACACTGTCCAAATGACACTTACGTGTTATTGGGTGTAAAAAGTGTACGGTATACTATATCCGAACGCAGCTTATATTGACAGTAGGTTGTCAAAACATTTGTGTTTGAAACTACGTACTGTCATTAGAATCATATCTGACATATAATCTGACATATCCTGGCTACTAGTTTTAAAGGAGTACGACCGATCTCGATGAAATAGAATTTGCTCATGCAGCTGAACTATTGATTGTACCAAAAAATGTTATAGTAATAAATTATTCAGAATTTCATCTTCTTTAATTTATTATTTAACTATTTCGACGAAATTCCAGAAATGGCGGCCTATTTACAAGATGTTTCAAAAATGCTAAGACTAAACCTGCAGTTCCTTTGGACCATTTTCAACAGAAAGCTTTTCAGCTCTAAGTTTGGTTATGAAACTTCTAAGTATGAAGTTTCGTCCCGATACCTTTAGTAGTTTCTCCGGAATCGTCACCACAAAAACGGGTACACACATCCACACATACACACACACACAGACATTTTTTTGTACCTTAGTCAAAAATGTTCAGGGGACCCAAAAAGACATATTTCCGCTAAAATATCAAAAAAATTTTTTGGCACGATTACAATACTTTACATACTGCGTATGATAAAGTAAAAAAGTTTTTTAGGTCAACATCACAAAATATAGGAAAGACGAAAAACAGTTGAAATTCCAATTTGTGGGGAAAGATTAAATCGTGTTCCCGTGGTAAATTAGAGTAACTTGGAGGAGGAAGATATTAAAACGTCTATGCTAGTTAGATGATTAATTGAGGCTATTTATTTTGATATCAATACCTAACTACTGTTACTACGTAACTACCATTACTCTTGTTAAAAATGCTTTGATTCTATTATTTAATACCACTAGTTGATTTTGAAAATTGTATTTTCAATAGAGTTTACGTTTGCCATATCTGAGGAGACTATATACGCTTCCTTTTTTATGCTTTGTCATGTTCTTATATCGTTTAGCTTTAGTAGATCCACAAAAAATCATTCCATCTTATGATGTTACGGGAAAAGTAAAATTCTTCTGAACATCTTCATATTATTTTTCAGTAATATTCGTTCCGCAGCAATAGTTCACTATAATGCTGTATTTGTGTATGAACATATTATCTATAAGAAACAGTATTATCAAATCAACAAAGAACAATTGTTTAATTGATAACAATAATTTGTATGTAAACAATTTTACCAATATGAAGCTCGATCAATTGATTGAGCAATCAGTCTGACTGACTGAGTCCCAGCCATGAGGTGTTTACTACTTCTTGCAGTTCTGCTGCTAAAATATTTAGCTGCCGATCAAACATGTAAGTAACTCAACATTTTAATAATATGTGATGTGACACCTTCAATTTATTTTAATAACGTTTCACATCCACGATGAGCTAATAACGTTTAAGGTTGAATATCATAGTCCCAATAATATTTTTTAAATACATTTATTTTTGACAACTTGCCCCCTCGTCTAAACTACTATATGTATTAAACTACCGGCTAGTCACAGGGTAGCCACCCATCTTCCTTTTGCGAGGGTTATCCTTGCAATCATTTTCGCGTCCTCGGCGTGATACTATTGTCCTCGCAGAACGTGATTACTTAAAATTTAACATGTCTTAAACAATTTTTTTATGAGAAATCATATAGTGTAATTGTGTATGAACATTTTATACCATATAAAGTGCAAATGGATTTAAGATAACTTTGGCTGCAGATTGCAGCTATTATTTACACTTTTTTTTGTTTCTTGACAAAACAAACATAAAACTGAAATTATCCTTTTCTGTTTCAACGAAAGTATGACAGTAGGCAGGCAATTGTTGGACGAATCAGATCTCCGCTATTTCTCGCACTGGTTTTCTCAGAAACAATTTCAAACACGATTTCGGACCAAATTTTACGAAAAGAACTTATCAGAATTAGTACTTATTCAATTTTGTTCTTGTTGGCCAGTGTTTGTCTCTATAACGAGTTTGGTAGAGAACTATGGTCATTTCCCCGCAGCAGATTAAATATGTTTATAAAGCCAACTTTATGGAACGTACATTAAATTTGGTTTGAAAATGCAACTTTGAAACACCAACAGTCTTGTTGTCACACAGTTGCAGCCAAAGTATAATTTTGTTTCAAACGAAAATAGGGATCAGATATGATGATGTGAAGTATCATTTTAAACATAAAACAAACTCATTTGAGGATATAACAATTAATAATGGAGAGTTCGAATTCATCAGCTTTGACTAAACAATTAAAATCAAATAAGAGTAAACTAATAATAAAAATTTGTTGTTAATATCTTAAAAACTTTTAGTCCAGGAGCCGACTGTAAGAATTCCAGCCGAACGTACAGCATGAACGACGGAAAAGAATTAATTGAAAGGTGGCCACCTGACTCCATACTTTTTTTTTGTAATATACACTGGGCCAAAAAATGACGGTACAAATTTTCAAATTGCTCATATTTCCAAAGATATTTAGTAAATTCAAGCATTTCTTTGATAAACTAATTGCTTATATTGTGAAGATTGAAAACATATCGTATTTGCAATAATTGAACGTTTTAATCCAATGTAATGTTGCTTTATGTATGGCTATGCAACATTTCAATTTAATGTGAAATGAAAGGTGTAATAAAATTAGTAGGTAATGGCATTTCTTTTCTTTTGGCCTAAAGGAACAGTAGAGATTTCATAACATCGTGTGATTTTTTTAGTATACAGGGTAAAATTTTGAAGCATAGTTTTTTTTTGCGTTCGTTACTCAAAGAAGCAGTTGAAATGGACGTTTGCATAGATAAAAGAACGATTCCATTGCATACACACGAAAAGTCCAATTGCGGACTGGAGTTATCTTTAAAGATAGTGGAGAAACTATGGCCAACGTTTAGTTTTCCTATGGGCGCCATGTTTGATTTTGAAAATTGTGAAGTATTTTTCTCACCTGTTTTCCATATTGTACTACAATTATTGGGCTGTAGATCTTTTTGCAAATTTTTATTATTATATTTATTATTTATTTTTATAAATAAAATTTTGCTTTTGCAGTGATTTGGAACCAAAATTAAGTCAGTTTGCTTTTACTTGTCTGTCTTTACTTGTCAGGTTTTTGCTGTTAGTTTTTCACTTAAAAGTTACATCTTCAAATACAAAATATCTAAAAAAAAACAACACAATGTATTCAGGCTGGCTTCAGGCTGATAATGGAAGTGCCCTTTATTTAAACATGACATAAAAAATAGAAAAGAAGGCTTGGTTTGAAGTGATGAGACACTCAAAAAATGTTGATTCCAGCTCCAATTCAATCTTAGCAAAAACAAAAGAACAAGTAACATACGTCTAAAATTTACGTCTAAAGAACAAGTGTGATACATCATAAATGAACCTGACGAAAAGACTACCTAAAATGATAAATTCAAACATGCTGTCCATAACAACACCAATGGTTTCTCCACGTTCTTTAAAGATAACTCAAGTACACAGTTAGATTTCTCTTGCCGTTGCAATGTTTTTGTTACAAACGTCATATTCCACAGGTTTTTACGAAAAACAATAAAAAACATTGTTTAAATATTTCACCCTGTATAAGATAAAAATCACCCTGTATACGATGCTATAACATCTCCAGTGCCCTTTTTTACTTTATCATACGCAGTATGTAAAGTATTGTAATCGTGCCAAAAAAAAATTTTGAGATTTTAGCGGAAATATGTCTTTTTGGGTCCCCTGAACATTTTTGACCAAGGTACAAAAAAATGTCTGTGTGTGTGTGTGTGTGTGTGTGTGTGTGTGTGTGTGTGTGTGTGTGTGTGTGTGTGTGTGTGTACCCGTTTTTTGTGGCGACGATTCCGGAGAAACTACTAAAGGTATCGAGACGAAACTTCATATTTAGAAGTTTCATAACCAAACTTAGAGCTGAAAAGCTTTCTGTTGAAGAGGGTCCAAAGGAACTGGAGGTTTAGTCTTAGCATTTTTTAAAGATTTTGCAAATAAGCCGCCATTTCTGGAATTTCGTCGAAATAGTTAAATAATAAATTAAAGATAAGGAAATTCTGAATAATTTATCACCATGACATTTTTTGGTACAATCAATAGTTTAGCTGCATGAGCAAATTCTGTTTCTAGGAGATCGGTCGGACTGCATGAAAACTAGTAGCCAGGATTTGTCAGATTTTTTGATTCTAATGACAGTAGGTAGTCTTGGTGTCAAACGCTAATGTTTTTACAATAACTTCTGTCAATATAAGCTGCGTTCGCATATTGCATTACACTTTTTACACCCAATAACACGTAAGTGTCATTTGGACGGTGTACCCGGTGTCAACGGAGTACAATATCCGAACGCAGCTTTAATCGACATATCTGTCTAGTTCTAGTAGTTTTATTTTAATGCTGACCTGGCCGATCTCGATCAAATAGAGTCTCATGCAGCTAAACAACTAATTTTATATATAGTGTGAGTCATGTGCCTGGCCACATCAGATATTTTACCAAAGCAAGACAAATGTCATTACTCATTGATTTTAATACACCTTTCATTTCACATTAAATTGACCCGATATTATCAGAAATGTTGCATAGCCAAACATAAAGAAACATAACTTGGATTGAAACGTTCTGTTATTGCGAATATGGTATGGTTTCAATCTTCACATTACAAGTAATTCGTTTTTTTAAGAAATATTTGATTTGACTAAATATTATTGGAAATACGAGTGATTAAAAATTTGTACCGTTTTTTTTCTTGCCCACAGTATATATTACTGTATATACCTATTATAAGCTGCACTGACAAGTGATAGATTACCTAGGCCGAGGAAAGAAATACATTTCGTGGCATTTTTTTAAATTATTTAGGCGCCATTCCAACAGGTGTAAAATCGTCAAGTCTATTTTTCAATTCTTAGCAGCCGAGCGTGATATATTCTTAGGAAAAAAGGGACAATAAGTAAACTCAATAAAGTATACTTTGTCAAGTATTATTTTGTTGACAATTTGGCATCTTTCCGAATTATCTAAGTTTGACTTTATGACCTTTCAATTTATTAATAACAGTACGGCTAACAGATAGAATTTGTAATGTTGTCCAAGGCGTCAAAAACATACAGATAATTTCAAGAAACAGTTTTTTTGGTATATTATGTATACATCGAGTTGTAGAATGTTTGTAGTGTTTAAGTGATGTTTACGGCATATTCCTTTGTTTTTGTTTACAGTGTTTATTCCATTAGTTATCTTATAATAAGGTTGTGTTTTTGCCTAACTTTTACTTAAGATAACTCTCCTATGGAGCAAAATTTTAAAAATTGTAGCTCCTTCATTGTGACTTAACATGACATGAGCGGTTCATTTTTTTTTCAACACTGGTTAAAATAAATCAACCTGAGCAAAGCTTTTGTCTATAATGGTATCTTGAAAACTGCTGAGAACAATAAAGTTTTAGATGCAACACCTGTCGATTCAAGCAAACTTTCTACCGTTGCTACCAACCAAGCTGAGTGTCTTCAGAGACTTACTGACAGTTCCTGTTCCTGTAATAATGGCCAAATGAATTGCAGACCGATTATAAATCCAGATATTCCAATGGATACTATGGTATGTACTGAACTACTAACACCATTGAATTCTCACGTATTGTAATGACACCACGACATCTAAAAAACTGCTCATCATTAGCAAGAGGAAAACACAAAATTAAAAAAATACCAAAGGAAAAACACAATGATCAAATTTGATGTACTATGAAATGTACTATCATATATCAGCACACGCGTACTCTACATAAATCTGTCACATAGATTACATACAAAAATTAGCAACATTTGTTATCTACTTCACATTTGTTATAAAACTTAATAATTTACAGTAATGAATACAAATGAAATTACAAAACTTAACAGAACAATATAAACAAAACAAAAAGTACTAAGAGGCAAATATGTTCTTGTTTTCTATTATAAATTTAAGAACATCCTTAAATATCGTTGCAAGTAGACTATTTTATATTCAACATTAAATCAAATATTTAAAAAATATAACAGTGTTTTGCGTTGTGTTATAACAGCCTAGGTACTAAGGGACGCTGTGTGAACTATTTTGTAAAGAAAGTTGATTTTTCTTGTAGCGAACAAGGTTCATTTTGAATATCTGTTTATAAATTTCAGAAACCCCTTGAATGGTCTCTTTTCCTCCTATCTTAACTATCTAGAACACAAAATTATAAAAATATTGAGGCATGACAATTTGCAGTCGACTATAGTTACCCACGTGATACGACATCACTCCATTCAATGGCTATATCTTTGGAACGGTTAGTAGCAAAAATAAATCTTGTGGTCTTGTATTCAAAAATTTATTTGCAATAATTTTAATTGTAACGACGCTTTCCGACATACTAACGGTTTTCAACATTTTTTCGTTCAGTCGTTGCAGAGTTATGAGCCTTCAAACACAGGGCCAATACTTTAGTAGTGAATAAACTGTTTGAGTTTTTCAAATTTCTGATTATTAGTATTCATTCTTAGCTGGTTGCAATAAAACATGAAAACTAAAATCTTTGAATCTTTTCTCCACTCAGCATAAAGAAGAAAAAAAATCTGATGTGGCCAGGCACATGACTTTATCATACTATATATAAAATTAATAGGTTAGCTGCATGATACTCTATTTGATCAAGATCGGCCATGTCTGCATTAAAATAAAACAAGTAGAACTAGACAGATATGTCGATTAAAGTTGCGTTCGGATATTGTACTCCGTTGACACCGGGTACACCGTACAAATGACACTTACGTGTTATTGGGTGTAAAAAGTGTAATGCAATATGCGAACGCAGCTTATATTGACAGAAGTTAATGTCAAAACATTAGCGTTTGACACCAAGACTACCTACTGTCATTAGAATCAAAAAATCTGACAAATCCTGGCTACTAGTTTTCATGCAGTACGACCGATCTCGTAGAAATAGAATTTGCTCATGCAGCTAAACTATTGATTGTACCAAAAAATGTCATAGTCATAAATTATTCAGAATTTCCTCATCTTTAGTTTATTATTTAACTATTTCGACGAAATTCCAGAAATGGCGGCTTATTTGCAAAATCTTTAAAAAATGCTAAGACTAAACCTCCAATACCTTTGAACCCTCTTCAACAGAAAGCTTTTCAGCTCTAAGTTTGGTTATGAAACTTCTAAATATGAATTTTCGTCCCGATACCTTTAGTAGTTTCTCCGGAATCGTCGCCACAAAAAAACGGGTACACACACACACACACACACACACACACACACACACACACACACACACACACACACACACACACACACACACACAGAAATTTTTTTGTACCTTGGTCAATAATGTTCAGGGGACCCAAAAAGACATATTTCCGCTAAAATCTCAAAAAAAAATTTTGCCACGATTACAATACTTTACATACTGCGTATGATAAAGTAATAAAATTGAAAATAATAATTTTTTTTACAGACAACTAATTTAGAAGATTTAAATAGAAGTAAAAGGGAACCCGGCGAAGAAAAAAGTGGCACTAAAACTATTTTGGAAGGAGTAAGAGACGGTGCTACAATGTTTGGCGCCACAACGGGAATTGCAACTCTCGCTGCTCCAAATCCAATTACAGCTGTTGCCGCTGGCGTTTCAGGAGCAATAGCTGCTATTACAGGAGTGATTGCTGCTAATATTAAATAACAGTGGGAATCAATTGTTATTTCTTTTGTCACCGCAAAGAAATTTTAATTTTTAACTAATCTTGAATATCAATTATAACTAACTGCTCAAGATAAATTAATGTATAAGAACATATCATCTCGATGTATTTGTTAGCGGCAATATGTATATTTCCGTATTCTGTGCAATGTCATATGAAATTTGCGAAAGTATAAAATAACAATGTCAATAAAATAATTTTATTTAGCGGTATAAGGGATGCTTAGGCACTGCATTTAACGCTAAATGAATTAAAACATTTTATAAAAGTCACTTGAGTAATTAAAGACTTACACAATGTTTGAAAAGAAATGAGAAGAACTTTTAGGGATTGTTTACATTCTCTGATAAACATATTATTAAAGTAAAATATTCATAAATTCAATAAATGAATAAACACGTATAAATGAATAAATACATTAAATCAATTGTTAAATTTATTTAGTTCCTCACGTATATTTTTTTTCGCATTAATTTGCAATGCAAAACATACAGCTATATTGTGTCACCTTTTAAATACCAAAACAATTGAGTTACGGCTGATGTCGTATTTTGGAGGTTATGTTATTTTTTATTATTATGTTTATGTGCTTTTTACACGAATTAGTGAACAGATAGCAACAGTTCAATTCTGAAAACAATATACATACTTTGTCGAATGATTGTTGGCATATTATAAAATACTTACGCAATGTACAACTACAAATCTACTCTTTCCTATGCATGTTATTCTTTACATAGGACGCCTAGGCATTCCAAAATATGAGAAATTATACAGATTGCCGTTAACAGCAGTTAACAAAATACTAGTCCATTATATTGTCCAATTTGTATATAGAACATATAAATTTGTATATTACATGTTATTAAAGACGTTAATTACTTTGAACAGAACATTTACAAGATTTGGAGGCTTCAACATCCGAAGAAGCACTTTCTTATCAGAGATACTTTTAAAAAACTGAATCCTGGACGATATTGGATCTGTATATGTACCTAATATACTCACATTTTGTATCATATATCCTTTATTAATAGCGGCTTTATTACAAAATAATGACCTTTATATAATTAATATTATATATGTTGATATATAAACTAAGTCAAAAATATAAACTAAATTAAAAAATATTTAGTAGTTTTGATTAATTGATTTTCTTTTAACTATTTATATATATACCCAACACTATGAAGGTGTGCTGATTATCAGTCGAAATGCACAGTTAGTGCAATAAGGACTACTTTAACTTAAACCAAATTAACTTACGGGCTGACCATTTGTCAAAACTCGCGTCTATATCGACTAAATTTTAAATATTAAATATTAAATAAATAAATATTCAACTAAAACGGTCAATCAAGATGACCGTGACAAAAAAATAATCTATCCGCATAAATCTGGACCACATATTTCACTATTTGTGCAAATTCCCAGGGTCAACATTAAATGAGATCACAGTCTTGCAAAAACTGTGTGAACGTCTCTGATAAAAGATGATCTACTATGTTAAGAATAAGTTTTGAATTCTTGATGTTTTTATAGAGGGTGTATCCTAATAAAAAAAAATGAGGAGGTTCTGCATTCGACGAGTATGTATGCATTTTTACTTTATCATACGCAGTATGTAAAGTATTGTAATCGTGCCAAAAAGAATTTTTGAGATTTTAGCGGAAATATGTCTTTGTGGGTCCCTTGTACATTTTTGACCAAGGTACAAAAAAATGGCTGTGTGTGTGTGTGTGTGTGTGTGTGTGTGTGTGTGTGTGTGTGTGTGTGTGTGTGTGTGTGTGTGTGTGTGTGTGTGTGTGTGTGTGTGTGTGTGTGTGTGTGTGTGTGTGTGTGTGTGTGTGTGTGTGTGTGTGTGTGTGTGTGTGTGTGTGTGTGTGTGTGTGTGTGTGTGTGTGTGTGTGTGTGTGTGTGTGTGTGTGTGTGTGTGTGTGTGTGTGTGTGTGTGTGTGTGTGTGTGTGTGTGTGTGTGTGTGTGTGTGTGTGTGTGTGTGTGTGTGTGTGTGTGTGTGTGTGTGTGTGTGTGTGTGTGTGTGTGTGTGTGTGTGTGTGTGTGTGTGTGTGTGTGTGTGTGTGTGTGTGTGTGTGTGTGTGTGTGTGTGTGTGTGTGTGTGTGTGTGTGTGTGTGTGTGTGTGTGTGTGTGTGTGTGTGTGTGTGTGTGTGTGTGTGTGTGTGTGTGTGTGTGTGTGTGTGTGTGTGTGTGTGTGTGTGTGTGTGTGTGTGTGTGTGTGTGTGTGTGTGTGTGTGTGTGTGTGTGTGTGTGTGTGTGTGTGTGTGTGTGTGTGTGTGTGTGTGTGTGTGTGTGTGTGTGTGTGTGTGTGTGTGTGTGTGTGTGTGTGTGTGTGTGTGTGTGTGTGTGTGTGTGTGTGTGTGTGTGTGTGTGTGTGTGTGTGTGTGTGTGTGTGTGTGTGTGTGTGTGTGTGTGTGTGTGTGTGTGTGTGTGTGTGTGTGTGTGTGTGTGTGTGTGTGTGTGTGTGTGTGTGTGTGTGTGTGTGTGTGTGTGTGTGTGTGTGTGTGTGTGTGTGTGTGTGTGTGTGTGTGTGTGTGTGTGTGTGTGTGTGTGTGTGTGTGTGTGTGTGTGTGTGTGTGTGGTGTGTGTGTGTGTGTGTGTGTGTGTGTGTGTGTGTGTGTGTGTGTGTGTGTGTGTGTGTGTGTGTGTGTGTGTGTGTGTGTGTGTGTGTGTGTGTGTGTGTGTGTGTGTGTGTGTGTGTGTGTGTGTGTGTGTGTGTGTGTGTGTGTGTGTGTGTGTGTGTGTGTGTGTGTGTGTGTGTGTGTGTGTGTGTGTGTGTGTGTGTGTGTGTGTGTGTGTGTGTGTGTGTGTGTGTGTGTGTGTGTGTGTGTGTGTGTGTGTGTGTGTGTGTGTGTGTGTGTGTGTGTGTGTGTGTGTGTGTGTGTGTGTGTGTGTGTGTGTGTGTGTGTGTGTGTGTGTGTGTGTGTGTGTGTGTGTGTGTGTGTGTGTGTGTGTGTGTGTGTGTGTGTGTGTGTGTGTGTGTGTGTGTGTGTGTGTGTGTGTGTGTGTGTGTGTGTGTGTGTGTGTGTGTGTGTGTGTGTGTGTGTGTGTGTGTGGTGTGTGTGTGTGTGTGTGTGTGTGTGTGTGTGTGTGTGTGTGTGTGTGTGTGTGTGTGTGTGTGTGTGTGTGTGTGTGTGTGTGTGTGTGTGTGTGTGTGTGTGTGTGTGTGTGTGTGTGTGTGTGTGTGGTGTGTGTGTGTGTGTGTGTGTGTGTGTGTGTGTGTGTGTGTGTGTGTGTGTGTGTGTGTGTGTGTGTGTGGTGTGTGTGTGTGTGTGTGTGTGTGTGTGTGTGTGTGTGTGTGTGTGTGTGTGTGTGTGTGTGTGTGTGTGTGTGTGTGTGTGTGTGTGTGTGTGTGTGTGTGTGTGTGTGTGTGTGTGTGTGTGTGGTGTGTGTGTGTGTGTGTGTGTGTGTGTGTGTGTGTGTGTGTGTGTGTGTGTGTGTGTGTGTGTGTGTGTGTGTGTGTGTGTGTGTGTGTGTGTGTGTGTGTGTGTGTGTGTGTGTGTGTGTGTGTGTGTGTGTGTGTGTGTGTGTGTGTGTGTGTGTGTGTGTGTGTGTGTGTGTGTGTGTGTGTGTGTGTGTGTGTGTGTGTGTGTGTGTGTGTGTGTGTGTGTGTGTGTGTGTGTGTGTGTGTGTGTGTGTGTGTGTGTGTGTGTGTGTGTGTGTGTGTGTGTGTGTGTGTGTGTGTGTGTGTGTGTGTGTGTGTGTGTGTGTGTGTGTGTGTGTGTGTGTGTGTGTGTGTGTGTGTGTGTGTGTGTGTGTGTGTGTGTGTGTGTGTGTGTGTGTGTGTGTGTGTGTGTGTGTGTGTGTGTGTGTGTGTGTGTGTGTGTGTGTGTGTGTGTGTGTGTGTGTGTGTGTGTGTGTGTGTGTGTGTGTGTGTGTGTGTGTGTGTGTGTGTGTGTGTGTGTGTGTGTGTGTGTGTGTGTGTGTGTGTGTGTGTGTGTGTGTGTGTGTGTGTGTGTGTGTGTGTGTGTGTGTGTGTGTGTGTGTGTGTGTGTGTGTGTGTGTGTGTGTGTGTGTGTGTGTGTGTGTGTGTGTGTGTGTGTGTGTGTGTGTGTGTGTGTGTACCCGTTTTTGTGGCGACGATTCCGGAGAAACTACTAAAGGTATCGGGGGACGAAACTTCATATTTAGAAGTTTCATAACCAAACTTAGAGCTGAAAAGCTTTCTGTTGAAAAGGGTCCAAAGGAACTGGTGGTTTACTCATAGCATTTTTCGAAGATTTTGCAAATGATCCTCTATTTGTGTAGTATCGTCAAAATAGTTAAATAATAAATTAAAGGAGAGGAAATTTTCTATAGTTTATGTATATGACATTTTTTGGTAGAATTTATAGTTTAGCTGCATGAGCAAATTCTATTTCATCGAGATCGGTCGTACTGCTTTAAAACTAGTAGCCAGGATATGTCAGATTTTTTGATTCTAATGACAGTAGCTAGTGTCAAACGAATGTTTTGTAAATACTACTGTCAATATAGGCTGCGTTCGGATATTGAACACCGTTACACTTTTTACACCCAATGACACGTAAGTGTCATTTGGACGGTGTACCCGGTGTCAACGGAGCACAATATCCGAACGCAGCTTTAATCGAGATATCTGTCTAGTTCTACTAGTTTTATTTTAATGCAGACATAGCCGATCTCGATCAAATAGAATCGCATGCAGCTAAACTATTAATTTTCTGTATAGTATGATACAGTCATGTGCCTGGCCACATCAGATTTTTTTATTTAAAATATCCACTAAAGTCTGTATACATATATTTCAGGTAGGTACAACTCCATGTTCACCGGGTGGTATATAAATAAATTGCAATCCTGTGGAATTTCGGTGAAAACATTTATTAAATAGCTATCTTGCGATAGTAGTTTCGGGTTTTACCCCGTCTTCAGTCACAAACATATTTTGTTTGATTCGCTAGAGTCTGGACGTCTTTTATAACTAACGGTCACGTATTATACCCAGTGGGCCAAACAAACAGTACAAATTCTAATTCCGCATTTCCAATAATATCTAGTCGATTAAAAACATTAAAGGTTACATTGTGAAGATTGAACACATATTTTCAATAACAGAAAATAGGAAATGATTGGTTACGGCGTTGTCATTTAACCGACCAAGCGCAAAATGCAGATAAGACGGACGTTCTTTTGGATGGGCAGTACAATCAGAAACTGATAAACTCTAACCCACATTTTTCTTCATGTTGGACTTTCCAATATTGTATACGGTGTAAATAATTTTACATTACAATTTTTTAATGTAACTATCAATAAAGTGATGGACCAAGTCTTGTACCTTGGAGGACTTGCAATGGTTATCTACAATATGATTTTTTACCTACAATCGAACTTTAGTGATTTATTTAAGCAGCACATAATTACCTAAATGATTGGAGTATTGGATGTCCTGGTTGTGGTTGTGTAGAAAAAAATTTGTTACAAGATATTAGAATTGGTTTGACGTACAGTTGCTACTAACCTACAATTGAGCAGAATGATCATCAACATCGGTTGCACGATGGAGTGGTTTCTTTTGTTAATATAATTGTTGTCTTTATGTCGCTAGGCAATAATTTCAAATTTTATGTTGATATGCCTGCCCGTTGCGGAATTTTGGATATACCCAATTATTGGTCATTTAATTCATCATGATTTTATTTATTGTGATGTTTGTTTTACACTCGGATAACTGGTCTACTTGTTAGGTTGATTTATGTTCACTAATAAACTTTAATATCGTTTTTCGGCGCTTTTTATGAAAGCTATTGAAAATTATATTCAGTTGAATAGCGATTAAAGAATCTTACGGAAATAGAAAACACAAAATATAGGTTTGCCATTTAAAAATATTCTCGATGACTATTATTACTGACTTTGAGTATCGACTATCGATCACTGATTTTGACTATTACTGTTCAAATTTTTGAACAGTATATACAAAAATTGATAAGGCTGTTTCTGAATGATGAGGAAGTTCATAACTAACTAGCATTTTTTAGCTACAATTTCGAATATGTTACTTTTTCAGAAAACGTGGTAGTTTCTGACACATACTCGCAGAAAACCCTTTTTTTATCTTTGTTTATAACCTTTTATTAAGACATGAACTCATTTCCACCACATATTCATAGTTTAGATATAAACCAACAACAATATAAATTGTTATTCCACCAGTGGTAAAGCGCTTATCAGTCTGGGGGTCGTGAGTTCGAGCCTCACGACCTGCTTTCAGAGTAAAGGTTTTTCTGTGGTTTTCCTTTACTCCTTGGCGAATGCTGAAAGCCAAACAACTTAAGACGTGCCACAGACGCGGGCCATAATAATAATAATTCGGGCCCGCCGATGCCCCCATAGTGGCGAAAGCTGTTGGGGGATGTTAAGGCGTGGATTATTATTATTATTATTATTATCTATAACTCAATTAGGAGTTACAATCGCAGTTTAAAGATATATCTAATGTTCGACTATTTTTTTTAAATTTCGCATTCCCATAATTCCAAAACTGGATAACTTATCAACATAAAATTTGTTATTTTTACTTAGCTACATAAAGACAACAGTTATAGGTACCAAATTTCAAACAAAATTACCAAATGTCATAATTGGAATTCCCGGTATCGTTGATATAAAAGCTGATATAATCTAAACATAAACGATTTTGCCATTACGAGAGGATCAGTTCACTGAGTTCACTGACTGACCGACTGTCGATTATGAAGTGTCTACTTATTGTGTCCGTACTGCTGTTAAAATATGCTGCCAGTCAAAGATGTAAGTGTATTTTTTAATTTATTTTACGGGTTTTTTATGCTATATTTCTTGTTTAGGTGGAATTCCAGCAAAAGTAAAGTCCGGGTAGTATTTTTTATATGGGTTACAATATTTTCTTTTAGGACAAGGTGAATTGCGTGATTTGGGATAAATTCAATGTAAAAACTTTCCAAGGAGAGATTCTGAGGTAGGTTATGGATCAATGTGCGATGAAATAATAAAATTTTAACACACATAAAAAAATCAAGATTTGATTTGATTTTTCTTTAGGTTTGACTCAACTTGCGGCTACAATATTGTCAGTTTCGAGACCAAAGATGGGAACCAGGTTAATATAAAACTTGAAAATAGGATTGTTTCCATTACGTGCGGAAGTGACAACTACCAATTGAAATTAAACGGTACGAATACGGTATATATGTTACCGCTAATATAGGATATTAAGTTGAAGTTAAAATTATTTAGTTAATCTGAACATAACCTAACGAACATAACCTTAACCTACCTAATCTTTTTAGTTAAGAGTTAAAAAGTTATAATGTGTTCTGTGCTATAACTATAAATAACAGAACACTAAACAATAACTAGTGTTTGTCAACATCAACAAGAGATTGATACGTAATTTAAAAAAAAACTATTTAATATTCTGTGAAAATAAAAATTCAATAGATGAAATGTCGAACCGTGTTCACTTTAAGTTGACATACCTAATTAGGAATTATTTTTAAATTTTCAATAATGAAGACCTAGAATATTTTTTTGTTTTAAATTTGGCGAATTATCGACAAAAAAACTAGGCGCAACCTGAAGAAAATCACATAAAGGGCAGAATACGCCCTTAATATTTTATAACAAATTAATCAAAATAAGATTATAATTTGTTATTTTAATGCATATGTTATGGTTGTCTGCCCAAATAATGGTTCGTCACATGTTGTTTACGCTACATTTACATTCAGGAATTATTATTTGACACCAACTCGGATCATTCCAGTTGGTTTATGATGATTTTTTTATTTACAAGGTTGACGTTTAAATCTTATAAAATTTTGTTGGTAAAGTGAAGTTTACCTGTAGGAACTGTTTTTAGTTAAATTTTTAAGTCATTCTTATATTACATCTTATATTACATTCTTATATTAATAAACCGTAACATGATATGAAAATCTCATTTCAAGATGAAGCATAAGGGAACAACAAAATATCTAATCGTGTATTACACTTTAAGTTGACATACATAATTTGGAATTATTTTCAAATTTTCACCAATAATAACGAGCTAGAATATGTTTTGTTTTAAATTTGGTCAATTGTCGTCAAAAAAACTAGGTACAACCTGAAGAAAAACACAAAACCGGCAGAATGCGCCCTTAATATTTTACAACAAATTAATCAAAATAAGATTAGAATTTGTTATTTTAATGCACATGTTATGGTTGTCTCCCCAAATAATGGTTCGTCACATGTGGTTTACGCTACATTTACAGGATTTATTATTTGATACCAACTCGGATCATTTCCAGTTGGTTTATGATGATTTTTTTATTTACAAACTTAACATTTGAATGTTATAAAATTTGTTGGTTAAGTGAAGTTTACCTGCAGGTACTGCTTTTGGTTAAATTTTAAATCATTCTTATATTAATAAAGCATAGCATGATATGAAAATCTCATTTCAAGATGTAGCATAAGGGAACAACACATATATACAATTTTTCACATTCTAATTTCATAACTAAACGCACCAATCAACATCAATTTTCCAATAATTATTATTGAAGATAGAAAATTTCAGGGTTGAAATATGAAAATTTTATCACTAAATGTACTTAATTCAATTTTAATTTTAATTTTGAGAAAAATTTTGATAAATTTGTGGGTTACTACTAATGATATTATCTGTGACTTGAAGTGAAAGAGACAATTGCTGCGTTCAAATTAATAAAACTGGTAGTATCAAAGAATGGAAGTTAATTTTGATATTTTTACAAACTTTTAGACAAGAAGTCTCCGATATTTGTGAATAACAAGAAAAGTTATACACCACCAAGCGTAATAGATGATACCATTTCCCTGTCACAACCTGGCAGATTGGTAACAGTCAAATTTGCTGACATTGGCGTGAAAATAATGTGGGATAAACTGGTAAGTACTACTATCATATTCTTAACCGGCCTAAACTGTTTTTACCCAACGGTCGTATTTGGTAAATAGATTAATGATAGCATTTGATGTGTGTCTCAAAAGAAGAGACAAAATGACAATAAGTAATTGCAAGTTGTGGAGATATTGAAAATGCTCAGAAAAGTTGAATGCAAATAGTCTAGGAAAATTAGATTTACAATAAATATTTAGAAAATAAACTGCTTCCGGGTTATGCCGTGTGTCAAGATTTGTTAATGCTGACGTTTCGCGAACCATGCTGCTCGCTTCTTCAAAGCTAATTGAATACTGAAGACCTACCAAGAAAGTCTCCCTTATATACCTGAATTTACACCTCACTGCGCACATCTGGCGCTACCGCTCCATGTGTTTTTCCACCTGACCGCGTTAGGATCGATTTCCAGACCCTACTAATGTCAGTACCGTCCTCGCGATTGATGTTGTCAGGATGTTTGTAAATTTCGATGGCTTCTCTAATAAGCCTTCGATGATAATTGCCCACCCTTGCCAACATCTTCGCGTCATCGAAATCCATTGTGTGTCCCGACTCGTGGCAGTGTTGAGCAACAGCGGACTGTTGAATCTTGCCTAGCCGGGTGTCCCTACTGTGCTCCTTGATTCGACATTCGATGCTTCGTCCTGTCTGTCCTACATAGCATGTTCCGCACTCACATGTTATCTTGTATACCCCTTCGTTCTTCAGGAGTGGTGTGATATCCTTTGGGTTAGGCAAAAGATCCTTTACCTTAGCTGGTGCTCTGTACCTTACCGTGATACCCGATTTCTTCAGTACTCTACCGATTCTCTCTGATACCCCACTTACGTATGGTAAGCAAGCGAACCCCTTTGACTCTTGCGGTTCCTCTGAGACTTGCGGTTTTCTTTGTGTGACACCCCGTATGTCAGACTTGGTGTATCCATTCTGACGTAGGGCCCACTCCAAATGTTTCCGTTCGTCGTCCAAGGTGTTAGAGTCGCATACCTTCTCGGCTCTGTTGAACAAAGTGTTAATAACACTTCTCTTCTGTTGGGGGTGGTGGTGTGATTTGGCGTTCAAGTACCGATCGGTATGTGTCTTCTTACGGTAGACTGTATGTCCAAGCGTACCAGTTGACGTTCTGTATACCAGCACATCCAAGAAAGGCAGCTGATTATCCTCTTCTATTACCATCGTGAATTTGATGGAAGGACTAACATTGTTCAGGCGGTTAAGGAACTCAGTAAGTTTATCTCTACTGTGTGGCCAAACCACAAAGGTATCGCGACATATCTGACCCAGTGCTTGGGTTTGAAAGGACTTGAGCTAATGGCTTTTTCTTCAAACAATTCCATGAAGAAATTGAGAAGAAATTCAGTATTCAATTAGCTTTGAAGAAGCGAGCAACATGGTTCGCGAAACGTCAGCATTAACAAATTTTGACACACGGCATAACCCGGAAGCAGTTTATTTTCTAAATGATTCTGGCCGTGAAAGCCTACGTACTTACTTACAATAAATAGTTATTTTTGCACAACAAACCAAGTTTTCGCAAAAAATAAATAGTGAGAATGAAATAGTGAATAAACAGTAACTTTTTTAGTTAACAAATAAATATGTTAAAAATAAACTTTCCTAATTCAGAACCAATGGAAAGAACTTATTATAAACAATTTTCAAGTCCGGAGTCGTATTAATTCAGTGCTTATCTTAATTAAATCTACCCTAAACGCCCATTGCTAATAAAACTATTCGATTCTAATGCCTAATGCAAAAGCCAGAAGACAATAACTTTTTTCGGAAATAAGTCATTATTATTTCAGGATTTTGTCGAAGTGATCATCGAAAACAAGGAAAAATACGATTTTACTGGTCTGTGCAGTAAGGATTGTACTGACGATCCAAACACATTTGCTGATATTTGGGCAGAGCCCGGTAAGTGAACACAAAAATAACCTCATACTGGTAGCCTCTCATATTTCAATTGAAGGTTGGTCGTGACTAACATTTTGGCGAATCTTTGAAATTATCATACCGCCCGTTTTACTTTAACCGTGAACAAACCGTAATATGTTATACAGTAATTTAATTCCTAATTCCTACGTTTTCAACACAATAAGACTGAAATAAAAGAAATATAAAAGGACGAAAACGGCAGAAATAAATAAAAGGGTAAAATATATGAAAATAACAAAGAAGACGTAAAGGAGAATAATTATTTCTGTCGTTTTCTTTCTTGTTTAACCTTTTTGTCATTTTAATAAATTGTGCACTTGCCTTTTTATCATTTTTTGTCTGGTCAGTTCCTTTAGCCCTTTTTCTCATTTCCGTCCTTATGGTAATAATCTTCGCTTTTGTCGTTTATGCCCGTTTGTTCCATATCGTATTAATGGTTTTTATTGGTTATTTTTGCTACCTTTATATAAATTGTAATTTTATTCAATTTCATCAGTTTCGTCCTTAACGATTCTCTTATCGTAAAAAAATTAAAAAAATAGAAAAAATGAAAAAAAAGTATTTTGCGTCAATATCTCTAAAAGTATTAAGCTTAACAACAATTAATTAAACAACATGCTCATACTTGAGCAATGCATAACATTAATGATTGAAATACGTAGATTTCCGAGAAGATTAAAAAAACGAGTTTTCAGAACCGAGATATTATTATAATTTAAGTCATCTGTCACTCATAACTAAACTGTTTTGGCTTATTTGTGTTGAACATAAAGGTCGAAATGTGTTTAACTATAGGGTAATAATACTATAGCATTTATTAACCATAAAACAGAGTAGACAATTCTAGAAAATAAATGGAAAAACTTACAACAAAATTACATCAATTAACTACAAAAATATATATATTCCATTCTTAGCTGTATTTTTATGTGACTGATATTTATACAACAAATTATAAACATACTTAATTTTATTATAAATGGTTAAGCCCATTGTTGGGCATATGCCTCTCCCAGTCGTTTCCACTCCTCTCTATCTATACATTTCCTGCACCATAGACTTCATTAAAAGTCGCAATATGTAAGGTTTCAGCCTTAGCTTTCGACTGGGAGGTTTGGTCATAATCTTCCACGATGACCAATCGTGTTGGAAGATGTTGCGATATATTTGTAAGTTGTTTTTTACTTTGTTTATTTTCTTTGGGATGTGTTTCCTGTTGTTGCTTTTGTGTGTGGTTGAGCTGGATGACCGGCCGTCTCGGATAAACAGAAGCAGCCATACTGTCTCCCTTGTTTTGCTCATTTCCAATTTTTATTGCTATCTTGTTTTATACAGTTGCTTTTAGTCCCCCATCGATTTGCATTTGCGTGGTAATTTTCCTGTTTTTCGGTTGTTTGTCCTTTGTCGTAGCCATTGTTGTTTTCTTGTTTCCAGTTTTCGGTAGGTGCTATCTGGTTGAGGTGGAAGCCTCGTTAGCTGTCCTTATTGCTTCAGTAGTTGTTGTTGTTGGTTCTTTTGGCTGCATTGCAAGGAGGTAGCCTTGAATAAGTTTTCTAGGTGCCGCTTTACTTTGTTGGGATTGCGATAGTGACTTAGATCTGGATCTAACTGGTAAGTCTTTAGTTTCTTTTTGTTTTATGCTGTCATTATTATCTGGTGACTTGATAATTTCTGCGTGGTTCCTTTTTCTTCCTGCCAACTGTTGTAATATTTCTTCGACCTCCGCAGCATCCATCACCTTTTTGTCAACGATTAGCTTTTTGCCCTTTATGACTGCGTGGTGTTTGCCTCTTAAATGGAGCATGACAGGAATCAGCTTTCTTCTCTCTTCAAGGATATCCTTGGGGAAGTCTTCCGATATATAGGTGTTAGTGTCTTTCAGATTTTTTACATTTCCTAGAACCTCATAGACTTTCCTCGTAGCTACAAATTTTACTAGAATTGGTCTTATCCTATTGTCTGTCTTTCTGCCCATTCTCATAGTTCTATCTATTTCAATCAGCTCTGTTTTCACTTTTAGATTGTTGTTTAAAAAATGCAGGCACAGTGCCTCCAACTCGGTCCAGCATGCTTCGTTCTCTATAAGGCTGTGTATTAAAATATTTTTTGATCGGTTTGATCGATCATTTTGTTCCCACTTCTTCTCGTGTTCCGCTATTTTATTAGAATTTTCTTCGGTCTTCGCTAATTGTTTGTTGTGATCGTTCATTTCTTTTTCAGAATCTCAATTTTGTTTGTCATGCTTATGTCCAGGTTCTTTATAGCGGTTAAAATATCTATTTTGTCTTGATGGTCCATTTTTTTTTTATTTATTTTTACTTTTGACTTTTTTGTTATTTTTTTATTCTTTTTTTTTGATTAAAATTAAGACCAATAAAATTTAGGAAATCACAAGGACACAAGTCTTCTGCACCCAGGGGCCTATCTAGGTGACTAACACAGACAAACGAGAGGGCCACGGTCGGGGTAGGAACGGGGTTAAACGTAGGTAAAGATAGCGGGACGGTCTGTCTAGTGAGTCCAGTCGGACGGAGCGTGAACCGGTCCGACACAACAAAAAAGAACCGCCCGAAACTGGTATGGGAATATGTAGGTATGAACAATATGTGTTTGAGCTAATTACAGCACAACGGTTAACGTTAGAGACTAGTGAGTACCTGATTTGGAAAGCTCGCTCCTAGTTCTCGCTGTCGGCAAAAGATCAAATCTCTGCATGCGCAAAAACCCTCACAAATATCCAAAATCTTCAGGAGCACCAGTCAACACAACTACACTCTTCACGTGTTATCTCTTGTTGTTATAACTATAGGGTACTATTAATTAAAGTTGGGTGTGTCGGTACGTTCACACAATATCTAAATGATTCTTTTCAAAATTATAAAAAAATATTATGGACCTTCGTAATAATCCGGTGTGCCTAACATAATAAGGCTGGGAAGTGCTGGAAATAGCACTCCATTTTCGAGGGGTAAAATGCATGAAATATGACAGTGTAATGACCAACATCTTTCCCAATTTTAACAATCAGTCATGAAGATGTGGACATCAACACAAATACTTTAAAAATTCTTAATATAAAATTGTATATTAGAGGGATATATGATCACTTGCAGATACTTGATCACTTACAATTGTTTCCTCAATTAATTATTTTGGATACATTTTAAAAAGTTATAAAGTAATGCACTAAAACTAATATACCAAGACTGTGTATTATTAAAATTGTGCCTCAAATATTTGAGCAAAAAAATCAAGGCATGAAGTATACTTGAAGGTGACACTGTTCTATAATTTAGAATATTCAAATCATTGTATTGTACAAAGAAGTAAAAAAATCCAAAAAATCTTAAATAAAATCGTTGAAGTTTTACCCTTTTGTGCTTTACGTACTTTTTGTTGTCTTCCTGCTTTTTGTTCTGTACGGCACTTTTATCCTTTTCGTAGTTTTTGTCTATTTTGTGCTTTTAGTCCGTCCTTTCTGTCCGTTTTGTATTTCTGCCATATTTGTCGTTTTCGTCCATTAAAAATTCATTTTGATCTTTCAGGTTTTTGAAAATATACATAGGAGAGTTTTTGTTATTTGTATACATGGAGTCTACGTATCCAAATGAGAAAAACTCCCGCTATATTACATGTTTCCTGGTGATATTCTTACTATAATAGTGATTTGAAGTACATACTATTTATGTACCTACATTTTAATATATAGTGACACATTGGGGGTATTTTTAAGAAATTTAACAATATTTAATAATAATATTTATTCTCTTTTAGCAATAAATGGAATCCTTCCTGGTTTTAACAATTACTTTTTTTAGGTGGGTGCAAGATACAAAAATCAAAAACCTGCTCATCTATAAATATAGCAAAAGCAAAACGGGCATGTGAGAAGCTGTTTAAGGGCCACATTTATACAAAATGCCAGAAGGTAACAATTCTGTTTCCACGCGTGTTGTCGTGTAAACGCCATTCTATTGTTTTCCAGACGGTGTACACCAAACCGTTTATCGATGCCTGTATATCGTTGCATTGCAGCTGCAAATCATCTAAGAAGGAATTCTGCTTATGCGATTTAATAAGTGCATATTCGAAAACATGTCACGCACAATCTGGAGAATCATTGGAAGGTTGGAGATCAAAGGAATTTTGCGGTAAGTGCATACTAGGGTGGTCCAAAAAACGGCTTTTTCGCTAGACGGCAACGACCCCCCCCCAATTTCTTCCGTTTCCAGAAAAAAAAATCACCCTAAATTTGAAAAAAAAGCGGTTAACATTAACACGTGCCACCGAGCACCTCTTTCCCATTTAAAATACATTGCAAAACTGCATCTATTTTCCTTTTTTTCACGTTTCGGATTTAGAAAAAAAGTTACGGGAGATTATTAGAAATTCATCATAACTCCCCAAGGAGCAAATCCACAACCACTATTTTTTTGCTCAACACCCCCACCCTCCCAATAGTACCTTAAATATGAGACAAAAGTTTCCCCAAATTTATAATTTTACAATGTTACGTGTTTTATTATTGTTTTTGGCAGAAGTGATTATTTATTGGAATATTGACATATTTTTTTGTCATTTATTAATTAATTTGAAATTGTTTGAACAATTAGCATTTGTTTAAACAAAAATATACGATGATGCCATTTTTTTGCAGAAGTTATTTAATTATTGGCTTTTCTTTGTCATTTATTAACTATAATAAAAGGCGGTTGGATTCCTTATTCTTGTTTAATTTTATCTATCGCTACATGTTTCGTGTCCCACTGGGCACTTCTTGAGGCGCTACAGGAAAGAGATCAATTACACAATTGACAAAACAAAGCAAACTCCATAAAGATAAAAACTGTAAAAACTTATACTTCGCCAAGTGTGGATCGTGAAGAACATAAAAGTAACATACGAAGGTCACAAACAAACATATAAAGTTGCACAATATACTATAATTTATAAAATGAAAACCCGTGCATTCAGAAATGTGTTGCACGTTAAGTAGTTAGGGTCGAATGCACCTCGTGTGTGTTGAGTGTGAACGAAAATTCTTACGTTCTTGTAAACCATGCGCACAGGCATAAAATGTTTGAAAACGCGGTAAAACATAAAATACACAAACAATAGAAATTCCTCGGTCTGCCCACTTGAAACTGTGTACGTTAAAATTCAATTAGTAATTTGAATAGATGTCTATAACATTAGTCGTTTTGCTTGTTGAGACATTGTACGTTTGGGTCCTTTTTGGATTTTTCAATTTCGAAAGCTTCGAGTAATTTTATCTTTGAATTTTTATTGCATCTGAGAAGCAGTTTGGCGTTGATCTTGTCGAACTTATGTACGTTGTGAAAAAGGTGTTTACCAAATTCCGATATTGTCACATCTCGAAGATGTTCTTTTATCCTAGTATTAACATTTCTCCCGGTTTCACCCACAGTGCAACCGAGTCTATAAACTCCGCTATTTTTGAGAGGATCCGATCTGTCTCTAGTGTTAGCAAATATAGTTTTTATAGTAGTATTAGTCTTAAATGATATATTGATGTTGCTGTCCTTGAATATGTTTTTATTGGATTATTGTCGTGTGAATTGAAATTGATGGATTTGAAAGCGTTCTAATTCATCACTCTGGTATCCTGGAAATTATGGTTGCTGAGTAGTCTCTGTCTTTTCCGTTTTATCATTTTATCTATTAAGCTTGGGTTATAACTATTGTTTTTAGCTATAGTCTTTATTATATTCGTTTCTTTATCGAAGTTTTGTTTGGAAATAGGAATGCTGAAGAGCCAGTGTATTATACTGTTAAAAGCCGGCAATTTATGAGTGTAGTGATGGTTGGAATTATAGGGTATTATTACGTCTGTGGTAGTCGGTTTACGAAAGATGTCAAAGTCCTACATTTCGGCATTCAAACTTCTTGTAATGGAAATATCTAGAAAATTAAGTGTCCTATCCTTCTCCACCTCTAGAGTAAATTGAATTTTAGAGCTAACATTATTTATGAAATTATGAAATACCGAAAGAAGGTCCCTACCACCGTTCCAAACACAGATCATTTCATCAACATAGCGCTTCCAAAAAACAATGTGCTGAAGTACGTTTGTTTAACATTTTTAGGGTACTGCAGGAGAGGGTGGGGGCGGTGAAGAAAACAATAGTGGTCGTGGGTTTGATGTATGGGAAGTTCTGAACAATTTATGATAAATCTCCCGCAACTCTTTTTCTAAATCCAAACGGTGAAAAAAAAGATTTATTTTTCCAATGTGTTGTAAATGGGTAATTTGAGGTGCTCGGTGGCACGTGTTAACGTTAACCTATTTTTTCTCAAATTTTGGGGGAATTTTTTTTTCGGGGAAAAGGAACCGATTGCGGGATATCTTTGCCCTCCAGCAAAAAAAAAGATATGTATAAATTTGGACCACCCTAGTGCATACGTATACTTTTTATCGCGTTTGTAATTACTTCGAGTGTGCCAAGCGCAAACTGGTTGTAGATACACTTGCACTAAGCATGCAATTTCATATAAATATATGTCTCACTAATAAACTGAAATTAAATAGTGTTTACATTTCCGTTTCTTATTAATGTGAATATACACGATATTCCGTCTCATATATTTCGATCAGACAAATTTTGTTTTTCAGTTTATGGCAATCTAAAGTAATACATGTCTCGATGGTGGTAATTGGACTAATTGGATATAATATGCATTTTATATGAACTTTCGTTCTAAGAATAACTGTATCTGCAACCTACTTGCGTTTGACACGCTTAAAGTGAAACACCCACCATAGTATCCTAGTAACATATCTACCGGAAAATTCAGCCTATTGGTCGTTAAAAGAAATTTTATAAGTTCCTAAATTATTTTGACATGATCCAATTTTTAAAATAGTCTGAAATAAAAGGTTACAAGGTAACAAGTACTAAAATCTGAAACAAATCTAATTTTTTGATTTGTTGCGCCATATTAAATAAATGTGAGTCGATAACCCTTTTGAATCTTTCATCTACGTAAAAAACCAAATCGAAATTACCTATCATATCTTTTGTGATCATGATCGATCACTACCGAATACTGCCAATTGACAAACACAAAATTTTAACGAGAAAATTGGTAATCATCCACGTCTGTAAAATGAGCTATAACGTTTAAATTTTGGTTCTCAAAAATCGGTTGATTAACAATCAAGTTATCGCTTGTTCTGTTTTTTCTTTAATACAGTCTGTATATGAAATACATATTATTTCGATTTTTGTATCAAAAACGAAAACGCTACATATACTGCTACATATCTCGACAAACAATTTATACTCATGATTTTTGTTCTATATAGTGAATATGCGCCAAACCGAAATATCAATACCGATTTCTACGACAGTGTCGTTACTGAGGAATCAACCTACAATTGAAAAAATATGATCAAAATCGGAGGGGAGATTCGACAGAAAATAAACTTTAAAACCATGTTTTTTGGGGTACTAGTTTTATTTACAAAAATATGTTTAAAACTCAATTAATTTATTTTTATTGCCCAATACAAGCCAATAAATATGTTTTACCCTGTTTGCTGCAGGTCGATTTGTTCACAAAGCGATAGTAGTAATTGTTTCATTAGTATTCGTCCAGAAATTTTTTAAATTTTGAATTTCCTTCATATACATAGGTAATAAGACGATTAGCCAAATTACGGTTTTTGACGTTTGCAATGTACAATGCAATATACCGTTCGCCAACTTGCTCACTATTTGTACCGTTACGTGAAACGATAACGATTCCATCTTTCTGTGTTGAAAGTTTTTATATAACACCTTAAGAAATTACTGCAACGTTGTATCTACTGGTAGATATGACAATCTAATAACAATAATAATTGTTGACCCTACCAGAATCTTCTCTTAAATTGTAAACCGCTTGTAATCGCTATAATTAAAACAAGTGGTGATAAGTAAGACGATAAGATATACATGCTCTTTCAGTGACTTACTACCACAAAAAAATGTGTTGACAAAATAAAATAATGTTTTTGCATTATTTTATTTTTTAATGCTTTTGAGAGATTATTTTTGATCTTACATGTGGTAAGCGAGTATTGGGGGTTGCCCTGGAACCCGGGCCTCGACTACTTTGATTGTGGTACTACACATAATGTAGGCATGCATACGGTAAAAATTCAAAATAACATTTGTTCAAAATACTTATCATGTTTTCTTACGATGAAATAAAATTGACAACCCCCTATTTTTTTTAAAAGTTTTTAAAAGATACATAAAATATTTTTGATCTTACATGTGGTAAGCGAGTATGGTTTCAAACGTTTCGTGTGATATTTCAGATAAGGGTTGCCCTGGAACACCAGACCTCGACTACTTTGATTGTGGTCCAGCAAATGGCGGACAGACGTGCGGTACCAAACCAGACGACAAAGACAATGGCGAAAACGAATGCACGGAAGGATGCTTCTGCCCTCACGGTTTACTATTGCATAATGGAAAATGTTACCTACGAGAGGAATGTCCTTGCCAAAATGGCAACCAAATAGTCCGTCCTGGAGGAACCATCCAAATGGACTGCAATACATGCACGTGCACAAACGGAGAGTTTGTTTGTCCTGATGTGAGTCAATGTCATCAAAATAATATTAATATAAAACAAAAATTAGAAGTATCAGAAATCAATCACTTGAATATTAAAACTTTTCGAGTCGTGTGTAAGGAAATCCTGTGATTTGATTCATAAATAAGTTCGTATTTTTTTTTCGTAAACGAAAAAATAGTGATTTCTAACGATTACGATAGTTTTAGCTACGCTTTACGAATAATGTTCATTGTGACTTGGGTACAATTGCTTGAAAACTGATCTAGCTTTCAGCTGCATGCGCGCGTGTCTCGATTTTACGTAGTATATTTTTACGTTTACGGTTATACTTACGTTAATCGCGACCATTAGAGAAATTTTCTATAGTAATTTTCATTATATGTTCTTAGTAACATACAATAAAGCATGCGTAATGTCATTAAAGTTGCCGAAGCATTGGCGACGAGTGTAATTGACCTAATTTTCAGGTTACCTGCTATGACGAAGGTGGAGCAATAGGTGACCCGCATTACAACACATTTGACGGGAAACGGTTTGATTTTATGGGGAAATGTACCTATTATTTAGTGAAGGGCAGAGATTTCTCTGTTGCGGTCGATCAGTACGTATACGAACACGGAAAATTTGTGGTAAGTATGAAAGATTACATAAGTAACCTATTGGATATTGTAACTATTGGCTTTCACCACGCCAGAATCATAGAAAATAAATTATTTCCGGGTTATGCAGTGCTTCAAAATTAATATTGCTGACATTTCGCGAATCATGTTGTTCACTACGTCTGGGTTAACTGCATCCTGAAAACTTACAAAAGAACTCTACCGTTGCGATGTGCTTTTCCCCTTGACGTTAGGACCGATTTCCAGATCCTACTGAAATCAGTGCCTACATCACGATTGGTGTCGTTGGGATGTTGTGATCAAATCGACAACTGTGGATAAAGTAGTCATAAATATGCCTAATTACCAACTGTCTATTGCTAAATTGTCCGTCTTAGGTTAAGCACTGAATTATGCAATCGCACCCATAAGAATACCTCAGGAAGAAATTATTACAGACGTAGAGGATATCATCAACAGGCTTCTAGATAATTAGGAAAAACTACCTCTCCGAAAAGGAGTGTTACTAAAGAAGAGAAAAACGCTCATAAGACCATCAAAGACATAAAGGCATTCCAGAGCTTACTGCAGACAAAATAAATGCAACGGTAACAAGGACGACATCAATAGAAAGATGAACGATCTATTGGATCCTACAACGTACCGTAAAATCGCCAAAAATCCTACAGATAAGGTAGGAGTGCAACTGAAGGAACTGATTAAATCATCATCAATTCAATTCATCAAGAAACAACGAAAGATTTTCGGCACCTAGGATCCACGGTTTGCCGAAGATCAACAAAGATACAGTACCATTGAGACCAAAAGTCCACGCAATAGGTTCCCCAACCTATTTGATGGCAAAATACTGGTCAGAAACCGTCCAACAGTTCATAGGGCAAACATCATCTTTTGTCAAGAATACCAAACATTTTATTCAGATTTTGCATAGAGGTGTTACAGACTCTTTAGGTGTGTTCCTGTTAAGGAGGTGGTCGAAAAACTTCGGAGGACTTTAGTCCCACGAGATCTACTAAATGATGGACGAAATCTTGTAGAATACTATATCTCGATCACGTACTTTAATTGGGCCGGATATATCAGCAGGTTGCAGGTGAAGCCATGCGATCGCGTATTTCATCGGTAATCGCCAATTTCTTCATGGAATTGTTTGAAACAGAAGTTATTATGCCAAGTCCATGTAAACCCACGCATTGGGTTAGATATGTCGATTATACCTTTGTGATTTGGTCACATTGAATAGAAATTCGCAGAGAACAATCAGCAGCTGAGCAGGATGTTCTGGTATACAGAACGTCAACTGGAATATAAAGTCTTCTGTAAGAAGAAACATACAAATCTGTTCCTGCACGCTAGATCATCACACCATCTCCAATAGTGGCTTCTCTCATTATTATTGTGTGTACTACTTACAGTAATACCTACCTTTATACACCACCAAGTTGTATTTTGAATATGCAATATTATTGTTATCATTGTTTACAGAAAAATCTTAACTCAAATGCACCATCATATGTCAAAGTTGTGTACGTCAATGTTGACGAGGACATCATTACTCTAAATCCTCAATGTATTGTAACAGTCAATGGTAAAGACCTCACTGACTTCCCGCACCTGGTCTCTGGCATAACAATAACCAAGCCTACGTCTTCACAAGTTATAGGTAACACATATAGATACCATTTTATTTTAACACGACTAAATTATCCATCTTAAATTTTCAGTTGAGTTAAAAAATAAAGTTCAAGTTATATGGGATGGAAACACGGGTATCAGAGTACGAATACCTACCACCTTAAGAGGCCGTGTTAAGGTGAGTTAATATACTGGGTGAAATTCGAATAAGAACAACGCCCCAACGGAAAGACAAAAAAGTGGCATTATCATCATGTGTACTAATATTGGAATAATTGATATCTATGCAGGGTCTTTTGGGCAATGACAATAGAGATCAAAGTGACGATTTTATGCTGCCAAATGGAAAAGTGGTGTCAGATCCAAATACGTTCGGAAATGCCTGGAAGGTAGATCATAGTTGCGAGGACAAGCAATATCCTCTAGAACATCCATGTGTGAAGAACCCAGCCCAGAAGAGAGTAGCAGAGGAAGCTTGCTATCCATTAAAGAGCGATGTCTTCAAAGGTAAGTAAAATACCCAAACAAACTTAGTTATAAATACCGTAAGAACGTCTAGAAAATTATTTAATGAAGGATCACGTTTATTTTAATAACTGTCGCTCGTTCTGCCATCTCTTCTTTATCATTCGTAGTCGCACATGACGCGAAACTTTTATGGACATTAAAGGGAATTACATTCTGTATACATTTTATCTAAAAAATATGTTGTCAAATAAATGCTTTGAGGCATTTGCATTTGCATTCATTATCAATGGTATAATTATTTATCGTTTGCACTTATTTGCGCATAATTTGAAGTATATAATTTGTTTAGCTGTCTTGAATTTCGTGCTGATTAAAGCCAGGAATACACATGCCAGTATTGTCCTAATTTCATGCTAGTGGGCTGTGTATAATGCAACTAGCATTGGGATTTTTTTTGATTAATAAGCATAAGATGCTTAGCATATAGAAACTAATCTAAAAGATTAACCATCAATTTAACCCTGAATTCTTAAAACTAGGTACTTGTCTCTAATAGGCTATCCACTGATGTCCCTATATTTACTTTGTCCCAAACAAGAAGCACTAACACTTCACTCACTGTGCTCTGCTTTTTACACATTTCACTGATTCACTAGTTCGAAGGGTTTAGTTCTTTTTAGTCTTCTCACTAGATTCTGGTTGTCCAGTAGCTGCAGGGCCTCTACGTTGACGTGATGGCTTAGGCGAGATTCATGCTTAGTGGCGAATCTTTTTATCTCTTGGATGACTTGTGGGACACCAAGATCACGGTGCAGGTCACTATTACGTATGTACCAAGGAGCGTTAACCATATTCCTTAGTACTTTATTTTGGAAAATCTGGATTCCTTGTATATGGGAGCTTTTTGCGCAGCCCCAAAGCTGGATGCCGTATAACCAAATCGGTTTTAGTACTTGGTTGTAAACTTGTAGTTTGTTCTGTACTGACAACTGAGAGTTTCTTCCCAGAAGCCAGTACAGTTCTCTGTATTTGAGGCCAAGCTCTACTCTTTTCTTTTTAACATGTTCCTTCCACCTTAGTTTTGTATCCAGTGTCATACCCAAATACTTTGCAGTGTTCGCATATGGAACTATGGCGTCGTTAATCTTGACATGAGGTATGTCCTCGATTCTTTTGTTTGTGAAGTTAATGTGGACAGATTTCAGTTCGTTGAGCTTGGTCTTCCATTTTTTGGTCCATTTATATATTTTGTTACTAGCTTGTTGAAGATTCCTGGTAGATTCACCAATAGTTGATCCCACTGCCATTAGAGCCGCGTCATCTGCGAATGTGGCGACTGTTACATTTTCCATCTGTGGAAGGTCACTTGTATATGGTAGATAGAGAATTGGTCCCAATACACTACCCTGGGGTACCCCAGCTTTGACTTCTTTTAGTTCCGAGTATTCATCGACCTGTTTTATTCTGAATAGTCTATCAGATATATAGGATGTTAGCATTGGGATGATACATTTACTTTTTTTTTAGCTGAACCACATTACAAATTATAAAATGTGTATTATATGTATAAAACATATTAACATTTGTTGTTACATATCTAACACTTCGTATGTGGCTGAAAGCAGAAAGGCAGAGTTGAAAACCAATACAGTTGATACTTTTATAATAAAAAGTCACGAAGTTTTAGACGGAAACATTTAGAACTTGATAGAACAAGTAAACATTTCAATTCTGCAAAATTTTGTGAAGTAGCAAAATTGTTGGGAAATCTTGCCTCTTTTATCCACAATAATAGTTTTATACTTTTTTTCACAAACCTTTTTTTTTATACGTGCACTATCCAAAAACAGTTTTTTTGGTAATGTATGAGAAGTTTCCTACAATCACTATATCTACTTCCATCAGGCCTACCAAATATACTACGTCATTTGAAAATTATACCGTTATATAAGTTTCAGAACTCATTTAATTCTTTTCAGGTAAACTTGACTATTTATGCAAAGTTTGAAAATAAAAAATAAACTCTTCTTTTGAGTGACTAGTGAAAAGTTGGATGTAAATGGAAGTGGTAGGGGGTGATGAAGACGAACACAAAATTCATAAGCAGTTTACAGTAATTTAAATTTGCTACATTGGTGGTCCTTTTAACTTGAGGCTCCTAAATATATCAAGAAATATGCATGGTACGACAAAAGTGTCTTAAATAAACTTGTAGGACTCAAAGGGGGAAATGAGATGACCATATCAGTTTCATTGCAGATGCAGCTGCAATCGGTGAAAATGAGGTGCACTTAATTTTTTTAAATGGGAATGCCCTAATTTTTTTACCAAATTATGATTTTACGCTAAATAAGAAGAATCTTTTGTCTGAAACTTTTTTTCGTACGATGCATTTTTTCGTGCGTAAACAAACCCTATGCGCATGACGGGGCAACGTGCGAGATACCAAAACGTGTCACCGTTATGCACATACCTTCCTACGTTGTACCATGAGTGTCTACTCAGTCGTCGCTTTGACTGCCAGACGGCGAGCGCATCCGATGCAGTGGCAGCGGTCGTTACTACCGCAGACGTCACAAACTTCCATCGTCAATAAGTTTTGACAGATGCATCGTACGAAAAAATGTTCAGACAAAACATTGTTCTTATTTAGCGTAAAAGCATAATTTTATAAAAAAGTTGGGTATTCCCGTTTAAAAAAATTAAGTTAACCTCATTTTCACCGATTGCAACGCCATCTGCAATGAAACTGATATCGCCATCTCATTTCCCCCTTTGCGTCCTCCAAGTTTATTTAAGACTTTTTTTTTGTCTTAATTGTCTTCATTTTTTGTCTTTTTTTGTCGTACCATGCATATTTCTCGAGATATTTAGGAGTCTCAAGTTAAAAGGACCACCCGGTATAAGCAAATATGCCAATCACTCCAACTATGACTTATTTCTCATAATCTTCTCCATCTTTATGGTCTATATAAGGTTACATGTATACTTGTGGTATTTCAGCTTGTAAGGAGTTCAATGCGGAAACTTCGTATGATGACTGTCTCTATGATTGTTGCCACAACGCCCAATCGGTATGAGAAAAAAAGATATACAGGATAGCTCAAGCAGTTAGTTTGTGATGTTCTATAATTTTTATATTTTTGAAATTTTGGACTAGGATATACTCGATCAAAACTTTTAATCATTTTAAATGTAATTTTTGTGATCAATTAAATGCTTTTTATTGCATTTTCGGTTTTTGAAAACATATCGACAGTAATCAGTATCCCCACAACAATTTTTGAGTTATTTTGATATCTTATAGTCGACCAACAAATTAAATTTAATATATTTGTTCATCACGCCTGCAATGCAATCAACTTGAGATATCCTGATTCCAACTAAAATATATAAAAATAGTGGAAATCAAGAACTTCTAATGAATCAGTTCCGTGAGACTTCCAATATTCAAAATAATAAATTCTTCCTATAGGGGTTGAAGTGCGCATGCCCAATCCTACAAGCACATGGTAAATCGTGCGCAGCCAAAGGGAAGGAAATAGACTGGATTGAAGAAGCACCGGAATGCAAGATCGAATGCCCCAAAGGACAAGTTTATAGCACCTGTCATAATCTTTGCCAGAGCAGCTGCGACTATATCTCGGCAAACCCGAACTGTCAGAAATATTGCGTTGATGGCTGCGCGTGTCCAGCAGGACAAAGTTTGGATGAGAACAACAACTGTGTCACAGTAGAAAAATGCAAATGCAAAATGGATGGAAAATACTTTGATGTCGGTTTCCAGTACAAAACAGGAACGGATGAACTCCAGTAAGATTTTAGTTATATTATAATATCATAATATATAAATTCATTATATATTTGGGTTCATATGGTTAGTTATATGTCCAGTGTTCTACTTTTCTATTTACATTACGTGTTTTTAAATGACGCATGTTTTCAGCACTTGCACCAATGCGAGGTGGAAGACAAGTAAAATCACGACTTCACAAGAGAGAAAGGTACCAACGAAAGAAGATTTGGAGGCTAAATGCAAAAAAGATGAAGGCTTGGAGTTCACAACATGCAAGAATCCACACCCTAAAACATGCAAGGTAAAGAACTTTACCAGTTTCAAAATAGCCCGGTTGCATTGGGCGATAATACGATTCATTTCGGAATAATTCAGCTGAATTTTCGTGATTGATATTTAGAGGTTTCTTCTTTCTAGAAATTTCTTGTTGTTGGCAATATCGAATATCTATCAATATAACCGCTCGCTGATCTCTCCATCAGGTCGTTTTGTCATGTATGGCATTTCTTAATATACACACAGAAAAGTGATCTCTCGAACGAAGAGAGAATTACTTGGATGAAGTAGTTGGTAGGTTCGTATATATTGAAGTCAATAGTCTCTCGCGTATATTCGCGAGAGATTATTGACTTCAACCAAGAAATTTTATTTCTTGGAATTATTACTAGATATAAGAAAGGTGTTACCCTGGTGAAGGAAGTAAACAGTCTTCAATGAAGTGTATATTTTTATTCCCGGTAAATATTTTTAGCTACTTAATGTAAGAATTTTAAAGATTTGGCACAAATACGTTTTCTATTGCTAATTAACAAGATAGGTATGTTATATTTACTCTAACCTGTTGCGTGCCTTACATCAAATTATTCCGTGTTAAAACGTTTATTGTACACTAATCACAAGGCACATCCCCTACGGGCACCTCGCTGTTGTTTTCGGACTAGATTTCGCTCCTCTACGGCGCCAGCCCTACGCGCGAGCCTTGACGAAATCACGATGCGCATATTTATTCCAGAGAAAGGGATTACTTGAAAGAAGTGAGAATCACTTCAATTGAATAATTGGTGGGTTTTTATTCAGTAAAAAATACTTACTTATATTAAATGTCTTATATTTTCTGGGATCAAGTAACTACGCACTTGGATGGATTTACTATTACTTCGTTGGAGCAATTGACATTTTTGGGACGAAAAATTCAATTACTTCTTTCAATACAATATTGGTTCTTATAAAGAAAGAATTTATTTGTCGACAGCATTTATCTGAGAATTATTTTACTTAGACTGAGTATGTGGCATTTCTTGTATATACCTAACTTTCTACATTCAAGTAAATATGCATTTGAATCTACTAAATAAATTCAAGAAATTATGTTTTCTCGTTCCAAATAATCACTTTTCTGTGTGCATACAAGCAAGATAACATGTCGATCGACAAGCGAACTCTTTGCTGCTCCTACAATACTACAAAAGAGGCTCAAACAAAACACAAAATCTACTCATGATACACTCTGAAAACATAGTACAAAACTATCCAGTACATAATCATTGCACCTTAGCTACAATCAATACATTGGCGTTAAAACATAAATGATATTATAACTGGTTATATGTCTCAGTTGTTGATATTATGCACATCTGTTGTAAAAGAAATCCTATTGTAAAGGTATGGGTGAGCGTAGGCCAGGTATGGCTCCTAGCTTGCTGTAGAGTAGCATGGCATGCAACCTATGAGATACGCACATCAGGCGTCACACCAAAGATCAACCTCAAACATGTATTTTGCTCTCTTTGATTTCGTTGGTTATCGTGCAATCTAGGATGTGGTCCATAGATAAGGTGACCAGTCGAAAATGATAATTCTAGAATTGTGATAACTGTACAAAAATTATTATTACCATGTTTTCTATTATGGTTTCGTTATACAGATGTTTTTTCTTTTAAGTAACATTATTACATATTTCATTAAACTGTTGTGCTTGTGATCAAAACACGAAGTAAACGAAATATATTTACTTCATTCAATACTCGACATTCTTGCTATTATTAATGATTAATTGTTTTGCTATATTTACTTCAAATATATAAATAATGTTTGGTATAAGACAAAGTTTATTTCGTTATCGTTTGGGATTCAAGATGTAATTATTAACTCTTCCCTTTAGCATTAATTCTTCAAATATATGCCCTTTGTACAAAAGTCTCTTTTTAATCTACTTTTGAGGCACGCTGTGGTTTAACTGATGACCTTGGTCAAGTTTTAAGATACTGTTACAAATGTTGTAGGAGATACACAAGTTGAAGTAAACCTTAGTTATATGCTCATAAACCTTGCAGCAAATGCTCCTTCAGTAAACGTGTTAGACCTTTGTATTTAATACCAGAAACACATTAAATTAACCGGAAATTAACTGATAAACAGATGGGTAAAAAATAAATTGAGGAAGATTCCAGGAAGGTTGGTTGTCTAGGTAAATTTAATTTTGTCCTGTATTTTTCTTAAACAAAAATACAAACATCCAAATATTCTTTTTAAAGACTTTTCACTACACAAAATTACGATTTTTTAAAAACGTACAAAAATATCAAATATCCACCGAATATCGTATATTCTATACCTATAATTTGGTGTATGGCCAAGATTCTGTGTTTCGTGCTAACATTCTGTAAATTCTTGTTTTGTGTCAGAGGCAGAGGGTACCGATAACAATAAAACTTTGAAATGAATCAAATTTGTACGCACGTATAATCAGTGCAGTTTTGATAGCAAATGAAAGAAGGAACTGCTTTGTAGTCATTTAGCTAAGAGGCTCGTTGTTGACAAATTAATGAATATTAAGTTTATATTTATGTGTGGTATGTAAGTTACTTACAATGAGTTATTCATATTTTTAGTTCACAAAATTCTAACTTTTAAACCGGTGGCGGTCACAGAATGTTGTTTTCTTTTTTAATGTGAAGAGTCCTTATACACAGATCGTACAACAATAATTCAGATGGGATAAAAGATTAGATTGACTATTGACATGTTTCTTAAAATTACTGTTTAGTAAATTACGGTTCCTAAAAATTAACCGACGATTGGACAAGCTCGATTTTATTCATTTATTGATGTGGGAGTGGATATTTTGCTTTGTATCAAGTATAACCCCCAAGCTGTTTACTTCCTGAAGCGCTGGCAATCGTATTCCATCTACTGAAGTATTAATTCTTTCAGAAAGACGTGAATAAATTCGACAATTGTACAATTGTACAATAGAAGTCACTGCGATTTATCGGGGTTAATCTTAAGTGAATGCTTCTGTATCGTCTGAACTTCGAGAACCTCATTTATTAATTCACCCGATTGATCAGAAGACTGTGGATGAAATGAAAAATATACCTGAGTATCATCTGCATAGAACTCTCCTCTCATCAGAAAACAACGAAATATCTCAATTGCGGACGCAGCTAACCCACCCGTAGCTAGAATAACAAGCAAGAGTTTGTTGTAGAGTTGTTTTCAGCGTTGTTTTTTTTGTATCGAATGCTGGGGAGAAATATAGCAAGATTAGTGAGGTGTTTCGATGGACCATACAGCTTGTACATTTAACAAAATTCCGGTGCTGCTATAACCCTCTAAAAATCCAGAGTGATGTTCGGATAACAGATTGTTTGCGCTAACAAACTCACGCAACTGATTTTCCGTCACGTTTTCCAATACTTTTGACAGAACAGGCAAGAGAAATATTTTAGGCACATTCGAAAACAGCACAGGATTATTTTTCTTATTTAGAGGAATCACGTGTGCAATTTCCATTCTGCCCAGTGGTTTAAGCAGCTTTATTTCAGCCATTACATGGTAATACAAATTACAACAATATATAACATGTGCTGCATGGTCGCCATGGCTGGAATTCTTTTCATCTCTCACGCTTCACCTCGAGACTGATGATTCCGTGATCTCGTCCCGGGCTATTGGTATGGCGAGTGTGGTTGGTCATCTAATCACAGTAGAAGTGCGGTTAAGTGCTACATTTCCGTGATCTTCCGTGTTTATGTCCTTCCGGTTAATATTGTTTCGAGTTTTGCCTTGAATTGGAGCGGCTTGAGTTCCCTCACTGTTGTTGGCAAATCGCTGTACTGTTGCACCGTTTCCGAAGTTAGTGAGAGTGCAAATTTCTTTGTCATGGTTCTCTGCGATCGGATGTGTGAGTGTCCTCTTGTCGAATGTGTGTATATTTCATAATTTGTTGTTAGCGTTATGTTTGTCTTTATTAACTTGTGTTTGATTTTATACAATAGGAGGATGTTTCTGAATTGTATCAATCTCCTCATGTTTAATTCCCGCGTGATTTTGTATACGTCTTGAGTTGGTGTTCACCTATCCAGGTTATATAGTAATTTCATAATCGTGTTCTGTTGTCTCTGGATCTTTTCCAAGTTGGATTGACTGGTATCGCTCCATATCGTTAGAACATATGTATTTGTTGACGTGAATTGTGGGATTATATGCCTTACGTAATACAGCAGCGCTATTGTCCTTGCGTTTTTTGTTAGGATGGTATTGACCTGGGCGTGCCATTTTACGTTACTGCTTACTAGTAGGCCAAGGTACCTTATCTCCGTGTTTTGTTTTATTTCTTCGTTGTTGATATTTATGATTAGGTCAGGTTGATTTATCTTGTTTTTAAACAGTATGTACTCTGTCTTGTTTTCGTTTATTGTTAGTAAGTTGTATGAAAACCATTCTGCCACCACTTTCATGTCTTCGTTTAGCATTTGTTGTAGTTGTTGCTCCGTGTTTGCTGTATACAATATGCCTGTGGTATTCCGTATTCGGCACATTGGATGCTGCCATCGAGCTTATATGACTAGAGGGAGCGTGCCGGGCTTTGTTTGTGGCCAAAGATAATAAGGTCGAAAGTCGTATATAATCTCGTTCCCAATGTAACGCACCAATGAGCGGTCAGATTAAAATGGCGGCTATATGTCAAATTTGAATTAGGCAGTCGCGTATGGCGTGAAAGGTGTAGTGTAGATCTAACCTCACAAAATAAAAATCCTTTTGAATGTACATACATTTGTAGTACCTGATATAATTGTGACATTTGTAAAAAAAAATCAATTAAGCCATCCAAGAGCAATTAATTCGCTATTCCAGTTCTGTGCAAAAATCTTTTTGAGTGACATTTGTTCAACTTTTATATAGTAGCAACAGAATCCATTTTTTTTATAGGTTTGGATAAAATGTATTCTCGCGTGTAAGATATTATTTGTTTCTGTACATGTTTTGCTTATTTTCTTTAATAGGAATATGGGGAATAAACTACAAGCAAAATGCAACATATAATAGGAAAATATTTTATTTGAACAAAATGTAACTACTGGTTTTTAAACAAAATGGTCTTGGTGTAAGAACCTCGAACTCTTTTTTCTGATTCTAATAACATGGTATTACACAAATAATGCTCATTAATGTTGATAAATTGCACACTTTTTGTCTTAATCGCATGTTGTAACGGACAATTGGCGAATTCGAGCAGTTTTCTTGCTGAAGGTAGGTCCTGCTAATGCTAAAACTGCCCGTGCTTGAGGGAACGAAGATAAGACTGAAGTATGTATATCACCCATATATCGAGGATTGTACCTACAATAAAATAACGTTAAAATATACCTAAAACAATTAAACTTACATATTACATAAATTTTCTCCATTTTTTGGCGGTGCTGGAGGATGTTCCGTTGGTGGTGCGCTGTGTGACACGTTCAAACCCCGTAGTCGTGGCAGTAATTGTTAACTCTGTGTCCCCTAGTTTCTGCTACAATTGTATCTTCTGCATCGCTTATACTATCTGTGTCCGTATTTTCATTTGGTAGATCACTCATAACAAAAATACTTGGCACCGCACTACGGGAGAGATATGGTCTTCCGTCTTTTCCCAGTTTATAATCGCTATTAGAAAAGTGTCTTGAACACAACACAGTTGTTTTAAAAACCCGCATTTTTATAGGTATAGTTTCAATCCGAGCTTGTTTTGAGTCCTGAACTGTTGAAAATCTACGAGAAGGTATATATTATAATTTAATATTACTGTATTGCGGTAATAAAGGTCATACCTGTGACACGTTATATTTTTTGATGCTGCCTTTTTACAAAAGCAGCAGTTTCGCTCCATTGTTGCCTGTTAACCATCCAAGGTTACCATCTACATGCATCTGCATGCATCTCCATAGGTAAACAAACTCATAACATAACCTCGATGTAAACAAATGTTCAAACTAATGGCGGTATCTAGCTTCTGTGCGCATGCGCGCACAATGTGCACGAGAATCTGTACGAAATTCGACCTTATTGACCAAGGTATGTTAGGCCAAAACAAGCCAATGCATTGGGATAGGCCGTACTCCGTCTAGTTATAGATGGTCTAAGGATGCTGCTCTCGTTGTTGCCCAGTCTAGTTTTTGTGGCCTCTCCGTTAGGTACGTTCGTATGATGTTTATGTTTTTAGCCTTTATCCCCAATACTCCAATTTTTTCTATAAGTTTTGCCTTGGAAATCGTATCGAAAGCCTTCTTCAAATCGATAAATATTGCGCTCACGATCCTCCTTTCGTCTAGGTTCAATTTTATGTCATGTACCAAATCTATTGCCGCTGATGTTGTGCCGGAGTCTTTTTGGAACGCGTATTGTTGCCGGTGTTTGTTGTCGTGTTTTTCTAGTGTTTTGTTGATTACTGATAGAAGTGCAATCGGGCGATAATTTTCCACCTTCTTTCTGTCCCCCTTTTTGTAGATGGGTATGATTATAGATTTTGAGCACTCAGGATATATGCCTTCTTCAATTACTTGCTTAATAAGTCTAACCAATATTTTGTTAATGATGTGTTTATTTTCCTTTAATAGTTTTGGTTTTATGTTGTCAAATCCTGGAGCGGTGTTGTCATTAATTTCGTCTATTTAGTCATTGAGCACTGCTTTCGTTCCTGTCACCACAATTCTGTGTTGATGAACTCTGGTCATCTGCGCTTCCGCCAATTTTTTCCCACTGTCACGTAATATATGTTTATCTCCTCTGAAATTTCACTTTGATTCTGTGTGACAGAGCCAATGCGGCTCTTGCTATCTCTTGCTATCTCGTCTATTTGCGTATTACGTTTCTGGTTTTTGTTGGCTAAGGTGTTTATTAGTCTCCATGTTTTGCTGGGGTCTCCATGACATGTTTGAAACTTTGATTGGTAAAAACGGGGTTTCGTGTCTTTGATCAATCGATTTGTATGATGTTTTTTTCGTTGATATGTCGCTGTTTACTTTAGTGAAACAAGAATTTATCATATTGGTGATCTATGGTAACAAAAAAAGGAACACACAGTGACAGCATTTGTTTATCATATCCATCACGCCCACCAGCATTACTCTTTATTGACAAATGATAAAACCTGAAATTCAGAAACTGACGATATCAAACATGAATTTTCGGGGATTATTTTGTACTCCAAAGCAATGCAGTACGCGGCACTGCCGGCACTCCATAAAATCTTAGTGTTACCGACGATATTGCAGTTTTTGTTGAACATTCTTGGTTGAATCATCATCATTTTGTTGATATTTCTTAACAGTTCATTCATCATATTTCGTCTTATCTGTTACCTAATTTATATTTTCCTCTTCTATAGAATATGGACACGTATAAGAAGCGTGGGATCAATACTTGTCAACAGGGTTGCGAATGCAGAAACGAACTTGTATGGGACGAGATTAAGAAGAAGTGTGTGAAGCCAGAAGAATGTCCATGCTTTTTTACCGGCAGAAGTTATAACGATTTAGACGAGAGATGGGAAATTAATAAGAAATGGTACACAGCGTGTTTACTATCTTATCGTGCTTTTTTTTATCGACTGATATTATAGGTCAAAAGAATGCGATAAGGGTTCAAATATCGTCGTAAGAATTCTATAGTGAAGAAAAAAATTATTTAATTTTAATAAATTTACCTATTCACTACGAATTGCTATTGTACACAGAATTTCTGGGCATAATTGACCTTGGGGATTATACGGCTGTGCTTCCTTATCGCATTCATGTTGATCTTTTGCATGCATTTAATTTTCCAAAAACATGATACCTGATTATCGTTCAATACATTACATGCCCTACTAGTGCAACCTATATTGACATCGGATTTATACATAATTGTATACGTACGATTAAAAGAAGTAATATTTCTTTATGTAGTGTGTGCCAAGATACTCAATGGAAGTGTACCCCAAATATGGCCCGGTCAAATAAGTGTACCATGAACGGTAAATACCACATTAGAAAATTCAATGGAAAACTGATATCCTTTCAATCTGACTGCGGATTTATACTTACTGAGGGCATTGATGACGACAAGTCATTCTCCATCACTGTACAGGTGAGTACCCAGTAATATTTGATTAATAGGCCGATTCAGAGTTTTTCAATTGTTTACTAACAGAAAGATTGCTGCACTATCAAACTGAACCACTTCTAACCATTATATTTGGCTTGACTTTGATTTGGTTTTAAATTTAGGCTGATACTATTAATTTTAACTACACGAATGGTATTAATCCTGGAGAGGGTATCGTAATACCAAGAAGCAAAGGTCTGAACTACGATGGAACTGCACTGAAATTTATGGACTTTACATCTGCAAAAATCTACGAAGTGGAAGACCTTGGGGTGAAGATACTTTGGTACCAAGATGGATGGATGCAACTTCATATCGACTCTAATTGGTACGACAAAGTTGATGGTGCCTGCGGTACATTGCAGGAAGACTATGAGAATGAAATTCAACATTTTGATGGAAACGCTTTGAACACTTTGGCAGAGGAGTTCAGCAATGATCCATCGTGCTTTGAGTTTAAATTATTTATTGTGAGTATAGATACTTTTGTTCCCTTTTGGGAACAAGAAAAAACCTTATCGAGATACTACATTATCTATAATACTGAAACTTAACTGTATTTATTCTTAACATATCTACAGAAAGCCAAATCCTTCGATATCGATGATGCCACTATACCAACAAAATGCGACCTTCTTAAAGACAAGGAGTTTGAAAAATGTGCTACTCGTCTACCTGCCAATGAATACTACGACGCCTGTCTATTGGGAGCACAGGATCATGAGGGAAAAGAAACCCCTGAGGATGCGGCGGACAAATTCTATTGTGGTACTCTGGCTTCTTATGCCGAAGAATGCAAAGCTATCGGCGTACCCATAAACTGGAGGAAAGACCACCTATGCAGTAAGAATTTGACACAATAAGATATACTATTATACATAATTATTTTATTGCTTGTTAGCTCCTAAATGTGAACCCAACAAAAAGCACAGTCAATGTATATCCACATGTACTTGTGAAGATGTTGAGAAGGCAGGATATGAGGAGTGCAAAGCGAAACCTTGCTTTGAAGGATGCGTTTCTGAAGTTTGTCCAGCCGATAGTGTTTATACGGATTCATCATTCTCAAAATGTGTGACATTAGCTGTGTGTGCTGATATCAAATGCCAGAAAGAACTGGAAGGTAAACCCAGTTATTGTAGATGCGAAGATGGAACAGTGAATTGTCAAACAACGACAAGTGTAAGTTATCCTGGTATCGCGATTTAAGATACTATTTGTGTTTTTATTTTACAGACGACGACTACAACCACTACGACAACAACAACAACGCAAAGGGTGAGTAAGACTTAACACTGAGATGTATTTGAGATTGTAAAATATTAATTAATTGCGTGTTTTGAGCAGCCAACAACCGTGAGTACGGTGCCGACAACAATATCAACGACTACAGTCAGGGTAAGATTCATTTGTGTACCTCTTCCGCCATTAAAACTAATGGATACTTGCTATAGTAAAATAAGAAGGCTGACGCAGGTTTAAGTACAAAATCCATATAATAAAGGTCCAAATTTCCATTTTGTAAGTTGATATTGCTTTGATTTGAAGCATTCTAATCGGTTCATGGTTATATTAAGTACTAGGACATACACTTAGCCTACAAGCATCAATAACCAAAAGTTGACAAAAATAACCTAGCAACCAGGATATTTGTTGTTCTCCGTTACTAAAGAGGCGATGAAGTTAATGAAAGGAAAATATTTAGTAGATAACTTTCATAACTTAGATTTACAAACTCAATAGATTATATTGTCTATCTTTGTTCTTCATTTTTAAATCTCAATGTTTTACATTTATTTAGCGTATGTCGACCACAACACCTAAGCCTGTTTCTACTACACCTATATTACCACCACCACCTGTAAGTGCAAACTTTAAGATTAAATATATTCATCAAATACATTTGTTTGATGCGATGTTATTATAAAATTTGTTTGTCTGCTTTTTTCAGGTTATACCGCCGGAAGGTTAGTACCTGTATAGAAATCTTGAACTATTGGTTATTTAGTTATCTAGTTATCTAGTTATCTAGTTTTCTAGTTATCTAGTGGTACAGTTATCGAATCACAATGAAATAGGTGTATCTCTGAGAATATTTACATTTCTCATTCAGGTTTCTCAACCAAGAACAACCAAGATTCCGTTTTTTTATCAACTGTTGCTCAAAGATATGTTCGTCAATTACTTCTGACGAATCAATTGGTAATAATCCGTAATACATCTGAGCAACAAACAAAATCCTGCATGGTGTGTTTTAATATCTGTGTTTATAATACTTGTAAAAACGATAATAAAATTTCACGTCACAAGTTTGAGAACTTTTGAGTAAACTAAATTATCAATACAATCTGGGCTTGTAAGTTTTTACAAGGAGTTTGGGTAAAAAATTATGTGAATGTGTAAAAACGTTTACGCAGCTTAACCGAATGTCCTGGAAACTTCAAAATTACGTCAAAATAACCCTTAAAATTTGTATTTATTTAAAATTGATCCAAAAAACGCCCATTTACTTTTTTTATGCTGGTTTTGAAATTGAATACCAAGAACAAATGGCATGCCCCGCACACACAGGTGTGCCACACTTTTCCTCGCATTATTTTTTCAACGTAAATGTCATTCTGAGTAAGAAGTTTCATTAAAATCGACTATGAATGGTATCGAGGGGGTAGGACTCCGCACACAATAGGGAGTCAATTAGAACAGAAGGTTGCGGTTCGATAGGGCTTTGTATATAATAATACAATATTTTTATTATATCAGTGATATTAAACTAATAACATGCCAGCAGCCGCTATTTCCGTTTTTCTCTTCTATATTGGGGCGCTCGTAATTTGAGAACTACCGTATATAGAAAAAAGTGGTACATACCTTTTTATGAAGAATTTTTAAAACATTATTTTTGTTCGGTAGTGAACATTGCGAAATCATGACTTTTTGCGGTAAAATGCGGAAATCCGCAAAACTGCCCATTAGAGATGGTTAGGGATTGAGTGCCAGGCTCGAATCAAATTTGCGGACGCCATAGAATATTAAAACCCAACACCATCTGCGTCGGACCTCAAAAGTATAACTATTGGATTTATTTCCGTTCTTATTGCTAATTTCACTGTAGGAACCAACATTTCAAACGACTTTAACTTTTTAAGGGCATGGAAAAATTAATAATACATACACATTCATTTGAAACTTTATCCATATGAAGTTCATATGAAAGTCCATGAAAGTTCACATAAACTACTGAGTATGTCATCTGTAATGATTCATTTGCGGTCAATACGATTCCGGAGTTGAAACTTGCTTATCACGTCAGATGTTTGGGATTTTCTTTTTTTTTTGCTAGCGTACGTCACACTTGCAGAATTGCTGCTAGTATTTCATGGACACCTTCCGCATATTTTCTGGATTTTATTTAAAAATACAAAGTTTAAGATTTACTTTACGATTTCAGTTTTTCATGGACATCGGTTCAGCTGCTATAAATTTTTTAATGTGCCTAAATTAAAGCCTCTCATTCATGGAATACAAGGATTACTACGTAGAGTGAACCAAGAAGAAAGGAATCTTGTTCTTTCGATATGTTTTCATGGATTGTTAAGATACGTTGACGTGACTTTTTGCGTAGTTTTCACATTTCAATTTTGTTTAATTTTTGCTACCTATTTTACTGTGATTTGTTTAGCTTACTATTTCTAGTGTACATATTTAACACTGTTTCAAATGACATTTAGCTGAGGACCCTAAGCAAGCAAATTTGAAGAGAAGCTTCGATGAGATCAGAAATATTCTTAGTTGTTGGAAAGAGCCCAATATATGCCCGGACCATTCAATTGCAATTGTTTACGAAGGTAAATATAATTCTGGTTATCACATATAAATTTGGCGTTTTATCAATAAAACTTCAAATATTTGTACACCTATACGTTGTAACTGTAAATTTTATGTACTTATGTATTGATCATAATTTCATCATTTCTTTGCTGCAACATTGATACTAGTTTATCGTCACGTAAAGTGATATTGCGTTAGTAAGAAAGAAATATAGATTAATATTTAGTCAGACAAATTATTTAACATTGGGAGAACTTGATAAAGTTGATATTATTACAATATTTGTCTTGAGTTAAGGTAAGGGTAGGGTATAAGTCATGTAATTCTGCAAATCACAACATATATATGACCGTAACAATATAAAGCAATAACATAACGTAACGTAATCTTAAGATGTAAACATAAATCTTGCTAATATTTCTTACTTTCGCCTACCGTCTTAATAAGCAACCACAGTCCATGAAGTCTTCTTAAAACTAGTATATCTTTTTAGGGTTATCTCCAAAAGACAAGGATATGGTTGATTCATTCATCAAACAAACCGATTACATTATGGGTGAGGTTAACTGCTACACAAATTTGACAAGTAGACGTTTCTGTACGTGCATTGATGTCAACGAAAAATGTAATTTCGATGCAAAGGTACACTATGTATAACATATTAACACAAAAAGCTTTAAGAATCAGAAGTTTAAGACATCACCTCTCATACATTTTGCGTTAAACTTTATCTCGACCAATAATAACTGATTACAGCTAGTGACACAATTTTACATACAATAGTAATATATGTAAAACCACGAGAGCTAAAAATGAGTCAAGCTTAAAATCATAACAACAGACTAATTAAAAAGCTCCTGTATCTTTGTAACACACGGGAATGGTCTGTAACGTATCAGCAAAATAACACCTGAAATTATTGACTCATTTTTAGCTCTCGTGGTATTACCTATAGTACCAAAAATACGTGATTGTGAAAATTGTTGAGACATGACTTTTGTCTTGAACTTTTGTTTTTAAACAAAAGAAGCAATACTTTGGGTTTTATATAATATAGACCTTTTATAGACTAACTATGAGAAGCAGAACGATATTCAGATTAAGAATCACCTTGATGTATCTAAGTTTGCTGAATCACATCTGCAATGCCTCCTGCAGTTGAAGGATAACGAACAGCGGTGCAGTTGTTTACACGGAAAAAAGGTGTGTCCAACAAGTGACGAGGATGACGCGCCAATAGTTGAAGTGAGTTTCTCCGATTGATAGATTGTTTATTTGCTAATTTTATTTTTATTTGCTTATAGGCTAATGATAGAAATCGTTTTGTAAGTCGTAAGTACAAATTTTTGCATATTTCAACAGATTACAGTAAAGGTAAAATTAATTTGGGAGCAATTATTGCCAAAATGAATAATTGAATATACTTTCAAAGTATGAATTACAATGCTCAACTCTCACCAGTAGAACAGTGAATTTAGGGGATTGACACAAATATGCGAAGTTGTTACATAACCGAAACCATGATTTCGTGCATGTACACTAGGGTGCATGTACACTAGGGTGGTACAAAAAACGGACTTTTCGCTAGAGGGTAACGATCCCCCCAATCTGCTCCTTTTCCAGAAAAGAAACTCCCCCCAAATTTGAGAGATATCGGTTAAACACGTGCCACCGAGTACCCCAAAATTCCCATTTAAAATACATTGCAAAAATGCATCCTTTTCTCTTTTTCTTTTCACGTTTCGGATTTAGAAAAAAAGTTGCGGGAGATTATCAGAAATTGTTCAGAACTCCCCAAGGAACAAATCCACAACCACTATATTTTTGTTCACCACCCCGCACCCTCCCCATAGTACCCCAAATCTGAGACAAAAGTTTCCCCAAACTTACAATTTTACAAGCTTACGTGTTTTCTTATTGTTTTTGGCAGAAGTATAATTTGTCATAAATCCAGGAAAAAAAAACTTTTCTGGATTTACGACAAATTATATCTAACAAATGACATAGGCCTCAGTAGCTCAGTTGGGAGAGCATTGTGCGAGAAACGCAAAGGTCCCTGGTTCAAATCCAGGTTGTGGCTGTAATTTTTGATTTATTTAAAATTTACATCCCGCCTGTATGTCACCATATTATTAACCTATAAATATTAATTTGACAAATTATGTCGTTAAACATTTTCATTTATTGAATATTATTGTTTAAACAAATTTATTTGTTCAAACAATTGCACATTAAGTAACTAATTCCAAAAATTTGCCGAAAATGTAACAATATAATTTACAAGAGGAAAAACAAAAAAAATTGTAAATTTTTGTTTAAAAAAAATGGTACTTTAAAGAACTGCAAATTCGTTAATAAATGTCAAAAAAAATTCCAATAATTTAATAATAGTTTCTGCAATAAATATAAAAAATATGTCCGTCACAATGTACAAGTAATGTAAACAAATAGTATTTGTTTAAAAAATTACAAATTACATAGTTAATAAATAAGTACGTAGGCTTTCACGGCCAGAATCATTTAGAAAATAAACTGCTTCCGGATTATGCCGTGTGTCAAGATTTGTTAATGCTAGCATTAACAAATCTTGACACACGGCATAATCCGGAAGCAGTTTATTTTCTACTTAATAAATGTCAAAAAACTGCCAATACACTAATAATAATTTATGCAAAAAATATACAAAAATTATTAAAACCTTGCGTATTATATTTTATAGAAAATTATGTCCATTACAATGTATATATTTGTTTAACAAATGGTATTTGTTTCAACAATTGCAAACTAGTTAATAAATGACAAAAAATACCAATAATCTAATAATCTCTGCAAAATTAGAAAAACAACACAACATATATTATTGTTTAAACAAATGGTAATTGTTTAAACAATTGCTAATTAGTTAATAAATGAAAAAAAAACTATAATTTAATAATGTTTGCAATAAATGGAAAAATGAGTTCGTAACATCGTATATTTTTGTTTAATCAAATAGTAATTGTTTAAACATTTTTTTTTAATTTTTAAATTAGTTAATAAATGACAAGAAAATCATGTCAACAATTCAACAATAGTAATTTCTGTCAAAAAAATAATAAATCACGTAACTTTGTAAAATTGTAAATTTGGGCATAATTTTGCCTCATTTTTAGGGTACTGGAGGAGAGGGTGGGGGCGGTGAAAAAAATATAGTGGTTATGGATTTGATCTTTGGGAAGTTATGAACAATTTCTGATAATCACCCGCAATTTCTTTTCCTAAATCCGAAAAGTGAAAAGAAAAAGGAAAAAAGAAGCACTTTTCCAATGTATTTTAAATGGGAAATTTGAGGTGCTCGGCGGCACGTGTTAACGTTAACCGATTTTTCTCAAATTTTGGGGGAATTTTTTTTCCGGAACAGGAGCCGGTTGGGGGGGATCGTTGCCCTCCAGCAAAAAAAAAAATTTTGCAAGGTATAAATTTGGACCACCCTCACGGAATCCAGGTAGCAACCTAAAAATGATATTTTGCTCTATGAGGCGTTTTTCTGACGCGTGCGTAGGCTTTGGAGTCAAGCATGTTGAGGGTGGTCAGGACAAGCAAAGAGACGACGCGTTCCATTTGACCGTGACCAGGTTTCTGTGTTTGAGCGGGCTCTTAAAACCTCTATGGACCTGTGTGTGTGTGTGTTACTGTTCAATTTCCGTCTAAGACCGTAAGCTTATATATTTATGTAAATGCATCAGACCTATGTGAAGTTAGCCCCAAGCCCCCTCTTATGGGAATTTAGGTGTATAGAAAAACTCTAATTACTTGAGTACCGTTAGAAATACCGCAACGAAGCTAACACTGTTCAAACGAGCGTCGGCCAATCTAAAAGTGGAAAAGTCCGATAAAATATGTAAATTAGTGTCCGTAATTAATTAATAACTGATAAGGTGACACGGAATATTTGAAAAAATCGGGATATTCAATGGGCTGTATCTCGTTAACCCTTTATTCAATCTTAATAGAACTAACACCATTCGATTCCCCTCTTCTACGACTATCGGAATGTCAAAAAGTCCGATCGCAATTACATAGCTTTGAGGTAGTATGCGTGGGCGAAGGTCGGCGTGTTTTGCGATAGCTTGCGTTGTTAACCTGGACGGTCCGGCCGGTTTCTAGCCCCCTCTTATGGGAATTTACATGTATATAAAAAGCCTAATTACTCGAGTGCCCTAAGAGATATGGAATGAAACTAACACTGTTCGAACGAGCGTTCGTCGGCCAATCTAAAAGTGGAAAAGTCCGATCCGAAATATGTAAATAAGTGTCCGTAGTTAATTAATAACTGATTACGTGACATGGAATATTTGAAAAAATCGGGATATTCAATGGCCTGTATCTCGTTGACCCTTGGTTCAATCTTAATAAAGCCAACACAACGCAAGCTATCGCAAAACACGCCGACCTTCGCCCACGCATACTACCTCAAACTTAGGTAATTGCGATCGGAGTTTTTGACATATCTATAATCGAAGAAGAGGGGAATCGAATGGTGTTGGTTTTATTAAGATTGAACAATGGGTTAACGAGATACAGCCCATTGAATATCCCGATTTTTGCAAATGTTCCGTGTCACCTAATCAGTTTATTATTATTTATTATATTATATTATATTTAGTTTATTATTATTATTGTTTATTAATTAATTACGGCCACTAATTTACATATTTCGGATCGGACTTTTCCACTTTTAGATTGACAGAAGAATGCTCGTTCGAACAGTGTTAGTTTCGTTGCGGTATCTCTAAGAGTACTCGAGTAATTAGAGTTTTTCTATACACGTAAATTCCCATAAGAGGGGCTGGGGGCTAACTTCACATAGGTATGCATCAGGCATATTTTTAGTTAATTTGTGAATATAGGGCAATGTTTTGTTCTTCTGCATTTTAAAATTTAAACCTGCCCTTTGTTTGATAAGCATATAGAATATTATTATATTGATCAATAGTAATAATAATAATAATAATGACAATTATTAAATTTCGTCCTGGGAAATTCAAGAAATTCCGGTTTTGGGAAGCGCGAACATTTTAAGGAGAGTTTTATTATAAAGCATCCTACATTTACTGCTATCGTACTACTTTTCATCTTTACCTTCCTTTGTATATGTCTATTAATAAATATCTGCATGTGTTTTTACTGACCTGTATACAACGCTGTACGGGGTTTCTGCAGTTTTCCTTTGCTTTGCAACCTAAATGTTGCGAAGCATAATGGGCGTTGCTTTTCAAAATTGGGTTGAGCTGCAGTGATACCCGCAAAGGGAGTACCCTAGGCTTCAGCGAAGCTCGGTACTACCAATTTGCCCTGATGATCTTCATTACTTTTCAAAATTTATTAGTGTATTTTTTGTATTTATATGTTGTATCTAAATTATATTATCTAGGTTTAATGTATTTAATGAGATGTATCAGAGAATTCCAATAAATAATAATAATAATATACCTACAGATCTAAAGTACAAACAGTTCCTGACTGAAACTTCTATCAAAATTAGTTAGGTAGAGTCTGAGTTATATCTAGACAAAGAATTGGGATGTATATCATTGGGATCATTAAATCGGTATAACTTTTTTATAGCGGATACGGTTGCAGCGGAAAAGAAACTGGTTGTTTACAACTTCTATATTTACTATATCGGCAAGCAGAGCCAATGTTTGAAAGCTGTGAAGAACCTACAACCTTTAGTATGTACCTGCGAGAAGGGACACCCAAAATGCCAAATTGCCATTGATGAACAGGTAACATTTTAATATAATAAGACGTTTCCATATAATTCATATACCGGGAGTTTGATCCCGGAACATACCAATTCAGCGGCCTTCTATTCTTTTATTTTGAAAAAGACGACTACATTTCCATTGAAAAATTGCCTTATTGGCAACCAACGCTAGCGACAAATTTAAAAATCTCAGTTTGCATTAGTCTCTAACAGAGTTAAACTCACAAATGTATTCTAACGAATATAATTCAGAGAGAATTTTACCTTTGCGGCAAGATTACCTACCACAGAAAGAAAGCAATTTTAAGGCAACGGCATATAAAAACATTATAATTTAAAATGTAATTGAATAACAGTATATTTAAATTACTTTTTCTTTAAAATTTGCTGTAGTTAGTCTGCGCAGTAGCTAATAGTCAAGGCGTCAGAAGTGAAAATCAGTGGATTGAGGAACTGACCCGAATCATCCAAATTTATGTATTGGCTTTTGCGATCAGTAGACATAAAATTTGGAAAATATAATTAGAAAATATGCTTGGCTTGCCTTGTTTAAACAAATCAAAATCTATTTTTATATTTTTTTGCGATTATATCTTGAATGGCTAGCTCTATCACACTTTTGTTTGTCACAAATGTTTCCACAAAAACTTTCTTTATAGCTTTTTTTTGGGAAATGCGTTAGTTTAGGCAGCATCAATTAAAACCTCTGCATTTGTTCTTAAGTAAATAATTAGTTACATTTCTAACCTTGCGTTACCTGATTTTGCTGATCCCCTTCCCATAATTCCTCCATATAATTATCTATAATGACGTGCATATTGTTACGATAAGAAGAAAAAGGCACTTAATAATTGCAGGTTATCGAACGGTTGTAATAATTACTGAAAGTACCTGAGAATGCTGCTGATACTTACATCATGCTATGAGAATTGTAGCTGACAGTGCAGCACTTTCGGTTGCAAGGTGACCTCCTAAATTAACATATTGACAAAGTGTAAAAGAGCCTTTCCCGAGATAATAGTAAAACACGATAAATACAGGCTTTTGTTTTTTCAAACCAAAGATGCCAAGCATATTTGTTTTATTATATTTTCAGAATTTATGTTTACTAATCTCAAAAGCTAAAGAAGATGAATATTCCCAGCCAGTTCCACCAAGAAGTAAGAACCCTCGGACGCCTGAACTATAAACTACTTTGAGTATAGTATTATTTGTGTTGTGTATTTTTGTTCTGTTTTTCAGCAAGCAGCAAATACTGAAATAGACAATCGTAAGTTAATTCGAATAAAAATATTTCTAGGCACCTAATACTATTTGTGTGAAAATTGTAGAGGGCAGACTTAAAATGTATGTTCGATACGCAGACTATCTACGAAGACAGTTGCTTTGCTACGTAAACTTAAAGAGCAGAAATAATGCGATATGTTGGTGCGAGCATGGAGACCAAATTTGCATGGAAACTCAAAATGTGGTCCAATATGTTACGGTAAGCATATCTGTAATAAAATGCTAAGTTGATAAATTTATTTTGCTTATCTCTTGCAGAACATTGTTGTGACGAAACACAGTACGTACAAACTATTATTACATTTGACATTATCTATGACTTTCTTATTTGCCTTTCAGTGAATACTCCGGTAAAAACAAATCAGGTGTTTGCGAGCTTTCAAACTGATGTGCATTGCCTTGAGGGCTTAGCGGACAAATCTGATGACCATTGTTCCTGTGACAATGGCAAGAAAGTTTGCAAGCAGCATAGGCCAGTAATAACGACTGCAGTGAGTGTCTTGCGTCAAAGTCATCGACAAGCAATAATTATGTTTTCTTTATCGTTATAGGAAACTTCTGTCACAGGTCCTAAAACACCAACACAAATACCCGGTAAATTTACATAATAACTACATTATTACCAATGAATACTAATTAAAATAAATTTTGGATTTAGTTCACAGGAGGAAAGAAAATGATTTGCAAAATAATTTTTATAGCGTGAAATATATCTGCGACTGTTGGAAAGACTCAAGTAATTGCAGACCAAATGATGTATGTATTTAGCAGATGTTCCAACAAGGTGTTCAAAGTACTGTTTGTTGATAAAGATCAAACAACAAGTTCCCAGGTTCTACTTTCAGGGACTGACCCTTACTCTTAACTCAAACTTAGAACAAAGATAAGAGAATTATAAGATACGTCACTAGACAAGAAAACGCGGTTCGAGAGTGAGATAGATTTGGTCAACGACAAGATGGCTACCAACAGCTGATTGTGTTTGTATACTAGCGGGTGACATCGGGTAACATAACCTTAGTTTGGCGGTAACGTTCCTTGGATTGTGCAAGATGGTGTATGTAGTGTTTTAATAAGCATTTTAATGAGTGGTCAGTTTTTAATTAAAATGTTAATTGTTAATGTGGTTTCGTACTGTTTAGTTTAGAGGTACCTTTATTAATAGTAAGTAGTAGAGACAGTGAAAATGGACACAAAAAGGTATCCCAGTGGAAATGGGTGTGCGTACAAAAACTGTAGTGTGAGTTTTGTTAATATTCCATTTAGGTGACTATCGGATACGTTTTATTTTATTTATATATGGTGAATATTGATTTGTTTTCATTTGCATTACATAACCTCTAAATTCGGTAACGTTGCCGCCCATCGTGCATTGTATTCGTTAGTTTAAAATTCCCGCCAATTCCCGTCTTGTTTGGTCAACAGTTTAAAGCTCACATGCGTTCAAGGTCATCAAATGTGGACCCCCACTAAACCAACGGAGCCGACCCGACGCGTCGCATCTTTATATTCTTTTATCTTTGCTTAGAACAAGAACTATTGTTGGAACATCCTACATGAATCACTGATTTTCAATAACTATAATCGCTTCTTTTTTTCTTTAGCTACACACTCAACAGTTATACACAGGTAAGCACTGATATCATAAACACTAAAAGCACTAAAAATGGTACCTCCATAGAACTTTCACCAAAGGATAGGTCCTTGGTTGCATTGTACACCAGTCACATAGAATATTACAAAAAGGAAGTGGATTGCCTTATAAATTTACATGATAAGTCTAGATGTAGTTGCCAGTACGGCATGGAGAAATGCCAAGAGCATCCCATTGTAATATATACGCTACTTGAAGTAGTTTCTTTCTTGATTCCATTTTATTTCAGACTAATCAAAATTTGAAGAATGATGATGATATAGCCAAACATTCAAAGCTGATCAGGTTAATCAGCAACCACGTTAATTGCCTGACAACATTGGGTAGGCAAACGCAATGCCAATGTCTGAATGGTGTTCAAGTATGCCCTGATTATGGCATAGATGTTAGGATAGATACACAAAACTCTACACATATAAGCTACCGTAAGTATAGGTTATTGTTTTAGAACAGGCAATGGAGATTTTTTCGTGACAAAATAGTATCAGCAAGCCGACGGTCCCAGGTCACGTGGAACAGTCCGTAGATGAATTGTGATGAGTTTTCGACTTGCAAATGTCATTACTTAATTTGTTATAAACAAAAAACCACAAAAAAAATCGTGCTTTTTCTCGTTTTTCGCTTGTAAAAGCTGAACCGATGGAGCAATCTTGATGCTTTCAAGAGACGAATTATAGAGAATGAAAAGAGGAAAAAATAAACACTACACGGACTCGATCGCATTAAAATGAACGGAGGAAATTCGGAACAACCGGAAAAATCTGCGTTTTTTCAAGAATTCATATCTCCGCCATTTTCAAAGTTGTTGCCCAGGCTTTTCGCGAGAAAGTAGCGATTGATGGGTACTTTAAGTGCACAACCCAGGCGTTGTCCGATGATTAGTTTTTGCACAATTACAATTTGAATTTTTTTATGCAATATGGTTCGGCGACCCTGGATGCGTCAGAGGTGGTCCGATTTTAATTTTTTTAACGTATTTCGAAAGTAGAAGTATTGTGCTACAAAACGTCTAATCTGTTTTTGCGTTAAAATGTTGCGAAATATGCGAAAAATGCTTGCAAACATGACTGAAAACTGCTGCGCGCTCCAAAGCCGTCGCGTAGAGGGTGTAAGCGACCGACGCGGGGAAGCGCGTATCTATAGTAATCCCAGCGCGCTACGCGCTTCCCCGAGTCGGCCGCCTACCCCACTACTCGATCGCTTTGGAGCGCACGGCAGTTTTCGGTAATGTTTGCAAGCACGTTTCGCCTATTTCGCAACATTTTAACGCAAAATCAGAATAGACGTTTTGTAGCACAATACTTCTACTTTTGAAATACGTTTAAAAAATTAAAAGCGGACGCATCCAGGCTCGCCGAACCAAAGTGCATAAAAAAATTCAAATTGCAATTGTGCAAAAACTAATCATCGGACAAAGCCTGGGTTGTGCACACTCAAAGTACCCACCAATCGCTAGTTTGTCGCGAAAAGCCTGCGCGACTACTTTGAAAATGGCGGAGTTATGAATTTTTTAAGAAAAGCCGATTTTGCGGTTTTTCAGAATTTCCTCCGTTAATTTTAATGCGATCGAGTCCGTGTAAGGTTTATTTTTTTTGCCTTTTCATTCTCTACAATTCGTCAGCTTTTACAAGCGAAAAACGAAAAAAAGCACGATTTTTTGAGATTTTTTGTTTATAACAAATTAAGTAATGATATTTGCGAGTCGAAACACACAATACATCTACGGACTGTTCTACGTGACCTGGGACCGTCGGCTTGCTGATACTATTTTTTGTCACGAAAAAATCTATACTGCCCGGTCTATTTTGGTAACAGAAACCAACTCATATCAACTCATATCAACAAATATTTAAATATTATTATTAGAAAAATATGTTTTACATGTAGTTAACTTGAAACTGGAATAACTTTCAGCCATGGTTATTAAAAATGAGCAAGAAGTTATCGATAATATGTACTATCTTCGGAACATAGAATTGGAATTAAAATGTCTATCAGAAGTTGCTGTGATCACTTCATTAGTATGTACTTGTCAAAAAGGTACGCCGAAGTGTGATACCATCGACTCAGTAGAACCAAAGGTAAAGAACAATTTATTTTCAACTATTAGCTGCAAACGATATATCCCATTTTATTTCAGAAGCGGGATGACATAAAACGACGCAACGGTAAGAAAGTTTACAATTAGTTTATCGTATTATTACCAAAATATTTAAAAAAATTGGGACTACTGATATAAATATATAAAAGTACAAGAAAAACTAATTTTGTTTTTAGAGCAAAATGTCAAAGTTCTTTTGGATTACGGTGAAGTTATTAAGCTACAACTGATATGTTATGCAAGCCTTGGAGAAAATGCAGGTTTTTGTCGATGCAATAGAGGTAAACAAATTTGTGTAGACAAATTGGAAGAAGAAAACAATGTAAGTTTTACTTCAATATTTCGTGTCATCATATATGACACGAATTAATGATATATAATGATTTTTTATAATTTATATGTATAATTTATCTATTTTCAGTTCGATGAAATACGAAATTATGGTAAGTTATAATTGAATCGGTGTAATCGGAAACACTACAAGTCCAAAAAGTTAATAATTTAAATTATTACGATTGTAAAATTACGGTTGTAATTTACATTACAATCTAACTACAGTCTACTTAAAACAATGATCTTGGACATGTACCTACTGTTTTTGCACTCAATTTTACATTTTTTTAACAGTCAGCGTACATTTTCAACAATATTTCCTTATTTATACCATTCTAATAATACTTAAAGTTTGATTATCTATTGTTTTTGGGGGCTCTGAGTCCAAATCTGATTTTCAAAACTCATAATGGCGGCTCCAATATGGCGACAAAACATATACCAAACTGGCTCATAAATCTGGACTTCAGTAAATTTAAATCTCAATAATTCAAAATTTGAAGTAAAACTGTCAAAATGGCAGAATCAATATTGCGACCAAAAATTTAAAATCACTGACGGATTCGCATATATCTTTATTCATGTGATGTCTGAAGCTCCTTGAATCTAAATCTGAAGTCAGATATTCAAAACTGAAAATGGTAATCTAATGTGTCAATCCAAACCGGCCAACAATATGGCTACCAATCTCCACTTCATAAATCTTATTTTCTAAGTTATTTGAAACTCCCTGATTCCAAATCTAAGACACAGTGCCAAAATTCATAGCGACGGATATAATATGGTGGTCAAAACTATAAAAACATTGCCATTTTTTTTGTATAAGGTTATTTCGGTAGTAGCGCAGAAGTGTGGAGTTCTTTTCAAAACAAATTGCAACCTTTATACATCAAGGGTGTATCTAAAATAAGAAGCCTCATTTCAGGGTTATGAAAAAAACTTATAGTTCATAAAAAGTGACTGAAAAGAACTAATGAGAAGTAATGCATGTTAATATACAAAAATGTAGCTTTTCGAAATACTGTTTCCTTCTTCTTGCTGCAAGTGTGATTCTCATATTGTAATAAATTTGTAGTTTCAACTCCTGTTGATGCAAGGAAACTGTCATCTGATGCCAAAAAACAGCTTGAATGTCTTGAGACGCTTACAAATGGTTCATGTTTCTGTCATAATGGTCAAATGAATTGTAGACGCATTACTAGCGCAACTAAAACAACAGTACCAATGGTAATACATCTACATTAATTGTGTAAACCCAAAGACCATTTAATATATTGCATTTCTTGCAGGTCAGCCATATTGAACAGATCACGACCATTATATCTCCCGTTAAGACTAAAATTCAGGACATTCTTACATTAAAGAATGTTGGAAGGATTCCATCTATCACACCAGAGGATCGTCAATTATTGCAAGAATACGTCCGGCTACTGAACCATATTTCCACAGTTACGCCCCATCTGGATCGAAATGTAAATTTAGAGGCAGTTAACTCATGTTGTCATATCATGTTGTTGCTACGTTGCCTCGTGTGTAGAGAACACATGACAACAAAATACCTGCTAACAGCTTCTCAATATTTCCTCATACTAATATGTTTCTAACTTACAGAGCCAAGAGTTAGTGGTTTACTCAAATTTTGCGCATTTTATTAATGCTCAGTTGAGGTGTTTCGAAACCTTATCAAACAACCAGTGTTATTGCTCAGATACAAAATTATGTGGTGGTAACGATAAGACACAGGTAAGCAATTTCACAAGCTCTTACATTTTATGATTATGATCTTTCTTATCAACAAGAAGTCAACATCAGTTAATATAAAATTACATATTTTCAATAATTATTTTTTTCTCTGTTTGGATACTTAGAAATTAGTACGTCTAATGGATGTAGACGTTCGCCAAATCAATGATCAACGCTATCTATCGGCGCACATGGACGATCAGCTCCGATGCATTGTTAACATGCGTGACAGATCTGGCAAATGTCGGTGCACCAATGGAAAAGAAGAATGCTCAAAACCAGGTCATGATATTCTACAATCGGAAGAGCATGGTAAAACTCCAAAAAATATATATTACTTTGCCTGCAGAATAGTTATTTTAGTGTTCGTGACCAGCCAGTCAGATCTAGCCGAGTTCTATGGTGTCCAGAAGGTTTGCGTTGACAAAATCGATACAGGATGCATATGTGTCAATGGAGGATACATTTGTGGAAACTTAGCTACAAAATACATGATAATAGTATGTGTCATTTTATTCATTTAATCTGACGATTTTGAAAATATTAGCATAGTCAATACAAAGGGCATGTGTTTATTGTGCTGGCCTTAATGCCGTTATATACATGCCGTTATTGAATGATACAAAATTTGGTAGAACAAAACCCAAGCGCATGGGCAGTAAAACAAACTGCCGATTAAAGCAATCAGATCATAAATTTGGAGTTGGTCTTACGGTCCATGTATAAGGAAATTCTGTCTTACTGACGCTGTGGTATAACTAATCATAAAATGTAATAATATTTTTAGGGTAGGGCGGCTGTATCCGAATATCACGGTAAGAATTTAAGAGACAATCCATTTTTGGACGTCATATCTATAAAATATAATTTCAGAGACCCACACTCAACTCGACCAGTATTTCAAAGTACAAATAAGTTGCTTGGTCAAGTTGGACACCAAGACAGGACGCACTGCTTGCGTGAATGGCAACATCGTGAATCAACGAGATACCGTAAGTTGTTATGTCATAAATCATAGGCGCTATTCTCAGGGCACTACACGTCATCAACACAATATATAAGCGACGCACACTCGTACGAAATCCCGAAAAGCTGGCCAAAACCTCAAATAAACTTCGATTTAGACAATAATTGGTTTACAGTGGTTTATCAAGTCGCTGATTACAAATCCAAAGGCAAAATTATTGTAAACAAAATGGCGGACCCAATATGGCGGACAAATGTGACAGAATTATGTCAGATTTCAAAGAACGATAATAAGTATAGGAGGGTTTTGGAGCACGTTGATTACAAATTTAGACATTTACCAATAGTTATTTATGTCACACGTGCCGAAAGTACGGAATCGCGCGACGAGTGGTAATGCGACGCGACGCCGAGCGTCGCATTTGAACGAGTTGCGCAATGTAGGTTTCGGCAGGAGTGACATACAACGTCTTTTGTGGTAAATATGTATTTTTTTTAAATACAAAATGGTTATATTTCTAGATAGGAAATGTTTGGTCGACGAAACGTCAATTTTAGAAAACTACCTCTAATACTGACAGATTTCTATTTGCTCATTACACTGTAGATGTCATATGCGTACCAACATACTTAAATAAAACTACACTCGTCGCTATACTTTATTTACAATTTTCTCAATTTATCGTTTTTAGAATTAGATGTAACAACGGGTTGCTATTCCTTATCAACAAACAATCAAATTGGTGATCTTAGTTTATTTGAAATTTGTATCTTGTACTTTGCCGCACTAGAGCGGCAAAGTTCCATAGTGGTTCTCCAACTTCTGACGAAATCAGGTGTTTTCGAGTGTGACAGCACACAAAATTTCATTTTGTAATATATATATATATATATATATATACAGGCTGTCCCAATTCTTTCCCAGCAATTTTTTCCCAGAGAAAAAAAATGTCATACTAAGTAAATATTTGATATAGATTTGTTTTGTCCTCTTTATTCCGTAAAAAGTATCATACATTTCAAAAAGATTATTTTAAACAGCTATATCTTCTTTACGAACAGAAAAACTCAATAACTCCGCATGAAACTTTTTACTCTGAATGACATTTTCGCCCGCGTGCCCTTATTACCCCCGCGGTGTGTGAATCCACACACCATGGGGAGTCATAGTACCGGGACTGAAGTCAATCCTCTTCGTTAGGGACGGTAACTATTACCGCGGACTATATTGACTAGCGCCTACGGTGTCCGCTTGTAAGTAGTCCCGGACGTTCACGAGCGCAGGCGGTGGGCCGTCGGGTTCAATCGGGACTCTACGCTAGAAAGCTCTCGGTATAGGTACATAGAATTAGTGTATACGATAGAAACCAACCGATGTCGACTTTCGAGCGAATGCGATAGTATTACAGACTGGTTCTCCCTATATTTGATTCGACTGAAAATGGCGTGACACCGATGTAAACAAACTATAGCGTACGTTGTAAAGTCTCTAATTAAATAATATAGTATCTTATTTTCTAACAACAGTTCTTTTGTTTCTGTTCTAATAAAATAATCGTGTCCGCGCTTATGCCGTGTAACGCAGAAAGTCGGACACTAATAGGAGAAACCTAAAATGGAAATATGAGAATTATCTCAAGAGTACCTTTATGGTGGAAGCTATGCAAAAATTACAGACAATGTTGAAATACGGTGCGAAGCCGACATGCCAGCTGCAGGATAATTGTAATTCTTACAAAAGCGTGCCACTTGATTGATACCTTATGTTTATATGTGATTTAGGGTGATTTATAATTCGATACCTCATTTTTTGTTCGGCTATAGTTTTCGAGATGTTCTAAAGTTTTGTGACAGTGGCTAAATTAATAAACAAAGAGATAAAGCAGATGATGGATAAATAAATATTAACAATGGATGATATTCCGAACATGTGATACAAATAATAATTTTTGGCATTAATAATAATATGAATATTATTCCACGTTCTTTGCTTATTAATTTACTCGCGCTCATAAAACTTTCAAGTTAAATATCTCCAAGACTATTGATCCAAATAGAAGTTATTTAGCATTTTAACATATTAAGTATCATTTGAAGTGCACACGGCGTGAAAATATACTATTACTCACAACTATGATTCTATACCCTATAGTTCTAAAATGTATTAAGTGCATCGCAATCGTTCCTACTTACCCACATGAATATTGTATCGATTAAAACATCTACTAATAGTTATATAATCCATTTATTGAAAACCAAATAACTATACATTTAATAACGAAAAAGGTATTCAAACATAATTTTATTTATATACAGTGAGCGAGTATGGAAACATGACAAAATCTCAAGAACGGTTTGCTATTTTAAAAAAGCCTCGAACACGTGGATTTATAATTATCAAAATACACCTTATGATATCAAATTATTTTTTTTACCTTCAATTGTTTTTAACAGATGACGTCATCGACATTTTTTTAAATGACAACCCTATATCTTTTTTAATGAATTTGACAGATCTTTTAATTGTCTTTATGGTAGCATAATATTTTTATGGCCTTACATAAGAAAATTTTCGAGAAAAAGAGAATTGAAGGTGGTATGCATCCTTTGGTGAAAGACTAAATTTTGTTTCTGATTAAAATTTTTACCGTATTCACAAGAAAATTTAAAACTTCTAGACTTGTTATGTATTCCAGGTATCAACACATTCATTTGGTCAGGGTGAAATCGTCGGGCATGTTTTCTCAGATTGCATATACTGCTGTAAGTCTCGTTACATATGGTACACGTTGTATTTTCAGCCATATCATAAGCTAAATTATTGAATTAGAAAAATATGTGTCCTGCAACTTCTTGCCATAAATTCAATTTAAAAAATAAATATTTTTTATATTTCATTTTATTTTTTAATAAGTTTATTAGTATAATTTATAATGGTAGTCCTATATTTTGACTATTAATTATTATGTATTATGCTGATGTACTTACTAGTTTATTCCCTAAGCTTGTCTTTATTTGCTGGAAATATTTCAAAAAAACGTTGCGTTATTCTAAACCCCTTAGGTAAAACACGCTCGCCCCCCATGCAGCTTTGTTTACATTCGCTTACCTTAGTTCTCACGGCGCCCGTCCGTGTCTCTTTATTTATCTGATATTTATGCCCACATGTTGCAAGGATACCTTGCATAATCGTATTCACTACATGAATACGTAAACAGAACGTTAAATTGGAGTTTCAAACAAATTTCAAGTTTATTGCTGACTAAATTGAAATGATTTTGCGTTCCATCAATTAATTAATTGCTATACAAATTAGTAACTTACATGTGTTTTTCTAAATATTTTTAACAAAATACAAATGTCTATGCACAAACTCTAAACACTGGCAAATTTGACAGGTACTCAGTGCTCCGTACTTACCCAGACGGTTGCCGATTACATTTAAATTACAGTCGCTCAATGTCGCCTGAGTTCATGAATGTCCGGGACTACTTACTAGCGGACTCCGTAGGCGCTAGTTTACCGCGGTACCTACTAGACACTGTGACAAAGGCACAGGGAATTAGAACTGATTTTCATATAAAACCTTAAAATATACGTCTACTAAAATAAACACAGTAACAGCTAAATAAATTGATAAACTAGTTTTTAATAGCGTTATTATTGTATTTATTTGTTTGCTAATGTTTAAGTATTTTTAATTAATTTTGCAGTTGTTATCTGAAGAAGATTGTCAACAAAAATCGAAACGTAACAATGAAATAAAGGTACTATTCTTTGATTGATCTATCCCTTAAAGTTTTAACTAATTTGTGTCATCAAATACGACTGCAACTACTTCTGCCTGAGTTTACAGATAAAAGCGTCTGCACGGAATATTTATTCATATAATTTATAAATAATAAGACAATAATAATACATTATGCCGCTTCTCAGGAAATGTTGAACATAAATTAATAATAACATTTATTATTAACAATCCGAATCTAAAATAATCGAGTTAGTGTTTGTGAACGGTGTTTACCAGTCTTATGATAAGACTGGTGTTGGTATATGTTTCCTATTATATGAAGTGAACGCTTGTGAAAAAAAATCATTGCAGCCCCATGACGTGAAAAGGCGAAATCAATTCCTAATGAATTTCGTTAGCTAATACACATACCTGAAACTCTAAACTTCCCACTTTGTGGAATATGGTGGTATATGTTACTTTTCATCTATTAGAAAAATTAAGTCTCTAAAATTATAATGTTTTCGCGAGGAGACCAAATATGACCGTATTTCAAGCCGAGAAACACTTTAAGTAAATTAAAATATAAATAATTTTACATAACAGTCAAATTTCTCCGAATCAAATTTTCATTTTTGAGGTTTTGGCTAGCTTTTCGGGACTTCGTCCCACAGTGCGACGGGACTAAAATAAATGCGTATAATACAGTTGATTTACATGACAAGATATGCATAAGATAATATCAGTCAAATTCAAGATGCAAATGATGTAGGCGTCCTTTCAAATGAAGGCTCAGATAATTTTGGTATTATCTGTGAAGAAAGCTCTCTTCCCAGTGAAGAAAAAGAGGACACTTTTATTACTATTTGAGTAATCCCAAAAATGTTAAAATAAGTCGGTGACAAGTTTCAGTCCTTCTACAGAATGAATAAAAAAAGTTTAGAAGACCTTTTAAGAATTACAGGACCTTCAATTCAAAAGGGAGATGAAGTTATGAGGCAATGTATGCATGGGAAGGTAGCCATAAAAGTTATTCATAAATTGTTTTCAACCTATTTTAATAAATGGTACATCATTCGAAAGCGTCGTGATTCTACAGTTGTTTTGCCCAATCGATCAAATCATAATTAGTGTAGTAAAATAAAATTAAAATGGATATTTATGGATATTTGAATATATTTCCGAGATCATATATCAGCTATTATATCAAAGATCACAATAAAGGGACCCATTCATTATGAGACGCCGCTGTACAACTTGGTTGTGCTCGCTGTTTGTCGCACAGTCAGTGATGTGATTGATGAGAGCTCAACTGCGTTGGGCGGATTTCAGTTCAGTTTGAAATCCTTGTTATGCTGTCCGCTGCGCTCGGCACTTGTCGCTCAGTCAGTGGTTGGTTATTGCGCTATTGTTGTTTATAAGCTAAAATTGCCCAAAGGAAGCATAATTAAACTGATTTTATCTACGGCTCACATATAATATATATAAAGTTCATTGCATACGTATCTTTAAATATAGAATTCCTATCATGAATCATGATACACGCCGATGATTATGATGACAGTAGCTTTGTATAGTTTGTTTGAATAATTACTTGATTATTCAAACGAACTGTCGCTTCGCCACCATTGACAAACACATATAAAATAGTTTATATGAAATGTCGTACATAAAACGTCGTATTTGACTCGCACATAACTGATATAAATCGCACGCATGTTTATACGGTCGCCTACTGCTTGGATATAACTTAACGCTTTCGATTTATATCCTTAATTATGTGCTCGCCAAATTATATACTATTATCACAGAATTCATTCCCTGTTTCATATATAAGTCTTCGTTCAGATAAGGCTTCGTTCAGGCCTTGTTCTTACATTTCTAAACCTTCGCCCCGTCAATTTCAATTGAAATTAAGAGTACCTGTCGTTCTGTTAGCGGCTTTTATTAAATACTGCAGGAAATAAATAGTAACTTTTGTATTTTTAAGAACATTATTAATGCAATGGTTTGAAAAGCCCACAACAAATAAAATGCACCGCCAATAAAATGCACAACAGCTTTAAGCTACCAGAAACGTTGTTGGCCAGTGAATGGATGCAGGGGCAAATGCGCACCAGCATTCGAGCGACGTTGTACAGCGGCGTCGCATAATGAATGGAGCCCGACATCACAGCCTTGCAGCCTTACATCAATCAAACGCACAAGTTTTCATGTACTTGAGCGCTGCGAACTACGCGAAACGACCGTACCAGGAACACTATCTATAAAAGTAGGACCAAGTCCTCCGATTTTGACAATTTTGTTACCTGCAGTTGTGCTAGTTTTTCCCGATCGAGATTATAAGAATTAATGGTCTAGAAAAATTTGGAATTAGTGGTAAGAAAATTAACAAAACTGTAAATATCGGATTATAGGAAAAGACGGCACTGCTTTTATGGATTTGATAGTGCAATTTTCAAATTTGTGTCTCTTTTTTTCACCATTTTCGCGAAGCGAACAGTACGCGGTATCACTCAATACAATATGGTGCGCGGCGACTGGTTAGAAATGTCGCCGGCAAACATATTGTCACCAGATCGTATCGCTTGGAAGTAGGTAATTTAGCTTTTAATTAACCCTGAAAAAAAAATAAAGGAAATCTGCAAATTGGTAAATACCTTATATTTCCTGAACACATACTAAGAGTCCTAAAAAGTCGTGAGTCATGCTTTTTTGGGGTATTTTACCCTAAACTACCCTCACTTGTCTGAAATCGTTCATAACTCCTTCAAACTTGGCATTGAGGTGTTTTGAATGATGCTGAATCTGAACATGACATTACATTTTAGAATTAAAATGGCAGACTTTAATTGAAAATAAAAGAAATCTTCGGCCAAATCTAGTTTAGCATTTTTATTGGTTTTTAAGGACGCTGAATTAAAATATGGCAGAAAATTAGATTAAGCGAGAATTTCGATTTTATGGCATTGTTTTTATTTCTTCTTATTGGCGACATTATGCAATCAGTTGATTCCAAATTTGGTCCATATTTCCTAACATTGCTGGTATTTCGCAAACAATTTTTTTTCATTGAAAACTAGGCCCGCTAACCTCCCTCGTGTATGACGCTGCGTAAAAATCCGCGGTTTCTGGTTGACATGATTTCTCCACTCAATGTGGACTGAAATGAAAATATTAAATGCCGTTGTATTCTATACACAAGTAGTTATCGCTTGTTGAACCAGAAAAAAATTAATTATATTTGAGGAAATGGTGACTTGTCAAGGCAAAATTATCAATTTAGCTTATAAAATCGAATGTATTTTTAGCAATTACATAAAAAATACATAAGGGATTGAGTTTCTGGTTCCATTATTTACACCTTTCTATACGGAAAACAGCGTCGGCTATTTGTAATGTTTGAATTTAAATGCTAGATTACAATTCTGCATTCCTCTTACTTAAAAAATGTTTTAAAGAAATTGCAGAAATTTTTTTCAATTATAACTTTCTGGTCGGCCATTTTGGATGCGTCGTCTCTTATTTTTCAATGTTTAGGCCAGATTTGGATTCAGCTTCAGCACCGCTAATAAACTAGATTTTGCCGAAACTACCCTTAATTTTCATCTTCTAGTCCCCCATTTTAAATTTTGCAATATTTATGCCACCGTCATTCTAAGCACCTAAATGCCAAGTTTGAAGGAGTTTTGAGTGATTTCAGACAAGGTAGGGTAGTTTCCTCAAAGTCCTATGCCTGCGGCATGCTTTTTAGAACTTTTGGTATGTTGTCAGGGCACTAAATAGAAGATATACATATACCACATTACAGATTTACTTTATTTTTCAGGGTGTTGGTTAAATTTTGTCTAAAATAACTGTCCTAATAATCTAATTAGCAAATAAAATTACAAGGTGGTAAAATAGGTATAGCCTATCATACATATTTCATCACCAGCAAGTGAAGTCAGATTATCTTTGAGAATGTTATCGAGGTAGTAGTAATAATCGCTAAATTTATTTGGTTTCAAACACCACCGCAACCGTGACCGGATCTGATTGTGGCAAGCTGAAAATCCTATCTACAAATAAGCTGCTACGGATACGAATGTCGTTGGCAGACTGCGTGGTAGACCATATGTGACCGTGACATATCACGGTGGACCAGCTTTGTTGAAAATAACAAAAAGCCAGAACAAGAATAAATGAACAATAAATATTTAATCCCATGAAAATACAATAAATATTTAGTTAAGATTTATTGCAAAATGTTCGCGCAAAGTTGAGCCTTATGGCAGACTCTGGAGTTTAATAATATATATTATCGTCAAGTTAACATCAAGTTATATAAAGTTGAAAATGATTGCTAAATAACCCCGGTTTCCCAACTGTTCCTGCCCATATTTTCTTAATTTTGCTTCCAGTTGATGTGCGACATGAAGACCTGTCCAGCTAACACAAAGCTCATGAAGAAGTGCAAGCAATGTTGTCCAGTCTGTCAACCGCAGTACTGTGAGTTTGAAATTGAGAAAGGTCCAAATAGCCGTTGGATTACTAAACAGGTTAGTTTCAAATTGTTCAAATTAGGTAAATTATTGTGTGCAGTATAGTGGAAATTTAGCTTCACCGAGAAAATTAGTAAATAAAAACTCTGTCCAGTTGGGTGTCGACTGGCGGTAACAAACTAACTTTTCAATCACACCAACATGTTGTAATACAAATTTGCATAACTAATTTCAAGTTTAACAAACTAACCGGCTACTCATCAAGGCACCCCCCCCACTTTCGGTTATATCGCTCCAAAGACTACTTAGATTGTAGCGTGAGCCGTTTGCTGGTTTACGGACATTCTTATTCAGTCATAATTACATATTCCAATGTATATAAGTGACTAAAGAGCGTCTGTAATATTCATCTTGCAGCCTGGAGAAACATGGTCTGAAGGTCTGTGCAAACAATGCATATGCCAAAACGATCCAGTTATTGGATATTACACCCAATGTCGTGAACAGAGGTGCACCATTCCCAGAAGTGAGTACGTAGAGTACGAAGAAGTTTATGTTGAGGGGTCCTGCTGTCCATCAGTGAGGCCAATTGGATGCAAGCATAATGGAAAAATCTTCCAACTGAATAGCAAAAATAAATTGGACGAAAGATCGTGTGATACCTTTTTCTGTACCACAGATGCAAGCGGAAAGGTCTCGAGTAGAATACAGAAGACAATCTGTAATAACACCTGTCCAGAGGTAGGTAAAAGTGCCCAATGATTTGAAATAATTTACTTTTATTCTCCTGCAAATGGTCGAAAAGGGTTTATCAAAATCTGCTTAGTAAGTTTTGATTATTTTTTGGTGATTCATTGAACTGCTACTTAGCAACATAGTTGTGGCGTGATTCAATTTACACAACTGGCCACATGCAAGGACGATGTTAAAGGTAACCTTACGTATATTTTCAGGGATACGAATACAAGGACAAACCAAGGTCCTGTTGTGGAGAATGTGTGCAAACTGGTTGTGTTCTTGACGACAAAACCACAAAGGCAAGCGGAGAAAATTGGTATAACAATGACGGCTGTCTGAGTGGTTGTTTGTACGATGGTAGGAAATTCATCGTCTGGCAGGAGCAGAAAGTTTGCATGCCTGTCAACAACTGTGCTGGAATCATTAAGAAACGCAACTGTTGCGATTATTGCGTCAACTCACCTCCAGCAAGCTAGATTTTTAATTGTATATTTTCTGTTTTTATTATTTTACTTGTTGTGACAACAGTTCTTTATGTTTATATTCTTATAATTATTCACATGTTCAAACAATAAAGGTATAACAGAAGCAATTACCTACATATTTGTTTGATTTTATGGTGTTTTGCAAACTGGTATATACTAATTCTATATTTGAAATAATTTGACTTTTGTGTGTATTTCGAAGACATACCTGCTCTGTTTTCAAAGAATGATCACAGAATGTTAGAAGTATTACATCATATAAAATATAACGAATGTACAGTTCTCTTTGTAATGGTGGATTTTTGATATTTGCTGTTAAAAATAAATTGGTGATGGTATCTGACAAAAGAATGACAGACTGCTGCACTTTTTAACTGAAAACAGGCTAAACAAATAATTGATAGAAAACACCTTTCTATACCAACAAAGCCATCTTTTCTTCCTCTAAATCTTATACCCAAAAATATACCCCTAAATCTGTTATTTTCTGGGCATAATCTTTAAATTAAATTATTGCTGGTATTAAAGCCATTTGTTTTTGCACTCTCAATCAATTAACATTTGAAGGTTTCACATTGCAAATGTTTAGTTGATATGGTGTATCTTAGTCAAAACTTCAGATATTGAAACGAACCAAAAACAAAAATATTGACAATATACATGGGTTTGTAAATTATTCCACAGCGCGTCCAAAATATAGGCCAAAAACATATTTTTTTTTCAGATTTACAGTCGTATGTGACAACCTTGATGAATTTCTTAATCTTTTCTTTGAATGTTCAAAAAAATAATATTGTGCAGGTCAGTGTATTAGTAAATAAATGTCTTTCTTAATGCGTACATTGTTATAACGTTTAGGGGTCACTTTCCCCTTAACTACACGACTGACATTTTTTAATTAGACATTATACAATTATGGTTCTCCTTGTATAGTTTTTTTGTTTCAAAATTGTAATACAAGTTACAATCTTGACCTTCTTTGTGCCAAAAAAATCATTAAATATTCAATCCAGTGGTGGCTCGTGTGAATTTGTAGGAAAGTAAAAAAAAACATGAACTTCAAAAATTATATAATAAAACATAAATCCTTTTAACACTCCGTTACAAGGACCGCCCCCAATAAACCAACAATTACTATCAATATAATAATAATTATTATTATTATTATTATTTGTCTTTCATACAGTGAACTGTATATTCCACGTATAACTGGAAGGGACCCGCGCCTTATATTGGCTGGCGAGATGTGATGTAGTCGCAAGCAAAAGCGACAGAGCGATGTGACGTGGGCTATGTGTCACTGTCTGACTACCGTAGCTAGATAGTGGCAGTAGTGTTTCGTTTTTTATTTTATTCCAGCTGAACCCATTGTCCTAGAAACCTCAAAATGGTCTATTGTAAACCTAAATCTTTGTATTATGACCAGAAATTCAAAAAAATTGTTCCCAAATGTTTTTGACGCATTTACAGCGATTTTTTACAGAGGGGAAGGGGGGCGGACGCCTTGATAAAAAAGGTAAAGAAACGCAATAACCTGACGAAATATGCAGCTTTTGGAAACGCTTATTCGCTACCATAAACAAACAAAAGTTATCAATATAACCTTAAGTTTCAACTGTCTTTTTCTCGATTTTTTTTAATGTAACGGTAAGTTTTGTGAATTAACTTTACGACAATTAACAGATCTGTCAATATCAGTACAAAAAGTATGGGATTGACATTTAGAAAGTATCGATGACGTCATAAGACGAAAACAATTAAAAGTCGGAATTTAAATTTGATATAAATATGTATATTTCGATAATTAAAAATCGACGAAATTTTTCAAATAACAATCCGTTTCATACATTGGTCATGTTTCCTTACTCTACGCGCTCAATGTATACATATTTCGAATAAATACTAATTTTAAAATGTGAAAAATAATTTATAAATATTAATATTATCGAATAAATATAATCAGCATCATGTGGACTACTTTTAATGTCAGAATGCGTTTCCTTAATTCAGTAATACGAAGAGCATTTAGTTATTGGACTGCAAATGTTTCAAATTAAGTAATAACTACTAATATTTAATTTTAGAGTACCCTCGCGAGCATAAAAAAACGGGGATAGCAAAGTGAAATTAGGCACTAATATTCTCAACAATTTTAGTTTGGTAACATTTACTTTGGCAGTATTTGTTAACCTATGACGTCTAAACCATGGGGTGCTTACTTCCCATACGCAGGCGTTGATAGCAAAATTTTAGTTCACCCCCACGCGCTATCTCTGGTTAGCGCCCTGCTATACCGTTTTTTATTATGCTTTATCGTTTTTTATTTTATTCCAGCTGAACCCATTGTCCTAGAAACCTCAAAATGGTCTATTGTAAACCTAAATCTTTGTATTATGACCAGAAATTCAAAAAAATTGTTCCCAAATGTTTTTGACGCATTTACAGCGATTTTTTACAGAGGGGAAGGGGGGCGGACGCCTTGATAAAAAAGGTAAAGAAACGCAATAACCTGACGAAATATGCAGCTTTTGGAAACGCTTATTCGCTACCATAAACAAACAAAAGTTATCAATATAACCTTAAGTTTCAACTGTCTTTTTCTCGATTTTTTTTAATGTAACGGTAAGTTTTGTGAATTAACTTTACGACAATTAACAGATCTGTCAATATCAGTACAAAAAGTATGGGATTGACATTTAGAAAGTATCGATGACGTCATAAGACGAAAACAATTAAAAGTCGGAATTTAAATTTGATATAAATATGTATATTTCGATAATTAAAAATCGACGAAATTTTTCAAATAACAATCCGTTTCATACATTGGTCATGTTTCCTTACTCTACGCGCTCAATGTATACATATTTCGAATAAATACTAATTTTAAAATGTGAAAAATAATTTATAAATATTAATATTATCGAATAAATATAATCAGCATCATGTGGACTACTTTTAATGTCAGAATGCGTTTCCTTAATTCAGTAATACGAAGAGCATTTAGTTATTGGACTGCAAATGTTTCAAATTAAGTAATAACTACTAATATTTAATTTTAGAGTACCCTCGCGAGCATAAAAAAACGGGGATAGCAAAGTGAAATTAGGCACTAATATTCTCAACAATTTTAGTTTGGTAACATTTACTTTGGCAGTATTTGTTAACCTATGACGTCTAAACCATGGGGTGCTTACTTCCCATACGCAGGCGTTGATAGCAAAATTTTAGTTCACCCCCACGCGCTATCTCTGGTTAGCGCCCTGCTATACCGGCCGAATCACATGCTTGATACCTATTGGCTCGTTCAAACCGTCACTGTGGATGTCGCGTGTTGCGTAGTCATGGCGTTAGTAAACCATAAACAACCATTAAGTTCTGTCAATTAACTGTCTAGTGACACTGCTAATTTTTACCACAGACATTTAAACGGAAATTTTTCACTTATATATGGGTGATGTATATAACTTTAAATTTTCTGTGGTAATTTTTGTTCTGTACTAGTTGCATCACGCGGTTTTCCTGATCTTATGAATTAATTAAAATATAATATGAGAAATGGCTAGAAGTGGGATGTGCTATTAGCGCATCCTAGCGGTTGGGGGTGAACTAAAAATACAGTCCACAAAGATGGCCTTGAGTCGCCCATCTATATTAGTATATATCTATATTAGTATATATGTATTTTATCTATGGTCTAAACTCTGACAGTATTTGTCAACCTCCCTTGTTCCGGTTTCATCAATTTTATTCATCGCTGTATTCTTGCCGACACTTAATTCAGTAGCAATTTCTCGAATGCATTCCATTATGTAGTCGAGTTTAAATTATTACCTTCTGAAATTCATTCAATTGCGTCATTTTTATTTCTTACGTCAAAATTCACGATGACATTAATGTGACTTGACAAGCGTACTGACACGACATTACGAAGCCCAGTTTAATTAGTGCAAATTTGAGTGTCCCCGTTTTTTATGCTCGCGATAGTACCTAGTCTGTAAATTTTAATTAGGCGGAATATATGAATAAAATATAACTTTTATTGACTCTGCGATTATTATCTCATGTATTTAATACTCTGCAAGAGTTAAAGGTTGATTAATTTGTTCCAATTAAATTGAAAGAGATATTACAAATAAAAGAGTTAAATTCAAACCGCATACGGTCATAGTACCGTATGAGATAGAAAGGGATGGCTAGCCCACATCACCGCGGGTTGCATACCAAATGCATTTGTTTCACTTACTGATCATTACGGGTCCTATATACAGTTCACTGGTTTCATATGATTTACAAAATATCTATCAATTAGTATTACAACTACCAGAATTCTAGGTAGTTAATTAAGTTGATGGTACAGAATCCTTGCGGCGACCTACAATACCGACGCGTCCTAAATTGGTGGTGTAAGCTTTGATATGTCGTGCAACATACTTTGGTGGTTCAGGTCGAATTTATGGTCGCTTTATAGCCTCGATTTGACATGTACAAGAGCTATTCTCAACGTTATCTGCTTCCGGATGACCCCACGTTACCAATTCTGCTCTGTAGTAAATCTTCAAGTGAACGTATCATGGCCTAGAAGACCCTTTATTCCGTGAGTATATTGCTTAAGGCATGTGTAAACAGATTGCGATTTTAATTGCGGTCCTACAGTCTGGACAGTGTCCAGTTTAAAATGGCTGTGGATGAATCACAGGCCTAATCTCAGATAATATAACAGTTAATATTAAGTAAAAGGTAAGAAATGGGAAAATTGAATTCGAATGGAAGTTCACAACGGGGAAAACGGCAACGTTTTTGAACAGTTACTGAAATACAATTAAGCAGCTTCTTTTTTAAATTTACTTAACAATTTTGTTTTATTTTTAATATTGTGTTTTATTGTAGGTTAATAATTTTATAAATACTAAGTTAATTATAATGAAAAATGACCTAAAAAACTTGTTCAATAAATTTTTTTTTTGTTTATTACAAATTGTTCAGTTGTTTTCAAACGCAATCTAGATTTGCCAATGTTTGCAATTTCTCCTGTGATATTTAATAATCGATTCAGTAGGTACAAGTACATTTTAGGTATAGGACATTGTACAAATTTTCCATAGAATTGAGAAATGTATTCATGTGTTAGGGTTGCCATTTGAAAAGTCGACTTTTAGTACTTCTCTCAAATTAAACTTTTTTCCAACGGTCCCAGGGGATAATTTATAAATAATTGAAAGTAACCGCGCAGCTGTCTTCTTTTAATGAAAAAAATTAATATCTCAAAAATGACACATGTTAAGTACAGGGAATGTAACATAAAATTGATCTAAAATTTAATGAAGATTTAAAAAATGCGATAAAATACAGGGTGTTCCATTTGAAATATAAAAGTTGCCATCATTTCCGGTGTAGCCGGAAGTAACCGAAAACTCAAAATATTTTAGTCGAGACGATGGTGTCCAACAATATAAGTCCATAAATTTTCGATCTCTCATTTCATTTGGTTCTCCATGTACTTCTAATGGCAGCTCGTCGTGAGAGACACTGTATATACCGGGTGATTCAATTTCGAGCCTCACCATGGGGATCTCGCTTATTAGTGGAGATAGAGCCTATGTTTAAATTTGGCATAGTTTCGTATTTTTGTGCTGATCAATTATCTGAAAAGAAATAGCTATCATTTTCCATTTTAAAGATATCCGCAAAAAACTGAAATGTTAAGATATCGTTTAGAAATCCGAGAATCGTCATTTATCTAAAAACCAGTAGTTGGAGCATTGCATATTATGGTAATCTAACGTTTACGATTTCCAAAATGTCTCTTTGATCGTTTTCAACATTTCCATGAGGATTATAAGAATTGCGGGGTTTAGGAAACGATCCATGGTCCGCTAAATTTCTGTCCAATGCTAGGAATTTTGTACGATTGGGCATTACTATGAGAACAATAATAAACCCTTATATCACGCTTTTCGTTATTGGTAAACGGCATTTTACATCCACAATCAACCACAATTAAGGTTTATTTGGTTAAATTGCAAACCCAACGATGAGCGCGCCGCTTGATCCAAGTGCATTTTGTTGACGTTGCTTGGCAAGGAGTCCGGCGGTCTGTAACCAAGCTCCAGTTAGGTAGCTGAAGGTTTTTTTATTATTACACTATTATTTTAAAAAATAATGTTAACATGCTATACATTGCGGATATGAGAAAAAACACGTCTATCGGAAAATGCCAAATTTCAACATGGCGCCCATAAGAAAAACAAAAGTTGGCCATGGTTACGCCGCCATCTTTGAAGTTATTTCAAATTAAAAAATTACACTGCATTCCTTGTTAAAAAGTAGCTGTAGAATGTTTTTGTTTCAAATGTCTAGCTAAGTTTGGCTTTGCATAAAAAATTGAAAACGATATCTTAACATTTCAGTTTTTTGCGGATATCTTTAAAATGGAAAATGATAGCTGAAATTTCTTTTCAGATAATTGATCAGCACAAAAATACGAAACTTTGCCAAATTTAAACATAGCCTCTATCTCCACTAATAAGCTCCCCATGGTGAGGCTCGAAATTGAATCACCCGGTATTTCATATACATATACTATATATTTTATACAGATTCCGACGGTATCGGTTGGACAATTGGCCGAGGAACACATTCCTGTAGGCCGTTGCTCTGGGATGCACGGTTGACGAGAAAAACGCAAAAAAATAATCCTTTTGGTGGTCGGTTGACGTCTCCGTCGCCAACGGTTGCAAAGTTCTACTTTCCTCTGCCTCAAAGTGCTAAATTTAGATTGAAAAGATTTGGTATTCTTTTGAGCGTTTGAGCATTATACCCTTATGCATTGGGCTTCGGTGATTTCAACAGTGAGCTCACTTTTCTCATAACGCGTGAAGTTTGTCCAAAAAATGTAAAATTAAGATTTTAGCGATTTTTTCGCGTTTTGTTCGCCAACCCCGCACCAGAGAGCTTTCAGAAATGTGTTCCGAGGCCAATTTCCCATCCGGTAATAGCCGGAATTGTCGAAATCGGATAGCCTTATCTAACACTGTTTGCTTTGAGAATTCCTAATGGGTAACCTTAAGAGGTTTATTCAATAATACAGAAGAAACATGAAATAAAAAGTTAGTAGATAAACAGTTTGTTGGTCAAATCTTAGAGTTAACGGACAACGAAGAGACTAAGGCCGTTTGAACAGTCCTCAATATCCCTTATTATAATACCAACGCGTACCAATTAAATTGTTGTACTTTCAATTATTGACCACATACAAGTTTTAATTGCAAAATTTCAAGAATAATCATTTCAGTTCAGCCTACTTAGAGAATACTGTCCTGTTGCGTTAATGTTTTTGGCATTTTGCGTCGATATTTAAAAAAATGTGGTGATAAATCTTTTTAGGTAGGTTCAAATAAAAGATTAGTCCCCGAAGAGGCATTTCCTTCACTTTTGATTTAAAAGAAAAACTGTGTTAACTATTTCACTGAATTTCCGCATGGTAACCTTAAGAGCTTTATTCAATAATACCGAAGAAACATGAAATAAAAAGTTAGTAGATAAACAGTTTGTTGGTCAAATCTTAGAGTTAACGGACAACGAAGAGACCGCTTGAAGAGAACGCCTACATAGATAATTCTATTTTTTCTACTTTGCATTCACAATGCACATATTGTAACACTGTTTTCGGTGTTACAATTAACAAATTGTAACATCGTTTTTAGTAACTTTTTTTTTCTAAGATTGGACACGTTGATATCAAATGCCATGTCAAACGTACAACACATAACCCATAGACATAACGTGGACATAACCATAAACTGCCTCTTTTGAATCGCCTGCAATTCGCATAAACTGTGAAATATCAATATTCTATACATATTTAAACATGCGTGTAGCCTGCTATAATATTTCCAAAGGGTTGGGGCTTTCCTAGTTTTGCTGTGTTCATCAAAATACGCCAGCATGACGTTTTCGGTTATCTTTTGCGACTCTGGTAAGTGATAGTCATCATCATTTTCAACTAAAAATCAAATTCACTTTTCAGATATAATTTAAGGACCACATTTACTTTAATAAGGTATTATGCGAAGATCAATCCTACATCGTAGATATGAACGACTTTAATTACTGCTGCGGCATTGTATATGCACAATAAATGGCTTATATAATATCAGCATACGCGTAGGAAGGCTATAGTACATTTAAAGTGTTGAAGATTTCTTAGTTTATGTAACGTATAAGTTTTCGGTAACATTTTTGACCGTATTCGTTTTTGTTCGTCGCTTCAGACTTCGTCTTAGTTCTGGTTGTGTGCACGTATTACCTCCATCACATGTAATTTTACTAAGTATAATTTATTCTAATAAATTATTACACCGAAATTGGAATTTGGTTTCCATTGTATGTGCGTGTAAACTTGTATAAGCTTGAAACCGCTATTAAACGTTAACCGTTATAACAATTCTTTAGTAAGTTCTTATTCTTTGAAGTAACTAATCAGTTACCGTCAAACACGTCTATTCGGATTATTATAATTATGAAACCACTAAAAGTTAAATTGTTGTTATTTCATGTTTTTGTCACAGTAGGGTTAAAAGTGTTGCCCCAAGCTCCATTATGATCATAGTTGCGACCTCGCTGATTATTTATTAAAACTTGTAGGCTAAAGTAGACTAAAATTATTTACAATTAGATTTTGACATAATTTTATTCCAACGTTACGAAGTTACTATCCGAAAAATACCCTAGATTCGAAATACAGTAACCACAATTTCTAAATTTATATAAAATTAATGACGCAAAGTAGAAAAAATCGTATATTACACTCGTTTTATAAGACGCATTGGCACACTCGTTCCATTTGGGCACTCGTTCCAAAACAACTCGTGCGCCAATTTGACGTCTTATATAACTTGTATAATAATATACTATTATTGTATGATATCCGTTCCATAAGTTAAATTCTAAAATGTCCAATTCATAGGGCGCATTACTTTGCTAGACCGGTTAGGCATAAGCAGAGCCACGCATATGTCTGGACCTCGCCTAAAATTGTCTCCTTCTGTTATTTCTGTTTTCAGTTAAAAAAATACATTACTATTATTATTATTTTTTGTCCATTTTAAGTAATAGTGTCATTCCTTTTGTCATAGCGAACCAACCCAACACAAAAAAACAAGAAGGAAACTCTATACAAATTCTACATTTTGCATCAACGGTTAGAGTTAATCGTATTTTTTGTCACTGGGTCATAAAACAATTTTCTTTTCAAACGTAAAAGATAGTAAGTACGAGGCTTTTCTATCTTGTTACGTATGACAATGGTGAATTTTAAATTTGCGAAATGAGAGCAACCGCATTCACAGAAAGAACGAAAGTTAGCTATCCGGGAATTCTCTGTCGGCACTCTTATTAAAATGTTAGCGGCTGCCGGTTTGCAAATTTCCCAAATGAACATCGCGCTAAAGTTTGCCGCGGCGCAGAAAACTTTTCCACCGCTCTGTCGGGAGGAAAGTTCCAATCTTTGCACCGGAAAGTATGCCAAATGAGCATTCTTTCGTAGGTATTCGAGGGGCGAAATTGACGAGCTCCAACTTTACAGTAGTTGCATTACCGTACTTTTGCATTGTGTAAACGATACGCTGAGGGACGCTGGTAAGCTTGCGAAAAAAAGTAATTACACTGTGGCGGTTTACAGGAACTTCAGTTCCGTTCTAATTTTGAATTATTACAGTCATCATTTCTTGGAAGTAAAAACTTAAGGAACTACTATTTATCTTTCTTCACTAAGGTGCATCATAGTTCATTGGCAAATTATCTAAATTAATTAAAGACATAAGTGTTGACGAAAGTAAAGTTAAAGTTACTTTACGTGTAAGAAATGTCTCAATAGGTAATTACTTCCATTTCAGCCTAGTTCTAAAAATGTTGAGATACTTTTTTGATATCCAAATTCGCACAAAACGAATTCGCGACAATTTTCAGTATCAATTTAACAAAAGAAATAACGTGAACTGATAGTTTTCTTTTTAACCTGACGGCTGTTAGTTTTGGTCCCACGTTTGACAGTATGGAAGTGTCAATGGAAGGAGTTATCAAATGATCCACCAAATTTTATCACGTCACAATATGTAGTTAAGGGAAAACTGCCATAGAACAATAAGTAATATAGATATTATTAAAAAACGAAAATAATCTATTGAAATCATGATATGTGTTAGTTTTTCGGATAAAGCTTTGAGATTAATGACACTTCATGTTCTATACACAATACCGTGAGATTATACAAAAATGGGCTATTAGGGGAAATATATCCATAAAAACAAATATAGTAAGAGGAATCGAGGCCAAATGGATCTAATTCAGGGAGAATGTAATTAACTCAGCAAAAGAATGCTGCGGAACAACAAAAATTTCAAACACTCCAATAAGGAAGAAAAGCAGATGGTGGACGCAAGAAGTAGAGTAAAAAGTTAAGGAAAAGAAAGATAAATGGAAGAAATATCTACAAACAAAAAACGTTCAGGACTATACTGACTATAAAAACGTAAGGACGGAAGTCAAACAGTTAATAAGAAAGGCAAAACAAAGATCGTGGGAAGAGTTCGGACACAGAATGAATGTTACTACACGGAAAATAAAAAATTGTTCTTCAGCACACTAAAACGTCTAAAAAGAAATAGCATTCCGAAACTTAGCAATATAGAAGATAGAAACGGGAAGATCTTAACACGGGAGAGGGAACATAATGGAACGCTGGAAACAATACTTCAAGGAACTAATGGAGATAGAACAGGGAGAAGAAAATCAAGAAGAAGAGGTACATGAAGGAGGCGTGGAGGAAAATACCATACAACAAATAACATTAGAAGAGGTTACGACAGCCATCAACAAAATAAAACTAGGTAAAGCATCAGGGCAGGATGAAATCACAGGAGAAATGGTGAAATACATGAGGGAAAGTGCAAAAGAAACATTCCGCGACCGTATGAACTAGATTTTAACAGAAAAGCAAAGCCCTAAAGACTGGAACGTGGGAATTATGATGTCACTGTATAAAAAGGGAGAATCCAAAAGACTGTGCAAACTACAGAGGGATCACGTTAACAAGTATCCCCGGGAAGGTATTTACAAGAATATTAGAAAAGAAACTAAGAGAAAGACTAGAGTTGACATTGGAAGAATCGCAACATGGCTTGAGAAAAGGAAGAAGTACTCAAGATTTGATATTCACCCTAAGACAACTGGGAGAAAAATTACTAAAAAAAGGGTGAGAAATCCACATATGTTTCATCGATCTTAAAAAGGCGTTCGACATGGTAAGGAGAGGAGATGTATGGAAAAGTTTGGAAAGGAGAGGAGTAGAAACGGGCATGATAGAAATGATAAAGGCTCTGTACAAAAACAACACTAACAAAATAAGAACGCACAACGATGAATCATCAGAATTCGAAACAAAGATGGGCCTAAAACAAGGTTGCGTACTGAGCCCGCTATTATTCTCAAACCTTACCAAGAACTCCGGAAAATAAATATGGAAATAAACACTGAAAAACCTAAGATAATCGCGACGGAAGAAAGACGTCATGAAATTGAAATAGACGGCAAGTTGCTAGAGCAGCTTAAAACCTAAAAAAACAGGGAACAGTTGTAGAAGAGAATGGTAAGGTGAATCAGGACATAACAGAAAGAATAGGGAAATCGGGAAGGATGTATAACATCCTAAGAACTACATTCCTGGGCAAAAGGGAAATATCAAAACATATAAAATCGCAAGTGTGCCAGAAGGTGATAAGACCCGCACTTATATAGGGCAGTGAATCATGGACAGTAACCAACGGAAATGAAAGCAGACTGACAGCTATAGAAATGAGAATTTTAATGAAAATCAAAGGGATCACACTTAGGGCAGGGTGACAAACACGACAGTTACGGAAGAGCTGAAAATAAAACCGATAGACAGAATAATAGAGGAGAGACAGCTGAGCTGGCTGGGACACCTACATGGAATGAAGGAAGAGAGAGAAACGAAAGAAATCTTTGAAGCAAGAATTGCAGGGAAAAACAGAGTTGGCAGGCCGATATAATGAGATGGGAAGAACGGGTAAGAAGAGCTGCAGAAAAGCGGAACATCCAGTGGAGCGAAGCCAGAGGAGTGGCGCAGGACAGAAAACTATAGAAGGCTAAAATATATTAAATACCAATAGATGTGACATAGATACTGTATACAGGGTGTACATGTATAAATAAGTGCGACAAACTTCAGGGGGTGATTCTGCATGAAAAAACAGACAGTTTGCTATATAAACGTATGTCCGCAATTGCTCTGAAACCGGTCGATATATGCATATGAAATTTAGTGGGTTTTAAGAGGTAGTTGTTGCGCATTTTTTGACATGCAATTATAGTTATTTAACCAACAAGTATATTAAAAAGAGCGATTAATGATCGAGACTGTTTAACGCTCGAGCGCAGCGAGAGCGTTAATTGCCGAGATCATTAATCGCCGTTTAATATTCGAGTTGGTTAAAAAAATTTTTCGTCGATCGTATTCTTCTAGCGTCGTCTACAGAGTTTTCTTCGCCAATGTCCTTTTAAGTTATATGACAATTTATGTAATTTGACACTGACAGTTCTAGAGGCGGTATGTTTTGATTGGAAGGTTTCATTTCACATATGTTTAATTGGCCAATGAAACGACGTCTTCACGTCGTGTGATTGGCTATAACAAATCATGCTTTAATAGAAATCGTGCATTAATAGAGTTGTTTAATAAACGATTTCCTATTCACTAAACTGACTCATAAATAAACGATCGACGGAAATAGTTATTTAACCAACAAGTATATTAAAAAGAGCGATTAATGATCGAGACTGTTTGACGCTCGAGCGTAGCGAGAGCGGTAATTGCCGAGATCATTCACCGCCATTTAATATTCGAGTTGGTTACAAATTTTTTTCGTCGATCGTATTCTTCTAGCGTCGTATACATAGATTTTTCTTCGCCAATGTCTTTTTAGGTTATATGACAATTTATGTAATTTTACAGTTCTAGAGGGCGGTATGTTTTGATTGGAAGGTTTCATTTCACATATGTTCGATTGGCCAATCAAACGACGTCTTTACGTCGTGTGATTGGCTATAACAAATCATGCATTAATGGAGTTGTTTAATAAACGATTTCCTATTCACTAAACTGACTCATAAATAAGCGATCGACGGAAAAGAATTTTATGTTCATCATTGGCGCGCATACGGGTAATGATATCAATTTTTTTAAAGAAAAAATGGTACGCCACTGGGATATTTCAAATTAAAAATCATTTCGGAATTCCTCGTTCAATTTGTGACAAAAAATCTGTCGCTGCCTTTTTTTTGTAGGGGGCACCGTTTTTATGCAAAAAAAAATAAAACACCATAATGATCTCAATTTTTTTAAAGAACTATTTAATACAATAACATTAAACTAAAACAATAACAGAAATTAACTTTAATATAATTTTAAATAGGCGCAAAGCTACAAAAAATTTTGAAAATGACCTCCCTCAGGCGAGATTCAATCGTCAGGTTTTAAGAAAAACTTTAACACCCCGGTATCTTAGAAAACGAAGCGTTTGCGGACATACGTTTATGTAGCAAACTGTCATTATTTTTTTCATGGAGAATCACCCCCTGAACTTTGTCGCACTTATTTGCTAACACCCTGTATACATTGTCAGACACCTAACGGTAAAAAGAACTTGAGATTAAATAAATAAATATCCATAAAAGTTGCCCTATTGGATATCCTAATTTTTACAACTAACCAACCCGCCTCTTACATAATTCAATTTCAAATAGCCATCAGATTGATTGATAACGTTTCAGTCTCCAGGTAATGTCGTATAATGTTTGAAGTTCCAGCAATAGCATGAATTTTACTCGAATTTTTGGTAAAATTTTCATGCAAACACATACCGCGGACGAGGTAGTGAAGTTTCGCGCACGACTGTTGGTAACTTTCATGTTTACCGCTGGGAAGCAGCGGTTATGATGCCTGTGACGATTAACATAATTGTTGGCTGCACCGCTAAACCGACGATGGGTGCCTTTATTACAATTCTCCCCATTCAGTTTTACGCCCGCGAAATATTCAATGTGTTATTGGTCCGTACGGTTCAGTGATCTCTTTTCTTTTTGTCTACTTACTTTAACTCTTTTGCATATACAGTGCCTACTTTAAATTTCTCGCTGCTTGGAAATCACGTGGTTAACTGAATAGGAATACTTTCTTCCGACAATTTATAGGCAAAACAAAACATAACAACTATACGTCCACAAAGTCGCATCGCGGTTATTGTATTTTATTGTATTTATTACCTATAATTTATTTTACGCTATTGGCATCTTTTACTTACCCCGATATCTCGCTTTATTGTCAAAAATCTTGTGTTTGTATACATTTTAAATACTTAATACACATTCGGTACTTATTTTCAGCGAAATAATGTTATATTAATATTAGAACAGAACTATCCAATCTGATATGCGACCTTATGCTTTGAAGATAGGTTTTATTTTTTTTTTATTTAGAAAGTTATAGCAACACTTTTTTTTTTTTAATAAGATCAGTTTATTTAACGTATCAACGTAATATACAATAAATTTCACATGTCATGCAATACATATATACAATATTCACCTCAGTATAAAATAGAACCGAACAATACAATATAAAGTACATGCTCCGCGAAAAACTCTTCTCCCTCCGTCCTCACCGCGGGATTGGATGTGACATCTGATCTCGGGCTAACGGTGTTGAGGGTTACTTTAGTTTATTTTTATTTCTTTTTTTTGTTTGTTTTCTTGGTATTTTTTTTTCTTTTTTATCGAGCTAGTTACTCATCTGTAATAGTGTATGTCCTTGAAACATTAGGGTTTTCATTTTAAGTTTAAATGTTGTGTAGTTCAGTTCTCTTGTCTCGGCTGGTAGGTTGTTGAAAATTTTTACTGCTTTTCCCTGAACAAGTGGGGCATAGCGGGTTGTTCTCGATCTTTCCGCTCTTAAGTGTGATGCATTTCCCGTTTTGTGTTCGTGTACTTGGTCCGATGTTTTTAATATTATCTCGGCTTTGATGTTATGGTTGTTGATTTTGTACAACAACAAGACCTTGTGTAAAGTTATCAACTGCTGCACTGTTAATTCTTTTGTAATAGCGTGTACCTCTTGCGTTGGTGTTGTTCTATCGAACCTAAGAAAAGTTTGGTAACAGCTGAAGATCTGAATGAGTATTTTATAAAAGTGGGTCACGTGACAGGAAATGCTAATTCAACGAGAACCGTTGATCCAGTATCTCTGGTGAAAACAAACTCTAAAAGCACCATATATCTAGGCCAAATTGAGGAACAAGAAATAAGCAGTATAATACACAAGCTCAAAAACACAAACACGAAGGATATATACGGAATATCAGTAAAGTTAATTAAAGAAATACAATCATTCATCGTGAAACAGCTGCATGTTATCATAAATAAATGTTTGGCCGAAGGCATTTTTCCAGACGAGTTTAAGTATGCAAAAATAGTTCCAATTCAAAAACCCGGAGACCCAAATGACTGTAAAAATTACCGACCTATTTCAATCCTACCAGCATTGTCAAAGGTTTTTGAAGTAGTAATAAAGAACAAACTCCTGAAATACTTAACAGAAGAGAATCCACTTACTCAATGCCAACATGGTTACCAACCGGGAAAATCGACAACGTCAGCCATACTTAGTGTATTGCAGGAGGTCATAGATGGTTTTGATCAGCAATGCTATACCCAGGTTGCTTTCTGTGATTTAAGTAAAGCTTTCGACTCAGTAAACCACAAAATACTGATAGGGAAATTGAAGGTCTACGGCATACAGGAGAAGGCACAACAACTGATTGCATCATATCTTGCACAAAGACATCAGAAGGTATATTGGAAAGGAGCAAAATCAGCATGGAAGCAAATGGACGCTGGGGTGCCACAAGGATCCGTCCTTGGGCCAGTTCTATTTCTCTTATACATAAATGACCTACCACAGAATGTAAGAACAAAAGCAATCTGCCTGTATGCAGATGACACGTCCTTTATCAACACCAGTAAGAACCTGGAAGAGCTTAAAAAGATAACTCTTGAGACATTGAAGGAAGCAAAAGAATGGTTTGACTGCAATAAATTACAACTGAATACAGACAAAACAAAAATACTTACCTTTTATACAAAAAGAAACGAAACGGTAACAAATCAGCAAGCAAAGTTTCTTGGTATAACACTGTCCGAAACCCTAACCTGGACGGAACACGTGGCACAGCTGAGAAAAAAATTGGCATCTTCGTTGTACTGCCTAAAAGTGGTAGCGGGTAACTTACCCCTAAATGAAGCACGGACTGTGTACTATGCTTATTTCCACAGCATGGCCACGTATGGTATGGTAGCTTGGGGAGTTTCCAGTCATATGGAATCTATTTTCAAAATGCAGAAGAAAGCGATAAGAATATTAGCAGGCCTAGGTCATATGGAAAGTTGCAGAACGCATTTTAAAAAACTTAAAATTTTAACACTACCCGGATGTCTATTACTTACCTGTCTGGAATACATACATACACGAAGAGACACATTAACAAGAAATGCAGACGCACACTCATACGAAACCCGTCATGGAGGAGACATTTTAGTTCCATACCATCGAATAGAAAAATCTCAGAACACATTTCTTTGTACAGCTGTAAAGGTTTATAACGCGCTACCAACCGATATCAAGCATCTACCTGACAGAACATTCAAACAACAGGCGAAGAGGCTTCTGCTAGAAAATGAATTCTATTCCAATGCAGAGTATTTTGGGAAGATGAATGAACTAAAACTGATTAGTTAATGAACTTTTTGATTAGTTAATTTTTCTTTGTATTTGCTTGACAAGAATATGTATCATGTAATACTTATTCGATTAATAAACATTATTAAACATTATTATTATTATTATCGAGTCTATATAGAGTTTTTAGTATTTTATTCTGCTGTCGTTGTAGCTTATTTATGTTGTATTGAGTTGTTTCGCTCCAGGTATTTATTATGTAGCACATGTTGGACATATATAAACAGTTGTACAGAGTTTTTTTTAGATATTCTGGGATGAAATGGTTTATTTTGTGTAGTGCGGCGATGGTTTTTGCATTTTTGTTTTTAATATTATCTATGTGCGCATTCCAGTTAAGGTTGTCTTTTATTGTCAGTCCTAGATATTTAACTTTTCTCGTTTGGGCAATCTGTGCTTTATTGACAATAATTTTAATAGGCGTGATTGATTTTCTACTTGAGATTAACATATATTGCGTTTTTTCTCATTTATCGTCAGCTGGTTACTGATGAACCATTCCTCCATCTTTTTTACGTCTTTGTTTATTTTGTGTTGTAGTTGTTCTTCGGGTTTTGCGGAGTATAGAATACAGGTCTCATCAGCGTACATGTATGCTGTTCCACTTAGGGGTAATTCGAAAAAGTCGTTTGTGTACAAAATATAAAGAGTTGGTGGAATAACTCCTCTTTGTGGTATGCCATACTCCGCATACGCCGTTTGACTGATAGTCTTGTTTATTTTAGTATTTTGTGGGCGGTCTTTTAAGTAGGTAGTTATCAGGTTTAAAAACTTTCCCTCCACTCCGTTTCTCTGTAGTTTTTCGATCATTTAGTCTTTAGATATCGTATCAAATGCTTTCTTTAGGTCGATAAATATGCATACAGCTACTTCTTTCTTGTCTAATCTTGTCTTAACGTCGTTTATAGGTCCAGCGCTGCTGATGTTGTTCCTGATTTCTTTTGGAAAGCGTACTGTCTCTTATGTATCATGTTGTGTCTGTTGATGTGATTGTCTAATCGTCTTTTTATCACATGTTCTATTATTTTGCTGAGGGTTGATGTCAGGGCAATGGGACGATAATTTTCTGGCCTGTCTGTTATTCCACTTTTGTGTATTGGTGTGATTGTGGTCTTTTTTCATATATTCTGGATATATTCCCTCCTCCAAAACAGTGTTGATCAGATCAGTCAAAGGTGGCGTTAGTTTACCTTTATTTTCTTTTATTATGTTTGTGGTTATATTATCAAACCCCGGAGCCTTGTTGTCTTTTAATGCATCGATTATTTCCTTTATCTCTATTTCGTTTGATTGAAATAATTGCGCTGGCTCGTAGTTGAATTATGGCAAGGTTTCTTCCGATGGTTGCAAAGTAATTATTTATTTCCGTTGCAATCTCCTCCGTGTTATATGTCTCTCGTCCATCTCGTGTAATTATTTTACTAATGGTGGTCTTGCATTTGGGTTTTCTATTGATTTGACTATTTATGATTTTCCACAAATTGGTTTGGTTGCATTTATTGATGCTGAGAAGTCTCTTGAAGTAGTTGGTTCTCTCGGTCTTTAATATTTCTTTTGTTTTTCTTTTACATGCATAGTATTCTTGTGCAAGTATTTCATTAGTTCTATTTCTTTTGTGGCGATTGTATAGTTTATTTGGTTCCTTCATTTTGCTTATAATAAGATCAGTTATCCACGGACACTCGATTCTTCTTTTCACCTTTTTAGTTGTCTGGTTTGATGTTATTATATTTTCCAGTATCTTGGATAGTGTTTCGAAGTTGTTGACATTGGTAAAGTCATAGTTAAGTATCTCTTGGTTTAGTTTGTTTCTATTCGTGCATCTGCTTTCATAGTATTTGTAGCATCTCTTATGTGTTGTGAGTTCCTTTATTGTGCTCATTATTGCATGGTGATCAGAAATGTCGCTTGGTAATATCTTGATTTTTGGTATATGTTCCTTGATGTTAGTCATTACATGGTCGATGATTGAGTTGTTTCCATTGGAGTTCCATCTAGTATAATGTTTTTTCGATTTTTTGTTTAATATTTGATAGCTGTTCTCGACAATTGTTTTACTGTAGTCTTTGGTGGTTTCGCTTTTGTCTATAATGTTGATGTTAAAATCTCCGAGGACTATATGTGCCCTTCTTCTGTTTAGGATATCATTCTCCAAGATCTGTTTTAGTGTATTGTATTGCACACTTGGTGGTCTGTATAATAGTGTTAGAGCTATATTTTGTTGATGTAGGTTTATTTTTATTAGTTCTACTCCCTGTATGGATTTTTTTGTTAGCACTTACTGGCGATGTTAAGCGATATATTTAGCAGCGGTTGCTCTAAGAAATTTGGAAATTGCTCGAACATCCTAGGAAAGAGTTTGATAAAATTTTAAAATCATGTCCATTGCTTCTTTAAACTATCTACAGGCTGTCTCACGGAACTGGTACATTAGAAGTTTCTCATGTTCTACTATTTCTGGAAACTTGAAATTTTGGAATTAGAATTTACTCGATCTGAGCTCTTCAGCTAAAATATTTTCAAGTTAACTGTCGTGTCCGGTCACGCGTCCGGAAGTCGGTATCAACTTTGTTATTTTAAATGGAACGATATAATTTTAATTTTATTTTTGGTTTCTACGTATCAAAATACATCATTTTGAGTAAAGTTTCCCTATACCTAAATATCACCATTTTAAAGTTTTTTTGATTTTACTAATTTTTTGGTGATTTTTGCGGTTACGTTCAAAATTGAATATCTCGGTTATTATTGAAACTAGAAGTTTCATTATTGGTGATCCAAAACTAGAAACATAACCAAATAAGACGATGTTTATCATGATATAGTATACAGAGTGTTCAAAATTTACGACACAATAATTGAATTTTCAAACGTAAAAAACTAATTTTTTTCAAATGGAATACCCTGTATACCGATACGCCATTCGATTGGAAATCTCATGCCCTATCAATCAATATTAGGCTTCCCTATATCTATCTTTAATAGTTCTTGAGGTAATGTCACTTTTTCTTTAAATCCAATTTGAATACACGCATTTAATAATAGGGGACGAAATTAAAAAAAAAAATTATAAAAAAAAATATACGTTTACAACGAAAATTTAAATAGTGATAGATATTTACAAATTTTGCGTGGATGTGTGAACAATTTTTATATCTGTGTGAACAATTTCTATATCTGTATAAGATATCATGATGAACTAAACATCGTCTTATTTGGTTGTTTCTAGTTTTGGATCACCAATAGTGAAACTTCTAGTTTCAATAATAACCGAGATATTCAATTTTAAACGTAACCGCGAAAATCACCAAAAAATTAGTAAAATAAAAAAGAATTCAAAAATGGTGATATTTAGGTATGGGGAAACCTTATTAAAAATGATGTATTTTGATACGTAGAAACCAAAAATAAAATTTTAATTATATCATTCCATTTAAAATAACAAAGTTGATACCGATTTCCGGTGACCTGACGTGACAGTTAACTTGAGAATATTTTATCTAAAGAGCTCAGATCGAGTAAACTCTAGTTCCAAAATTTCAAGTTTTCAGAAATAGTAGAATATGAGAAACTTCTAATGTACCAGTTCCGTGAGACACCCTGTATTATTAAACTAACAAACTATTACTATTATAAAACTAACAAAATATTCCATCTTTTCAAACGCCTAAACTTTATATGTTTATACAGGATGTCCGGTTTTGCGTTTCTCCGAATTTTAGAAAAAATGTCATTTTGAGTAAAAAGTATCATACATATTTAGTGCATAACTTTATTTTATTGAATTTTCAAATTCTTACAAAGTTACACCCGTTTGAAATATTAACAGAGCAAGTCAAAATAAATAGGACATCACATATAAAAAATCTGATGTGGCCAGGCACATGACTTTATCATACTATATATAAAATTAATAGTTTAGCTGCATGAGATTCTATTTGATCGAGATCGGCTATGTCTGCATTAAAATAAAACTAGTAGAACTAGACAGATATGTCGAATAAAGCTGCGGTCGGATATTGTACTCAGCTGACACAGGGTACACTGTCCAAATGACACTTACGTGTTATTGGGTGTAAAAAGTGTACGGTATACTATATCCGAACGCACCTTATATTGACAGTAGGTTGTTAAAACATTTGCGTTTGACACTACGTACTGTCATTAGAATCATATCTGACATATAATCTGACATATCCTGGCTACTAGTTTTAAAGGAGTACGACCGATCTCGATGAAATAGAATTTGCTCATGCAGCTAAACTATTGATTGTACCAAAAAATGTCATAGTGATAAATTATTCAGAATTTCATCTTCTTTAATTTATTATTTAACTATTTCGACGAAATTCCAGAAATGGCGGCTTATCTACAAAATGTTTCAAAATGCTAGGACTAAACCTGCAGTTCCTTTGGACCATTTTCAACAGAAAGCTTTTCAGCTCTAAGTTTGGTTATGAAACTTCTAAATATGAAGTTTCGTCCCGATACCTTTAGTAGTTTCTCCGGAATCGTCGCCACAAAAACGGGTACACACATCCACACATACACACACACACACACACACACACACACACACACACACACACACACACACACACACACACACACACACACACACAGACATTTTTTTGTACCTTGGTCAAAAATGTTCAGGGGACCCAAAAAGACATATTTCCGCTAAAATCTCTTGGCACGATTACAATACTTTACATACTGCGTATGATAAAGTAAAAAATGCAAAATCAAAGAATGAAAACGATCAAAATAATTACAGCCTTAACCAATACAATAATAAAAAGGAAAATCGAAGAATGAAAACGATCAAAATAATTACAGCCTTAACCAATACAATAATAAAAAGGAAAACATAATTAATAAGTAACAAAATTACAAACAATAAAAATGAATCAAATTGAAATATCAAATAATCAAAAAAAGTTATTGTTTTTGAGTATGGAGTTTAGAAGTTTTTACTTTATCATACGCAGTATGTAAAGTATTGTAATCATGCCAAAAAAATTTTTTGAGATTTTAGCGGAAATATGTCTTTTTGGGTCCCCTGAACATTTTTGACCAAGGTTCAAAAAAATGTCTGTGTGTGTGTATGTGTGTGTGTGTGTACCCGTTTTTGTGGCGACGATTCCGGAGAAACTACTAAAGGTATCGGGACAAAACTTCATATTTAGAAGTTTCATAACCAAACTTAGAGCTGAAAAGCTTTCTGTTGAAAAGGGTCCAAAGGAACTGGTGGTTTACTCTTAGCATTTTTGAAAGATTTTGCAAATGAGCCGCCATTTCTGGAATTTCGTCGAAATAGTTAAATAATAAATTAAAGATGAGGAAATTCTGAATAATTTATCACAATGACATTTTTTGGTAAAATCAATAGTTTAGCTGCATGAGCAAATTCTATTTCTACGAGATCGGTCGTACTGCATGAAAACTAGTAGCCAGGATTTGTCAGATTTTTTGATTCTAATGACAGTAGGTAGTCTTGGTGTCAAACGCTAATGTTTTGACAATAACTTCTGTCAATATAAGCTGCGTTCGCATATTACATTACACTTTTTACACCCAATAACACGTAAGTGTCATTTGGACGGTGTACCCGGTGTCAACGGAGTACAATATCCGAACGCAGCTTTAATCGACATATCTGTCTAGTTCTAGCAGTTTTATTTTAATGCAGGCATGGCCGATCTCGATCAAATAGAGTCTCATGCAGCTAAACTATTAATTTTATATATAGTATGATAAAGTCATGTGCCTGGCCACATCAGATTTTTGAGATTTTAGCGGAAATATGTCTTTTTGGGTCCCCTGAACATTTTTGACCAAGGTACAAAAAAATGTCTGTGTGTGTGTGTGTGGATGTGGGTGTGTGTGTGTGTATGTGTACCCGTTTTTTGTGGCGACGATTCCGGAGAAACTACTAAAGGTATTGGGACGAAACTTGGTATTTAGAAGTTTCATAACCAAACTTAGAGCTGAAAAGCTTTCTGTTGAAAAGGGTCCAAAGGAACTGGAGGTTTAGTCTTAGCATTTTTGAAAGATTTTGCAAATAAGCCGCCATTTCTGGAATTTCGTCGAAATAGTTAAACAATAAATTAAAGATGAGGAAATTCTGAATAATTTATGACTATCACATTTTTTGGTACAATCAATAGTTTAGCTGCACGAGCAAATTCTATTTCATCGAGATCGGTCGTACTGCATTAATACTAGGAGCCACGATTTGTCAGATTTTTTGATCTTAATGACAGTCAGTGTCAGTGTCAAACGCTAATGTTTTGACAATAACTTCTGTCAATATAAGCTGCGTTCGGATATTGTATTACACTTTTTACACCTAATAACAAGTAAGTGTCATTTGGACGGTGTACCCGGTGTCAACGGAGTACAATATCCGAACGCAGCTTTAATCGACATATCTGTCTAGTTCTACTAAGTTTATTTTAATGCAGACATGGCCGATCTCGATCAAATAGATTCTCATGCAGCTGAACTATTAATTTTATATATAGTATGATAAAGTCATGTGCCTGGCCACATCAGATTTTTTCTAATAGTCACCATGTGTGAAATATTAAAAAATCGGCATTTAGACTCGAACTTCTTACTATACGAAGCTACTTACTCAAAGTGGCTCAAATTAATTTCCAAAAAATATGCAAAAAAAATATTACTAAGTTTTATTCCATTGGATTGGGTGTGTGATTTTTCCTTTGATTCAAAATATGTTGCTGGTAGTAATCAATACAGCTTTTTTCCAACGTTTTGCAACTCTCATTTATTATAATTTGTAATGTCAGTACTCTTTTCATGTCTCAATAAAAATTGGGACATGTATTGCCAATCAAAGAATCAAGGTGTAGCTAACAAGTTACTTAAAAACCAGATACATTTCCAAGGATAACAAGATATACTATTACAGACGAACCAAGTAGACCAATTTCCTAAAACAATTTCTTAAGATTTTTCTTCATTAGGTAAGTACCTACGTTTGCAGTAATCAACGTAAAGAAGTGAATATAAAGTGAAATATAAAAGAATATTGGATAACTAAAATACTTGGATAACAATTACTTCAAATGTATACCCCACCTTCACGAGCCGCCTCTGATTTATATACACATTATCTTCTACTTTGACATGTCGATTAAGTTCCAAAGTTTGTTTCCTTAAACCTGGTGTAGGTGGCGCTCTAGTTGAGTTATTACATCACAGACGTATTAATAAATTAGTTTATTGAAACAATTGCGAATTGAAGGAAACCCACGCCGGGTTTGCCGAAGGGAAATTCTATGATCGTACGTGGTGAATAACTTCCTTATTTAATGAAGTTATCAAGAGCGCGGGCGCTTGCGACGTCACAGCTCTCTAGATAATGTAATCCGAGGACAGAGTTTCAGGAGCGTAGATAACGCGACTTGACGGCATTGTTTATGGCTGTAATGTGCGGAGACAGCTTAAAGTTTGCGGTTATTAAGGTTCTTAATTTGTCACAGTACTTTAAAAGTTTCCTATTGAGGAACTATGGGATGCGTTAAGTCATAAGAGGATTGTGTTGGAAATAGTAGGTTTTTATAGTACCTAGATGGGTAATTTAATGTAAAATATTCAAAAGTTTATTTGAGAGGTAACCCCATTTCACTAGATTTATTCATATTCAAAGTATTACGGTTATCAACATATTGCGAAATTGTATAAGTATGTTTTGTCATTTTTACAAACGTATCGCGAATGAACCCGGAGACTTAGAAACTTCAACTGTACCCAGGAGTAAACCTTAGTCAGTGGACCTACATTTAGGTGGAATTTCGGATTAATTTTTTTCACTTCTGAAAATTTTGTGCAGATGTTTCATTGTAGTAGGTATGTGCGCTCACACACAAGCATAAGTTCAGAAAACACTAAATCCTAACATGATGAGCGAGGTTTGAGAACGGATTTGTATTCAGTAAAAAAAACTACTAACAATATATCTACTTACTGTCATTGTTAATTGATTTAAAATGTTTTTTTTTTTCTGGGAAGACAATTCATACTTGGGATAATATGAATGATAATATGAGTAATATTCATAGGGTCAATTTTGGAAGTGTTTGATAGATTATATTTTTTGTTCTCTTGGCTTGTAGTGCAGGCAAATTAACTGATTATAAGCCAAAACCGGTATTAATTGTAGACAGGAGTTTTATCATTGGAAATGGTAAAGGGGCTCATAGTGAACGTAAAAAAAATAAATGCAGGTCATGGGGTGGTATAGTGTTTATTTGGGAGGGTTGAAAGCGGGTGCAAAGCATATTATTGCGTTTTACGGCGAAACTTGACGTTTTCTTCAAAAACGGCCTATACTAAGTTGTAGATCATAAAAAAATCTACAATATTCATATTGGTCACTTTTTACTATGACCTCAGAATTTCCGAGAAAATGCGAATGCCAATGTCAAAACGAATTTTCTGTTTTTTATTTTTCGCTGACGCAACAATGATTCAATTTTAATCAAACTTTGTGAAAGCGTGCTCTTTTATACCTTCAATAATCACACATTTTTTATTATACAAAAAACAAGAAGTTTTTGAGATATTTAGTTTTTTCCGTCAAAATCAGACCTTTTTTAAAAAGAAATTCTGTAGTGAAAAATCATTGTACAGTTCTTCTGGGTCTCATTTTTGTTGTTTTTACATGTACTTATTGACACAATAATAAAAATAATAGTCCCTATTTAACAACATGCTCAAAAATTTAAAAAACTCAAAAACGACTTTTGCGATAGTGAATTTTTCAGTAATTGTTGATTATTTGTTTAAATTTTTAAGAAAATTACGATGCTGGTTACGACATTCGTTTGTACGGAAAATGGAAACTGTCTCCCATTTCTACACTAATGCTATAACCATTAAATTAGAATAAGAAATCTTCAGATAAGTAACCAAAATAGTCAGTTTTTGTCTAAGTATCCAATACAAAAGTTGTAGGTCAAGAAAAAATATACAACTTTTGTAGAGGTTACTATATAACATAACCTCAGAACTTCCGAGAAAAATGCGAAAAATTCATTTTTTTTAGAATTTATAATTTTAATTTAGTTTTGACGAAACTTCTGAAAGTAAATTATTTATGTCTTAAAAGATCACAAACTGTTTATGAAAAAATCTTTAGTTAAAAATGTGATAACATTTAATGTGAAACAGTACTTTAATAATTGATAATAATAAATTACAAAAGTTAATATTGTAACACGCCCCTAATACCAGTGCGCTCCATGACCAGCGAGGGCGTAGTAGCCCCCTTCCACTACGTGTCGACACACGACCTGGACCGAGCAGGATAAAAGACGGTACGCAACCCTGGCACATGCGTTCGCTCACCGGCCTGGAGGAAACTATTAACTTGGCGCACCTCGTAGGGCCTTGGTGACAACTTGGAATCCAGACGGAGAGACAGGCATTGTCAGTATACGACACGCTGCACCTACCGCGACTTGCATTTTCAAATATCTTTTTCCGAACAACCCCACCCCGTCAATATATATTTACAGATTTACAAATAAAAAATGAAAAGTATTTATTTATCATTTTCTATTTGATTTTTATAGATTGGCATAGTTATTTAACTATGCCAATCATTGCCTTATTCGCAATTTTTCTCGGGAGTTTTGAGGTTATGTTATATAGTAACCTCTACAAAATTTGTGGATTTTTTCTTGACCTACAACTTTTGTATTGGATACTTTTTGATTCTAAGCCAAAAACTGTTATTTTGCTTACTTATCTGAAGATTTCTTATTTTAATTTAATGGTTATAGCATTAGTGTAGAAATTAGAGCCAGTTTCCTTTGTATTTTTTCCGTACAATTTAATGTGCCGTAACAAGTATTGCAATTTTCTTATAAATTTAAGCAAATAATGTACAATTACTGAAAAATTCAGTGTTGCAAAGGTCGTTGTTGAGTTTTTTCAATGTTTGAGCATGTTGTTAAATAGTAACTATTGTTTTTATTATTGTATCAATAAGTACATGTAAAAACAACAAAATTGAGTCCCAGAAGAACTCTGTACGACGATTTTTCACCACAGAATTTTGTTTTAAAAAAGGTCTGATTTTGACGGAAAAAACTAAATATCTCAAAAACTTCTTGTTTTTTGTGTAATAAAAAAATGTATACTTATTTAAGGTATAGAAAGGCACGCTTTCACAAAATTTGATTAAAATTGAATTATTGTTGCGACAACAAAAAATTAAAAACAGAAAATTCGTTTTGGCATTGGCATTCGCATTTTTCTCGGAAATTTTGAGGTCATAGTAAAAAGTGACCCATATGAATGTTGTAGATTTTTTTATGATCTACAACTTAGTATAGGACGCTTTTGGATAAAACATCAAGTTTCGCCGGAAAACGCAATAATATACTTTGCACCCGCTTTCAACCCCCCCCAAATAAACATTATACCACCCCATGACCTGCATTTATTTTTTCTACGTTCACTATGAGCCCCTTTACCATTTCCAATGATAAAACTCTTGTCTACAATTAATACCCACTCTCAACATAATTTGCCTGCACTATTGTTTCTTTGCATGTTTGGTTTTTATGTGTGAGCGCATAAATCACATCAGACAAACGCCGTCTCTTCGACACTTTCAGAAGTCAACAAATTATCAAGATAGTTAACCGGAAAGTACAAGGTTGAGGGTTTACTTTTGTTGTAATTTGATGTATCATGGGTTCGTTTGCCACCCAATACAAAAATGGCAAAATATGCTTTCAAAATTTCATACAATATTGTTAATCTCTTCATACTTTGGATAAGGATAAGATGTGTAACAGATATTTAACAATAGGTTTAAAATTACCTGTCTATGGCCCTTAAGGCTCCCGTATCCCCATTCAAACGTGACTTGACAAACGTGCTTCCAAACAAAAGTTTTACTAGATGTAGATGGCGACACAACTACCAAATCTCTAGTTATCCCGTATATTTTTATTTGCGGCAAGAATCCACCTACCACAAATATCTAACCGTATACAATTTCTAGTAACCATGACAACCATAAATACCAAGAAGAGGTTATATACCTACTTCTCAACATACTTCTCAATATAGGGTTATGTTCGTTATTGTAAGCAGTTCTTTTCGAGAGCGATTTATTTATGAGTGTGTCTCTCAGAATGAATATTGATCGATGATTATTTGTTTATTAGGGATTTATTGATAGGGACGTATACAATTTTACTGGAGAAAAATACTAATAAAATGCTGACTGATTTTTGTTTTAACGTATGATTATTTAGCTGTCGTATAGCCTGTACTTTACAATGACGGTATAACTATATAGTATCAGCTTTGCTCCGAGGAAATGGGCTTTATGACTAAATTATCAACGACATTAAACACATTTTGATCGAAAACTATTTTACAGTTCGTCTGTGATTTTTAATGACCCGTAAATACTTAACTGCATTTGAAGGTCGTTTATCTGAATTTAGTTTGATTCGAAGTTAAAGATTTTTTGTGACATTCTGCGCTGATTACAATAACAGATTTTTAAGTTGTTATTCGTACAGCTTATATTTAAAAAAAAAAACAAGTTAAACGACCTTCAAATGCAAATAGGGCGGCAGCTACGATTTATATTGTTTAACACGAACACAAAAAAAATCCAAAGTGGAATTCTTTATGTTACGTCTTGTTTTCAGTATTACCGATTTTTAGTGTACCCACTTTAGGTCATATCTAAATAAATTATTTATCTTGTATTTACATTTTAAATTTGAAACAGCGCCATCTATCCACAAACCGCTGAACTATTTTTCAAAGCCAACAGACTAAAACGCTCCCAGAATGTTATTCTAGTTACATTCGCTAAGACGTAACTCCCATCGTTATACGTAACAATTAATGTACTTTTATAATATATTACAGTACACAATAATCATACGCCAGTAAGACCAAAAAGCATTTCTATATTTGTAGTTTAGTTTTTTTTTAACATTAAAGTTTGCAAGTATAATTCGCATAAATATTGAAATTCTTTGTGGACGCAGTTGCGTAAGGACCTATTCAATCGAATAGTTGCTATAGTTTCACAATTTAAACAATAATTGAAGGCATGAGAATGAAAAGTGGATAAAAACATAGGGATTCCTATGGTCTTTATCCACTTTTCATTCTGAGCTCTTCAATTATTGTGCGGTGTATCGGCGCGTTTTCGACGTAGGATACGGGAGCCTTAACACTTTACATCAAAGGACCCAACTATTATTAAGGTTAACACATATCTTAAATTTTATTTAACTATCACAAAAACTGGTAACATAACAACAGAAAATTAAACGGTTACTATAGCCAACACATATTATACAGGCTGTTCAATTTAAACACTCTACAAAAAGCATTGTGAAATTGTTGAGAAATTAATAAGTGTTAGAATAACCTTGTATGGCGTATTAAATGTCTTTCAACATCACCATCTACATACTAGCTTTGGTGATTGCTTGACAAAATTGTAAGTTAATATCTGCATAAATGTTGCATTTTTTTACACACAATTGAATATCTCAGAAGCTTCCCTACTTGTTCTTAACATCTGTAATTCCTAGAGATCATTCCATTCATTGCTTTTATGTTTAAAATAATGTAACATCCTGCTTTAACGAAAACAATGAAAACAAAAACAGCTATTGTATAACGTATTTCTTTCTACCCCTTAAGATACATTCAGTAACGACCACTGCGGCCCTAGTGACTCAGCCTGTACATCAATCCAAATTGTTCATCCTGTATAATACCTATAAAACAAAATTTGTAGCTCCCATCCTATATCAAATAACGGCCTATTGTAGATTATGTACGCGTAAGGATTACAGATCCGTTCCACAGCTTATATATCCGGGGCAAGCTGAGCATGAATCCTTCAGTCCTTCCCGTGCAAATCTAGCTGGCTGATGTACACGCCACGCTGATTTCAATAAACGGAAGACGACATTAATTCCGGCACGTTCCGGAAAACCGGAAGTGCGATCCCGGGGCTCCTAGGCCAGGCTATGCTCGACTTACCCCTATATCAATCACAATTCCTCAGGCGATCCTGCTTAGTGTCTACTCGACCATCGATGAACCCCTTTCAATTGCTCCTGTTTGTCGAGTGGAGCTTGCTTTCAATGTACCGATGCGTAGCATCAGTTGCAATGTACTAAAGCGACAGTTCTTCATATCACATACCTATGTCTAATATGAAACTTTTTTGACACGCAGAAATATAGGATAGTATATAATGTAGGTAGGTGGTGATGTGGTTCCCTAGACAATACTGAAAGAACCAGATACTTTTTAAATCATGGTTACAATTGGTAAAAACATTACAAAACTTTGGATCTTTTCAAAGACGTAAAAGCCTTAAAAACTGTTTCAGACGAAACTTGGTTTTAAAACAGCAAACAAATGATACCTCCTATGAGGTATCATAAGACCATTTGGGTCTGAGATATTTCTAAAGTTGGTAACACCTCCCAGCGTTCGTTAACGTTCAGTAACTTATCCTTCCCTTTAAATCCTTTCCTCTCATTATGTAGCACCCTATATAAAATTGATACTTGACAATAACAGTGTTTGTACTGTTAGCAATTTATATTACCGATATAAATAAATCTTGTAATTTCAGTTCTTAGATCAGTATCCAATGTTTGAAATGTCAACTGATTATAATTCAGAAATATTATTGGCCGTTGGGTACTTTTCAACCCTTTTACTCTTGCGCAACATTGGAATTTTTCATATAGCGTACTTCCCAATGAGAAACTACATCATTATCAAAGTAATTTTATAAATATTTATGGAAAAGTGCATAAATTTATGTATGGGAAGATGTGAACAGAATAACATAACCACATAACATAACATAAAAAACGATGCACCACTATAGCTGGCAAAAATAGCAAAAATATCTGCAAATTTTTCTTTTACAGCATTTTTGCTGTATTTTATTACATTCATTTTCTGTATTTGAACACATTTTTCTCTATGTATATATTATATCCTTATTGTTACAGCCGTTTCAAATATTGATATAAAGGAGAAAGAATCAATAGTTTACAATACAAAATAATTAAATAAATTAATTAATAAGTTAAGGAGATATTAATAATAAATATAAAATGAAGTCAAAAACAAGGACCTATTAATTTCCTTAGGAAGCTAAGACTTCCAAAGAAGTAAGAGCCGCTTAAAATACGATTTTGTTAATATTTCAACAGTAGTATTTTTTAAGGTATTGAAAAAAATAAATAAGTAAGTCCATATGAAACACTTGACTGTCAATGACATTCGCGACTGAAAAAAATTTTACACCTTAATAATAATAATAGCATTTATCAATCATAAATCAAATTACCTGTTGACAATAAAATAATTTACATAACTTTATGTTCAATAGGACCGGGTCACACTGGTTTAAATAAAACCGTCTGGTCTTCAGCAAGCCCTTAGCACATTCTTCTAATTACACAATAATCGTGACGAAACAAAATAGAGGTTCACCCAACGACTGAGAACAAAACACGCACATAAACAAAATACATTTGAAAAGATTTTGAAGACACACACACACACACACACACACACACACATCCAGAATTACTTAAGTAGGCTGCTGAAGCTCACAAATGTGACGCTTATACTTTAATTTAAAGCTGCTGCTACTTAGAGACCTGAGTGACTCCGGCAGACCATTCCAAAATGATGCAACTCGATAGGTGAACGACTTGGTATAAGCAACTGATCTATGGTGTGGTATCGTTAGCTGATCTTTTCGACGAACATTAACATTGTGGACATCAGTGCCATATGTAATTTTGTTTCACAAATATGCCGGCTGTCTCTCCGTAATCACTCTATAGAACAATGATCCAGTGTGCAGCATCACTCTTCCAACCATATTCAGCCATCCGCAGTCCCCTAGTTTATATGAAACTCTTTGGAATTTACGAATTCCACAAGAAAAACGCAAACACGAATTTTGGACTAACTGTATTCTACGCAGATTTCGCTTGGTTATACAGGCACCATAAACCGAATCGCAATAATTAAAAGCGGACAGTATGAGTGAATACGTTAACAATAGTTCTGGCAAAGGACATGACGATACGAATAAAGAGACCTCAAGATTCCATATGATCTGGTCTGAGATCGCTATCAATCCCCAAACCCAAATTCCTCACACAGTCAACATAATCCAAGGGCCTTCGGTCAATTACGATGCGAAGTTGTGCTTTGACCGATTGCAATTTGCTCTTACTTCCAAAAAGAATTACCTTAGTTTTGCTAGAAGTGATGTGAAGACCATGTGCAGTTGAAGCATTAACTAGGGCCTCAAGGTCGACACTCATTCGCAAACCAGCAAAGTGCAATGCATCGCAGCTAAAACTGTATGATAACTGGCTGTCGTCCGCATACGCATGGAACTTACAATAATTCAGGCACCGATACAAATTACTCGTATAGATAATAAACAGTAATGGTCCACATGTGCTTCCCTGAGGGACACCACAAGTCAGTGACAATGCTGAAGAGTACAAGTTTCTAATCCGTACACGTTGCTGCCGATCAACCAAATACCGTTCGAAAAAACACACCGCCTGTTCGCCCAACAATAGCTTATGATTTATGAAATCAAATGCTTTCGAGTAATCTAAAAGTATTAGTGCATGGAAATTACCCCCATCAACACTACACCACAGCACATCATCAACAACAAAATTTACAAAATTTAATTAATTTGTAACAGATTATTTATATATTGTATCGTAACGTTTGTAACACTGCACTAACACAACGCAATTAATAACTCGTAGCGAAAATTAAATGTAACACCAAAATCTAAGTAAAAAATTCCATATAAATTTTCACTTAATTATTTTTGTTTAATACGGTTACGAAATTTTTAATTTCACCACAATTTTTTCTGTTCGCTATTTCGGAAACAAAACATTATTTAAACTATAATTTGTTTTACAGAAACTCAGAACTATTCTGGCGATATGTTAGTACTTGAAATGTACGATCATACTGACACACAAAACTCAAATCCCACAGTTCTGCTCTTCCCCCAGTGTGAGCAGCAGATTTAAATTGTCGGTTTATGTCACACATTTGTGTCGAAAGGGCGAAAATAGTGAGTGTAACCAATAATTCTGCAAGGTATTAATGATAGTTTTAAATAATAATAATAATAATAATAGTAACCCACGCCTTGAAGTTACTTGAAGTCAATAAATAATGTGCCCATCCGGCAACCGTCATTGCCATTTGTTACTATTTTTCCGCGGCACCCGTCACGATATGTTGCGAAAAAGCAGGTGTCGGCGAAACCTCGGTTGAGAAACTCTAGTATCAAGTAAATAGAGAAGCATTGTAACATGTCAAATATACACCAACAACACCACCACTGAACAGCGACTATAATAAATGAAACAGTACAGGGTGCTTGTATTTTTCAAAACTAAACTGGTTTGTCGAATAACTGTGATAATAATCCAATAATATTGAAAGATTTACCGTACTAGTAAATAATATAAATAACACTAAAATATTAGCATAACTTGACTCCATTAAATAGCTCTGAACAAAGCTGTGAATAAAAGGCCAAATAAAATTAAATTCAGTACAACAAACCAAAAGATAATTGGTAGTATATTTATAACAGAGTATTATACGACAGTCTCTATTAATTGTCATTATTGGAATCTAAAAAGAATATTACTAGCTCAGAATAAAGAGATAAAATATGACTATGCTATACATAATTATGTAATAATACTATAATACCTATAATACCAAAAGCAAATTTTTCTTTCAAGTATTAATTTTATGCCTGCGGTATGTCTTGACGACTTGATGCCCTATTATCTACCGGCACTGGTTAGGAACGAATTTGTGTTTTATACTTAATAAAAATCAAGGAGCTTAATCCAAAAGTTTAATAGAGTTTTTCTAATAGGAATGCTGCCGGAATATTCCTACCGCTTTATATCCAGTAGCCGACGGAAAATATTATGTAGGTGGTTAAGTTGTTTTTCTCTTCGCTCGTGTTGTAATTTATAAAGTTTTATTAGTTTATATTAGCTTAATAACTATAATAACAATTCAAGTTTCACGAAGTTATAAAATATTTGATGAAATACAATACACATGGCTACCTAGAAATTATATTAGCAACAAAAGTCAGTTAAAAACAATAATGCAATTATGTGAAGTTCGTGACTGCTATGTTTGTAAATTTATAGCGGGTGGAGCCAATATTTTAGCAACCTCCAAGGCTCCAAAGCAAACCTTAAACATTGTTCTTCAATCTGAGCTCTTCAATCTGACAGCGATGCAGAATCGGCAAAGTGTGTGCCGATTGTACCATTGTCTTTCAAATGGCACCTTTTCTATAGGTTATATACAGTCTGAAGAAAAATTAGTTTAGTTCACATGTTTTTAAAATAATATTTGAGGGTTGATACTGGTTATCAAAAATGTTGTGTCCAATCGTCTCTTAGTCTAACATTTAGTTATTTAAGATGGTAAAACTTTGAGTTGGATGAAGTTCCTGCTTTTCTGATACGCAGGATGGCTGGTGTGCTGTCGCGCCCCTTGCAACATCTTGTTAATCTTTCGTTTAAAACGGGCAAATTTCCAGAAAAGTTGAAGATAAACAAAGTTTTTCCGGTATATAAGAAGGCTAATCGTCACCTAATGGAAAATTATCGACCGGTGTCTGTAAACTTGGGTGTCCCACAGGGTTCTGTCCTTGTGTTGTTTATTCTTTTCATCAATGACGTCCCTCTTGTCCACGATACTGCCTATTTCACGTTATATGCGAATGACACAACAGTAGTTGTTCGGGGTTCAACTCAGGAGGAGGTTGCTGCGTAGGGTCGTCGTATTGTTGGTGCCCTCAGCGAGTGGTTTACTGAGAATCGTCTTTTGTTAAATGTTAGTAATATCACTGTCCTCAAAGAACCGTCGAATCGTACGACTTGTACTACCATGAGAATGCAATAACTTCCACAAACAAAATTAAATTTTTTGGTTTGTATATTGATAATGCGCTGAGCTGGAGGAAGCATTGCTTAATGTTATCGTCAAAACTTAGTTCGATTGTTTTGGGGGTAAAAACAATACTTGTCACGCTCTCAACTTGTGCAGTTTTACCATGTCCAGGTCGGTTCTCGTCTGGCGTATGGCATATGTTTTTGGGGTGGGTCGTCTGCTATTCAGGATGTTTTCGTTGCCCAAAACAAAATTGTTCGTATAATGGCTGGGGTAGATAGCACTACGTCCTGCAGAGATATTTTTAATAATTTTAACATTTTGACTATGTGTTCGGTGTGTATATATAAAATGTGTGTATTTGTTTTCAAAAATAGGAACCGTTTCCTGAAACGGTATGACATCCACAATGTTAACACACGTCAGAGGGATGACTTGCAGGTGCCCTATGCCAGACTGAATATTAAAGCAAAATCTCTGAACTGTCTGGGTGCAAAGCTATTTAATTTGCTACAAGCTTTAAAATGTACTTAAAAGGGTTTCTTGTAGATAACTGTTTCTATACACTACAAGAATTTCAGACATGTGCCATATAGACGCCTATTTTGTTCGCTTGCTTAGTTTTATATGCTTTATTTGTAAATGTTTCTATGAATGTTACGCTCTTTGTTTTTGGATTTTGCTGTATGTACATATATTGTAATGTTTCTTCAATTACTGTTATTAATGACTTATCCAATGTAACCATGTTATCACAAGGAAATAAACGCTATTATTATTATTATTATTATTATTATTATTATAGTTGCCAACACTTGCGCTGGTGGCTGGCAAGCTTTAATGATTTGGACAAATTACAATTTTCAATTATCTCATATTTTTCTTTCCTTTATTAACGATTTATTGTCATGCTTAATCAACGTTATTCAAGTTTAAATTAAAAAGAAATATTCCTGAAAGAGATCTGGCGATGTTTTTTTATATTTGGACTGAACCTTGAATATACTAAGGTTCTAATAAACGCAGTAAAGAGTCGAAATTAAGTAAATTATGTACAACGGTACTTTTACAGTTTCCTAAACGTATATTTTCGTTAATTTGCGCAGTAACGCAACTGGCCTGATGCTTAGTGTATGTATTCATATATGTATATTAATGGTTGCTTAAAGTTTTGATCTGTGAACTGTTTATAAATAGATTATGTTCACGATGTAAAGCGACAGATGCAAGAGCAAACGCAGTTTGCAAAAATATCTCGTGTTGGTCCACATAATTACCTACATGATAAAGTGAACAAACACTTGACAACCTGCTAAACATCACAGGTAACTATTGTACATACTTTGGCCCGTAAATCCCTACTTTTGAATGCACTGCTGTCACCAAAATTTCGTATTTTACCTTGAGTTCTCAACTATTATTAGCTATTATGTGTGAAGTACAGAGTAAATGCACAACATGCACCTGCTACGCTGTCCAAATATTTATAAACAAACTCCAATGTCTAATTGCATATTCAGCGATTTTCTGCGCATGACAATAAGTTTATATTTTAATACTCAGCGTAATTATTAAATTTTACCATATTATCTAACCAGATAAATCGTATTTTATTGGGTTCCAAATGAGCAATTAATTAGTAGATTAATAATCATTTTTCTATTATCATAAGCGATAATAATTTCCGACTTGCAAAGTTTGAATTTCATAGTTAATGAAGGTAAATTTGTGTGACTGGAATATTAGTTGGTATTTTTTCTGTGGATGTGTTTAGTAAATTTCCAGTAGGTATTTATAAATAATTTGACTTAATTTAACAAACACTTATTATTTCGCTTATTGTTGCTTATTTTGTAAATAATTATTTAAATTATTATTATTTAGATTCATTTTTAAAATAAGTACATACCAAAAAAATCTGATGTGGCCAGGCACATGACTTTATCATACTATATATAAAATTAATAGTTTTGCTGCATGAGATTCTTTTGATCGAGATCGGCTATGTCGGCATTAAAATAAAACTAGTAGAACTAGACAGATATCTCAATTAAAGCTGCGTTCGGATATTGTATGGATATTGTACTCCGTTGACACCGGGTACACCGTCCAAATGACACTTACGTGTTATTGGGTGTAAAAAGTGTAATGCAATATGCGAACGCATCTTATATTGACAGAAGTTATTGTCAAAACATTAGCGTTTGACACCAAGACTACCTACCGTCATTAGAATCAAATTTTTTTTGGCACGATTACAATACTTTACATACTGCGTATGATAAAGTAAAAAGGAATACTTATAAATTATGTGAACCAGAGGAAAAGAAGTGCTGTAAATAAGTAAGTATAGAATAGTATCGTGGTAAAGTTATTTATTAGCCAAAAACAAAAAAAAGTCCTGAATTACCTACATTTGTTTATAGGAAATATCAAATAATTAGACGATGCATATTGTGATCCTCAAGATCAAAACCTGAGTAAAGTAATAAATGATATGTAACTGAATTTTTCTTATAGAAAGAAGCTTACATAAAATAACAAAAATATATAATATGGCGATTGGGGGGGGTCACATATTAATATCTAGGAGAAACAAAGCACAAAGCCCAAAATAGTGAAACTTACATATGTTCAGCTTAGCTTGCTAAAAATTGCTCCAAAAAAGTTACGAGCAATCGGGATTTGAAGTTTTTACTTAACTTAAACAAATAAGAATAAAAAAAAATGTGTTCATCAATATAATGCTACTATACAGTTGTGCAATTTGTGTCGTTAATTTTGGTTGCATATTTGGTTGCCTATCAATATACAGTAGTATCTATACAGATACTACTGTATATTGATAGGCAACCAAATATGCATTTTAAATTAACGACACGAATTACTCAATCACATACAAAACGTTTGGTAAAACCGTTTTTGATGAATTATTATAGGCACTCTCGCGATTCCTGTGGTACACTACAGGTGTGGTTCTTCATTGCAGCAAACCTTATCGTCTTTTATTATGGGTAGTGATGGGATCTTCTGTGTATGCCTTCTTATAGTACACTGTGTTCTATACTATCATCTATCGATGTCTAATTATTGTACGAGACACTCTTGAAATTCCTGTCGTACACTACAGGTGTTTTGGTTATTTCTCGAAGCATACCTTATGGTCCATAAGTTATGGACCTTTGTTGTAGATGGGTATAGGGTTTTCCATGTGTTTCTTCTTATATAGACTGTGTTCCATTCTATCTTTGTCTCAACTGATTGAGCTCTTCTCAAATGAGGTAACACAGAACTGTACAATTAGTAATTCATTCCAATAAAACCTATATTGACAGTAGTATCGGTAGTATGTTCAAATCATTAGCGTTTCACACTAGCTACTGTCATTAGAATCAACAAATCTGACATATCCTGGTTACTAGTTTTAATGCAGTACGACCGATCTCGATGGAATAGAATTTGCTCATGCAGCTAAACAATAAATTCTACCAAAAAATGTCATATACATAAATTATAGAAAATTTCCTCTCCTTTAATTTATTATTTAACTATTTTGACGACATTACACAAATAGCGGCTCATTTGCAAAATCTTCGAAAAATGCTAAGAATAAACCATCAGTTCCTTTGGATCCTTTTCAACAGAAAGCTTACCAGCTCTAACTTTGGTTATGAAACTTCTAAATATGAAGTTTCGTCCCGATACCTTTAGTAGTTTCTCCGGAATCGTCGCCACAAAAACGGGTACACACACACACACACACACATACACACACACATACACACACACACACACACACACACACAGACATTTTTTTGTACCTTGGTCAAAAATGTTCAGGGGACCCAAAAAGACATATTTCCGCTAAAATCTCAAATTTTTTTTTTGTCATGATTACAATACTTTACATACTGCGTATGATAAAGTAAAAATAATATAAGTTGTCGCTTTTAAACATTAATGTTTAGCCAAATGTTATTTTATTAGCAATGGCTTTAAAGTGGCCATTTTGTTAGTTCGACTTAAATATTGAGACCATTAGTAATTAATGATATACGTAATGATACAATGTAGATAGAAAAATCAGTTAGTTTATATTGCTAAAACACTGTTCTGAGCTTTATAATTAATTATTTGTATGTACATGTTACTATACTCTCATCCGTTAACAATTGACAGCAAAGCAAACGCAAAGTGAGTTGATTCAAGTTGCAAATTACTCATTGCAAAATTCGACAACTAATAAATTGGGCTAAGATCCGTTTTTTAACATTATTTGTCAGTAATATCATTATTATCGGTGAAAAAGTACCTATCAAAATGTTCAAAATCTAATATGGCGCCTATGGTACAACAAAACTTTGTTTCTACCATATTTAAAGATATATCGAATTCAAGTACGTCATCGAATTCCACGTTGAAAATGGCCAACAATGTTTTTGCTATTTTTACGAACCCTGGCTCTTTACGAACCAGAATATGTGAGGTTCCTGAATCAAATCCAGGCCAACGCATTTTTTCCCACAAATCATCCTTACTGGGTTTATGATCATTCGCTTCCTAATGTTGTTCTCTATACATATACTGTCTAGCTTTTAACTTAAGATGAGCCAAATGCTTTTTTTCTAAATTTTTCTGTTTCTAATTGCATTATCTGCCAAAGCTTGAAATTATATAATTATAACAAAAACACCTTCTAAATATACTCTTTGATTTGCTTCACTTCGGGACTTCAATTGGTTAGAGCTCCCGCCTCGAAATTGCCTAGGTTCGTGGTTCAAACAAGGCCCAGGTTATTTTTACAAAAAAAAATTCTGCAGAAACTGATCTGGGTGGAAAGCTCAAATACCTCAGGATGGCATGTTAAAGCTTATCTATGCGATTTCATGCCCAAAGCACAGTTAGGCACCGCAAAGTTTAATCATGAATCAAAATGTTAATATGTGCAGAAGAATCAAAAGGAAAAACGTTATGATATTAATTTTCAATTTTCTTTATCTGCAGGTAATCAATACTTTCAGCATGTTAGAGATCTAAAAGCTAAGGATGGTACTCCTCACTACACTGCTAGTGATTGTCATTATTGCAAATGCAACATACCCCATGGAAATTGGCAATTATTTTTGGCAGAACGAACCCAACTTAACAACGACCTTAACCCAAAAGTTCACGAAATACTTCTACAAGGATTCCAACATAACCTATTGCGTTGTATCGGACGAATCACAAACACAAGAAAACCTAACGTATTTTCCAAAATGTTGTCCACCCGGCATGAATTACAACAGCAACAAGCGAGCATGTTATGAATCATCAAAAGCACTAATTTATGACGATTTAGAACTAAGAGTAAACGTTATCAAGTCAGGTTTAAGCGATTGTGAAGTTGTTATTGACCATTTGATTAAAACGTATGAATTTTCGAGTTTGATTGAAATTAATAAATCGACGAAATCTTTGTTTTTTGATGATGAGGTGTTCCAACTTGGGAGTTATTGTTTGGACGATGTTGATGATTTTACCAGAATAGTGCGAGTTTGTTACAATAGTTCGTATTGTGAACATAATTTGGGATTAATCTGTGTCCAGAAATGCTGCGGTGATGGGGAAGTTATGACGTACGAGGATAATTCTTCAATTATTGGTTGTCAACTACAGCAAACGTTTGGATTCTACAAACAACATGAATCAAATAGCACCTTTGTAGCAGGTGAGTTGGTTACTGGATAAAGGATTTAAGTTAAAAACAAAATTATATGTAGGTATGTATTATATCCATGTACTATCATATTTCGAACAGTGCAGAATGAATTTATGTTAAGAGAACCTGCATTTTCAATATCGAGAAATGTTATTTGGGAAACTTGATTAGAAGGAAGAATTATCTTAGAACTTTAAATCCGTCATCAATATGTGACCGACTCCAAAGAAAGGGGTCTTACGACTAAATTATCCATTTTGGGATGTTTAACGTGCCATTTGTCCGAAATCAATCGGGCAAAGTTTGACGAAGTTTAGAGCGTTGAAAAAAGCTAGTTTTTGCGAGATCAGTCACTAATAGCGTTTTCGAATTATACAATTTTTGCACGCACTCTGTGCGAACTGCACCGTGAACATGCGTAAAGTGCACCACTTTCATGTCGTATGGCATTGTTTTGGTGTAGTTCTTTAAAACCAACTTCACGGTGAAAAGAAGTAACTAGTTCCTAACCTAAAATGCGTGACCTTCAAAGGCTCTTACGAAACTATTTATGATTATATTTAGCTTCCCGGGTGTTATCAAAATATATTTTATCTCTATTTATCATCTAAACACAAAAAGTAATGACATATTCATCGGTTAAGCCTGTCAAGAAATGTCGTCTGAGCGCGTGCAGTTCATAAGCCGAAAACGCCGAACACATGGCAGGAAGCGAGTGCAAAAGCCGAACATACGAAACTGCGCAAGCATGGTGCCAGTGCAGCCGAGTGCAGTAAGTCGAAAACGCTATAAACCTATATTTTACACGAAATACCATGTAAACTTTCACAGTGATTTTGTGAGGTATTTATTTATTAAAAATCAAAAGCGATACACCAAAATGAAAATATATGCTGTATTTACGTTTTTTTGGAGTTGCGGTAATCTTTTCGTTGGATTAAAAAAAAATAATTTGACAAAATATAAGGGATTCTTGCTAAAAGCAGGGATAAAAATAAAATTAATTGAAGTAGTATATACATTTCTCTACTTATACGTTTACGTAATAAACCATTTCAATATTTTATGTTATTTTCACCCTGAATTTGGCATATTCTGTTGTATTAAGCAAACCCATCTGAAAATTTGCAGAAAGTCATTAAATAAAAATGCTTTTAACATTTATTGGGATATTGTTGAGGTCATTATGACATACGGTTTGTAGAGAAATCATGTCATAAAATAATGACAAAAAAGTAAGTGACACAAAAGAGATATTTCGATTTTTATAATATTTTTTCTGTGGTATTGACACTCTTAACACACTGTGCAGAAATTGTAACATCTTATTTAAATTGAAAGTAATATTTTCCGATAAATTAATATAAACAAAAGAGTTTTCCATTTATTCTTTCTGATGCATGTTAACATTATAAAATAAAATAAGAACAAACCAAGCATCACTTAAAATCTTCTCCCACCAATTTCTTTTTCGTCTTATTGATTGCCAACCAATATATTTGAAACAGGTACAGAAAAATTATAATTACACAAAATATAGAAATAATCCTTAGTTATATAATTTTTATTGTTTTAGAATAACCATTTGCATAACGTAGTTTGTTCTTAAAAGTAATACAAGGTGGGGCAACAGTAGATTAATGTGTGAAAAGAAAAATCTAACTAATTGATTGAAATAAGTGTTTAATAATTTATGGAATGAGGAATCTATTCTGACCATAATTTGTGACAATGTTCAGTACCGTATTCAGGAACTAAGAATGAAACATAAAGCTAAATGATGTTTGCACTATACAACCTCTTCTTCCTACTGTATATTCGGAAGTTATTAATTTCTAAAATAAAAATTGAAGTAACCCATAAATCGAAATTAGTTCTGAACTACAATATTTACCCGTTTGATTGTATCATTTATGTACTATACTAGTTGTAAATTCTTCTTTTAGGTGACTTTGCAATACTTCATCATATGCCTGACTGTTCACCACAACCCGTTTTAGATAGCGCATTCACAATCGACGAAGAAGGCCTATTGCTATTGAGCGATGAAGTTGCATTTGTGAATTACTTCATGTCGCCCAAAAACTATTGCATTGAAACTATAGACGATGGAAAAGTAGGGGTAACGCAACTGTATATGTGTTTGGACAGTTCATTAGCTGAAGAAGATAGTGATCTTGTGGAGGCCATCCAATACTATTTGAGGATGTTCTCATTGCTTTGTCTAATAATGGTGATGGTGATCTATTATTTCGTGTATCGATTGAAGAAACCCATCCACAGGATTGTATTCTCGTATTGCGTTGCTGTTGTGTTTGAACAACTATTACTGGCACTACAACTGTATAATTTTATTGAAGCAAGCAACTTCGTATGTAAGTAATATCAATGGTAAATTAACTATGTTTGTCATCCATACTATACAGGATAGACAATTTTAATCTTAACAATGGATTATCTAGAAAAGACGCGTTCTGAAAAAGGTAATATACAAAACTTTTCTTAGTAAACGATTTTTATTTCACTAAACAGACATAAATGAACGATCGACCGGAAATTCATGAAACAATTTTTATTCCAAGAATATCGATTGACTTATCAGAACACCCTGTACATTGTTAAATTTTTTGAATCTCGGTAGTGTTTCCATATAAATTAGTAGTTACATACTATACTGGGTAAAAATCCACAGATTTGGCGATACTTGTATTTTACGTCAATTGTATGGCCCAGGTTTATGTTTGTACAGGGTTATATATTTGTTGGTTACTGTGATTCTATAGAGCATAAAACTACTTTTGACTACACATGTTTTCGAATAGTGCTTTTATCGACGTATACCAGCGCAGCGTTTGAATACAATCGAAGTAAAAATGCAATTAATGCCAAAACAATAGATTTTTACACAATAGTAGTTCATTTTGTATCTGAAAAATAACCACATCCCAAAAATGTAACCATATACAGGTTTCCAATAAGAAAATCGATATCCTTGGAACGAAAATTGTTTAATAGATGTAGTCCAATATCAACAGCCTGCATGCAAAATAGTTGTCCTGTGTCTTTAAATTGTGTCTTTTGGAACAAATTTGTAATAGTTGTAATAGTTTCTCAACATTGTGGTTTTTAGACAAATAAGGCAGTAAATAAAAAACTGTTAAGAGTAGGGCAGGAGACTACCTTAGTATGTTATGCAGTATAATATTGCAGAGTTCAAAAATATACTGAAATGTAGCCCAATCCATTAAAAAAAATAACATTGACCTCGTTTTTACGACTCTAACGCCGTCTACGACAAACCGACTAACTCGTTCTGGAGGACGAGTTTAGGGCTTCATACAAGAAAAGTTTTATGTACATTTTTTCGCAGGAGGCGTACTTTTCAAAAGATAATTTTCCATAATTATTAAATTAGCCTACAGCAAAATATCATTTATAAACTTAAAAATTATACTAAAAAAATATAATTAAAATATCTATTAAATTATTATTAATTATTAATAATTAGTTAAATAAATTAGATCAAAATTTGTAAGCAGATCTTCGAAATTCAGAATAGCTGATCGAATAAAGCGACCGAAATGTAAAAATAGTATATTATAATACAAGTTTTATGAGACAAATAGTGGCGCACGAGTTGTTGGTGGGCACGACGAACGTAGCGAGGACTGCCCACATGGAACGAGTGCGCCAATACGTCTTATAAAACGAGTGTTATATACTATTTTTCTACTTTGGGACATTAATTTTACAAAAGATTCGAAAATTGCGGTTGTCATCTTACAATCTAGAGGAGTTTAATTTTCAACCGTTGGTAGTTATGGTCAAATTTACAAATACGATAAAGGCGAACCACTAGCGATATGCTAGCGATTTAAAGGCGATTTCGTGTGGAACGGTTCGGTTGCGGTTCGACTACCGATTTACACCAACCATTTCCACATGGCGATTGATGACGTAACGGTTGCAGTTGGTTCGATTCGGTCCGTCAAAATCTTGAACCTGCCTGGCAAGACGGTTTGAAATATCGGTTCGTTTGGTTTGTCATTTTTAGGTTATAAGTTGTAAACTGCTGGTAAAATGGATAGGTATGTCATTACTGTCATATTTAACAGTAAGTGGGGCACCTAACCTATGAATCGAACCGGATCATTATCCTTCGAGCGGTTACTGACGTTTCAAAAATTATGACGTTTTAGAACCGTTCTGTCAACCACATCCAACCGCCAACCGGAACCAAATCGAACCGTTTAGCCACGCGAAATCGCAGCCTTATTTGACACCACGGCAATATCATCAATCTTGGAAAACTAAAAGTCACTAAAAGTTTGTGATCTACTATTTTCCTAACGACGCCGAAAGCGGTCTCGTTATGAGTTTATAACGAACGCAAAGTAGAAAAAGCGAATGGCATGAAACTTATTTGCTATAATATTTGAATCTGCCGTGGAATTGCTGATTCTACCACAGATGCCAAATGCATAAAATTAAAAATCAGGGATTCAAAATGTCAATAAAAATGACAAGAAAAACGAATTGGCATGAAAACAGGGGTTCCAATAGGGCAACTGTAAAAAGATGGTATGGACATGATCCTATGATATAACTAGAAATGAATATGATGTTTAAAGATTTCTGATTACAAATCTAATGTCAAGTCTTCAAAATTCAGATGTTTCATATACGGTGACTAAAAGCATCCATCAATATATAGAACATTTGTTACTTTTTAAATTAGAACGTGTTCGTTAATTCACTTGCACTAGTAGATTTCTAGGTAATATTCGTCTGAGATATGTCTAAGATCCAAATATATTTTTTTTGCTTTAAATTCAGGTTTTTGTTGAGTGTAAAGCAGGTAAATTTAGTCTTAGATAAGTAATCGTGAATAAAATGGGTAACCTTGCTTCAAATCTTTTGGCATATTTTTAATAACGGACACAAAGATCATTAATTTACAAAGATCACAATTTACATGTTTTACATATAAACATTTTACAGTTCTTTTAATGCACTTATTTCTTTTCTATGCTATTTCCTTACGAAGTTCATTATTTTGACTTGCTTTTCATGTAAAATCGGATGAAAGCGGATAGCAACTTCTGTTAGCTACGAATACTACTACCTATCAAGGACACATTATTTGTTAAAATATTACGTCCTACAATTATTTCATGTATATTACATACATTGAACACTAAATAACGACTACACTGCTATTTCAACTTTTTATACCCCCCACATTTACTGTGGTCAGGGTATATTGAGTTTGGCACAACATTTGTAACACCCTTAAGGAGGCGTGGCAGATATAGACTAATATGTGTGTATTTCATCAGTATTGAAAACTGGATCGATTTAGCTATGTCCATCTGTCCGTCGGTCCATCTGTGTACACCATAACTGCCGTACTTTTAATGTAATTGATCTGAAATTTGGTATACAAGCTTATCTCTTAAAAAGTAAGGATAAGTTCGTGAATCGTCAAAATCGGTTCACTTTTTTTAATATTTTAAGGTGGGGGGTATTTTAACTTCAGCACGGCTGAAGATAATTTTCTTACTACTTTTAGATAACTTTATTCTATTTAAAATATATTATGCCATTGTTGTTATGCTGATGATATTGGTAGACAAGAGTCGTACAGTTTCGTACAGTTTCAAATAATAAAAATGTTTATACTTATTATTGCAGTTTTCGCATTATTGTCCACATTTGCATCATGCACTTGGTCAAATATTATGTGTTATGACATTTGGCATGCATTAAGGTATAATTATTATTAAACTAACTCTCGAATAGAAACATCTGAACTTTTGTGACCGTAGATCAGTGAAGCAGAATATCGGTAACAGAAAAGCAGAAAATTTCCGAAAGATGACGTACTATAACATATACGGTTGGCTACTACCTGTTGCTTTAGCATTAATATACAAATACGATGCCCAACACAGATATATTCTAAAATTTCTTCATTTAAGTAAGGGAGGTATACAATGGACAATATTTTAGTTAATAATTGATTTCTATGTTGCAGAAAGGAAACAGTTCAATACAATATTCTACTTTTTACCATTAGCTATCTTCTCACTTATAGATGCGGCGTGTTTCACCCTTACACTATGTTATATAATTCGGGCAAAATCGAATTTGAATCGCCTTCAAAACTCCGATGTTTCAGCGAGAAATCGAGAAGTTTTGGTTCTGTATACAACAATGACCGTAAAGCTTTTTCTTCTGATGGGTGTAACTCAACTGATGTCTACAGTATATAGCATCATCCATATGAAGGATTTCAAGATGCAGTACAATGTTCCGATTTTCTTCCAAATAGTTGATAACGTTGAAGGTATGATCTAAAAATTATTTTAGGAAAAAGTAATTCAGTTGTTTTATTTAGGGGTCATCCTTTTTCTGGTTCTTGTTTTCAAGTGGAACTGCTTAAAATCCGTTGTTAAAAGAGGGAATATATTTTCTAGGTTCATGACCAGTTCAACTACTGAAGTTCAGGACAACAACACATGAAGTATCCATAAAAGAATTTGTTTTTTAGAATGTATCTTGTAATTGTATGTTGAATACCAAACACAGGTGTACAATGAAAATGTATTTATGAATGAATGTGCTGTGAGTCATAGATTTTTGTTCGCTAAATTTAAATATGACCCCCATTTAAAATTTGAATATGACCCCCCAGTATGTAATCACATCAGATTTTCGACTACAAATGAGGTTCAGTCTATGGTTTTTTGGTCCTTTATTTAAGACATTGCCGACGTTTCGCTGCGTATCTTCAGCTTCATCAGGGAAATTCCTGGGAATTTCGCAGGTGTCGGCCATTTCCAAGAGCGAACCTACTCTTTCAATTTTATTAAAATTAATTCGGGATTAGTGGCGTTGTACACGTTGAAGAGTTTTGTTAGTAGTGTTATCGTTTGATGTACTGTTCGTTTCAGTTAAGTTGAGCGGTCTCGGGTGGGGCATAAATTCGCGGTGGCGTCAAATCCATAGGCGCGCCGTATAATTTTGTGATGGGTACCGGTAAAATTTAAGTCAATTATAAACAGACAAAATCTATTGTTCTCGAATTATGTCAATACTCTATTGTTAAATAGAAATCTAAAACATTTAAAAACAGTATTTGCAGATTTATAGCACATAAAAAATATTTAAATGTCAAAGTCAAAATGACTGTTTGACGTTAAATAAATAAAAATACATACTCAACACAACATTTGCTATTAAAAACGAATACATATGTGACCAGACACGGACAAACCGTCGTAGTAAAAAAAAAAGCGATTTTGACGGAATCAGGTAGCTCTTCCTATTGGCAAACCGATGCAGACAAAATCAAAAAATCGTTTTTTATTACTAGGGCGGTTTCTCCGATTCAGGTCACACATTATAACAGTAACAGAAAATATATACCAACAATATAAATGCTTAAATGATTAATAATACTTATTTTTAATATAACTATTCACGGGACTTCACGGTAGGAGTCCTGCAAAGATTCTTGGTCGGAAGAGGATGTCCAAAACGGTTCATCTCAGTACTTCGACATTATCTTTTTCCCAGTATAAATTTTCAATACCAATCACATGTTTCGCGTACCCCTTCCCCTTTTCAGGCGAAGTTGTGGCAGTGTCATGCTGAGGTACATTTTTTAAGGCTGTTATGGATAACTCGCCAGTCGTGTAATGGCCCCGAATATAACGCTTTACGTCCGCCCAGGCAAGTTCAATCGGATTTAATTCACACATGGCGGTAATAGTAGAGGAACGTGCCCTTCATTTCTTATAATCTCATCAATTTTATAGTGTTTTTCTCTATCCTGGCTGGTCGCATGCGGATTTATTTTGGCCATCAATTCAGTCTTCCTTAAGGATAGATTGTGAGCAACATGCATCTTTTGCAACCATGAACTTATGAACTCAAAATTGCCACATTTAATATAATTTCACGGGCACAGCTATGGAGAATTTGACCCCGTTTTCATGGCATTATTACCGCCGTGCCGCTACTTAAGATGTATAGAAATAAATGCCGCTTCATAGCATAGGTGGACAATGTTACATTCCTTAGACCGCTCACCTTATCTGACACGAACAGTACCTTATTGTAGTTCATGTTTCCTTGACGAGAGTCCTTTATAGTCACAAGCCCTGATGAAGCTGAAGATACGCAGCGAAACGTCTTAAATAATGGACCAAAAAACCATAGACTGAACGCGCGTTTTATTTTATTTACTTTGAACAAACACGCAGTCGATAGTAGCTTTCCTTTCAATAATAATAGTATTTATCTACGACTCACATATAATAAGTTGATTGCATACGTATCTATGACTATATAATCCCCAGCATGATACGCGCCAAAGATTATAATGACACTAGCTTTGTATAATAATGACAGTTCGTTCAAATAATGACTTCTTTCTTTGAACGAACTGTCATAATTATACGAATGTACTGTCAAAGTCAGTCTAAACCTACGTGGATGACAGTTATTTGACATTTCGCCTCGCCACCATTGACAAATACATTTAAAAGATTTGATATAAAATGGAATTTATGAGTCGTAGATAAAACGTCGTATTCGACTCACACACAACTGATATAAATCCGTCGCATGTTTATACGCTCGCCTACGGCTCGCGTATAAACTTCATACTCGCGATTTATATCCTTAGATATGTGCTCGTCAAATAATATACTATTATTTGCCCAACAGAACAAAATTATAGGACAATTTTCCAAGAAAGTATTGCATAATACATGTATCTAAAAAATATAACAATAAAATAAAAATTTAAAACGTAAGCGCAAAAGAATTATACAAAACAAAAATCAAAAATCAAATATCAAAGCGACAAGACGAGAATATTAATCGGAAACACCAAATTACTAAGGAAATTTATCATCAAATATATTATTGGCATTTCGTGACATATGGTTCAGTTGGGCCCTTAAAGCCAATGTTTGTTCTGGCCAGAAGAAGTATAAAAGTCGAGGTATATCGGGCAGAAGTCCTAGGAACATGAAATGACACACCTCCAAGCAACATTGGGTAGTCTACAACGTTATGGCGGAGCTTTCTTAAAGATTGGCACGTACCTCACGACGATGTTGTAGGGACTGAAACTCGTGTTCTACGAGCAAGAGGCCATAGTCATGGCCCTAGTTAGTCCCTGGACAGGATAAATACCTGTCTGTCGAAAGCTTAGATACTTTAGAAATTTTCGTTGTATTCGCTCAATGGCCAACTGATGTGCAGTGTAATAGGGGTACCAGACAGGAGAGGCGTATTCCAATCTGCTTCGAACGAGCGCACGGTACAAAGACTTCAAACAAGTGGATCATTGAACATCCTGCCCCTCCTCAGCACAAACCCGAGAGAGCGAGAGCCAGCCGAACACACATTCTCCACGTGACCAACAAAACTCAGCTCCTCGTCAAACCAAACACCGAGATCCTTACCAAACACCGAGATCATGAAAATGAGAAGAAGGGATTTTTTTGATAGTGAATGAACCCACACAATAAATGTATGAAAAAAATCCATTTTTAAATACAATGCTTTATTAATAAATAATTGTACTAAAAATTAAAAAAAAAGGAATTTAGAAATTTTTTGAAAAAATCACCTATAATTTTCCTTTTATAAATTCATGCATTGTCACCGTAAATCTTGGGAAGTAAAATATCGATTACTAGATTTAAACGTTTATTTTTTTATTTTGAAATCTCGCCAGACCTCTCCCGAGAAACAACTGCGCATCGATTTGAAGTGTTTCAGGGCGTATGTGTGCCTGCACCACTGGACCACCCTAATATTCATTTAGCCATAAGTCATAAAAACTTTGAAGTGCGATATTTCGGCCGAAAACAAAGGCCGATCGGAAAATTAGTTATTTAGTATTTTTTACTTAGAATTTAATCCTGAATTGGGTTATGGATAATCCTGTATTACAAAGAACCATTTTTCATAACTTGAATTTTGCAGACCTGTGCAATAGGGGTGTCCTTATTTTTCAATTTCTTAAAATCAAAATACGTACCCGCCAATTTTTTTCCTTTATATCAGTAGAAAACCCCAAAATTTGAGGTCAATCGGAATACGTTTAGTGGACGCGCATCGAGGTCAAAGTTCAGCGTTTTATGGTTATTCCTTTCAGGGGAACTCCGCTCAAATATAATTAATAATTCCAACAGTTCTTTGGCAGTTCTTTCTTTCAGCAGCTTAAATGTAGTAAGTAATACTGCTGAAAGGGGAGTATGCTTTAAAAACTATGTAGCAAGTTCATGCATTCAAAACAGTAACACTGACTGTTCATTTCAACAATGATTATGTTTTAAAGTGTTTAATTACATGTATGATTCGGGTCCATGTTGCAAAGAGATGTGTATACATTAAGAAATAAAATCCTCTTAAACTTTGCAATATTTTTATTAGATATGCTCTGGTACCGGTTTCGACATTACGTCATCTTCAGCCAGAAATCTGTACAAGAAAAAACACGACAAATAGCAAATGGAATTAAATAAATAATAAAAACTTACAGTCAATTAACGTCAACAAGTGTACATCCCATCAATCACAACTATTGGCACGTGGCGAGGGTACATATATGTATAAAAATCGGACGAGTACATTTAAAATTATGTGTGTTACCCCACAAGCGGTCGTAGCTCAACAGGACGCGACGGTATGAATTTTCCGATGAGAACGGGAAAAGAGTGGGGGCGTTCTTTCGGCGATAGCAGTAAATCAGAGAGTAAAATCAACGTCAATAAAATCCTTTGAAATTTAGTTAGAGGTGAGCACAAAGATACTTACAAATCAAATCGAACAAAATGAAAAGTCAACAAAACCAAATATAAATGTATACATATACAACATAAGACAAGCTTTCAATTGGGAGAATTGAAAAAAGAAAAAAACTCTTTAACATAAAGAGGGGGCGGGGGTGCAAACAAAAGAATGCAATAATATTTCTGGGGTTGGGGAACCTCCGAGAAAAAACACAAAAATGAAAAGTGGTATCAAAAAATACAAGAACTTGAGCAAAACATCACAGGAAGCCGGCGGCAAGTGTCAGGGCAAGATGGCAAAGAAAAGCAAATGAAAATTACCAATTAAGAACCTCACAAGGAGGGGGGTGAGCAAAAATCCAAAAATCAGCAACAAGACAGAAAAAGGGTGAAGCCCACAAATGAAAAAATTAAAGTTTGAATAAAACTTTGAGAATTAAAGGTAAGAAAATAAAGGTTTATATAAAAACTCTGTCTGGGTGTTAATGAGGGTACGAGGAGACTTCCTGTGTCGCTCTATTTCAAGCTGTTCCAAAAGGTCCAATCTATAGCCCTTCTGACATTTATGAACCAATTTAACATGATCAAAATCAAACTTATGGCCGGTTTCAAGCATATGTCTGTAAATATTAGAGGTCTGTTGGTACTTGTGCTCGCTAAGACGTGCCGCCAGCCTCCTGTCCGTTTGGCCAATATAAATAGCGTTACAATTATGACATTTCAATGAATAAACACCACTCTCTTGCAATATAGATTTTGGCACTTGGCGTTTCTTCGATAGAATGTGGAGGATTTGAGTGTTAGTTTTGAAAGCGGGAACAACGTTATAGGGTGTGAGGATTTTTGGGAGTTTCAAACTGAAGGGTTTATAAAGGATAGGGTTGGGTTGTGCAATTTCTCTGGTGTAGAGGGGGTCTGTAGCGATTCTGGTTTCATGCAAAATTTTTTAATTAACCTTTTTAATCTTTTTAACCATTTTAATTACAGGTAGTAAAAGCCTATAAAAGAGCGTATAAAGCAAAAAAGGGCTGACTTAAAACAATCATTTTCAATTACTTAAATAAAGAAACTAATATTGTGAATAAATCTCACTGTATGCTACTGTATACTAATTTGGCTTTTGGTTATTCCCACTGTCCCTAGGTTAAACGTGTGGGAGCATATGCAGGGTTAGGGGAAATAACCAAACAGCAAATTTGTTGGAAACTTAAAACTGACACTAGAATTTTTTTTAGACTTATTCAACACAAATCCAAACTTTGTCAAAAAATGGTTATAATTAAATTGGTTAAAATGGTTAAAGCTACTGAGAAAAATAGTAAGCACTTATTGCAGACAACAAAATTCTTGACAAAAAAGATTATGTTCGATAAAGTTTGTGATGAAGGGGTTATTTGGAGGTATGTGTTGAACGGACGGAAAACGCTGAACTTTGACCTCGATGCGCGACCACTGAATATGATGGTAATGACTTCAAATTTTGGAGGTGTTTTCTACTAAGATAAAGGAAAAAATTTGGCGGGTACGTTCTTTGAATTTTTAAAAAAGAAATCCGTATAAATACGGATCTCCCTACTATGAAATTATATTACTTTTACATACATGTCGTTTTCAGTAAACATGTTTGTTTCAATTTTTACCGACGAGCATTAAGGGTCCATTCTAAAAACATCCCAACTTCGAAACAAAATATTTCGTTTGATGTTCTTTTTTTGCCGGGAGTGGTTAGCCTGTCCAACGTCAATCCGTAGTCACCAGTTAGTTATAGGCGGTGTTTAAAGCTCCTGACGTCTGCTGTCTAGACCGGGCTGCAGTAATATGGGGAAATAAATATGACTGGCAATTACGCTTTATTATCGCAATTATAATGTTTAGGTTACAATAAGTACTAAAATAAAAAATATGTTTTTGCATCATGAGTTGGGCTAGATGTTTTATATTTGAAAGAAAACATAGATGAAGAAGTAAAATTATTTTTTATCTTTCCAAAAAAATATTTTTCAGCCTACACAACTCGTTATATATCTAAGTAATTACACTGACAATTTCATAAACTTTGAACAATAAATAACAGTTTTATTTGAACACGCGTTTTAGGGGAGGTAGAACTGGGTCTTAACAACAGCATTCGGTTGCAATTTTATTTCTGAAATGTTTTTTTACTTCTCTTACTATTTCTATGACATTTTAAGTAAAATGTAATGCGGTCTGAGAGGTTCTTAGGTTGTTTAAATTGAAGTTAGTATTTAGATATACACACACACAGAAACTTAGTGAAGAACAGAATCTTGTTTCATATATCAAAATAATATTTATTTATTTTTACATTCGAAAACAAATTTTGGGTTGATTTATCCCAAACGAACAGACAACTGCGTCGATGATGATAATTTCGATATACCTACCGCTAGGCGAGCTGAAATCGATTTTCAGTAAAACGCCTCGCTATTTATAACCAAATCCAGGGAAGTCCCCGGTGGGTAATACCAATCGGATTTAATTTGAATTTAATCGGAAGGTCGGTATCATGCCGGGGTAATAACCTTCCAAAATCTACCGCCAACCTTGACCTTGCGGTGTCTGTTCAAATCACACAATTTAAATTGCCCATTCACAGAGACCAACTGTGAAAGCGACGCTCATCAGTGCCGAATAAGGCGTCGATTTGTTTGTGTGTGATGATTGCCAGGATTTGGTTCGAACAGCTAAACTATTAATTTTATATATAGTATGATAAAGTCATGTGCCTGGCCATTACAGATTTTTTAGAATATACACTAGGGTGCTGAAGCGTCCCGAATTTTGTCCCGATTTTTAAAGATGTTATTCATATGTCAAGAATTTCCCATACACCAGCCATCAAAGGAATGATTTTGTTAGCATATAAAAGTGTACCATACTTTACTCAACAAAGTGACTCTGTCGTATCCAAAAGAAATGTAGGTAATTGAGATATTTTCTAACCAATTTTGAAAACATATTAGCGTATTTAGTTAGGAGGAATCGTTAGAGCTAGTACGTCCTATAGAACATAGCTTAATTTTGTATCAATGATCTCATGTTATACATCAAATTATAGATAAAGGTGCATTGTTGTGGTAATGTATATGTATAATTGTTATTATTGTATAGATGCCACGTGATAAATTACATATGTCTGACTCATGTACTCAAAGAAGTGATATATGGGATATTGAAATTTCAACGCGAAATTTTGTACACATATACAGGAAGGTGTAACTTAGAACTATTATGTGATACTTTTTTCAATTTAAATTTTGTTCGCCGTACAAAAAAATCGCATAAACAGTCAATTTTATGTCAGATTCAGTAACTTTTTGTCTAAAACGATCAAAAATATCAAAAATCTATCATTAGACGGAAAATTGTATACCTTTTATCTTTAGTTTGGTGTATAGTTTTTAAGATTCTGTGAAATAATAGCTAAGAAAACCCCTCAGAACTTTTACGTGTTTTGTGAGTAGAATGTAGGGGGTACGGAGTCCCCTTGTGTTTACAGAATTGACTGTTTATTCTGTAAAAGAACAGATCTGTTGTATAGAAATTTCAGTCAGGTTTGACCAAATTCTATAGTAAACATTGTTGACGGACAACGTAGGTACTACTTTGAGCTCCTGATGGGGTGAATGAATGGCATTCTATAGTCATAGAAATGCAACACTTTCACAAAAATAATAATTAACTTGTTCAAACGTGTATGGTGTTTGTAATTTAGTCAAACTGATTTTGATTAATTTTAAATTTTAATCGATGCTTATTTGTAATAAAGAAAAATATTATTATCAAATTTCGGTTCAAAGGAAAACATCATCACTTTATTGTTTATAAAATTTCTTTAAATATTTGAAATTAAATTGTAATCACATATTTTTCATTAATCTAAAAATATTACATTCCGGATAAATAGTCAAGAAAAGAAAATTTAACAACAACTTTAGAAGAGAAACTCCATGATTCGAAATCAGTTCTAAACAACCGCAAAACTACACTTTGGTGTAGTTTTCTGTGTAGTTTTGTGAAATGCAATAGACATATTGCATCTAATAAGTACAAATAATAAGCCACAACCTGGATTTAAACCAGGCATCTTTTGGTATCCAGCACAATACACAAATATCTCTGGTATCGGGGCCTATGACATGCTTTTTTTTAGTTCTTTATAGGGTAAAGTACACAGTCATTGGCACTCCAAAACGTTTTCACCCAAGTACTTCAATGCGAATAAAATACGAGTGTCAACCACTTTTTCGTTTGCACTACTTATTTCAATTGGTCATTACGGTATGTCCGTACAATATTTTCAATTGTATTCTTAGAAAAATGTAAAAAGAAACTTAAAAAATAAAGAATCACTAATACCTAGTTTCGAAACCTAACTTTATTTCTATTTATCTACCGCTAATCAAAAAGCCTTGCAATACTTAAGTTAAAAGAATGTTTTAGTCATTGACAATATGTTATTTATAACCCACCCCCCGGATGTCAGCGTCCCGATTTAGAGTATTAAAAAGTTGGTCACCCTAATATACACCCGTAAAATGCACACTCGTGAATCGTTGTTTCTCCTTTAATCTTCACCTCGGGATTCGGAAGGTGTCCTTTCTCGTGCTAACGGTGGTGAGGGTTCTTAATCGTTCTACTCAGTGAAGCTGGTCAGCTTCGGGCACTTACGTCTTGTGTTACAATCGTGATTTTTGCTTTTACAAATGACATCACTCAATCTATTGAGAAAAATTGTCATATGAATTTGTAGTTAGTGATGTGAAAAAATTATAGGGGGAAAAAAAGGATAAGGGTGTCCTTCCAAATATTTATGATTTGTTTGGTTTTAGATATGATGCCTGGGAGAGGGTCTTTTTTAATTTCAATATAATTATTGTTTTTGAAAAATTCAAGGGTATTATCTATGTAAGTTTGGCCAGGGATGATGACAACACCCGCGTTTTTATCAGCCTGAACAAGTATGGCACTAGAATCACTCAATTTAGATTTAATGTGTTTGGTAGTTTTCCAAAGGGTTAAAGATGAAGGGTTATTTTTATATTGACAAGAATTTTCTTTTTTAATGAAAGGGATAAGGTTGTTGCGGATTTTTGTGTGTTGAGGGTTTTTTACAAATAGCAGAATCTATTTCTATTGAAGTTGTGATAAGGTTGGTGGAGGGAGGTAGGGTAAATTTGTGACCTTTATTAAGTAAATTGGTCTCATCAGCGGTGAAAGTAATGTCAGTCAAGTTAGTAAAATGAGAGTGGTGCTTACTGTTATATTTCTTCTGGGTGATAGTGGTAAGTCGTTCAAGCTTTTTTGGTCTGAGGAACGTTAACTTCAGTTCCTTCTTCCTCATGTCTTCAGCTGCTATACAGATCGATTCATCGTGGGCGTGCTGTATGATGTCCTCAACTTGGAGGTGGTGGTAAAATTATACCACACACCTGCCGACCGAAGAACCGCCACCCCCTTTTTTAAGACATGTGTAGCTTCGTAATGTTTTTATACAACTGACAGTGAGTGTTTTTTGATTGTCTATTTAACTTATTAGTATATCTTGTATTTTTATTGTAGATACAGCTGAAGATGACCGCATGGTCGTAACCGGTACTGTGTACATTTAAATAAATCTTGCAAAGATAAAGAGGCTTTTTTCTTCTTTCCACTAATTTGCTTATGATGAACACTCTCAATATGTTCCTTTACAGCCATAGTTAATTATTATGATACATATTAATTATTGACTATCCTGGCGAACATAGAACAAAACCAAACAAAAAATTGTGTCTGCCGAGATTGGATTCATTTATTTTTGTTTAACTAAACTTTTGACTCTCGATTTTGAGCTCCTTGGGACACGGGTTACTATGTAATGATCGATCTTAAATATCAAGAGAATTAAGTAAGGATATAAAATAACAAACTGAGAAAGTTCTGGATAAACCAATTTAAACTTCTCAAAATAAGTAGTAGCCTGATGGACACCGTGGCTATGGTTTCGGCAAATAAAACCTATTTGCCCAGGCAAAAACCATTTACCCAGAATAGTGTAGCAAGAAGGCCGATATGAGACCAAAGTAAAAGAATTATCCAGTATTGTCCAGAAAAAATGTAAATATATTTTCCACAAGAACCTGTGACTTAATATCACGATAATAAGTATGATATTACCAAAAATACATCATATCGTATATTATGGGATAAACCAGTTAGTATTTCCCGAGGAGGAGGACATGAAATACCACAAAATTTCCTAAGGAAAATGCGAAAACAAAATTGTAAAGAATTCAGATATGTGAACCCTAGTAATTAGGCCAAATAACTGCCGATGCCAAATGTGCATTAACACAATGTCGATTATATTCAAGATATAGGAGACCAATAACTGAAATGTATGTATGGAGATAAATTGAGATCAGTTCAATCCGAATGCAAATTATCTCAATGCAATAGTTTACGTGAAAATGGCGGATGCGCCGGGATTTTAATTAATTTGCATTCGGATGATATTTTTCTCAACCATATTGAAAATAATCAAATTATTCACCATAGCAATCCTTACAATTATCATGTCCGGAAATGGCTTCGTTATGTTGATGACATTTTCTGCATATGGAGTGGTACACCTGTTGAACTTGATAACATGCTTGAATATTTAAATACTCTACATCCTACTTTGAAATTCACTGTTGAAATCGAGAAAGATAGACAACTGAACTTTCTCGATCTGACCATTTCCAGACATGACAACAATCTTTCATTTGACATATACAGGAAACCCACCTCTATCCCTACCATAATCCCATACGATTCTGCCCACCCTATCTCCCACCGCATAGCTTCCCTCCGTTCATATTTTAGTAGAGCATTGACATACCCCATTCAACAAATCCGCAAAACCGAGAAATTATCGTATATCAACAACCTTGCTCTTGAGAATGACTTTCCCCAGAAACTTATTTCCAAAGTGTTGCATGACACCAGAATCACTCTAGATCTTCTGCTTTCCCGAGACCCACTCCTCCCCACCCCTGCTTACCGATCCTTCACTTACAATACCACTAGGTATAAACTGCCTAAACTTTTAAAACCCTACAACATTACACCTGCTTTTAAAACAAAAACACAATTGATCAGTATCTTGTCAAGTCAGCGACATTCCTCTAAAACCATATTACAAGAGAGCGGTGTTTATTCCGTCTCATGCTGTAATTGCGACGCCATATATGTTGGACAAACTGGCAGGAAGCTTGCTACTCGCTTGAGTGAGCACAATAACCAGCCCAAATCAAATTTGTACAGGCATAAGATTGAGACAGGTCATAAGATTGATTACGAGAATGTTAAATTACTCCACAGATGTCCTAAGGGGTACAAACTTGACCTCCTTGAACAGCTGGAGATAGAGAGACACAAGAAATCTCCACACTATAACCTCATTAACAGTCAAACTGATTTTTTCTATCGACCTTTATTTTCTTACATTTAAATGAGATTTCTTGCGCCTCTGTTATTTCATTTCATTTTATTAAAAAAAAAAATTTATTGTGTTTTTTTGTTGTTCGCTTTTGCGACCGGCGAGCTTCCTTGCCTTTAATTGCTAGTTTTTGTTTTTGTTCCTGTTTTTATTGTGTTATCTTTTTGTCGTCAGCATTGTTTGACTTGTTGCATTCTTTCATTTCTCTTCGTTGATAACATTTTCCCCTGGTGCTGTTATAGAATTAAACCCCCCACCTAACTTCCTTAATATACGCTGTAGGTCACGACGTTCAGTTCTGATATGAATATTCGTCCGGCCTCACGGACAATTTTACCTCAGTCAGCGGAAAAAAATTGTTTTTTAAATGCGCAAGTGGTCGTTTACGTAAGTTTGTATTGTAAATTATTTTTTGTTTTTTACTTAACTCTTCGAATTTATCATTAGACGTTATACCACACACCTGCCGACCGAAGAACCGCCACCCCCTTTTTTTAAGACATGTGTAGCTTCGTAATGTTTTTATACAACTGACAGTGAGTGTTTTTTGATTGTCTATTTAACTTATTAGTATATCTTGTATTTTTATTGTAGATACAGCTGAAGATGACCGCATGGTCGAAACCGGTACTGTGTACATTTAAATAAATCTCCAAAGATAAAGAGGCTTTTTTCTTCTTTCCACTAATTATAATTCTTTGCAACATGGACCACACCCAGATAAGCAAACTAATTTTTTTTTAAGTAAGGACCAACCTGTGTTTGACCACCCCTGTTTGTTTTCAAATCTATAATTTATTTTTTATTTGGAAAATAGCAAAATACGTATTGACATGCAGTTGATACTCTTAATTGTTAAAATGTTAAAAATTATTTTGTATTATTTTAATTAAAATGTGTTAAAAATTAGATTATGTTTATTTAATCGTAATCTTAAAAAGGTAATTCTGAAAAGTGTAGTACAACAATAATACTATAATAAGCCATATCATGTTAACAGAAATGAAGAGGTGGGTAGATTTTAACAATTACAGGTACGTCCAAACAATTTCACATAATTTCAAACCTAACTTTATGCCCACACGTCATGACTCACACGCGTTATCGTGATTGAAACCAAAATTCTATTTGCCCACAACGGCTCTGTTTGGTTTGTATTTGTCTAGGCAAAATTGGTTTAAAATATAAATAAAGATTACAAACCCATTTGCCTAAGTAAACCTTTTTGCCAAGGCAAAAGCGTTTTACCTAAAATAACCACTAGCCTACGACATATAGGTACACATCAGGGTTGCCACCTTTATGTAATTGTTTATGAGGACAGTAAGTGGGTGAAAATATTGTCCACATCATAATGCCACATAAAACAATCAAATAATAAAACAAACTATTCTTGAAATATAACAAAAAACCAATACTACATTACTTTATTAAATATGCAAAAATAATATTTTGCTGTGGTAATATCACATAAAAATAAAATTTAGGTATATTCTCAAAAACTACCATGTAAACCGAAATTTCCCTACCGAAATTTCAACATAGCATAGTGTGTGGCTTTAAACTCGTCGACTTTTTGGAGCCAACTTTCGGTGGTTAGCCAGGAATTGTTGAATTTTGTATTTAAGCTTATTTTTTTTTAGGTGGCGCAATTTATCATTATTGCTGTAATTACGGTAAGACGTAATAGGTCGGAAAAGAGTAAAATATTAAATTTTACCGAATTGTTCAAAACATTTGTAGGTTAGGTTAGGTAGCCCAATTTCATCCTACACCGAAAGAAAACTTTATTTAATTCAAATAAAAATTGACTCAAAGAAATCTGGTGTTTCAATAAAGGCAAAAAAATATTTATTTGCGGATCAAAATGGATTTGTTTGAGATATTTGTATGGTTGAAAGAGAGTTTTTTTTTGTGTCAGCTACTTACGTTTTCAGTTGAAATTTACAATTTGTGTATATTAACGAACTACATTTATTTAGTTCAAATAATTATGATTGTGTTGAGTGAAAGAATTATAATTTTTTAAATTGACGAAATTGTTGGTTGAGTTCAAATGCGATATTATTGACCTATTATTGACTAGAACTTTTCGAACGGTACAATAGAGCACAATCTCCACGTGTCACCACCTTTTGGGATGTAGCATGGTTAGGGTAGCAAAATGTACGCTGATACAGAATCGAAACTTGAACCTGCATGCACTGTGCTCTATACTGCCTATCACACGGCGTTTTTAACAATTTAGCCAGACGCATAACATCCACTGAGCGGTGGGCCTTCACCAGTCTACTATTTATACTCAAGATAAGGCCCCACTGCGAGGAGACTGTTTACAGCGCCATCTAACAACACAGTTGGATGAGGTATTCACACTAAAAATATATTCATTTGAATCAAAATATGATTTCTTATGCGGTAGTAACTATGTTTAAGCCAAAGCAAAAATATTTCTTTGATGGAAATAAATCTCTTCTTGTATACAAATATAATTATTTGAATGAAAGTTAGATTTCTTTGGTGTAAAGAAACGTCTTTTTAAATTTAAACACTTTAAAGAAAAGTAATTTTTGTTTGAATCCAAATATATTTGTTTGACTTAAATAAATATTTCAAATAAACTAATCTCTACATGCAAATAGACTAGAGCATTCAATGAAGCAAATATTGTTGGTGTCAAAGAAATATGTTTTGATACATAAGAATAAATTCAAAAGAATATATTTCTTGAATCTTTTCTATCTGTGTACACGAGGACAATAGGTATCACGCCGAGGACACGAGGACAAATGATTCGTACGAGGACAATCCTCGTGAAACAAGGACAGGTGGCAACCCTGGTACACATATACGTTTAGGTTCTATTCTGTTCAACAAGTCTGTCTGTTAACTAAATGTAACCGGCCTAAAACCAATATCTTGGTACTGTATTATTTTCCCAAACCTTTCTGAATAACTCAAATGGAATCTGTAGACTTTTTGCTCCCATCGTTTTAAATTATATGAAAACGTTGCTCGTCCCACAGCCAGTCCCTTGCCATTCTGTATTTCCTCTGCTCCACGTGCTACCTTCTTTTATGCTTCCTTCTCAGTCTCTGTCCACCACAAACCGTTTGTTAGTAGCTATGACGGCCGTCCAGTCCAGTCAGACTGTCAATCGTCTCTATAAAATATTGTCTACTCCACGTTTCAATCTTTTCCTTCACCTGTCACCTTCTATCTGTCAACTATTTTGCTTTATATTGTTATTCATCTTTGCCTCTCCCCACATCTCAACATGCGTGTTCAATGATTTTTTCACTTCCCTGACCGGTATCATGTCCTCTACCATTTCCATCTCCCTGTTCAGGGTCCACGTTTACATTTTTCATCGTATAGACTTCTCTCAGTTTATATGTTCTTTTGTATTTATACTCGCTTAGCTCTTTCTTCCTTATGTTTTCATGTACTTCATTTTTACCTCCACTGAAAAGTGATCAGTGTTATTTATGCTTCATCACTTCTTAAACCAATTACATCGAACTATCAAACACTCTGTATGTAATAACATATTCTAATATATATTTAGGTATACTTACATAATATGATGGACTCCAGCTGAGATTATAATGCAATTCATCCATGTTGGTCATTTTATCAATAATTAATACAGTCTAACGTATACTTAGTGATAGTATCACTAAATTACAGGTTTAATTCCTGAACGATATCTAATCGATCTAAAGTGCCACAATGCATTTCATCGTCCATAACAATGCATCTATCCAGCGTTGTTACATTCTCGTGCATTATTGGATACGGCCTTTTGGCGGTAAACTATAAAATATATTATAATATTTTTAATACATTCTTTAAATTTTATAGCTTCAGCCGTTTAAAGGATGTGAATTTAACATTCATAGAATTGTGATCGAGTATGTTAATAGAGATCGTCTGTACAACTTTAAAATCAGGCCAATTATGTTGAACAGGACGAAAAGAGCATTCAATGTATGCTTCGGTACGGTACATGGTATTCCCAAGAATGGCTTAAAGGTAAGGGCAATTCCCGCCAGATAGTGTAAAATAAGTAATAACCTGGCAAACCACTAAAAACAGCAATAATGGTGAAAAGCATACCGGGTGATTCAATTTCGAAGTTCACCATGGGGATCTCGCTTATTAGTGGAGATAGAGGTTATGTTTAAATTTGGCAAAGTTTCGTATTTTTGTGCTGATCAATTTTCTGGAAAGAAATTTTAGTTATCATTTTTCATTTTAAAGATATCCTCAAAAAACTGAATTGTTAAGATATCGTTTTTAATTTTTTATTCAAAACCAAACGTAGATAGACATTTGAAACAACAACATTCACACAGGTTTATGAGAATTACGGGGTGTACTAAACGATCAATGGTCCGCTAAATTTCTGTCCAATGTTAAGAATTTTGTACGATTGGGCATTACTATGAGAACAATAATCAATCCTTATCATATCACGCTTTTCGTTATTGGTAAACGGAATTTTACATCCACAATCAACCACAATTAAGGTTTATTTGGTTAAATGGCAAACCCAACGCTGAGTGCACCGCTTGATCCAAGTGCATTTTGTTGACGTTGCTTGGCAACAAGTCCGGCGGTCTGTAACCAAGCTCCAGTTAGGTACCTGAAGGTTTTTGATTATTACACCATTATTTTAAAAAATAATGCTAGCATGTTATACATTGCGGAAATGAGAAAATACACGACTATCGGAAAATGTCAAAATTCAACATGGCGCCCATAAGAAAAACAGAAGTTGGCCATGGTTACGCCGCCATCTTTGATGTTATTTCAAATTAAAAAATAACACTGCATTCCTTGTTAAAAAGTCGCTGTAGAATGTTGTTGTTTGAAATGTGTAGCTACTTTTCGTTTTGAATAAAAAATTAAAAACGATATCTTAACAATTCAGTTTTTTGCGTATATCTTTAAAATGAAAAATGATAGCTTAAATTTCTTTGCAGATAATTGACCAACGCAAAAATACGAAACATTGCCAAATTTAAACATAGGCTCTATCTCCACTAATAAGCGAGATCCCCATGGTGAGCCTCGAAATTGAATCACCCGGTATATTAGGGTTTATGGTCATTAGGGTGGTCCTTATTTTACAAAGTTATTTGGTTTTCTGCAGGACCCTCCCAATTTGTTCTTTTATACCCATACTTAATTATTGTGATATTTGATATGTGCCCCAGGGAGCTCAAAATCTGCAATAAGTTTAATTTAATTAAATTTACATAACATAGTTATTTATTTGCTTATTATCTTCTAAAACGCATTTATTTTCTCTAAAGCTAAACACAATTTGGAATGTCTACATACCAAAAAGAGTTTCAAACATTTTCCAAATCTCGGATGCTACGGACCGGCTTTTTGTGTCAGAAAACAAAACCAGGCAATTTTTGCTTTAAAAAACATGCAAAGAAGCCCAATAATATTGCTAAAGTAACTGGTATTATCGTCATACTTTTCATGTGCAGTTTACGCTTACTCTTAATATCAGCATTTATTTTTTTTAATATTCTATTTGAAAGGTATGGCGTGGTAATTGTAAACAATTTTTAGGGTGGGTAATTTTAATACTTTTTTTTCTGATCAGAAACGCCTAATCGAGAAAAGTGGCTCACCCATACCAGAACAACACCCTCAAAATTTTGTCAAATTGGTTAATATCTTCAGTTCGTTTTTTCAGGATCAATTTTTGAAATTTTAGGTAAAAACGTTAAATGTTCGTTTTTTTTCTGGCTGCGTTACTAATGCGTTCTAAGGGTCGCTCGACGATGAAAAGTCATCATAAACGACCACAAACTCATAATCTAAAATGCGTGTTTTCGGGCAAAATGAAGCAGTGTTTGTGCAGCTTTTTGCTCACTTGCTAGCAGTAATCCATGTGACCCCAAAGCCCACAGGCACCCCATTTGCTCTTGCGGCACCCACCCCCCGTTCTGGCACTTCGGAAACTCAACACAGGTTTACTGACTGTGACTCACAGTGGGATTTTTGTCAAAGTTGACAAGAAGTGTTCAGGTGCTGCTTCTTAATGTTTACTTACATCACTCCTTTAGCACAAGTGCATGAGGGCCGTTTAAGTGTTTTTGGAAGAGGGGGTGCATCAAAACATTATGCAGCCTCTTGGGAAGTTTGTGCGACGTTCAGCAAAGTTCCTCATTTTATTACTCGCCAGTCAATAATGTTGGTCACTCGTTGTTAAGTAAGACAAACCTCTCAATAGGGTCATCAGCAACACTCCAATAGATTATATATTGAAGATTTATGGTTATGAATATTGAAATATTTAGCAATATTCAAGGATCAAAGGTCAACTATTTCCTTTTGCAAATTATGATGCAACCCCCGTGATCCCAGTGATCGGTACCACCATCAGACAATTTCGGATAAGCACCTACGGAGCAAAGCACCGTTTGTTTTATTTTATTTGTAATTATATTGGTTTATAATCTGTATTTTGATTAACTGGTATAGTTTTGTTAATGGTTAATGGTGTCACCATCAAAGGAGACACCATGATATCTAGTGAAGTCCCAATTCCCAGAATCTCATCGGAGTCAAGCCTTCAAACCGGAATAAAATTCTTAGACGGGGCAAAGAATCGGAGCTGGCTGTAGTAGCTGGATATGCTGGGACGACTAAGATGTATTGTACCAAGTACAACAATTTTTCTGATTAGTTCTGTCTCCAATATTCTTAGTAAAAAAAGCAGCGTAGAGCTACCATAATTAGACTCTAAATTGAAAATGTTTGAAGTATAACAATTTAACACAATAGTTAAATTTTGTATATAATAGTTTACCTTGATGATCTTCTGCTGTCGGCAATTTGTATGGGGCACGTTGATCTAATGTCAAAATTGCAGCGCAACATTTTACAGCACGTTCAATAATAATGACAGTTAACTTAGCTCAATAAATATGGACCAAAGTCAATGGTTAGCAACATGTTGAACAAACTAGTGCAAAATTTAAATGTATATAATTATATATTATATTATATTATTATGTACCTATATATATATATTATGTAATTTGACTATAGATAATGAAAAATGTCTCTCGTGGTTAAAGCAACATTTATATGTTGCTTTTTATTTTTTTGTAATAATTTTATTAATTATGCTTGCATGACTTGTGGAAACTGCCTGGACATTTGAATCAACATTACCTTACAATCTTCAACTATGCAATAAAAATTCTTAAATCCACCGAAAATTAGGGTAGGCACCTTTTGTGTTTGGCCTTCGGAAGGATATAAATAGTATGAAGGTGTTGTATAATGGTACCTACTGCGTATTCATTCTTAGAATTGCCTGTCTTCGGTTTTTGTTTGTTCTAATTATTGTGTTTATCACGTACGATGTTTCGTATATCACGTCAGTTTCACAGAATTATAAATCCTTTGTGTTAGAACGCAACAAAGGTATGTCTTATGTTGACACACCTTTGTAAATAATCGTTAAGTGCAGTTGCTACACAAATATCAACATTAGTAGTAAAAAATCGTAACTCGAACAACGAATAACACAGTTTAGGGCTAGATGTACATATATGTATATGAAATCTGGGATCAAACTATGAATTACTTTATTAGAGTGCAGTTAGGGCTAAGCGTGCGGTTTTGAGCTTTGGGGTCACTTGCTTGGTGCTGGCAAGTGAACAAAAAATAACTTTGTTGTGCCCGATAACACGCAGTTTTACCACCTCCTACCCCCCTGATGTTTGAACTAGGACCACGTTTGGGAATCGATTTTGGCTTTTTGATGACTTTTTATCGCCAAACGACCCTTTACACGAACTAGTAACGCAACCCGGCCCATACTAATAAAAGCCTAACTTGTAGTGTTTTTACCTAAAATTTAAAAATTGTCCCTCAAAGCACGAACAGAAGATATTGGCCGATTCGAAAAAATTTTTGCGGGTGTATTTCTGGTATGGGTGGGCCACTTTTACCGGATAGGTGTTTCCAATCAGAGAAAAATGTGTTAAAATTACCCACCCTAATCTTTATTCAGTGCAGAGAAATTCAGACAGTCAGACGGACAAACGACCAATTCCACAAGCGTTTCGTTTTTAATGTTGAAGTCCAAAATAATCCAGCCAATTTTGAGTTTATATGTCAAAGAATTTGAAGAATTTCCAATTACCTAACTTGCCAAGAAGTTACAAATGACTCGGGTGGTCTGGTATGCTTTTTGCCATAGAGTCTGAACCTGAAGGCCGACATTTTTAATTGTGGCTAGTATTTGAGAAAAATCATGAACACTTATTGCTTTTCTGATCACAGGTATAACATTTTGAAGCAGTGGCCCATGAAAAAAGTAGATTTGACAATTTGAAAAATATCGTCATACCCTATTGCTTTCATTAAGTTTGTTTTAACCAAGTTGCTGTATGTTGGATCGAATAGTGTACTTATTTGTTATTTTTAATTAATTTCAGCTTCATCTCAAAGTATATATCATAAAAGATAATATGGAGAAATTTTTTGGTGTAGAATATAATATGGATATATGTCCTTTGATGTCTACTGCTCTTGTGACCAATACGATGTTCAAGAATTCAAATGTTACCAGCTGTCCAATGGCAAAGGTATCTAAAAGTATCAACGTTGATTGTTCGTCAATATGATGTCAAATGTTAAATTTTTGTTAACTCAGCGTAGCCGTTAGAGAAGTAATTTTTGCCTATAACGTGAAAATGCGATTATTAGAATGCTATGATGTAGATTGTAGAATACTAAAAAAAACTTTCTGACCTGAGAGAATGAAAGGGAGTTTTGACACTTGGAATTTTGGCATTGATATTCTCAATAAGTAATAACATACTAAATTTGCGACCCTCCGCCATTTCTAAAGAAAGCGCCCAAAATAAGGTTTCTGGAAATATTTCATTTGTAGTTGCTCATTAAAGAAAACTTTTGAATATAAATATTTAAATTAAAAATTTGACTGATAATTCTTTGTGGCGTAAGTACTTTTATTTAGTTATTCTCTTTTTTGCCATTTTACAATGATCTATTACATATTAATTACAATGTGGTACAAAATATAAAAGTTCTCATACAATTAAATTTTTATCAATTCCACCTCCAATATCATTCTATTGTTGCCAAAATCATTATTCGTTATCCACAAACTGTTGTTGAACGGACAACGACAGACCGTTTAAACGATGAATTTGAAACACTTATGGGGTTTTAATTATTTTATTCATGTTTCGGTATATACTGACAAATGCAATAGTGTATTTTGAGCACAATAGCACTTTTGTCTTGTCGTCCAAATGCTCATTTGTTGGATCACTATAATATATTATAGTGTTATTGAATTTTAGGTTTCCTTTAGCAAATTATAAAAAAATTATAAAAATTTATTACTGTTTTTATAAAATAAAAACTTTCTGTATACTTTTCATCGGGTCTCGGGTAGGTGCCCATATCAAACAAAAACTTTCCAAGTTGCTACGTAGCAACTACGTTAACGACTTTCGTTAACCACCTTGTTAACGACTTTAATAAGATTTCGTATTCTATACTGGAAAAATTAACCACTTGTTAAGTATTTGCGAGAGTAGTACTACACAAAAGCCGTATTTATGCCGTCATGGTTAATTTTATTTTAAAAATAAAGTTCTTATGCCACGCACTCACCTCCGTTTACGGAAGCCGGTAACGTTGAAGAATTGTGGAAACAGTGGACGCAAAAATTAAATATGCTAAATATAAACCTCCACAGAAGATAGCTGCTTAGTGAAATTGCGTAAAATGAATTATTCTTGCTGTTATTGTTATTCTCCTGAGACTTCGCGTCTGAGTGCATTTCTGAATTGTGAGGTTAGTTGATTCGGATATGTGTAACCACAAGTTTCAATTGAAGTGGTTTATTAATTAACTGGTTAAATTCTAGTAGTTGTGGTTAAAAGTTTTAAAGAATTTCCCGTTTTTTTGATACTAATTTAGTTCTTTGACAATAATCATTCAAATTTAACCGTGATAATCTTTCCACTGTATTGTTTATAAATTTAACAAACTTGTTTTAATAGTCGACGAATACAAATTTGTATTTGACTATAACATTATTTTAGTTTTATAGATATGCTAGGTAAAAACCAAAGCAAGTCTCCCTTAATTTCTGGCTATTGTTAGGTAACCTCTAAAGTAAAAATATAAATTAAATCAAAATATCATACTTACTTCATAGTAAGAACAAAATCTTTCATGTAAAGCTTCTATTTCATTTACTACTTGTTGATTTACGACACATACTAATACCATAAACCAAACATTTCGTTTTTTTAAGGTTAAAGGCTTGAAAAGTGTATAGCAGCACCTCCCTATCGGTTGCTACGTAGTTCGTAGTCACTCAGCTCGCCACTCAGCTTGTGGCAAACTATTTGACCACTGGAAATGTTACAGAATACCATTTTAAGTTTTAACAACGTTGCTAAGAAATTTCACCACTTGTTACGTAACAACTGCGTTACAGAATTGGCCTGATTGTGACACGTTCAGAACAATGTGTAATAAGCAAAACTTTATCTTAAAATAAAGTAAGGGGCAGCCTATCGAGGTCGCAAATATATAACATTTGTTAGTTAGGATGTCAAACAATGAGAAAACACGTTAAAATAAGTTTCAACTCCGTGGTGTCTGGACTAATATGACACAATCTTTTGATGGATCAAACACTAATTATTTCCTTTTTCAGGGTTATTATTGCCTAAATAATTTTTATCCTGCGGCGGAGTTACTTCCGCCAGGCGCGCCGCAATCAAAGTACATGATCCTTCTGAAGTTTTTCAATCAGGACGTGGTGGATCTTGTTACGGTTAAAATGTACTGTGAAATAAAGTACAAAGTACGTTAAGAGTGAAATAATTTAGTATTAATCCTTGTTAGTTTTTGAAATAAGTAGCACCGTAATTAGACAAAACATAAATAAATAATAAATAGATAAAAGTCCATAATAAACTTACCTATCCTTCCATCTTAAAAGAAGTAAGTACATAACTTTGTAATGCAGTAAAGGTATAAGTATGATTCACTGAGGTGGCTCGTTTTCTAACTTCTTTCTCTGATCAAAATGACCGACTTTGCAAACGTTATCCACTCATACCACCAGCTTTTTCTAATAGGATAATATCCTCTGTTAGTCCTTGATATCAACAGATATCACCACTGTGATATCTGTTTTAAGTTATTATGGCGTTGGTAATTCTTCTGATAAATTAGAAAAGACGTTTTGTGATGAAAAGTAATCGGGAAGATCATGAAACTCAAGCTCAAGCCACCTGCAGATCATGGGATGCACTAAAAGGGGAGCCGAGAATGTGCGTTCACAGAAAAGAAAATCTAGTCTGAAGCAAAGAAACCAATCATAAGAAATAGAGCTTAATGGAACTGAATTATTTTTCTGAATTAACTGCATTTCCGATTTAAACGCCACCTTAAACAATGTAGTTAAAGTCGCACTAGCATAATGACAGGACAACACTTCGAATTCGACAATTTATTGCTTTTACTATGCAATAATCAGGTCAGTGTGGTTTATTTTGTATTTAGAGTGTTTACAAACATTTTTCTTATATGATCACTAAGAGTATTTATAACACTTCTTATTGTTGGTATCCTGAAGATAGGAACATAAAGTCTCTTATTTGTATTCAGAGTGATTATAAACATTGTTCTTGTGTGATGTCTAAGAATGTTTATTAAAATATTGCTCTGAATGTGAAAAATTTTAACAGAAAGTTGCTATCATTAGTATTTTTCAGTATTTCAGTATATTTCAGTATTTTTCGGAAGTTTGGATTATTTTCTATTAAGTGTTTATAAATATTGATCTTGTGTGATGTCTAAGAGTGGGTATTTAAACTATGTTCGTCTTTCTAGATTGTAGACTTCCGCGGTCTGAGTCAATGATATATTGATTTCCTGGTGGAAGCTGCATTGAGGACTTTGAATCAGTCGACGTTTCGCGCTCTGTTGCAAGAGGCATCTTCTTGGTTTGATACTTCTTGAGGATGAAGATGCCTGAAGATGCCTCTTGCAGTAAAGCGCGAAACGTCGACTGCTTCAAAGTCTTCAAGGCGGTTACCACTCGGAAATCAATATATTAATGTTCGTCCTATTAGTATCTTGTAAAATGTAATATAAGTATGGCCTATTTTCTATTCATAGAGTTTATAAACATTGTTCTTAGAGCTTATATTACCATGGGCTAAAGGTATACCTTTTGGTGTACTGGTTACCTCCGGCGCGCTGTTACTTCTGGTCTTCGAATCCGAAGATGTTGTGAAGCACCAAATTGGCGACATTGGTCACCCTGATGAAATCCGAAACACGTGTATACGGTTGCTTCTTTGATGACGGATATGCCCGACAATTACCTTCTACTTGTTGTATTTAATGTTGGTAAATTGCAAGAAAAAGCTTGTTTATTTTGTATTCAGAATGTTTTTATGTGATACGTGAAAGTGTTTGTTTAAACATTGTTCTTAAACGTTAAGAGATCAAAACATGTGATTTTGTAAATAAAACTTGAAAATCAATACAGCAGCTCTATCAAAAAGGAAAAACACTGTCTTCTTATTCTTCTTTATTGTCCACAAAAACATGTGCTGATGGGATTCAGGTATCAGATTATTAAATCATACCTGAGCAAATAGACAACAACGAGTGATCACCATAAACCAGGAAAGTGGAGAAGAAGTTCCATCTGAGTGGAAGAGGGTGAGAAGAACTGCACCGCAGGGATTCATTCTTGGGCCAGTCTTTTACATCTTGTACACCAATCGCTTGCCAACGGTTCTATAATCGGATACTGGTATGTATGCCTATGACATCTATGATCGTTGCGACTGAAACTGATGATCAACTTACCCAAGAAATTGATGACAGCTTGGAAATGTTGGACGACTGGTTTCAACAGAATAGCATTTCCCTTAACCCGATGCTGGTCAATTATAATAATGTAAATCGGATATCGCCCAGAGTTACTGTCTTCTTTGACATCAGCTTGGACAAACAAGTTACCTGGAGAAAACATATTGATGCAGTGGCGATGAAGCTGTCATCATATTATGTTCTACAAGTGATTTCATACATTCATATTCCGTCTCATGCTGTAATTGTGACGCCATATATGTTGGACAAACTAGCAGGAAGGTTGCTGCTCGCTTGAGTGAGCACAATAACCAGCCCATATCAAATTTGTACAAGCATAAGATTGAGACAGGTCATAAGATTGATTACAAGAATGTTAAATTACTCCACAGATGTCCTAAGGGGTACAAACTTGACCTCCTTGAACAGCTGGAGATAGAGAGACACAAGAAATCTCCACACTATAACCTCATTAATAGTCAAACTGATTTTTTCTATCGACCATTATTTTCTTACATTTGAACGAGATTTCTTGCGCCTCTCTCAAAAATGTCTCAATTTTCTGTTATTTCATTTCATTTTATTAAGAAATTCTTTGGTTTTTTTTTGTTGTTCGCTTTTGCAAGCGGCGAGCTTCCTTGCCTTTAATTGCTAGTTTTTGTTTTTGTTCCTGTTTTTATTATGTTATATTTTTGTAATCAGCATTGTTTGACTTGTTGCATACTTTCATTTCTGTTTGTTGATAACATTTTCCCCTGGTGCTGTTTTCACTTAACTTCTTAGATATACGCTGTAGGTCACGACCGATTGTTCAGTTCTGATATAAATATTCGTCCGGCCGCACGGACATTTCAACCTCAGTCCGCGGAAAATTGTTCTTAAATGCGCAAGTGGTCGTTTAAGTAAGTTTGTATTGTAAATTATTTTTGTCTTTTATTTAACTCTTCGAATTTGTCATTAGACGTTATACCACACACCTGCCAATAGAAGAACCGCCACCCCCCCTTTTTTGTAAGACATGTGCCGCTTCGTAAGCTTATACAACTGACAGTGAGTGTTTTTTGATTCTGTCTATTTGGCTTATATATCGTATATTTTTATTGTAGATACAGCTGAAGATGACCGCATGGTCAAAACCGGTACTGTGTATATTTAAATAAACCTTGCAAAGATAAAGAGGCTTTTCTCTTCTTTCCGCTAATTATATTTGTTTGCACCATGGACCACACCCAGATTTCATACATTGTTATGTAGAAGCAGCCCTCACGAGCTATAATGTGTTATTATATTATTATTATTACCCACTCAACAATAAATTGTTCAGTAAAAATGTTTTGCGGTAATTCAACAGACTGCATGTAAATGTCAGATAATTTTTTTTTCACATTTGTCCGTTTTTGTTCAATGACTATCAATATAATGATGACTTATTACTGTTTCTTGATATGGTCTGTACTGTCGTCTGCATGAATGCCTTATTTTTCATTCTTAGCTTCATAATCTTATTTTATGTTGTGAGGAGACAGATCACTAGTAGAGAGTAATAGGACAGGATCATGACCAGAGCCAGAATGATATGGGTATGCAAAACAAGTTTTCTTTTTTTGTCATTGCCGTCGCATTTGCGATTGTACCCCTGTACCAACTTTGATATACCTTGTTTTGTGAGCAAATTCTTCACTAATATTCCACCCGGAAATAATTAAATAACAAGTCCAGTAGCACTCTAACCAACCAAAGTAGTTCTCTGTCTAATTGCCATCTATGTATAGTAGATAGTTATACGCCATTACTTCCAAATCCTAGCTCTAGCGTTCACCTAGATATCCATTGTCGGAATACCCTGGACTGTTTGGAAGTCAGTTACGAATTCATGTACCTAATTTTGAACTCTTAATGAAAGTTCTCCGTTTGTTTTCCAACAATCGCCGGGATACTCTTTTAATTAAACCACTTTGTGCAAACACCGGATTTGCAACCAAGCGATGGCTTTGCTTGACCGAAGTCTCTGCATGACGCCATGCACTCATTCTGTGGCGGGGTCAGTCGAACTGAAGTTTGTCGAACTGTTTGCGGTTGTACAAACGCAGCACAGTGCACCGAATATCCGGACTTTACGTTATTGCGAACCGTGCTGCGGAAATTCAAAATAAACACATACGCTAGTGCTGCAAGTGTTATCTCTAGCACTATGCGCGATGGGAATACGTGCATCATTCAGGGAGTGAAGATTATGATCGAAATGAAATATACATACAAGAGCACTCTCCCAATTAAATTTCAATTGTAAACGCATACAGGTCTGTTGGGAATATGAATACATACCTGTATAGTATATTGGTACTAATTTCTAATGCTTAAGTTAAATTTCCTGTATTTCGTTGACGTGGGACAGTGTCGCGTTATCCAATGGGCGATTTATGTTTTTCAGTATATATCTTTTATGGAATTCCATTCTGCAAAGATTAAATCCAACAAACAAAAATCTGCTAAATAAGAATGCTCATTAGGCAAATGCAGTACATTTTCTTTATTGACATTGTTGCCGTGAACGTTTATTAGCAAAGAGAGTATCTATCCGAAGCATCCAACGTCGGACGGACTTCCGCACTAATGGGCTACCAAGAGATGATCATAGCATTATCCATCATGCTTTCGTTACGGGGGCAGAAAAGTGTTGTGAAAAAAATGGTTATCGCAGAACCGCCTATGATCGCGCGACACCCAATTGGTACCTTCAGATAACCACAAAATTAGTAAAAAATTGCGGCATCTGTGATTACTGTACGTTACAATAAGTAGGTACCATAATATTATTTTTCTACTTAGCGTTCGTTATAAACTCGTTATAAACCGCTTTCGGTGTCGTTATGAAAACACTAGATCACAAACTTTTAGTAACTTTTTGTTTTCCTACATTGATGATATTGACGTCAAGTGTCAAATAAGGCTGATATCTCAATCGCTATTGGCTCCCGTCAATCGTATTTGTGAATTTTACCACAACCACCAACTGTTGAATATGTAACTATTCTAGATTGTAAGATGACAACCGCAATTTTCGAAATTTATTTAAATTGAATGGCGCAAAGTAGAAAAAATAGTATATAACACTCGTTTTATAAGACGTATGTAGGGTGTTGGGGGTCAAGGATAAATCCTCGTGGCACCCAGGCCCCATTGGGCCCCTTGTGCCTCCCCCTGCGCTCTCTCCAGCTATGTCAACCAGCCTAGGTTGTTAACGAAGGCTAGGACGCAGCTCAGAGGTGCGTTTCTGATTCCGTCCATGGTCGGCCATGGATCCCCCAGCAAGCGTTCCCTGTATTCGACCAGGTCTGGGCATTCACATAAAATGTGTTTTACCGTCTCATCCTCTAGCTCACAGGCTCGGCATATAGACGTTTCAGCGAGATGCATCACGTGAAGATGCTTCCGTAAACCGCAGTGACCCGTTAGAATACCCGTAACTAAACGTAGCTTGTTTCTGGGCAGCTGTGTAAATTTCCTAGCAGTGGAGCTGGAGGAAGGGGGGAGCCCTTCCTTAGCTTGCTGACAGCCAGGTAGATTTTCCCACTGTCGAAAGAATTTCTTGTGGGTGATGTCCTTCAGTGATTGTAGCAGAAGGTTATTAGTGGGTAGTAGGAAGGGTTCCGGTGAGCTTACCGGTCCGTTGGCAGCTCTTCTTGCTAGTTTGTCAGCGTGCCGATTGCCCTTGTCCTCAGAGTGCCCTTTTATCCATGTGAGGTTGACATTGTTGTGTCTGGACGCCTCCACAAGGGTGTTATGACAGTCCAAGACTAAGTCGGAGGTAAACCTGCAACGACTTAATGAGAGTATGGATTGTCTGCTGTCTATGTAGATCGTTACGTTCCTGCCAGTTTTGTCGGAGCTGATGATACACTCCGCGGCAGTTTTTATGGCAAAGATTTCCGCCTGCGTTACAGAAGGATACTTGCCTAGGGGGATGGACTGTCGCAGCTGGTAGTCATGAGAAAAAATCCCAGCGCCAGTTCCACTGTCTTTCTTGGAGCCGTCTGTGTAGATCTTCAGGCTCGTGGTGTTCCCTTTCTCCTGCGGTATGTCCTCGGGAAGGTAAGGTTTGTTGAAGACGTAACAAGGTGGGATATAGTCCGTGCGGTAGTCGAGAAGCGGCACATCTTTCGATGCACTACTCCATAGACTGCCCCACATGCCGCCCTTGTCGCCTACTTTTGTGTAGCCCACCGTGCGAAGCCTGAATAGTGTTTTCAGGGCCACCTCTTCAATGAAGAAGTCAAGTGGTGGCAAGTACAACATGTACTCCAGCGCAGCGGTTGGGGTTGTGCTCATTGCCCCGGTTGTGCCGAGGCAAGCAAGTCTTTGTATTTGTGCCAGTTTGATTTTGGTTGTGGCCAGCTTGACTCTAGACCACCACGCAACCGCCCCGTAGGTGAGCATAGGACGAATAACGGCAGTGTATATCCACAGTGTGATCTGTGGTGAGAGACCCCAGGTTTTCCCCACGGCTCTACGACACTGACCGAAAGCCATCCTTGCCCTTTTCATTCTTTGCTCAAGATGTGTTTTCCAGGTTAATTTCCTGTCGAAGGTCACACCGAGATATTTGACCTCTTCTGACAGTTTCAGTTCGCTGTTGCAGAACTTTGGTGGTGTGAAATTGCCGTGTTTTCTCTTACTAGTGAAGAGTATCATTTCCGTCTTGGCTGGGTTGACAGAAAGCGAGTGAGCTTTGCACCAGTCCTCGACGTGTTTTAGCGCCACTTGCATTCTTTCCGAAAGTGTGTTGTGGAATTTTCCGCTGATGAGTATAACAAGGTCATCAGCGTAGCCAATGGTCTCAAATCTGTGGCCATTTAATTCTAGAAGCAGGCTATCAAGGGTAAGGTTCCACAAAAGTGGTGACAACACTCCTCCCTGTGGACAGCCTCCCGCAACTCTTCCCTTCAGTGTAGTGTTGCACGCCTTGAGGCTCACTATTCTTTGCGAGAGCATGGCATGGATCCAGCCCTTGACGGTAGGTGCCACGCCGCGCTCTGCGAGAGCCTCCTGAATGCAACGGAAGGTGGTTTTATCGAAAGCTCCCTCAATGTCGATGAATACACCCAATGTGGATTCCCCGTTGTCAATTGAGGAGCGTATTCGCTTTGTCACACTGTATAGAGCAGTGTCAGTGGATCTACCTTGTGTGTAGGCATGTTGGCTAGGGTGCAGTGGTCTCGTTAAGAGTGCTGTGTCCCTGATGTATCTATCGCAAAGTCTTTCAATAGTCTTCACAAAAAAAGAAGAGAGACTAATAGGCCTGAAAGCCTTTGGTACCGAGTAGTCCTGTCTTCCGGGCTTAGGTATGAAGGTGACTGCAACTTCACGCCAACGTTTTGGGACATAACGCAGCGCTAGACACGCTTGTGTGATCTCCAACAGATGTGGTTCGATCGTTTCAAGTCCCCACTGTAGCAGGGCTGGAAAGATACCATCTGGTCCCGGAGACTTGAAGGGTGAGAAACTCTGAATGGCCCACCTTAGTCTGGCGCTGTCTCCAATACGACTGGCTGTAAGCCAATCTTCCTCGGAGGCTGCGCTGTTTTGTTCTGCAATGGTGGTATCCAGAGTGGTGGAGGAGCCTGGAAAATGAATACACATTAGCAGTTTTAAGCTCTCCTTGAGGTTGCTGGTAAAGGAACCATCAGACCTCCTCAAGATACCTACTTCCTGTCTCGGATCTTTAGACAGTATTTTTTTCAAGCGAGAGGCATCGGCGATGCATTCCACGCTTTCGCAGAAGCTGCGCCAGGTAGCCCCCTGCCTTTGCCTGATTAATTTCCTGAACTCGGAACGCTTACTTCTGTAATCGGCCCAGTCCAGGTCAGTTTTTGAGCGTTGTGCCTTATTGAAAGTCCTTTTGGTATCCACCTTGAGTCTTTCGAGCTCGGAACACCACCAAGGGGTGGCGCGTCCCAGCTCTGGTTCTTTCCTCAGGGGACAGGCCTTTTTGTACGATTTCATCAGAGCGTTGCTTAAGACAGACGAGTAATTGTCCAGGTCTCCGATGTTACGAGGGCGTGAGATGTTCACATGTTGCAACTCACCAGAAAGATTTTCGCAGAAGGCGGCGATGTTCGTCCTTCTGGCATCTCGTCCCAATCTTTTCCTGGTCTCGTGACGACCAAGGTCGAAGGTAATCCATCTGTGGTCTGACAGGGAAGCTTCCTCTGAGACACGCCAGTTGGTGATTTGTTGCGAGATACCTAAGGTGGCTAACGTAATGTCAATGACGGTCTGACAGCGTGCGTTGACGAATGTCGGTTCCGTCCCACGATTTAGTATATCTAAATAGCTGCTAGTAATAAATTCAAGCAGTAACTTACCCCTGATGTTGTCCTCTCTGCTGCCCCACGCAGTGGAGTGTGCGTTGGAGTCGCATCCAATGATCAGCTGCCATTTCCTTCCGTTGCAGGTGTCGACTAACGCCGTCAGCTCCTGCGATGGGGGTCTTTCCTCCCCTGGGAGGTACGCAGCTGCCATGGTGATCTCATGTGCTATCCCTTTAAGGATCCATTGTACCCTCACTGCAGTAACGTCCCTGTTCGAGCATTGAGGCAGGAGGTAGGCATGAAGATTCCTGGGCACAAAAATTGCGGTCCTAGGTCTGCTGTCACCGGCGTTGCTGAAAACAGTACCGATAAGATTACTAAGACCAAGTACCCTGGACCCAGAGGTCCATGGCTCTTGAATCAGAGCTATAGTATTCTTCATCACGTCAAGATGACGGCAAAGAGTTGCCGTTGCTATCTTGCTGCGATGCAGATTGCATTGTACTACCCTGATGGTGATGTTGTCCATGGGGCTGTTTCTGGCTTCCTGGCTGCTCATTTTACTGAGAGGGAGAAGGTGGTTCGACAGTGGCTGTCGTTTTGCTCGGGGGTGTGTCGAGGATGGAGTCCGACACACAAGAGTCCGGCGAGGATGGTGTCTTCGGCGTCTTCAACTCCGTGAAGCCCCTGAAACCTGGTCCTGGTTGGGAGATGTCCATCTCCTCCGATCTAGCCACTGCTGGTGCTGCTTCCACGACAGAAGGTGTCGGAGCAGGTACTGGCGCCGTCACAGTCGAGGGTGCTACAGCTGTAGTAGCCGTAGAAGCCCCCGAAGTTGCCGTCGTCTTTGTCTCGGTGGCGAGCTCCTGTTCCAGGTCTTGCCGCCCACTGACGCGGACCTTAATCGTTCCGAAGAACAGATTGACGATCGATCCGTTAGCGCGGAGCCAACTGGCATCCTTCTGGGTTGCACCAAATGCGAGAACGTATCCCGCATCGCCAGAGCTGTTGGAGACCTCCTCGAAATTGAAAAGGCACCAGCTGTGGATGTCCAGGTGTCTATTCTGATCAGCCAGGATGTTGATCAGTCTGTCGCTGGAGGGCTTGACCTCTGGGTCCAGCAGAAGCAATGAGGGTATCCAGATTTGAACTCTGGGCATCCTCGGAAGCTCGTCCTCCCTGATAACGCGAAGCTGTGCGTCTTTGGCGCAAACTAGCTTCGTGATTTTGCCCTTCAGCCATGCAAGGGACAGGTCGTCACCACATGTGACCCTGAGCTTCTCTCCCTTGAAGCTCCAAGATCGGAAGGTGATCTGGGGTTCGTTGGATCCAGAGGGTCTGATGCTCAGTTCTTCCCAAAGAAGTCTGAAAAGCTCCCTCTGTACTTCCTTGCCGTCCGCTTCCTTGATTTTACCAAGTGGATTGCGGCCGTCAATGATGACAACCCGGAGGTGACTAGTCAAAGCCTCCCGGAAGCTGATTGCCGCTGTGTTAGCGGTGGCGTTTTGCGGTGCGTGTCTCGCCCTCTTGTGGTGAGCCGGTGACTGCTCCGAAGATGTCGCCGAGCGCAACCTTTTGTTTTGGGCATCCCCAGTACGCTCCTCAGCCCTTCTACCGGAGTATTGGGGTTGGGTCTTCGTACCGGAGGTGCTTGGTTTATCCCTTTGATCGCTTGGGCGGCTCGCGGTTCCTCGACGCTGACTCGAGTAGCGTGCCTGGGCTCCAGGTGCAGGGTAATTTGGCTGACGTCTTTCGTCGCGTCGTTCACCACGTCTGTGGGGGCCAGCGTCATGCTCTCTCGTGTAACGAGAGGTACGCGCTGTTGCACCCGACAAAGCAGTTCCCTGAGAGGTAGAGGGTTGCTGTTGCTCTAGAGCACGAGCCTTCCTCCGCCTTTTTAATTCGGCGCCGCAGGGTCTTTTGCCCCCCTCGCCCTCCGACGGACTTCAGTGAAGCCGTCGTTGTCCTCGGACACTAGAGCGGGTTGCTCCTCCTCCTGGGGCGCCTTCGAGCCTTCTCCACTGCTCATCCTCCTGCCTAAAACAGACAAAACAGAGAAACCACCTCGCCGGCAACAGGTGCCGGCGTGTGTACGAACACGTGGGAGTTTTTTTTGAGGTTAGATGTATCGCGCTGTCCTAAAACCTGCGAAAAATACCACCTACACCTTTTAAAAGTATGAAATCACACCTGAAAGCTCACTTGCTGAGTAAAAACACACACGAAACGCGAAAACCGCTGAACACACGCTTTATTGCGTGGAGCGTAATGGCGACCGTGCGTACTATCCGCCTGACAGAGACGGAATCTTTTATAAGACGTATTGGCGTACTCGTTGCATTTGGGCACCTCTCGCTACGCTCGTCGTGCCCAAAACAACTCGTGCGCCAATTTTTGTCTTATAAAACTTCTATTATAATATAATATTTTTTGCTTAGGTACCTAAACATATTATTTTTTATTTTGTGTAGCATGGTAGAAATTTCTATTTTAGCAACTTAACTGTATGGACTGACTTATTGTACTACTTTCTTTTGTTTCGTTTACATACATACAAATACGAACTACCTAGGTACCTATCTAGAATGATTTTGAAAATAAATCATGATAGGTGCATAAGTACCTTGGTGGTTTTAGGGTGCTTTTTAGTAACCGGAAATGAGCGGCGATTTGCGCGCATATTGATCATTTCATGTGTTCTGTCTCTATAATCATCGTCTAATTTTGTTTATAGTGGCGATACGAGTAGACATTTCAATACCTATATAGTGATATCTACACGACTGCAGAAAATAGTTGATAAATAAATGTGCCTTCCTAAAAGTCTTCAAATTTTCAATAATTCAAAATGTTTTAACAGTTATTTCAATATTAAAGGCATGGGCAGTATTTCCACTAAACTATAAATATCAATATATAGCATAGTATAGAACACGTACATTAAATACAATTCTACTATAATAAACCAAACCGAATAAGTTCATAAAAAGGTTGATTTGCTATTTTGTTACACAAAATATATTATTACTGCTAGTTATCATATGCGATCATAGGGTGGTGACGAGAAAAATCAGATTTAAATTTGTTGTATTGTTGTTTAGTTAAATAAGATGTAGATCCATTTTGCAAAACTTGGTATTAAAACAATGTAACCTCTTTATTGCAAAATTATTTATTTATTTACTTCATACAAGTTTCGCCTTTCGGCATCATCAGTGAAATCTGCAAATCATACACAATTAGGATGATAAATAAACGGGAGACAACAAATTTACAGTCCCAATATTCTAAAACAACCAAAAAGTTGGTGCGGAGGGACAGTCACTCGGTCGACACATGGCTTAGAACGGCGAAAAAGTCGCAAACACGAAACGTCACACAGTCGAGGATTAAATCTTATTCGCGAACTCTATAAATAAACAAATAAACAACCCGTAACAAATGAACAAGGGTAATCAACACTTACAGACTCGTATTCCATACACAACCAGCATCATCAGTGTAGGACAGTCAAGAAAACAAAACAATTTCTCTCTTCCTAACCTCAAAAAAGCATGTGGCCGAAGTAACAAGCTAAAGTAAACAAAAGAACAGCATTACAATGTGCAAGGCGAAATGAAAACAAACAAAAGTTACGCTATCCAAAGGCAAACCTCGAGCCAATTTAAATAAAATCAAATCGCAGTATAAGAAAAACGAAGCGCAAGCGATGGCGGTCGGCGAGTGAAAGAAAGAACAGTTGCCATGTAATTTGACATACCATGTGTGAGAGCGACAGGCAGGCAATGCCAACCTTAAACAGCGCGGCATAAAAGCAAAAGTCACTATAAGTGAAAGAACAATACAAGGCGAGATTAAACAAATTCAAATTAATAAATTCAAGTAACAAACCCCAACGAATGGAGTGCAATGAAAAGATTAGGGAGAAAACATTTGGAGGAAAAAACATTTTGGGGGGAAAACTGGCGAAACTAAATGTATGTGAAAAGCTGCTTATAGAGAAATTTTAATTGGTCATTGATTAAATTATAGTTATGGTCGGAGGTATGTCTCAAAATCTCAAATTGTTCCAAAAGATCAAGCTTATAGCTCTTGTCACATCTGTGGAGCAGTTTAGCATTAGCATAATCAATATTGTGACCAGTTTCAGTCCTGTGTCGCCCGAGTGACAAAAAATACAGTGTAATACAGTCAGATAACATATAGCGACTGTTTGCATCAGATTTTTATTGTTTTCCACAGCTTCTACTCCTGCAAACATGGGTTTTTGTCAGATAAAGGAGAAGAATGGTGGCACTTAGCTTACTATATACCCAGCGTTTGAACGGTCAATTTTTAGGCACTTATTTAGTCACCATCACGTAGCCCAGTGGTTCCCAAACTTTTCCTAGTCCTTCCTAGTCCTTCCTAGCCCTTCTTCAATTAAAATATTTCCATGGCGCCCTACTCTAAGTAAAAGGATAGTTATTAGTAAGATATAACAATAAAAAAACTGGTGTTTCTTTATTATTTTTTTAACTTCATTAATATTAAGTTTATTAGTATTTATTTATAATTAATGTGATGGATGAACCTGCTAAGCTGCAAATCGTGGAGATGAACTGAACACGGCCACCCTCATTTGCGTTTCCACGTCTATACTTGCTTTTTACTACAGCGGCTGCCGAAAACCCTGATGCTTCGCACAAATACGAAGTCGAAAATCCGCTGAGCCTTATCACGTAGAAGGGGATATTAATCGTTTATTGAAATCCAAAACTCTGTCAATCCCACGCTGCCAAATTTTGCTATCACAAGATAAGATTCTCTTCTTTTGCTGAAGTAAATTCAGACGGAACTAGTGTTAAATGGATTTTACACGCAAACTTATCGAATTTTCATTTGGAACATATTTTTCTACGCGGATAATTAGCTGTGATAAGTGCTCCTCAAACAAGGTTTTTATATCATGAGAAAGATCACATTCATTTGACTTTCATGAAACTTGAACAAGTCCTGAGCCTTCGCTCCTGCAGTGATATTTTTACAAAGCAGAAGATCTTTAATATTATTAAATACATCTATAAACCGTAGATAGCATATCAAATTAGCATCTTTATTATTATCCGTAGCCTCATCTAAATGCAATCCAAATTCAACTCCTTTATTTTGTTCAATCAATTGATCTTCGATATTTATCTTCCGCCATTTAATGTATTCTTTGACTAACTGTGTTATTAACTTATTAGACAATGGCACTTGGAATTATGAAACTTTTACAATATTTCGCGGCGCCCTTGTGAAGACGCCGCGGCTCCCCGGGGCGCTGCGGCGCACAGTTTGGGAATCACTGACGTAGCCAGTTATGTTAAAGCCAGTAGTGGCTAGATCACTTTAATGCAATATATTTTTTTAATTTTTGCTCTTTACTTTTTGCTCATTATTTACTTCAACTCTTCAAATAACTTCTGCGGAGGCGTAGCAAAGGATTATCGCCTTCCGATTTGTAATCTACGGGGAATATATATCGATTTCTATGGCATTCTACTATATTGAAAAAGTCAAAGTTATACTACACGGTAAGCTCGCCCATAAACAAAACAAATCTATCATGAACGCTTCGCGAAACCCCGGCTATGGTAGTAGATCATCGTTCCTTTTTTTGTTTTTTTTTTCGTGTAGCGATAAAACGTCCCGAAAGCACAGAACTGGAAGTGACAGTGGAGCGCATGCTTTGCGTCGGGACGTCGGAATCCGCGTGCCGTCGGTGATACTGGAACGAGCGTCAGTTGTTTCCACGTTATCGCGCCGACACGACCGACGTCCGACGCTCATTCCGACGCAGACATCGCGACGACCGTTCGTCACGTCACCAATAATTTCTAACACCTGCGACACGCACCCAAGACAAAAATAATCCAAGATACCTGAGGCGCGATTTTAAAATAGTTGCTGTGGTGTTCCGCTTTTTTTTGTTTTTAGTTTTTTCTTCGATTTTTTACTGTGTTTTTTGTTTCTTTTCTTATTTCTTTTTATTGTTCTGCGAAACTTTTTGGACTATCGTGATGTTTAAAAGACTTAACAAGGCGATATCAGTCAACTTTCAACTTCAATTTTAAGGTCAAGCCGGGTTTCTGATTGGAACAGGTAAGATGTTTAATTGTTTGTGGATAGTTTAAGTGCTTTCCTCACCGGTCGAAAATTGTTTGAATGTATAGATAGCAGTTCCTGTCATCGGCCGAGTTAACCACTTTCAAACCAATAATAAACTTTGGATAAACTTTGTGATATTGGATGTATATTATTCAGCACGTGTAACAGAAAAAAGTTATGGTAATTTTATACGGAATTTTGTATTTTCTTTGCATTATAAGTTAATTAAAATTCTAGTTGTAGTTAAACATATAATATATTCTGAAAATTTGTTCCTAAGTCTATAGCATAATCTGAATACGAAGAAAAGTTGCATTCATATGTAGATATTCAACAAGTAAAATTGCTTCTTTTCTGTTTTCACCTGTTTTTCATCTTAATATATTCACTATTTCTTGCCTTCTGTTATACAGGGTGAATTATTAGTATCCCGGCGGTCGATAGTCATTAAATCGTTTGAGAAAGAAAAAATGTTTTATACAAGAGTTGTTTGACTCCTTAGTTTCTATAACATAAAGTTATTTTCATTTATACAGGCATTTAGGCGTGATAGAAAGTCAGTACTTTTTTGTAAATGGAACGCCTTGTATATCATACCATACTATGAATACTAAGGATGTTGTCTTTCCAACTGTGTAAGTTGTACCTGTGTAAAGTAAATAGTTTCTGAGATATTCAATTGTTTGTCAAAAAATTGGCAAATGCAGGCCTTTCTTAAAAACTACGTTAATACTACATTTGTTTGCAGATATTGTCCAAAAGATTTTGTCACATAATAACTAATAATAGCTAGATGCTGACATGAAAAATTAGATGCGGTATGCAGGGTGATCGTAGCATGCACTAGTTTTTAAACATTTTTAAATGGCTTTTTCTTGAGATTTTTAAATGGAACACCCTGTAAATTATTTGTTAATTGAAATGTCCCTTAAGTTCTTTGTAATTTATATTCACTATATCGTATATATTTTTTTACTGGTTTTTGTGGTATTTGTAAGTTAAAGAGTAGTATGCTATTTAGTATATTAATATTGCTCTGTATACAGTGTGCTGGGTAGCATGATATAAAATATTTAAAGGGTTATAGAAGAAGCCATTTAGAACCTATTTAATTAACTAGATTAATTCATATAAAAAGTATTACTGTTATCAAAGTACTACACAATTTTCTTAGTATGATTTATAATTTTTACAAACGTACCGCAAGCGAACCAGAAGACCTAGCAACCTCAGTTGGGCTCCGAAGTAAACCAGAAACAGTACATATTTAGGGGGACAATCGTGAAAATAATGTTCACTTGTGTGAAAATTGTGCGGAGACGTTTCATTGTAATAGTATGTGCGATCTTACACAAAAACAGAAACGCTAAAACCTGTCTTGATGAGCTACGTTTGAGAACGGATTTGTATTCAGTACGAAAAACAACCAACAATATCTACTTACTAATAATTACTTGGTTTAAAATAGGTTATTTTTCTGGAGAGATAATTCAAAATTTAGATAATATGAATGATAGTATGGGTAATATTGATAATGTGAATGGAAAGTGGGTTATTTGGAAGTGTTTTTAATAATTTCTTTTTGCTCTAAATGATCATCTGAATCTAACCATTCCTATCAGTTTGTCTTTGTTACATATTTGGTTTTTGTGTGTGAGCACATAAATCACATCAAAGAAAATTTGATTTTCAACACTCAGAAATCAACAAATTTTCACGATACAATTCAACCTAAAAGTACAGCGTTTACGGTTTACTTTAGCAGTAATTTGAAATTTTTAAATCGCTTGTTTGGTTGTCATACGATAGACGGCAAAATACTCTTACAAAATTTCATATGAAATTGTTACTATGTTGATAACGGTAATACTTTATATAAGAATCTAGCAAGCTGGTTAAATCATTTCTAAATTATCTCTTCTATAGCCACTTGAAGACTTTACTTCAAACTACCAAATACCGTATTCACAGCAATATAAAAATTTAGAATTGCAGTACATTTTCGTTAAATTGCAAATATCCCAAAAAAAATAGTAACATTTGGTGTATGATATACTTGATGTAAATTATACCGAAATAAAGAGTTAATACAGCCATTTAAAAACGCGAGAAAAAGCTATTTGAAAAGCATCAAAATTTACTAAGTTCAATGAACACTGTATAGTGTATATAATACCTTTGGATACTATCATCTACCTACTGGCTTGACTATTGTCTCACATAGTTTAAAGACATAAACGGCAATAATGTCGTTTTTACATAGTTTTTATAGTTGGATAAACAAATTTAGTAGTATTCATAATATAATAAAATATACAGGACGTTCCATTTAAAAAAGTGTACATGCTTTCCGTCACACCTAAATGAAACATCCTGTATAAATGAAAATAATTTCACATGATAGAAAAAGGTGAGTCAAACAACTTTTGTATAAAATATTTTTTTTCTCAAACGATTTATTAACTATCGACCGCCGGGATACTAATAAGTCTCACCCAGTATTTATTTCTTGTTTTTTCTATATTATTTGTTTGTAGAGAATTGTTTGGTTGTGTGGGTAAACTTAGGAGATTTTATAAAACATAATTTTTATAGTGTTTTTGCATTTGAATTTGTAATTGGTACCTAAATGGTATCAGTGCCAAAATATATCATCTTTCGTAATGTCAAGAAATGCTAATTAACAATCGTTATTAAATTTTACAGCCCTAAATAAATGCATAACTTTAAAAAATAAATTTAAGTTATATTAGTAAAACAATAGTAAAAATAGTGAAGAAATAAAAAATATATTTGTATGATTGGAGGAAAAGAGACAAATATTCTGATAGCTGTGATTCCTTTAAACTTCCAGGTTTTTGTAGTGATCCTAGGTCAGTCACAAAACTATCAGAAGCAACAGCTTAAGTTGTTAGATACTATTGCTATGCATGAATGCGTGAGCCAACAATTACAGGGAACTAAACAATTTTGGGCCACTAGATGTTAAAAAAGTTTTTCCAACTATGCCTCACGTAAAGAGTTTCAATAAAAAGCTTTCGTACATCCTCTATAAAGGGTTCACCTGGACAAGATCTATATAGAGATAACATTATCCTGTACGAGTCTACACTCTACGCACTTAAGATTTTCGTGATCATCGTCATCAACTTCCATAAATTTGTTTGGTCATCGTCTTGTTTCAGAAAGACACAGTCTATTTTTTTGCAAACAAGTCAACAGTTGTTTGCAAAAAAAAAACGTCAGATTCATAGTAAAAGTCTCAAGCAATTTAAACTTTGTTTTCTAAGTTCAAAAAGTCGCTTTGGCAAAGTTTAATCGCTAATGGTACCAGAAGCTCTTCTCTTTTATTTCAGAAGGTGACAAAAATTATTCACTATATTGGAATTCTTTGAATTTCCAATATAGAAAATTCCAGAAACAGTTAGATGCAAAGACATCTTATTCAGAAAGCACCACCAAAACGTCGCTTCTGTTAGTGGTAATGACGTCACAATTCTGGCTGCAACGAGTATGACTTGCATACATGGATATTCCGAAATTCAAGTTAAGGTAGAGTTTAAATCGGAAATGCAGTTATAATTTTTAATCGGCTATTATACATATATTATGCATGTTTAAGTTTATGAATTAAAAATTACGTTAGAGTAAAGTTTGTACCTTTGCTAATAATAAAAAAAATATCTGGCTCAATTCTGTCAAGTGTAGGTGACGAAATCTGCGAATAACGGTGTTTTTTAGTTGATCGCAAGAAGACTACGACATAGCCACAAATAATCTTAAAATCCGTGACCTACACTCGACAGAATCAGTAACAATTTAAAATGTCTACATATTTTGTTAAATACAAAGGGATGTGATTATACCATAATATTGTATAATCCAGGGTGATACTTTTCATAAATTTGTTCATGTGCCAAAAAAGAATTAATTTCGGTTAAACGTTTAAGTTATCAAACATTAAAGCTAAAATTGCAAAGTTTTACTAGTAAAGCATTATCTTTTACAAACATTCAGATATTGGGACAAATAAAAATAAAGAAAATGTTGAGAGTTGATAATACGACTGTGATACCACCACGTTGTTTTTTCTGGTACAAAAGTATTTTTTCTTTTTAAAATTGCAAGGGAATATCATTAAAATACCTTTTGCAATATTTAATGAATTGTTCAGCTGTTCTTTGTGGCCGAACGAATAGGAGCAAATTCTCGTAATTTTGATGAATAAGGAAAACCACACGTTGACGCTTCACTTTGGAAAGTTCTAATTCGTCTATAAGTATGCATCGAAGTACGATTTTTTTATTTGTAGATGATCTAGCTATCATAATTAGCTGGTTATTGGAAATTGGAAATACATAAACTATATATGCGACGCGGCAAGCGACTCACAATAATCATTTTGCTAATCATCACTCACCACCGACCTGTTTGTTTTGTAGTTAAATTATATTTACTTGGTAAAAGATCTAATAATATGTTTAGTTAATCGTTTACTATCTATTGAGGCAACGGCCATCTAGCATGTCTTTTTCTACATTATTTAAATATGGACCCGGAGTCGGGGTCGGTACATTTTTTCCGACTCCGACTCCGACTCCTCAGAAATTTGTCTGAACTCCGACTTCACAGCCCTGATTTTAAATATAGTATCTTCTTCTAAAATCAGAGACAAAAGAGCGTGCATTGTTATAAGTTTGTGCACCGTATATGCCCGCAAATAGGGTAATAAATAAATAAATAATAAATTATTGTTGCATACTTTGGGGTTTAAACATTCAGGAATGTTTTAGGTAGTTTAATTTTACTAATTAGAAATGCAATACAAAGAAGGGGGAAACAAAGTATTTAATTACATGTTTTTTTCTGTTTATTAGAGTTTTGCGTCCGTTTAAGGGAGATTCTTACCTTGCTTATAGCCTTTACTGTATATGTTTGTCCGCTTATTAGAGATTTGCGCCCGCTTCAGGAAAATTTTTATCAGTGGTGTGGTTCAGAAATAGCGTCCGCTTTTAGGGGAGCATTTTGTAGACATAATCGTATGGCTGAATTCCGTTCCAGGAAACTTAAAACCGCTTATTAGATCTGTCCGTCAGGAAAGCTTCACTAAAATTCGTTACATAGTGTTACAATCACCGATAAATTGATGCGGTACCAATAATGGCAAAATTGACCATAAATAAAAAACTGGACATTTTGAATTCTTTCAAGTAGGTAAATTAGGCCTATGCACTTTTCATTTACAAAAATCACGCCCCTCAGAGTTATCAATATGTTTTATCAATATGTGACCCCACATGAGAAAGTCACCCTAACTGCCATCTCTCGTTTCGATAGTATTGACTCATTAGACCAGGCAATAGAGATTTTTGCGTGACAAAAATACTAGCAGGAAGCCGACGGTCCCAGGTCACGTGAAACAGTCCGTAGATGTATTGTGGTGTTTCCTACTCACAAATATCATTTCTTAATTTGTTATAAACAAAAAGCCTCAAAAAGTCGTGTTGTTTTTCGTTTCTTGCTTCTAAAAACTGAAGCAATCTTGATGCTTTCAGCAGACGAATTGTAGAGAATGAAAAGACGAAAAAAAAAACTTGATCGGATGAATATTAACGGAGGAAACTCGGAAAAACCGGAGAAATCCGCGTTTTTTTCAAAAATTCATAACTCCGCCATTTTCAAAGTTGTAGCCGAGATTTTTCGCGACAAAGTAGCGACTGATGGGTACTTTGAGTGTGCACAACCCAGGCGTTGTCCGATGATTAGTTTTTGCAAAATTGCGATTTGAATTTTTTATGCAATATGGTTCGGCGAGCCTGGATGCGTCGTTTCAACGCAAAATCAGAATAGACGTTTTGTAGCACAATACTTTCGAGATACGTTTAAAAAATTAAAATCGGACCACCTCGGCTCGCCGATCCATATTGCATAAAAAAATTCAATTCGCAATTTTGCAAAAGCTGATCATCGGACAACGCCTGGGTTGTGCACACTCAAAGTACCCATCAATCGCGAAAAGCTTCCGCTACAACTTTGAAAATGGCGGAGTTATGAATTTTTGAAAAAAACGAGGATTTTTCCGGTTTTCTGAGCTTCCTCCGTTAATATTCATCCGATCATGCCCATGTGTTCATATTTTTCGTCTTTTCGTTCTCTACAATTCGTCTGTTGAAAGCATCAAGATTGCTCCATCGGTTCAGTTTTTAAAAGCGAAATACGAAAAACAACACGATTTATTGAGGTTTTTTGTTTATAACAAATTAAGAAATGATATTTGCGACTAGGAAACACATCACAATACATCTACGGACTATTTCACTTGACCTGGGACCGTCGGCTTCCTGCTAGTATTTTTGTCACGAATTCAGTCACTTTCTCCTCTATTGCCTGGTCTACATGTGTTTGAAGGCTCAGAACTCTAAAACTACTGAACAGAAAAAAATAAATAAAGTGTGTCATACTCCTAAATCATTTCTACGTAAGTTGTATGACTACCAGCATGTTTTGCCTCTCGGTTTGTAAACATGAGCGCGAGAGAAGTGAAAAGATGTACCCGATTTTAGCATTTCTAAATTAACGCTCGTCCTTCCGATTTTTTTAAACCGCTTGCCACAAAAATTTCAATTTTTGTTCAGATTGCATTTAGGGTCTTTTCTATAGATTTAGTTTTAGTTGTCTTCAGTTTTAATATAATAATTTTTATAAAACATCACTCCTGGAACTAATTCTACATATAAATTCATTGTAGTATATTTATATCGCACCTCCGAATGTGTCGATCGTAATTAGAAATGATTATACTAGTACTGTTCCAGCTATGTTGCCATTTGCCGTTATGATTGAGACGGTGCATGCTGCACAAAATGTATAACATTTACATCGCTTTAAAAAATGACTTAAAGACTTCGATGTCATTATGTTTCTACAGCCGCATTAAATAAAATATAATGATTGTTTAAGTGCATATCTTGTTATAATGCTAATATTCGTTTCTGAGATATCCGCTTCCATCAAAATCTGGGTTACAACTTTTATTACACAAAAATTTAAGAAAAAAAAACGCTAATCTGTGGAAGAGACTCTAAATGGAACCTGGGCAAAAATTTGGTGGAAAGCTATTGATAATTTAGTTTAAAATTTAAAAGGTTACAACTTATGTAGAAATGATTCAGGAGTATGACACACTTTATTTTATTGTTTTCTGTTTCCATAGTTTTAGATTTATGAGCCTTCAAACACAGGAATCAATACAATCGAAACGAGAGATGGCAGTTCGAGAGGGCGATTCTCTCGTGCCGAGTAACATATAATATACCTACTCTAAAATGTGTTCTAGTTTAATAAATTAACGATTGATTATTAAATAAATTCAATTAAATATTGACTATTTCTTTAACTCGATTTTTTTAGCAGAATTTTCGAACTTCGACTTTATTAGCTGCAAATTGAAAAATTCGAATTAATAACAATATATAAGTAATTAAGGAGTTATGTCAAAGAATTTATTCAAGTCATTGAGTCGTCAGAGTCAACATTAATTGATTTATTAATTGTTTTATTTCAAATAAGGCCCATTATCTTATTGTACTTGTTCCATAGTTTGTTATGTTTTTTTTAATGTAAACAATAAATAATTATTAACCATATCAAATATTCATGAAATGGAATTGACTGATAATATTAACTACTAAAAATTTACAAAATAACCAATAATGAAATCCAAACAGAGGATTATTTTAACATTATTGAACAAGCTGATTGAACTACTCAATAATATTGTTTACACACCCGGGTACATGTTTATTCATAAGAATAATAATATTTGGCGTACACAACATCAAATCAAACGTTTTAAAACCATTGCCACAATCAAAATTATCCTTTGTCTGTTACCCCTTGATTCTGTTATAGGAATTAATAGTAAATACCGTTAATGCTATTATAATTTTCATGGGTAGAACGGAATTATGAATATGCGTATTGTGTTTATGCGTATGAGTGCATTATTGTGTTTATAAATTTGCCGTTTAAATTGATAATGAATACGTACTACGCACATGCTTTTGTTGCTGCCAATTTAGTAGCAATAATTCAATAATTGCAATTAATCGAAGTAATTAAAACTTCCATTAAGTAATTAGAACAACAATGAACAAAATTGTAAGCGAATAGAGTTTAAAATCAGATTGCATATACGTAATACTCAGTGTGATTATTTGTGTATATAGTTTGGAAAAATTTAAATAATGAAAATTAGGAAAAACATGTGGCCCTATTTTTGATGTGTTTTTATTTTTCGATTATCTTTAAATTTAAACTTTATATCTACAAACAAGAGTATATTCATAGATTATTCTTAGTGACACTCTTGTATGCAAAAAAGAACGACGGAATAGAAAAAAAAACAAGACCATAAAAATACAACGATTTTAGTTCACTGTACTCTACACACTACGATTTTATGACCTTTTCCGATTAGATACGGTTGTTACATTTAATTAAGTGACTGTGTATACAACGTAGATTTATTTGCAGTGTTGTAAATGAGCTGTTGATATCACCTGATCATTCACTGTCGAACGACTTTAAATTAATTAAATACGTATAGGTTTTCCATGATTAAAAAAAAGTTGATCTGACATTTCAATACTTTCATAAATTAACTGTTAAAAAGTTTATTAGTGTCTTGATGATAAAAATATTTTATAATTTGAATTTAATAACAAAATCTCCGCATCCACCATTCTAACAACATTTCATATAGGTTTAAAGTTGTAAAAGACTTTGCATAGAGATTAAGTAAGTTCGAAATATAAAATTATCGATATTTTTCAGCAAAATAATACACTCGGTAGGGGTCATCTAGCTGTAGATTGAATCTCTGGTGAGTGATGAGTGATGACCTTACAGTTCATCGTTGCCATGTTGCATGACGTGACAGTGGCTCTGACAGTTATAATAATAGAAACATGACGATATACTAAAGAAACATACATTGCAACAAAAATAGTTTTGGAATGGTACACAGCAAAGTGATCTCTTAAACGAAAAAGAATCGAATGAATCAAATAGTTGTTAGGTTCGTGTATATAAGCGAGAGATGATTGAATGTATTTGATGTCTTAGATTAATTACTACTTTCTTTAGGCTCCCGTCTCAATTTAAATAGCGAACCGTAGCAAACTTCTCTCCAAAGCTTCGAAATAAAAAAAATACTGGATGTAGATGGCGCTACTATAAACATGTCTGTTTTTATTTCGTATTTATTACATTTGATGTATGGTATAACCTAAAGAAATTAATGTAATGCTTTCTATTTGTACAAATATTCAAATTGGACTGTGTTTGAGTTTTCTAGTCGATGATATAGTACTTTCACAATCGTCGCTATTGTTAAAATGTTTGCTAACTTACTACAAACACGCATTACAATACACTGTTCCATAGGCGATGGGCTATTCCTGGCACACATATGTCTTCGAGAAGCTTTTACGGAAGAAAACTGGTTCAAAAGCAAGTCTGCTGTAAAACAGCCACAAAAAAACAGTTTATCTGGACTCTCAAGAATAAATAACTTATTATAATAACGTATGATCATTATTAACTAGCAAAACTGTTTGGCATGTTATGCAGAAAATCAGTATCAATCAACATGGTGCCGCAATGAATACACGAGGTTGGATGACTCTCCGTGGAGTATTCAAGAAGATATTGCGCAAACCATAAGGTAAATATTTCATCAAAAAATGTTTGTTTCCTAACGTCATATTGTTACGAAGTATAGTTTAATTGCATTGTACAATTGAGGTCAGGTCATGCAACCCAACCTGCAGACAGTTGCTTGTCAGAAATGCAGACGTCAGGCTTTTCATATCGGAACAAAGACATTCCTTTGTGGCAAGCGTGTAAATTAACTATGATTTATATCAAAGACCGTGTGCAACCAAAAATCCTAACTCAGGATTTTTGGGGGCTCAAAACAGGTCATGACGTCTTGCCAAATTCAATATAAAAGCCACGGCAAAGGATGGGAACGGGATCAGTAGTTTGCAGCACCTACTTGTAGTGTAGCGCGACTATTGTATTTTAGATATCAGCTGTAGTATTGGAATTCTGCATGGTCAGCAATACACGAACGATGTAAACAACACTGCGACTTTTATTTATACATCTCCATCCTGACCTAGAGCCGCCCCCATTAAGAGCTACGTAACAATATCTCGGAAACGGTAATTTTGTGGTCGTCAAATGTTCTATCGCCCCAATAAATATTCGGGACGAGGAACGACACTGAAACCAACTAAGCGTCATTTATTTTAAATTATTTGTCATCATTTCTTGTTCCAGCCAAACAACTTTTGCATCATCAATTTTCAGATATATCTCATTCAAATGTTTACTATTCTCATTTTCATTTCATCATGAATAAGAGAAACATACCATTTTACATATTAAACCAACTTCAGAAAAAGATAACATAACACCACAGAAATAAGTCCTTCATAGATCTGCGAGATAACAAGGAATATAGAACTGTCACTAGAAAAGATGTCCAACAAAAGATTTCTGTCCTAATGCGTATGTATCGAAATTGAATGGCACCAGCAATTTTTACGCTTGAGCGAAACATTCGTAGACCGATTTTCCAAGCAATTGGCGAACTGAAGCGCAACAGTAAAAGTTTGTATCCAAACGTGCGGGATTGTATTTTGCATTCGTGATTGCCCAACATTAGGGCAATACACGGGTCGTAGACGTCACGTGATAGCATGGGTCCCTTAGGAGAAAGGGGTAGCCGCGAGCATTGCCATCGGTAATAGAATACCGAGTAAAGTCTAGGCTACATTTTTTGCTTTTTATTCGAAGCGCACTGAACTTCCATACAATGTGTGTGCTTTCCTACATCGTAAGGGTTGAAATTGAAAAGCAGCGAATTGTGGGCATTGTTGTATTTCTTGTTATATGGGGACTATTTTCTCAATTTCTTCGCGCTGTGATATCCAAACGATTTTAACATCGTTTGCATATCTATTAATTTTTATTTTTGTGCAAAATAATACCATTGGGAATGCTTATCTGTTAATTCGGAAACATTTGTGAACACTGAAGCTTATAGCTTCCTTACGAAAAAGTTAGCAATGCAGTGTTCATAACAAGTGGTCATATATATTTATTCGAGAAGAAACTATGGATGTTTTTTTAAAACTTGTTACACAACGGTGTAACAACACATTTCATTGTCATGTCGATGTTTTTTTGAAGTTTGTGAAGGTGTGCTAATAAGCGAGAATCATAATTTTGGTCAGAATTAGTTTATTTTAGGCGCCATGTTGATTTGGCAACCTCTCTATACAGACATAATTTTATTTTACCACAACTTATCTTCGTACATATTGGCACTGTTATGAATTTCGTGAAAATTCGTAGATAGGTCAGTTTGTAGTGCCACAGCAACAAAATTCCAGTTCCCTTTTTGGTTTCTCAACCCTGAACAGTCTTGCTGTTGACCTAGTACAAAATAAAACAAATAGTATTGTTGTTGTAGAAAAAATCATTTTGCTCAATTCATACTATAGCAAAATAATTGAAAATATTTTTTTTTATGTTTTAGTAGGGCATGATCTATTAGCCGTCCAGAATGTTGATGTGATTATTAGTTTACAAAACAAGATATAAAAACTACAACTAATACAACAATTACTAGAACTATACTTCTACTGCATGCTTAATTTGACAAAAAAAAGATACCGCCTTTTCAAGCGGAACCTTTCCAAAACGTTCAATTAGAATTGCTATTTTACCATTTCTTATATAATTAACACGTGATCAAAGTTAAGACAAATAAATTAACTTTGCATTTAAATAAAAAAATAATAAAAACTAGTAATAAAACTGTCTTCAGCCGTGCTGAAGTTAAAATGCCCATTCACGAACTTGTCCTGACTTTTAAACAGATAAGCTTGAATACCAAATTTCAGATCAATAGCTTCAAAATTACGGCAGTTATCGTGTACACAGACGGACAGACAGACGGACATTTGTGACAAACTCAATATACCCCTCACTATAGTCAATGTGGGCGTATAAAAATTCTATTTTTGTAGCTAGGGTAGAATTCATTTGCAGTCAACCAAATTGAACGTTATTAAAAAGGTAACCCAATAAACTTTTGAACGTACTTGTAACAAGTAACAACTAATTCTGGTATGCTGTCTTTGGTAAAATCTGCATCTGAGCGAAGCTTTAGTTTTTGAGAGAAAGAATAGGCTGTTTTGTATTGTTGCGTATTAGACACTGGCTTTCTCAAAACAATTTACAAATATTTACCAGCAGATTCAGAATCACTTGTCAGCTGTCAGATTGTGGGCTTATTGATTATTTTAGATTATGTTAATAATTTTATTGTGGGGCACAATTTTATTGTAATAAAAAATAAATACATGTCACCCACCTGTCAAGGACGGCTATTAACAACATAAACGTCGACGAAAAAAGTTTACTCCGCAATATCACCCGACAGCGTCATCCCAATAATCCTATTCACCAACCCTTCCAACGAACTCCCATACGAAATTACCAACATCATCCCTATGCCCACCCGAATTGATGTCTTCTCCATGAAAAGTTCCCACTAACACTAATCCACATGTTCCTAAAATGGAAACCCCCACCAACACCGCAATATACAAACCCATTCCAAACCCACAATACATGAAATCATCGAAAGAATGAAACTAGGCCCACAGAAGATCAGGCTATGGCCCAGTGGTTCCCAAACTTTTCGTAGTCGCGGCGCCCTTTTTCAATTAAAATACTTCCATGGCGCCCTATTCTAAAAGGATGGCTATTAGTAAGAGATAACAAAATTTTTTTTTCTTAGCTTTATTAATATTAAATTTAATTATAATGTATTTATAATTAATGTGATAGATGAGCACTGCACATTTTTTCAAATCGTGGAGATAAACTGAACACGGCCACCCTCATTTGCGTTTCCACGTCTATACTTGCTTTTTACTACAGCTGCTGCCGAAAACCCTGATGCTTCGCACAAATACGAACTCGAAAATCTGCGGAGCCTTATCATGTAGAAGCGGATATTAATCGTTTATTGAAATCCGAAACTATGTCAATCCCACGGTGCCAAATTTTGTTTTTAAACTGCTACCACAAGATAAGTTTATCTTCTTCTGGTGAAGTAAATTCAGAGGGAACTAGTGTTAAATGGATTTTGAATACACGCAAACTTATCGAACTTTCATTTGGAACATATTCAGATAATTAGCTGTGATAAGTGCTCCTCAAACATGGTTTTTATATCTTGAGAAAGATCACATTCATTTGACGTCATAAAATGCTGTAATATTAAGAAACTATATTTGCTTTTTTATATAACGTTTTTTATAGAACGTTTCCGTTGATTTCAAAAGGCGCATGTTGCACAAATATTCCAGTTTTATTAAAAAAGTAGTAGTAAAATAGTAGTAGTAGTAGTAGTAGTAACAAAATATCTTGCTTCTTTGCATCTCTCCTCTTTAAGGGAAATAAAAATGTCTGGCGGCAATACAAAGGTACTTAAACATTACCTCGAGAGAGCCATCCTGCACTGCCATATCACGTAAAGATGAGTGTTCGGCTCCCATATCCTCCCACAGTTTTTTAAACCTTTCTTTCAATGGACGATATTATAGTAAATTTGCCACATTCACCACACATTGAAACACCTGATTCAGTCGAGGACTCAGATGCTTTGACGCAAGCACTTCTCTATGAATAATAGTGTGTATCGAAAAAACGTTATCTTAGAAATTCAAAATTTCAAGTTGATAAAATGTTATCTCTATGCATCCACATATACCACAAAAAATCTGATGTGGCCAGGCACATGACTTTATCATACTATATATAAAATTAATAGTTTAGCTGCATGAGATTCTATTTGATCGAGATCGGCTATGTCTGCATTAAAATAAAACTAGTAGAACTAGACAAATATCTCGATTAAAGCTGCGTTCGGATATTGTACTCCGTTGACAGCGGGTACACCGTCCAAATGACACTTACGTGTTATTGGGTGTAAAAAGTGTAACGGTGTTCAATATCCGAACGCAGCCTATATTGACAGTAGCATTTTCAAGACATTAGCGTTTGACACTAGCTACTGTCATTAGAATCAAAATAATCTGACATATCCTGGTTACTAGTTTTAAAGCAGTACGCCCGATCTCGATGAAATAGAATTTGCTCATGCGGCTAAACTATAAATTCTACCAAAAAATGTCATATACATAAATTATGGAAAATTTCCTCTCCTTTAATTTATTATTTAACTATTTTGACGACATTACACAAATAGCGGCTCATTTGCAAAATCTTCGAAAAATGCTATGAGTAAACCACCAGTTCCTTTGGACCCTTTTCAACAGAAAGCTTTTCAGCTCTAAGTTTGGTTATAAAACTTCTAAATTTGAAGTTTCGTCCCGATACCATTAGTAGTTTCTCCGGAATCGTCTCCACAAAAACGGGTACACACACACACACATACACACACACACACACACACACACACAGACATTTTTTTGTACCTTGGTCAAAAATGTTCAGGGGACCCAAAAAGACATATTTCCGCTAAAATCTCAAAAAATTTTTTTGGCATGATTACAATACTTTACATACTGCGTATGATAAAGTAAAAAAATGGCCCATTTGAAAAATATTTAGGTCTCCCGCAGGAGGCCTAAAGTTTATATTTTCTTTAAAAATTCGAATTTGTTCATATTTTTTAATGAAAGATTACGAGATTATTCTTCCTCAAAGCCCACATGGATGCACATAATAAAATATTTAATGATAAATAAACTTTTATCAACATTTAAACATATTTTTTAAATTATAAGAAAATGGTCATTTATCTAAAAGTTCTATGAATCTAAATAAACTGCAGCCGATCTAAATCTTATTGTTAAACTTTTTCTACTTGAAAAAGCAAAATTACTTAATATTTCCATAAAAAAATGGAATTTTTAAAGAAAATTATAATATTTAGGCCTTTTGCGGAAGACCTAAATATTTTTCAACTCGGCCATTTTTGTTTGTGGTGTATGGAGTTACATAGGGAGAACTATTTATAAACTTGAAATTTTGAATTTCGAAAAAAAGTTTTTTCGATACACACATGAATAATGCAATGGGTCCGCAGTGCATTTGGTGATTTGCATCGAATAAGCACCTGTAAGCGAGCTCCAACGTATTTAGGACAATTCAAATTGTTTTCAGATATGAATCTTGAACAGGTCCTGAGCGTTCGCTCCTGCAGTGATATTTTTACAAAACAGAAGATGTTTAATATTATTAAATACATCTATAAACCGTAGATAGCATATCAAATTAGCATCTTTATTATTATCCGTAGCCTCATCTAACTGCAATCCAAATTCAACTGCTTTATTTTGTTCAATTAATTGATCTTTGATATTTATCTTCCGCCATTTGATGTATTCTTTGACTAACTGTGTTATTAACTTATTAGACAAAGGCACTTGGAATTATGAAACTTTTACAATATTTCGCGGCGCCCTTGTGAAGTCACCGCGGCGCACAGTTTGGGAATCACTGGGCTATGCTGAAAGAGAAAGAACTACTCTGCAGCTATTGTTTTTTTATAATATTTATTGCTTTTGTTTAGTGAGTTCTAAATATTTTTTTTTGGGAATCTATCTACCCAATTAAGAAAATATAAAGTTTCTTACAAATTAAAATTTTACATATATAGACAACATCCGCCCTCCCGCGGGTTATTTTGGTAAAAGTTTGTTAATATGCTGATTTGGTCCGGATGGTTTTTACCCAAAACGAAACGTGTATGGGTACTCTACTTTTTAAAGTTGACAACCCTTGCCACAAATAAGGAAATACAATTTTGTATACAGGTTCCATACTTTTGCAGATTAATATTTACTACTTATTTCTATGTAGTGAGAATGTGACGTTTCGTTTAACAAATCTAAACCATAAAAGTGTCATGGTGTGGACATTAATTTGAAATTATAATGGCAAACACTCAAGAATATTACGATTATATTCACGATATAAAAATCTATTACATATTAAAAATTTTATGTTAATTTTGTAATGCAGGAGGGTATCGGACATCGGGTGCCTTTAGTGAATAGAAACGCTACCTGCCTCCCCATTATTTCTATGGAATTACATGTTTGTATGTGCGGCAGCCTGCTTGTGTGAATGTGCAGAATAGTTTATTTAATGGTGGGTTTAGTCAGCTTTTCGTAGCCGCAACGCAATGAAACTTAACAATTAAAATATAAAATATATAACAAAATTTTATGAATGAGTTATTTACAGGGATGTAAAAGCGTAATTTACCGCGTAAATTACCGAATTAATTACCGTAATTAATAGTAATTTACCGATTTTTAAATACCGTAATTTACGCCGTAAATTACCGATGGTAATTTACTGTCAATTTAAATTACCGTTGGTAATTTACCGACAATTTTAATTACCGTTGGTATTTTACAGGAATTTATAAATTAATTTCAAAGACCTTCCATCAGTAGACGCATGAATGCGCCCCTCCCCTCCTTAGCAGGCGACAAGTGCACTGTTGTTTGCGTTTGCCTGGGAAGTACGTAACAATCCGCGTGGTGCATGCAACATGGTCGGACAAGTGCGTGACAATGTTATTCAAGGTGTCATTTTGCTAATGGAATTGGATCTATGGGTAAAGTTAACACATCCAATGACAGTCCCATTGCCCGTAAACGTTATATTTTTACTATTCCAAATCATCCGACATTACTTGAGAAAATACAGAAATAATATTTTGTATTTAATGAATAGAGAAGTGGAAAGCCCCTGCGCCAATGGCGACCAATCCAACAAATCCGATAATGCAGCTCTGAAATCAGAAGCAATTTATTATCAGAAATTTTAGTTTATTATCAGACTTTTTAATAAATATGCCAGTATATGCCAGATAGTATTTCTATGTAGTCTTTGCTTTGGTTTTAATACTATCAAATCAGGCAAAAGATCAAAGATAGCTAGTTATTCAGAGAATAATCATTTAAAGTTTTACCAAACATTTTTATTAACATTAGTAGTAATCATAACTTACAGTGATATGTTTAAATTAACATTTTGAATTTTTAATTACCTGGTAATGTAAATCAGCGTAATGTAACATTTTGAATTTTTAATTTATTTAAACAGAATTTAAACAGGCGTAATTTATCATTTTTCATTTTTAATTACCAGGTAATTTAAACCAGCGCAATTTACCATTGTTAATATTTAATTACCCGGTAATTTAAACAGGCGTAATATACCATTTTGAATTTTTAATTACCCGGTAATTTAAACTAGCGTAATTTACCATTTTGAATTTTTAATTACCCGGTAATTTATGCCATCGTAATTTACCATTTTTAATTTTTAATTACGTGGTAATTTAATATTTTAAATTAATAATTTTAATTTCAACGGTAATTTACGAAAAAAATTAATTACCGTAATTTAACATCCCTTGTTATTTACAATGAAAATTACGATGCATTTCAAACGGAAAAACAGTGTGTCGCCAAGAGAATAATAGAATTACATTAATAACGTCCAGAAGGGAAGACAGAAGGAAAGACCATGCGCCACCAAACTATTCGTGCAAATCGCTAAGATGGTGCCTCCTATTCAAACAGGATTCATTTCATATAAAATATTTATTTGACTAAACAAACATCAAAACTACACCGTGATACAATTTTATTTGCAGGATCACCATTCAGGATGGTTTTTGTTGTCATTAAGTATCATTGCAGTTTCAAACAACGTTTTGCGGGTTATGTCTGACAATTTCTACTGCGCACCCAACTGCGCGTTGTTACGTTAAGAAATTCTTAATTTCTCTGTATATACTACGAAATAGTTTCCTAATGTCTGCATTGATTGTAGGGTTAAATTCCGGCTATTTTGCTCCTACGGAAGGCCGACTGAACCCACCATAATTCTGGAACTCGTCATTTTGATTTTACCAATTTGAATGGAATGTTTAGTCAACCAATTTCACTAAACATTCCATATAATAACCACTTAAACTTCTGCCGCAATAATCATTCAGAACTGAGCACATTTTAAGTAAAATTTATATCCTGAGAATGCCATGACCTGTGAACGGCATACCCCTGGGGGTATTTCAAAATCGTCTGCCAATAACAATAAGTTAGGCGGGTCAAATGTTGGCCGTCTCAATCGCCATTATCCTCATAACTCCTAACCATAATTCCCACCCCAGCATTGCGGTTTTATCAAGTTTCTACAACGGGGGGAATTCCATCTAGGAGGCGGCGATCGGTACGCAGCGCGACCGCCGCCGCCGGTCGCGTACTTTGAACTGTGTCCGGCCATCGTAAAATAGTAATGTACGATATTGGGGTGGTCCTTTTCGAACGCGTTATCGTTCGAATAGTGACGATTTATTGTTAAAAAACGGAGCCTTAGGGCATTATAGAAGTCTATTTTATGGTATGCCATCAGTGGATGATATTGCCGTAAATATATAAATATTTTTTTATTGCTGGTTGTCCCGTTAACAATTTATCAAAGCTAGTTCACTGAACTGTAGTAATGTAGAGCTGGGGTTTTCTTTTTAGCCTGTGCAAAAACCTGTGTCAAACCAAACATATTATTATACATATACAACAAACCGTTTCTTCTTTTCCATTCGATATTTAGTCAATTAGCCCACCATTTCTGTTGAGTTTAGTATACAAATCTCCACTCGTTGTTGTGATTTTACTAATCTCCCCCAGTCTCATCCTATCCTATCCTATCCTATCCTATTGGCCTCGTGCACAGTGGAGTGGGGGACTAGGAAACGATTTGGATGCCCGTGGCGCATAGTAGTTCCATGATAACTTTGCTCAGTCACCGCTGCACGAAACGGCTCTGTGATCGACTTTGTTATTTCTGTTAGCTGATTGCATGTTTTGTAAACAAATATATGACTTTTATTAAATTCCTTCAGTACAACGATCGAAAAAACGCGGCGTAATTTCACTATAAAAAAGGAGATTTTTGTGTGGAAAGACCAGCCAAATGAAACAACCTTTGCTTGTTTGCTACGTTTCGACGGCTTTAATTTCCGTCTTCATCAGGAAATCACTACAATGAACATTAAAAGATGTTACTAAGTCCACAGCTAATGACTAAGAACATCCGAAACAGCTTAAAAAACCAAAAACACTTACAGTGTGGTTGTAATAATAGACAGCTCCCGCCAACAACACAGGGATCAATCGCAATTAACCTCCAAGATAATCGTATGGAGCACACAGCCAGAGGACTCTCACATTACGACAATTGTTAAAACGCCGGTGAAAAGTTCATTGATGGTATGAACCAGTCTGTTAAAAACAACTTTTTTTCATTTTTTATATCACCTATTAAGTTTTCGATATAAAGGCATAAAGAAAAAAAATTTCCTTACTCAGCTTTTCATATTTGCAGAGTTCATTATAAAAATTCGCAGTATGGCTGAATATTTGATTTTAAGATTTCGCGACACTTTTTTTACCAGGAAAATTAACACGTAAGATTTTTAAACTTATTTTCTAAAAATTTTAGACTTTTGTTAATCTATCAATACATCGTGTGAGTTCATCTCGTACTGAAACAACTTGTTTATCTACCTACGTTGCTTATCTATGAGTAATATTAACATATTTGATTGGGTTTGAGTTAAATGGTTAGTCCTTTGCGAATATTTGTTTATCTTGTCGAGCTGAAGGTCGCTCTTTACTCAAATGTTAATTTATTTTGTTTGGCTGAAAGGTTAGCCATTTTCTAAAATTTATTTATTTTGTTGAGCTGAAAGTTTACCTTTTTGCGAACACATATTTGTGTCAGCCCTTTACTGGCATGGTACGTACTTTATTTTGTTGAGCTGAAAAGTTAGCTCTTTGCTAATATCTGAATTGTTTTGAGCTGATAGGTTAACTCTTTGCTAATATTTGTTTGATCTTCTTGTAATGAATAGTTGTCCCTTTGATAATATTTGTTTAATTTTTGCGATGAAAGATGGGCCCTTTGCTAATATTTGTTTACCATGTTGAGATGAAAAGTTACCAATTTGATAATATTTGTTTATATTGTTGGAGATGAAAGGTCGGCCCTTTGCTAATATTTGTTTATGTTGTTAAACCGAATGATTGTTCCTTTGCTTATTTGTTTATGTTCATGAGCTGAAAGGATGACCCCTTGCTAATAGTTGTTTATTTTGTTGGGTTCAAAGGTTATAGCTTAACATGCTAATATATGTAGCCGAGATGAAAGGTGGTTTTCCTTTTGCAATTACTTGACTATGTTTTGAGTTAAAAATTTTAGCGTTTTCAACGCAAAAGGAAAAGAAATACATGTTGGCAACTTGATTATTGTTGTATGAGTAACACCTTTGAATTTCGGCAAATTATGAGTTGTCGAATGGAAGTTTGAATGAGTTACTGAGACCCAGTTTATCATTGTGGACAATAGTTCTGGAGACTAGCTTTGAGAGCAAAGCTATGGTCAGGATTGGCGGTGTTAGGAATTGATTTATTTGTTGGATTAATTCAGATATTGGGCCAGGGCTGCGGAATCGGTAAAATAATTCACGACTCCGACTCCGACTCCAGATATTTTTCGTGGTCCGACTCCGACTCCGACTCCAGAAAAATTGCATACAAAAATATTTTCAAATAATTCTGTGTAATAAAATTCATACATGTAAATAATCACAAATTCGACATAGAATAATACAACCGAGCAATATTAAATTTGCTATGAAAACAAAAGTACTACCAGGAAAAAAAGAAACAAACAAATTTAATAAATTAAATTTCTATTCGAGTATTGTGATTGTATTAAACATATGGCTTGTGCATATCAAATTACTCACAAACAAATGCTGAACCCATAGGAAAAACAGAAGTTTTATTTGTTTCCAGCGAATTTGTTGGCAAAAATATTTAAACTGACAATCTAAATGTAAATAAAAACGACCTATAGATATAAAAAAAAAAATAAATATAAATTAATAGTAAATGAGATTCTATTTGATCGAGATCGGTCGTATCTGCATTAAAATAAAACTAGTTAGCCTGGATTTGACAGATATTTTGATACCATTGACAGTAGGTATTGTCAAAACATCAGCGTTTGACACTACCTACTATCATTAGAATGAAAATGTCTGTCAAATCCTGGCTACTAGTTTTATATTAATGCAGCCACGACCGATCTCGATCAAATAGAATTCGCTCATACAGCTAATCTATTATATTACAAAACAAATGTCAGACATAAAATATACAAAAATTCATTTGCTCATTTGCAAAATCGTTGAAAAATGCTAAGAGGATATCCTCAGTTCCTTTGGACCCTTTTGAACAAAAATAATAAATACATAGTCGTATAGCATGAAGGATTTTTTTCTTGACAAATATAATGAATGTATAAGAAAAAAACAGAACCAAAAATACATAGACAAAAATCCTGTACTCGTGTTCAGCGAGCATGCAATAAAAATTTCCAATACAAATAACTAATATACAATTGAAAGTCGTTAATATTCGTTGGAATTTATTTAATAAATTGTCGAGGGATGATATTTAAAACCTAAATTGGTAGGAAGAACAGTCCACAAACAAAAATAGACGTAATTTGTTAGACAAGGAAACAACGCGTGTTTTGGAAACGCGCTTTCACTCCAAAACAGACAGAGAGAAAAGTGGTGGTACTTGCAATTACAGATGCGTGGTGGGGCGGCATTCCTGACCGATCGCAATGTAAAAAACAGGTTTCAAAACGAAAATACGAACCAAAATATTGCGGCTGTGGCTTAGTTAGTGTTAATCTCAAGCAACAGACCGATAATTTGTTTATAAATGATCTAAATCAAACGCGATATATCGGTGAAAGTAGGAACAATGTGACTGATTAGTGATACTGTGTCGGACTTTCAAGTGCATTTCTGCCGTTTTCTTTTATGACTTTGTCGCATACGTACTTATGTGGGGTTATGTTTGGAAATGGAAATCAAGATAGGCATCAACGATGGATAGAAAAGGTCAGATTTATTTGTTTTAGTTATTTTTAAGACTGCGAATGGGGTTAATTAAAGAACTCCAGCATTTTGGAGTATTTATAAAGAATAACGAGTAGTATAAAACTTAAAATGACCAACCTACCGGTGATAATAATACTTGTAAATAATACTTGTAAAATGTAAAACAATACTTGTAAATAATACTTGTATAAAATAGGAACATATTCCATTTTGTAAATAAAATTGATGTAATATAATATACATATTTATTTATGGACATATTTCCGCTAAAATCTCAAAAATCTTTTAGATCGGACCACAAATAGAAAAGTTAGATATGTAAAAACACAAATAAACAGACCACAAATAAAAATGTTATTTATAAAAAAATATTTATATAAAAATGTATTTTATAAAATGTAATTTCTTTGTTGATTCAACATATCAGTATTAAACTGTTTTCTCATTAGAGAACATACAAATCGTCACGACTTTGTCCATTTAACCGAATTTCTATCTCTAATAATAACAAAAGCACACATAAGACACAGTGTATAACACGAAATAAAATTCATTCTAATAAAAACAAAACTAAGTACAATCTACGTTTATAAAACTTTTGTGAGGGACAGAATAGCTCCAGCTAATTCTCCTGCAAAGATGCTTGTTCTTAATTATATTGAAATCTGAAAATAATCATAATTATGGCTACAGGTATAACTTCTGAATAAATGAAACTACATTGAACTACGGGTCTACTTCTCAATGTCATTTTAACTCTTTTGTTCAAATTTCTTTTTTCAAATTTCTGACAGATTACTTTGTTAATCGTTTTCACTTTCGTTTGGAAAGTGTGTTTTGTAATTTGATTATTTACATATATGTATGTAGGTCGGTACTTTGTAAAAGACCTAATAGAGTATTTGGTTTTATTTGTATACTGAGGCAACGTCCATCTCGCAAGTTTTTTCTACAGTAATTAAACCTGGACTCGGAGTCGGTACATTTTTTCCGACTCCGACTCCGACGCCTCTGAAATTTGTCTGAACTCCGACTCCGACTCCACGACTCCACAGCCCTGTATTGGACCAGTGATAGAAGATTATAAACACGCTTATTTGTAAATACATCAGTAGCTAGACTCGCTTTTTACTGTTAACGGTTTTGGTTACAATGCGATAAGCAAAAAACTGCTATCCGTAAACGGACAGTTCTGTGAGATCGAAACTTGATTCTTAATTCGAAACTATCTTTCATCTTCCACATTCGTTAACAATAGGGTTATATACTTAGGGAGAAAATCAAACGTTCTTCACTTTTCAAGTAGTATATTGGGCAATTAGTTAACAGCCGTTTTTTTTTTAATAGGGTTATAGTCATGGTTATTTGCTACTATGTAAAGGTGACTAAAACCACCATCGCACATTAAGTCAAGACGTGGCGAGCGATCTAGCAAAATTGGTTTCGCGATCGACTTGTTTGGCCACCCTTGTCCTATACGCACTGTCTGCGTACTGGTTGGTTGTAAAATCGGACAGCGGACAAATAAATTAGTGTTCTGTATTCATTCTCCAGAATATAGTATTATTTGATCAGTGGTAGAGAGGTTCGATAGGTCATACATTATTTACATACGTATAAAGCAGCTATGATTCTTTAATTCGCCGGCTTTAACCCAAATAGCACCGCCTCCTGCACCGTTACAGTTTGGTATATGAGAGCAAAATATCAACATTTAGTATAAAAGTTATAAACATTTTTCTGTGGTGAAAATATGTAATTTGTATTGCAATACGCACACAAGTAGTAGATACAAATTAATTAAGCACAACGACTAATTACCTATTAATTATCTACCGGGTAATTAGAGTCTAGTTACGCTGTGCCTAATTAACAAAGGCTTTAATTTGACATATGAAGGAAAGATATACAACAATATTTGTAATAAGCCTCATTTACATTGGTAAGTAAACAGGGCACAGGCTACTACCCTGGCTAGTGGTAACTAGCTGGGTTAGTAACCTGTTCACACGGGATTATTTTGGGTTAGTTACCTGTCCTACCTCACTAACAAGGCTAGTACTAACCCTCCTACTTGCCAATGTAAATCAAACTATATAACTTTAACCAGGGATGTTAAATTACGGTAATTATTTTTTTTCGTAAATTACCGTTGAAATTAAAATTATTAATTTCAAATATTAAATTACCACGTAAATAAAAATTAAAAATGGTAAATTACGTTGGCTTAAATTACCGGGTAATTAAAAATTCAAAATGATAAATTACGCTGGTTTAAATTACCGGGTAATTCAAAAAGATAATTTAAACCGGCGTTAATACCGATCACTGTACGTGAATGCTATTTATGTTATATATGAATGCTACTTATGTTAATAAAAATGTTTGGTAAATAACAGTCATTATTTTGTAGATAACTAGCAATCTGACTAAGGATGTTAAATTTCCATAATAAATTATTTCAGTAAATTACCGGTGAAATTAAAATTATTACTTTCAAATTTAAATTACCACGTAATTAAAAATTGCAATTGATAAATTATATTTTCTTAAATTACCGGGTAATTCAAAATGATAATTTACCGATGTTAGTAAGTTATGTAAAAAAAGCATTAAGTCATTACATTGAAGATAACCACGAATCGCTGATGCTTTTCCTGATTTAATAGTAGTAATTCATGATTTAAATGAAAGCAGACTACAATAAAAATACTTTTTATACCAGCAATTTATAAAATGGACAGTGTAACAGCATAATTATAGTATAAAATACTGTAATTTATTACCGACTCACAAAACCACATTGCCCGGTTTCACAAATAATGATCACTACTTTGATAGTAGGTAGATGGCTTCTGACTTAAAATGTGCATTATTGGCCCCGCTGAATTAAGTAATTAAAAATCCGGAAATTACCATTAATTACGGTAATTTATTTAGTAGTTTACCCGATAAATTACGCTCCTACTCTTCCATCCCCAAGTACCTCCCACGCACACCACAAACAACAGTGCACTTGTCGACTGCTTAGGAGTGGTGGGGTGCATTTACGCAAGTACTCACGGAAGGTTTTTGAAATTAATTTATAAATTCCGGTAAATTACATACTGTAGATAAAAATTTTCGGTAAATTTCCGGTAAATTACCAACGATAATTTAAATTGACTGTAAATTACCATCGGTACCTACTTTAAGTCGTAAGTTACGGTAATTAAAAATTGGTAAATTACCATTAATTACGATAATTCATTTGGTAATTTACGCAGTATATTACGATTTTGTATCCCTGACTTAAACACATAATTTTTCTGCGGTTTTCCCCGTAATGTACCTCAAAACGTATAGGTATAGTCGATACAAATTATAGTGATTTAGGAGTTGTTGCTTACGTGTTTAATCCAAAATCAAACAATTTTATTAAATCAAATAATTAGTGTTAAAGCGAACAAATATCAAACATTTTGCTGTAACACCGGACGTGCCACGATCGCGTAAACATGCACGCAGCACCTTTCAACCGCGAATTGCTGACCAAGTACAAGACATCGGCAGCTGCCAATAATACACATCAATAGATTCAAATTTTGTGCATAATATATCATATAAACTTATTTTAGAACCACTGATTAATTTGTAAATTTAAGAATTGTATATAAGCCGATTAATTTTTAATAAAAAGCGAGTTTTTTCGTCAACCAAGTAATGCTCGTTTCATTTATTTTCCCTATTGTTTTTCTCTTGTATTTATTGTCTTATTTACACCCCAGGTTTTTGTCTTAGGCTGTGAATTCTAACTAGTCTAAGGCTGAAATCTGTTCACTACGGGACATGAAAGGGTGAATTAGTCGATTATTTATCTACATTTTGATGTATGGAATATAGTCATGCAGCAATTTTTGTAAAAGTTATAAACAATTATCAGTGAAAATTCACAATAATGTGGTTTGCACAATAAAGGGGTATGGAACAACACTTAAATAATCATAATTTCTATTTCTCTAACATTGTAGTCTTCTCTGCACATGTCTCAAATTCTACGCATTCTTGTATACTTAACTTAACTGACTTAATATTATAACTTAACCTAAATGGAAACCATTGATGACTCTCAATTAGTCCTGGTGTACTAGTCACATTTTCTTGCGCACAATCTACTTTAATTTACTAATATTTACTTTAACTCCACAGGCTAACTCAAAAAGCCTTACTGTAGAATTTTTAGATTTAAAACAAAGATGCCCATATTAGCTGTTTAGAGCACATTGCTTACTTTTCCGAGCACTTGCGTTTACAATGGTTAAAAAAGGAAGTGGCGAAGGCAATAATCTGATCATAGATATGAATTTGAAGTGGACATGATATGGTATCACAAACTCGACTACTTAAGTCTTAAGTAATTACCAGAGGCATGCTGGAACTAGCTAAATTTGTTTTTCTCTTCTTGCAACGCAGTTCAAAATACACTTCCGGAGTTCCAGTATTAATCGAATTCGTGTTTACTCACCACTTCACCTAGGGTATCAGACTCCAAAACAATATCAGGTTTCGGGTTTAAAACTCCTCAAGAGCCTTGAGAGCACACGTTCTTTCATTACGTCCGTCGAGCAAACGAGGCGTACGAAATTGATGACCCAACCCCGGTCCGGTTAACCCTTCCGTTTGTAGAACGTATCAAATTAATTATTTGTTCCTAGCTGTGCCGCTGAAGAGTTGCCGTGATTAACAGTCTAGGCAGAGCTGCCCTCGTCACATTTCGTAATAAACAAACTACAATTAAACTTTTAAGAGGACGAATTACAGAAAATAATTCGTTATTCAACGTATGCATTTGTTATTATCATTGATGCTATTTTGCTTTATAAATTTTGGTAATTTGATCTTAATGCAAGTGGAGTCTCTAAAAAGCGTGGTTCAAAAATTACTTTTTTCTGTGAAAATATTGTGTAACTGTTACTTTTTAATCAATATACAATTTAGTATGGCCAATACGAAAGGCCAAAATTAAAATGTCTAACTTATTTATTTAAAATATATGTGTGCCTGGATATGAAAAGGGACCAGTTGACCGAAATTGAGTTATGAGTGTTTTTAGATAGAATAAGTTATGGCAAAGGTACTCCAACATTTTAAGCCGATTACCATAAAGAGAAACTGAAAAAAAAACTATTTAAGTTGCTGGTGCAAAAATTAAACTTTTGCGCTATGACGCTTCAAACTTTTGCAAAGTTTAAATGTTAATAACTTCCCGCATATTTGGAAGTTACGCTGACTCCAACATTTTTGGAACAATTTCGATATTAGTTTCAAGATTTTTAGTAGAATTTATTATTTCATTATTCCGTTTGGGTTTTATAGGTTTTTTAATCTATAGCGCCATTGGCCTGGGCCTACAATATGTATAGTGTAAGATACCTAGCTTCATCTCTCGAGTCTTAAGAAGACTTAAGCATTCTCGTAAGGGGTTTATGGGGGTCCTCTGATTCCAAATCTTATTTATTTTTAGATTTTTAGAATTCAAAATGGCGGATCTAATATGGCGAACAAAGATGTAATTAAGTGTCGAATTTATACAAAAATTAAATTATGAAGGTTACAGATTCCAAATCTGTTTTCAGATGTATAAAATTTAAAATGGCGGATCCAATATGTCGACTAAACATGTAATTAACTGTCGGATTCAGAAGAAAACAAATATCTGATGTTAGATGTTTATAATTCAAAATGGCACCGAGTGCAATCTGGAAACCATAATAAATTAACGTGAATTCGCAACTGTTTTCATCCTATTTCCTGTTACATAATTTTGCAGCTGTCTGATTTCAACACTTATGTCAGTTAAAAATCCAAATTTGCGAGTTCAAATAAATCAGATATGTAGTATCAAATTATTTTAAACGTTTAATGATAAGAAATAAACATAACTAGGGACACAAAACATGGAAATACAATCATAATAAATTTATATAAAAAGTGCATTTCCTAAAAACTACACAAATTTTCACAATTTTTTTTACTCATTTTATTTTTTTCGAGCATTGTCGCCGGAAATCTGTCCACATACAAAATTTCAACTCGATTGGACATATTTTCCAAATTCAAAATTTCTTTATTGCTTCATGTCATTGTCACCGGAAATCCGACCACAGGCAAAATTTCAACTCAATTGGTTAAATTTTGCAAATTTTGTATTTTGTTTTCAAATTTTGGACAAGTTTCCATATTTTTTTTATTGATTCTTGTATTGTCACTGGAAATCTGTCCACAAGCAAATTTTTAACTTGGTTGGACACTGGGAAGTAGAAATAATATCGATTACAAGCCTTGTACAAATTCAAAATTTTTTTCAAAATTTTAGAAAATTTTCCAAATTCTTTTATTGCTTCATGTCATTGTCACCGGAAATCCGTCCACAGGCAAAATTTCAACTCATTTGGTCAAATTTTCCAAATTTTGAAATTTTTTTCAAATTTTGGAAAAGCTTCCATATTTTTGAAAAAAAATATTGCTTCTTGTATTGTCATCGGAAATCTGTCCACATGCATAATTTTAACTTGATTGGACACTGAGAAATAGAAATAATATCGATTACAAGATTTGCACAACAGACAAACAAACAAACAAAAAGTGAAGTTAATATAAGCGTAGTAATTGTCCTGGAATATTATATAACTTTGTAATTATATTTTATACAAACAAGTTTATAAACTGCTATCATACATTTGTTTCTGCCACTGTATGCAGCAACACCGTAATGCGCTAGAGCGTAGCGTGATATCGACAACTGGTCCCTTTTTCATTCGCAATAAAAACGCAATTTTTCATGCTTTTCCAACCGCCGATGAGTTTCAGACGAACACATCTGATAAAAAACACAATAAGGAGAGTAATTAGCTAATAACACAAAAATGTGTATTTTGAACCAGTTTAACTTTATTTGCGATTATCTGCGTAACTAGAAACAACTGGTCCCTTTTCACATCCACGCACACATATTAATAAAAGATATATAAAAACCGGATTTAATATTTAAAAAATTTAGAATATCGGGTGTGATATTACGGAGTCAAAAGCCAGACCACTTGTGGAATGATGGATTATAGGAATGTGACTACTAACACATTCCTTTGGCATCCATTGTACACTGTGTACTGTACTTGGAATTTTGGGCCTTCTTTTCGATTAATCTACTACTACTAATTTAGTTTCTGTTAGAAAACTCCGAACGTTGACGATACTTTTTTAAAAGTTAACGGGTGATTACAAACTGTCTGTAAATTTAAAACTGGTGGGCAAAGACGTTTTGTTGGCACTAGAAGTTGCTTCAAAGTATGTTCGTATGTATGTATGCCAAGTTTCGGAATTCTATTTATCGTAATACGGAAGTTATTATTATTAAGTTTTACTTCTCTTGTGCACAATTTTTAAAATGCTAAAATTGTCGATATTGACTGACTTCATATCTCTTTCGTTACCGCCTACGGTTATCGAATTCCTTTTCCACATGCTGTTCCGTGACACTTGTTTTTCTACTTTGCGTTCGTTATAAACTCAAACCAAACCGATTTCGGTCTAGTGAAAATACTAGATCAGAAACTTTTAGTAACTTTTAGTGTTCCAAGATAGATGATATTGACGTCAAGTGTCAAATAAGGCTTACATCACAATCCCTATTGGCTCGCGTTTATCGTATTTGTGAATTTTACCACAACTACAAACTGTTGAAAATAAAACTCCTCTAGATTGTAACATGACAACCGACATTTTCGAAATTTTATGTAAAATAATGTCGCAAAGTGGAAAAAATGGTACACAACACTCGTTTTATAAGACGTATTGGCGGACTCGTTCCATTTGGTGACTCCTCGCTACGCTCGTCGTGCCTAAAACAACACGCAAATTTTTGTTTTATATGTTTTTTTTTATTTTGTTTTATCAAACAGTAGGTGTATATTGTGTGGTATACTATTGTGTGAAGTATTCTAAATTATTGTTAGTATAGCGTGGACTGGTATGCGTATGGTTCCAGGTTCGAATCACACCGCGGACAGTTATTTTCAATGACTGTTCTCTAATACTATGTATATTCTATTCGCTAATTAACTCATGATTTCCACACCTGAATACGTATATTTGGCATGCATTTTAGATGAAGAGAACAACTTGTTTAGTGAGTCTCACTTTAGATTTAGGCATGGCAAATCAACCAGTCTAGCTATCAATGCCCTTATAAATAAAGTCTTAAACAACTTTGAGCGCGGATACCATTCAGTAGCCACGTTTTATGACCTCTCGAAGGCTTTCGATTGTGTCACACATCATATTCTCTTAGAAAAGCTTAAGAAATATAACTTTTCGAAACCGAGCATTGAGTTATTGGAGTCATATCTGAGTAATCGTTACCAACACGTAAACGTGAAAAATTCAATTTCATCGAACAGACTTTGCAGGTATGGGGTAGCCCAAGGACCGATTTTGGGTCCCATTCTCTTTTTAACTTATATCAACGACATTAATTGTGCTTCTGAAGCAACTGATCTTATTCTATTTGCGGATGACGCAACGGTAATTCAGGGAGGTGATGATTACGAACAACTTCTTAACACAGTTGATCTATGTGGCAGGGGTTTTAAACAATGGTTTGATTAAAATGCGCTATGTATCAATCAGGATAAGTGCGTATCGGTATTGTTTACATTGCGTCACATGAAGCGCGTTCCAGTAGGGGCGACAATGAGAGTGTAAAATTCTTGGGTGTTATTCTTGACTCCAAATTAAAGTGGGAAAGTCATGTTGAACATGTTTCCGGAAAACTTGCGAGGATGATCCATTATCTGAGGATCTTGAAAGAATCGATCTCTATAAAATGTCTCAGAGTTGCATACGTCGCATTTTTTCACTCCTTGATGACATATGCAATATTTAACTGGGGCCATTCAGGTCACAGCAACAAATTGTTGTCTCTACAACGCCGATGCATTAGAGTAGTACTTAGAGTCGGTTGGAGGGAAGATTGCCGTGAACACTTCCGAAATCTCAATGTTCTGACACTACCATCCGCCTACATATTGGAATGTTTAATGTATGCTAAGGTCAATATACTTTCATTACAACGAATTCAATTCACTCGTACAATACCCGTGAGAATCAGCAGTATCGCCAACCTTTTCTGAGATTGCAGAAGTCGCGCAACGCATCAAATAAATAAAATGTTTGTCCTTTTTGTCCTACATGATCATCAAGTGACATTTTACATCTTAGTTACCGGGACAAAAACAGCTACTTTTTGCGCCCTAGGGCGATAAAGATTCTTTATGCGCCTTAGGGCATAAAGGATTGCCATGGTTATATGTCAAATATATAAAATATTTGTCATTCAAATTGTAAATTTTAAATCGTCAATGTCAATTATTTGCGATTAAGGTTATAAGTTTGACAATTAATTGTCTGTATTGTCACTCATCAATGCCAATTATTGGCGATTAAGGTTATAAGTTTGACAATTAAAGTCTGTGTTGTCACTCAACTCCGAATTGTTTGTATGGTTATTCAACTCCGTAGATACGCCGTCACTTGATAACGTCAAAATATTTATTAATATTATTCAAACGGAGGAACAAAACCATTGCAGGACATAAAATTTTGTATGTACCTCGGGCATTACTTAATGTTTATACCCTCGGGCGACTTAAAAAGCTCTCGGGCCTCGCGCTTTTTAAACTGTCACCCTCGGGTCATAAACATTCCTCTAATGCCCTTGGTACATAAATAACTATTAATGTTCTGCCGCCAGCAATTAAGAGTTAGTCCAATAACAGATTTAAGACAGTAATGAAACAATACTTAGTTGAAATATTCAATTTCGATGAATACTTTAACTGTAATTTCGTAGAAGTAAGTAGTGCGGTGTTTTATTACTTATTCTGACTTGTGTAAACAATTTTCTTGGTAATAACACCAATAAAGATTATTATTATTATTATTATAACTTTTTATGACACGCTTCCGAGAGTTTTGGAAAAAGTATCAACAAGTAGCGTAGAACTAATAACAAAATCCACCTCATCGTACTCAAAGCAAACTCGGTTTCCTCTGGCACGTTCAAACATTTAACGGGACCATAAACGGCATTAAGACCGTTACTCTTACGATAATTAATGCAGTTCTCTTTGGTGGGGGAGTGGAAAACGTCGCGACAACGGCAAGCGCAGAACAGATGGAAACTCGGTGGGATATCACCGTGGTATAGAGTAGCGCGCCGACTCGTAAACTTTATACTACAATTAGAAGTAACCTTACCAGTGGGGTAGTCGAGGGAGTCCCACGGTCTGTCCCGTCTAGCACCATAACGCCAGGAAATAATTTAAACCGAGAGCGGAGCGCCACTTAATTAGCTCTTAACTGCGAGTCAAATATGCTCGCGCCGAGTTGCAGATTTATAAGTGGAATGAGAATATACCACTATACGAATGTTCCACATACTTGAGGTGATGTTAGGACGTAATATTGGATTTAAAGATTCCTATGTTGGTTTCTTTTTGTTTCTTTTTTTGCAGTTTGTATGTACATTGTACAATGTTAAAGTAAAGTATTGAAACGTATTAAACCTTTAATGCTAGCTCTACACTCAGCCCGAAAAAATCGACGAAAAGTTCGGCGTTCGGCTCGTGCATTGCATCGAGTGCATCGAGTGTTCATCTGCGGGTGACTTAGAATGGACGTCGCTGAAGTAGCCGCTGCCTCAGCGTATAGTGTGTGTGCATACTTTCATTGAAATTGTGGTTATAATTAATTAATAATTAATTGAATAACGAAAATAAAAATTTAGTATAATATATATTAAATATTTGGAAAATTTCTTAAATGCTATTGATTTCTTATTCTGATCATTTATATTAGATACCATATACTAATATAAGACATAGTAATACGATTTTCCATAAAACAAAATTAAATATTTGCAGTATTATTATTTTATTATTTTGTATAATGTATTGCGTTATAAATCATATATTATAGTGCATATCTGTACAGAGTTAGTTAAAATTACAACTAAATGATTCTCCAACCGTAAGAAAATAAAAACATTTGTTTTTGTTTTAAACTAGCTATCGAAATTGGGTAACACTTCCTTTTTCAAATAGAACAATACTGTATATTTTTAAATTTTTTAATTCTAAGATTATTTCTAAGAATTTTTTGTAGGAACCATTTTTTATAAAATGCATCGTTTTTAATTATCAGCAATTAATTAAAACTCCTAGTTCTCAGCTGGCCCAAGTAATCAAAGAACTGTACCAAAACAATACAATAGATTCAGACATCATAGAAAATAAGACTGAAATAACTTGGAACTGATAAGATTTATTTGAAAGAGATAAATAATATATTCTTTAGTTTTAATTAATTATTGATTCAATATTACTATTAATTTGAATTTTCATTAGTAATCTTACAATACGGATGGTTAATTTATTGATATGCATTTGCATTTCTTCAATAATACAGAAATAAATATCATTATCTGGGATATTTTCCATTTTAACTTTGCGTATGTGAATTTTTTCCTGACAAATTATAGTAATGGGGACGTCACAAATAGAGAAAAAGATACTATTGGATATTCAATTTTATATCAATGTAAACTATTTGTATTTTGCATATAAATTTATCGTGTTCAATATTTTCTAATCTTTTTATTTCAATACTAAATAATTATTCCATTCGTTACCTACCTTTCGGGTTCCTTCACCGCACGTGTTTGATGTCATAAATCAGACCCCTGTCGTAAATAATACCTTCGGTTACACACAAAATATGCCCGAGTCGCGTCAGAAATCCACACTGAATGGATCGAAGCGAATGCGTACAAAATAAGCGAGACACTCGCCGAACGCGTGATTTTTATCCGACTATCTGCATGCGTAGCGACTTCTGGCGATTCGAATGTTAGCGGATTTGGGTGAATGTGGCATCCCCACTCTCCCGATTCGCGGTGTCTCGCTATGTCTCGCGAGAGTCTGGAAGACGTATAAGATGCAGCGTTTTGTGCGCTTCTTCATTAGATGACATTATTTGTAAATCTCTCTTGAAACAGAAAAACTATGAAAACACATAGCTATACTAAACCTATACCTTCGCAATCACCATTTGTAGACATAGTTTCAACTTGCTTATATTCGCAGTACAAACACTGTTTCGGTACAAAGATAAGAATATTTACGCTAAATAGGAATGCTTTCATTGCTTAACATTTGTGCATTGGTTTCATTCATTCCACCCTAATATTTGTCTTGGCTTATGCATCGTTCACATTTGACAAGTGATCAGGAGGTTTGGTATCCTCTTATTCTTATTTTTTAATATGTGTGATCCCAAGATGAATGCAAAAACTATATATAGTCATTTATTGGCCGGGAGCGCCAATAAATGCAAGCGGTACTATGGCGGTACTATGTTCACGAATCGTAAATGGTGCAGTCATTGTGCAGCTCGCTACTAAATGTTACAGTTATCTGTAGTGTATAAAGTGGTCCGATCAAATGTGTATTATTTATTACAATTTTGCATTTGGTATTATTTCCTCCTGTATTATTACAGTTGACAACGGAACACTTATTGTGTCCCATTATGATGTTTTATACCAACGATCGGTTATGAGTTCTGACAGATCGGAACAAAACATATTGCGCCGTGCACAACTGCACATAGTTTTGGCCGGTATTTCTCCGCTACGGGCGCTAAGATCATTTCGCAACTCCCTTACACGGGGTATGCATAGCGCCAAAAACTAGAGAAAATTGATATTCCTGTGTTTCGAAGATATTTCACTTCAAACATTTTAATCTCCTAGTATCAAACCCTTTGAAAACCCATTTTGATGGAAAAGTCAGATACATAAACAAACTTTTTTCTTGCAAAACTCTCAATGTTTAGTAGGTAACTTTCTAGCCCCATTGACAACAACCCCGAAATGGCCATAATGTCCTTTCGAATAGGTAACGTATCTCAAACATTTGTCACAGAATTTTTTTTTCTAATTTTGCAAAAATTGTTGCATGAATATCTATCGTATCTGAAATTGTAATTAATTTAAAAGCTCTACTAGCCATTCGACGCTATGAGTTTTGCCGCATAGACTACAACCCCCAAATGGCCATAATGTCCTTTGAAATAGCAAACGTATTTCAATCAGTTGCTACAAAAAAATGTTTATATCTTTCGCGAAGATGGTTGCATAAATTTCTACGGTACCTCAAATTGTAAGTAATTAAAGGCCCTAGTAGCCATTCTGCGCGCCGAATTTTTCCCCATAGACAGCAACCCCTAAATGACCATAATGTATTTTCCAATTACAAACCTATTTCAATCAGTTGCTACAGAAAAATGTTTATATCTGTTGCAAAAAATATTGAATTTATTCTCATGTGACGCCACCAGCTACTAGCTATTTTTTTTTAAATCAAATGCGCTTTTTATTCACGTTTGAAAGTTCTAAGATACTAAAAAATAAACAGAAAAAAAAACCTACAAAAGACAAATAAAACAAAAAACACAAGTTTTCACACTAATTTAGAGAAACAACAACTAAAAGGTATTGTTAAAAAGACACGTTTTAGAACTAAATACAAATGTTTAGAGAAAAGTGTCTTTGCCAGAAACTCTCGTTGAAACAAATAAAATAAATCCGTTCCTTAGATCAAAAAGAATTGTTCGTTTATTGGAAACAATGAACGCGTCCCTTGGACAGCATCCCAGAAAAAAAAGAATGAAATTTCTCCTTAGTCATGGCCAGAATCACCTCGTAGACTGAAAATTCCTCAGCAGTTTCTTTTTCATGAACGTTTTCATCGTTCTCGGTCGACTGAAAACGCTTTCGTTAGGCGTGTTTAGGATGCCAACCCACCCCACTCCCCCTGAACCGAACTAAATTTATTAGGATACTCCAGTGAGTACAAACGGCCAGGTTGGTATCCTGTGATGGACGATATTAAAAACAACGTCAGCCCTTTGTCCTTTGAGGATAACGCTTCCCCACTTTATTATGATCGTAACCGTCGGATTCTGGCTTCCTGGGGCGGCTTCATTTTAGCAAATTTCACGACTTTCACGGCCGACTTCCGACATAATTGACGTAATGACGGTAAGTCATTTTATTCGATGTTAACGTAATTTCGGGGAAATTTTAACAAACACAAACAAAGTGTTATGGGTGGTTGAGCGGAGATTTATTTTTTTTACTTGCAGTGTAAGATATATCAATGATTTTTCTTATTCGAGAAATTAACTGTTTTAGTGTACAATTGTAGAAGTCCGATTTGTCGAAAAATATTGACAAGAAGTGGATGGTATTGTTGGTAGTACCCAGATCATGCAAATATCATCAGAATTCATACTTGCGAAAAAGTGATATTAACTGAAATTTGTAGAGTTGAACAGCTGGTTAAAAAATCAAAAATTGGCGAAATGACTGCTGCTTGAAATTTTAGGTCTTTTTCATTTTCGTTTTCAAGTCGTTCAAGAAAAGGTAGAAAAATGTAACGTTTAACATTCTTTGTCTGGATTCATTGAAAGTAGTAATCTAGTCAACATTCATACATCAAATTCTCATTCATACATCAAAGAGTTCCCTAAAATTATAAATTAATTACGTATTAATAAACATTTGTGCGTTGGCTGGAAAATTGAAAGAAACTTCACGGTCAAAACCCTGTATTAAGGGTTTAATTTATACAATTCAAGGTTTATAATATGAAAAAGAAAAGATTTTCCAACCTATTGAGAACCTTTTGGGAGAGAACAGTTTTACTTAAGAACCTAAAAATATCAGCACATAATATGTAAAGCATTAATAAATGTTAACTATGAATGACGTAATAGAAAAATTACTAATGGCTAAAATTGAGTTCTCAAAAATTAAAACGATAGCATCTGATTTAATATCAGGGAAATTAATAAAGTTATTGGTCTTAATTTCTATACTTATTATCTTGTATAGAAAATAGAGTTATTGAGTAAAATGTGTGCATTTATGTTTTTGATATAAAAATATAAAAGATACATTAAAAGAAAACATAAATAACTCATACTCAAATATAATATTGCAAAAGTAACGTAACTTACAATAACAAATTCAATAAAAAAAGTACGTAGGCTTTTATAGCCAGAACTGCTTGGAAAATAAATTGTTTCCGTATTATGCTGTGGATCAAAATTGTTGATGTTAGCAAACCACGTTGCTTGCTTCTTCCAAGTTTACTGAATATGTAATTAGCTCGGAAGAAGCAAGCAACATGGTTTGCAATCATCAGTTATTAAAAACTTTGAAGCACGCCATAACTCGGAAACGATTTATTTACTGTACAAAATAAATATTATTTTCTAAACAAAACTAAATAAATAAACTCTTCCAAACAAAATAAATATTAAAAATGAAAATGTTTAACGACATAATTTTTCAAATTAATATTTATAGGTTAATAATATGGTGACACACAGGCGGGATGCAAATTTTAAATAAATCAAAAATTACAGCCACAACCTGGATTTGAACCAGGGACCTTTGCGTTTCTAGCACAATGCTGTCCCATCTGAGCTACTGAGGCCTATGACAAATATCAAACAAATGTTATTACTGTGTGTTATTATTTTTTATAGTGTTAACAAGTTCTTGCAACACTTTCACCTCTTCTTGTTTTATAGTCTTCTTCTCTTCCCACATAGTCACTTTCCACTCTATCCTTAGTATTGTATCTTCCTCGTCAATCTCCAGTTTTCGTTTCAGATATTTCCTCATGGCCCCTCATGTATTTTCTCCTTGATTTTATCGTTTTCTTCGTCGCTTACAAGCGTCCCTCCTAAATTGGTATCTGGTGCCGTTACGCTTGCCTTGTTTGCCAAGACAGCATCAAATTTTTAATCAAATTTCCTCTTTGTTCCCCCTTCACCGGTTTTTCTTCTTTTTTCTTAATTATTCTTACATGTCGCAAGCAGATTACGATATTTATCGTTCAAATCGTTGCTTGCAACAAAGTACCCATATTCCTTGAATTTTAATAAAATCTTTTCCTATTTTTTGGTTGATGGCCGGTTGAACTCCTGCTCCATTTCCAATCGAGTATCCAACAACAAGTTTACCACGATAATTTTGTGTTCGTTATCGTTGGTGTACTATTCGCTGGTGATAGCAGGTGGAGTAATTTACTTTTATTTTTACTTAAATCTATCAACATCTGCGCAAATGTGCGTTTACAAAATCATAATTATTACTATTACCGTTATGTTAATATTTATTTAATTTTACCTTGATGAGCACGTTCAAAATCGTCCTTGTTTAGCGAAATTTTGTAACTTTTATTATCCTCATCTTCTTGCAGGATTAATATTAACGACAATGATGTTGGCGTCTCCATTTTGTGTTGAGTTTTTTGTTCTCTTTCTGGTTTGACACGGTATCGAACTTTTGCGTTTGATTTTTATTATAAAAACGTCACAGATATTTAGCCGTAACAGCGCACTCAATCAGCTGGTAACCCCCTCTCCAATCCATGAGATCCACCGACGTTCAACTCCGATGAGTTGATGGATCCACCAACAACAAACCGGTGAAGAAAATTACGCTTAACCGATGTAACCGACTGATGGCACGAAGATTAAAATAACCCTTTTGATGCCATCAGTTCCCAGTAACTATGATTGACGTAATAGAGAAATTACTAATGGCTGAAACTGAGTTTTCAAAACTGAAAACGATAGCACCTGATTTAAGATGAGGGCATATCTAGTAGAGGTGGGTAGTTCGCGAACGAACAGTTCAGAAAGAACGATTCCTGGCTGCGAACGAAAGAACTAGTTCGTTACTATAAAATGAACTAGTTCACCTGAACTGCTTTGTGAGATCAATTCAGTATAGTGCGTCGTTCGCGGGCGACCTATATATCTAGAACTAGTTCAACTGAACTGCTTTGGTAATATGTATTCTGTGACCGATTTGATTTGAGTTGAAGCACGAACCGACTGGCCGGACGGGGTGGATACACGTATTGCAGGCGTGCAGCATGCGTGCATAGCGGCAATGTGGTTGATCAAAGAACGGTAAAGAAAGCCGCTGGCACCTCGGACGTCTGGCGATTGATTGTTTGTTACGTCGGTGGGTTTCGCGCTTATACAAACGACGTCGGCCAATGTATAGATAATATAATATTGTAAATAATAGAATATATAGATTATACTTTTTTGAATTGGATATGCCCCTAATATCGGATAATTTCCCCCAAAATAGCAATGTAAATAATACCTAAACATCGATCACACACTATCCCACACTATCTATCCCAGTAATGTATACCGACTGCAACAGGTCACGTGTTTTGCTATTATACTAGAGCGAGAAAGAAGTAGGGTTTTAAACCAATCATATCCGTACTATATCGAAGCAAACTGAAAGCGAAAAGTCGCTACATGCCATGACGGGAGATACGGCCCTAGACAAACATAATGTAGTTCGTAGAGACGCTGCGCGAGACTAGTTCGCGAGAACTACTTCATCAAAAAGAACGAAAAGTCGCATCTCTAATATCTAGTCTTTGCCATACCAGCCACACTTAAGATATTTCACCTAATAAATGAATTTATTGCACTTGTATGCACTTCATATACAACATTAATCGAAGAATAGTTACATATTTTAGTTGTTTTCAATAAATAAAGTAAAAATAAATTATGTTCTTAAATATTCCATTTTTTAAAGAACATATTGTGACGTGAAGGGGGAATCTTATTGTTATGTGCAGCATTTATTTTCGTATATTAAATTATTATTATTCAGTATTATTCGAGGTCACACCGAAGACTATCAACAAAAACATGGGAAGCTACAATCGCATTAATAATTGCAATTTCATTTGTAATATACATTATTTAAAATAAAAATACATATTTGTTAATTTTTAATTAAATTCATTACATAAATTATTCAAAATCAATACAATTTATACTCACAAATAAAATATCATTTCAGTTTGCAAAATTCGCAAATTTACAATTTCGAAATGAAACGACATAATAAACATGACAAATACGCTGTAATAATTAATTTATAACATACATTGCATGACTAATTTGCTTGGTTGCAATGTAAAATCACAATTATTAGAATAAATAAACAATATGTATCCACATGGTCGCTTCGTTAAAATTTCAGGAGCCTAAATAAATTTGCCCAACGCTGCAACGTTGGGCAAATGTTAATGCCGGTCCGCAAGTGCCAGAAACGTGTCGACGTTAATATTTAAAGTGTGAAACGGTGGCTAAGAAAACCCTCATTTCGGTTCGTACATTTTAAATTTCGACGTATATACTGAATAATTTCTCTACAAGCAAATTGGTTTTTTCCACATTTATAGCTGGCCGGCATTAACAGTTTTGCGAGTTTGCATTTTCCGCATGCGTTGGTCTAGGCATGAATAAAGATTTTAATTAGTATTATGATTAAATTTCGAGAAGTTTAATTATTTAAGTAAGTTTATGTGGAATTCGGAGGGTAGTTCTCTTAATTAAAATTTAATTTTATAGAAGACATGAAATAATTTTCTTCATTTTAAAATACAAAGTTTGACAAAGCGTAAAACTCGTAAAACTCTCTCAACCCGTGAGGCATTTAGAGATTAAAATTTAATATTGGTGTAAGAGAGAGGCAACATAAATAAAGGATGTAGGTAACTTACATAAGTGGATAAGTCCTCGGAAGAATGTTCACCACACAAGAATATGTCCTAAAGTAATTGGTTAATTAGTTGATGTAAATACGTTTATTATTATAAATCATAGTATGTGATAACAACAAAGAGAAAGAAATAAATCACACAAAATAATAGTATTGAAATTCCTGAGTGGTTGCATCCTTTCCTTTCCTCTCTTTCCGCACCTCAGGGTTTGGGATGGGCGTCCTACCTCGGGCTAACGGTACTGAGAGTTGGTTGGGGTTTTTGATCCGTGAGTATTGCGTGGGTGATGCTTTTCTTTTTTTTTTTTTCATTTTTTCAAGTTTTTTTTTAATACTACAAATTTTTTTTTGTTTGTTTCATTTCATTGTCATTTCTTTCGTTTTTTCTCTTATTTTTAATTTTTATATTTTTATATTTTATTCTGTTGTAGTAGCGTTTTTATTTTTGTCCCTCCTAAAATGATCCGGGCGTATATGCGTTATTCTTCTTGTGTATAAGAAGTAGTTTGTTTAGTGTTACCCGCTGTGTTATGGTCAGTTCCTTGGTGATGTCGTGGAGGTCAGTAGTTGGGGTTCTTCGATCGAGGCAGTATAGCGTTTTTAGTATTCTGTTCTGTTGTCTTTGGAGTTTGTTGTAGTTTCTCTGGTTTGTATCGCTCCTTAAGTTGATCATGTAGTTGATGTTGGATACATAAAAACAGTTGAAGATAGATCTTCTTAGGAAGTTTGGGATCATGGTTTTTATTTTGTGCATTGCTGCTAATATTCTTGCATTTGATGTTGTTAGCTTTTCTATGTGTGCATCCCATTTTAGATTCTCCTGTAACACTAATCCTAGGTATTTGACCTACTTTGTTTGTAAAATTTTTTCTCTGTTAAAAACTACATTAAGTTGAATGACCTCTTTTCGATTTGAAATAATTAAGTATTCGGTATTTTTTTCGTTCACTGTTAGGAGATTAGAGTTAAACCATTTCTCCATAATTTTGATGTCGCCGTCTATTTGATGTTGCAAGTCTTCTTGTGTTTTCGAGTACGCAACGCATGTATCGTCTGCATACATGTATGCTCTTCCACGAAGATCTAGGTTAAAGAAGTCGTTGGTATAGAACATATATAGCGTAGGTGGGATAATTCCTCCTTGAGGAATTCCGTACTCTGCATACGAGACGTGGCTGTGGCATTTGTTGATTTTTGAGCGTTGTGGGCTGTTCTTCAGGTAAGTCTCTATTAAGTTTAAGAATTTTCCTCGTACCCCAAGTGCCGTCATCTTCTTCACCAGTATCTATTTTGAAATGGTGCCAAAGGCTTTTTTAAGATCTATAAAGATACACGCTGTGATCTCTCTTTTATCTAAACTTCTCTTCATATCATTCACGTGATCAAGAGCAGCTGATGTCGTTCCAGAGGATCTTTGGAAGGTGTATTGGTGTTTGTGTATTATTTTGTGTTTGTTAATGTGTTGGTCGAGTTTTTTCAGTTGAACGTTTTCCATTATCTTGCTTAGGCATGAGGTGATAGCAATAGGACGGTAATTTTCAGGTTTCTTCTTTGACGCCGCGTTTATATATTGGGATAATTATGGTTGTTTTCAGACATTGGGGAAAGGTGCCTGCTTCTAGTGTGTTATTGGCCAGTCTGGTTAAGATAGGTATGAGTTTGTTTTTGTTTTCTTTTATTGTATTGATCTGTATGTTGTCGTATCCCGCTGGTTTATTTTCCTTTAGTTCACCCACTATTTCTTGCATTTCCTCTTCGTTTGTGCCTATTAATTCTGCGTCAGTGTATGTAATATTGTTTGAAACCGTTTGGTGTTGGTTGTTTCGGTGGGTAGGCATTTGTTTTCATCTGTCTGTGTGCGAGGTTTTTCCCTATTTGGACAAAGTAGTTATTTATGTCTGTGGTGATATCTTCAGGGTTACTTGTTGTCTTGCCATTCTATGTTGTCATTTCTTTCATTTGTGTTTCTTGTTTGTTTTTGCGCTTTGTCAGTTTATTTATAATTTTCCAAGTTTTTGCTTGGTTGTCCTTACTTTTATTGAATATCCTTTTGAAGAAATTTATTTTTCCTTGTTTTAGAAGTTTTTTGATTTCGGTCTGTTTGTTAGTATAAGCTTTGGCTATAATTGCATTATCTGGATTTTTTGCTGCATCGCTTGTATAGCTTGTCTCTTTCTTTGATTCCATCGATAATCTTTTCGGTAGCCCGCTCACACACCTCTCTTCGTTTGATTCTTTTCTTTGTTTGATTTCTTTTTATTATATTCTCCAGTGTTTCGGATAGTTCTTCAAAGTTTGTAATATTTTCTGGTTGGATATTTTTGACTTCTGCATTTAGCGTGTGTCTATTGGTGTGTCGGTACTCAAAGTGCTTGTAGCGCCTTCTCCGTTGTAGATCGCCTTTTGTTGTATCTTTTATTGCGTTGTGGTCGGATATATCCGTTGGCATTATTTTGAGCTTTTGTATCCAATCCTTGTTATTCGTTAAAACGTGGTCGACGATGGTGTGGTTTCCATTGGGATTTCGTCGGGTATAGTCTTTTTTTGTCTTTTTATTCATTATGTGGTAGCTGTTTTCCAGTAGTATTTTTCTGTATTCTTCGGTGGTTGTGTTGTTTTTCATAATATTGATGTTGAAATCTCCCAGAAGAATTTGTGGCTTTCTTTTATTTAGTATGTTGCTTTTCAGAACATTTCTTGTGATGTCGTATGGTACATGGGGGGACTTATATAGCAGGGTTATGGCTTAATTTTTATTCACTGGATGTTGTAATTCGATTCTTATAATCTCAATTTCTTGGATCTTTTTTCTTGCTAGTATTGAATATTTTATATCCTTTTTTATATAGAGTGCCAGTCCCCCTCCACGGTATTTTTGTGAATGGAATTCGTTATAGCCTGTTGAAGTTTTACATAGATGGTACGAAGTATGAATCACAGCATAGCTATCTCAGAACCATGTAGTTTGTAATGTAGTTTTTTTTTTAATAATAGTATTCTGTATCTGTGTTTATTTTATATTTGTATTACTCCTTTTGTGTTAAAATGTATACGTGGTGTAACTTCATGATTTTCGTTTTGTAGAAATAGGTTCTACAAGTTCTGTAGAATTTAGGTATCTTATCTGCACTGCTTCAACTACGATAACAACCATAAATGCAAATTGGAAAACCTATTTCTACTTGTTCGTATAACATCGGGCATAATATTTAACGCAAAACAGTTTTATCTGAGTCTGGTAGTACCGGTACAGTTTTATTTGAAACTTAACAGTTACAGACTTTACTTTTACTTTTCAAGTTACAGCTACAATAAAATCCTATATTTGGATGAATACAAAAATGTTGAGTATAGGTGGAGATTTGTAACAAAGTACTCAACCAATTGAGAAATCATAGGTAAAACATTCTATCAATGGTATGTGTCAAAAAGCATGTAAGAGCGGTGCAACATGCGAGGTACAAAGCACAACATGTTCTTAAACACAACATGTTACGATTTTTGACAAATATAGATACGACATCTATGCTGAACATGGCAGTATAGATTATGTGCTACATATTAAAAGACAAAATATCATTTTGATGTACGTCGAAAAACTGCAAAAATGTTACACGGATTTACGAAATAATATTAGACATTATACACTATCAGCCTACCAAACTTAATTTCATTTTATTTCAGCATTTCAGAGTCTACAAAAAATTTCTTCTGCGCCAATATTTTTACTCAAATACTATTTTTATTTATTGTTTATCGTCCATACGATTTCCATTCTTTACTTAATCAGAGAATGTCATTTATGATGCGTGACGACTTAATCCATATGTAATTACTATCTAATAACGCTTTTTAAATATTTATTCATCGATTAGAGGGACGGGTAATCGTGGATGCCATATGGCTCCGCCAGCAGAATTTGCGTAATTATTTTCGGATGGATCTGTCGCCGTGGAACATATTTGCGTAGAGATAAGCGAAATAAAACAAACGAACAAACGTTTTCCGTTCGCGCGAGCACACCGTAAATAATTTATTATTATACATCGTCTGGCGATAAATTTAACGCTAATCGGACTGGAAAATTCGGTGGGCGGTTTTCATCAAATTTGTATCATAGATTCCTGTGATATATTACTTATATATTTTTGTTTTGTTGTACAATAGCTTCTACATTCACATTTGTCATTAAATGCGAGTCTTATCTAAATAGTATGTACCTAGTAGATGTACCTATAGGATAAAACACAGCAGGTACTCATGAATGACACTAATGTGATTTAAATTGTAAATGATAAAGTAACTGCAAACGTGTGTTGAAAATGGATCGTTTTAAAATACCTAACAATAATAACGAATACTTGAACTTCTGTAATGTTTTCAAGCAGCTAAAATTCACTTTTTGCCAGTATGAACACTACTGTCTTTTCTCAACGGGAGTGAAGCAACCAGAGCGCGCTCGTCTACTCGGATACCCAAACGTTCACATTTTCACATGTTGATTTGTTATGTAATATTTTAGTAATGCATTAGTAATGCCATTCCGTACCAATTTACTTTGTGACGGATCCGCCATATTCATAATTCTACCTTGCGGATTAATTTTCTATCACATCAAATACATACTTGCAAGTTATGTTATGCACCAAAGGCGTGATAATTAACGTGTTTATATCGGTTCATATGCAAGAGAGAATAGTGTGTAGTGCGGACGCCAACGTGATTAATGTGGGTTTGCGTGCGGTGCTGTGCGGATGTTTGAAAATTGAAACTTGCGGCGGATTGTGGAGATTAGGTCTCGGGAATCGATGCTGCTGCTCTTAGGGTGAGGCCGTTCATCACTGCGCCGATTTATTAATAGTTCTTCTGCGTTCCGAATGTTCAATTTCCCTCACGCGGAGCGTAAGATTCGTATAAATGATTCACCACCCAATATTTTCTTTGAGAGCCTGCTTTCTCTGTTTGCTGGTAAAAAAAAGACGGAGATTTTTTTAGGTACTTAAATATAATCCTATAGGTTTCGAAATTGGTTTAAAAAGCAATGGATTGAGGCATTTCTTTGAAGATTTTCTAATGCACATTGTCTAATAGTGTCTACTAAAACCAAAATACGTTTTTTATATTAAAGGACCGCAAAATAGTGAATTCTGCAAATTTGGAACTGACGAATATAGAATTTTAGGCGATGACATACAGCATAGTATTATTTATCTACGACTGCCATATAATAAGTTCATTGCATACGTATATATGACTATATAATCCTTACCACAATACAGACCAATGATTATGACAGTAGCGTTGTATAATAATGAGAGTTCGTTTAAATAATGACTTCATTATTCAAACGAACTCTTATCATTATACGAACATTCAGTGAAGTCTGTCAAAACATACGTGGATGACAGTTATTTGACAGTTCGCCTCGCCACCATTGACCAATAGATTTAAAATATTTGACATAAAACGGAATTTATAAGCCGTAGATAAAACGTCGACTCGCAATAATTATTATTATACGACATTTATTTCAAAACACCCTTGCAACATGATCACGTCATCGAAATCCATTGTGTCCCGACCCCTTCGTTCTTCAGGAGTGGTGTGATATCCTTTGGGTTAGGCTAAAGATCCTTTACTGGTGTACCTTACCGTGATACCGAATTTCTTCAGTAATCTACCGACTCTTTCTGATACCCCACTTACACATTGTAAGCCAGCGAACCCCTTTGACTCTTGCGGTTCCTGTGAGACTTGCGGGTTACTTTGTATGACGCCCATTCTAATTCGACACTCCATTCTGACGTAGGGCCCACTCCAAGTGTTTTCGTTCGTCGGCCAAGGTCCTGGAGTCGCATACCTTCTCGGCTCCGTTGTACAGAGTGTTAATAACACTTCCCTTCTGTTGGGGATGGTGGTGCAATTTGGCGTTCAAATACCGGTCGGTATGTGTCTTAATAATAATAATAATCCACGCCTTAACATCCCCCAATAGCTTTCACTACGGGGGCATCGGCAGGCCCGAATTATCATTATTATGGCCCGCGTCTGTCAAGTCTGTGTTAAGTTGTTTGGCTTTCAGCATTCGCCGTGGAGTAAAGGAAAAGCACAGAAAAACCTTTACTCTAAAAGCAGGGCGTGAGACTCGAACTTACGCCCCCCAGACGCTCGGCCACAGTCTGGCTGTTTACGTTAGACTGTATGTCCAAGCCTACCCGTTGACGTTCAGTAATAATAATAATAATTAATAAACCAAATTATGTGCGCGTCAAATAATATACTATTACCTACGACTCACATATAATAAGTTTATTGTATACGTATCTATGACTATATAATCGATACCATGATACATACCGATGATTATGATGAGCTATGTATAATAATGACAGTTCGTTCGAATAATCTCTTCATTATTCGAACGAACCGTCATCATTATACGAACGTACTGTTAAAGTCTATCAAAACCTACGTAGATGACAGGTATTTGATATTGCGCCTCGCCACCATTGACAAATATATTTAAAATATTTGATATATTATGAGTAGTAGATAAAATATCGTATTCGACTCCAAATAATATATTATTACTGTCAATTCAAATTGTGTACTTCTCTCTGGATCTCAGCATATCCTGTTGTTTTACATACAATCGGTCTTTTTCGCTTACTATTTTGCCCAGGTCGCCATTTTAAAGCTTGTTTTGGTGTTAAACCACGACTGGTTCAACCGTTGCTAGTGACAGTCACAGTCACAAGCTAATTTCATGAGTACGCAAAGCCGAGCGTTACCATTTCCACCTGCAAAAAAAATAAAATAAGTGGTGCGCACTAAGCTATAATAAATCAAACCTCAGTGTCAACTCCAAATAGTATTATTCCTTTAAATTCTTCCACTAAATATTTGATTTATAAACATGATAACCTGGAAGGAGCATACGGGCGTATGCTCCCCAAGGACGTAATACACATGTTTTGTCAAATAACAAGTGGTTTAACTTAACGCAACCTTGAGAAAATTATAAAGAAAGAAACGGAGTCCAACCCTGTTCACCGCAATAAAATCGTCAACAGCCTACCGCAGTTCTGCTGACTGGTGGCAAAACAACGCCGCCGGCAAAATATCGATCTCCCTCCACTCTGTCATTTCTCGCTTACAGTGACATTGACCTACATTAGTCTGTTGATAACATCGTAGTCAGCTGTACTTGTCGCATATGCTCCTTCAAAGTTAGCCGTTATTTCTGAAATACCCTGCATAACGTAAATATTGTTGAGTATGGTTGAGCAGACATGTTACAACTTTTTTGTTCTTATCTGGTAGGAAGGGAGCGATGAAGAAATTTAATAAAACCCCGTAAAGGACCATAGAGTCATATGATAAAAACAGAAGGTAGCACAAACGGTAAAAGCCCGCAAGAGTACACAAGACGAGATATTAAAATCTGGCCCATTTGAAGCCAACTCAATTCTACTTTTAATTTCCCACTGGTTCAGTGCTTGCGCGTCCGGAGTAATATTTGATTTTCAGTTACCTTTTACTGGCTAGCGGTAGTTCTGGTCATATCCGTAATTTGCATACCCTATCCCCGGTCTTCTGCATTATTATAGCATATCATTCCTACTGCTTTTACTGCTTTTATTATTCGAATGCATATCGACAATCTCCATATTCTGATTATTCCGTATGTATGCATACACAATATAAAACACGAAGCGTGTTCGTTCACATTTTGACAAAAATAGTCGTAGAAGTTATTATTTACAGTAATTTTATGTTTTTTTTAATTATGGTATTCAATTATAGTGTTGTTATAATTATATTGATTTTGTGTGCAATAATTCAAAAAATCGTATTTTTTTTGAAAATTTGGAATTCTAAAACCTGTTTATTCTTTTTTAAAAAACCTGGTTTTGTATGTAGAGGGGTATGTCAACGTCATTATGTAAGGTATGTAAAATAAAAAGTATTATTGATAAAATAATTATTTTTTTACAATGAAAGAACATAATTTGATGTTTACCTAAACCGAAACCGATCTCTACCTGTTCTGTTGACACTAATAACCCTAACACTTAATAATAACAAAATAATAATGATGTGCGTGTTTCTACTATATTGAACCCATTTTTTAGGAATTTTGACTAATTTAAAGAACATAATTTGAAGTTTACCTATCTGTACATACCAAAACCGCTCTCTACCTGTTCGGTTGACACTAATAATGATAATACTTAATGATAACAAAATATTAGTGATGTGGGTGTTTCTACTATAATGAACCCATTTTTTTTTTAGGAATTTTGACTAATAGCCAATAGCTAGTAGCAAATAAATTATTAATTTGAACCCTTTTGAAGACTTTGAATTCAATTAATAGTTGCTAGGGGTGTTTCTTACACCCCCTAGGTCACTTTATTACTTTTAGTAACTTTGAAAAAATAACTATTGGAGAGATAATTTTTGCAGGGTAGTAATTGATGAAATGAAACATTGAAAAAATTATTGCCAAATCAATATTTATATTATTATGTATTATATATTAATAATAATATAGATTTATTTGTACACTTATTTAGTATCTCCCCTGGCATCTACGTCGAATGGCACAGGGAACATATAGCAGGGTAGGAAAATTTGAAAGAGAATATAGAAATAATGGAAGAAGTAGTGTTTGTATAGAATTAATCAATTAGCAGATGAATTATTTTACTTTGTACGGGAAATAATCAGTAATACACAGTGTACAAACACATTAATTGAGTAAATTATTTTAAGTTACGACATGCCAGAGGAGCGACAATAGTCACCGTGCTAAACACGCTCGCCACGTTGTTCCGTGACTGTCATTGACTAATGAGGGCGTTGGAAGGACTTGTGCAATGTTTGAGTTGTTGCCAACTTTACCAATTTGTTTTGTTTGTTTGCAAAGTTTACGTTGTTGCCAGTTTTATACGTACTTGTATGCTAGTCTTAAATACATTCCATGATAACAACGGATCAAAATAAGCAAGGGAAAGATGATCAAAATTTGTATGACTTTAATTTGAAAGTATTCGTTAATAACTAATGCTAGGGTAGTTCCGGAAATGATATGGGATTATTTAGCTTGACTAGTAAGTGTGTATTGTGCAGTGTGGGGCAAATTCTACTCATGAGTTAAGTACTCATGAGTAGGGTCGATAAAAGTTACACGGCAGACCCGGCAAATGCACTCCGCACTTATCACTCGGACACGGACACAATACTCGTTCTTTTTTTTAATTTTGAGGACTGAGTAGATACTCAATACTCATTTTTTTTCGGTGGGTACTGAGTATCTACTCAAAACTTTAAATTTAAAATCTTGAGTACTGAGTAGATACGCAATACTCATTTTTTTTCGGTGAGTATTGAGCGCTACAGAATATGCGCGTCATGAACGTGACAAAATGCGTCGTATACCACGCGCGTCGTAAAAAACGCATCATAAAATACGCGCGTTATGAAACAAGCCCAAAACACGGCCCTAATGGTGCTGGTACGCTGGTGGCCGATTTGCGACAAATGAATAATAATAATAGTAATAATATAATAATAACAATAATGATGATAATAATAAAAAGTCGTGTTGAATTAAAGTTGAATCCAGAATGACACGTTTATTAGATGAAGTGTGTCACCTAGATTCCGACACGACTATTAGTTATTATTTTTTGTCGCTAGCGAAAAATATTGTAAATACCCGACCCTTCGAAAACACGTCCGCTGAAAACACAAGAACAAGATCACAAGATCACAAGATCACAAGAAAGTACGCATTCACGAAATAAGCCGAAACAGTACGCAGTACACACAACGGTTTGATTATATGTAGTACCCAGGAAAATACTGAAATCGTTTTGAGTATTTTACTCAATGTACGCATCTATACTCTGAATACAATACTCAAATCGATTTCAGTACATGCGTACTCTGAGTAAATCTACTCAAATCGGTTTGAGTAGATGTAGTACTCTGAGTAAAATACTCAAATCGATTTGAGTAGATGCGTACTCTGAGTAAATCTCGTACTCAATACTCAAATTTATGAAATCTACTCAAGTACCACAAGATCACAAGAAAGTACGCATTCACGAAATAAGCCGAAACAGTACGCAGTACACACAACGGTTTGATTATATGTAGTACCCAGGAAAATACTGAAATCGTTTTGAGTATTTTACTCAAAGTACGCATCTATACTCTGAATACAATACTCAAATCGCTTTCAGTAGATGCGTGCTCTGAGTAAATCTACTCAAATCGGTTTGTGTAGATGTAGTACTCTGAGTAAAATACTCAAATCGATTTGAGTAGATGCGTACTCTGAGTAAATCTCGTACTCAATACTCAAATTTATGAAATCTACTCAAGTAGTGCCCCACTCTGGTATTGTGGAATTGTGTATTAGAACTGTATTAGAAAACGTAATGGATTTTATGATAGCAAAATAGAACGGATATTGGTCAGGTCAGGGATGTGATATGTTCTCACGATGATGTTAACAAAAATAAAATGATGATATGGTAAGTAAAACATAAGGCGCCTTATAGAAAGCAGTATCTTTATTATATGAAGTATATTATGATATTAATATTATTCATTTGACGTAACATTTGAAACTGTTTTGCTAAATGAAAACTTGCTTTTATAAGTTACCATCAAAAATATCTTTCTTGAAGAATTATCCATATACAAAATTTGGAAATGTAAGTTAAAAATTGTCTCTATTTTTCATATTGTAATATTTAAAACATCTTTGGGTTTAACTTAACATACGCTACACTACACTTCAGTATACTTAACATTCCCTTAATAAAAATAAAATAGAGCAAAGGGAATTGTTTGAATTTTTCCAGATTATCCTCAACATTTGTATCTATAGTAGAGGTACACACAATTACTGGCAGATTCTAATTCCGCAGTAGTTCTAATTCTGTTTTGTACCCTTACTCCTCATTCTCCTACCACTATTCAAACGGCCATATCTACCCATATAGACATTAATCACGTGGCTCCATTACTTACCCGTGGGCGGAAGGATTTTGTCCGTTTCCCTCGGGTGTAGTACAACCACATTTGCGGCGTCACTTAGTTGCCGTAGTTGCGGTAAACTCCCGAACGATGGCGCTATCAGCAGCCCCCACCGAATCAAAAAGGAAATAAAAATACAGCGATAAAAAATAATAAAAATAAAATGATGCGTTATTGCTTTAATGTAGGCGATAAAGTTTATTCTCAGGCGTTGAGATACATATTTGTACTGCGGGCGCGGTTATTTTTAGATAGCGGTATTCCCGGTATAGCCTTAAATTATGTTTAAACTTTTTTAATTATGAATTAAAATTCATACCGGGCTCGACTAGCGAGAACGCCTTTGCGGAAATTTGCATAAAGTGGGTAGGTATGATGAATTAGGCACTTAATGGTGATTAAAATATTTTATCTCGATTTTTTGTGGATTTTATGGCAAAATGATGCCGAGAATACCAAAGGGTAATTGAATAATATTTTTACTTTTAGGTAAATTTTTATTTCTGTGCAATCTAATTTAAAATTATGCCTCATTTTGTGTGTACTTCATTTATTAATTAGTTCTTTTTATGAAGGGCGGGATTCTCGTAACTATATTATGGATGAGTTGCGGAAAGCGCAGTTATGCAATTTTCTTCGTCGTCTTCGTTTACGTAGACAAAAATCCAATAGAAACTAAAAGTCACTATGAAATCGGGCAGATTAAGTGCTACTTTTGTTGTTCAATTTGAACAAAGCTGTGGTATAATTGTAGATGGAAAAAATAATCTTCAAGCTTCAATATTATAATGTTTATACATACTGTAAAATCGCGATGGGCCTAACTTGGCAAACTTGCAATATAGGTAACTGTATTTATATTTTATGTTTAAGAAATAAGAAGAAGAAATAAGATGAAGAAATAAAACCTCTAAAATCTTTCTAAAGTGTGAAGTGTAAAATGAGTACGTTACATATATTGAATGTTTGAAAGGAATAAATAGTGTCAAAAAGTTATGAATTAGGGCAATACAAATCAATAAAGGGAACATGGCAAAAAAAGCATACAGAAGGCTGAATACAGTGCCTATAACTGGTGAACCAATCATTTTATTATAAATCCGCAGTAAACTAATCGTTTTCATAAAACAGAAAACTAAAATGGATAGTACTAACGTGCATTAAAATCATCAATTCATGAAGTTTATAGTAGATGTAAAATAAACTGCTATAATGCTAACGAATTCTATGTGTAATTTTTGTAAATACATATCGGTTTCAAGACGCTAACGTCTTAAATTTGGTGCAACGTAAACACTCAAACACTCAACAACAAAATGCCGCAGTTTGGATGTTTTATTTTGAATAAACTGTTTTATTTAATTCTTTTGTAGTGTTTTCACTTATGTTTAATTCTTGTTTAATTATAATTACCAACAAAATGCTATGCTTACTGGTAACAATGAGGTATTCGTTACAATTAACTTTAAATTTTATTGCAGGTGTCGTTGCTCTTTTGTTCACAGATTCCGATTATTTAGAAAGATGAAAGATACATTTAACCTATCCTTTTGTTGTTAAAAATACTTGATTATCTTATCAGTTTGGTTTAAGTTTCTAAATACAATTCATTTGACTATTGGACTCGGATTTCTCGAAAATACTTGACTTAACAGTTCCAATTGTTTACTTCCCCTGGTTTCGAGAAAAACAAAAATATATTTTTTGCTGATGTCTCCAAAACAAAAAGAAAGGGTAGTTTCTTTTAAATGCATTTGCATGCATTTGCACGAAGAAGCCCAGCCTGTATAGACTTTTCCATAAAAATAAAGATTTTTGACTGACTTCGGGACTTCATCTTATATATTATCTTAAAAAAATGTACATTTATTTTTTAACACCCGGTATAATGTATATTTGTTATATTTAGATTGCTCAAAACCATATTGATCATTTTTTTATCATATCTTTTCTCTTAGAACATATTTAAACGGGAACTGAATTGTTGCTCGCTAGATTCCAACTTTCAACCCCTGTTCAACCGACGCGTCGCGACGCCAACACTCAGGATTGTCTTTGGTGCGCTCATCAACATGAGCATCGAAGTCAGAGGTGGACGACTGGTTACGTGAGCAACAGCATTGTCTGCCTGCCCACGCACGGAGTGAAAAATTCCCAAATTTCCAAAAGCTGGCCAGAACTCTTATTTTATTATTATCAAAATAGTCATAATTGATCCTACATAACAACTCTTTGGCCAATTGCGCATAGTAAATAGTAAAAATGTTAGCTAAACCGGTTAAGACCCGTTGAGCTTGGATTTGTGCAAACCGTGTGTTTGGGTGTGTTGGATACCATTGCAATTGTAATTTTCTATGGGCTTTTGACAATAACTTTATGATTTTTGTGACATGGAGAGAGAGCGTTCCTCAACATATATAGATACGATTTTAAATATATTCTATGCAGTTCAACAATTAACGTGTTTTTTTGCAACTTTTATTACAACGTAGCAATAATTTTATAAACTAAAAGTTTGCCTGAAGCTTTGTGAAATTCCCCGCATATCCACGGTTAGAATTATAGCTCATTGTAAAGATGGGACTTTGTACTTTTTGAATATTTTGACTGTTTCTCCTCAAATTGAATTTGTTTTTATTTTTAGAATGTAGTACATACAAATTACGTGTATGCGTAAGGGAAGGCTGTTTATTTTTGTTTTTATTAAGCTACACTAGTCAAATTTGGTGGAGGGTTACTAGACAATATGGGCATTTTTTTGAGATATTCTTGAGGTTGGATTCATTTTTTTGCTGTTGCGTTATTCTTTGATTTTTTTAATTGCATCCTACGCATTTTTCGTTATGTTTTATACGGATTTGAAATACTGATAACAAAAACAAGAACAAGAGTTTTTGAGTATTAGGTAGTATTAGTATTAGGTAATTGTTGGTTACCTAGCGATAAACGTCAAAACATGAGTATCTAATCATAGTGATATGGAAATGGTCCATTTTCAAAACCGAATAGTTTTAAAATTCTGGAATTAGCCACAAATATTCCGTTAGCTCTGAAGAAGCGAGCAACAGTATGGTGACATGGTACGTACTAAAAATTGTACCAACGGAACATAAAAATAAAGAAGACAGTTCCGAATAGAAAGATGTGTAAAGTAAAGTAGATAAATAGTGAGGCTGATGATGAAGATGAAGATAACCAAGCTGAAAGAAATATTTTTATTTTCTTTTTTATTACTTTATTATTATTTTAGTATCCTGTTTGCTAAATTTTGAAAATTTCTTATTATTTATTTTTTAATTTTGGGTTTGTAATCACTGACACCAATAATTCCCAAATACTCAATTTCAACTAAATTCAAAGTAATTTAAACAAATGTCAGCTATACGTTTGATCCGCCATTGTGCTTTTTTTTATTTTTATTTTCTGATTTATAATCAACTACCCGAAACTCCCACAAATACACAAATACCGATTTTCCGCTAAATTGATCAGCCAGTTTGTTTTTTTTTCTTTTTAATTTTGGATTCAGATTTATAATCGGCGACTCCCAAATCCCCCTTAATACCGAATTTTAGCTGAATTGAAACTAATTTAAGGATCAATGTCTGCCATATTGGATCCGCCACTTTGTTTATTAAATAATTGAATGTGAGAAAGACTGGAAATCTTAAGTTAACACCATGATACTTACTTTGCAATATATTATTATTGATTTTCTACCATTTGCATAACCACACAGCACAATATGACCAACTCGTAGCCATCTGTTACGATGGCATAAGTTTACTCTAAAATTTATCATAGTAGTTGGGTGTTCGCTTTGCAACCCGAATAGCACTCAATCAACCGAAGTTTATAGAAAAGCGCCACGCGGCATTTCTATCCACCTCGGTCCAATGGATAAACGTCACTCCAGCTGCCATTCACTCCAGAACAATGAAATTATTGAAAATATATGAGCGGCAACGTTTCATATGCAGAACCGTACCTATCTACAATACACCAGGGCTTCAAATGGATAGAAAAACGTCATTTTTCAGCCGGCGATTGTTATGAACGTTGCACGCGGGGGAGGGCAGCACTCAGCATCATCCGCAATAACGGCCCTTCCATCCAATATAGAGCACATTAGCGTCCCATTGTGCCGGATTTGTCCAATACCACGCGTTGCCACGTTTTCGTAAAAGCGGATAATTCCGCTCGCTGCGATATTAGTTGCTATTAGTCCCGGTCGAAACGACCCTTTATGCACGACTTCCGGTTGTAACGGAAGCTCGTCTTATTTGTTTACTGTATGGGTGTCGTTCAGCGTAGGCACAGCTTTCAGCGATACCATTGAGTATGGACGGAACTACGGAATACGGCGCGCTAAATTCGAAATGGTAATGGCGTATTGTTAAGGTTTTTTCTGTGTTATTTTATTGTAGATGAGTTCTACTGAAATGTGAACTTACTGTTAGAAAGAAATTCCAGAATATGGGAATGCGAAGTACCTACCTAAATGTAAATCTGCAACCTTTGTTACTATTTTATTTTCATGCTTTAATTTAGGCCTGGATACTCATTTGTGTATTCTGGAATTTCTACCTCTAGGTATCGTTTTAACAAACGTTCCATTTTTAATATTGTCTCCTGTGTGTAATTTTTGTTACATATACTAAACCCGAAGTTATGGCGGATATCTGTCATCAAGTTTTGATGACCAGTATCTGGGAGCTATGGACGATCTTTTCACAACTTGAACCGAAAGTTTGAAATTAAAATTAAATGAAATTAAAATCATCAATTCAACGGTAGATTAATTGGAAAAATTAGGTAATTAATCGAATTAAATATATTATGATATTTTAGGTTAGAGGTTAGCTTTATTGTGAATTTTCGTGTTACGAAAGATATCTGAGAGCAATTAGACAACATTATTAACAGTTATTAAATGAACAATTCTCGCACTGGTGTTTATGTAGATTGTGTAAACAAGCTTTACTCAGTAGTACTAATTATACAATGCTTACTATATTTTTTATTATCGTCCGTAACCTTAATAGTGACTAATTTATTTATCATCAATCACTAAAAATATGTTCAAATCATCTATATGTTCAAAAATAATGAAAGATGTTCAAAATATATGTGAAAAAAATAGTTCTTATCCCACTATCATTCGTTTTAAATATATTGGCGTTTTGATGTTTTAATATTCCCAATCCAAGCACCTCTCCTGTGGTCAAATTGCTATTATCTCGTAAAAAGATTCTCATGATTATCTTACTTTTTGTCTAACTAACGATTTCGAAAATATAGGTGATATTGTTATGACAATTTCAGTTCTCTTGCCCAAGGTGACCTACAATCGAGTTTAAAAATATAATGTTTCAAATTTTTCATTCTTATAATTTCAAAACAGGATAACAAATCAACACAAAATTTGGTGTTATTATTTAGCTACCCGTGCAAAATAAAGTCTATGCGATTTTATTAATTTTTTTGTTGCCTTATTGGATCCGACATTTTTAATAATTAAAAAACATAATATGAGACCTCATAGGAAGAGACCTCTAGATCTTCAAATATCTTATTAAAAAGTAGTTATGCAAATCCAACATTTGCTTTACCAACATTTTTAGCAGTCAAATTGTGATCGGCCGCACAGTGGTCGATTTTGCACTTTTAGCCGGACAAAATTATTTTTTTTTCTAATGCACTTAAAATCTTCGATAGATAACCGTAAAAAAAATCTAAGCGTTAAGGGGGTTGTTTTTGCGGGGGTTGCAAAATGAATTTGGGTGTTGAAATTTGGAAACCTTGTGAATATGATATTATTATACTTAGGAGTACACAATAAAAATGAAAAAAAATATCTAAGTACCAATGGGGTGGTTTTTGTGGGGGTTGAAAATAAATTTTGTTTTAAAATTCTGAAACTTTGTAAATGTGCTACTATTATTCCTGCAAATGTGCAAAACAGGGAAAAAATCAAAAGTACTTGTGGGGTGGTTTTGAAAGAGGGTAGAATAATAAATTTGCTTTGAAAATTTTAAAATTTTGATCGTGTGATATAATTATTCCTACAAATACGCGAAAAAAGAAAAAAATCTAAGTACATACTTGTTTTGGAAGGGTGTTGATTAATAAATTTGGTTTGAAAATTATGAAACTTTGTGAATGTGATATAAATTTTCCTACAAATAAGTGAAAAAAGGGAAAAAAATCTAAGTATTTGTGAGGTGGTTTTTGAAGGGGGTTGATTAATAAGTTTAGTTTGAAAATTCTGAAACTTGCAGGAACGATATTTTTTTTTATTTTTTACGGCATATGGAAGACTTTTCCATAACAATAACTATTTGTTTTAGCTTGCGGGTGCAACACCGAATTGTAGTCGATTTTAAACTTTAACCCAAACCGAATAATATGTGGCGTGAAAATTTATACATTAAATGAACCCACACACGCTACAGTCGGCCAAATTCTGGCAACAGCACTCACTTTCAGAACGTTAAATTAAATCATGGTCATGTGTGGTATCATTGCAAAGATATTTTCAAACGACACAACTTCTGCTGGAAACACTTCTTACCAAATCATGCGGTTTAGGAAATAAACCATATGATCTCGGGTTATCCTTTGTTGGACAGGTGACTGTCCTAAGATGACTTGTTGGCTTTAAGGTTTTGTCATCAGACGCGCTAAATGTTTAGTTATCGATATACTATCACGTCTCTGCGCAACTAACAAAATAAAACATGAATACGTGGATTGTTTTTCTAATCACAGCTTAACAACATAACATATTATGGGTTCTTTTGTGAAGCGTATGGTTTAGAAAATTTTTGTTCAAATAAAAGTTGTTTCTATTTAAAATATCTATGCAATGATACCACACAAGACCTAGGTTCTCGTTTAAGATTTCAAATCCACTACTACTTCCGGTATGTTCCGGAAATTATAATTGATGCCATAAAATACGTCAGGTAGGCTTATGTTATGCCATTTTCTTTTCTGAACCTCTATGACGTCATATAACAAAGAAAAATACATATATCTCTATGTGTAGAAGCTCTCCAGATGACAAGGGGCTCTCTTCAACAACAAAAAAACGTTACCGGCAAAAAGTGGCACCTAACTTCAACAAATCCTAAAACTATAACATCGAAGCTCAGTAATAGAGCACTTAATCCAGTCTTACTCCGTCGTACTTAGTTTGTAACCGTATGGTGAAAGTTAATTTTATTAAGCGCTAGAAAAACTCAAATTATTACATCAGTATAGCTTCCATAAAGTAATACGCACCACCACACGTCTCCTCCATTGTAGTTATTCAAAACAATTGACAAAAATTAACGTAAACATGCGCTCACACTGACATAGATGAATTTGCGAATGGTTATGCACTTTTGCCACTGAGCGTAAAGTTCAGTTGGTGATGGTGCCACACCCGCGCATTTGAAATTTTGACGATAAACTTGTTAAGAGACTGATCTTTGACTACTACGACAGTTTTTGTTTAAGGAGTCCAATACCACCCATGTTTGCGACATTTTCTGGTCTCCTGGCCTATATTGCACTCGGAAAACCTTTTTTACGAGCTCTACTAATTTCTGCATCGAACTGTCCTCATTATTGGCGCTCGGATATGTATATTATATTTCTTCTCCATGCGCCTATCATCTATAACAATTAAACCTTAAAAGTATTTACAGGATACTTAGTAATCCATATGAACGTATACGCAGTAGTATACATTTCACGCACGAGTAAATTATGGTTATATCGGCTTAACTAATTCCGCTAATTCTCACAGTGCTAAAAGGGATTTTAATACTTTCCGGCTCTAACGAACTGTTCCAAACAACGGACGGGTATAATTGTAGCTGCGCGCTTTCCCGTTAATTATGAAATGAGATGAATTACTAACTTCCCTTGCAGCTAAAATTCAATTTAATTTCCACCGAGGAATTACAATAGAAGCATTTAGCACGAAATTAACCCTTTAAGTAGAGCGCTGTACTTTCAATCACATTAAAGGGATTAATTTTAATAATTGACCGTTGAAGGCATTCTACAAACGCGCTTTAATAATTCTAGGAACGCGAGTGGGTGCTAGATGCTGTAACTGATCTTAAATTAGCAATTTGCGATGATTTGTTCAATATGGCAGCGGCGCTGAAGTTTTAACTTACCTAATTTCAATGTTTGCTTTTTTTTCACTGACTTATTATAATATCAGCTGAAAATAGACTCACAGGTTTATTTTTTTTGTTGGTCATATACATGACGGTTATCTGTTTATGATTTCCGTCGTAAATTTTTCCCGAAGCCTCTACAGTTAACTGTGCTGCTTAGACTGGCGGGCAAACAATATAGTATGCCCCGTAAAACTAAACGGCTATAAAACGAGGAAAGTACTGTCGTTTTGTAACCTCGTAAAGTATGAAGTTTGGGGCGGTTTTGATGACATTGGACATCGATATATTACGGTGCGTCCGATACACAAACGCAGCCTACGTGTTATGTACAAGATGACGCCAAAATACCATCGATAAATTTGATTCAAGGGTGTACTAAAATTCTTCTTTTCAGAAAGGGGAGATAATCAATAAAGGCTTATATTGTATAAATACATACATTATACATAAATATGGAGGTAATATAGGACATTCTTATAGGAAATTTTCTGTATGTTAATTCAATATTGTCGAAAATGAAGAATAAATAAAGTCTTTTCATTTTTAACAAAGGCAATTTTGTCGCCTCCAGCATATTGAGAAAATAAAGCACAATTCATAAAAATGCATTTTTAACATTAACAAAAAGGCAAATACCAAGGAACTGAGTTTATGTTTTATAAAGTAAAAAATTATGGCAACTTAGGGCGTTACATACCTCTACACCAGCGTTTCCCAACCTTTTTACTTTTGCGGAACCCTTTAAATGGATTAGGAACCTGGCGGAATCCTGACAAAAAAATATACAATGTCCTTTCCAAGGCATTTCGAGTACTTTTTGCGAAGAGAAAAACGTGCAACGCAGTTTTTCAAGTAAACAGATACAAGTCTGTAAAGAAACGCAGTTCAATGATTGAATATTTCTTACTACTGTGAATTTAAAGTACTTTTCCTGTGAAATTTAAAAAAATGCCCTGTAAAATTACGGTGGTTGTAATTTCACAGGAAAATGTATGTATAATATGTGAATTCTGTAAAAACAATACAGAAATATAGCTGGTAATAACCAGTGATGTTACAGTTAATGCTCCTTTTACAGCTTTTTTGGTAGTTTATTACATTCTATTTCTGTAACATTGCAGATATTTCTTTCCAGGTACAAACTTATTTGTTCTTTTTAGTTCTTTCAAGTATTGCCAAAAGAAGGAAAAAGAAAACATAAATCAAACAATGCGTAAACGAAGAATACAAAATACCTTTTACAAATAATTAAATAAATAAATTCATTTAATAATTTTAAAAAATCATTGGTCAAAATACATAAATTAAGAAACATTTATTCTGAGTAAAAAGTTTCATATGGACCTATTGATAACAAGTTAATATTCCTTAAGAAGTTATAGCCATTTAGAGTACTGTTTTATTAATATTTTGTTATTTTTTAAGGTATTGAAAAAGAAATAAGTTCTTATGAAACATTTTAGTCAGAACAATAATTACGGTCTGAGGAAAAAAGTGTGGGAATAAACACCCAACTAGAAGATATTTGTAGTACACATTAATTTCATGTATAACAGATGATTTCTGTATTTCCTCTTAAAGTTTGTTAAATAACAAAAAGCTTGCTCATACATACACAATGTTGAAAGCTGAACTGATACAAGGTAATTTATAACTCGAGGTGAATTTAAATGCAAAAACTTACCAAATTATAAATAAAAATATGTGAAGAACTTGTAAATTTGTTTCATTGTCAAAATTAGTACTTACTTCAACTTAATTTAATTATTTTTTGTTTAATTAAATGCAGTAACTAAATTTGAAATTACACTTCAGTTTCCTGTCCGCATAAATTTTCGTCTAGAATTGCAAATCAGTTTCTATATTTGTTGATTTTCTATGAATGGGACCGACATAATATTCGTCATAGAAGCTCAGAATTTGTCTGGTGATAGGTTAGTTATCTTATTTGGAATGTAAGATCATATTGAAATCCGCCACCTACAACTCTGTTCTTCTCCCAAAGTACTATTTTGAGCAGCAGATTCAAATTATCGGTTTATTTTGTCACACATTTGGAAAGCTAAAAATATTGAAAACAAATATTGTTAGAGTTTGACCAATAACTCTAAATTGTTGGTTTCTAGAGGTGATTTTGTTTTTATGTCACAGATTATTGTAAGTAATCTTGTCAATTGAAGTTAATGAATAGTCTAGAATGTTGCCCGCTGGATGTAATATCGAAATAACAGTGGTTTGTTGGGTTAGAAGGGCTCCAAATCAAAATTATTCATGGATTGACCTTGTTTATTAATCCAATATCTAAAATAATAATCTCATGCTAAAGTAACACTGAATAATGTGTCCATGAACCGGCGACCGCCAGCGCTATTTGTTACTATTATTCAGCGGAACCCCTGACGACATCTCGCGGAACCACAGGGTTCCGCGGAACCCCGGTTGGGAAACGGTGCTCTAGACGATGTAAAGATGACTATTTTACTACTTTTATGACTATTCTTAAGTAGAGCGCGCTACATTTTATTTGTTCGTCATTGAATTACCCAAATATTTAGAAACGTTGATGATGATTTTGATGACAAAAATAAACTATGGCTCTTTCATGCTTTACACAGAAAGCGATAACCCTAAATGCACATTTGAAGCAAAATAATGACAGTTTCAAATTGTTAGACAATCCGACTTGTTTTTTTATTTGGCAGGCACATTTGTTTTCAAGCATAGTCTTTTCAAATGGTTCTATGATCCTATTATAGTTGCCACCAGCTGTCAACTAATTAAAAATAGTTAAATTTGTAAAAGCAATAAATAAAATCAAACAACACAGTTTTTAAATAGATTATCCATTTTAATACAGCTGCAATCTGCAATTTAAGAAAACAATAATCAGTCAGCTTTTGAGTGTAGATTTCAAAATAACGGCCGATTTCCAACACCTAAGTTTCTAAAAACACTGGTCAACAGCAAAAATATCGGGCAGATAACAACTGATTCTGGCATGATTTTTTTTCTGTTGAATTTGAATCCGTCAGAAGCTGTAAATTAGGGTAACAAGCAAAATATACAAGATAGTATCGTAATAAGATCGCGTCACAGCCAAACATCGAGTAAAAATGTTACACAACAACATGCATTTCCTGCTAATATCTTCAAAATTAAGAAACAGGTTATATTTTATGTTTGATCAAATTGCACAGCGTAACTTTGCGTCAATTCCCTATCTCCCACAAATATTATAAGATGTTGCAAGAAAGTGCGTTCTAGGAGGACAATAGCGTTACGCCGAGAATACGAGGACACATGCATGATCACGAAGAAAATCCTCGCGAAACGAGGACGATCCTAGTATGTACCTAACAGTACAAGACAACTATACCATATTTAATCAAAGTCCAAGGTAAACTCACCTTAAGATTTGAAATGAAATTACCCAGATAATAGAAAGAAAGAAAAATATGAGAAATGTAAAGTCTCAACAAGTGATATAGATAGCCGATTTCAAAGAACAATAATATCAATAATATGCCTTGCTGAATAAATAAACCAATTAAATGTTCCCGCACATAACACTTATTATCGAATTTCCTTACAACCATTCCCTGCTAACAAACTTGCTGTAGCCACCACAAGACCAAGCGTGTTTTCTCCGGGCAAAAAATTGGGGGTAGCTTGGGTTTCTATATTACAAAATATATATCAAATTTCCACAAATGAGGCAAAAGGTTACGTAGGCAAAAACAACGTGTTTATGAGGTGATGGATTTAAACAAGTGTAACATAACCGTAACATTTTATGAAGGACTCTGATATTAATATCAAATTAATATTACCGTAATTTTGAATACCTACTTCATACATTTGTAATGTATTGCGATCGGTAAAAATACTTCCTCGTTGGATTTGAAAAAAAAAATCAGTTTCATACTATTTGAATGCACAGTAAGCATCTTGATGATTACGTCATCCGAGATGTCCGTTTATTGATGACCGTTTTTCATTAAAAAGATTAATACCAAATATCACAGAATAAAAGCGAGAAGCATTTTAGTTTATTACGCAATCATTCCAGCCAAAGTTTTCATAATGAATTCAATCAGCACAATGCACAATCGTTTTTCTCCTTCAACCAAGGCGAAAAATAAGCTCCGTCGCCCTCGTCGGCTGCATTCATGCTCGGACGACGCCAGGCTCATGATTGAATGCATCTAGGGAAATCTAGGGGGTAATGAAGTCCGTTTGTACCGGTGCAAGTGCCCTCAACGATGACAATGCCAGACAAATGGCTCGCATTGCATATAAAACACCCTCGGTAGAAAAGTGAATTGCGGCGACAATATACATACTTCCACAGTTTTTGAGGTCACAATTGAATTTACGCGAAAGAGTGGAAAGTACACTAGCAACGTTATTTGCTGAGGATTGTGTGTACCCACAAACATCGTTGAAGCGATTCCTTTACAAACAAGCGGGAGAGTAGAGAGGTTTGCGGTTTTCCGATGTTGTTTTTCTTTCCCGTAAGCGAGTTATATCGATGACAACTTTGCTGGATATCGAACTTGCGCTGCGCTGGAGCGTTTTGCTGTGTAAATAATTTGAATGGAAATTTTATGTAAGAATGCTGAAAATTGAATTGGAAATTTATATCTGCAGGTTGAGCCACGAAAAGAGTAGACGGATATGTTTGGAGGCTGTAATAGGACTAATAAAATTTTTATTTTAAATATCAAAAATATCAGATTGGTATGATCGGTGAACCTAATACTTTAGAGCAGGGCTTCTCAAACTTTTTCATTGGCGACCCACTTGTACCCCACACAATTTTCCACGAGCCCACTCAAAATTATAAGTGCAATTTACTACCAACAGTCTTACTTATTATTTTATCTTTTATTAGTAATAAAAATTACATATTATTTACTTTTTCAATTTTGACAACAAAGGGGTTTTGAATCCAATCTGATTTATTGTGGTCCCATTCCGGCACTTAGTATTTCTTCTAGATGCCTTTCTAGACAACCAAATGCTCAATTAACAAAAGTCTGCTTAACCAAATCAAAGCTCAACTCGGTATCGACAAAAAAATGCTCAGTATATGAGTACATTTCAAAAGTGTTATCTTCCATTTAAGCTTCCAGATATATTTTCTTATAAACGCCTGAATTTTGTCTTTGAGTGTAAAAATGTTCTTGACTTCCCCTTGGTGAGACATATTTAGAGCGATTAGATTCGAAAATGAGTTAAGATAAAATAATTTACATACCCAATTTTCGTTATAAAACAAATTCCCATATTCTGAATTATTTTCAGAAAGAAATAAAATAACTTAATTTTTTAATCCCAATAGTTGCCTCAATACTTGCGCATTTGACAGCCATCGCACTTCTGTATGAAGCAGAGGTGTGCAGAAATCGGAAGCCATATCTTGGCTTAATAAATTTGCAAGGAAACGACGACTAGATGCACGATTTATAATGAAATTTATTACCTTAACTGCGTCTTTACCGCATTTAAATCACTACAATTCGTTTAGCCGCATGTGCGTTTCGATGAATCATGCAATGAGTAAAAAAATCAAAAAAACTTTAGCATGGAATCCAGATATGTATGTCTTCAGTCTTGTCATTGCCTCTGCACCGTCTGTACAAACTCCAACACAGTTATGCCATTCCAATCCTACTTCCTCGAAAATATCATTGACATTTTGGACTGTTGTACGTTTATCTGACGAACGACAAAACAGTAAATCTTCTTGAACACTGTTGTCATAACAATACCTAACATAAGCCAAAAGCTGTGCGATTTTTATGATCTCAGTCGATTCATCCGCTGAATTGCAAATTTTGGACTGTCTTTTATTATTATAATTAATTGTTCTCGCTGGTTTTTGCTAATTTCCAAAATTCGTGTACTCACCCTACCATTTGACAAAAATGTGTTTTAGCAGCTGCGATTAGGTAAGCGGCTTCTTAGGATGCTCTTAAGTATTTTTTATCAATACGAACATGAGTTTCAAGACATATGTGAGGACTGCAACAGCTTTAAAAAAACTGTACAGGCTTTTTACCAAATTTATTATTTTCGGAAAACGTTACGTATTGAAAAACGTTACATTGTATTTCCTCTTTTTTGCTAAATGTATAATATGCTCACATTTGGTAATCCTGGATGATCCAGGCACTGCAGAATCTACAGCTTTCACAATACTATTTCTAGGTTTAGCAGTTGACAAATTTAACCACCCATCCATCACAAACATATAATGGAAGCCATTAACTGCTCTGATAGTTAATCATTGCACGTTAGAATAACTTTGTACACGTAAGAGGAATTCTTTACCTCCATTCGCATTCGTACTTGCACGAACTGTACAAATATGTCACAACATTCGTAAGCGCGCCCCAGCGATTCCGACTCGTATGTTATGCCAGGACCCAGCATGACGCACACGTTTGCAACGTTTCTCTGGACACCAGACACCTCTATGATTTGTTTCAGATGTTACCGCGACCCCCAAAAATTTTTATGTGACCCCCCGAGATGCAATGATTCATGAGATACTTTATTTAATTCTTTTTATATTATAAATATTAGTAATATACTTCCCCACAATTTATTAAATAGGCTTGTATTAATTACGATCACTAACTTCATCTTTTTTTCTGTTTCAGGTAATGTGATGACAATAGACGTGCGGCGTCAGTTTGTGAGTACCTACCTACATATTTATTTATAGACTTTACAGCCGGTTACAGAACGTTAATGCGCTCACAACTACATTGAAAATTAACATAGCATAAGTAGCATAACGAACACAAATGTAGGGCCACCAATAAGTAATAATAATAAGGCAATTTTTGCAAGAAGAGGAGTAAAAATGTATTGAATATTCTTAATCATGATATGGATGTATTTTAGATTTACTTAGAATTGTGTTACATTGCAATATATTATCCATTTACCTTACTTACAATAGAATATTCTTATACGAGTTATATAAGACGCCAAATTAGCGCAGGTATTCTTTGGGTGAATGAACGAATGCGCTAAGATGTCAAAACTAGTGTAATATACAATTTTTTCTACTTTGAGTCATTAATATTATTATTAATAATATTATTAGAATTTCTGGTTACTATATTATGTACTTACTGTCCAACTCTTTACTGCGGTGCTAGAAAATACCCTCAGCGAAACAAGCTTGGATGGGAACGGATAACATTAATGGAGAGTTGCTAATTAAATAATATGTATAATAAAACCATTGATTCAGTTGACAGCTTTATCTTCCTGGGCAGAAATTAACAAGTAATGGACAAGTTGAAGAACAAAATCAAAGAGTACGACTAGGTTGGAACGCATTTAATAAACATAGAGGAATATGGAAATCAAATATACACTTACAAAGAAAAATGAAATTATGGTCCATAACATAACGCATAAGCTAATAATAAAACTTCGAATAAGCGCTAGGGCAATGGCAAGAATCATGCTGACAATCACAAGAAGGGATAGGAAGACGAAAGAATGGATTAGCCGACAAACAGATGTTAAAGACATAGGAGAAGTAATAATGGACCGGAAATGGAGTTGTGCAGGACACATTATGAGGACTAACGATGGTCGATAGTCGAAGAAGATGTGTGAATGGATTCCATGGGGAAGACCCCAGCAAGCTGGGAAACCGAATTTAAATTAATTTGTGGAGGGGCACTATGGCATAGAGTTACGTGGAATCGGAAAGAATGGCAAAGAATGGCAAAGAATGAAAGAAGTGTTTTCGCTCTGTGCATACACCGTGGAGGGGACTTGAGAAACGATCTAAGCGCCCGTAGCGGAAAAATACCTGCCTACACTATGTGCAGTAGTTCACGGCGTATTATGTTGTGTTCCAATCCATCAGAACTAATAAGATATCGTTGCTATCAATAATCATAATAGGACACAATAAGTGTTGCGTTATAAACTGTAATAATACAGGAAGAAGTATTAACAAATGCAATATTGTAATAAATAATATAAATTTGATCGGACCACTTATACACTACAAATAACTGTAACATTTTTCAGCAATCTGCACCTCGTGGACATACTACCGCCTACCCTTGTAGTGGCGCTTGCATCGCGCACCCGGCCAATAAAAGTCAGTGGTCATACAAAGTGTGAGAATTCAGCTATATTTTGGTTAAAGAATTATGCTTGTGTTTTCGTATTGTGTTTTATTTTCGTTTTAAGTACCTATTCATACAACCCAAGTTTTTGATGGTGATTGATTTTAATTTTGTTTTAATCTTGTTTAATCTCTTCGAACTCAAATCTGTTATAGGTGCCACGGTTGCAACCGAAGTTGTTATACCTATAATAAGTCTTGTATTACATGACCATTGTTTACTGAATTTTATAACAATAAATGGCTATTATTATTATTACTGTCCAATTTATGAATAATTTTATTTTACTTCAACCAACAAGTTGTTATACATAATCTAAGGGGTCGTCTCTATGATCGCAGTAGCGATTGGTAGGGTCAACACTATTAACCCGCAAGGGCTACTGTGGTAGAATTTTTTATAAACTAATTTTTTAATTAACTTTTTTGCATAACGATTACCGTTTAATAACGGAATCAGATAGCGCTAGGTAGCCGTTGAGTATTATACGTATATAATCGAAACCAATTTATTATTTCGGTGAACTAGTAAACAAGTTATCGCTGATACAATACAGTAACAGTAATGGAAATCGTGGTAGATGTGGTGCAGGTTTGTTGACTTATCTGTCTGTTGCTCATCATGTATTAAGAGGCTATTATTTTAATGCGACAAGATCAAATAACTCATATTAGAAATAAACAAACTGTGCCCACTGCCCATATTATTGGTCTTTAAAAAAAAGGAGAGAAATGGGGACGAAGGTCGTTCTGAAAAGCCTCCTTCACTGTCTTTGTAATCTCCTCAAAAAATGTAGTTATGTATCTTGTACCTATGTCTTTTAACGTTTGAGGTTTGACATCAATGCCAGCAATTTTACAAACCTAGAAGTTATTAAAAACAATGTTACAATTTGCTAATTGCAACACCAGTCTTAAAATGTATGAGTTATGAACGCCAAGTAGAAAAAGGAAATTAATGCATCACTTTTCACTTAGTCATGCCCAAGCTACACTAACGCATCATTTCGCCGCTTCAGTTTTAAACGGAGATTTCTCCTGATTTAAATTGTTTGGTATTTTATTCGAACCATCAGTAACTTACATAGTCTATTAAAAATAATAATATGAAAAACGCCATAGTACCGTATAAAATGATTTCTACACAATGCTTTCAGGGCAATTAGTGTAAAAAATACGCAATAATAAGTACCTACTAGAAGGTGCTCATTTTACCGAATATAAGCTGAAAGCATCACGTACATTTCAACAAATTCGAATGAATGCAAATCAATTTATTTGAAATGCGATACCGCTGTTGTGTGAGTTTCCATCAATTACTGTCCTCCGATTTATTTGACCAACACGTGCTAGCGTGTATAATTTTACCTTTGTTTTAGCTTTGTTCACTTCCAAATAAAACATATTATATTTTTTCTCTCCTTCGGATTTGACAGGAAAATAATACTGCTAACGTCTTATTTTCTTGCTTTCTTTGCAACTTCCTGAACTAGTTTATACGATAATTATACATTAAGAAAATTGTGGAAATAGACTTATCCAATAAATATATAGTCGAAGGGATTGTTTATAAACTGAGACAAATACCATATCTGTCTAACCCCTAGCCATAAAAAATCTGATGTAGCCAGGTACATGACGTTATCATACTATATATAGAATTAATAGTTAAAGTTAAACCTGCGTTCGGATATTGTACTCCGTTGACATCGGGTACACCGTCCAAATGATACTTACGTGTTATTGGGTGTAAAAAGTGTAACGGTGTACAATATCCGAACGCAGCTTATATTGACAGTAGGTATTGTCAAAACATTAGCGTTTGACACTACTGACCTACTGTCATTAAAATCAAAATATCTGACATATCCTGGCTACTAGCTTTAATGCAGTACGACCGATCTCGATGAAATAGAATTTGCTCAAGCAGCTAAACTATTGATTGTACCAAAAAATTTCTTAGTCATAAATTATTCAGAATTTCCTCTACTTTAATTTATTATTTAACTATTTCCACGAAATGCCAGAAATGGCGGCTTATTTGCAAAATCTTTCAAAAATGCTAAGAATAAACCTCCAGTTCCTTTGGACCCTTTTGAACAGAACGCTTTTCAGCTCTAAGTTTGGTCATGAAACTTCTAGATATGAAGTTTCGTTCCGATACCTTTAGTAGTTTCTCCGGAATCGTCGCCACAAAAAAACGGGTACACACACATACACACACACACACACACACACACACACAGACATTTTTTTGAACCTTGGTCAAAAATGTTCAGGGGACTCAAAAAGACATATTTCCGCTAAAATCTCAAAAAAAATTTTTGGTGCGATTACAATACTTTACATACTGCGTATGATAAAGTAAAAAGGCACCCTACTACGGAACATACATCAATTGCCATCATATTTATGAGTTCTGTAGGTATTCAGAAACTTGTTTCTTTCTCCACTTTTACTGTAATTTCTGTAATATCAGTCGTCTTATAAGACACTGTAGGAAAATATTGTTTTGGTTTTGAAAACTGTCGTATCCAGTAAGGGAAATAAGTATAAAATGCACCTTGAAAATTTACTATTCTTAAAAATGGTAGAACACGTCACTTCAATTTAATCAAATTACACAACTTTCGAGTCCGAATTTGTATTCATCGCAAATACATTTATCAAAATCCCCGACTTACTTTTCATTCACAAAATTTAAGTTTTCAAAGTGCTAATTTTTACTATTATTTTCCTATTCTTTAGTAATATTGCCGTTTGCTGAAATATTCCCACTTTTGCAACTCACTCAATGTCGGTATAGGCTTAAATCGTATCCCAAGGCACGGCATGCAAATCAAGGTGATTATTGTGCGTTGGGACTCTAAATTATCGGTTAAACGTTGTAACGACCGCGATCGCAAGAAAATTATATAAATTAGCCCTGCCGACTTGGCTTGTGACTTCCGGTATGGCCGTTGTAATTTGTAAGGATCGACCATTTTGCGTGTTTTGTGATGTTTATGGATATAGAGTAGAGAAATTTATATGAACAGGGTGAGTTTATTTTAATTTAGGCCTAACTTGAATGGATAGCGTGTCTAAGAGCACTCTTAAAGCAGTAATTAGATAGTTATAATTCTAACAGTATAGTATTTATTACTTAACATAGCTTTCTTATTAATTCTTAAACTAAAATAACACGAATTTTTTGTGTGGGTTATTATGACTAGAAAAGACTATTGCATTCATAAAATAATTGATATTCAGAAATGTTGTTTGAATTTTCAACATGTCATTAGAGTGAACTTTATTAATGTTATAACAATACAAAAGCTTATAGAGCTGTAATTAAGGGCAATATTTCACGGAGCATTTCACTTATAACACAGAAAAGCACTGCATCTGTTACACTCAAAATGTAGGACTTTTTAATAAATAGTGTTTAATAAACGCAAATAATGAATTTACGCTAAAACGTTGGTAGTTTATGTAAGACACTTTTGTCCTGGAATGTATATTTCTCGAGATATTTAGGTGTCTCAAGTTAAAACAGCTAAACAAGCTAAACAGTGTGTTTAGATATATTTTCTTCTGACTCAAGAGCGATTAAAAAATTAAAATGAAAAATACATTTATTTGTGACAGTTCAGTTTAATTTAAAGATTAAGAAGTTTAATTAATAATATTAAATTAAATCAAATTCATTTGTTTTACTACGATAAACTTACACTCCACAATAATTAAAAAAAAAATAATGAATTAACATTTATGTTTTTATATCAGAGCATTTCACATACATAGAATAGGTACATGTATAATAATTCATATACTTCCTAAGCACTGAGTTTGTATAAAAATACAATAAAAATTTTGTTTTTACGTTTGGAAGTAATAAAGTTCGTGTGTGTCTCTGCAAAGCGATGTAGCACAGGTTTGTTCTTCTTCAAAAATAAAAACATTTCAAAACGGATCAATGATACAAAATCTATACTGCCAGATTGGTGTATTCTGTGTTATTGGTTGCCGATACTGCAGTAATTGACTGTAATTGAATTACATTAATATATATATATATATATATATATATATATATATATACAATATACTATACAATTTTGTTTACAGCATTACATATTTTCACCTGACATATTACATATAAGAAAACTACGCCACCACTCAGAATGTCGTACATGTCAAATTAAGGTAAAATTGAATCCGCTGCTAAGCCGTAGAAACAATTGAAGAGCTCAGAATGAAAAGTGGATAAAGACCATAGGAATCCCTATGTTTTTATCCACTTTTCATTCTCATGCCTTCAATTTGTGTTTAATACGTGAGCGAATACAAATCAATTAGTAGCAGGTTTTGATTTTATAATCCAGACAATGCCGACGACTATCAACCGGGGACAGGTGAAATTACCCCATTAGTTCTCCGGAACAGATTTAACCCCAGCCCTCCCAGAAAGCTAATATAATTTACACTGAATGCCCTTATTAGTAGAGACTGCAGCCATGAACAACCGGTTTAATGGGGTTCATAATTATCAATAATCATTGGTCAGAATATTCACGCACATATGTATATTATAATATGTTTATATATTATATAACCGATGATTCAATTGATAAATTATATATAGAACAAGTCATATAATGCATTAACAATAGTACTAACAAAAAGGCAAGCTAATAACAAAATTTTGTTGTTTCAACATATGATGCCACTGAATAAAAAGTGTTTCTATGTAGGTATATGTACAAGTATATGTATATGTACATACATCACATAATACAGCAGATGTCTATAAATATATAAACTCTAATCAAGTTGCATTATAACTTGTATTGATCTAATCGTCATTTTCACATTCTCACATATTTATATTTTAGGCATTTGGCATTTGGCTTGCAAACAAACAATTATATATTTTTAGACATTGTAGTGCAGTATTACCCGAATCGGTTGTCAAAAGAATTTGTAAATGGATAAAGCAAAAATTAAATAAAAAAAATATTAAATCTTCTGATATTTTCATTCCTTTTCAAGGTTAGCTGTTATTTCTGAAACACCCTGTATGATAATTTTCACTTGCAATAATCCGAATTCTGTATTTTACTAATACTACTAATATAACCAACAGCTTATATTTTACAAACAGGATTATCATTCTTACTAATAGTTTTTTTATGGAACCACTATCGTGACTAAACTAACAAAAAATGGCATTGAATTCATGTTAATGGCATGTTTTTATACCCTTCAAAGAAATAAAGCAACATGGTAGAACCTCATGTAGGCTGAAATTGAGCTTGAGGTTGAGTAGTGTAGCACAGGCCTTTTTACGGGCAGTGCCAAGTTTGCTCTTCTCTCGTTTGAAGGGAATACAACTTCGCGTCGTATTTCAGTTCATAACTGTAAAGTTCAATGTTACGATTTCCTTTTCAAACTATCACGGGTCAATTTACTTTGAGGTTTTTAAAGAGTAGTGTGTTTCTTGAGATTGTGTGCCTATGGGTGGAATCGGCATCTTGAATGTATTTTAATTTAAAAGTTCGGATCGAGCAGTTACTGATTCCAAACTTTAAAATAAAATAATTTACGCTCGGGCAAGAAAAGTGATATGTTTCAACGGATCTTTTACCCTGCTTTAAACTATGTATATAAGATATTAAGTACCTAGGTGTTGAAAGAAAGCCTCTTGGGTTTTGCATATAATTTATTAATATACTTGGGGACTAGTTTCGGATCACCGATCCTTCATCAGCCAACAAATCTAACAACAATGAACAACACAATTAGAATCACAATGAACTTCAAATATTAAGACTATTACTTACAGTCAAAGGTACAGTTTAAATTGCCTGCGTTCAATCATCTCCACACGAGGTATGGTCGGTGTCTGGACAGCAGCAAGGTGTCGAGGGCACATTACAGGAGAAACAGAACAAGTGGATGACAGATGAGCTTATTTATGTGAATTCTTGCGGATGTTAAGAAATAGGAAGTATGTCAATATTGGATGCGGGGGTTAAGTTGGTAATTGATATGGAATGAGATCGGGAAGTTAAACAATTAGAGCAGTGAGAGATGATGAACGCAGACAATCGGGGTTCACAATAAACACGGAAGAATTATTATTATAAACACGGATAAATTATAAAAGCAATTAATCACGTTTACAAAGACAGGAACATGACAAACGAAAAAACACTAGAAGCTGATAATTGGCGGTGAACGAACACATGGTTTCGATAGCTCTATGTTTTTGGTGAATCCTAAGGTGCAAAAGTGGATAGTCAATATTGAATTTTGTATCACACGAAAGGGGAAAAAAAGCGAAATCCAAAGAAGAAAAGACCGAAAGAATTGCGTCGCTGGATGAAGCAGAAATCAACCGTAAGTGAAAACTTACAATTTTGCACTAGTCGCATGTGGTTTTTGTCGGGTCTTGTTTGGCCAAACCAGTCGAACGACAGAGAATAAATTTTCTGTATGATAGTCACCTGCACAATAACAAGTGTGGAAAATACTATCGTTCCAAGGACTCCCTTACACTTCCCTTTACACTTCCCTGTTTACACCCGGTGTACAAAAAAAAAAAAAATTATACATGCTTAAAAAATAAAAACAAAACAAGAAATAATTGTAAAACAACATATATAAAAAAAAATCTAAAAAATTTGTTAATAAAAAAAAAACATAAAATAAGAAAGAACCTAGCATGACAAGATCCGGTAAAAAAACAGATAAATCAAAAGTCCCGGAAGACGTGAGTGACAGCGAAGATGGGCAGACAAAATGTACCAATGAAGACCTCATGAAGGCAATAAAGGACCTGACAAGAACCGTATCATCACTTTCCGAATGCCTAAACGATCAGCAAAAAGAGATCAAAGAACTAACGAGATTTTAAATACCAGAAACAAAGAATACAAAGTTTTGGAGGATAGAGTGAAAATACTGGAAAACATCATTGATAAAAGAGAAAAGAACGAAATAAAGAGGAATATTATAATAGCGGGTGTAGGAGAACATCATCACAAAAACAATATTGCAGAAGTCGCGCAAAAAATACTCCAAAAGCTGGACCAAACCATTAACGCTGACCAAATCGTGTCAGTACAACTAAAGAACGAGCGACTCGATAACAGTCCCATAGTGGTCGAACTGAAAACAGACGAAACGAGAAACATCATAATAAAAGCCAGGAAAGATGTTAGATTACTAACAACATTGGAGTGCGGAATAAGTGGAAAAACAAGCAATATTTACATAAACGAACAACTAACAGAAGCGACTAGTACCTTATTCTACAAAGCTAGAGAAGCAAATCGAACCCTGAAGTACAAGTTTGTCTGGGTCCGAGACGGAAAGATATTTATGCGAAAAACCGCTGACCACAACTGTCCAAAAATCCGAATTACACATTCATCAGATCTCGACAATTTGCAATAAACAAAATATCACACGAGACCAAAAATGACAACTCCCACTATGCGATACAATATCCTACTGATAAATGCTAGAAGCATTAAGAACAAATTCAGTGATATAGAGACCTTACCAGGTACATACAATAAACCACAAATCATAGCAATAACAGAAACGTGGCTAAGACAAGAAGAGGAAGACCTTTACCAACTTGACGGATACAATGGGATTTACCACTCCAGGACAACAAAAGGAAGAGGAATAGCGATCTACGTTAGAAAACAAATAGACTATATAGTCACAACAAAAAAAGCATTCGCGGAAGTAGAAACTCTAACAATAAAAATTTCTTAATCGCAAACTATTATTACCCTCGTATACAAACCACCACATGTCAAAGCTGCAGTATATAAAAATGTATTGAAGAATAATATTTTTACTGACAAGAAGCCACACATCATACTAGGGGATATGAATATCAACCTGCTAGACAATACACCAACAGTTAAAGAATATAAAACAACAATAACCGAATCTGGATACAAAATAAAAAACAGAATACAGAAAAACAGCTTTACGAGAATAAATAACAACGGCAAACACACAATACTGGACCACATCTTAACCAACACACCTGAACAAATGAAAACTCCCAATGTGCAGGGCATGGCAGTGTCCGATCATCTCCCAATCACTACTACTCTTAAGACAACCCTTCCCAAAAAAAGAAAATACGAATACTTTTACACACAAAAAGCAAACTATCCAAGAATCAGCGAAGAAATCAAAAACCTGGCAGAGAGGGAACCACCGGTCAAGGATTTCGAAGATCTATCAAAGGCACTAGAAAATATCGTGACAGCAAATCAAACAACAACCAAAACCAAAAAGCGAGAAGAATGTCCATGGATCAACAGAACAATTATGAAACAGATTAGAACAAGAAATAGATTATACAAAAGACTAAAGAATAACCCCAACAATATAATACTAACAGAAAGATATAACGAACAGAAAAATACCACAAGACAACTGATAGATACAACAAAGAGAAGATATTACAAATCAACACTTGACCAATGCTCGGGAAACCCACACAAAACTTAATAAAATGATACATAACAACAAGAAAAAATATAACCAAATAATGCAGATACGTAAAGACGACACCACATTAACAACAGACGAAATGGAAATAGCAAACAGCATCAACACGTATTTTGCAAACATAGGCGACAAACTTGCAAGGGCCCACCAAGCACACAATCAAACGGCAAGAAGCACAGACATAGAAGACAAGCGGGGTAAGGAATTGAATTGGCAACACACTAACATTCAGGAAATAGAAAACATTATTCGCAAACTAAAAAATAACAAAGCCCCAGGATTCGACAACATAAAGAACGAAACAATCAAAACGAACATCGACACACTAGCGCCGATAATTACACGACTAACGAACGAGGTACTGGATAACGGGTTATACCCTCAATATTTAAAACTAAGTATTGTGAAACCCCTTCACAAGAAAGGAGACAAAACAGATCCAGCAAACTATAGACCAATAGCCCTACTATCTGCTCTTGACAAAATATTGGAAACGGTACTGAAACGAAGGATTGAAGAACACATCAACGTCCATAAAATATTACACAAGCAACAATATGCCTTTCAGACAAAGTCAGGTACTACATCGGCCACCTACGATCTCATCGACTGCATCCACCGCGGTATAGACAAGAAGAAAACCGTCACCGGAGTGTTTATTGACATGAGAAAAGCCTTTGATACCGTCTCGAAAACAAATCTTTTACAAAAACTGTCAAATATCAGAATACAAAATAAAGAACTTCAAACGATCGAGACATTTCTAAAAGATAGACCGCAGATAACTCAAGTTGGAAAAACACGCAGTAATCCACTAAAATCTGAATATGGAATACCACAAGGCGGAAATCTCCCACCCCTAATGTACATATTGTACACCAACGACATACAAAATATCGCACTGAAGGGTAATCTATTCATCTACGCCGACGATATAGCACTAATTTACCACAACAATAACCAGGAGGCACAACAATGGGACATAAACGACGACATGCAAAAATTAACAGAATGGTGCAATACTAATCTCCTGACAATTAACGAAGAAATGACACATTATATGATCTTCAACAACAAAAAGCAAACGAAAATGTCAATATATATAAAAAATACAGCAATTACTGAAGTCAAAACCATAACCTATTTAGGACTAATACTACAGAATAGTATGAAATGGACCACGTACACAAAATAATAGTAAAAAACGCTAGAATTATTGCTGCGCTGAACAAAGCAAAGAAATACATTGACTTTAAGACAAAAATGACTATATATAACGCTCTCTTTATCCCAAACATAAACTATTTAATCAGCATTTGGGGCAACACCTCAGAGAAAAACCTCAACAAGCTTCAACGCCAGAACAACAAGATATTGAAGATAATCTACAAATGGGATAAAAGAACACCAACAATAGACGTTCTTAAACAAAGCAAAGAAATGAGTATAAGGGAAAGAAAACAACTCAACAATATCTTACTCTTATATAAAATAAAAAACAAAATGATAAAGATCAACATAACACTAACCGAAAGCCAACATGTACACCACCACATAACCAGAAACAACTCGATGCTACGAACCCACAGATTCAGATCAAAAATGACAACCAAAGAACTACTTACAGAGACAATACACACATACAACCAACTAGACAACAATATCAAGAAACTATCGTACACAACATTCAAAAGAAAGATAAAGAGCTTATTGTTAACCAAATCAACCTAAAGAATAAGTTAGGCCAATAATAGACGAAACCAATGATGCCCTCAATACCAACGATTCGAGACGGTGCGACGTCGCGGCCATTCTTGGATCGAGCAGGAGGGACGGTACCGCGTGCAAGCGATGGGTGATGCAGTGCTATACACGTTATACTCATATTAATGTGATGTAATATTGTATTATGGTCCATTGTACGTATATAATGAAATAAACTTACTTACTTACTTACTTAAATAAAGTTAATGGACATAAAGCAATTACAGAATCAGCTAAATCATAATTGCATCAGAAGAAGTGAGCATAGTAAAACATATTAACAGTCTAAAGGGTAAAAACAAAAGCGTATTATGGCGTAAGAGCAAGAAATGTTCGTATAAGTGTAGGGTAGGCAACCAAAATAGCATTGCGAGAAAATTCAAAATAAACAGGCAAAATCACAGTGAGATATCATAATTTAAACAATAACAATAAATAAGAACGGGTGAGTGGTCCAGACAACAAGATAAAAAATAAAAATAATGGTAAGTTGTAAAATGAAAATGATTTCCTTAAATGGCGTAAGTAAACCAAGGTTTAGTAAATGAATTAATATGATCATTAATTAAATTAATGCCAGGTGCAAGTTTTATGTTTTTAAAATCAATAACGTGGCCAGTTTCGATTCTATGTTGAAAAATGTTGGAATTAGTTTTGTTTTTATGTTCAGCAATTCTCTTAGATATAAGGGCACTGTATCTTTTCGTCCCGACAGTGTATGAGCATCGTTTAGGACCTGAAGCACTGTGCTGTGAGCTTTAAAAACTTGTGCGCATGTAGGACTTTGCAGTTGTTTGAAAGTTTGTGATTTTATACTTTACATTTTTTTTATTAATGAACATCATTTGTAAAATTTTAAATTGCACCTTCTACGATTTTCTCTGATATTTTTTTGATATTCACGGTACTATTCTGAACACAAAAGCCTATCGATCATTGATCCCTAAGACAACAAACTGAAAATTGTTTTGCTATTCCTTAAAATTGATCTTAAAAAGAGTATGCGTGCTTACTATGGTATTTGATAGTTGCGGGTACCCAAAGTAACACAATTTGAAGAATAAATTTTTGTGCCCATAACTTCTCACAATGTTACGAACATCAAAAACTTCTTAAAGACCTACATTTTAGCATCATAGTCCTATAGCCCGAGGTTCAAACTTCATTCTCTGTCAATTTTGGAAGCAATGTTTAGTTTAGAAAATAAACTGATTCCGGGTTATACCGTGTGTCAAGATTCGTAAATGCTGACTTTTCGCGAACCATGTTGCTCGCTTCTTCAGAGCTAACTGAATACTATGTTATGTATATAACCAGTACCAAAAAGTTACTTAGACAGAAATTCCATACATCGGTCTTAATTCAAGGGAAAATGCTTAATGGCATAAATCTCGTCAATAATGTAGAACTAAATTAAGAGGTGAAAGATAAATTAATCAAGTATAAATATATCATTCGCCTCTTAATATAGATCGGTCTGAATTAGGGTTTATTCAAAACACCGGATTGTGAAGGAACTGATTTTCCAATTACAAAATTTCAAAAAACTTGTTTTCAAGGTTTTTCAGTTACAATCGATATAACAAAATTTTACAAAATACAAACAAAATACCTACACCATACAAAACAATATACTTACATAAAACGCTAAGATTAAGATACATAATTTAACACAAAACATAATATGCCCTGTCTTAATATTGTTCTTATTCTAGATAAAAAAAATATATAACAAACCGCCTGTCAAAGTTTTTGTAAGAGTTGTAGATTGACACTACTCACTCAAAAGTTTCTACGTTAGTATCTACGTTTCTGAAAAGTGTAAAATATTGAGTTTAAAAATGAGCTGTGAAAGAAAAAAAAGAAGAAGTTATTAACTACAAGCTAGCAAACCAAAACTAACGCAGAATCCAACATTACTGACCATCCGAACACCCGCGGCGCGATAAAATGTGCAGTTATCACGTAGTAACGAGGATAACAATCAAAAACGTGAGTAGGGAACGTGTATGAGCCAAAGATAAAACACACTCGGAGTAAATTACACGGGCATTCACTTTGGGCACGGAGAATACCTTGTTAATTAATGTGTGTGTATATATGTTGCTAGGCGTCCCTACACCGGGCTCCGCTGGGAAATTAATTTATTTTGAATGTAATCAGGCGTGTTTATCGTCAACAAAAGCTGTTCGTTTTTCGTAAGTTGACGTAATGGAATACGTCCACAAAATCAACAAACAAAAACGAGTTTTTTTATCGGTGGTTTAAATTGCCGTTGTTGATTAGTTTGTCTATAAAGACTGTATAATATAATAAAAACAAAATAAGTTGATCGTTATTTGATCAATAAAAGATTTACTCGTAATACATTTTTGTGTATACATACATGCACTGGGTAAGAGGTAAAAAAGAATCTACTGTAATTCTACGGCGAATTCTAACATCAAACAGTACAATATCATTAATGAACTATTTTCATATATTTCATAAATAAATGATTATGGAAAATACAATACAAAGATTTTCTCGATAATGCGTTAATACCTGTTATTTAGTAAAATTTGTTTGTTCAAAGTTTTGATACTTTTTTTTTGTTTCTACTCCACTATAGTAATTTTTCTGAAATTTCAAATTTCACGAAAAGCAGCATACCAGCAACAGTTCTTACTTTTTGATTTTGTTCCTTGTTGGCAAAGATTTAGTCGCTTAGCTTACATAAAAAGAGAAAAGAATCGCTGTAAGTGCTTCAAAAACACTTAATTAACAAACTTAACAAACTATCAGTGTTGCTAACAATCCGGTTTTTACTAGGACAGACCGATTTTGGAGTTTCCAACAAAAATGTTCTACAACTCTGGTCAGCATAGATTTTGTCCCAGACGGTATGGCAGATAATTTAGACATCCTTTCCTCCCAGACTTTTGAATACTCTTCAAATATAATGCGATGTTAAACAATTCTTCTGATATGCTTACCCTTCAAAGCTATGAAGAGAAAGGAAAGGTGCCAATGCTTGGTCTTATGTAGGACAGGTTATTTTCCGGTTTAAATAGCCTGATAAAGAGCCTGTCAATGGCAATTTTGGTTTCGCGTTTAAGTAATAAAATGCCACTTCACAGAGTTGTCATAGATTTTTCTCTTCGTAATAGAAGTTCAAAAATAAAATTCCTAAAATTCGAAATTATCAATGTAGGATTACAACTGGTAATTAGTTAACTCTGAGTTAATGATAACTGCCAGTTAGATACATTTTGCAATTAAAATGCTCACTTAACTCGTTGTTAGTCACCTATCGATTTGGGCGCGGTTGGCAATAGATAATTCATTGTAACCTATATGCAAAACTACTTTTCTGGTGTTCTTTCTGAAATTTGACGTTTGGAATTTTGTACAAAACATCATAAGTCGCTAAAGATAAAAGCAGAAAGTTAGAGAGATACAAATTTTACGATTAGCAATTAGCCAACAGAATGGGTTAGAAAATAAATTGACCGACAGTGTCAATTGGGCATTTTAACTAATTAGTCAGTTTGAGATATTGTAGGTTTTTTCAGTGGCGTACCGAGGGGGGGGGGGCGGTGGGGGCGGTCCGCCCCGGGCGGCACATATTTTGCGGCGGCATTTTTTATATTTCTGACTAATTCATTTAAAAATAAAAATACTATAATAATATTGTTATCAACAGAATCAATGATTATAGACAACTCTGCTAATAATTTCTTTAGCGACTATGTTGTTATAGCAAACAGCGACTCCATCGGTCAAGGACGTTGCAATAAAAGAATTCGGCATGTGGATAAGCATGTACAAATCATTCTTTAAACTTGGTATGTGTACCTGCGGCTTCTGCTACAGTGAACTCCACAACATTTTTTGGGTCTATCGAACACTTGTTTTCGTTTTTTCGTCTTCCACTCATTAATGAGATATTTTATTTTCTGCCACTGGTCAAGGTGTTAAGCACAGTGTAGAAACTCGTTGGAACGCGAGTTGTGAACAGTAGAAGTAGTAACAATAATTGTAAAAAAAAAACATTTCTTAAACATTTTAAGTGCGTTGGACAAACTAATATCTGAGGAAAAAATATTAAAACACGACCAGACGGTGGAATATTACTCCAGTCATTGGAATCTTTTTCTTCTCTGTGCAAGCTCAATTTAATGTATATCCGTCCTTTTGGAAGTTAACGACCCATAACGATATCACCAAACAAAGGGGTGAAAAATTCATCAATGTGACTTAAAACAAGTTTTCTACAAATGTATTTCAGTGGACAGAGCGACTAATGCAAAACGAAGTTACAGCAGCCAAAAAATGTGTGAAGAGTTGGAGATTTCTACTGACCGTCGAGGAAAAAGATTATGAGTGGTAAACATTTGCGAGACGTGGGGATTTATTTTAGAAGAGGAGATACAACGGGAAATGCTTTTGTCACTGGATAGAGTTCTCCACGACATAACAGTTTGTTTTGAGCAACTACTTGCAACTACCTTGCGTAAAAGTATGCTTTCCTAATCTAGTAAACACAAATTTTGAATATCACGAGAATAACTTCCTTGTCATTGACGACGAACAGTTGGAAAAGCGGACAAAGGCCTTTTGAACATTTAATATTTATTCAAAAATACAGGCTGGGAAACTGTTCCAAACATAGTAATATTGCTAAGAATTTTTTTAACTGTAGCCGTAAGTGTCGTTAGTTGTAAAAGCACCTTTTCCAAACTAAAATTGATAAAAACTATCTTCGTTCAACAATGAGCGATTTAAGATGGCGAAATCTAAGCTAACATATAATACTAATAAGTTTCTTCAAGAATTTTCTAATAAAGAAACATGAAAAATAAATTTATAAACATGCTTACATAATATTATGTACATTATTATATCTATATTGTATTTGTACAATCCATGGGTACAATCTGTTTAAGTAATCTGTTTATTAATATGTGTTGATGTCCAGTAATGTTGATACCCACCATCACTTATCTTTGATTGACTTAGAAAGGGCGGTAAATAGGTGACCGCCCCACACGGCAAAAGCTCTAGGTACGTCACTGGGTTTTTTCTCTCATTTTGTATTATGGCAGCGAAGTTAACACGTAGTCGTTGGTGTTTTGCTATTTTACTCGTTTCACTTTAGTTTGTTTATAATTTTATTTGAGATAATTTCTTATCTCTGAAAATCTTCATCTCCTAAGAGATCCGCATTCAACTCGTCGAAACATCGCTTTAGAGCATAATTTGAGGCACGTTTCGGCACTAAAACTTTCAAACTAAAAATTTCAAAATGTCATCCCTATAAGGTTAAATTTGTCAATGAATCAGCAGAAAATGCCTTTTGCCATATAAAATATTTTATCTACGACTCACATATAATAAGTTCATTGCATGCGTATCCATGACTATATAATCCCCGTCATTATACACTGCCAATGATTATAATGACACTAGCGTTGTATAATAATGACAGTACGTTCAAATAATGACTTCATTATTTGAACGAACTGTCATCATTCTACAACGCTAGTGTCAAAGTCTGTCAAAACCTACGTGGATGACAGTTATGTGACAGTTCGCGTCGCCATCATTAACAAGTACAGTTAAAATGTTTGATATAAACTGGAGTTTGTGAGTCGTAGATAAAACGTCGTATTCGACTCGCACACAACGGATATAAATCGCTCGCATGTTTACACGCTCGCCTACGGCTCGCGTATAAACTTCATGCTTGCGATTTATATCCTTAGTTATGTGCTCGTCAAATAATATACTATTAACTGGTGAAAGATACCTACACGTCCTACAGTTGAACTACTACCTGTATTTATTAGACATATTATTGCCGAATGAAAGCAACCGTAACTTACCAAACAATATGATTTGTTTGCAACAAGATGGTGCTCAGCCTCACTACGCTGACGAAGTGGTCCCAGGAAGATGGAAACAAATAAAAAATCTGACAATAGCTTCTTTACATTCGCGGTAATTTCATTCATGTAATTTTAATACGAAGATTTTTGCTCTATCGCATATATTAACGGAGTTATCGATTTTATCTGCTACTTAATTACCATCCTGGTTAGTCAGTACACTGCAGCAACAAGGAAATAACAGTATATGGTACGAAATAACGCCGGCATTACACATCATCTCAAACAAAACACTCAAGACAACATCGAAACTGATCAAATTAAAATCTAGTCTGGAAAAAAGCGGTTGCACACATCCAACCTCCAGCATCAAAATAAAAACATGTTTTATACTTTACGCGCACACTGAATAGTTGCAGTTGTTATTCTGCTTCCCAATTCCCATTCTGAATAACGCAGGTAAATATTCCGCCGTAGTTATTACAAACACAGGCACCAAATATTGCGTTCTGTGAGCAAGTGTTGTCGTCTGGATATGGAGTAAAGGTGACATTTTCATGAATAAGGTTATGAAGCCAAGACGGGATCTCTAATATTGCAATTTCCCGCTGGCGCGGCGGTCGGAAGGCAATGGAGGAACGGAAACCTAGTCAAGGTTCTCTACGAATTGAGTGAGCATGGTACAAGAGCACCAGCTTCCGCCATTGGAACGAAAATAACGCGAAGTTGTTTAAATAAATACACTCGAGAAATTGAGACGTCTGTAAACATTATTTGTTATCGGGTAAACACTACTTTGACGTTAACACAAGCTTCCAAGAGCGAACAGTGTGTATGCACACGCACGGGATTGGTCGTTTGTTTCCCTTTATTACGAAACGATTCGGAACGGAATTATGTTTACTTTACGGTGCTTTTTTGTTCTCGTTTGATATCAGAATTAGTGACTTAAAGAAATAATTACGTGGGAAAAGTAACTATTAGTTCTCATCACTTCCTTGGGCAACAAATTAGTCAATTATTTTCCAAGAATTTAGTCCGTCATTTCCCCGCGATATGTGGGTGAATTCTAAATATTATCGTTGCCTTTGTATTGGGTTTTAAGTAGCTATTAAGAGTTCTTATAAGAGTTTTGATTTTTTAAACATTGATTGATGAACACGATCCTATAATGTTAAATTTTGTCAATTTTTCCTGCGTATTTTTGGTTTAGAAAACTCTCCCGATGACTGAGTAAGTCCGATCAATATCATTGTCTTTCTATCGTTTATTAATTATCCATTAGGAATTTTCTGGATTTTTGATTTACAAATTTCACATACAATGTATATTTACTGTCCAGGATGGTTAGATTTTTACTTTTACGAAAAAATTCCTACGTAAATAGACTTTATTGAAAACTGTTGTCTGGACATCAGAAATCTTAATCTGAAAAGTCTACCGTCGTAAATAGTATGTTAACATTCTTTGTAAGTAATACATAAGCTGGAAAAATTGCGTGGTATGGATGAGGTGGTATTTGAATTATATACAGTGTGTCTCACGGGACGTTGGATTGTATGGGCACTTTTGTTATTATTAAAGATAGAAAGTCGGTTAAATGGGCAAAGTAGTGCATATTTATGTGCTCTTTCATAATCTGTTCAGAAAATAGTTGAATTCCAAACGGTTCCCAAGCTATTTTGTAAAAACCAAAAAAGGTCATTTTTTCATTATGGTCATAACTTCTTTATCTGTGATCCAATCAAAAAAGCGGTTTGACATTATAAAGGCACTTTCTTGTCCACAATTTGATTATGAGAGTTTAAATTTTTTTTTGCCAATGAATTCGTCAGAAACTAGCGAAACTTTTGTTTTTCTTATGGACGCCATATTGGTTTTATACATGTTTGGATTCATCATTTCTTTCTGAGTAATTTGGTATGCCATGTGCCATGTTTTTAATACAATAAGATAATAGAGTGACTGAAGATTCTAGACTTCGAGAATTGCTGAAAATCGCATGGTGCCATGGAAGACATTTTGTGAAACAATGTGATATCTACCCATCTGTACCCATCTGTCGAACAAAATTTGTGAAAACCCAGAATTTTATACATAAAAAATTATGGTCCGATGAAACATATTTTCTAACTGCGCGAAAATCAGCACCTTTTTGTACCGCGCCATAATCAGGTGTGGTTTGGTTTTAATGTATGGTGCGGTATAGAGGTCAACCGATTAATCGGACCAATTTTTTATAACAAAAATTTAACTTTGTGGAGGTGTCGGCAATATTGCGCTCTAGTACGTGGAAGAAAGAATAGACGATGTACAGTTGGCCTTACGCTAAGTTATGTGGTTCCAACAAGACGGACAATCTGCACATAATGCCCGAATTGTGAAGAACTATTTAGATATTAAGACATAAACGGAGAGTAATTGCTACCTACTCAGAAGTATCTTAACCACCAAGATCTTACCCCTTGTGATTTTTATCTATGGTGTGACTTAAAAAATAAGGTGTATGGTGTTTATAATTTTGGAAACGTTGGGGTTTACGTGACACCGTCTTTGCCGTTTTCAATTCGATTGACAAAAGAACCCTCGGTAGGGTCACCGTATTACGGAGTGCTGTGAAAAGTGCCTCCACGAAAATGGCGAGATTTTTTAAAACATTATTTAGTTTGTTAAAATGTTGTTACTTTTTTATGTTCTGTAGTTAGTACAAATAAATACATTTCAAAATTTTACTGTAACTTGACTATGGGCACATAAATAATGCATCACTCAAATGTGCTTTCATGGCATCATGCGATTTTCAGATATTAAAAAAACTTCAATTTTGGCAGCTTGTTGTGTTCTAAATATGGCATGTGGCATACCAAATTACTTAGAAAAAAAATTCTGAGTTCAAACCTGTATAAAACCAATATGGCGTCCATAAGAAAAACAAAAGTTTCGTTTGTTTCTGACGAATTCATTGGCGAAAAAAATTTAAAACTGATATAATCAAATTGTAGACAAAAAAAGTGCCTTTATAATGTTTAAACGCTTTTTTTATGGGATCACATATGACCATAACATATGACCATAATTTTAATTATGAGCATAATTAAAAAAATTATTTTTTTGTTATTTTCAAAATAGCTTGGAAACCATTTGGAATTTAACTGTTTTCTGAACAGATTATGAAAGAGCACATAAATATGCACTACTTTGTCCATTTAACCGACTTTCTATCTCTAATAATAACAAAAGTACCCATACAATCCAACGTCCGGTGAGACACACTGTATACTAAAATGCTATCAAAACTTTTAAAATAGTTAAAAAAAGCTAGCGAATGTAAACGTTTATTCAACTTTTTGAATATACCGTCGAAACAATAAATTATCTTGCTAAAATAGTGTCTTCAGAAGATCAACTAGGTGAAAAGAACTACAAAAGGTTATTGATGAAAACGTTAGCCGCTAAAGGTAACGATGTTTTTTTTTGCTAAACAAGTACTGCTGTTTACGTACGATAAATATTATGAACATAACGAACAAATAAAAATGCATAGTTAATTGAAACAAAAAAGTTAATTATAAACCATTTTCGGCGTTTTTCAAAGTGTAAACATCCAAAACACGTAGTAAAAGTGGCAAAGTGAAAAAGTGAAAAAATGATCTTCCAATTCAAGGGACCCTCATAACTCAAAAGAAAAAAAATAAAGGATTTTGGTGTTTCTAATTTCAAATCCAACTCAAAAACTAGAAAAGAGACGAAATGGCTGATCCAATATGGTTCCTAGTTTCATAGTTTCAGGGGCACTGATTTGAAACTTCGACGAGTAACACCAAAGAGAGTCTACAATGAGGTAGAGATTTCTGTTGAAATTCAGTAATCGGTGCTTTTGCGGTCGCTGATTATAAACTCGTCAAATAAAATAAATCCAATTAGGCTGAAATTCATAATTGCTGATTTAAAATCCGAGGTTTGAAATAAAAAAAAGATAATGGAGAAAACTAGTAGTAACATACTATCACAAATAATTTTTTCTATCTGATTCATTATCAGTAACCTTTAAAATTATTTTTATATTAGAGTTAGTCATTATTGTAGACAGCACCTAAACAGTAAAAAAAATACGATTAATAACCACACTCATTGTTTTTGTGCTTATTATGGACCATTTCTGCCTTTACGTCAGCCATATTAAATCTGCCATTTTGAATTTGGCAATTCTGACAACTACTTTGCAATCACCTACCTAATAAACTTCTAGGGTGACATTTTTGCCTCTTAATCTTCAATCTTCAAAATAATCTCTTCTCAAGAGGAGTCTAGCGGACTTCACAGATTTACAGTGCCTAAAGAATGTTTACTGCGCATATGTTCGTTCGCATCTTGAGTATGCCTCGGTGGTTTGGCCACCTTAGTATAAAATATCTGTGGATAAGGTGGAGAGCGTGCAGAATAAATTTCTCAAATTTATTTCTTACAAGATGGGACTGCCTTATCATAGGGATCAGCTGGGTCATCAGATGGAAAGTATTAGAATTCAAAGTCTTAAGAATAGGAGAATGATTCAAGACTTGGCCTTTTTACATAAGATTTTGAACAATAAACTGAACTGCCCAGAATTGATAGGGAAAATTGGCTTCAATGTTCCTCAAAGAGGTCTCCGAAATAGTAATGTGTTCAATGACCCGTTTCATCGAACAAACTATGGGGTGAATACACCATTTACAAGAATGTGTAGGTTGGCAAACAAACTCAACTTTGCGCCAGATGATTTTGATTGCTCCATTAATAGCTTCAAACGATTAGTTAAAGATAGAATTACTTTTGTGTTAGAATAATCTTCTGTTTCTTTTTCTTTTGTTTTTTTTTATTATTTAGGTATTTTGTTTATGCAATAGATTGTATGTATGTATTCCTTGTAAATGACTGCGGTCGTAAATAAATATTATTATTATTATTATTATTATTATTATTATTATTAATTTTACAAATAGGTTATATATTTCTGCATAAATAATGAGTTTTTACAAGCTTTAGTAAAAAATACATATTCTCTTGGGTAGACTTTGACATTTAAGACATAAGCACCAGATTTTGAGATCTACCTTACTATTCGGGCTGGGAACCGGACGTTTGTTTAGTTTATTTCGTTAGAAACTGCATTCAAACCGTCCTGTAAAAAGTTTCACTTTAAAACAACCCTTCTCCAATGGCATACATTTTAAGCAATTATGTTTATATCCATCCAGTAAAATAAACAAAAATGTTTTAAAACCATAAAGTTACATGATGTTTCAGAATTTATTTTGCACCAGCAGTGTTATCTAGCTATTCTGCTCGAGTTCGCTTATGTTAGCCTCCGCTCACTATGCATATATGTATGTCATCACAACACACAATCTAGAGTCCAAGTTAAGTTCGGCAATATCGTTCGTGTGCAGAATATATAGATCTTGAAAGATATTGCCGGCTTGTGGTAACCCTCCGGTATTCTGCATAATCATGTTTGCCTGAAATGTGTTTGATTTGTTTGCTGGGACCTTTGTGGACGGTTTTATTGATTATTTTAAGAATCGGCGCTAGTGAATCATTTGATGCTTTCTAAAACAATCTATCCATTTTATTATAGTAATAAGAATGCGAATAAATACCTTTAACATTGCTTAATAGACTTCTTTTTAAGGTGGTGTTTACAAAGTAAATGCTATCATAATTATATATCTGCTGGACGTTCAAATGTTTGCATTCAAACTATACGTTAGAGAACTTTAATTTGTTGCTAATGAAAAAAAAAGTTTCAGCGAGTGTACTCTAAAAAGGAGTGACCAACGTTCATTAACTCATTCAAAGTTTACTCTAATGCGCAGTTTGAATGCATACACCTGAAAATTCAGATGCGAAACACGAAATTAAAAGTCTAAATCTGGGCTTAAACTAGAAGTCCAGTTTAAACTGAGATAGAAAACCCTGGTCTTGAGGTGTGAACAAAATGTAGCAAATAATTTTTTTTATCCTGTTTATTCAAACCTGGCCACTCAGGACGAGGCCCTTAATAAGCACAAAAATTATGACGCATATGGGTCACAGTGAAAAAGATTACATGATTCTATGACTAATGCTTTAGAACGTAATATTGCATCATCCTGTATAATAAATAATTAAATATTTCCCGCTAACGAGGTAATCCCACAAAGCCAATAGATAAGACACATCTTCTCTTGTCCATCGCGCTTAGTTTTGGAAGTTTTAATATCAAAACTTCTGATATACTGTTTCTCCTTCGCGCAGCAATAAAGTCTTGACACAGGTAGCGATGGTGATTAAGAGGTGATATACACCGCTTTCGTGAAGACGTGCTCTTATTTAATATACCGAACCATCAACACCCACGCCAGCAATGCTGGAGGTATCATGCACGCACATTCCTAATAACATATTTCGGCGCTTGATTTACTGAGATCGTAAAATTTTTACGAGGTTTTGCGCTCCTCCTAAATAAGAGGCGAATCCTTGTGGAAGGATGTGGCGCCTTAGTGAGGAAGGAACTACCCTGCGTGATTTATTGTATGTTGCGCAGGAATGTTACTCAACTAGTGTATTTTTATTTCATTAAATATGCAGAGAAGTTTTATTTACAACTGAAATAGGCTAAACTCATACCCTGTTGAAACAGTTATTACTGTAAGGCCGGTTTCAATGCCAGTTTAAACTGTGAACGGAGTTTAGATATAAAATGTCCTTGAGACCTAAACTCGGCGTACTGTTTAAGAGGGTTTATGTCAGTGAGATCGACGTAGGCCTTGAGTCTGTAGTACGCCCAGGATGTGGTTCTATCTAACGGTGAACCGTTGTACTCTAGGCCTTATGTATACACAAACATACTTACTTAATTTGATCAGCCGATTTCTGACTTTTGTCAATAGGTAGCTACTGTAGTTGTTGTCAACTGTTATTAGCGATCTAAGCTGTTGGTACTCTTCTCCCTTGTCTCGGTCTGTGGACTTTATTACAGAAACCTTCTTTACAGAGCTCCGCGGTGACAGTTTGTAGTAATTCGACACAATTGCATAGAAAGAGCTACGTCTTAAAATGTCACCCATAAATTACCTCCTGCTTCGAGATTAATGCTATTGGCTTAATCACAATGAAAGCATATTAACTCAAACAGTATATTGTGTCAAAAATTAGCATCTTTTCTCTAATTAAGTTCATGATTAAGGCAAGCGCGGTTGAATTTTATATTTATCCCAGAACAATGCCCTATGCTTACACATTCCAACAGCACCTTACTTTTACACATCAGTGCAATTGTTTCGACTCCGATCTGCTTTTTTACGCGCCCGTGTTTTGCATGTAACTGGCATATGGATATACGCCCCTCTTAAACTGGTAGTGCACAAGATAATGTTGGATGAAAAAAATTGAAATCAAGGTCATGGAAGATAACAGCAGTATCGAGACCACTTCAAGTGGATACAAGTTGTATACAGTGTGTTTCCGAATCGAGTTACAAAGAGGAAATCAATTATTACTAATTTTTGAAACATATCTTCAAACTTCTCTATCGCTGAAAATGTATACGTACGCTCACTATGACAGATAATTAATAATTTATATAATTATACAGAATCTGATTAATTTATTACATATGAAAAAAAAGCAAGAAAAAAAGCATTTCATTTATTTTGATTATTCTGTAAAGATTAATTGGAAAGATCGTTACTATACAAATAAAGGATATTCATATTATTATTAGGAGTGCAAAACCCATAACTAGTAGATTAATACGCTAAATCGAATCTATTTTTGACATCTGTTTTCGAAAAAATATAATCGGAAAAATGTACTTGACAAACCTAAAATAATACTGGTAATAGCTAACTTTTTCTGGAATTCGTTAACTTTTGAAACTGTCCAATAAGGATTAACACTTTATGGTCAGATGACGGGGCCCTATGAAATTTATGATATGTAACCTGACATATTTTCTTATGGACTACTTAAAGAACATCGTCTACAGAGTATAGAAAGAATAACTGGTAAACTAGGAAGCACCCAGACAAGGTAATACGATGTGTAATTTATAAGTTAAACATTAATTTTTATTTTTAATTCAAAAGAATTTTAATCAAAAGATAAAAAGTAAATGTTATTCTAAGTAAATCCTACTTATTTGTCTTTTTCAAATCTTTAAAAAGTCACCGCTGTTTGCAATATTTACTACTAACAAAGCAAAGTAAAATAAAATATATATAAAGCGAACGAAGAAAGAACACAATAAGTTCATATTACATCATTAAACAGTCAATTAATAAGTAATACGTAGTAAATAATAAGTAGTAACTAATAAGTATACAATGTAAAGATATTTTAAATCATCAAAATAAATGAAATCAACTAATGGAGAAGGAAATAAAACTCTGCAGGTTTTTTTATTAAAAAGTAAATAAAAAGAAATAAATCTGAAGAAACATTTTACTGTAACAGACATTTGTAACCCACTTGTAACATTCTCTTACAATAAACACGATACCCCTTTACAAGAGATGCAATAGTGTAATTCGATATAAGATATCCACAGCATATCAAGCGTTTGTGTATTTTTTATGGGTGTCATTTTGCTAAAAACAGTTTGTAAACTGCGAACAAATTTCCAACGTTTTCCAGCATTTGTGGTGTTATTATAGCATACGCGTAACTTTTAATTTAGTCCATGTCCTTCCTTCCTTGTTTTGATGCAGTTTTGTGAAAAAAGGAACCAGATTGAAGGCAAGATATGAGTTTACAAATTTTGTTCCATGTCTGTTCTTAGGGTGGATTGAAAAATATGAGTAGATACTTTAATATTTTGAACTAAATATACTAACTCATAAGAATATAAGTCTGGAAAAGATGCTCACGGTAGGCAGGTACTTCTAAATATATTTTCTGTGAGTACATACTCATGTGTTGTGGGAACAAAATAAAGTTCATGCCTCAATTAGCGGAGTTTCGACTCCATCTATTTGAAGTCTGTCGGAACTGTCATGGCTGAGGTGTTTAATTTGCGTTCCGTAAGATATTATGATAAAAGGAACGACCACCTGTGTTAATAAACAGCTCATACTCATGAGTACATACTCAGAGCATAACTCAGTTTTATTCATATCACCCTTAATTTCAGGTGATGACATTATTAGGTATCGTTAATAAAAATAACAACATTTTCAAAGTATAAATGGTGTAGCGTATTTTACACTATGTTGTACTAGAAATTGTCGCCAATTTACTATTTAATTGATTATAGTTTATTTAAGGATTACATAATTTTTGTTTTGTTTTTGTGTGTTTTGCAGATATTTTCATATACAGCTATAAAAGTCTAAAACTGATTTTTATTAGATCAGCAAGAATTGTATTTTAGTAACTTTTCAAAATAAAATGTAAAGTAGTTACTTTACCGTATTCCGAAAGCTACTTATCGTCTCTATTATAAAAATATTTATGACATATTATGACCGTATAAAGATTTTCATTTTTAAATCTATGTTGGTACTGTACTTATTGTATTGAAACAGTATCGTTTCAAGTAATCAATTTCATTTTAACGTAAAAATATTTTATTCGTTTAGTCGTTTGAAGTAGTCTACAATGTAATTTAATGTTGCTATTGTTGGCTAAATGTAGCCCAACTATTATGGTGAATTACACCAATGCAAAGCTGTTTTTAAAATGGCGGAGGCGCCAACGACCTTGATGAATTTACTTACATGCATTTTCCACTTTTATATTTTGTTTTTTTTTTCGCTAAACCACTACAGAACTTCTAATCAAAAATAGGTAATTTTCTTTTAATATTCACATTTTAACTGACAGTGATTTTCATGTCATCTTCATTTTTATCTGGTTCATTTTGAAAATTGTGTAAATTCGTAAATTAAACTGATGGTTAAAATTAATTCAGTTGAAGAGAAGGTGCACTCTTGATCAAATTTACATCATCAGAATAAATTCTTAATTTTCAATCTACAGTTACTCAACACTTCATACCAAAGCATATCTAGCTATACAGAAAAGAATAAATAACTTGACGACAAGAAGGAAATTAGTTTTCGAGAGGCGAAACAATCCCAGTCTCAAATTAAATGATAAACATCGCATAGGAAGAAATCACTGCCCTCGGTTCTCCTTCTGTTTTAGTACGCCTGTAAAGCTGAGGACGTAGTCTTCCTTATGTGTTTCCTTATCTATTACGGTCAGTCGGATTTTAGTCATTTCTCGTACATAAACCATCACAATAAAAAAAAGAGAAAAATAACTATATATTCGAACAGAGTATTATGTATTTCAGTTTTACTTAGAAAACTTACATGTCATATACTTACATGTCACCTACATAACAATATGTTTGCAATTCGAGCACAGTACAAGGATTACGGCAACACTCATCTACTATAAGCACGTCCCGCATCATTAGTTGTCGATGGAAATTTTCACTGGTGGTAAGTCTTCGGTACACGGATAAAGGACTTTCGTCATTGTATTTATTCCAGTTGGAGATAACTTCTGGATCTGCTAGAAAAGAAAACAAAAAAATATAGTTATTTTGTAGTTTTTTTTATATATTTAACTAATATAAAAAGTTAAAAGTTGACATCCGGTAATAACCAGCAATTATTTTTCGGAAATTTAAAAAAAAAATGATGTAATAGTAAAAATCTCAAACTTAAAATCTCATAACTATTTGAAAAGTTACCTTGGAATACTGTTAAACCATATTAGTTATAAATAAAGCTTCCAAGTCAGTTTCGTAGATTTAATTCGACCGCGATTTTTTAAAAATTGCTCACCAAATTTAGATTATCAAACTACAAATGTCTATATCATATCCTACCATCAATTGTTCTTCCTCTGGATATGACGCTGAACATATAAGTTTTCATCATATCACTTTTTTTGACAAAATTGAGATAAAAAAACGTCAATAAATAGCGCACCAATCCAATGCTCTAGATACTTTAAAAGTATGTCAAAGTAAACCTTTAACTTTTATCCGAATGTGTTTCTTGAAATGTTCTTGATATACTAATGGCATTTCATCAGCAGTGTGCGAGTTTTAACAAATTTAAGAATAGGAAATGTCACAAAATCCATGGTTCACAGAGTTATAAAATTTGCAATTGTCTCTTGCTAGACTATTTTTTCGATCATCAAATATTAATGCCACCATTAAGACAATTAAAGAATCTGTGAAAATAAACTAGAAAAATAGAAGGTGTCTCGATGACGTCGCATTAAAGAAACCAGTGGTTGGTTGGAAATTCATATGAGTTTTAATGGTGGTAAATTTAAAGGTTTTACTATTTTACTCATAATGCGAGTATTTTATTATGACCACGTAGAATTGTAAAGGAACGGTTGCAGTTTCAGGGCATAGTCATTATTTTTCTTGACTATTGACGATTCACTGTTTAGCTATTCACCATATCTTGGTGTATAGTAAATAAATTTGCTCCTTTATGGCTTTTCCTCCAGCACATATAGGTACACTAAACCAGCGGTCGCCAACAGGTGTCCGCGGACCTCTAGGGGTCCGCAAGCAAATTTTGGGGGTCCATGGAGAAATTTGTGACTTATATGCTGAATAATTATATTCGTTATATGCTGATTGTCAATAACATATCCAAAATGCTTACCTAATAATGAACAAATAATATCAAAGTAATCTGTTCTAATACATGAAATAAAAGTATATTGTCCTTTTATATTTTCTCTAAGACAGGTTTATTAGGTAATTAATGTTAGATACACCGTCAATCTTGTGGGGGGAAGAAATTATTTGTTTTAAAAGTAGAACTTTATTTATCTTTTTACTTTATCATACGCAGTATGCATGGGCGCCATTACATATGGGCAGGGGGGGGGGGGCGCTTGCCCCCCCCCCCCTGGATTTCGAACCCAACTACCGCTACGCGAAAAACGATAAAGATAGGAGTGGTCGAGAACTTTGTGATCGATCTTTGATCACAATTGAAGACCGATAAATAGATCTGATTGATAAATGGGTTATTATCATATTAGATGGATCTTTTGATCATAGATCAGATTGATCTTTTTGATCAGATTGATCTCGCATATCAAACCGAACTGAACGCTATGTATTTATTTAACAGACAGGTCAGTCGCCGCCCGGCCTGTGTGTAAAGTATTTTCGCGGCTAGGCTTGAAAGTTATTAACTAAACGCCTAGCGGGCAATTGGCATCTTTCATGTCCCCACAAAGATGCAAAAATGACATTTACGTATAGTGAAGGATGAAAAAAAGTTACTAGATAAATGATGACTATTCCGATTATTATCGGCTATTGTCACCAATGTCACTTTTATTACATATTGCGATATTGCCCTCTCGTAACAGTCGCGAAAGAGCCACAAGATACGGTATCCAAATTTTGCGCTGTGGTCCAAAATAAGTATTGTTGTATGCACTTTTATTTGATCGTACTTATTAGTTTCCATTACTTCGCAATTTTTGGCACTGCTGAGCAGTTTATCTTAATTACACTGGGTGTCAAAACTAATAAGCGTAGAATATATAGATAAAGTATAATAGTCAACTTTTGGTAGTAGACCAAATTTTGATAACGAACTCATGTCCAGATAGACGCCGTTAAGGAACTGCAGAGAGCCTGAATGTTGTACCAACTTTAGAAATTGCTTTAGGTTGTATAAAGTATCATAGAATAACTATTTTAAAATCAAATAATTTAAAAAGATTTATAGATAACCATTATTGGCCAAAATTGGTACTAAAATTACAAAACTTAGGTTAATGAAAAGGGAGTTTCAAAAACGTTAAATTATAAAAAATTTCAGATAAAAGTTAGTCGGTATTAAAAGGGCCATCCTATGATACATGACAATTGATTCTCTATGCTGTTTGTAATATTGGTACCATTTTATGACACTCTCCAGCGTTGACACAATACATTTCCGTACATGAGTTCGTTCAAAAGTTAGTAGTTGACCTAACATTGTCGGCTTACAAGTATAATAGTTCAAGTATAATAGTAAAATAAAAAAATATTATTTCGTCGTCGATTATCCTAAACACAGAATTTTCAAATTAATCCACTTTCCTCTACATTTAGTCATTATTTCTCGTTAACGGGGTAAATTTGAAAATAATAATGTTGCCCTTTTATTGTTTATCAATTTGTTATTAAGATATTGTATCAGATTCTCGATGACCACGAGCTAGAAATTATTATAAGAAGTTAACAACAATGTCTCCTAACGTATTAAAAAGTAATAAAAAGGCTACAATATTGGTTGAAAATTATACAAAATCTTAAATTCTAGAATAAGAGTTCAATGATTCAGAAACATAATATATTTACAAACAATTATTAATTAAAAATATTATTCTCACATTAATAAACGATATAGAAAGACAGCAAAATGACTTGAAATTCAATGAATATGAATATATAATAAGTAAGTGTTGTCGAGCATACAGGGATCACGACCATGGATGGCTATTAATACACAAAAATGTCAACAAAAACATTTCACTACCTTAAAGCGATAGAGAATTTTTAAGAGTGTATGCAAAATAACACAAGACGAAAATGCTGCAAAACAGTTAATGGCATAGTACCTAATATTACGTCACCATTTAATACTAGAAAAAATTTTGCCCCCCCCTGGAACATTTTCAAACGGCGCCCATGGCAGTATGTAAAGTATTGTAATCGTGCCAAAAAAATTTTTTGAGATTTTAGCGGAAATATGCCTTTTTGGGTCCCCTGAACATTTTTGACCAAGGTTCAAAAAAATGTCTGTGTGTGTGTGTATGTGTGTGTGTGTACCCGTTTTTTGTGGCGACGATTCCGGAGAAACTACGAAAGGTATCGGAACGAAACTTCATATTTAGAAGTTTTATCACCAAACTTAGAGCTGAAAAGCTTTCTCTTGAAGAGGGTCCAAAGGAACTGGAGGTTTAGTCTTAGCATTTTTGAAAGATTTTGCAAATAAGCCGCCATTTCTGGAATTTCGTCGAAATAGTTAAATAATAAATTAAAGATGAGGAAATTCTGAATAATTTATCACAATGAAATTTTTTGGTAAAATCAGTAATCAGTAAAATCAGATTTTTTGATTCTAATGACAGTAGGTAGTCTTGGTGTCAAACGCTAATGTTTTGACAATAACTTCTGTCAATATAAGCTGCGTTCGCATATTACATTACACTTTTTACACCCAATAACACGTAAGTGTCATTTGGACGGTGTACCCGGTGTCAACGGAGTACAATATCCGAACGCAGCTTTAATCGACATATCTGTCTAGTTCTAGTAGTTTTATTTTAATGCAGGCATGGCCGATCTCGATCAAATAGAGTCTCATGCAGCTAAACTATTAATTTTATATATAGTATGATAAAGTCATGTGCCTGGCCACATCAGATTTTTTGGTATACCTACAACACAAGCTTTTAAATAACACGTGAATCTTTACAATCTGAGTCTCTACAACCACCAATACGCATCAGAAAGAATGGGGGAGAATAAAGAGTTCAAAGTTTAAAAATAAAAAAAAAATACGACCATGACTATTTGAAATTTGTATTCATGTAAGAACTTGGAAGGTAGATGAACACACGACCGCATTGCGTAGTATGTTTTGAGAGTTTATCAAATGCCAGGAAACCTACAAATCTCGACAGGCACCTGCAATCGAAACACCCAGATTGTGCTAAGAAACCAAATGAAAACTACATTAGAAAACGTTTGTCTCTAGCAAAAGATTTTTATCTAATTGCGCTTCAAATCGTAAAAAGTAAAAAAAACCTATGCATGAGGTTCTGGGGCAACATGCTGTTAATAAGCTGAAAATAACTGCTATGTCCGCTAACACTGTGAAGCGCTGAATTGACGACATGGCAGAAGATATTGAAAATCGAGTGACTGAAATGGTAACAAAAAGTACATCCAAAAAACTGTGTTGAGTGAAAGATGTTTACGCATTGTATTATTCGTCGTGAGCAACTAGCATCAAAAAGAATGTCTCCAGATCATCACACTCTGATGTAGTCAAAATTGTAAATAAAATTCGGTACAATGCAAGCAAATCTCGAATTTTAAAAGAAAATTTTGTTGGTGCAATCGCTATTGGCTAAAGACAGTTTGTAAATGTTTCCCCTCCCTCCCCTCCCTACCCGACCCTGTACTAAGCGTAGAAGCCATCAAAATTTTAACCTCATTTTCGACAACATAGTAGTGTGAAAGAACATTTTTTTTGTTACGGCAGTTAAAAATAAGTACCGCTGTCGGCCAGAAAGACAATGTACGGTCCGTGTTGCAGTGACATTGGACCCTAAGAATCCATGATCTTATTGCTTATAAGCAGCAACAATCATCGCATTAATATTTCTTTTTATAATTAAAGAAGTGTAGGTAGTTCATATTGACTATTATATTCACTATTTTAAAGTACCTCATAAAAGGATAAATTACAGGGGTCCGCGGAAGCTTAAATTTATAGTTTAGGGGTCCGTGCGGCCCAAAAGGTTGGCGACCGCTGCACTAAACCATTGAAAAAAAAATACGTATAGGTACTCAATACTCACCCCAATTTCTTTTCTCATATTTACATATCAGACTTATCGCATCATCTAATTTTGATCCACAATAATAATCAGGCGTTTCAAAACTCCGAAGCATAACTGATGCTTCTGTTATACCAATGAGAACGGTAAGCGTTATGAATAACTTCTGGCAATGCATGTTTGCGCCTATGGCCTAAAGATAACTGTTGCTCTATTAGGGGAGTTGCAAGTTTATATAGACATCCGATATGCAAATTAGTGACCCACGTTTGATCTAAATTTGTTCAATATTTGTGCAAGCAACTATCTATCAGGTATGCGTTCATTTGGAAATTATGCCACTAGTGATATTTCTGAAATATAATGTTGCCCACATGACGACGATAATAATGCCGGCGTCACACCAAAGACGCATACAGCAACTACGCCACAAAAGCATTAAGACGAAAGAAAAATCTCATAAAATTTAGGTAAAACTATGTTGATGAATTATAAAACAACCGTCCTGGAGTATATTATTTCATAAAAATGTAAAAAATAACATTTTAATCTTGACATTACTTTCAAAACAAGTAATTATTGCCCTCATGCAGAATGTTGCTTAATAAATATAGACTTAAAAAAATCATTAAGAATGTTGAATAAAATAAAAAAATTATGTTGGATATTTTCTGACAAAAAAAATACATTTTCAAGATTAGGGCAACATATACAACATAATTTACAATAGTAGAAGGTAATATCGAGCATATCAGCCATCTAACAAGCAACCGTATACACATGTTTCGGACTTATTAGTCCTCATCACTACGGTATAACCAAGGAGCCAAGGAGCAAGTTGGAAGCTCAATGGAGAAAACGCAAAAAGGAGACCATAATCACGGTGATCAATGTCGCCAATTTGGTGCTTCGGTCACAACATCTTCCGATTCGAAGACCAGAAGTGACTGATCACACTGATTATGGTCTCCTTTTTGAGTTTTCTCCATTGAGCTTCCATCTTGCTCCTTGGCTACACCTTACTGATGAGGCGTAATAAGTCCGAAACACGGGTATACATACAGTTGCTTGTTATGTGGCGGATATGCCCGATAATTACCTGGTACTATTTATAATTCACCGTCGATAAACCATTTGTTGTTTTAGTACCCTGGGCTAAAGGTTGTACCTTGGGGTGTACTGGTTACCTCCGGCGTGATGTCACTTCTGATCTTCGAATCCGAAGATATTGTGACCGAAGCACCAAATTGGCGACATTGGTCACCCTGATTATGTTTTTTTTTGTGTTTTCTCCATTGAGCTTCCATCTTGCTCCTTGCCTACACCGTACTGATAAGGACTAATCAGTCCGAAACACGTGTATACGGTTGCTTGTTAGATGGCGGATGTGCCCGATAATTACCGGCTACTATTTATAATTCACCGCCGCTAAACCATTTTACAATTTACAAGGACAACTAACTAGGTAACTATCCAACTGGTTTGATTGCGGTGTTAATATTTTAATTTAAACATAACATAAAAGTGAGTCCATAAACAAAACTATCTGAAAAAGAAATCTCAATGAAATTTAATGTTTACTTGCGACGGGTCCTTCTTCTTTTTCTGACGGTCGGGTTTGTTTCACTGTCGGAACTTGTGGTCGCACAATAAATTTGATAAATTTAATAATTCCTTTTCAAAAGGTAACTCTTTTAATTTTCGGGTCCAAAGTTCACGATGTTTTGGTATTCAAATAAATCTCAAGGAGCATAATTTTTATTTGTACACAAAAAAAATTACAGGTCGGAAGTTACCTAAGAAATATAAGTTCGGTAATCGGAAAAAAATCATATATTCGAGATTTATTGCGGATACAATACGGGTGCGTGTAATGCAACGGTAAATAGGGGAAAAATACCTGGGGTTGTCAACACGGGCCAACTAACCTAGCGCAGGAAAAATAATTCAGTTGCGGCAATCTCCTGGCGGATTCCGGTCGCGGCGATCGAACTGTCAACACAAGGGCCAACTAGTCCGAGATGAATCCGTGGGAGAACTGTCTTCTATGAATCCTGGTTGCGGCGGTTCTAACTGTCAACAACACTGGGCCAACTAGTCAGGTGAGCTACTGTTAAGAAACTGATTTCTCGGCGGGTTGAAGGCCCCTTGTATATATATATTAAACTGACCGGTACAAAGTTCCAAACAAATAGACATGGCAATCTGTATAAATGTGAACGGGACGAGAATGCGAGATAATGCGTTTTTTTGTACCTAAGATAATATTTACATTTATCTATAACGAATAGCGTGCTATTTCGTTACTTACTGATTTCGGATTATACATATATGTATAATTAAAAGGTAAATAGAATAAACCAACTCCAATACCGGAAATCTGTCATTTAATGCATTATTTGATAGAGGATGCTAGGCAGCATGTGGCGAAATAGTATCTTTTTTTTTTCTGGCATAATATGCACTAGATAAGTGGAGAAATGATCTTTGCCTTTATTTCAATTATAGCTGATACTTTAAGACGTGTTGGAGAAATCGTAGTTACTATAAGGGTTTTCTGCTATTTTGACGATGGTTTAAAGGATATAAGTCCACTATCGTACTTCACTACAACAAAATCGAATATCGTATACATTTTTTTCTTAATCTCACATATTTTTGTAATGATTTCAAATATTTCGTTGAACTATGCTGATAAAATTCGTCAAAATACTTTGTTTAATATACACCCAGCTACATTCGACTGCTAGCTTTTGAAACACTAAATGCTTTTTTTGCTAAAAATTAACCTGATTACAATTAACTAAGGTTACCCACTGCATATAGTGCATTATCTAGGTAGAGTAGGTACACCTTCAGGAGTTTTTGAGTTATATCACCTAAAAAAATAAATTCCTTTTCCTTTAGCCATTATACCAAACATATCAGAGATGTCGTCTTGATAATATTTTTGAAGAAATCTGACACTTTATCCTAAGATGTAGTAAACTTTGAAATGGATTGAACCAAACAGATGATGACAATGAATAGTGGGTGGTTGTTTGTCGTATATTATGTTTGCGTATTCATGTTGGCCAACCTACAATATCTAAGATGACACAGGGTATAAAATTTTAGTGGGTACACGTAAACTACAGCTTTGCATACAACTGCATGCATATATAAGATCCAAACTACCGGAGATGATCAACAGTTGGTTCGTAACTCCAGAATGAGAGCAAACATGCCCCTCAACTTGGTGTTAGTTATTACAATTACCATCTTCGTATCATCAGTATCTCTTTATCCTTTAGTTAATGAGCATATGGAAATACAAGCTTGCGGACCAGAGTTAGATGTGATATGGTATAAGATCTGCCTCGGTGTAGAAATTAAAGCAAGAACATTAGGTAAGTTTAAAGGTGACTTTTCGCAATTGTATTTGTAGATTGTAAAAACATTTTATCTTACAGATGATTTCGAACTGATATTTGATTGGGACCGTCAGCAACATAGCATAAACGCGGATCTGGAGAACGACATTGTCTATGACTTATCTGGGCCGAAAACTCATCATATTGCTTTGGGGCGCAGAACAACGCAGCCGAATAATATTACAGGCGAATAATGTCAAAACCGTTGCTCTATACGAAAATTCAGAGAATATTGTTACGTAGGTTAACAAGATGTAGTTGTATAATATATCCATTACATTGATTGCATATTGAAAGTGATAAAAAAATAAAAACAAATTTAACAAATTCATGTTAAATATTAATGAACATCAAAATTTTCAAATAATGAAGTATATTTCCTTAGAATTTCAACTAAAAATATTTAAAATCTCCGTCATTTAAAATATTTTTGTTTAATCTAGCAATCTGCTGAGACCAGTTTTTGAAAAAGTAATCACCTACATTTTATCAAAATACAACTTTGTATCTAGTGTATCTAATGTATCTAATGTCTAGATAATAGCGCAGACAATAACTGTAAAAATATTTTGAATTTTTTTATATCCGCCTCAATTTGTGCCTTTATATCCATACTTAATTCCTGTGAATTTTATTTCGAAGTTTAATAATATACAGGCCGTCCCACTTTTTTCCGGCATAACATTCTTGAAGATTGTAAATGCCGTACTTAAAAGAAGATTGTAAATGCCGCCTAATTAAAAAGTTCTATACGCACGTATTTGTTTTCTTTTTCCTTAAAAAGTTACAGCAGTTTGACATATTAACTGAATTGTATTTTAAATGGCGATAACTTTAAGAACCCAATAAGTCGACATGAGTGAACTATTCGCTCAGAATGACATCTTTTGTCATTTGTTTCATGTGGAATTCTTTCTTCAATTGTGAGACTTTCTCGAGGATTCGATAAAATCCAGTTCATCTGTTATACATTTTATACATTCTCAAAAATAGTCAAAAAAACTTTCTAAAAACGTATATTAGTAGCATATGCTCAACGTATTAGGAACATCTGCTCCATATATTTGGAGCATACACTTACAAGCAAATCTGGTTTTATTTATACAAACTGGAGCATAAACTCGCACTTTATCATCATGCGCGTGAGTACATACTAGGAGCATAAACTCAATTTTATTCATATTGCCCAATGTTTGTTATCTACTTATTTTATTTTATTATTCTTTATTTTGTTACTACTTCAAAGTTTTTAAGAATTTCAATAAACAATTAGATGCATATGAAAAGTTTTTACTCAGAGTGAGTTCTACTTTCTAAAAACAATGTTTACGGGAAAAATGTGGGACGCTCTAAAAATTAAGGAAGTATTGAATTTTATATTTTATATTTCATTTATGCAAAGTGCAAATGAAAACAGATGCTCATGACAAAAAATAAACAGGTTATCCTTCGCAAGAAAATCCACGATCTACACCGCGCAAAAATCTGACACGATGTAAGTTAAATCCTTACGCAAACTCCCGGGCGTAAGACAAATAACCGAATTAGATTGGATAATCGAAACAGTTGAACAACGGTCCTCGCGAGTCCGGAATTTCTATCTACCAGTCGAATAAACCTGCGGTTAAATTGAATCCGAACTTGTTTTACCTATTATCTCCTCCAAACGAGCAAATTTATTCAGTTAGGGCAAATTTTCGAATGGGAATTGCTGCTCGTATGTACGATGGAGACTGGCGACGAGAATTTCTTGTCGGACTTGATTTGACTTGGTCACCCTAACACCACCCTCTTGTGCGAGGGATGGGGGTTGCTGCACCGGGAAAGCCGAGAGACCGCCGTGTCCTTGGCTGCCTGCCAAACTTTAATGATCTCTCCTCGTGCTTTCTAGCTTCCCTGGAATTCCGTTCTTCGTTTCGTCGATGTCGCAGAAAAAAATTGTTTCCGTCTCCTTATCGATGTCATAAATTATAATCGACTATTCAAGATGGAAAGGGCCCGTCAGAATGTAAGAAGCAGTTATCTGTTTCATGACTTCTAGCATCTATATTGTCAGGATACATCCATAATAATAAGAAGTGTCGTTTTTATGCAGTGATATTTTGTAGTCAGCGATATTGCGTGAATACATAAATAATTTCCGCTGGTTTTATGCCTCATTTGTTGTTCGTTTTATTGTCGTTGATATTGATCTAGCTGACATTATTTAAATGTTATTATTGCGACTGACAGACATACTATTAGATCATATGAAGTGCTACGGCGAATAATCGGTCACCATGAGGCGTTTGGAATTAAAACCGTACATATCCCATTTTTACAAAAATTAAAATATCACGATGTCGTTTTTAATATAACATATCGATAGTTAGTTTTTATCACAAAGATAATTTAAAATAACAAATAAAATAATGAAGTTGAATAAAAGACGCTTGTCAGTCTAATGGGTTTTCAATCTTAATAATTGCACATGTGCCTACGTTTCGCTGGTATGACCTCCAGCTTCATCAGGGCCTACGGTTGAATGGAAAAATCGTTAAATTTATACAATAGCTAGTTAAAATTGACGATTAAATTGTTGTACGTGAGGATTCTTTATATTACCTACTAGAGTGAAAATTAAGACAAGTCTAGGGGGGTTGTGCGGATGAGGCGGCAATCTTGGAGTCTCCAAGACACGCTACGAAGGGTGGGTGTGTGTGTGTGGTTACATAATTAACATTCATAACACTGAAATACAACAATTTGTCGGCACGAGACGCAAACAATTGACAATTACACAAATAATGTAATTGTGTAATTGTCAATTGTTTGCGTCTCCATTCAACCGTAGGCCCTGATGAAGCTGGAGATCATACCAGCGAAACGTAGGCACATGTGCAATTATTAAGATTAAAAACCCATTAGACTGACAAGCGTATTTTAGTCAACCTCAGAAACAATCCACAGTCGAAAGAAACTCCACCAAATAAAATAATAACAAATAATAAATAATGAATGGAAACATGAGGAAATATCAAAGACGGTGTGTTATTCTAAAAAATGCTCGGACATATTTTTTTAAAACATTCCATGTTTGATCATCGATTGTTACTGAGTTGTGACGTCATCGACACTTTTTTTAATGGCAATCCTTTTTTATCTTACTGATTCTGGTAGATCTTTCAATTGTCTAAATGGTAGCGAAAACAGTTTATGGCATTACATTACAAATATTTTGAGAAAAGGACAATAATTGAAAATTGTAAAATATTTATAGCTTTAAGGATTTTTTTAAGGATTTGCTTAATTTAATATGAAATTGCGTTTTGGGTAGACTTATTGATCCTGAAATTAAATCCAAAATCGAATAAGGGCTCCAAACTTTTCTATCGTGTAAGATTTTCGAAAAATGAAGGGCCAAATGAAAAAAAAATTGAATTTTGTAATTTTTACAAATTTTTACCAGCTATCCAAGGTCCCAAGGTGTCATGTTTCCATACTGCGCTCAGTGTATATCACTCACCTATTAATATCAATGAAGTAAATTACAATTTTATTGTGTTCTGCTAATACTTTCATTGCAAAGTCGATAAATCCAACTCTAAGTTTCGAACGCGATTATTTTATTAATACAAGTTATTTGTCAAACCCAAAACAATTGTTTATTTGTATAAAACCTATGCAAAATGGAATGGAATATAGATTTTGTGGATGGCGAGACAATTCCCACTGCTCCTTTTGCTAACCTCGGGCAATGCAGCAGGCAGGTTGTTCGGCTGGACTCCTTCTGATGGCGGATAAATCCAGCCATCTATCTCCCAGGAAACGTTCCCACAATGTCGAAAATACCGGACATTCACACAAAAAGTGTCCAGCCGTCCCTTCCTTGTTTTCCCATCCTTTGCACATGTAGTCTTCAAGGTACTTGATGCGGGTTAGATGCTTTTTTAGTCTGCAGTGTCCCGTATGGATTCCAGTAAGCAGTCCGAGGTTGCTTCTAGTGAGATTCCTTTAGAAAACCGCATTTGTCAGAAATAGCACTGGTTTAAAATGTAAACTATATTTTTCACAAGTAAAATAGGTTAGATTAAGTTCTTCAATAGTCAATTTTGACTAGATTGTTCTATTCTGGCTAGTGTGGATGACGGATTTTATGAATATTGATGGCTATGTTATAGTCTACCTGCTATCAATTAAAAAACACCGATATTCAAAAGAAATCGACTGAATTGAGCCGGCTTTTTTATTATTAGGAAAGGAATAAATGAGCATGCATGTGTAACAGCCGGTTTAAAATTATGATTGCATTTTGTGTTTAAATACTACCTTAAGAATATAGCATTGGGAGAGATAGTACTATATTTTGGGACTTCTCTTGTGATGGGCTGAAAGTTTAGAATTCTGAAAGAATGACATTTCACTAGAATCCTGAAGCGCCAGGTCATTTGTATTCTAGTCGTCTTTTGCGTTCTTTCCAACAACTCATTCAAAAACAGTTATTATTTATTATAAATTAAAGTTAAAAAATATGAACCACCCTAATGTACCTACATTATGCAGAATAAAGCTCCAATCTACAGGATCATGCGATACGAAAAGGAAGATTGTCTTGTCTTATCTATCACAGTGTAAATCCTGAATTTCAAGTCGTGAAACTGAATCATCCTGTTCATCTTTCTTCCAACCGTCCCTTAAAAATAATTTCGCAGAACTGGCATCCCTAATAAAATGGCGAAATTGAGCATAAATTAATTAAACTTATTCCATCCCGGCAATAAAATTTCAGTCCTTCCCTACAGAATTAATATTCCATTAAAGACCCCAAAACATCAACGGGCGATCTAATATTCGCCAACCTTAAACACCTCCGTGGCACCTTTCAGGACCTTTCAGCGGCGTGACGTACGTAAGTCCTTGTCCTTTATTCATTAACCGTGACATTAGAGTCCTAGCGAGGCCTGGGAGGACTCGCTAAGGGCGACCAGCGAGTTAAAAAGAGGGGAAAACGACAACAAGAGCGCGTAGGAGCTTTTTCGTGACCTACAAAGCTCGGTCTATGACCCTGGCATCGCGTCCGTCCTTGAGGCCTTACGGCAGGCCATGTCTCCGTTATGCCGAGCCGGGCGAAAATTGCCTTTTCCACTCTCCCTTCATTCAGGAATGTTGTTCCCCCAACGTCGGATTGCCTGGAGGACAATGAAAATACACTTGTCTTCTCCCTATTTCACGTGGAAAACGTGAATGTTTATGATGATCTGAGTACTGTTTGCTCTCACGAAGGACGATTTGCGTGAGGTTACGTATATGTTTATTGTGTACGTAAGTGAGGAATTGGTGCAAAGAATAGCTAAAAAAAGGCGATTGTTTTCTGTGAACGGTTATTGGTTTATGTGGAAATTTCAGTGCTAATTTATCTATTTTCAAGGTGGTACAATACGCCACGTTTAATGAGGTACGAGGGGCGAAAAAGCCAAAAAATGAACATTTTGACAATATTGATATGATGAATTTCCACCTTATCCATATTAGCAGTATAAGTAAGGAGTATAAGTAAGGATTAATCGAAGTTTAATATGGCCTTTATTGTCTTTATTGTCTAAAAACTCCTACATGACGATCGATTTCGGCATATCAAATGCCATCTTCGGGTCAAAACTAGAAAAGAAAAACAGGTTAAACTAATACAGAACAAGAGCTATGAATACGTAAACCTACAGTCAGGGAATCAAAAGGTGAACGTCGACGGGTTATGGATTGAAACATTATCGGTGATGAAACCATAAATGAAACCGAAAACGGTACCAAAGGTTATTGGAATCTATCGTTCTTGTAATAATTGTCCTCAAATGATGAAAATTTCTAGGTTATAAAACCACGAGGTACAGTATTCTTCCGAGTCTAAAATATAATAAAATAACAAATCATATACAATGCGCGGAAAAATGTCATACTCACAACATGTATCAAGAAAGATCATACAACAATTAAACATCAGAGTAAAAGCAATGAATTGCGTATTTAGACAAACGAGAAATGCCAGTTGAAACGCCAGAAGTAGACCAAATAGATGCTACCAACTGATCCTGGTTTAATATATGTAAACGCTAGATGGAGGTTAAGTTACACAAAGCTACACTATGAAAATAAATGAAAACAACTACTATGCTAACACAGAAGGGAGAGATATTAAATAAACCAACTTAAATAAATTACATTATACAAATCTCCAAATCCCTGGGCTCTAACAATTCAGATCCCACTGAGTGGTTTGATGGATGATTTGTACGTGGAAGAGATTGAAGATAGAATATTTGACTTGTCCGAAAGCGAGCATAGCAAATATTGGGGAAGATACGTGGACGACATCGTGGACGACAAGGTGATCAGGAACGGTTGCCTGAATTATTTAAAAAAATGAATAATTTGTCTACCTTGCAATTCACTATTGAGAACGAAATGGATAGTAAACTGAATTTCCTGGATTTGACCATTAAGAGGAACTCACATAGACTGCAGTACCAACAGCCACAGACACAGTAATTCCTCTCATATCGCAACATCGATACAACATCAAAATGTCTTCTTTTCGTTTCGACCTAAACAGGCTTGTTAACACCTCTTTAACACAAATGGACTGGCGAATAGAATACGAAACGATTAAAACGATAGCACGCAACAATGGTTAGAAGGATAACATAGTGGATTTCATGTTAAAAAAAAAGTGAAAAAGGGAAACATTTTAAAGGAAGTATACCCACATGTTAAACACAAGCACTACCCACAACCATTACAGGAAATTAACATACCATCCGGTTTTTCACAAAAACATCAACCCCATACTCAGAAAAATGGAATAATGATTGTCAACCCAACCCGAAATAATGTTGAAGGCTTATTAATGAACAACAAAGATCCCATACCACCTCTGCAAAAAAGTGGAATATATTCACTAAGATGTTCCAATTGTGAAGGACAATATTAATTATGAAGGATATATTGGACAATCTGGAAGAAATCACAGCACCAGATTACATGAAGCAGTTTACCAACACATGATTACTGAAGGCCATCATTTTAACCTTGACGGTATGAAATTGATCAGAAATGTGCCTAAATCTATATTAATGGACTACACAGAAATCTATTTCATTTACAAAGAAAAGGATAAACATAATGAATTTCTTCTAAACAACATAACTGACTTCCCAGGCAAATATTTATTTGAATTTAAATTGTGATCTGCATTGTTAAGGCCCAGGGATTTAGAGATTAGTATAATGTAATTTATTTAAGTTGGTTTATTTAATCTCTCTCCCTTCTGTGTTAGCATTGTAGTTGTTTTCATTTATTTTCATAGTGTAGCTTTGTGTAACCCCACATCTAGCGTTTTCATATATTAAACCAGGATCAGTTGGTAGTATCTATTTGGTCTACTTCTGACAACTGGCGTTTGGCGTTTCTCGTTTGTCTAAATACGCAATTCATTGCTTTTACACTGATTTCAATTGTTGTATGATCTTTCTTCATACATATTGTGTGTATGACATTTTTCCGCGCATTTTATCTGATTTGTTATTTTATTATACTTTAGACCCGGAAGAATACTGTACCTCGTGGTTTTATGTGCGCTATATTCTGTTGAATGCTGTGTTTGTGTTGATAGTTTGGCTTTGGTACCGTTGTTTTCGGTTTCATTTATGGTTTCATCACCGATGATGTCTCCGATGCATAACCCATCGACGTTTACCTTTTGATTCCCAGACTGTAGGTTTATTTATTAATTGCTCTTGTTCTGTATTAGTTTTACCTGTTTTTCTTTTGTAGTTTTGACCCGAAGATGGCATTTGATATGCTGAAATCGATCATCATGTAAGAGTTTTTAGACAATAAAAAATAAAGACTTCACCCATATTAAACTTCGATTAATCCTTTCTTATTAATTAATTAATATCCTACAGAATTCAGTTGCACAATATACCACAATATAACGGGTTACAGTATTGATTACGTATGTTAAACGACACTATTTAACTTAAATAGAGCATGTTATAGTGCAGTCAATAGGTAGTTTAAATATGCAAGAGGTATTCCATCATTTCTTCTTTGAATACATTCTTATGGGAATCCTACGATTTTTCTATCAAATGAGGATTAGGCATTCATTGCGCGTACTGTTTATATATATATACGAAAATTTTTCAATGGAAACGTTGCCATTTACTTACGAGCTACTATGTTACGCCCTCAAACAGAGGAATTACCCGTTACTAAGGATGAAGCATCATCATGTCCCATTATCAAGGAAAAACTATTACTAACACATTATTCTTATTGAGTACTCAAGAATCAAACTCAAGTCTTAGAATATTACGTGGACCAAAAAAATCACATCCTATTCAAAACCCCAAATTAAAAATACAATATTCACTGCGTCATTTGGTTTTTAACCGGAAGTAACATCAACAAAAATGATAAATATTAGGTTATTCAAAAAGCAATCTTAATAATTCTTTAAATTACGTTAATTGTAATAATTATTGTAATACATACCTTGCAAAATGAATTTACCTTCCAAACATCAAAAGCCCAAACGCAGCTGGTTCTCGTTTATTTCTCAAACAAAAATCTGTAATACTAATTTAGAATTGCTTAAACCGTTCTATCTTCCGTCTGTGACGTCAACGATATATACACATCATCATAACGACATTTCTCTCCGATATACGTTTCCTCTGATTGTTTATAGAGGGAGGCACGGGACTATCATGTTTTATTGGTACTCCAAACACAATATGTTCCAGCTCACCGGGATATTTAATTGTACCACAAACAATTGCCGACGTACATTGTCTGTTTACTTACGTGTATTGCTTCTGGTAGAACGTCTATGTAGCAGTTTCAACTAGACCGTATTGCTGCATAGGTAGGATACCATCATACATATTTTGTGGGTTCTGGAACTAAATATAGTTCCAATAGGAGCAGGTATACCTCTTTTATTTACTTGTGTATACTGTATATGAGTATAACTCATGTTTACACCCAATATAGTACTCCCATGTGCACTATATACGCAATTCGAACTAAAATAATCTTCCTCTTTATTTATTTAAAATATGTCTTTTATATAATATAAAAATAATGACTGAATCGATGTATGGACATTACAAAAAATAAGAAAACACCAGATATCGGCTTACATATAATTATTAACAAAAACAAAACACGATGTTAATCTCGCCTCTTGAGCTTAATGTTGACTCCGTTCACTGACTTCATGATCACAGTTGCTCCCAATAATAGTTGATGCTCTGGTTCAGCTGGTAAAATTTCAAAATTCCTCACGACTTTGGCAAATGTCATTTTCAATTCTAACATTGCAAATTTTTGACCTAAAATACAAATTAATTTAGAATAGGTATATATATATATATATATATATATACTATATATACAGACAAAGTACTTGACAAAATAAAATTTCTATAAGAAAAATGCCATTTTGGCAATGATGCGTATCAAGTCGACGGTATCTAACCCACCAGTTCCGAATCTTTGAATACAATTTACTACTATGTAAACCAGAATCAACGTCATTACGACATAGACTGCGGTATAGCAGCAGACTTTATATTTTTCATAGAAAGAAAACTAGATTTAAAGAAGGGAATATGATTGTCCACTTGGTAACCAAATTTGTCCGTTAGTACATATTTTCTTTTAAACAAATAGGCGTAAACCGTCTCTATCTATCCACACCATCATTAATTCGAAACAATGCGACCGTGGACATTTTTTAGAAATACTGGAATGAGAACTTGGACATTCATCTGTTAGAGACATGTCTGATACAAAAAGCATGTAACTCATTTTTTCCACTTTTCTCCCACGTTCGGCAGTAAGAAAATACGCAGTTAGCAAATGATTTTCCTTTCAGTTCAAGGTCATGTCTTAGGATTTAATTTCAGGCTTATTCAGAGCATTCTATTATTTGACCATTAAAACATAGACTCAAAATTTGAAAGCAACTGAACTACCTAAAAATATAATCTAATTAAAACATTATTCAACAAGGCACGTTACAGTTTTGTCCTTGAGTTTGGCAGTAAAAACATACCACTAAATAGAGTTATCCTACGTATTTTCTCTTCACAATGTTTGAAGATCATAGTTTTAGCTTTAATTCCAGCCTACTCAGACAAAATGTCAAAAAATACGATCAAAATTTAGATTTCTACGTATAGAATCATGTAGTTAGATTGTAGTGACATCTTAAACAATGCTTGAACATTGAAGCTATGAAGCAAAAACAATACGATAACTTTGTGGTATGGATTGATAGCCCAGAAAAATTTTGAAGTCATTTCGGAAAAAATCCAAACGCAGCTAAATTTTTGTATACATCTTTGGTTGAGAATTACAAATAACGCAAACATGATGTCACTTTAACATTTAAGGACTCCTATGCTATCTCGATGGTGGCATTATATTTTATAATAAAAAAACAAAAAAGGTGCCACAATGTTTTTCTCGTTATAATTTTAATTCCCTTATAAGTCCACCATTCAAGTTTTCATTTCAGCCTACTTAGACAATATTATCATCAGACATCACTGTTTTTTCAGGGTATCTAAATGTAACAAACTAACGCAAATATAGTATATCGTTCAAATGGTTTACATATGAAGTTGGTTGTTTGCTTTTTCTTAGTTCTTCTTCAAAATTCAGAATTCAATTTAAGACATGACGCCGATTGTTTAGAACAGGATTTGAAAGTTCTGAAACTGTTATAATCGGAGCGGACCACATTCTCAAATGAAATATGTACATTTATTTCTAGCAATACGGAGTCTTTTTATCAGTTAATTGGCCTTTGAAGTCAATTAAATACAAATAAGTGTCTTGACCTAAAGTTTGACACACTGTTTAAAAGGTAAATATTTTTAAGATTATATGCTGTATGTTGTACTTTGTTTAGTTATGTTGTTTGTACATACCTATGCAATTTCGAGTTCCAGCACTGAACGGTATGTAAGAAAATGGATGCCTATCAGCAGAATTTTCTGGTAAAAATCTTTCGGGGTCAAAAACATCCGGATTAGGATACAATTTTTCATCGTGGTGTGTGCCATAAACGAAGAACATTACAATTGATCCTTTAGGGATGAGAACGTCATCTGCAATATGAGAATACAATGTAATAAAACAGTCCATTATTTGTGCTCTTCATTAATACTCAATTTAAGTAATTAGTCAATAAATAATTAATATCGATTTTAGTATATCGGCAGACGGCAATTATTCATAATCCCAAATTCGCGGATACATGAGATTATGTAATAAATTATATTTAAAGCAAACATTACACGGCAATTAATAGGTTTAACATTCATCAACAGCCTCTTTTCATATCTAATATGAGGGAGAGAAAATGAAGTTTAAATCAATAGTCACATAAATTACAGAAAGAAAAACATACCTATAAATTAATTTTTAATACGTCTTGATACCATTAAAAATAATTTACACAATTTCAAATGCAGTATGAGTCTTAAAATCTCCAACCAGATTCAAGGGTAACGTTGATGGCGTGCACAAAAATCCCATTGGGGGCCTAACGAACTATGTGCATATTAACACACAATGTCAAACTGTTACAATTAGACTTTGAAATTTGCTTTTGCATTGTGATATAACGGTAATATTTATTACATGTTTTTCTAGCATAAAAATAACACATCACTAAACTTAATTGTCTATAAACATGTTTTCGCTTACCAAAGTATAGTTCGTCCTCTATTCCTCTCTCAACGTACGGCACTGAAGGATATTTCCTTAACACTTCCTTCGCAAAACAATCAACGTACTGCATATTTTGCAAATCGGCCATAGTTATTGGAGCCGACTTGTCTGTTCCTATAATAGCATTTGTATCATCCAATAATCTCTGTTGTATATCTTTGCTTTTAGATAATTCGTACAATCCAAATGTTATAGCTGTAGCTGTAGTGTCATGACCCTATAAACAAGAAAATACATTATTATTACTCTATTAACATGTAGTGGGTGTTTATGAAAAAAGTATGATGCCAATGCCAATCTGCCGCCAAGCACAATAACGCTACGCGCCTCGTTCGGTAGCTAATGAAAACTAGCCCACAGAATATGTTTCCAACAGTGTTATGGCAAATAACCTCACTCTGCCTCACCCGACCATTCGTGTCTTATTGCGTTCGCACTGCCCAGGGTGAGAACCCCTGTATCTAAAAATGGGGAATGTACCCTTTTTATGCAGAATTGTATCACTATTAATTGTGTGCAGGAGCTAAAATTTCAAAATCGTAAGCGTTTTGCTACAAAATGCGAAAAACCGCAAAGGTGCACGTTAGAGGTGGATATTAGGGGGTTTATGACAGTCGTAACCCTGCGAAGTTGTCGGCATGTAGTTTGCACAAATACCAGGTGTGTTTGAGCAAAATTTGAAGCGATATAGAGTTGGGTGGGAATTTTATTATTTATAAAATAAACATATAACTATATCTCATGGTAACTACAAGTAGGAAGATTCGTATTTGATATTTGATCTGCCACGCATGCATAATTAAGAAATTTTAAAGTTCAAGGTTGGTGCAACCATGATTATGTATTTATATATCCAAAGCCAAATGTCTAATAAGTAATAATTCATCCTGTATTGCAAAATTCTTGTCTTCATCTTCATATTATTTGAATAATATTGGCATGATATAAAAGAAACGAGCATAATATTTCGGTTAATTTGGTTTTATATGACAACTTTGCAATTTATTAAATCCTCGTATATTTTTAGTAAAACTTAAACACTATAAATCCGAAACGTAATTAATGCCAAAGAAATTCAATGATGCACGTGGTATATAAGAAGATAAAGTAGGTAGTGCGTTATTAATAAGGAAAAACTGATAGTCTAAAAACCAAAATATTGCAGAAAATGCACATGAAAAAATATAATTTTAACTTTTGAATGGTTACATCTGATTAAAGATATAAAGCGGTATTTAAAAAAGCTATCAAATGCTACCGAAAAAGTGTATTTGTTACATCAATACATGTAATAATAATAATCCACGCCTTAACATCCGCGCCTGTGGAACGTCTTAAGTTGTTTTTGTCATTCAGCATTGTACCGTGGAGTGAGGAAAATCATAGAAAAACCTTCACTCTTGAAGCAGGTGTTGAGATTCGAACTCATGACCCTTAGATTGATAGATTTTGGAAAATGCGTCGCAAATGTTTAAACCCCTGAATCCTGGAATTTTTCTATTCCAACGAATGAAGTTATTAAGTATTTATTAATTAAAAAATCAAGTTTGATGGAAAAATTTAATGGCTACGTGATATTGCAATATGTTTATTTTCAAACTATTTATTTAACAAGAAACGAGATTGAATACATTGGTTTTAATTGACGAAAACACAGATCTAAATTTACCTGTTACAGGTCGCAAATTAATTTTTATTTTGTCCGAGGATTATTTGAATAATTAAGCAGTTTATTACAAAAACACAAAAACTGGAATTATTAATTTACTTCATTAGTTAGAATATATCCGACGCAGTTTCTATACGGAGATATTTCTGAAAAATAAGTCTCTTTTCTTATTGGTAACTCAATCTCAATTTGAACCGGTGTGACTGTGATAGCTTGAAATATCAAACCAGCTTTTGTTTTTAAACTCCAATTTGAAGATTTCGTTGCTTATAACTGAAAATAGCCTAACACACACTCGGAGCAGCCACCAGTGTAAAAATCAAAGAAAAAAGTGGAAAAAGGCGAAGGCGTTTCCAATATATTTTATCCTCTATTTAAAATTTGAAAATTTTCATAAATTACAATTTTTATTTGTCACCGACTTTCTAGAGTAATTTTCTGGTGTTTCTTAATATCAGCTCAAATGATATTTTATGCATTTCTGCACAAAGTATTGGTGTTTTTAAGTTTTGTCTTAAATTATTACCACGCAACTACATATTCCAAAATGACCATCTCAATTGAGATGCTCTATTTTCCCATTACAGCCCTTACAGAAATAAATACATTACGGCAAACATAAACGTGTCCAATTCTTCTCTGATATGAGTGTCCTCCAACTCACTGTCCAACATCAGCTCCAAGAAAGATTGCTTCTCCTTAATACCAAATTCGTCAGTTGTGGTCGTTTTTTTGATACCGGCCATCTCGCCTCTTCTACGACGAATTAACTGTTCTGTATACGATTTCAGTTTGTTGACGTACTTAGCGAATACCTTTGCTTCGGCAAACAAATTATAAATCTTCTCATTCCTTCCGAATAGTGAAAATTGTCTCTTAACAAACATATCCTCGTAATGTACCAAGGTTCTAACATATTCGTGAGTGGGGTTATCCTGAATGTGATAGTCGACACCCATGGAAGTCTCTGAAACGTTAAAAACAAACAAAATGTGTCAAAATTCGGAATTTAAAACGTACGGTTGAATATGTCTAGTGCATAAAGATTCGCCATTTTAGAAACGTCGAATGATTTCTCTCCAACGCGTTCGTCCAATTTCTTCAGAAATCTCTTTGCAACTTTGTCGAATGTTGTGACAAAGTTCTCAAGGACCTTGAAGTGGAAGGCTGGTGTTAGAAGTTTTCGGTGTTTCTTCCATTTTTCTCCACCTGAAATATGAATCTTTAATAACACGTTTTCGAATATTGGAAATATGATGTCTTGCCGTTGCTAGATATCAAACCGTCTCCCAGCCAGCTGTGGAAAATGTGGTATGTTGATGATTTTTTCACGTGGACTGTAGACGACATTAGTTGTTCGTTGTATTTCGGATTTGTTATTACCACGTATGGTATATTGCCTACCCATACTTTGTAGATGGAGCCATATTTTTGACGCATGCTTTCCAAATTCTGTAGAATATCTGAAAACGTATGTTGTTATTTGCCATTAATGTTCTTAGTATTCATATTATCGTTTTCGTAAAATATTAAACTCTGTTTTGGGTTGTCCCTGTCCAAGTTTTATTAAACAAGTCTTAACTATTAAAAAATACAGCGATATTGGAAAATATGTTAAATCTGTAAAGAGATACAGTGTAAATCAGTGCTTCTCAAACTTTTTATAGGCGATTAAGACTGCTTACACACGTAGACGCTGTATGCGAAATTCAGTATCCGGGATACGGAATTCGGATGAGATGCGACGCAAATACTGTTGGACACTGTATGCGAAGCGGCCATATTTGATGACAGCTGTTTTGTGTCACTTGCGACTACAGTGCCGTGCGGGATAAACATGGATGTAGAGGAGTGTATAATGTTTTGGCGGCTTGCAAGGAAAAGTCGCAAAAGGAGAACCATGTGGTTATCGCTCATTTCTCTAAATATGGTTAACCCGCACTGCTGTTTCTTGTATTTATTTGAGTAATTACTGTCGGCGGTGTTCCACAGGCAAGTCATGAGTTCAACCAAGCTTATAAATTTTTCATTATCGAAGATAAATCGCTCGATTGTAAAGCTCGCCGCAGTTTGACAGAACAGCACAACAAAATTGTACAATTTTGCAGTATAGGTGACAGCGGCACTCACGGTCCAACACTTCAATATGTTTTACTAAATAAGTTAGGTTGTATTTCTTTTTATCACCACAAATATTGCTAAACTGGTTTTTCATAAAAAATATTGAGAAATTTAAAACTCGAAAACTTAGATTAGGTTCCATTTCTTTTTGTTTTATAATAATAAATAAATAATAGATTAGGTTAACTTTGCTCCAATTTAATCGTTAATGGGAGCATTAAATAAAAAAATATAATGGGTGTGTCCTATGTACCCACTGCCTAAACCTACCCCATCGCCACACGCCTATGCTATGACTGAAAACTTTGCGCGGCAGTATGCGTGTCTGGACCGCTCCATATACCGCAATGTAAAATCGGTATCCCGTCACGGATTCCGCAGTCGGCTAGTGAAAAGCTGAAATTCGAAAATTCAGTATCGCGACGCTGTATCCGTCGCGCGTCACCGTGTGAAAGGCTTCATTTGAACACATGTATTAGCTGAATCTCAGACGCGCGCGTCTCGCATACAGCGTCTACGTGTGTCTAGTGTTAAGTGGTCATAAATCATAAATGCAATTATCGTTATGTAGAAAAACTCAAAAATTAATGTTCTTTTTTCATTAAGTTCGTTCACCATTTACACATTTATATCAGTGTTATTTGACGAATACTATACCGACATAAAGCGAGAAACATGATATAATAAGTTATAATTAAATTAAATTAAATAACCTTTTTATTTTGTTAAACATTTACTTCTCAAGTAGCACGTTCTCAAATGTTAATTTTAACAATTTGTTTTGGTGACAGCACCAAGAACAACTAACTTTGTATGTATATTAAAAATTTTTAACCAAAATGAATCTATACTAAAAACTTTTAACTGTAGATGGCAAATGACGGTAGACATCAAATTACCTTAAATTAAAAAAAAAATATCATAAATCATTACAATTATGAAATCAATTTTACTTTGCAATAGCATCTTGGTGAATTCCATTGCAATAGGTCGAAAAGATCATTAATACTAATAATAAAAATACGAAACCTTTTGATTATCAACGGTTTGCCAAATTTAAGCTGCATTTTTTCTACTGGCAAGTAAATATAGAAAGGTTGTTATTGAACTTGCCAATATCATAAATCATAATTGGATCGGATGCAAATCCAATACATACGCATCATACACTTCACGAATTTTCAATATCATTGCTATGTATAGTTACGACGCGTGTAATCAAGGTCAAACAATTGCACAGAGCAACAATGTGAAGTCTTAAATTGATAATAATAGAAGTGAGTGGTATGTCTCAGTATAAAGAAAATATTTAATTAATTTTATATAAAGAAATAATTGTTAGCGTTTATTTCTTTTCGTCTTTAAATCTCCCCTAGTCAATCTGTTCTTATTTGAGCCATGTTATCGCATTTCCAACAACTATAATGAAGCAAGGATCACTGTTCCTAAACTTAAAGCATCAGTACTTCTGGTAAGGACTTTTTAGAACTCTCCTGGAATTATTATTAAAAAATATCGTGATGAAGAGGCTTCATGCTTTTTTCTCCTAAACACAATTGTAGGCAGTGGCCCGTTACCCTATGGGCAAAATAGGCATTTGACCACGGCCCCCACCAAAAGGAGGGCCCTCAAATCAGTATTTTGAAAACGTATTTCCGTAATAAACTGTGATGGGGGACGATCGATGGATTGAAAGTCAACATCTTTCTAATACATATATTGGAAGAATGATACGTGTGCTTCTTCGACTCGAACAATGCCACGCACCTAACGTGTAGTTATTCTCGGGTTCAACAGTCGTGTTTACCTGACACAGCAGCCTCATACGCCGTCTGGTGTTATCTATGAAGCAATATCCTGTAAACTAAATTGCACATTCTTAACGTAAGCACTTATTATTACGAATTTCTTCCAGGGTATTAAGAAGCGTGATCGCGCTCCTTGACACTTAAAAGGTTAAGTTCTTTTAAGATGCTAATGAGAAACCCTTGTAAAAAGAAGAAAAAAGAGCTGTATGAATTCTTCGAAGATTTTCAGTCGATAGTTTTCTTTTGTTATGTAATTCTATCCTGCAAAGATTGAATGCGCCAAACAAACGTCTGTCAAATAAAAATTCCGATCTGCAAAATGCAGTAAACCTTTATAATCCTCATCATTATACAGTGTGTATAAGAGGAAACGTAATCAGTCAATTTCACTTTAAAAAGTTGATAAGAGAAAGATTCCAATAAGTTTATGTATTCAAAAGTCTTTTGTATTTATTGCTTAAGTCATTTTGAAGAACATTTATTTGATTTTTTTGCTTGTTAACCATTCAGAGGGAGAGCTATTGACACGGTAAAAATCCTTTCAACATTTCTTTTAATTCCATTCCTTTGTAAGATTTAAAAGAATGAAATATAAAGACTGTTGTTCTCTTTGAAAAAAAAAGAAAATTTGGTGAAGCTTCTTACCAATGCATCACCCTGTATTTTCAAGTGTTTGTACCGTAAGTCACCTCCTAAAACATTTATTTAGTTTCCTTCTTTTATCTTTTCAGGTAACAAACTTAAGTTTCTTCTTTTCAACACTGTATAGTGCATATAGCTATATATAAATATCTTATGCGTTAACTAAGAATAAAAATTATGAAAGCAACAATGTTAGATAAAGAAAGGGGAAATTACAGTTTGGTAGATAATGTGCAGAAGAAGTGGAACTATATCGCAATCAAGCGTGTATTGTTGATTCGTTAAATATTACGTTCTCTAATAGAAGATTTTAGGTCCGTCCATGCGTATGGAAATATTTTAAATTATTTCGCTATTATAACAAACTTAAACTTAAAATAAACTTGTCCAAAAGACTATGCATACTGCATCACAAATTTAATAAGTATGTACATATTCAGAGGACGATGGCGTACATGGATGAACTATCGTATATTTTCCAATATGCATATGATTAAAATTTACTTTTTGGTTTGTCTATGCATGAAGCTATTCAAGCAGGCGTAGTATCTATAGATTCCCTAATGTGAAAATTAATTATTATTATTTGTTAAGAATATGCTTTTATTTCTAAGAAAATATATTTTTGTATATTTTTCTTATGAATATTTAATTGTTGCCTTAAATAACTATGTAGGTACAAAACTTTGTTGCAAAAAAGTCAATACTTTACCTGTTATTTATGATTATTTTTTTTGTTAATTACTCATAATTGTTATATTAGTTTAGTACCTAGATTGTGTGTGTGTGTAAAAAAATAATTCTTCTAAAACACCTGCTGGTAGGTAATTAATATGGCTCGATAAACTGCTGCTCGATATGAAAAGAGCACAAATGGAGATAATATGCGGCACATAGTGGCGATATTTCGGTTGACAGCGTTAACAAAGTGTTTATAACTTCTACAAAAATTATTGCAACTTTACTGCAGACATCAAATTGTATTTACTGAATATTGGGCCAGTCAAACATGAATGCAAAAACTTTTGTTCTTTGGCCAACAACCTGTAAATTACGATATTCCACTAATATTTTATTCCTTCAACTGACACGGGTTTCGTGTGCTAGTTTAGCAAAATAGATAATTAATGGGCGATTTAAAATTTGTTTGTGTTGATATCGCAAGATTATGTTAAAAGTAGTGTTTTATGCACAATTTAATGATTTATACAAATGCTGAAAAATATTAAATCAACAAACAACGACAATTTTTAAGTTATAATATTTAATTGTTGCCTTAAATAACTATGTAGGTACAAAACTTTGTTGCAAAAAAGTCAATACTTTACCTGTTATTTATGATTATTTTTTTTTGTTAATTACTCATAATTGTTATATTAGTTTAGTACCTAGATTGTGTGTGTGTAAAAAAATAATTCTTCTAAAACACCTGCTGGTAGGTAATTAATATGGCTCGATAAACTGCTGCTCGATATGAAAAGAGCACAAATGGAGATAATATGCGGCACATAGTGGCGATATTTCAGTTGACAGCGTTAACAAAGTGTTTATAACTTCTACAAAAATTATTGCAACTTTACTGCAGACATCAAATTGTATTTACTGAATATTGGGCCAGTCGAACATGAATGCAAAAACATTTGTTCTTTGGCCAACAACCTGTAAATTACGATATTCCACTAATATTTTATTCCTTCAACTGACACGGGTTTCGTGTGCTAGTTTAGCAAAATAGATAATTAATTGGCGATTTAAAATTTGTTTGTGTTGATATCGCAAGATTATGTTAAAAGTAGTGTTTTATGCACAATTTAATGATTTATACAAATGCTGAAAAATATTAAATCAACGAACAACGACAATTTTTAAGTTATAATATTTAATTGTTGCCTTAAATAACTATGTAGGTACAAAACTTTGTTGCAAAAAAGTCAATACTTTACCTGTTATTTATGATTATTTTTTTTTGTTAATTACTCATAATTGTTATATTAGTTTAGTACCTAGATTGTGTGTGTGTAAAAGAATAATTCTTCTAAAACACCTGCTGGTAGGTAATTAATATGGCTCGATAAACTGCTGCTCGATATGAAAAGAGCACAAATGGAGATAATATGCGGCACATAGTGGCGATATTTCAGTTGACAGCGTTAACAAAGTGTTTATAACTTCTCCAAAAATTATTGCAACTTTACTGCAGACATCAAATTGTATTTACTGAATATTGGGCCAGTCGAACATGAATGCAAAAACTTTTGTTCTTTGGCCAACAACCTGTAAATTACGATATTCCACTAATATTTTATTCCTTCAACTGACACGGGTTTCGTGTGCTAGTTTAGCAAAATAGATAATTAATGGGCGATTTAAAATTTGTTTGTGTTGATATCGCAAGATTATGTTAAAAGTAGTGTTTTATGCACAATTTAATGATTTATACAAATGCTGAAAAATATTAAATCAACAAACAACGACAATTTTTAAGTTATAATATTTAATTGTTGCCTTAAATAACTATGTAGGTACAAAACTTTGTTGCAAAAAAGTCAATACTTTACCTGTTATTTATGATTATTTTTTTTGTTAATTACTCATAATTGTTATATTAGTTTAGTACCTAAATTGTGTGTGTAAAAAAATAATTCTTCTAAAACACCTGCTGGTAGGTAATTAATATGGCTCGATAAACTGCTGCTCGATATGAAAAGAGCACAAATGGAGATAATATGCGGCACATAGTGGCGATATTTCGGTTGACAGCGTTAACAAAGTGTTTATAACTTCTACAAACATTATTGCAACTTTACTGCAGACATCAAATTGTATTTACTGAATATTGGGCCAGTCAAACATGAATGCAAAAACTTTTGTTCTTTGGCCAACAACCTGTAAATTACGATATTCCGCTAATATTTTATTCCTTCAACTGACACGGGTTTCGTGTGCTAGTTTAGCAAAATAGATAATTAATGGGCGATTTAAAATTTGTTTGTGTTGATATCGCAAGATTATGTTAAAAGTAGTGTTTTATGCACAATTTAATGATTTATACAAATGCTGAAAAATATTAAATCAACAAACAACGACAATTTTTAAGTTATAAGAGTTTTATTGTGTCAAATTTGCAACATTAAAAAATATTTTTAAAATCGTGGTAGTTTCAACGGGTTCCGAGAAAACGCAGTATTTATGTATTATTTGATTCCACTAAATACAGATACAACACTACGGCCACCTCTGCAAAGTGGCATCTCATAATCACAAAACGAAACGTAGGTACCTAAATTCAAGGCATGCAGCAATCTTTTTGCTACAAGGAAAAACCAATTCGTCAAAATAAACATCCTTAATGATCTAGTTAATAGAATAGATAATATAGATATAGATAATAGAATAGTCATTTAAAAATATTTCCTTTGTTTTGAATAAAGACATACCAACTGTATTCGTCCCGATATCAAACATATTTCCTATGATCGGCCATCCAGTAGGTCCAGGTAACTTATCAAACCCTTCGAACAATTTCTTTTTTTCACTGTGGGTCTTCCAAAACCACAACCCCACAAGGAAAAGCAAAGCGTACAAGAACCACATTTTCACACCACTATAAACACTAACGTAAAACTATAGTGGCACAACAGCACTACACGGAACTATCGATGATACTTTGACACTAGTTTTACAGATTCGCGATTCGTCCGGTTTTATAAGCAGTCTGACCTTGACAAACGATAAAAAAAATGGTTGCACCGATGCAGTCGCCAATAATTTGTTGCAATGCTTTGTGAATGTAGATAAATCAAATGAAACGAAAATGGTCCCACGTAAAATGATTGCAATGACAAACAATTTAAGTGCATACATAACCGTCTATTTCGAGGATACCTTTTTTTACGCCTACAAAAAATTATCAAAAATTTTTGATAAGGAGTTTTTTTCTTACAAAGAAATGGGCAGATTGTTTTTTCGTGAACATAGATTTCTTTCTTATATACATAATATGTCCTCAAATGCTTGTAACTCGATCTTTTGACTTTGGCAATTCGGTATGCAGTGATAGATCTGTGCAAGGGCGTAGCCAGAAGTTTTTACAGGGGGGGGGGGCAAGGAGTCAGAATACCAAAATTTAAGTAAATAAATATTTCTTATCGCATATCTTTTTGGTTATAAAAATATATGTATGAGGTATGTACATAATATGAAATATGCCAATAAAACATTACGTAATGTTAAGTTTCCGCTTGTTTTCGGAAAACTTCTGCACGACAGATTCTTTGAACTGCTCTTGGTTTTCATTTGCAATGTTGCGATGAACGCTGAGCATGCTACCGAAACAAATATTCTTGGAGGACATGTATCAGATTTATCAAAATGTACATATAAGTGTACAAGAACAGTAATACTAGTATATCATAATTTCCAAGATATTTGCGAACAGCGAATTAATCCAAAAACCGCCATAGCGCCATCTATTGCTTAAAAGACAAACTATAGATAAACAGGTTGACATTTGCCAAACGAGACCAAACTAGAAACAACAAAATTAGACTATTCTAAAGTAATATTTAGCTATATGCACTTAAACTGCAATAATTACGTGATTACAGTGTTACGGATACAGTGATAACACTGTAATCACGTAATCCTATAACTGAAATACTCTTTAGGACCAGTAATCCTAATCACCCAATCATACAACGACATAACAGTGGTTTCCAAATAATAATTAATACTTAGTAAAATAGTTTCTTATATCCATTGCAAAAAAAACACCGCTTTATTATCGCGTTCAATAACTACACATCACACAGACTCCAGTAATATACAAAGTTGATATGTGGTTTTGGTTGCCAAACCGACAAGTAAATTGAAGATACAATTTTAGATTGCTTTATTACAAATAACATTATATTATTATATAAGGTTATTTGTAATAAAGCAATCTAAAATTTTTACTTCAACTTACTTGTCGGTTGCATAAACATTCCTCTATTAATTCCCAATAAATCAACTTAACAATAAATACCTCACCCTGTATGGAGATTTGGAGGTAGGTACTGGTATTTGAGTTGCTTACTCGACGGTAATTTATTAAATTACATTTTCTCATAAAATAAGCACAACTGGCTTTTACTATACATGTTATGTGCCATTGTAAATTTATTATGTACCTAATACAATTGTGTGCATTTTTATTTTGAGCGACAGGGGGGGGGGGGCAGGTGCCCCCCCCCTAAATATGATTTCTTTGGCGGAAGTAAACCAATTTTTAAGCCAAAGCAAAAGTTTTACTCTAAAGGAAATAAATCTCTTCTTGTGTATAACTATATTTGTTTGAATAAAAATTAGATTTCTGTGGCGTAAAGGAACGTTTTCTTCTAAATCAAAACAAAAATGTTTCTTTAAAGGAAAGAAATTTTTGTTTGTATTCAAATATATTTATTTGACTTAAATAAATATTACAAATAAATTAATCTCTAATCTGTAAACTCTTCTAGTCATATTTAATAAATAGAAAACAACTCGTTTTAATTAATAATACGATTTCAAGTTCTTTGTTAGCCGATAGCGGTGTCCCCCAGGGATCCATTTTAGGCCCTATATTATTTTTAACTTACATGAACGATCTATCAGAAAATCTAACAAATTGCCGAACGATTCTTATTGCTGATGATACTACGATTATTAATAGTGGTCAGGCTGATGATGAAAATTTAAATCTGAAACATCAAATAAATCTAGCCGAGGCGGAGGAATGGTTTAGTTGCAACTACGTAAAGTTAAATACGGAAAAAACACAAACTATCCACTTTAAGCTAAGGCCTGAAATATCTGAAACGGTAAAACTGCTGGGGGTTACATTGATTCAGGATTAAAGTGGAAAGATCATATTGACTATTTAGCAAGTAAATTAATTACGAGCATACCAGATACGAAAAACATCTGAGATTGTGGATAGTAGCTCAGCCAGAACATTACACTTTGCATCTGTTCTAAGCATAGTGGCATATTCTATTGTTTTGTGAGATACTTGTTCACATTGGCAGCGGATATTTATATTACAGAAAAAGGCAGTGCGTATCTTGGGGGGGGGGGGGACTAGTTACAAAGCACATTGCAAACCACATTTCAAAGAAATGAAAATACTAACAATTCCATCTTTATATATATATAGGACTCTGGTTCTGTATTTTCCATGCAATTTCACTCATCAATGTCAATTATTGGCGATTAAGGTTATACGTTTTACAATTAATTATCTGTATTGTTACTCAACCCCGAATTGTTTGTATTGTTATTCAACTCCGTAGATACGCATGTAACTTGATAACGTCAAAATATTTATTAATATTATTCAAACGGAGGAACAAAACCATTGTAAAGAATAAAATTTTGTATGTACCTCGGGCATTACTGTTTATATGTTTATACCCTTATACTCGCGACTTAAAAAGCGCGAGGCCTGTGTCCAGCTACAAATTATGCCGTGGAAATTCATAATTGTGCGGTGAAAATCTCAAATTTATGCAGTAATCAATTGTTCTATTTTTATATATAGTTATTTCTTGGTTCGTAAGCAAAGCATGCATTATACATTGATCATTCCATACGATTGTTTTTTATGGGTGTGCAATCAAGACATCGAGTTTTTGAATCGAAAAATGAATCTGAAATGCAAAGAAGGAAACACCTACTTAACTTTTCATTCACAAAATGTTTCCCAGTCTTACCTCAATTATCCTAATTTTCAGTTGACTTTTTCTCGAATAGATTGTTATAGCATTTTATTTTTTTCTTACTTATTTTTTCATCGTTATGAACCTGCTGTATATAAACTAGTCGCCCTATGTCTTGAAATTGATAGAACCATCCATTCTAAATAGATATTAACCATAAGTAACTTCAAATAAATTTCTAGGTGTTAAATTATTTGCTGCATTTTAGACAAATAAAGAAAAAGCTCAAAAACTTTATGAAATAGAGTAGGACTGTTAGTACGTCATGCACCAACATTTTTCAATGAACTTAAAAATATTCAGAAATATGGACCATTCCATTTAAAAAACTCGTTTTCACGACACTTGATATGTACTCTTCAAGATAATAAAATGTTAAAATGATCCACCCTGTATGTACACGTGCACATTTCAAGTGCCTATAGGCTTTGAAGTTCTTTATACATTCCCAAAACCAAGTTTTTTAACCTTCTTTTATCCAGAAAAAAAAGTTGAAAGGAGAAATGCATGCTAAGTAAATTCAAGTTGATCCATAATGCAAAGTGAAATCAATCAAAGTATGGAATAAAAGCCTCTTGGAACTTTGCAGAGATTATTTATTTATATGCTAAGTACATACATGTTTCGGCTCACGCCATCCTCAGTGTAAGTAAACTACAAATAACAAGAGATAAAACAGTAAGAACCAAACATCATAGGTAAGTAAATATTCTAAAAGGAAAAACTTACGTCAAAAAAGTGTATGTAGCATATAAATAAATAATCTTTGCAAAGTTCCAAGAGGCTTTTATTCCAAACTTTGATTGCTAAGTAAATGTTTACAAAATTATTTGATAGTTGTGCAGTGGGAAAAAATCCTTAGAATAATGCCTCCATCAGATAATATCTACAGTACTTGACATCAATATAGATAGGGCATTGCTTGGACACTGCCTCAGTCAATATAGTGGAATTTTATTACACACGTTCATGCTATCTGGTGGGAAGAGGACCGATTTTAGTTACGCACAGTAATTGGAAAACGTTATCTCGCCTGTTGCAGCAATTACTACGATCTAATTTTAGCCGGACTAACGGAGACGAACTCCACGAGTGGTGCTGACAAAATTATTAGGAATCAGCAAAATTAACAAATTTGAAAGTCATAATACACGCGCTCTATCATGTGTTGGACAGCTGGCACAAATTCTGAAACAGCAAATATTGTTATTATTATTCAAATGAAGTAGTAATTACTTGTATTTTCGCCAGTAAATTAGAATGCAAATGATAATGAATCCAAGCGAGATTCAGACGTCAAGGTTGTCTGAAAATTTGTTTTTTACATTATCATACATAGTATGACAAAGTATTGTAATCGTATCGAAAGAAATCTGATGTGGCCAGACACATGACTTTATCATACTATATATAAATCAAATCGGTAGTGTCTGCATTGAAACACAAGTAGTTAGCCAGGATTTGACAGATATTTCGATTCTATTCGCTAAAACGAACGAAAGTGTCGCCCCCTCGCGGTAAGAGAGTGTGTTACTCTAAACGGGATACGGTGTGGCCAGTGTTGGTAAACTAGTGCATTTGTAAACCTATTATTGAACGAAAACATGGAAAGGGTACTAAAAAGAAGTAGTAAGAGTATCAACTGTTGTTGTGTTCCTCAGTGTAGTTCATTTTACAGTGAGGCATTGTCATTCCATAAATTTTGAGGTTAAACACTTTGCAATTATGTTCTCACCAACATAACCGCAACAAATTACATTATCATTATTATTAGGAACAACACCATCTTGTAGCCTTCCAAAAACGTCTAATTAAAGTCATATTGTACTCGTATATACACAGAACACCAGGATTTTATCCCGTTTAGAGCGGCCATAACTATTTTTTTGCAGCGCCATCTACATTTGCTCGTTCAGGTGAATTGCCAGTAGGTATTGTCCATCGAGATAGTATAGAAAGGATACGCTATGACGACGTTTCTCTTATACAGAAAACGGCGTCAGTAGGTGTGGATTATGGGACTATACGACGGTCGGTCTGCACAGGCTCGGACTAGATATAATTCTTTTTCTGTAATATTGCAGACAGTGCAACTTAGCACATATTAACTATATTTGTTTAACTAAAGAAAGTAAAAATATATAATAGACACAAAAGGATTAAGGTTATAACAAATAATGTAAAATAAATCTTTTATTTGTTTAACTTAATGTAAAATAAATCTTATAAGTGTAACAAATATGAATATGAATATGAACAAAATAAGTATTATACATTTTGTAACCTACTGGCCACAAAGCAAAACGACTTTATTATTTTGATGTCGAATGCTGGCGGATTTATTTGTTTTTTTTTCTGATGTAACACATTCGAATATGTGTAGAAAATATATTTGATGTGATTTGGTTCTGTCCATACATACCTATATCCGTAAAATACTTCGAACAAACAACACTGGACTTTGTCGGATTCCAGTTACATCGGTATACAATCTGTATCTATTATTCTTGCTGGGCAGGAATCTTTGGAAGCCTACATTTAACTGTTAAATAAACCAAAAATTAAGTCAAATTTTATTGAATACGGGTCTGTTCATTGTCATTTGACTGACATCTAACGTCACTAACCGATGAAACTTAATTCCCGCTGATTTATTGCATCCAGAACCCTTTCTCCCGCGACAGCTTCTTACATCACATACTGTCATGCTAATTAGTAAAAAAATAATTATAGCGCACCTGAAATCACTTAATAGTTATTTAACCAACAAGTATATTAAATAGAGCGATTACTGATCGAGATCTGTTTAACGCTCGAGCGCAGCGAGAGCGTTAATTGTCGAGATCATTAATCGCCGTTTAATATTCGAGTTGGTTACAAAATTTTTTAGTCGATCGTATTCTTCTAGCATCGTCTACATTTTCTTCGCCAATGTCTTTTTAGGTTATATGACAATTTGACACTGACAGTTCTAGAGGGCGGTATGTTTTGATTGGAAGGTTTCATTTCAAATATGTTCGATTGGCCAATCAAACGACGTCTTTACGTCGTGTGATTGGCTATAACAAATCATGCATTAATAGAAATCGTGCATTTATGGAACTGTTTAATGAACGATTTTGTATTCGCTAAAAGTACTCATAAATAAACGATCGGCGGAAAACCTATATAATGTATTGGCTTGTCAATTTGACGTTATGGGACTAACGGACGGTATGATTTGACATAAAGTGATCCCAATTTTAAGCTTATATGACTTCTCCTCTTTTATACTATCTCGATGGTATTGTCAAAACATCACCATTTGACACTACCTACTGTCATTAGAACGAAAATAGCTGTCAAATCCTGGCTAACTAGTTTTATATTAATGCACACATGACTGATCTCGATCAAACAGAATTTGCTCATGCATCAAAACTATTAATTTTACCAAAACATTTTATAGACATAAATTATGCAAAATTTCCTCTACTTTAATTTATTATTTAACTATTTTGACGAAATTACAGAAATAGCGTCCCATTTGCAAAATCCTTAAAAAATGCTTAGAGTAAACATCCAGTTCCTTTAGATCCTTTTGAACAAAACTTCTTTCAGCTCTAAGTTTAGTCATAAAACTTCTAAATATGAAGTCTCGTCCAGATACCTTAAATAGTTTCTCCGTAATCCTTGCCACAAAAAAACGACACGGTTTAGAAATTTTTACGGCCCACTGATCAAACGATTCTCTCGGTGGGCGAGTACACACAGGACACTATCTCCACTTTATTTTCTCTCTCTGCATCGCCCCCTATCTCTCTTTTTTCGCCCACTGATCACCGACGGTAATATGAAAATAAGAAGGCGGCGTTGCGCTCGAAGCGCGACAGAGATGATGAAAGGGCTTCGGCTACTGTCTTGCAGTTTGTTTTCATTTTCAGGCTGCCGGATGGCTCTTAATTACGGTCTGGGGTGGGGACTGCATCTCTCGATTATACCGTAGTTGGCGCCTTTTCAAATAAACCCGGTTAAATGTGCACAAAGGCTTAAAAACTGGAAGATTTGATAAACCGGCGCGGTCTGTTTTTTTTGGGGAGGGGTAAATTAAATTTTCAAGGGGTAATTATCGTCTTGTTGAGTTTGTCGACCTCAGATTGTGATTAATTGGAGTGTAGCGGTTATAATTTTCGTATTTTCTTTGAAGAAAAAAGGCCTCTTTATTGCTAACTTATAGTCAATGTCTCTAAACATAACCAACATAGTCAGTGCAGACAAAATCCTTGTGGTCATTTAGTCGATGCATTGGTTGGAAATAAATGTATAAAAATGTATTAAATATAACTCGGTGAAATGAAGTCACAATAATTAACCTCCTTGTTGAACAACGTGGTTGAATGAAGATAGGATATCCTAAATAAATGTGAAAAGATTTTACCATTACTGCAATAAATTGAACGAATTTATAAACTATAAACTTACTTTATGGAAACTGCAGGTGTTTATTAAATTTCCGGATATGATATGGTTTATTATCTTTTATCATTACTTAAATCGCTGTAAAAAAGGAAGGTAATGGAGTTCTACCACTAACTGAATGCAGCGCTGTGCTGCAATACCGATTGATCAATTTATACCGCAACTCAACTTATCGTACCACCAGTTGTGGCGCGTATAGGTGCGTTGTGGATTGTCTCATTTAATCGGTATGTTGTCGAACGACGGAGAAGTAATTTTGTCAATTTTTATTTTTTTAAATAAATGTTTAACTTTGAGCTTCTAAACACCCGATTTCAGTTTGGGTATGTTATTTATTTTAATTTTTGGATAATGTTTTGTGATTTTATATTATTTTTTTAACAACATTTCTAAATAACAATGATTTATTATCAATCCAAAATAAATATAATCGCTCAAATTCACACATTCTGTCATCTCGTTCACTATACAAAACTTTTTAAAATGTTTAGTTGCGTTTTAATAAAGAATAATATTTTCTGGGAATTAGTAATGAACACATTTTCCATATGACGCCTAACACCACTGAGACATCCCAGGAAACACATGAACATTTATAAAACGTATTAAAAACAGTTTAAAAAGCGTTACTGGTTTATTTCTTAACATTGGTTTTAGCCAAATCAGGAATGTTCAATTAACGTTTATTTGTAAAATGTTAGTTAGTTCAACGTTATATTTATAACGTTGTTAAAACGACGGAATAAACACGTTGATTAAACATAAAATTTAATCGTTTTTAGAACGTTTAATTTGAATTGGAAATCATTGGACCAACATTATATTTCGTTATTTCTAAAGCGTTTTCTATACGTTAAGTTTGAATGATTTTTAAACATTTAATCACAAGAATTACACATTAGTCATTATATTTTTAACGTTTCCTTTGTAGCTGGATATATAAGTTTAGTTCCATCTGTATATAAGATGTTTAAAATAGGTTAAATTTTTTTGTTTTAATAGAAAACGCTTGTATTCTGTTACATGTTTACGTTTAAAAAATCTGATGTGGCCAGGCACATGACTTTATCATACTATATATAAAATTAATAGTTTAGGTGCATGAGATATTATTTGATCGAGATCGGCTATGTCTGCATTAAAATAGAACTAGTAGAACTAGACAAATATCTCGATTAAAGCTGCGTTCGGATATTGTACTCCGTTGACAGCGGGTACACCGTCCAACTGACACTTACGTGTTATTGGGTGTAAAAAGTGTAACGGTGTTCAATATCCGAACGCAGCCTATATTGACAGTAGCATTTTCAAGACATTAGCGTTTGACACTAGCTACTGTCATTAGAATCAAAATAATCTGACATATCCTGGCTACTAGTTTTAAAGCAGTACGCCCGATCTTGATGAAATAGAATTTGCTCATGCGGCTAAACTATAAATTCTACCAAAAGATGTCATATACATAAATTATGGAAAATTTCCTCTCCTTTAATTTATTATTTAACTATTTTGACGACATTACACAAATAGCGGCTCATTTGCAAAATCTTCGAAAAATGCTATGAGTAAACCACCAGTTCCTTTGGACCCTTTTCAACAGAAAGCTTTTCAGCTCTAAGTTTGGTTATAAAACTTCTAAATATGAAGTTTCGACCCGATACCATTAGTAGTTTCTCCGGAATCGTCTCCACAAAAACGGGTACACACACACACACATACACACACACACACAGACATTTTTTTGTACCTTGGTCAAAAATGTTCAGGGGACCCAAAAAGACATATTTCCGCTAAAATCTCAAAAATTTTTTTTGGCGTGATTACAATACTTTACATACTGCGTATGATAAAGTAAAAACGGTTTGATAACGTGAATTCAACGTTTGTCATTTTATATTTAACGTTTTTTTTGCAGCTTGATATACACGTTCATTAAACGTTTTCTTCCAACCGGTTGTAAAGTGTTAAAAATTAAGTTAGAAATGCTTGAGACGGACCTTTCGTAGTTTAATGGACAACGTTTGTATTCAGTTTCATGTACATGTTTTAAAAGAGTTTTGATCACGCGAATTGAACGTTTTACCGATTCGTATTGCCGATTCCTCCCAATGCAGATGGCGGTTAGCCCATATCGAGCTTCCATCGACCACGTAGAGATGGCGCTTTTTCTTGTCGTCGCAACAAGAGTCAAGTTTAAAGGGGACACGGCGTAAGGGTTACCAATCATGCACAAAATTGCACTACAACGCGTACAAAATCACTACAAAATCGCAATTACACGCATTGAGCGTGTAATTGAGTCGGGACTGCGTACGTGTTATCTCGAATAATTCACCTTGTTCATCACAACGTCAATTAAGCATTTAAAAACTTCTTGTGGGTAAACGTTGTAAAGTAGATTATAACAAATTGTTAGCTTTCGTATAAGACAATGCCAACGTTTAAATAAAGAAATATATCATTGTTCATAAAGCGTTTAAAATACGATTTTTGTTGCCGGTTGAAAACCCGTTCATTACAACGTTTTCTTAAACGTTTTGTATGACGTTTACATCATGTCGGGAAATGTGGTTAGAAAAACGTTTGAACGAGCGACATTCGGTCGTTGTTAGAACGTTTGGTTTCTTGTAATTTATCAACGTTTTTTAAACGTAGGTGTGTTTCCTAGGATAGCTTTTATTGCATATAATATACTTTTATCAACTTTTTTAATTACAAATAACAGTAAATTAAATAAATCTGTAGTTTTCCTAATTTAAAATAGTAGTAGTATAGTATCTTATAATTCTAATATTCCACAGTTTTAACATTTAATGGGTATGTTGTCAAACGTCGGAGAAGGTAAGGATTTTGTGTTAAGCATTATGTTTAGGCAAAATTACACTCAACTGTTTTTAAAATATTTACCCACATTTTATCAAGATTTTAGCATTTCATAGTTTGTTTTCTGTCTCTGAGCATCTTATTATGAGCTTTTAAACATCCGATCTCAGTTTGGGTAGGTTATGTGTTTTATTTTTTGGATAGATGTTTTCATTCCATTTTATTTTGAAAATGGTAAAACAATAATCCTAGTTCTTGTGTACCATTACCATTAATAATGTTAATAACCGTTTACGAAATATGATGTTCAGAAGTGTATTATGATGAAAAACATAATGTCTCTTTTGGTATTTTGTTTATTTTGTGATTGTTATACCATAATAAGGTAATATTCGTTTGATTCAATAGACTACATCCAGAAAAACGAAAAAGTTAAAATTACAGTTTTTTTAATATAACATTTTTTTACTTGAGAAGTTTTACATGTCGTGATTTCTGTTGCATTTTGTCGAAAAAAATGCATTTTGCTGTTTTTTCTTTACATCTTGAAGAATGTTTTCTTATACAAAAATGTAAACTACATTCGTACGTATATTATACACCATGGTCACTTGGGGATATTTACATTTCAATTAAATGAGATATATTTTTAATATTGACACCAACGTTAAAATACATCTCCATCTACCTTAAATATTGAAGTATTAAAGTATGTCCCATTACACCTGCCTATTCGTATATCTACGAACCGAAAATAACTTGTAATATTGAAATAACGAAAGGACTCGTATTAAGAGTGCTAATTTAAATTTTTGTTTCAGGTCCACAAAACCACTGCGGACGTTACCGGGTAAGTCGGTGACATAGATTATAATTACTCGCTAAGAGAGACCGGCTATAAAGACAATTCCCACAATTTGCGTCAATCTTCCCCAAAAATTTAATTTTAGCCGAGGCTTATCCCTTTGTACCACCTCCCCCTTTTAAATATTTGTAGCGCTCACAACAAAGAGGACTTAACGGTATTAAGAATTCCATGATGGGGGAGCAAAAAGGTCCTTTGAGATAAAGTCCTGAGACAATGCGTAGGTATGTGGTTCCGTTTTCGGCTAATAATATTACGGTTTAATAAGCTCTGTTTGCAAGGATCCTGACGACACAAACATGACAACCTAACAAAGTGTAGCTTAATAAGTCGAAAAGTTCGCCGGGTGATGTTTATTTAAATTAATCCTGTTTTTGGGCGAAGAAGGGCCAACTTTCGGGAAGTTACCGAAATGTCGTTACCAGAAGTTCCTGCCCTGTAACTTTTCCGAGCATCTACGGTAATGAATTTTCACAGAACAGGGAGTCGAATTTAATTTGGGAATCCTTAATTACCTGTGTATAATATACGGGAGAATTAATAATGTTTCGTCAAGTTCGTTCGAAAGACGGATATTTCGGGCTGAGAGGGTAAATCTTCTGTTTATTTTCCCACGATCTTCCAGCAAAGTATATGAAATGTTTCTGCTATTAATAAACACATACTAAGCGATTGTTTGAATACCCTACGTCCCCATAGCACTGAACAGACCCATACTTTCATTGCAAAATATGGAAAAAATTTTACCACAACATTCTGAATACTGACAAACTTCTACCCTCACAAAACGCCACTACGAATTTTTTATGTGATTAACGAATTTCAATAATATTAATCGATAATTATTAATGTCTTTGTTCGATACTTAGGACTTTATAGTCAGGACTTTATAGTCCTGAAGAGGCATCTTGCAAGACAGAGTGCGAAACGTCGACTATTTCATAGTTAACAACGCGGTGTCCACTCGGAAATCAGTATGCCATTGAGAAACTCTTGTTTATAATGAATAATAAGTTATTTAATAATAATGTTTGTTGTATGAAAACGAATAAACGAATAACTGTTATTTTATGAATTATGAATTAGTGACTTATTAGTAAAATGGGCAGGCCTAATAGGCCTGCGGACGCCGATCTAGGTGGACGGGTGACTATGCTCCTACGTTCGGCGCCAAATGAAAAAATATCGACAGCGGGGCCGAAAGTCGACAAAATCGAAGAAAAATATGCCTAAGCGCTGAGGATAGGAATTTAGGACGAAAAATCGGCGCCGATTTTCGCTTCTCCGGGGAGCAATTCTTTTCCTCAATTCGCCATTTTGACTTTTAGTATATATCTATATATAGATTTTCACATACATAATAGAAAAACTTGAACGTCGATGATACAATAAACAGGATAAAAGGAAGGGAACAAGGAAAAAAAGGAAGGAAAACTTGTTCATTGTCCATTTTCCACTTAATTTATTTTCATGAATGTTCGGCTTTTCGCTTAAAACATATTCATCATACAAATGTTAAATTCATGAGTAGTATTTCAAAAAATATGATAACCAAATTAAATTAATTAATAAATTTCACCTTTTTCTAGACAACATTTCCAAATTCAAATTCATGTTCTCTGAGCTTCTTCTATCTGCTTGCGCTATACAAAACATTTAAGAATAAAAACGCATTCTTATGAAGAGAATTAGGTAATTAACACATTTTCCATGGATACACAGTTCTTATTGCATAGTGGGTGTATACTAGGGTGGCCAACTTTTTAAAACTCTAAATCGGGACGTTGACATCCGGGGGTGGGCGATAAATAACATATTGTCAATAACTAAAACATACTTTTATCTTAGGTATTGCAAGGCTTTTTGATCAGCGGTAGATACAGGGAAATGAAGTTAAAGCTAGGTTTCTAAGCTATGTCTTTGTTATTCTTTAATTTTTTTAGCTCTTTTTACATTTTTCTTAGAATACAATAGAAAAGATTGTGCAGACATACCGTAATGACCAATTGAAATAAGTAGTGTAAACATAAAAGTGGTTGACACTCGTATTTAATTAGCATTGAAGTACTTGGGTGCCAACGTTTTGGAGTGCCAATGACTGTGTCCTTTATACCCTATAAAGAACTTAAAAATGTTATGACATGTTATGCCCCGATATGATAGATATTTGTGTATTGTTCTGGATACCAAAAGATGCCTGGTTTAAATCCAGGTTCTAGCTGTAATTATTACTAATTCAATATAATTTAATATTTACGTCCTAACTATGTGTCATCATTTGCTCTTTATATTTTTGAAGAAGCTTGATGAGCTAACCAATGATTCTGACATAGATAATGATTAGAAATGTAGCTGGAATATATATTTTTCTTCCAACAGTTTCACCTCCACAGCCAGAATATTATCAATTTTCAAGACCTTGTAACTTTAAGGCATTATTTGTACTTATTAGATGCAATATGTTTATTGTATTTCACTGTCTTCGCCGCTAGAAAACTACACCAAAGCACGTGAATGTTTCCAACTGATTTCCAATAATGGAGTTTCTCTTCTGAAATTGTTAAATTTTCGTTTCATGACTATTTATCCAGATTGTAATATTTTTTAGATTAATGAAAAATATCTGTAAAAATATGTGATTACAAGGTAAATTTAATTTTAATTTCTTTAAGAAACTTTTTGAACAATGATGTTTTCGTTTGAACCAAAATTTGATAATAATATTTTTCTTTATTACAAATAAGCATCGATTAAAATTTAAAATTAATCAAAATCAGTTTTACTAAATTACAAACACAATACATGTTTAAAAATCGTTTGAATAAGTTAATTATTATTTGTGTGAAAGTGTTGCATTTCTATGACTATAAAATGCTATTCATTCACCCAATCAGGAGCTGTTAAGTAGTCCATTGTCCGTCAGCAATATTTAATATAGAATTTGTTAATCCTGACTGACTGAAATTTCTATACACCAGATCTGTTCTTTTAGAATAAACAGTCGATTCTCTAAACACAAGGTAAATCCGTATCCCCTATATTCTACTCACAAAACACGTAAAAGTTCAGAGGGGTTTTCTTCGCTACTAGTTCAGAGACTCATAAAAGCTATACGCCAAATTAAAGATAAACGGTATGCAATTTTCCGTCTAGTGATAGTTTTTGGAAATTTTTATCGTTTTTGACTAAAAGTTACTGAATCTGACATAAAATTGCCTGACTGCGATTTTTTTGTAAGGAGAATACAACTTAAAATTAAAAAAAGTATCACATAATATCTCTCAGTTACACCTTCCTGTATAAGTGTACCATATTTCGCGTAGAAATACCGATATCCCATATATGAAAATTTCACTTCTTTGAGTACATGAGTCGGACATATTTTATCACATGGCATGGATACAACAATAACAATTAATAATACATATACATTACTACAACAAGTAATTCACCTTTATCTATAATTTGAGATATTACATAAGATCATTGATACAAAACTAAGCTCTCTATGGATGCTTCTTCTATAGAACGCACTAGCTCTATTGATTCCTCTTAACTAAATACGCTAATGTTTTCAAAATTGGTTAGGAAATATCTCAATTACCTACATATCTCTTAGATACGGCTGGGTCATTTTGTTGATGAAAGTATGGTACACGTTAATATGCTAACAATATCATTACTTTGATGACTGGTGTCTGGGAAATTCTGGACATTAGAATAACATTTTTTAAAATCGGGACAAAATTCCGGACGGTTCATCAGGCGGGACAGGTGCTCAGAATTCGGGACTGTCCCTCTCAAATCGGGACAGTTGTCACCCTAGTGTATACGAAATGAGTGAAATAATTTGGTGGGATAATGTAATATTATGATAATATTAGGCACTAACAAATCCTAATAACATTTTTAAGAATTTTGTAGTTGAAATTTTCTGTGCGACCAATTTCTACTTAAACAGCGACGTAAATGTGCATCATAGTCTTCGACCGAACACAGTCCACATTCTCACATATTCACATTTCCCGCAAATGACAATCATATCTTACTAACTCCTTGTGAAATTATCCATTTTGGTCACACAAAATAACAAAACCCGACACGGACAACCAGTAGACGACGTAAATACTGCCCGCTCGGCTCATCACGCCACAGGATCTCACGGAGCAGGTTAGGAGGTCTCAAACTCTGCATTTTTAATCATTCGTTGCTCTGAACGAACTGGTGCCAGAGAGAGAGAAAAAGTATTTGAATTGTTTACTTCAATTATCAAGATCTATAACTAATAAAAATTAGTGCTCCTATTTTATATACAACGTATGTAATATACGTAATATACTTTTTTAATTAAACATAGTAGCAAATTAAATAAAACTGTACTTTTCTATTTTTTTAAAAGTCGTATTATCTTCTTTCTAAGGGTATCGACAAAAATCTTTCATCAGTGCAACGAAATAACTAGGATTTGATTCCAGCGTATTCCGTCAGTGCTGCATGTAACTTCCGGAAGTTTGTCCGTTCCCTTGCTACAAAGTTTTTCAATTTTGTTTAGTACATTCGTTTGAGGACCTCAGCGGCATATTGCATCCTTCGAGTGCGTTTGAAGTGTATTTATTAAAGTGGCAAGATGTCGTGGACCTCTCGTCCTGGAAGCTTTTATACCGTTTGTACTTACAGCATAAACGGAGCGTGAAAGTCCTGAGGACCATAAATCAGCTTGAAAATAATAATAACAAACGTAATTTATTACTTCCTTTCATGTTTTTAAATCCTCTGAAGAGATTTAAAACTTATAATCGCAATGGCTAAATTAACTGAGAAGGCTATTGATCGTTCTTCCGGGTAACCTCTCGTGAGTGTTTTCGTTCTTCCTTGGTCTTGTCATATCCGGGGTTTCATAACCTATCCGGCATTGCTTTCCTTAATTTTTCTTTAAACATTTTGGATAAAAACAAATTGTAGGGGTTGGTTGAGATATTACTATAAACCACAATCAGCGCCACCGCGCAAATTCCGTTTGCAATAATGATCAGAAAGTGTTTCTATATTCACGGGCGTGTTCCTCATCGTAGGAATTTCAACTTTTTATTACACCATATAGTTTGACCATACTCGATGATCTTTTTATTTTGTTTGACTACCCACTGTTTTTAAGAAAAGTATTGAAATTCTTAATATAGGGGAGGGGGGTAAGTTGGCTAATCGGCAACAGCGGAATGTGCAGTATTACTAGTAGAAATGGGATATTAAAACAGCATGAACGCAACTTTGGTGTCCATATTTAGAAAACGGTGGGAGGTCAAAAAAATAAAAACTGGTCCAGCAAAGGTCAAACAAATGGTCAACTGATAGACTAGTAAAAGCTCGAAAATTCCAATGATGGGTGATCAGCTTCACAGTAGTCCCTATTTTAAAAATACCGATACCTTGAAAACGGACGGTGGTCAAACGAAATAAAAATGGCTAAAGATTGTCTTACGACGGTGTAATTAAGGTTGAAAATTTCAATAGTAGTGGGCTTCAGTAAAGTTGCCCCCACCATGTTAAGAATGTCATTATTTAAAAAACGGTAGTCAAATGAAATAAGAAGATGTCCAAACACGGTCAAACAAATGGTCAAACGATGGTATAATAAAAAGTTGAAAATTCCAATGATTGCCCCCCCCAACTTCACGCTCCTACTATCTTCTATAGTTATTTCTTTAAAGAAATATTTAAATCTTGTTGCTCCTTTTTTTTAATAAATGGCGTTGATCAATGAATATTTATGTTTTAAAGATTTGGGACACATATAATATAATATCTCCTTGCAATTACAAAAATGTGTTGTCTGTCGTTATTGTAGCTATTGGGATTAGAACTTTTGTTTTTCTTTATAATTAAATGAAAACAGGTGTAACTTAAAAAATATTATTATTATTATTTTATTTTAGTACTTTTTTTTAGTGACGACAGCAAATTTTTGAACCTTGAGTAATTAGATTAATTATTAATTAAATAAATAAATACTGGTGCTACCATCAAAGGGTTTAGCACAGCATGCACCACTATGTTATCCGGTCCGAGTCACCAAATCGCGTGCACCCTGGCTGACAGACACAATTAAAATGCTAATAAATCTCCGCAAAAAAGCATTAAGTAAATATAAAGCTACAAAATCTGAATCAGATTTAATCTATTACAAGCAATTGCGAAACTACACCACAAGTGCACTTAGGCAAGAAAAGAAAGCATATCTTCAGTATATTGGCAACTCCAAAAACAGTAAGCAATTGTGGAGGACCTTAAACGATATGCATGTGACGGCTAAGTCGGACCGCAGACTAATTCCAGAATTTTTAAATGATCCAAACAAAATTAACTCTCATTTTGTATCGTCTGTTGGCCAGGGTCAACCATCAGCAGCAAGTTTAAGTTACTATCTACATAACGATTTCAATGTTCATCATAGGTTTTCATTCACCTTAATCGAGACGTCAGATGTTATAAAATACATACAAGAAATTAAAACGAACGCACCCGGTATTGATGGTATTACAGTTTCTATGATAAAACACTGCCTGCCTGACTTGGCTGAGTACATTCGATTTTTGGTCAATAAATGCTTTATTACGGGGCAGTTCCCAGACGCATGGAAAAAGGCCGTCATTTTTCCACTGAGTAAGGTAGACCAACCTTCGAGTTGCTCGGACTTACGTCCTATAAGTATTCTGCCGGTTCTGTCAAAGGTAGCGGAGAAAGCGATGAACAATCAAATTCGGTCATATCTTGGTCGTGCGGGTATCCTTCCCAGATTACAATCAGGCTTTCGGGAGGGCCACAGCACGCAGTCTGCCTTGGCTGGGGTGGTGGATGATATGTTGAGAGCATTAGACAGCAAAAAATTAACAGTTTTAACTCTGATTGATTACTCAAAGGCATTTGACACGATAGACCACCAACTGCTATTGGCCAAGCTCAAATATTTTGGATTTGATCATGACGCGTGTAATTTACTAAAGTCTTATTTATCTGATAGATCACAGTGCGTTCAAATTAACAATGTAAGATCTCAACATCTGAAAATCAATTGCGGCACTCCTCAAGGCTCAATTATTTCACCTTTACTCTTTATTATTTACACTGCAGATTTTTATAAAGAACTTAAATTTTGTACTCCCCACTTCTTTGCAGACGATACTCAAATCTACTATAGTTTTCATGCTAGAGATGTCACTGTATCGGTTGAGAGGATCAATGCGGATTTGCGGAGGTTGGTTGATGTATCAAAAAATCACTGTTTAAATATTAATGCAAATAAGTCGCAGACAATAGTTTTTGACAGGAATTCGGTGGGGGCCATGGACGGCGTGGCTGTGGAAATTGATAACACAGCGCTGGAGATATCAAAGAAAGTAAAAAACTTGGGAGTATTCTTTGATAATAAGTTAAGATTTGTTCGGCACATAAATAGGCTCATACAAAGATCGTATTGCGTATTGAAATGTTTATATGCAAATATACATTTTATGAGCATACAGCTAAAGAGGACATTATGCGATTCTCTAGTTCTGTCAAACTTTAATTATTGTGACGTTGTCTATGGCCCGTGTCTAGACTTGGAGTATAAAATGAAAATTCAGAGAGTACAAAATTCATGCATCAGGTTTATTTACGGCTTAAGAAGACGAGACCACCTGTCTCACAAAGTTCGAGAATTGAAATGGCTCAATATGCAGGAGAGCAGAAACTATCATTTTTGTACGTTTATCCATAGAGTCTGTACGTTGGGCACACCTCCGTATATAAGAGATATTCTTGTTCCTAGGTCTGCCATACACACTAGAAATTTAAGATTTGTAAATAGACTAGAAATTCCTCAGCACTTCACATCTGTGTTTGAAAGATCAATTTCTTACAATGCTCCTAGACTCTATAACGCTCTTCCGGACCACATCAGAAGTCTATCAGTCATGTCATTCAAAAAGCATTTAAACGAGAATGTTGCGAAAACCTGTGGTGACCTTTTGAGTGGACCTATTTAGTTTACTGTGTGCGTGTGACGATTTCTTTCCCTCATTGTACTCCCCTCCCTCTCCTCTTTCCCTACCCCTCTCGTATCGGTATTAAAACTTTAAATTAAGTAAGACGTATTCTTTGTTTAAATTTTGTTTTTTTTTTTTCGATTTTCAGTGTTACATATTAATTTTATAATTACATTATATGTTTGTGGTTAAGTAGAGCAGCTTTAGCTGGACTTCGCCAATAAAGACTTTATTTATTTATTTATTTATTTATTTTTCAAATACAATGTTGCTGCTTAATTGTGTCCTAATTTATTAATTTAACTTCATGTCGAGGGGTTGGATGATCTCAAAATTCACTTCTGACTATTTTCGTCAATTTTCTGTCCATCAAACTATCAAAAGACACAAAATGTGTCAACAACAAAGAAACAAATCATAAGTCTACCACTAGACTGAAAATTAAATACTTTTTGTCTTTCATTTAGTATATTGCATTTAAGGTTCTGTGAACAAATACACAAATACACGTGTTTTTTGCGAGTAGATAGTAATGTGTTGTTTTTTTTATGTTTACAACTGTTTATACCTAATTTCTACCTCTTATCTGTGTAACATAGACATAGAGAGATAAGTTACCCATCCAGAAACATAGTCATTAATGAATATATAGAAAATGGTGATATCCAGGCGGGATGCAAGTTTTAAATAAATCAAAAATTACAGCCACAACCTGGATACGGTAAAGGTACGGTATGTCCGTACGAATACATATATCTAGTTATTGGTGTAGTTTCTTTCGACTAGGATTGTTTCTTAGGTTGAATAAAAGACGCTTGTCAGTATATTGGTATTTAATCATAAAAATTGCACATGTGTCTACGTTTCGCTGGTAAGATCTCCAGCTTCATCAGGGCTAGTGTAAAAATTAAGACAAGCGTCTTTTATTCAACCTTAGATATCTATAATAAAAATGTTTTGCCGACCATTGATGGCTTTTGTGTTGCATAACTTTAGGGCGCTGTTCGTGTAGTGATTTTGTCTTTTCATGTTACCTGTATGTTTACCCCAAATAGAAAATTTTTTTATTAATTGACACGCACATGGTTGCAAGAATTTTTACACAATTAAAACAGAATATCTCTCGTAATATTGTACCGTTTTCCATATTGTATTTCGCTTTTCCCGCTGAGACTTTTGTCTGTTATGTAAGTTCGATTGTAAAAAGTTTTTGTATCATAGTCCCAACTTATGAATGTTTTGTGTTTCTTAGGTTAATTATACTGTATGTTATATCTTCACAAAATATTGAGAGAGGAAGCTAGTCACTTTCCAGAAAATTTATATATGTTAGTACCCTACGAAGATTATTTCCCACCGACAGTAAGTCTCTTGCCTGTTCGATGTTAAAGTTAACGTCTGACTTGGTATATCTTTTGTCTTGCAATGTTAGTCTGATGATGCCTTGTAGGCGAAACGCGTAACTAACGAATATATAAAATAAAAAGAACTGCGAAGAACAAACAGGAGTTTTTTATTATAAATTGCCAGTTCAATAAGCACACATCTTTTCATATAACTTAGATATCTAGTTATAGTCATTAATAATTGCAGGCATGTTCTTAGTGGATCTATCAGTTCTTCGAAAGAAAAAGCCTACATAAAAATTACCTATATATTCTTTGGTTACGCTTCCTATCATCAAGATATGATGCGAAAGTAGAAAATATGCTAATAATCGATATTCCTACAGAATTGTTGAATTAGAAATTTGTATTGAAATAAGAGTTTAAGTAGGTCCATAAAGATGGGATGAAGATCAAATTTTCAATGGAAATTTCTGTCGAAGGCAAATTTCTGCAAGTGACAGTGGAACAAAAAAAGCGCTGAGACGTCTATTCTCAAATTTCCGTCGACATCTGCGCTCGGATATAATTCCCCATCTAAAGGACTTTAACTTTTCACCTACTTAAAAACAGAGAGGGGGCGGCGAAAAACTTTTTAGTGGAACGGGGGCACTTGGGAAGTTCTCGCTGTTTGTCGGCACGACTCTCAGTTATTTAGATGTTTGTTTGCTTGCCAGATTTTTTTGCACCAATCGCCTAATTGAGATTTTATGCACCCTCCACGAAAACCAAATATACTTAGCGAATTAGTTACAGTTTAGGAGGGCAAGTCGGTGTTTTACGCGTGCAGTTGTTAAGTGTGATTTGAACAAATCTTAACTTCCATTAGTTCTTACGAGTAGAACTCCTATTAGGTAAAGTTAGCATTTTAATCTACTTAATTACATCTAATGGATTCATATTTGCGTCTATTTCCAAAATTGCAATGTGGTAATAGTGTTATGGTCATCTACGTTTAACTGCTAAAAGCATCTTTAATCACGGTGTCTTCTGCTTCTTCATCTTCAGTTGGTTTGTGTGCTTCCTCTTTCATTTTAAAGTTTATCTTGTGATCTAGGACAGATTACCTTGTAACTACAGTTTTTTTCTCATCATTATAGTTTTTTTTTGTTAAATTAGATTTACGAATTTATTTATAATCATTTTCAGAGAACTCCTGACCAAATATGGCCACAGTAAATAACATAATGTTTGTGAATTATGTTTATATATTGGTTAAATTGTTATATATTGGTTTTTATTAGTCAAAAGTCATTTAATAACAATAATAATTCGAATACAAACATGTTAAAAATAAGTCAAAAATAATACCTATACAACGTGAGTGAGTTTATTTACGTAGGTATATCGAATATTTCAATTTATCCGTTATAATGGTAATTATTTCCTTAGATTTATTTCCCTGAAATTATCATTAAATGGTGATTACTATTATTGCCAGACAGTTGAACATTAATTTTCTGTCACCTTTAACTTGCATAAAATATTGTTTTTACTTTGCATTCACAATGCACACATTGTCACACTGTTTTCGGTGTTACAGTTAACAAATTGTAACACCGTTTTTAGCAAGATTGGTCACATTGATATTAAATGCCATATGCCAAACGCACAACACATAACCATAAACTGCCTCTCATCAATATTCTATACATATTTCAACATGCGTATAGCCTGCTATAGTATGGCCAAATGGTTAGGGCTTTCCTAGTTTTGCTGTGTTCATCAAAAAACGCCAGCATGACGTTTTTGGTGATTTTGCGACTCTCGTAAGTGATCGTCATAATTCTTGTCAACTAAACATAAAATCTCCTTTTCAGATATAATTCAAGGACCACATTTACTTTAATAAGTTATTATGGGAAGATCAAACCTTACTTACATCGTAGATATGAACGATTTCAATTACTGCTGCGGGATTATATATGCGCAATAAATGGTTTATTGAATAACAGCATACACGTAGGAAGCTATAGTACATTTAAAGTATTGAGGATTTCTTAGTTTATGTAACGTAAGTTCTGATTGTGTGCAACGTATTTGTATTACCTCCATCACATGTAATTTTACTAAGTATAATTTATTCTAATAAATTATTACACCGAAATTAGAATTTGGTTTCAATTATATGTGCATGTAAACTTGTATAAGCCAGCGGTACTAGGTAGAAACCGCTATTAAACGTTAACCGTTGTAACAATTAATAAGTTCTTATTCTTTGAAGTAACTAATCAGTTACCGCCAAACACGTCTATTCTGATTATTATAATTATGAAACCACTATTTTAAAGTTAACTTTCTAGGGTATGTTTCCCTTATACTGGATGTCATGTAAGTTTTTATCACAGTAGGGTTAAAAGTGTTGCCCCAAGCTCCATTGTGATCATAGTTGCGACCTCGCTGATTATTTATTAAAACTTGTAGGCTAAAGTAGAGATTTTGTCATGATTTTATCCCAACCTTACGAAGTTTGACAGTTTACTACAGTACTGCCACGTGGTACCCGCAAAATACCCTAGATTCTAATTTAGCGCATTATAGTAACCATAATTTCTAACTTTACTTTTCTAACTTTTTATAAGACATATTGGCGCACCCGTTCGATTATGGCACTCCTCACTACGTTCGTCGTGCCCAAAACAACTCGTGCGCCAATTTGACGTCTTATAAAATTTGTATAACAATCGGTGTAACTATATTGGATTATATTATTATATTATTGATTTTAATAAATGTGAAATAAAATGTGACACCTTAGACAACCTACTTGGTCCGTGCTCTTTCTTTTGTTATTATTAGATATGGAGAGTCGGTCAAATTGACAAAGTAGTACAGATTTGTATGCTCTCCAATAACCCATTGCAAAAACTGTTGTATTCCTTATGGTTTCAGAGTTAGTTTGAAAAAAGAACATTTTCTAAACATGGTCGTAACACTTATTTGTCGAGTGATCGAGATGCCGTTTTGACGTTTTGATCTTACGGAATCTTTCTTATTGACAACCCCACTGTGTAACTTTGAATTTTTTTTTCCGCCAGTGAGTTTTCTTGTATCAATGGAATCTTTTGTTGTCCTTATGGATGCCATGCTGCTTTTATACATACCTGGGTTCAGCATTTTTTTTTTCGAGTAATTGATATGGCATAAGCCATATATTTAATATCATCAGATTGCTAAATTGAATGAAAATTAGTATTCCTTGAAAATCTCTGAAAATTACCCGTTGCAACAAATCGTAATGGAACAGTCATTACGAGATACATGGAACAGAAATTATTTAGAACTTTATCATTTGTTGTGTTAGGAAATCGTCCCTTTGCTAAAATTTATAGTTTCGTTTTAATGCAAAGAAATCATAAGGGTGGGGGGGGCAAAATAAATATTATTTGACAAATATATAATCGAATTTTTAATGGACTATCGATCATCGACTACACGATCAAAAAGTATGTAAAATGTTAATTTTTAACACAATGCAACTAACGGGCAATAAAGCAAATTAACAAATAAAATGTGCTCAGAAGTTCTGAAAAATTACTGTTACTTACATAGGTGGAGAAAGCACAATGTTTTACAATTTACAATGCTGTTTTCCATTTCACCACGCGATTTTCAGATATTGTCAGAAAAAATACAACTTCAAAATATGTCTGAACCCATTAGGAAGTCAGCTGTTTTCTTAACGGACTATTAACACACAAACCTGCAGTACTTTGTCCATTTAACAGACATTTTATTGCTAATAATATCAAAAGTACCCATAATGTCCGTGAGTCATACTGTATTCGGACATGCTGTATAGCTAATAAGAAAAATTAGTTGTAAAAAAAATGAGAAGCGGTAAATAGTTACATAAAATTAATTACTACATTTTATTGCTACTGGATAAGTGTACAAGTAATTACAGTGCTATTAAAACAAATTTGTAATTACTGTAATTAGTTTTATTATTCCTGTTATATTTATATCATCAATTGATGACTTGGATAATTAGATAACTAAAAGCTATTAATTAAAATTACACAACACAGAAATAGAACGAAATACATTGTGTACTCTTTTTATGCATTACGGAATAAGCGATGTTTATTATGTTGTATTGCATATTTGTATTAAAAAAATACATTTTCACACATACAAATCAGTATGAGCTGAGATCATGTAAATTAATTTACTTTGGTATAAACAATATTAATGGTATATAAAAAGAGAACGTTTTTTCTGCGGGACCCTCTCAAATTACCTTTTATATCCACACTTCATTCATGTGAAATGTAAGATGAAGAAATCAGACTACTGAAAATTGTTTCTGAAATGCTTTTTCCGTATAATCTGAATCTGAAAGCGGAAATTCCAAATTGTATCTAGTTTTTAAGAAAAAATGCATTTTTGGGGTTTTGACTGTTTTTAAGCACTGTTTCTTTTCTCGACAATATTAAAGGTGACCGCAAATTGCGAGCGAAGCTAAGCTGGACGGAGCGAAGCTGTAGTGCGATATGAAGCTGGGCAAAGCGAAGCAAAGCTATGCGAAACGTAGCTACACAAAGCAAACATGAGCGACACAGGGTGGACTGGAACAGGACCTGTAAACTATTTATTTGCTCACTTATTGACTAGGTTGAGAGAAATGGATAAGTTAGATTTGTTATTACAATCGGAATCAGATTCCAGTGCTGAAGATTTTATGCAAATTTTGTGTTCTGTCGTCGTAAAACGTTGAGAAAAGCAGGGACGCGTTTGCATTTGCGCAAACATGACGAATTTAGCGAATTTAATGCTTTGGTCAAGGATTTAGATGACAAACAATTTAAAAATTATTTTCGGATGTGTAAAAGTGACTTGAAGCCTGTGTCCTCAGAAGAAAGACTTGCTATATGCTTAATGTAATATCACTCTTATATTTATATGTTCTATAAGTGTATGTGTACACTGTACATGTACTGTACATATACCTAACTAAAGGAATAGACTCAAGGGTATCCGCAAAAGTGATCCATTAGAAGTTTTTGATGTGCCACTATTTGTATGCCTTATATAAGGAGAAGACTTTGAGATAATCGTTTTCTATATCATAATAAAAGGGAACAAATGGATAACAAATTTTGATGTGCCACTATTTGTATGCCTTATATAAGGAGAAGACTGAGATAATCGTTTTCTATATCATAATAAAAGGGAACAAAAGAATAACGAATTTTAAAATCATGGCGCTACTGCTTGAACAAATTATACAAAAATTATAACAAACTAAGGATTTACTACCTGAATTTTATTGTTTTATCTATTTCCTATTTTAAAATTTTATTGAAGACAAAAATTGCTTTGTTAATTAATTATTTGAGGAAAAGTAGATAAAGCACATTAAACGATAAATATAAAATTTGTTCCTTCTGATAAAAAAAAAACAATATGCATGCTATACCAATTTATATAGATTTTATAAATTTAATTAAGACTGTCCGCTTGTATCAACGGATACAGGAGAGATGGACGTGCTGCTGCCAGCAACTGAATTAAACTGAACTAATTGCTTGGTTTGTTTATATTCTTCCTCAGCCCTAGAAACAGCTTCAAATATAATTCGTTTAATTTTCGCTTGCTGTCTGTATGGTATCAACAATGAGACTGATCAGACCAACCGACAATCGAACAATACAACCACAACCTGCAAATGCCAGGCAAGAAGCATTTCTAATACGAGACGAGTTTGCTAGGTTTTTCATCTCTCCCTTAGGTGAAGTTCCATGGCAAAACGCTATTAAAATTTTATAATAATAAATAAACAACATAAAATTACTTAACCGTGTTTATATTACATTCACCACGAATCATTTCCCACAATCTATTCTTTCTTTTGTTGTCATGGTACAATTTGTGTTCAGTATTATATAAAATTGGTTCTTTTCGAACCAATTCAATAATTTGTTCGCTTATGTCGATGTCTTCGCTCGCCATTGCAGTGCTTACATTTACAACTGAACAAAACTGTTAAAACCACGTGTTAAAAATAGCAAATGCATATTTTCAGGAAAAAATTCAGTACCGGTCAAAGAAAATCGCCAGCGGACCAAAGCGGAGCGGAGCGATTCCAAGCTGGGCCAGGCAGTGCGAAGATGAGTAAAATCATGCCAGCTTCGTTCAGCTCTGCTCTGCTTCGTTTCGCACAGCACAGCCGAGCTCGGTATCGCTTAGCGTAGCTTGGCCCGATAAACATCTCACGCTCGCTCTCATGGAATTTAGTGCAATCTGTCTTTTTCTAAGCGTAGCTTAGCTTCGCTCCGCTCGCTATTTGCGGTCACCTTAAGAAACTACGAAACACAACGTCCGTTGGGACGACGTTGTGAAACTACGAAACACAACGTCCATTTTAGATATGGACGTTGTTATTTATCAATTCATTCAATCATCAGGAAATAGGTATCTATCAGATGTCTGACGATGTTTCGCCGCGATATGGTATCTTTGAATAGTATATTATAATACAAGTTTTATAAGGCGAAAATTGGCGTACGAGTTGCTTTGGACACGACGAGCGTAGCGACTTTAATTTTACATAATTACCGAAAATTGCGGTTGTAATCTTACAGTCTAGAGTAGTTTTATCTTCAACAGTTGGTATTTGTGGTAAAACTGGTAAATACGATTGAGGCGAGTCAATCGCGAATTAGATGTCAGCATTATTTGACAATTTGCATCATTATCACCAATCTTGGAAAACTAAAAGTTACTAAAGGTGTAGTGATCTAGTGTTTTCATAACGACATCGAAAGGGGTTTCGTTATGAGTAATAAATTTATTTAGATACAAAATGTACGTTTTCTCAATAGTTGGTTTAATAGTTGGCACATTCGATAAAAATATCCTTTTGTAGCTTTCCTCTATTCTCTCTGTGCATCATGGGCGCGTCGACGAGAAAATCAAGGCGGAAGGAATTCCCCGGCGGGGAGGGTGAAAATGGATAGGGGATGAGAGAAATCGGCGGGAAGAGATCATCGAACACGCACCAACGTCATTAGTTTTTTGATGGATGATCTTCTGGCTCGCCACCTCATAGTTATTACGACACCCGGATAGTCGGAGATATATTGAATTTGGATTCGGACGAAATGAAATTTATTTCTGCTATATTCGCCTATGGGCGTGCTCCCACGCCAAGTATCGTGACTGGATTTTGTATGTTGTTTGAAGGGAAAGTGTTATTTAAAAACGAGAAAATAATGCAGAATTGCACTTTAACATTTCATTAGTCCATCACAAACTTATAAATCGATGACGTACAACGATGTTTTCTATATAAGACTGTTTTCTATCTAGATTCAAGATAGATAAATAATCGTTCACCGAACATTTGTTTTTCTTTTATTTTTTAAACTAATTTTGTTTTGTTTTATTTCTTTTGTTTTGTCTAATGATCTGATCGAGATCTGAATAGAAACATTGCGGTATGAACACACTCACTAAGCTCACGCACATAGGCGATTTCTGTGTTCCTGCAACACTCAATTTACTTAGACCAATCTAGGCAAAAGGTACCGCCGAATATAGTTGACTAACTATTGTTGGTCGATTTCGAAATTGTGTTGTATTTTTTTACAATAGTCTAACACTCTAACCTCTTTTTCTAACATAGCTTATTATTGACAAACTCTCGTGTTGCTTGTCAATATACCACAGTATATTAGAAAAAACTGTACAAACTTGCGGAAGTTTAGTATCAAAAGAGAAGAAATAGATGAAAAGAAAATAATGATACGGTATGATACCTACTAATAATAATAAAATGTTTTTACTTTATCATACGCAGTATGTAAAGTATTGTAATCATGCCAAAAAAAATTTTTGAGATTTTAGCGGAAATATGCCTTTTTGGGTCCCCTGAACATTTTTGACCAAGGTTAAAAAAAATGTCTCTGTGTGTGTGTGTGTGTGTATGTGTGTGTGTGTGTGTGTATGTGTGTGTGTGTGTGTGTGTACCCGTTTTTTGTGGCGACGATTCCGGAGAAACTACTAAAGGTATCGGGACGAAACTTCATATTTAGAAGTTTCATAACCAAACTTAGAGCTGAAAAGCTTTCTGTTGAAGAGGGTCCAAAGGAACTGGAGGTTTAGTCTTAGCATGTTTGAAAGATTTTGCAAATAAGCCGCCATTTCTGGAATTTTGTCGCAATAGTTAAATAATAAATTAAAGATGAGGAAATTCTGAATAATTTATCACCATGACATTTTTTGGTACAATCAATAGTTTAGCTGCATGAGCAAATTCTATTTCTACGAGATCGGTCGTACAGCATGAAAACTAGTAGCCAGGATTTCTCAGATTTTTTTATTCTAATGACAGTAGGTAGTCTTGGTGTCAAACGCTAATGTTTTGACAATAACATCTATCAATATAAGCTGCGTTCGCATATTGCATTACACTTTTTACACCCAATAATACGTAAGTGTCATTTGGACGGTGTACCCGGTGTCAACGGAGTACAATATCCGAACGCAGCTTTAATCGACATATCTGTCTACTTCTACTAGTTTTATTTAAATGCAGACATAGCCGATCTCGATCAAATAGAATCTTATGCAGCTAAACTATTAATTTTATATATAGTATGATAAAGTCATGTGCCTGACCACATCAGATTTTTTAAGTAATAAAATAAAACGCTCGTTCAGTCTGTGGGTTTTTTGGTCCTTTGTTTAAGACATGGTGTGGGATAAAGGACAAAAAAACCCACAGACTGAACGAGCGTTTTATTTTATTAGTTAACAAACACGCAGTCGATAGCAGTTTTCGTTCCAATAAAATGTTATATTGCATATAAATAAAACCAAAGGTACCTGTAACAACAAGGTGATTAAAAATGGCAAAAGTCCGAAAATAAATTACACAGAACAAAAATAATTACACACCCAGCACATAAATAGGTTATTACTCTTACGTGTTTTTGACGTATTTTCAGCCGTATAACTTGAAAATGCCGACTCGTACTGTTTAGAGAATTAAAAGACCTACAAGTTGTGTAATAACGTTCATTATTTTCCGGTCAATACAATACAAGATATTGTTTAAAAAAAAAACAATTCTGTAATCTTGGACCGTGTACCTATAACTCAAAACGAAGACACGATACCGATAGGCACTTTGTGCACATAAAATCCAGCTGGGTTTCATTTTTTTTTTGTTGAAGCTTGCCGCTTTTTTGTCTATTTTGACTGGGCTAAATACTGAAACGGTTAAAATCAATAATTTAGTAGTACGACATATGCCTGCAAGCAAGTACAGGGTTCCGAGGCATGCAAGCCTAGAAAAACCAAATAATTAATCAGAAAAGCTAACAGTAAAAATTATAAACATCATAAAATATTGTCATGTGAATACTACTTCTATTTTTGGTATCTTGTATTGTTGTTCTTGTTTTTAGCAAAAATCATTAAATTTTTATAAAAACAAACCAAATTATTTCAAATCAATAATTACTAACAAAAAATTTTTTGATGAATTGCTTTTGATTTTTGCAATAAATTTTCAATTTTTCCTTAGAAAACCACTGCGAAAGTTTACGTGGTCTTCCACTTGGAGTAAAACGCAGGCTTACTAACTCCCGACAATCTCCCGACAAAATGTAGTTTGTTTCAACACACTATAACTTCTCCAAATTTTGCCCAAATAATCTAAGATAAATCGCATGTTAAATAAACTATAAGACTCCAGTATTACGAATTTGCCAATACGTCAAAATACGAAGGTTACTCATAATACATTAATGTCGTGGAAAGACTCACAAATAATCGTCACAAATAATGGCCAATGAGGTGATTATGCAATCATTACAGGATCCATACATCAGAATTAACGTTGATACATTTTTGGCTGGTTAATTCTGTTAATCGCAATACCATGTCGAACATATATTGTAAAGAAGATTGTTGTGTTTGTATGTAATGTAACTGTATTAATAATCCAATAATGTAGCTCTTAGTAATTGCGTAGGTTAAAATGTACAACCGGTTACGCAAAACATACAATGAAAATAGATGGCGACATGACATGAATGACACGCTGGACCAGAAATATATCATAATGCGGGACATAAATTTCACATAAGCACCTACTACAGAAATATTGATTCACTATATGTTGAAAAAAGAAGAGGGTTGGAAGATAAAGTAGTAGCTAAGAGATTTTCTATTGGCCGGGTGCGCGATGCAAGCGCCTCTAGAGGTGTTGGCGATAGTATGTCCACGAGGCGTAAGTAGTGCAGATTGCTAATAAATGTTACAGTTATCTGTAGGGTATAAAGTGGTCCGATCTTTATATTATTTATTACAATATCGCATTTTTTAATTTCTTTCCGTATTATTGCAGTTGATAACGCAACACTTATTGTGTCTCATTATGATTATTTATACCAACAATATGTTACTAGTTCTGACAGATTGGAACACAACATAATGCGCCATGAACTACTGCACAGTGTGGGCCTGTATTTCTCCGCCACGAGCGCTTAAATCGTTTCACATCTCCCCTTCACGGTGTATGCACAGGGCGAATACCTACCAAATGATTTTCCAGACTACTGTGGCATGGTATTCTAGAGTAGCTAAAATGGGATTAATGCATGACCAGAGAGAGGTCTTTGCTTAAAGGGCGCCCTCGCGTGGCTCTCGTGGGTAATAAACCATCTAGAATCTGGAGTCTGGTGTGCGAGTTAGGAGAGATGGTACCTGATCCGCCTGACACCTATCAATTACTACACATAGTATAAACTACAGATGCACATCGATAAAAAAGACTCTGCATTGAACTGTCAAAACAGAATACGTATAGGACAATAACACATGTCTAAAGCATTTGATCAGTCCATCAAAGCTTTCACGTATCACTAGGACGATACCAATTTCCTTTGAAGATATTCATCACTTACACCTCATGGCGTAAGTGTCGTTTGCATACATAATCACGCTATAAACGCGCTAATTAGGAAATTAACGATTATTAGCGCAGCAAACAGGGTTTGTTTACACGGTAATCAATCAGGGTCCGCCTGCGTAAACATCTGCAAATAGATTACGAAGGAACAGCGTGGAGTTTTACGTCGCGAGACAGTAATTGCGCAATGAAGTTCTAACGGCAGGACGCCCAGTTATTTATTGTCGTTTTGTAAATATGATCGCGTTGGTCGCCATCGACTTGCTAGAACCGGATAAGAGTCGGCCGTCCGCCCGCCGCTTTGATTGCGTTTACCTACCACCACCACAGGGTTAAACAGTTTAATTGGGCAATTTTGCACACTTGCTGGAAGGAGGCAGGACCCCACTGACCTAGATCCCGATATTCCCTGATAACGGCTTGTTTGTCTTCATTTGGAAAAACACGTCGCGACTGGTTTGTTGTTGACCGTCCGCCTAGTATTGCTTCGAGGATGTCTAGTGGTCAATTTGATTGTTATTTGTTTTTGTATACGACAGGAAGGGTGACGAAAGGGCTATCTGGAATTTAAATACACGGGGTGGAATAGAGAAAACGCATGTTTTTCAAAGGGGTGTTACTGGCATATGTGAAATCGTAGACCTTAGATGTGATAAAGCTATAGCAATTCATTTCAGTATACATGATACCTCGAAACTTATAAATAAGTTAAACAGATATAAAGTTATCGTGGCATAGTGGAACATTACGCTGTGTCTTCCCTGAGTGTATTTCAAAATACCGTGGTCAGAGAAATTCCATTTTATATCAATCAATTTATTTCCTTGGACTGAACGTTAAGTCAAATGAGTTCGACAGCTAATTTGATACTTGAAAAAAAATGGCGTTACATGGTGCTACGAAGACCTTCCAACATAAAAATATTTGATAGTTTGCCACAACTTTAAATTCGGCGTATTTCATCCCCATTTTCCTACCAAAGTTATAAGAAGTCCTGGAGTTGTCGCTTTTGTGTAGCAGCATATTGTGCTCTACTCGGAATTTCTGGTTATGCTTGTTAGGTTGGGATGAAATTCACATAACTGTGAACTTAGCGTAATATAGTTTTAAGGCCGTCTGCACATGGGGCAACCGAAAAGAAACTGTAGTAGCGTGGATACCAGGAGACTGCGCGACTAGGCTACGTGCATGTATAATTCAATGACTCAACACACACGGGGCAACCCGAGTACCGGGGACTGGGAGACTACGCGATTCGAGTATCAGAGACCTGACATGTTGGGTCGCGCGTTGCCCAGTCTCTTCGTGACGCGCTTATATTGACAGCTGACAGCACTGAACATGGAGCAGCAGTTGAACTTAAAATTTGTGAGTTTGGTATAAAAGTATCCTGTGCTGTACAATTATAAAGAAAAGGGCTACACAACAAAATATGTAACGGACAAAGCTTGGAGGGATGTGGGAAAAGAAATCAATGTGCTTTCAATATCCACTCCTCAGCACTCACGCATTCCCTCATGTTGGTACTTTCTTTATGTAGGCCTGGGGAAAAATTGCACCAATTCTAAATAACTCTGGTTCGACATACGATAGAAGCTTAAAAAATTACTATCTAAAATATTGAGTTCTTTTGCTGCAACGAATAATCGGTAGTGGTATTTCTTTTGATATATAGGGGGACCTAGAATCTTCTTTTTATTCCATTTCTTCTGCGACGATAATAGTAGTATAGTAACAAATCCTCATCACTAGAATTATCACTGAAATCATTATTATCCACTACGTAGGACAATGATTGCTGTGAGGGCCCTGCTTCCATGATTACATTCAAGAATGTACTGATTTAAGGGCAGAGACGAGTAAACTGATTTGGATCGCAACTGTGTGACGATAGACCGTGTGCGGACAAGGCGCAACTTGAGTACCCCAGTCGCCCAGTCTCCTGGTATCCATGCTACTACAGTTTCTTTTCGGTTGCCCCATGTGCAGGCGACCTAAAAGCGCCGTTTTACAATCATCAATTTAATTCTTTATAAATTAATATATTTTCCATATAAACTACTAAATTCGAAAGGACCCTGTAGCCGCTGAGTAAACCAACGTTGATTTGAATGTTAAAGAAATTGTTCGACGTTAGACGTTGGAAGATAGCATCTCATAGCACTGGCTCTATACTATCATAAAACTTTGCTATGCAGAGCCTGTTTGAAATCTGTTGATATTCAAGGCCAAAAATTATTGATTGATTTTCGATTATTTTGGAACTCATGGATTCATTGAACTATATTGGCATGGTTTATGACTACAAACCAAAATGCATTTTATTTCTTTATAAATTTAGCCAACCAATATATGAGTAATTGGTCAACAAATTGATCTATTTGATAAATTGTTATTCAGCCCTTAATATGTATGTGAAAATACCGGCCATAGGAAATTTAGATTTCAAGCAGGATTGCAGGGTAAGGTGAACAAAGTACTCACAGCAGGTTAACAATATGGTGACATACAGGCGGGATATAAATTCTAAATAAATCAAAAATTACAGCCACAACCTGGATTTGAACCATGGACCCACTACTTCCTTTCCTGGTTTATGGCAATTATATCTAACAAACGTCATAGGCCTCAATAGTTCAGATGGGAGAGCATTGTGCTAGCGACGCAAAGCTCCCTGGTTCAAATCTAGGTTGTGGCTGTAATTTTTGATTTATTTGAAATTTGCATTCCGCCTGTATGTCACCAACCTATAATATTACTTTGACAGTATGTCGTTAAACATTTTCATTTTTAGTCACAGCAGTATCACAAAATGTAGATTTTACTTTATCATACGCAGTATGTAAATAAAGTATTGTAATCGTGCCAAAAGAATTTTTTGAGATTTTAGCGGAAATATGTCTTTTTGGGTCCCCTGAACATTTTTGACCAAGGTACAAAAAAATGTCTGTGTGTGTGTGTGTGTGTGTGTGTGTGTGTGTGTGTGTATGTGTGTGTGTACCGGTTTTTTGTGGCTACGATACCGGAGAAACTACTAAAGGTATCGGGACGAAAATTCATATTTAGAAGTTTCATCACCAAACTTAGAGCTGAGAAGCTTTCTGTTGAAGAGGGTCCAAAGGAACTGGAGGTTTAGTCTTAGCATTTTTAAAAGATTTTGCAAATAAGCCGCCATTTCTGGCATTTCGTCGAAATAGTTAAATAATAAATTAAAGATGAGGAAATTCTGAATACGTTATCACTATGGCATTTTCTCGTACAATCAATAGTTTAGCTGCATGAGCAAATTCTATTTCTACGAGATCGGTGGTACTGCATGAAAACTAGTAGCCAGGATTTGTCAGATTTTTTGATTCTAATGACAGTAGGTAGTCTTGGTTTCAAACGCTAATGTTTTGACAATAACTTCTGTCAATATAAGCTGCGTTCGTATATTGCATTACACTTTTTACACCCAATAACACGTAAGTATCATTTGGACGGTGTACCCGGTGTCAACGGAGTAGAATATTCGAACGAAGTTTTAATCGACATATCTGTCTAGTTCTACTAGTTTTATTTTAATGCAGACATGGCCGATCTGGATCAAATAGAATCTCATGCAGCTAACCTATTAATTTTATATATAGTATGATAAAGTCATGTGCCTGGCCACATCAGATTTTTTTTTAAAGAAACTACTCAAAATCAAACAAATTACAAGAATATGCTACTTCATTATGTTTCCATAATTACAAAAAGAAAATAATATGGTTAGTCTGGTTTTCAAATTGGTGTTACCGATACGAACTTGAGAAATAACACAAGGAAGTAGCTCGCTTAAGACATCACAGGAATAATAAGAAAATATTAAAATCAGTAGGTAAATAGCGAAATATGGAAAAATATAAAAACAAAATTATAATAAATGCTAAACTGGACTAGATTAGAATCATATATTGTCACCAACGTTTTTTTTTTCGTAAATCTAACAGCGGAATTATATCTAAATAATTCAATACTTGGATATTTTTTATGCTAATTTAAAATTTACTACATAATCTGTACGCGTACGCTTATCATCAACAATCATACACTATCCAACACGTATATATGTATGTATGTACTCAACACGTGGAAGCTCTACATGGCAAATTATTAATATTAAATGAATCCAAAGCATCTAACTACAGTTAATTTCTAACTCACACATTGCATTGTTCAGAATTTGAAATTGAAATAATAATTTTGCAAGGAATCCTAATACATTCATGCTAATTCTTCCCAAGTAAGTACGGTCACGTATTTGCAAATTAAGTAAATATTACTTTATAATTTATTTCATTAATTACATTTGTCGTCTCTGGGTCATATATGTATTGTGACCTGAATATTTCTAGGTTATGTTAATGCAATAATTGCTATTCTGTATTGCCGATTATAACAATATTGGACTCTGTATGTACACATTTGTAAATTTTTGTTAAAAAACAAATGTAATTGGTTGTATATTTCTATTAAAAATTAATTTACTTTTAAAAGGACTATTAGACCAAGGGATTTTTTCCTTGAAGAAACAGACAAAACAGCTGCGGATTGCTACATCATCAAATAACGTTCTGGTTATTCTGGTTCTGGTTTTTATAATGGTGTATAAAAAATCATTTTCCATTACTTATTATTTAGTCTTTTGTCTGCAACAACCTCGCATTGTTAATTGATTTAATTAAAGAGAGAAAAAAGAGAAGGCAAAATTATCTGGCAACCCTTCCAGTACACGAAGCCATTATCACGCTTTCAGCGCACAGCACACAATTACCTGACAGATACAGAACCCTCTCACGCACCGCTTTCTACGCATTGCTCAAAATTATCCAATTCCACTGCGTGATTTTTCCAGTTGATGTAGGCGCTCTCTACAAGTACACATACTGCGGGGCGAATGAACCCCAATCGTTAACACACCAGTTCATCCTTTTTATACCTCCCCTTGGAGTTTCAAAGCTCCCTTCCTACAGTCCATCGTCCGTGAGAGTTCGACTTTTTTCATACGGCCGTCAGGGTAACCCGCGTCACTGTCAAATGTTGCTGAATACATGCATTTTATTAGTGTTTGTTTTGAGCTTGAAAAGTACGAAAACTCGGTAATGTGCTTGCGTGTCAGATTAAAGTCATTTTCTTTTTAACGAACTGAACATTTTTAGTTGCTGTATTGGCGTGACGTGATTGGCAAAATTAATTACGAGGTTTTTACTTTGGTCAAAAGTTTGACGGGCTTTAAACTGAAATATTTTGTAAGGATTCCATAAACCATTCGTTATACCTTTTAATGGAGATCAATCAATTTTTAAATTTGTTTAGCGTCATCGAGTTTGAAGCCAGTGGCGGCTCGTGCGGTTTCCCCGGTATAAAATTAAGTTTATGTTTTATGATCTACATTTTTAAAATTCATATTGCCTTTTTATTTGATGGCTGAAAAATAAGAGGAAGATGTCGCGCAAAAACTGTTTTGAGAGAAATGCGTCTAAAGTTGCAAGTTTACGGAGGCTAATCAAGTACTTATAGCGTTATCTGCTAATCTACTATACCAGGGTCATACAGTATCCTCTGCTTTGTGGAATAAGTTTTGAGAAATTTGCTCGTTTCTACGCATTGTCCGAACCTCTTTTGATGCCTCGAGTGTGTATCTCGAGGACTCGTCAAGCGCGGTTTGTGGTGCACATTTGCAAATATTTGTTTGTTGCCCATTCCTATCATTGCTACCGTTTTAAAGACGACAAGAAAGCCTTTATTAAATGAGATTAAAATCCATAGTGCATAAGTGCTTTATTAAATGCCTGCTATAATCCGCAATATTGATTTGAATTGATGGGTTTTGAGGGAAGATGTTTGGAAGCTAGACACCAGAATTGAATTGAAGACTTTGTTATTATTTTTGTTATTTTCAGTGTTGCCACCCAAACACCATTATCTTGATGACAAATCGTTTTAAATCAACTTTATAACGTTTACGACATTTTTATCAAGGGGAAGATTATGATGAATCCGTCTAGAGTTTTCTCGGCTTTGGCATTGCACCATTTGAACCGATTCTGTAGCCCGACTGGACAGTACATAATATGCTGAGGGATTTCATTCTTCGAGATCGTATGAGTGTGCGTACTATCGTGGCCATATATTTTATGTTCCCTATTTGACGTCGATTCTCTCGCAAATCTAGGGGCGAAAAAACTTGAAAAAATTCTGATGCTGTCCTTGATTAATATTCTACCACACTTAAAAATTAGAAAGCTGTATATGTTGGCGTTTTCCCGATTTTTCCAAATTAAGAAGAATTTCATTCGTTGAATTTTAGCAATTAATTACTCCGGAAATAATCTATCGATTTCAACGAATTAAAAAGTAAGATCACCCGTGGAATGTTAGCTTTCCATGTACATTTTTGTAAAATGATTGGATTAGTGGTTGACCCACAAAAAGCTATATTATGCAATGCCAGCAATTCTGTTATTAGAAGAGCAAGAATAATGAAATATGGACTATAGCCTACCCAATAATTCATAGGTTTAAAGTTTATTACATAATCATTGTTTATCTGGCATTTTCCATACAAAAGATCGTGCTGAAACGCCGCGTGAATTCCGACGCTCTACTGTCTTTCGTGTGGTGCGGGGAAGGGAGTCGTTAGCGGTGCTGCCGACAGTGAGAGAACGGCGGACAGCTGATTACCAATACACAAAAAGAACGATAACTTGTCAAGGTAGTAATTTTAACTAGCAGAATTAAATTCTTAATTTTTGCAGAATTTTGATTATAATATGTGACCCGGTACGAGAGAAATGCCCTAACTGCCGTCTCTCGTTTCAATAGTATTGACGTCTCATAACTCTAAAACTACTGAACTACTACTGAAAAAATTGAAATAAAGTGTGACATACTCCTCAATAATTTCTACATATTATGTTGTATGACTATCAAAATTTTTTGCCTCACGGTGTAAACAGGAGCGCGAGAGAAGTGAAAAAATGTACCCGATTTTTGCATTTCTAAATTAAAGGTCGTCTTTCCGATTTTTTTCTCCTAAACCGCTTACCACAAAAATTTCAATGTTTGTTCAGGTTGCATTCAGTCTTTTCTATTGATTGGCGTTTTTGTTTTCTTTTGTTTTTAGGTTGTAAACAAGATTTTGATGGAAGCGTACAGATCATTAACGAATGTTGACAGGACAACGCAGTTAGCATGCATATAATCGTTATTTTCGGCCTCACATGTCCCTTCAATTTCATAGAATTCCGACTATTTTTTAATTTTTAAGACCGAAATAAACATGAGTCCGTTTTTGTGTTTATTTATTAGTAATATTTAAATACAGGCAAAAACAATATAACATAAATACAACTCTTGATATATTACATATATTACAAAAGGCAGCTCTGAGGGTATAAAACTGATAGGTCGTTATAGTGTGTCCGTAAACACTGTTCTCCTAGTAACTAATGCACCGTGCGATCCCCCACTACCGGCAGCGTCGCTGCCGATCCCTTCCCAAAGATCACCACCCCAAAGACCGAAGATCGGCGCGTCAATTGCGGCGTCATGAGGTGCTTCAACACGATCTTTTGTAGGGAAAATGCAAGATCAACAATGATTCTGTAATAAACTTTAAACATATGATTTATTAGGTAGCCTATGATCGATACTTCATCATCCTAGCTCTTCTAATAACGGAATTACTGGCATTTCATAATATAGCCTTTTGTGTCAACCACTAATCTGACCATTTTACAAAAATGCACATTAAAAGCTACCATTCCGCAGGTGATTTTACTATTTAATTCGTTAAAATCTAAGGATTATTTCCGGAGTAATTAATTGCTAAAGTTAAACGAATGAAATTTACGGGTCAAAAACAGCGCCAATTCTTCTTAATTTGGAAAAATCGGGTAAACGCCAACATATACAGCTTTCTAATTTTTATGAGTTGTAGCATATTAATCAAGTACGGCATCAGAATTTTTTCAAGTTTTTTCGCCCCTAGATTTGCGAGAGAATCGACGTCAAATAGGGGACATAATATATGGCCACGATAGTACATGGCCCATGACTTCTTATGGCTACACCACAAAAATAGTTTACTTAATGTATCGATCATTTTTTCCAAGCTTCCAAGTTTTCATTTTCTGTATATTTGTCAATACTACTACAAGAAATTTTCATGCTTAGCAGTCTTTACTTTTACTTCTTTGATTATAACTAATTTTGAATAATTTTTTCTTGAAATTTCGTGTATATGTTGTCAACATCTTAACTAATAAAATGGCTTAAAAATAGATAGGCGATTTTTTTTTACCAGAAAACCAGAAAACCGGAAAACCTCCCTTAATAATATGTAAAACTCATATTATAACGCTCATGATACTTAGTAACGCTTTTATATACAAAACAATCAATTTGAAATTTCCACTAATTATGTAGATAGTCTTCTACAAATAATTTAAAAGAAGCGGACACAATATTATAACTACATATGCCACAGCAGATTTACCTAGTGCAATGCTGCACTGCCTTTTTGTACGTTTTTCACAAGTGCATTTGCGCGACAGTTCGCAAATGGATTACGATTTCCCCATGGGGTGTGAATGTAAATCAGTTGACGAAATGTCTTTCTGGGACGCGCAATTCGTTTGTTTTCACAGCGACGATGCGAGAGCACGTTGTTCGAAAATTTAAATAAAAAAATTGTTCCAGGCCTGGCCGATTCGAAATTGTTTCGCAACTGTCCCAAAGCGACATCGGCGCGGGTGGAATTTGCGTAAACGAGTTTGTGTACCAAACGTGTAGAAAATGGCAGAAATGTTTTGTTTTTAGGGGAAAAGTTATATTTTGTTGTTTGGGAATTTTGTTTACATACGTGATACGTATGGAATAGTAAAATGAAGGAATTGTATATAGACTGGACATATGGCCAGAGTTATTTGTCACCACTAACCGCACGAAAATACATAGATTTCTGTAAAATCTCAGTACATTTTATATAATAAAATACTATACGCAAAATTATCTAATAAATTGAATAGATAATAAATATCCTCTTCCATCAATCTTAATAAAAATAATTGCAGTGAGGCCACCGATGTGAACTAACCAGCGATATTGGACTAACAATTTGTGTGTGTGTGTGTTTAATTTTCATTATCTATTAGTCATCTCTAGAACTAAAGCATAACACCAACAGCCAGTTGCGTGGATGTCACACTGATTTTAAGCTCATTAGTTGTTTGAAATTTTAAACTAGGACGCAATAAAGGGATTTATTATTCACAGTAAAATAATTGTCGTCATTTAATTTCAACTTTATTCAACTTGCTGTGGATATAGCAGAGACCGTTCAAAACCATATTTGTTCTACATTCTTTCTTGATGTAATTTTTTATAACATTTTATAATAATAGAGCTTTTGATAGAGTTTTAAATGAGTTGTTCATTGACAAACTAGAGTATGCTCAAATATGGCGAGGTTCTAACGTCCCAAATCGGACAAATCAAGTACCTACTTCACGAATATGTGTCTCTAAAAGAATAGCTTTGTTTGCTTCTCTTATAACAATTTAAATTTTTTATTTTCAAAACACAATACAATGCATGGAATTCCTTTCTAGAATTTGCAGATAAATCAAGCGTTATAAATCTATTCTCAGTTAATACTTACATCGATACAATAACAAGCTAAATCTTTCAAATTCTGTGTTTGCTCTGATCTATAAATCATGAAACGAATTGTATCCACTGTTAAAGAAACAGGGTTTCTAGAATCTAAGTGTTTTAATTGATTTTTTTACGTGATGTTTGTACATAACTTTGAAATTATATAATAGAAATAAACGTGCGTCACCAGTACCAAAAATACAGTGAATACCATCGACAAAACAAAACATTTCAAAATAACTATAAGAAAATAAACACTCAATCATAATTCCGTAGGATGTTATTGCTTCGTGTCACTACGCTCCCTACCGACTAATTTTAGAACTATCTTCCGCGTCGGTCGCATCAACAGATATCGGGCTCGTACTCTACAAACTTACGCTACGCTAAGCACCGACTGACGCTTGGAAAACAAGCGGTACTCGCAACAGAAGCGCTAGAATGAAACTTAATGTGCCCACCCCGTAATGGAAAACGCGAAATATGTTTTCAAACTTACTGGCACGGATCCAACACAATTGCACAACGGCGGTACAATTGCTCAGGCGAGTTCCCTGGAAGAAATCGGATTAGGAATGCGTCTCATAAATACTGTGGAGTATTTATGATCGGATTATGTTAAAATGATTCGAGTATAAGATAATACTTCCTTTTGGGTATAAAAAAATTTTCAATGAAGATTGTCTCATTTTTTTTTCAATTCCTGCCATGTATTCTCTTCTGCTTTGTTTACCATGGGTATTATAACAGTGTTTGATGAATATGTCCATTATAAAGTCATGTACAGGGTATTTTCTAGAAAGTTAATGTCATTCCTTCGAGCATTTGTCATGACGTATGCCGTGAGTACAAATATTCGACCGTGTAACATTACGGTGGTGTGAAGAAACATGAAAGAAAAATCATATCAAAACATCTGAGGTACCATAAATGCCATAACCACGTCAAGTAACGGTACAAACGTCAACAAATATTTCAACTTGATTGGACAATAACTTTTCCTCGTAATTGGTTAAAAAAAATTGTTATGTCAAACAAATGCACTATGCGTAATTAATATCTAGCAAGCAGGACTTCTACGTAAATATTTATGTAGCGGTTATACATAAATTGTGAAAGATCCTCATCGATCACATGTGAGAAGTTATGGATGGTCAAATGATACAAAATTCGCTCATTTAGTTTATCTCACATAGTCGCCAGAAGACATGTTCTAGTAAATGCTACAAATTTAGTCTAAAAACTCATTATTGCCTATCAGTCACGATACTACTGTGTCGTTCCTGTATCATAGTGTGACCAACTTTTTAAAACTTCAATTCGGGACGCTAACATATTGCCAATAACTGAAACATATTTTTATCTTAAGTACTGCAAGGCTTTTTGATTAGCGGGAGATAAATGGAAATAAAGTTAAAGCTAGGTTTCTAAGCTAGGTCTTTGTTCTTCTTTATTACTTTATCATACGCAGTATGTAAAGTATTGTAATCATGCCAAAAAAAATTTTTGAGATTTTAGCGGAAATATGTCTTTTTGGGTCCCCTGAACATTTTTGACCAAGGTACAAAAAAGTGTCTGTGTGTGTGTGTGTGTGTGTGTGTGTGTGTGTGTATGTGTGTGTGTGTGTACCCGTTTTTGTGGAGACGATTCCGGAGAAACTACTAATGGTATCGGGACGAAACTTCATATTTAGAAGTTTTATAACCAAACTTAGAGCTGAAAAGCTTTCTGTTGAAAAGGGTCCAAAGGAACTGGTGGTTTACTCATAGCATTTTTCGAAGATTTTGCAAATGCGCCGCTATTTGTGTAATGTCGTCAAAATAGTTAAATAATAAATTAAAGGAGAGGAAATTTTCCATAATTTATGTATATGACATTCTTTGGTAGAATTTATAGTTTAGCCGCATGAGCAAATTCTATTTCATCGAGATCGGGCGTACTGCTTTAAAACTAGTAGCCAGGATATGTCAGATTATTTTGATTCTAATGACAGTAGCTAGTGTCAAACGCTAATGTCTTGAAAATGCTACTGTCAATATAGGCTGCGTTCGGATATTGAACACCGTTACAGTTTTTACACCCAATAACACGTAAGTGTCATTTGGACGGTGTACCCGCTGTCAACGGAGTACAATATCCGAACGCAGCTTTAATCGAGATATTTGTCTAGTTCTACTAGTTTTATTTTAATGCAGACATAGCCGATCTCGATCAAATAGAATCTCATGCAGCTAAACTATTAATTTTATATATAGTATGATAAAGTCATGTGCCTGGCCACATCAGATTTTTTTTGTTTAGTTTCTTTTTACATTTTTCTAAGAATACAATTGAAAAGATTGTACGGACATTCCGTAATGACCAACTGAAATAAATAGTGTAAACGCAAAAGTGGTTGACACTCGTATTTGATTAGCATTGAATTACTTGGGTGCCAACGTTTTGGAGTACCAATGACTGCATGTGTACTTTACCCTATAAGGAATTAAAAAAGCATGTCATATGCCCCGATAGCATGGATATTTGTGCATAGTTCTGGATACCACAAGATGCCTGGTTTAAATCCGGATGTTGGCTTTAAATTGTTATTAATTATATTTAATTTAAAGTTTACGTCCTGCCCATGTCTCATCATTGCTCTTTATATTTTTTAACAAGTTTGATGCGCTAACCAATGATACTGACATAGATAATGATTAGAAATGTACCTAGAAAATATTTTTTCTTCGAATAGTTTTACCTCCACCGCCAGAATTAATATTCTATATAACAATGATAAATTTTCAAGACCTTGTAACTTTAGGGCATTATTTGTACTTATTAGACGCAATATGTTTATTGTATTTCACTGTCTTCGCCGCTAGAAAACTACACCAAAGCACGCGATTTGTTTCCAACTGATTTCCAATAACGGAGTTTCTTTTCTGAAATATTCTTAAATTTTCGTTTCTTGACTATTTATCCTGATTGTGATTATTTTTAGATTAATGAAAAATATCTGTAAAAATTTGTGATGATAATTAGAAGGTCATTTAAATTTAAATTTGGAAAGATATTTTATGAACTATAAAGTAATGATGTTTTTATTTGAGCCGAAATCTGATAATAATATTTTTCTATATTACAAATAAATATCGATTTAAAATTAATCAAAATCAGTTTGACTAAATTACAAACACAATACACGTTTAAAAATCCTTTGAATAAGTTAGTTATTATTTTTGTGAAAGTGTTGCATTTCTATGCCTATAAAATGCCATTCACACAATCAGGAGCTCAAAGTAGTACGTAGTCCGTCAGCGCGATTTAATATGTATAGAATTCTGTTCTTTTACAGAATAAACAGTCGATTCTCTAAACACAAGGTGAATCCGTATCCCCTACATTCTAGTTACAGTCAAGGTCAAAGTTCCGAGGGGGTTCCTTCGCTATTAGTTCACAGAATCATAAAATCTTTACACCAAATTAAAGATAAACCGTTTGCAATGTTCCGTCTAGTGATAAATTCTTGAAATTTTGGAAATCGCCTGACTGCGATTTTTTTGTACGGAGAACACAACTTAAAATTGAAAAAAAGTATCACATAATATCTCTCAGTTACACCTTCGTATATAAGTGTAGAAAATTTCGCATAGAAATATCAATATCCCTTATATCAAAATTTGACTTCTTTGAGTACATGAGTCAGACATATTTTATCACATGGCATGGATACAACAATAACAATTAATACATATACATTAGTACAACAAGTAATACACCTTTATCTATAATTTGAGATATTACATAAGATCATTTATACAAAATTAAGCTCACTATGGATGCTTCCTCTATAGGACGCACTGGCGCTATAGATTCCTCTTAACTAAATACGCTAATGTTTTCAAAATCTATGGTTTTCAAAAAATATATCAATTACCTACATTTCTCTTAGATACGGATGGGTCATTTTGTTGAGAAAAGTATGGTACACCTTAATATGCTAATATGCTAAAATCATTACTTTGATGGCTGGTGTCTGGGAAATTCTGGACATTAGAATAACATTTTTAAAAATCGGGACAAAAGTGCCGACAAAAGTGCTCAGAATTCGGGACTGTCCCGCCAAAATCGGGACGGTTGGTCACCCTACCGTATCACTCATTAGTTTTACATAATTATTAAGACTAGCATCTAAAAACGGTTTATAAATTTAAAAGTGATTCTAGAATATTCCAAAAAACGGTTTTAAACTCGGCAATGATATTATTAACAAACAATGATTGTACCTCAGCCTGGAAAAACTTATTCCAGTTATTTTACTTTTTTTTTTAATATCTGGAATAACTATTTATATTGGCATATTTACCTGCCAACGTTCAATGCTTTGACTGCTGTTTGTGCTGGTAAATATCAATTGCCCGAACGTTCAAAATCGCTTTTGTGTGAATTTTGCAGTATTTTCATGTTAGTTCAGCCATGTTTGAATTATTATCTGCATAAATAAACGTACCTGAAATCTGCTGCAGAGTCCCCGTGAGCTTCGCCCAACTCAGCTTTGATCATGATCAATCCGAACGTCCGCTTTGTTAAATAAAAATATTAAATCACCGCAACACTTTTTTTTACTTTGAAACTTATTTTTTCTCCTTTTGTTTTCATGGCAACTGTTGAAATATTCCATTAAAAAAGGACGTAGAACGTGACTAACAACATCGCTGCAGGCTATAATTTGGCCAAACTGGTTTGAAGTTTGAAGGGTGATGTTTCTCATCTAAGAGATTTTTTGTTCTCTAACTACTTATAATTCTCGTTTGTCATTATAAATTACGGGCGTTTTTTTTTTATTTCCTCATTTTGTAAACTTGATCCTGGGCTGGTGTAATAAATTTTAATCTCACCGAGTTCTACGCTATATCCAAATTTCACGTTCCTACATCGAAGCGTTACAGAGAATTTTAATAGTGTGAATACAAAAATACAAAAGAAAATACACTTATCTGCGTCGGCTGTGTAAAGCTCCTTAACAGTAATATACGTCACGGAACATGTTTTTAATCTTTCTGGCACGACTCCAATACAACCGGTCGGCTCTCTAGACGCTTCGCCGGAAGAAATTGGATTATAAATGCATCTCGTAAATACGGTCGGGTTGCATTTGGGTTATTGTACGCGAAAAGTTCGCTACTTAAATGGCGTTGCCCGAGAGTACATATCTTAATCGTAACTCTAGGATTGTCGTAAAGGGTTGGGCGTGTTCAATCTGGCTAAAACATGCAGAAAGTGGAAGCGTGTTGTTGCAATAGAGACTGCATTTGCATATTTAAGGTTGAAATCTCCGGCTACGATATCGTCGGGATTTCGTAGACACTGGCGTTCTAACTCTAATTTGCATTCGGACAAAGGTATTTAGCGTATTAACAGGAAGGAGCTGGATGTGATTTAATTATTTTTTGGTATTGTCAGAGGGTTTGTTTGTCTGATATTTATAGGTCTTTGTTAAAAGTAAATGCTGTTCTGCATAATCTACAATAATAGAGGTAAGGGGGACGATACAAAGAAAAAAGTTTGTTGGAAAAGATACAGGATGTTTATTGGTGATACAAAAATGTAAGGTTAAATTCAATTTGCTTTTTTGGATTGTACCGACAATAAACTAAAACTTCAAATCGTAATTATTTTCTGAACAACTAATGAAACTAAGCATTTATCGTTAAGTTTTCAGAGTAATTGTTCTTCTTGATTGATTTGTAGCAAACATGTCTATTAGACCAGCCAATAGATATTTTTGCGTGACAAAAATACTGGCAGGAAGCCGACGATCCCAGGTCACGTGGAACAGTTCATAGATGTATTGTGATCTTTCCTACTCGCAAATATCCTTTCTTAATTTGTTGTAAACAAAAACCTCAAATAATTGTGTTTTCTTTCGTTTTTCGCTTGTAAAAACTGAACCGATGCCGATGGAACAATCTTGATGCTTTGAAAAATTGCTTTGAAAAATGCTTTGAAAAATAAACCCTGCATGGACTTAATATTAACGGAGGAAATTCTGAAAAACCGGAAAAATCTGCGTTTTTTGAAAAATTCATAATTCCGCCATTTTCAAAGTTGGAGCAGACGCTTTTCGCGTGAAGTAGCTTTGAGTGTGGACAACCCAGGCGTTGTCCGATGATTACTTTTTGCACAATTGCGATTTGAATATTTGTATGCAATATGATTCGGCGAGCCTGGATGCATCGGAGGCGGTCCGATTTTTTTTTTACGTATTTTGAAAGTAGAAGTATTGTGCTACAAAACGTCTGATTTTGCGTTAAAATGTTGCGAAATAAGTGAAAAATGCTTGCAAACATGACCGAAAACTGCCGCGCGCTCCAAACAGGTCAAGTAGTGGGGGTCGGCGGTTGACGCGGGGAAGCGCGTATCTATAGTAATACAAGCGCGCGCAGCGCGCTTATTACTAGATGTACGTTTCCCCTCTAATCGCACACGTCCCCCATTACTCGACCACTCTAGCGGGCGCGGGCGTTTTCGCTTATGTTCTCAGTAGTTTATTACCCACTTAAACGGGTTTTATCGAAAAATCATGTTGCTGTTCACGTCTAGTTTCCAAATCCGTATTTTAAATTGCAATCGGACGACCTCAAACGCATCCAGCTCTCCGCAAAAATATTGCCAAAAAAAATCAAATGATGATTGTGCGAAAACTATTAATCCGCCCGAATCCAGGTTTTGCACACTTAAAGTACATATGAATAGCTAGCACTGTGCAAAGTTTCAGCTATTAACATTCAAAACTGGTGGAGTTATGAATAAAAAAAAGCAGAATTTTCCGGTTTTTCCAGATTTTCTCCGGTTCTAATTATCCGATCGGATCGTTTGACCTGTCATTTTCTTCGAAATTTAATTCTCTACAGTTCCCGTTGCACCACTAGGATCGCTTCAATAGTTTTCCTTTTACAATAAAAAAAGATAAAAAAAACGCGATTATTTCTTGATAATTGTTTTTAAAAAATTAAAAAATTGCATTTTCGAGTAGGAAGAATATACTACGGACTGTCCTGCACAGGATGGCACAGACGGCTTATTGTTAGTCTTTGTGTTAAAAAAAGGCAATCATTTGTAGCTATTGCTTGGCTTATATGATCATGCCTTCCTTAAAACGTCCATCCGCCCTAGAATACGTAATAAATTATCATATTATTTTATAGACCGACTTTTTGTAGTTTTTGTGACGTAGAAACTATTCCATGGGTTTTCTGGGCGTCAACTTGTACCTTTCATATTTTTGATTTGGCGGTATATTTTAACCAAATTTATTATCTTTCTTTTTAACTGGATCAACGTCTTCTTTGTATAGCTTTCTGTTGTTTGGCAAATCAGGTCTTGGATTTCATCTTAAACTTAACATAAATCCAGCAAAAAATAGTCTTCCTTAGAATCTATGAGTTGCAACTATAAAAAAAAATTCAGTTCTTCAGTTTTTATATGTCTTCAAAATTAAATTGAACAGGTTATACTTACTTTAAAATAATAGGTCAGAATAAAAATGGTGAAATTTGTCCCAATGCGTCTCTGTCTCTATGTATGCGACATCCCCTGCTTTATATACATGACGTATTTAAATGTACCCTCAAAGTACATAAGCTTAAACATTTTGCCTTTCAGCTATAAAGACTGTCGAATGTGGATCTCACTCCGGGACACAGAAAAGTCCGTCTTTAAAGTTTGATATTAATTAGCTTTTGTAATCCTTGCAATATTTTCTTCCCAAGATTTTGAAACACACTTCTAAAAAATAACTTCTTGCAGTTATTTTTATACTGGGAAAAGCAAAGTACGCAATTTTAGCTTTTTTTTTGTTTCAGGATTTTAATGTTTGTAACACACAATTTATGAATGGTACGACCTCGCATATGGAAAAACACATAGTTAGCATGTATATGATTTTTTACTTTATCATACGCAGTATGTAAAGTATTGTAATCATGCCAAACAAATTTTTTGAGATTTTAGCGGAAATATGTCTTTTTGGGTCCCCTGATCATTTTTGACCAAGATACAAAAAAATGTCTGTGTGTGTGTGTGTGTGTGTGTGTGTGTGTGTGTGTGTGTGTGTGTGTGTGTGTATGTGTGGATGTGTGTACCCGTTTTTGTGGCGACGATTCCGGAGAAACTACTAAAGGTATCGGGACGAAACTTCATATTTAGAAGTTTCATAACCAAACTTAGAGCTGAAAAGCTTTCTGTTGAAAATGGTCCAAAGGAACTGCAGGTTTAGTCTTAGCATTTTTGAAACATTTTGTAAATAAGCCGCCATTTCTGGAATTTCGTCGAAATAGTTAAATAATAAATTAAAGAAGATGAAATTCTGAATAATTTATCACTATGACATTTTTTGGTACAATCAATAGTTTAGCAGCATGAGCAAATTCTATTTCATCGAGATCGGTCGTACTCCTTTAAACCTAGTAGCCATGATATGTCAGATTATATGTCAGATATGATTCTAATGACAGTACGTAGTGTCAAACGCAAATGTTTTGACAACCTACTGTCAATATAAGCTGCGTTCGGATATAGTATACCATACACTTTTTACACCCAATAACACGTAAGTGTCATTTGGACAGTGTACCCTGTGTCAGCGGAGTACAATATCCGACCGCAGCTTTATTCGACATATCTGTCTAGTTCTATTAGTTTTATTTTAATGCAGACATAGCCGATCTCGATCAAATAGAATCTCATGCAGCTAAACTATTAATTTTATATATAGTATGATAAAGTCATGTGCCTGGCCACATCAGATTTTTTTCAAAAGACTATCTATCAATACTGCTAATATTTTTATGGTGGCTTTTAAATCGGAAATGCGGTTATAATTTTCAATTGGCTATTATATATGCATGTTTAAGATTGTGCAATAAAAAAAACCTGCTCAATTCTGTCAAGTGTAGGTTACGAATTCTGCGAATATCGGTGTTTTTTAGTTGATCCCAAGAAGACACGACATAGCCACCAATATTCTTAAAATCCGTCCCCTAGACTCGACAGAATTGAGCCGGATATTTTTTGTGTTATCGGCAAAGGTTTCAAGTTCACTTTAACTTATAATTTGATTGGAAATTATTCCGGTGTAAATCTGATTGCAAAATTATCACGTAACTTTGGTTGCCTACCCATTTCGAAGCCAACCTTAAGATTCATCAAGATATCAGACATAAAAGAATTATATAATTTCTCTAAATGCTGTCTGAAAAATGCACCACTAGAACATAATTTTTGTTCTTCCAGTATAATAAACTGGAACTTTCAAAATTGCAAACGTATAGCATATAGGTATGATATTCTTGATAAGTTTCACAAAAGTTATTGAACATTAATCTAAAATTGCAAAGTTCTACTTGTAAATGTGCATTTTTGATAAACGTTCATATATTGGAATGAATTAAAAACCAAAATATTGCCTTGAGAACATGAACAAGTTGCTTCATTATAGGGTGCCTTAAACTTCTATACCGAATTTTGTCCAATGCAACAAGTGCAAAAAACATACATACATGGGAACAAAATACATGCTAAATCTACTATACGCTGTAATATTTGTTATATATCCGCAACCAATTATTTTAATTTTCTTGGAACTGTATTTCTCTTAACAATGGCATAATTGGCACATTTGGAGCAAGTATATAACAAAAGGTCTCCAATTACCTGTATATTTATGATATATTCGAATTGCAAACGTAATTAGTAGCCACAAAATGAACAGTACCACCAACGAGTGACGTTAATTCGACGCAGATGAGACTGACCGCATTACAAATTAACCGAATCTACTGTGGGTTCCGAATGGGCTTAGTTAAAAACGTAATTTTATCTGTGTGATGGCAAAATCCAACCGAATTAGCCCGTACTAACGGCATCACCAGCCATTAACGGTTCGGTCAAAGGTATCGATCCGCCGACTGCGATGTGGCATGTTTTTCCAGCCGACGCGAAATTACATTTGCATGCATAAATAAACAGATAACCAGGTGAGAAAAATGAGCTAATTATTTACCGCCTACTAGACGTCTAGTTTTAGAACGGCTAGTGCATACTTTTCGCATTTTCTAACAAAAGGAAAAAGTTACCGTGTAAGAGATAAATCAGTTTTATGACAAAAGTTTGTCTACTCTGCTTTCATAATGAACACATTGTGACACCGTTAGCGATTTCGTAATGGACAGTTTCCATTATGAGACCGCTCCGGCTCATATCCTAACCACAATTTATAAATTTATATAAAATTAATGACTCAAAGTAGTGTCTTAACTCTTTGGGCCTCAAACCCATGATGCGGATTGACACCTTATATCACTCGCGTAATAATATGCTATTAACACAGCGGTAAATAGCAGGCATCAAACATTTGATATTTTACCAACCATATGCACGGGAACCATACGTTCTAACTGCACAATAATTGAAACATTAGTATAAAATATCTAGTTGTCACGACGACATTCCACAATCGCACAACTGTAATGATTCTTCTTTTCTTACAGCAACTTTTAGTAATTGCAAACTGCAACTATGAATTACAAACTAATAATTAATGATCATCCAAGAATTAGTTTTTTAAGTACCAGTCAACACTTATTTAAAATTTTTATTATTTATCTACGTTATCTTCTAAATTAATTAAAGAATATATTATAGTTCTTGGTGTGGTTGTACTGGCCCAACGCCAGCTAAATCGACGGTTCTATTTATTTATTTCGGAACATGTTAAAAAGAACAAGAAGATGATTACCACAAAGAACAAAATAGGCAGACATACATGAATGGATCTTTTTAAAGAATTTTACCTACGACCGTATGTATAAATGTCCCTTACGTCACTAAATATGCATGTCAAACTAAATATGCAGACATATGCTGAAAGGTAAGGTAAAATACAGGCACAAATGATAATATATTTGACAAAAATAAGTACATACAACTGACATACAACAAAACGGCTAAGATTTGCCTTCATTTTTTGACGTTGAAGCAAACATTGGTATCATGTAAGCTGTGGTAAAGATTTTAATTGCGTAGATTTATTTTTATGCAAATTAGTGCCAACATGCTGTATTACTTGAAATTTTTTATCACATGGAATCGAAAATACATATTATTACATATAATTTATCATAAAAATTATAAAAAAAATGCCAAATTTTTTTTTTACTGCAGTATTTACAGAACACACGGCCATTATTTAGAATAAGTTCGGGATAATCTTTGATCCACATTGGCACTAAAGAATTTGTCTTAGGCATTGCGTTAACTTTAAATTAATACGAAATGTACGAATATCCAATGCTTTACTGCTCTAGGAAAAGTTGGTAGAAAAATGTTTTTAAACTATACTTAATGTAAATAAAGCATAAGAAAGCAAAAAAAGATTATAAAAAAAATGCAAATATGACCAAATGTGCAATATTCTCTATAATATGCTTGAAAACGAGTAAATATGCTAAATATGCAAATTGAAATTAGGCTCAAATGCTTTATTTTTATGTAATTCCTGTAGATACACAAAATAACTTGTTTGCATATCAATATTACAAAATATGCATTTGGCATATAATCACAGCTTTACTTATAACAAACATGTGCTTTTGTGCTTTTAATGCACGACATAATGTCATCACAACGCAAATGTAGATCCATATTTCCCTATTTGATTGATGATAATTTCCCTGTTTGTCACAACAGTTCAAATGCAGTTCCCCACAGTTGAAATACATGTCGCGCGAATAACTAGCAATAGATAAAATACATTTTTGTTGAACTGTCAAATATACTACTTAATACATCTACTTCTGTCGTAATATTTCTCCTTTATTTAAAGTAAGTGATTGGATGTGTAATTGTCGGTCGTAGGAAAAATTATGTACAATACTCGAGCTGTAAGGCATATTACTTAGTTGTTACCTCAGAATGATTTTTGTTAATGCATGTTTTGACCGTAATTTCACAATAACTCGGAAACAGTTGATAAATAGCCTAATACAAGTTGTTGTCAAAACAATTAGGATAGAAATCTTTACCAAAACTTCAATAATAAAGCAATTGCCGCAATATATACGAGGTATGTTAAAACAAAGACATTTTTGAGATATATAAAATATAATATCGATAAGTATCAAAATATCGAAAAATCAAACTCTAAACCAGAAGCCTATAGCATCTTTTTGATTGAACCTCTCAAAATGTCTTTGGAGATGATTCAATCAATTTAAATGTAATTAAAATAAGTCTTGTCATGCGACGTATCATAATTTGAAAATATTTCTTCTCCATGAATAAATTAATTTTAATTTTAGGGTATTGGCTATCTATATTCGCAAATTTACCATTGGTGCAGAATATAGCGTATCAACAATATATTGATTGCTATATAACTTCTTGTAATAAGGTCGTAGAGCACCGCTGTTTGCAACTTCTCAAGTACATATAACTCTGCACTAACCATATTAGCATGCTAATGCCCCAAAGAGAACTTTCCCGAATACGTTTTGAGAAATTGACTTAATGGTTCGCTTACTGCTTTTGATATACTATATATAATTATGAAACGTAATATTTTGTCAAATGTAAGTCGCTTCAAGTAAATCCCAAGCATTTTTAATTCACGTATGTCACATACGGACAGTTTAACAGCAACAACAAATAGAATTTTTACGGTAGACGTTGTCGTTATAGCTTCTCTGGTATGCACTTTTGCGGTTGATAATTAGACTGTCACCGGCAGTGAAGAGCGTGTGAAATAACTATAATGAAATTGGTACATGCACGCAGTTGCATTTTCAATAGTCGCGTGTCTTTTATATTTACTGTGTGACTTTTGAACGTTGACACTACTAACAGTAATCAAGCAGAGTGTTCCCATTTGCATAAAATGAACATCCGGGAGTAAATTAGAGATGCCGAACCTATATTTAATTACACTTTTCAAGTATAAAATGGACGATACTGCTATGTATCCCAGGTGAATCATTTGAGCGCTATTATTGTAACACACGTGTACGGTATATGTCAACGCAACATGTTTTGGTTTACTAAATATTTAACTTTTGCAAACAGTAGTTGATTAGTTTACGAACATGTAATATACGATTCAATTCATGTTTAGTTCATAAATTTACGTTGCTGACACAAATTAAGAAAAAACTGTAAAGAAGGATAATATATTATTTCTACTAAATGTCAAATTTAAAAAGGAATTGCCTTTAAATTATAGACAATACCTGTAATAAGTTTGCATACCACAAACTGTTATAATAATTTTCGGTTAATCAAGAAGTTTTATCAATAAACATTGAATGTAGATATCAGAACATTTTACTTAATTTTTGAAAAATACAATACAAGCTAAATGACGACACCGGCCAATTACAAAAACAATCAAACCAGCGACAATCGATTCCGATATGGTTTTTGAATCATTTTTTATTCTTTTTTTTATCATGTTTCTAATTGCAATTGTGAAATAATGTACAGGTAATCTATGATATAGGAGCTATTTTAATGACTGGCCTTAGATCATTTTGAGGTTGGTATGACTGCCTGTTTTTTTTTAGGAAGTGACGTCACGGGCAAAATTTTGAATTGCACTTTCTACCTTTTTTTCTTTAATACTTTCACGATTCAGGTCTGAATACAAGAGGTTTTTTTACCACTAGCTCACTCTGCACCTACTTCTTTAAATTGAACTGAAAATTACTTCGTTTTGCTGATCTTATTAAACATATTAATAATGAATTTCCAAATGACTTTGATTAATACTCGGACTCGTAAATTTCGTAAATTCAATGAGGTGATAAATTTTATTAGTGCGAAGTGACACCAGCAGCTATCGTAGGGTATCACTGCCTTCCAACCCCTCCCCTTCATATTTCAGTTCGGAGACGTCTGGCAGACTTTGTCTCGTTTCATATCCCATTTGCTTTAGAATTTATTGTAGCCATTCGGATATTATTGAATTTCGGGTGCTCTCGTTCATCGTGACTTACGCCTGCTAGATATGTAGCACTTAGTTCGCAGAACCAGGAAAGGGAGACGAGCGATATTCATCTATTGCCCGTCACAGTATTTCACAGGAAATGTTGCTGAGTAAGGTCTTCTATTCTGGGCTTTCCTTATTAGGTATACTGTTGAAAAATGAAAGAGGGAGAAACGCTATTCGAAAGTTTCAGTTTGAGACCTGACTCATAAGGTCAACATAGAACATGAACATAGATTATGTTCAACGTCCTTTTTATCATCACAAAGGGCAGCAGTTGTTATTATACTATAAAACTTTTTTTAAGATGATGTGATCCAAACGTTACCCAGCACAAGTTATCCAGTAAGCATGAACAACGAACATGATTCATGACTAGTGTAATGTCGGTTTTATGATGACCACATAAATCATTCCGGGACAACAATTAAAAAAAACTCAGATAAACTTCCGGAAACCGATTTCAAAGGCTGACCATAATGGCATGGTAAACATTTTTTGTTCTTGTCATTTTCATAATATAAATTCCAAGTTGAATAAAAAATCAAATAGACTAAAAAATTATCGTTTCCATTCATTACATATATTGGCAGGATAACTTAAACTTAAAAGTACAGAAGAAACATCATTAAAATTGAAACCGTCGCACATTGGGGTATTTGACCCGAAAAGCAGGACGTAAATCAAATTTCTAAATTGTTAAATTCCAAAAAGAAATCCAGTTTCTGGGAGTTTTTCACCTGAGCCCTGCGCCATGTGTCCTTGTCAGCCAAAAATTAGTGTTTACTATGGCTAAACATAGATGCACATAAGTTGACGCTCTGGAAAACGGTTGTAATTTTGTGTGTTAAGGACAAATGAGACTTTCTTTGTTATACCTTCTTTAGAACCAAGTATAAACTTTCATTCGACATTGTTTCTATTAAAATTTACCCACAATTTTGTTTATTGCAGGGCCAAGAACATTCGCTATTATAAAAAGCAGTTTTATGCAGAATTTGAGTGTTTTAGTTTAGTGTTTAGCTTAATTAAGCTCTTGAAAGTGGTTCAAATTATAGTACATATATTTGACATTACAACTACTGCAAAATCTGCTGCGGATAGGTGCGAATGCGGTTTTTGTGATTTTATTTCTATCACGTGGTAAAGGAAAATCCAAAAATTGATGTACGGGCTTATATGTAATTTGATGCAATTCCTTGAACCCGTGATAGTAGAGGTAATTTAGAACATATTTAACCATATTTAGCTATATACAAATAGATAGATAGATACTTTATTTATTTCATATATGCAATGCACACCATCTCACAATAAAGCACAATACAAAATGAAAAACGTCAAAAAGGTTGTACAATAATAAACTTAACTAAAATATTCTCCTAAGCTATAAGGTTCTAAGGCCTCTAACAATTGCCTTATTTCGCGTTTAAACATTACAAAATCTTCTATTCTTTTTATGCGCTATGGGAATTGATCAAAAATTTTTACACACATATAGGAAGGGAAGGGTTCCTCTCTGTTTTGGAAAGTCTATGAATCCGGTATTGGTAATTTAATGTTCTTGTAATTATATAATAATTAATTATTAAATTAATATATAATAATTACGGTTATCAAGATATTGACAATTTTATGTTCAATGCGTCTTGTATGTTGTAAATGCCGTTATGTACGTACATTTTTTCGTTTTGGATCATGTATAGCACACAACCCCGATGACCTAGACTCTTAAAAATCATCCGAAAAAACCTTAAACTTTGTACTTGTATGTGAATTTCTTGGAAATTTGTTGCTTGAAGCGAATCGGATTTATATTCAGGGCAAGAAAATACATCGAAAGCACCTACTCGCATACACAGTTCTCTGCATTAAAAGGGATTATTGTTGAGGAGAGACAATAGTAAGCTTGTGAATAGAAACTGGTTAAGGGGTTTCGATAAATGTGTTTATACAGAATGCGAATCTGACTTCAAAACATGTGTATTAGGGTTATACCACTAAAAAAACGACCGTTTAAGCTTGAAGGATGATCACATTTCGAAAGTTTTCATGGCAACAATAAGTATAAGTATTAGACAATTTTTAAATAATACTAAAAATAATAGTTTTTATAGTGATAAATATGGTTAATTATTTTCTTAACTGCAACTACTATCACTTCTGAAAAGGAATGCATCGAACGGAAAATAGCATGAATAGCGTATGTACCGTTTCAATACACAATATCGACTGGTGTAAACTTTCATTTTCTTCCTCTACCATTTGTCTTAAAAATATAACTTTTTTCATGATTTTCTTACATCATAACAGAACCAAAAGTATTATCTCATATAAACGACATGTATTGTTCAATTTTAAATCCGTCTATTATGCGTATTTAATCAGGACATGCCATATATATTTTTGTAAATTTCACACAGTAATATAAATAAAATCACAAAAAATATTGATCACAAATCTTGTAGCAGTAATTAGTTTACAATAGGTATACTGCAGTGAAGAACAATTTTTAATACAGTTTGCTTTTTTCCCTATTTTCTACTGTTTTATTGTGTTTATTAAGTTGTTAACCTTCAAATACTTAGTATGATGGTTAAAATGCTATACATAAATAAAACAACACATCTAGAGCCCTTATAGGTGAAAAAATAATTTTGGCCAGGTTTTCTCGTCAAATACCCCACTGTGCATCGGTTATTCTAGAAGATTCTCGGACACAACGATCTCGAACTAATTATCAAATACACATTATTATAGACATCAGACATCAGTTGTGATGGAAAGTTTATGTAGCTATCACAGTTATGCGAAGTGTCTACACGAGCCTATGCCTAACTTTTAGTCAATCATTATTTACCTAGTAGAAATTAATGTAGAAATGTAAATCATGTAAAGGGAATATTCCAACGCAATTACGAACAGAATTGTAAACAGATTGTAGAGAGTGTAAGGAAAAACAAGCTAGAGGAATATCAACTTTTTCTAATATCAGTGAGAAAAATTAAACCGCAATAACCTTTAAAAAGATGGACGTGAAATAATAACAAACATCGACACGTGGCATTGCCAGCAAGCGAACAACAGAACACGTAATTATAAATAAATGGCACGCAACACGCATTCAGCAAAAAGCAGTCTGAAACGACACCACCATTGTATTTAATTCATTTTTACTAACGCTGAAAATTATACCAGACATGCAATAATAACCGCCAGCAGGATATTACAGTATTCCAAACAAGTGAAATAGTTCAATAGTGTGATGGAAATAAGTATAGTGGAGTGCTATTATAGGCTTAAATGATGAATGTGCAACTTCCACAAGACCGCAGCTCGCAGGCCGTATGGCAAATTTAAACATTTTTCAACCGTTTTCAACTGTTTTGTGGATTCAACAAAACCGGCCGGTTTTGTTGGATTGTATACCGGGCACCGGGTAAAAGAAAATGATTGATCCTGGTATATCCGGGCTTTTACATAAGATTGTATCGCATTTCAATATTTGTTACCGATGTTAGTCCGTAAAATATCAAAGAATCCTTCTTTGGCTGTAAAAGCTTGATCCCTGAACTAGAATGGAAATTTTTATCCTACGTTTCAGAGTGATAATGAAATCACATTTCACAAAATTGTCACTGAGTTATCTCCTCAATGTTTTGAAATTCAAGGTTTAAGCTTTCTTTACCGCCTTTCCGCATTTCGTCACTATAAATAATTTATTTCATTTAAAACATTCAATAAAATGGCAAGGCAAATGCCCGCGTCTAAACTATCCGATTAAAATCATATATTAAATACATTTTTTAACACCACTGGGAAAAACGTTTTTGCTTTTTTGCAAATGTGATTTTTGGGGTGATAGGGCTAGAAAGGTGTTCTTAGTTTGACCTTTTTTATTATTCAGTATTTCGCCAATTATAGTGGTGGCTTCCTCAGGAACTAAAAAGTTACACAAACAACAAATTATGCTAAAAGCGGATAGTACACTTGCGGAAGAAATGATCTTAACTCGAGTTCAGCTAGCCTACAGGAGACGTATGTCGGAGATTGTCAGTCGTCGGTTGTCGTATACCTACCTGCTAAAGTCATCAAACCAAAAGAGTTACTTTTGTTTCGTTTCGTTTTAGTTTCCTGCATGTAGATGGAATGAAATCGAATTTCGTCAATTTATGTATTTTCGATATCCGGAACTGACAAAACTGCATTATAATATTTAATTTATATTAAAACATACGGTAATTAAATTCTTTTTATAAGTATACCGACAGTATCAGTCGGTATACTGCCGTTTTAGTTCTAAAGGTCGTATCTGCAAATTTGTTGAATATTGAATTAAGCACATTTTTAACTTATTGATCATCAGGGCTCCGCCGGTATATATCTTAAACACAAAACCGATCATTATACATATCCTGCGTAAACAATTTTTAAATGAAGGGAATTCCTACATTTTTGCAAGTTACTGAACGTATTTATTACATATGTATATAGCTATCTAATAAATTGTCTTAAAACAACGACAAGCATGGAAGTTAACAACATTTCATCAAACTAAACGGAACGCACACATAGGCATACTAAACTGACAACTGAGGGTACCGGAAAGACTGATAAAATATCACATATAAAACTATAGTATGATACACAAGATAGTTTGACAAAACATGCAATCTAAGCACTAAAAATCATAATCCTACATAACAAACTACAAAACAACGAACTAGTGTATAAATTAATCGTTAACAAACAGCAATAAATTAGTCAGAATACAGACAACAGAAAGAAAACATCTCGCTCAAATCGCCAACACCAATAGCGTTTTTCTAAAATTATCCTAACGTTGTCAAAACCAACATTATGATTTTCAGTAATAGCATGTTGAGCCAAGGTAGCTTATCGCTTCTTATATATAGTCTGAGTTGGCTCATACTGGTCTTCAACCAATTACCAGTACACAACAGTGGACATGTAATCTGCTGGCGTTTTCTGCTTTAATTTGGTAAAGTTATTTCCCAGTGTCCCAAGATTATAGTAAGTTATTCTTAATTTACTCAAATTTAAAATGCGGGAGAGTAGGTGCGACAAGCCTGGAATGAAAGAAAACTTACGGTAAATGATAGCCACACACCTCGCAGGGGCCGTCATATAGGTGTCAACTCTTCTGTAAGTGACACCGAAAATTAGTCTCCTAAGGAAATTTTTGGGGTGCCCATTATTTTGTTATTATTTTTATATTTTTTGCCTTGTAAACTGGGTTCACATGATGATTTTTAACAGATATCTTTTAAGAAAACATTTTTTAATAAAATATTTACAAACTTTCTATTGCAGTTCATATAATAGGTACTAATAATAGAAGAATTATGAATTGAAGGATACCAAATAAAAACCAAATATCTGGGCCTAAATCATTATTAACTTACATAATTCGCTTTCAGGCTTTCCCATGCTACCGCTGATATAAGTCTTCCGCTGTGAAAAAAAAATGAAACCAAATAACATCAAAGTATTGGCTAATTGGAATATGTTGTTGGAAGTTGGAACGAAAGGAGAATGAAGAAAATAACGCTACATTAGTTTAGTAGGGCAAAGCCATCGCAGTATCTGAGCTGAAAGTGATTCCGTTAACTACCTACCTAGTTTTGAATTTTCCAGACCACTCCTACACAATTAAAACGTATCTTAATTAACTGCCTGGTGTTAATTAAAATGCTTGAAATTGAAAATCTTTGCGAATCGACGATATCATCTCGCGATTAAACTGTAACTAACTTTGACTTGAAACAATTTCGAACCAAAAATTACATGTCTCCACAGATCGTATTCGTATTATGTAGATATTACGTATGCAATTACAGACATACAGGGTATTAACCCTTAAATGCGTATGGTTGCAGAACTGCAACATATTTATTTTTCCTTTATAAACATGGCTCTACAAACTATAGAAATGTTTGCCACCTACAGGTGCATTCCTACAACATAGTTTTGTCAAATTGTTGAGCAATCTATAATAATCAATAATGCTGAAGATGCAAATACTGACAAAGAAAATGTAAACATAACAAAGCAAAGAGTAAAGAAAATGATTTAGAATTAACTTTTCAGATAAATGGATAACTTAATAATGAATGGATAATTTAGAATTTGTCCACACTCCATGAATGTTTAAAATATTTATTTAGTGACACTTTTCAGATAAAATTGATATTGAATCAAATTTATATGTGTATCAAACTGGTGTTTCTAAACCATTACATATTACAGCGGCAGGATTGAAACACTATATAGGAATTTTAATTTTCATGTCCGTTATCTTTTCATGTCTTACTGAAACACTCGTTGTTACTGGAATACATCGGAGTAGATATGATAATAAAAACTATGACGCTAAGGGCTGGTATTTTTACCTACCAATAGAGTCCTCAATAGTTATGTGACAGATCTGTCAGCGTTGTTGCGCTATTTTAGCCCATTAAATAAGAAGATGTGCCGGCGACAGTGAGCAGAACGTGAACATAAGGAGCACAGGACGCGACCCACCACCGCCTCCGACACATATTCTTATTTAACGGACTAAAATATCGCCGCAAATTTGTCAGTGTCCTAACTATTTAGGATTTTGTAGGTAGGTGAAAATACCAGGCCTTAGTCGATTTGAGAAAATACGACAATTTCTACATTTTAACGACAATAATGCACATTCTCCAGGAGAATCTGGTACTAAAAACAGGCTTAACAAATTTGAGAAACCCATGAGTGTCGTTCTTTTAGTTTCCATCATAGCTCGACATAAAATATTGACGAGGAGTAAAAAATTATATATTCGAATCCCATTATATATCCCATTTGCTAGATATGACATTAGCAAATGCATGGATATTACATCGGAATAGCCACTTCAAAGTCCTCTCTTTATACAAAATGACATTCTTTGATATTCTTAGAGAAGCTGCAATATTCCTGTGTCGAGGTAGACAATCGATCAGTGTAAAAAGATGATCCCTCTTTAATCAGCCTAGAAGAAATGATGATAAAGAAGAAGGGTGGACCATCTCAACATGCAACTCTGAAAGATGTACGGTTGGGTCAATTAGGACAAACATATGGGCTAAACTTGTACTGTGATAAGAAAAATAATTGTTTTAAAATGTTTCATATATAATTATTGTATATCATAACGTGCAACGTTGTATATCTGCAACATTTATAGATTGGTACATTAAATTCCTTGAAAAAAGAAAATACACTTTTAATTCATTCGCTAGCTGCTAGCTACTTATGAAAATGCGTAAAATATTTTTTTTCACTTAAATTTTAAACATTCAAAAAAACTGTGCATTTAAGGGTTAAAATTGTATCATACAATATACTACTTATATAGTTTACTGTTTGGCAAATTTACGATTTTTTTTCCAAGTTGTATATTATAGAAATATTCTGTCTATGGCTTTTGAAATTTTAGGAAATTTTTCGAAAAGTTAGGTTTATTTCACAAAAATTTGCAAGCCACAATGTGTTCCTTTTTTTCACCTCATCTTTTTCGAAAACTTCCGGGGTCCGGTTTTCTATTCAGAGTAATACATCTGTCAAAAGCACCCAATTGTCTTTATATTACTATTAGTGTCCGACCGAACATTCGGCTTCGGCTTCGGCCACCTTCGGCAAAAAATTACACCTTCGGCAAAACTTCGGCTTCGGCCAAAATTAGGCCGAAGGTTTAACCGAAGCCGAAGGTTCGCGCATATCGTATACATAGCGAAAAATGTGAAAGGAAAATGAAAGATTTGATTGTTTGTTTACTTTGTTGCTTGACGAAAAACAAATTTATAAAATCTTTGTGTTATTTTTGCAAAATTTTTAACTCGTGCAGAGTACAGAGGAAGGTTCTTTTATATCTTCATTTAATTTAGTACTTTTTAAGTTCGGTTGATTCTTAAAATAAGCAAAAGCTTGCAATACTTTTTTGCAATTCTTCTTTTCCTACATACATTATTCAAGAACCTATACAATTAGTGCAGGCAAAGAGAGTTGAGAGTGGTACTAATTGTAGACATAACTATTATCATTGGAAATGGTAAAGGGGCTTATAGTGAGCGTAAAAAAGCAGGTCATGGGGTGGTATAGTGTTTATTTGGGGCATTGAAAATGGGTGAACATAATATTATAATATTATAATATTATATTGCGTTTTCCGGCGAAACTTGACCTTTTATCCAAAAATGTTCTATACAAAGATGTAGATCATAAAAAAAAATCCACAACATTCCTAGGGGCACTTCATTACTATGACTTCACAAGCTTATCGCTTAAAATGTCACAAGTTCGTGAATGGGCAAAACCACGGCTGTAGATACTTTTCTTACTAGTTTTTGTTTATTTTTACATGTACTTATTGATACATTAATAAAATTAGTAGTCCCTATTTAACAACATGCTCAAAAAGTGGAAAACCTCAAAAATGACTTGCAACAATGAATTTTTCAGTAATGGTTCATAATTTGTTTAAATCTTTAAGAAAACGAAAAGATGATTTTTCCATTCAAATGTAAGGAAAAAAATACAAAAAAAACTGAAACTTATTTCTACAGTAATGCTATGAATATTAAATTAGAATAATAAAGTTTCACATAAGTAAGAGAAATAATCATTTTTTTTGTCTTACAATCAAAAACTATCCAATACAAAAGTTATAGATTATGAAAAAATTTGTAACTTTGGTGACGGTTACTATATAATATAACCTTAAAACTTCCGAGAAAAATACGAACAATCCCTTTTTTAGTATTTTTTCATTTAATTTTCGCATATACCATTTCTTGTAATTGCGAAACAAGTTGTAAATTTGTTGTAATCAATGCAATTGCCGGAAACACGGACTGCATTGTACAGATTATGCACAAAATATCTGGAAAATTGTTCAAACATTGAAAAAATAGTGCAAGATTTAAGTGACTTACAAGACAGTGCCACTGAAATGGAGGAGCCGAGTGAATTGCCAGCTGAAGTATTTAGTGATCTCGAATAGTTGTAATATATAAAGAGGTTTTTGGGGTGTCTAAAAAGTCCTTAGTCATGGTCAGAATTTTGATTTAACAAAAGCGACGGAAAATAATTTGTTTAATTTCCTACAAAATCAATTGTTTTACATTTAAAATAAAAATGTCTTAGGGAGTAATTGTTTCAAATGCAATTTTATGCTCAAAAATCAAATTGGAATATTGTATTTCAAATAGCAAATATCGTTCCAGTTAACGGAAAATCTGAAGCGGCACATCTCTAACCATAAATAATGGAGATTTGAAATTTTGGAATCCGGATTTTACAAGCTATCAGCATGAGGAAGGAATTTTGGTCCATTATAGATAAAGTTAGGTCCATATGGGGAAACAACTAACTGATTACAACAAATAAATATTAACATATATTATACTTTAAATTTTATCATTATATTTTACTTTAAGTTTTGTCTTTTCATTAGCATTATGAATTTCCTTCTGCTTCGGCTTCGGCCGAAGGTATCGGAAAAGCCGAAGTTCGGCTTCGGCTTCGGCCCAAAATATTACCTTCGGTCGGACTCTAATGACTATTGTTTTATTATTATATTAAACTGTAATCAATTCTTTTAATAAATTGTTATATGGTAGCATGCTGAATACAAAGAATACTTAGGTTGTAAATTTTCCCGTTTATTTTAGTTTTCATAATGAACTCCTGAAGCCACTTCTGTACTGTTAGTTGTTTTAAGGTGGCGGTTTAAAAGGATATGCAACCAAATATACACATATAAATGTAAATTCTCTGTGACTCCGGCATTTACAAAGTTCCTACTTTTTCCAAAGCATACTTTCCATACAAAAGCCTGAACATGTAGGTGTAACACCCAACTGAAATTTATACGTGTCCATTTGGTAGCATGTCCTTTTTAACGGACACCTTAAAGAGAAAGTATTTCAGGACAGCTTTAATTATGTTGTATAGTAGTGACGTCGGTAAGTGCTCAGAAGAGCTGGAATATCGCGGTTGCAACTCGCGCCACATAATTAGCAATTAAAAGTTTGTAAGACAGCAACTGAATTTAACGCCCTGTGTATTAACGCGGTTTTTCAGCGGTACGCGCAACTATCCCGCGGGAACACGTGTTAATGGGCCAACTTTGATTATATGCTAGGTGCTAGAGCGCAGCGCGCCTTATTATTTGAACGTCAGGGTGAGGATGTATCGGTGCCGTTGCCACCACGGCTGTTAATTAAAGCCAGTCACTTTACGAAACAAAAGAGGTAACGTACCGGCTGTAATTTATTGGGTAAGTTCCGAAGTTTTGCGTCAATTTGTAACACTGCACCTTGCGCAATAATGCAAAGGAGCCGTTAAAACGCATTTAAACTTCACTTAGATGCCACAAGAATGAAGGTGGAAGGCTTCTATTTTAATTTTCAGCTTTGTAGTGCAGCACGTGCTTTCAGGCTTAAGAACTATTCAAATTAGTGCAAAAGCCGGTTACACAATCATACCGACTTAAGTTATCACTACGATAATGTATATGTGATGATGTTGAAATAATAAAGGAAATGGTATTCTATGCCTGCGCAATTCCGGCCGAAACGATATTTAATTGTGAATTCGGGAATTTGTGAGAATTTATAGCTGCTAAAATAATGCCCTAAACAAGCTTTCAGAATATCTGGATAAAGTACAATGTTTACTTTGAGACCCTTGCAAAGTTGCTAGAATATTGTGATTTACCGTTATTAATTCGATTAAACTTGTACGAAGTCTTCGGTGATACGAAGTATTGAGTATAGATTCATATCTAGCGCAAACAAATCCCCGTGAGTAATAATAATAATATAATAATAAAAATATTTTAAAATTTTCCATTTTTGCGAAGGAGCATACCTGCCACGGACAGAGAGGCAAATTTGGTCAAATAACGTATAGTGTATTTAATTTTAGGTTTGAGTACAAAATTGCATTGAAGAAATCGGCCTGCTGTGATGAATACCCGATCGCGCATGACCGCAAGACGATTGCGAGAACATATATCAACTGAAAAATTAGACTGATTGGTATGTACCTAGTCCCGAAATATGTTGCGGATTTACAAAGTGAATCCTGTCGGAGAAAACAAAGCGAGTTAACGCAGCAATTGCGCGCCGCGGTCGATCAAAGTTATTTCGCATACGAGTCATCCGTTCTTCTCCGGTACTACGAAACTCACTAAACAAAGATACCCACATTAGCATTTCACAATCCAAAAGATTCTTATTGTAGATAAGCTAACGAACAGCTGACTACTATGAACAGACTAATGTATAACTAATTTATTATGTAAAACTACTGTATTATTGTAATAACACATTTAAACGTTGATAGTTGATAGTAAAACTATACAACGCTTTATTTTTACTAACATTTTGAGGATTTTGTACTAAAAATAAAAAAAAATTCGTTTATCCGTCTGCCTGTCTGATGTCCATCGCAGTCTTTTTTTTTGGCGCTAGATAAATATACCAAACTAAACTTTGGCATATTTTAAAGCTGAGAAATGTTTTGCATGCCTTAAAAAGTTTGACACCCCCTGAAAATAACGCTGAATAGATACGTATAGAGTAATGTACGCACTTTTCGAGATTTTGTTCAGAAACTACTACAGCTAGAGCTATGAAACAATACTGATATTGGAAGATGTATACGAAACCTTCATAGGAAAACTATCATTATGTATTCAATAAATCGACAATAAATCGACAAAAAAACGTTGATAGTTGATAGTAAAACTATACAACGCTGATATTTTATTTTCACTCTAATTTTGAGGATTTTGTACTAAAAATAAAAAAAAAATAATATGTTTATCCGTCTGTCTGCCTGTCTGATGTCTATCGCAGTCTTTTTTTTTGGCACTAGATAAATATACCAAAGTAAAATTTGGCATATTTTAAAGCTGAGAAATGTTTTGCTTGCCTTAAAAAGTTTGACTCCCCCTGAAAATAACGCTGCATAGATACGTATAGAGTAATGTACGCACTTTTCGAGATTTTTTTTCAGAAATTACTACAGCTAGAGCTATGAAACAATACTGGTATTGGAAGACAAATACGTAACCTTCATAGGAAACTATCATTATGTATTCAATAAATCGATAAATTAATTTACAATATAAATCAAATATTTTAAAAATAATTATTTTTAATGTCCGTCTTTTCTTAAATCTGCTGGGAGATGTGTCTCTAAACATGTAGTTAAATTGCTGCAAATGCTTTATTTCATTAAATCAAGTATTTTGACCGGGTCATCCAGCCCGAACATACTTGACGTCTTGAAATTGACACAATAACATTCTTTTGTGGCACGGATTCAAAAGTGCAAATCTAACATTAATAATATTAGAAAAACCGTGCGCAAGCAAACATCCTAACTCAGAATTTTTGGGGGCCCAAAACAGATCATGACGTCTTGCCAAGTTTAATAAAAATGCCACGGCGTGGGATGGGATGAGAATCAGTAGTTTGCAGCACCTAGTATACGCTCAAACACGGGCGTATACAGCTCAAATCGGAAGGGGGGCAGTTTCCTAAATTTAACTTGCTGTATGGGGGTAGGGTGCCCATTAGGGTGGTTCAAAAATTCATTGCAAATATTTTTGTGATGATAGAAAGCAACGATCCCCCAAATCGTTTCCAAATCCAAAAAAGGGGACAAGTTTTTTTTTTGTTGAAATTTTGATTTTTAACCGTGCCTGTAAAAGGCCTTAAATTTACAAAGGAAGAAGACATGGAATTTTTCAAATCATTGTTCGGGGTTTGGGAAAACTTAAGATTACTTAAGGACTTCTAGAGGACTTTCCAAGGAAGAATTTAGTGCCCTGAAAACTACCCTTATATGAAAAAATTTACATTCTTCAGGTAATTCATCCTTTTAATCATTTCAGCCTCCTTTTTCTCATAGAAATTATTACTATAAGTCTAGTAGGATGTTCATAAACATTTGTCAGTTAATTTACATTTGTTTAAAGAAATTCTATTTTTTTCTCGAAAATCAGTTTGAATTCTGTTTTCTTATGAGTTCAAAATGGCAAATTGTATTATCTTAGATTGACTATTCATTAAAAAATTTCTTCCTATTTCTAGATTGTAGACTTTTAGAGAATGTTCTTGCTATTGTTTAAACAATCAATTATTAAAAAAAATATTATTCATTTTGAACTTTTTTCTAATTATGGTAGAAAAGTCAGCTTTTTTGTGAAATTAACTTATAAATTTCATGTTCGAGATATCTAGCCTATGTTTTCTAATAAACCCATATCTGTTTAAAGAAATGCAATTTCTTTAAACAATTTTTTCTTACAATTCGCCTAGGATTATTTTCGATTTTAGATTTGTTTTAGGTCGTAAAATGAGCAAATATATAGTTTTTAATAAATAAATAGTAATGATATAGGTCTCTACTGAACTTTAGGTGAAGGGCTCTTGTTATCGCGGTTTCGCGTAATGTGACATACAATTTCAACGCGCTCTAGCGGCTACACAGTTTGGCCAAAATAACTGATTAAGTTATGCAATTTGTAGAGAACTTAATGTAGTTTTATCAGAATTTTTGTAATTACACGCTCATCACATAAAGTAGGAAAATTTGGCCTTCTTTCAGCGCGCTCGAGTGGCCAAACCATTCAACCTAAAATACACTTGAGGGTGCTTTTTATAGCAAATTTAGTGTATTTTATTTTTGTATATAGTGGTCTACGTCGAAACGCGCATAGTTTTATTAATTTGTGGCAATAAACTGAAGAAAAGTCTAAAATTTTGAGGTTATCTGCGATTTTCGTTGTGAAGCCATATCCGTGGGAAGTAGCAAAGTTGAAATGCGGATTCAGCACCCCAAAAAACATATAGAATGATAGAAAAAAAAATCTATATTTTTTTTAGCCAAAACACCATTTTACTGTAAAAAAAATTATGAATAAAATTAAAAATCAATTTGGAAATATCTCGCTTATTCGAGCTAACCTAGAAAAACGCCTTTGTGGAAGTGTTCAGGGGGTCATAAAGAATCATTATGACCTAAAATTTCCCGGGAGGAAATTTTTTGTTGCACAGTGTTATTCGAAACATACCAAAAAATGTCTTTTCACATGTACATTTGAGGCCGCGATAGGCACCACTCGAAATTTCGAGAAAAATAAAAATACGTGTCCATTTTTTTGGACTTGGAAACGATTTGGAGGGGATCGTTGCTTTGTAAATAAATGAAACCACCCTAGTGTCCATAAGGGAAAGCGTGCTACGTAATACTTAAAACATAATACGTACCAAAAAACGCAAGGGGGGGGGGGCAGCTGCCCCCCTTGCCCCCCCCCTGGATACGCCCATCGGCTCAACTATCGTGTTTCACGGACTCCCGTCAGCTGTTATGTTTGAATTCTGTGTTATCAGCAATACACGAACTATGCAGTAAACATAAGTGCGACTTTTATTTACATCTCCATCCTGACCTAGAGCCGTCCCCCATTAAAAGCTACGTAACAATATTCTTGCAACAGCTCTAAATTCTAAACTTTTTTCGGACTGCCGGTTGGTGAATACACTAAACTTTTTATTTAAACTTAATTTTTCGCACTTGACCTCGCACTTGTCCAAGTAGTTCTTCGGTCTTTTCTTGCTGATTGTGTCGAAAGCCATTTTACATGATATTACTGTATATCGATGCTATCTCGTGTACAATAGCGCTAACAAACTAAGCAATCACCATCATCATCATTATTATTGAATTCCGTTAACCTATCCAATAAACCCACCGAACAAAGGCAACCACAGGCACAACCTGCACGGAATGTGCATATAATACGGTTCTAAGCCGTAGCTCGTGGTGGTCTTTTTACTAGCGCTCTCAATGCCCGCCTTAATACCTATATCATGGGGTGCTTCATGTACAGGGCGACAGTGGAGGCCATTGTTGATTTTGAATTTGACGGCGGTCAATGGGCCCTTTAATTCGCCATGCGCCGCGGTTCGCTAAAGAGGTCATTTCCGCACAATAGCCGCCGCCACTTTTGTCCAGTCGCTGGATTAAAATCGGACACGACGGACGAACGGTCATACGGGCTTCCGGTGAGCATAACCTCAAATTGGTGGAAGCGGGCTGGACGGCGATTATATTGCCAGTGGAAAATTACAATCCTAATCGGATTGTATGGGTAAAGTGTGGGAGATGACGGGTCCCAATTATAGTCAAAACTTTTCCTGTTAATGTTAGCTGTCTGTAGAATGAACGTGCTAATATTTCTGTTCACCACACGCTGTTTTGGGTACCCCATGGAGGAATTGCTACTTTTTGACACATGCAAAACACTAACTTTATAATGTAGATGTAGATATGTAGAATCACATAAAACCTTCCGCATTAAGCCCACATAGCTAGAAATCAGATGGCATAAACTTTGAACATTTTACACCACTTTTTTGGCGCGCGACTCATTGTAGCACCGGCACCGGACGGAGCGCTCTGCTTCTTCCTTTATTTATAAATCGCACTGGCCAAATAAAAAGTAGTCGGACAAATGATAACTAATCGGATAGGTTTTTTTTTCTGTAGAATTCGAACCTGAAGGCAGAAACATTAAAATGGCTATAGTTTTTTTAGAAAGGCAGTGTACAAAATGCTAAACTATTTTTATAGGCTTTAGTGTAGGTAAATTAATTAATATAATATATTAATGGGCCAGTGTAAATCTTTTTTTCTAGAAGACATGCCTATACTACAAGTACCGACTGTCATCTCACAACATGATTACTCCCTAAGCACAGAGCATGATCTATTCTGGCAGGGAAAGCGAAGATGAGACTTTATAAACTGTAATAAATTTGTGAAAAATATATCTTTCCTTCTTTCAAGCTTTTTGTATGTTCGAAGATCGAAGAAGCAACCGTATACACGTGTTTCGGACTATTAGTCCTCATCAGTACGGTATAGCCAAGGAGCAAGATGGACACTCACCAGTCACCTCCGGCGCGACGTCACTTCTTGTCTTCGAATCCTGAAGATGTTGGGACTGAAGCACCAAATTGGCGACATTGGTCACCCCCTGTAGGGAACCATTTGAGTGACCAATGTCGCCAATTTTTATATATATATATATATATATATGTGTGATCGAATACCCAACCATACTTACCTTACTTCACAAGTTATCGATCGAATAATTAATTACATTTATTATATATATATATATATATATATGTATATAAAATAGAAAAAACTAAGAACTATCGGTACACCGAACGTATATTTGAAACATATTTGTTAAAAAAAAAGTTGTAAAAAGTTAAAGATAAAATTTTCATCAGTATCAACATATAAAATTCACCATAATTTTCCTGTTTCAATACGTAAATCACGCATTTTTTTACAAAAGTATTTACTCTAGTCTATCATAACTATTTCTACCTAAAAGTTACATTTAAGAGTACAAGCAGTCATTTCCATCAATGTTATTTTTGTAGATACTTCTACGAACGGCAGTATAAGGAACCAACATGAAAGACACTGGTTCTTTTCTCAAACAATATTTATTGAAAAGATTGAATAAACCTTTACCAATACTGAATTAACCTTTACCAACATTGAATCAACCTTTCTTAATATGGACACATTCTACAACCATTATGTTTAGTCACCATCACCAAAATTTAAAATAATATCTGTGTACGAAAACCAAGTCAAAATCGTATTGCCATTTTTTCGATGTATACCTAAAACCAAGAATTTGTCGATTTTACGATAGCATTTGGTATTACCCATGATATATGTCTCGCTTTTCCTCAAGAAAATGCTGGTCGCCTTAATGCCTTTATTATTATTATTTTATTATTATTATTATTATTATTATTTATTGGAATTCTCTGATACATCTCATTAAATACATTGAACCTAGATAATATAATTTAGATACAACATATAAATACAAAAATTACACTAATAAATTTTGAATAGTAATGAAGATCATCAGGGCAAATTGGTAGTACCGAGCTTCGCTGAAGCCTAGGGTACTCCCTTTGCGGGTATCACTGCAGGTCAACCCAATTCTGAAAAGCAACGCCCTTTATGCTTTGCAACATTAGGTTGCAAAGCAAAGGAAAACTGCAGAAACCCCGTACAGCGTTGCGTACAGGTCAGTAAAAACACATGCAGACATTTATTAATAGACAATATACAAAGGAAGGTAAAGATAAAATATTAATATAGCAGTACGATAGCAGTAAATTTAGGATACTTTATGATAAAACTCTCCTCAAAATATTCGCGCTTCCCAAACCCGCAATTTCTTGAATTTCCCAGGGCGAAATTTTGCACGGCAACTCCTTGACATGTTTACTATAATTTAGAGTAACTGCTCCCAATGAACCTACAATCACCGGAATAATGTTTACTTTCATTCCCCACATACGTCCAACTTCTATTGAGGATCATATTTAAGTTGTTTTTCAAGCTCCTTCCTTACAACATTCGCATCAGCAGGTACCGAGATTTCTATGAACGTGCATACCTTCCTCTGGAAATCCTTTACCACGATATCTGGCTTATTAGCATCAAGCAATCTATCAGTGACAATAGGCATGTTCCATAATATGGTAATTTGATCATTACTCACAACAGGAGATGGAACGTGATCATACCACCGAGACACATCCATTGTTAAACCAAATAGTCGGGAACACAAATTGTAATGTATATATGTTCCCACCCTATCATGCCTAGCAATGTAATGCGACTCAGCTAAGACTGCACAAGCCGCTAACAAATGATAGACATGTTCCGGAGCCTGATGACACAGTCTACAACTCCCATCATGAGCAACTTTCATAATCTTCTGTTCATGATATCTGGTACGTATTGCCTGATCTTGCGCCCCTATGATAGAGGATTCCGTTTCAGCCTTAATATTTCCATGACAAAGCCAAGATAACGATCCTGACTTTGAAATACCATCACCCTCCACAATTCTTAAAAATTGGCCATGCATTGGCTTACTAACATAATCCTCTCTCATTTTCTGATTCATTTTATGTCGTACCCTTACTTTTGAACAAAACACTTAAATTGAAGTCTTTCCATTCTGAATTTTTATTATTGTAATAAATGTACCTAATGGTTTAGTACTGCAGTACGTAGGTATAATAAACTTCAAACACTAGTTCTCTTATTTTTTTTATGGTATCATGATAAGCTGAGAGTTATGCGGATTTTCCAGCTTTACGTTTAAAATAGGTACATTTACCCTAGATATAATTCCAGATTAGTGAGGCCTGGTGGTCTACACACTTAAATCTTAAGGACACCATGCATAAACTCATACAATTTCCATTAAAACCCACCAGTTCCGCTAACTACCTCTACGTGTCCAGTTTCCCCTTTTCGCCAGTTAATCCCGGATTTACAGTCTTAAATAAAACCTGCACCGAATCGTACAGTATTGCTAAGCATGCTCAATTAGCTATGGTGAGGATACACTAAGGCACGTTTCAACGAACTCTGCACAAAGGTTCGTAGATCAATTAACTGATATTTTAGTTTGCCGGACTGTACGAGGGTGAAGTGCATAGTGCAGCACGGCTCAGATAAAGTAAATTTGCTCTCCCAGCCGCGGTTTATGCGCAGATTATGTAGATTCAGCCCTGGGGAGCATCGGCGAACAGTCTAGCCCCCGAGTCTGTTGTTTTAGGTTTATCGACGTTAGAGCGATGGATTTTTTGTCCTGTTCGACTCCTGTCATAAGCATTACTCTGAAAGGTCGCAATTTCGCTGATGTCTTTTTCAGAATGTTATATATCGAGTATTGTTTGATCGTCTGGAATAATGTTGGAAGGATGTTGAGAATTAAATCCTTAAAGCTACAAATGTATAGATACGGGGTTGTTATAAGGAAAATACGATTAAAATAATTTAACATGACAATCTTACCATCAAAGACAATTATATTCTAGCATCTTTCGATATTGTCAACCTCTACACCAATATCCCCACAGTAGAGGCTCTGAGTGCTGTCGATAGGTTAATCACTTCATCTCATCTGAATGACGGACAAACGCAAGACATATCAACTTTACTTAGAACGATCTTAGAACAAAACTTCTTCAATTTTGATGGTAAAACGTTCAAGCTCGAGGATGGAGTCCCAGTGGGTTCGTCTTTGTCCCCCTTCCTGGCAAACGCATTCATCGATACGTTAAAGGAAAAGATTTTCAACTCCAAACAAAAAATAGTACAACATATAGTTTTTTAGAAGCGGTATATCGATGACGTAATTTGCATTTGGGGCAGGGGCACAGACCTCTCGCAGTCTTTCGCGATTTCATAAATAATTTCAATCCTAAGGTACAATTTACTTTGGACATGGAGAAAGACAGAACACTGAACTTCTTAGACATTTCCATTACAAGAAATCCGAGCACTGATATTTTAGAATTTGACATCTTCCGTAAACCCACTACTACAGACACAATAATACCCTATGACTCTAATCAATAATTTAATACGCTCTGCAACATCCCCATCTCCAATCAAAGTTTCAAAAAGGAAACAAATATAATAAAGAAAATTTAGAAAATAAACTGCTTCCGGGTTATGCCGTGTGTCAAGATTTGTTAATGCTGACGTTTCGCGAGCCATGTTGCTCGCTTCCTCAAAGCTAATTGAATACTGCAGTATGAATACTGCAGTACTCAGTATTCAATTAGCTTTGAGGAAGCGAGCAACATGGCTCGCGAAACGTCAGCATTAACAAATCTTGACACACGGCATAACCCGGAAGTAGTTTATTTTCTAAATGATTCTGGCCGTGAAAGCCTACATACTTACATAATAAAGAAAATCGCTAAAAACAATATACAGGGTCCTGCAGCTCAGCTCCCGTCTTCTGTAGCTCAGTTACTAATTAAGCTAAGAGTTTGACATTTTGCAAGCTTACCCTGTACGTCAAGGTACATTTCAAGAAATTATTTTTGGTTATACAGGCTGTCCCAAAAATGAGCAACGCCAACGTGATATATTTTTTTAAATTGCATGCTATATATTTTTTAGATATTTGGAAGCCTGTTATGGTTGCCTACATACAACCAAAATTTTATTGAAATCGGTTGAGTGACTGCAGCGCAAAAAAATAAAAACAAAAAAAAATTGATTTTGCATCGTTGGCCTTAAAAATCAATAAAAACCACAAATTGCACCTCGTTAATAAAATTTTGCACCCTTACCGCTATAGGTAAATTTTTAAGTAAATTTGGCAATTGAACAACTACTTAATTAAGTACACTCAAATCTAAAATACTTCTCTGTGTTATATTTTATGAAATAAAGTGTTTTTCAACGCCACGTACGATATTTATTACCTACAATTGCCGTTGGAAACGATGAAAAATGAGCTTTTGGCGAATAACTTTTAAAATATTGGGAATTGTGATGGGATTGTATTTAGAAACAATGTTTATTTTTTAATTCTGCATCGTTTCAACTAAAGAAATGTAACGCTTTGAAGTTTGACAAGTTTGACACTAGATTTTGGTCATCATGTATAATTTGGATCAATGACACTTGGTTAACGAGACTACTAGATCTAACTTAATAAGGACGTCGCAAAATTTTATTAACGAGGTGCAATTTGTGGTTTTTATTGATTTTTAAAGCCAACGATGCAAAATCAATTTTCTTTTGATTTTATTTTTTTGCGCTGCAGTCACTCAACCGATTTCAATAAAATTTTGGTGGTATGTAGGCAACCATAACAGGCTTCCAAATGTGTAAAAAAATATATAGCATGCAATTTAAAAAAATATATCACGTTGACGTTGTACACTTGTACAGTTTTGGGACACCCTATATAATCAAAAATAATTTCTTGAAATGTACCTTGAAGTACAGGGTAAGCTTGCAAAATGTCAAACTCAGCTTAATTAGTAACTGAGCTACAGAAGACGGGAGCTGAGCTGCAGGACCCTGTATATAATCCAAATTTGATAGATACAATGATAATAAGGAAGAAACAAAAAAATATTCACAACAATACTTTGAAGGGAGATGGTGTGGAGAAAGAACAGAACTATAAATGTATAAATTATACCCCACATTTTAATCTTAACCCGATAAGGAATATATTTAGAACTAACAACATTAATATGTCATTCAAGACCAATGCAACAATTAAAACTATATTTTCAAACAATAAAGACAAAACGGACTTCTTTAAAAATAGTGGGGTCTATAAACTTTCCTGTTCAGATTGCAATGCAGTTTATGTGGGCGAGACCGGTCGAAATTTTAACATTAGAATAAAGGAACATCGTAGAGATGTGACCATATCGGAATTCGGAACACGGTTCTTTGACAATGGACACAAGTTCGATACCAACAACGCTAGACTGCTCTACAAACGTAATAAATACTCGAAAATCAAAATTCTAGAGGCATATGAGATCGAAAAGAGCATCAAAGATCAAACTGTGCGCTGTCTTAACAAACAGAATGACCTGTTTTATAAACCACTCTTCAAATTACTAGTGTGATTTGTGAAGTCAACGTAGTTGAAACGAACAGCCCTTCAATTGGAAATATTGCCGCGTCCTCAAACTGGCCATGAATACCTTTGCGCACGGTTCACATTTATAAATTTTATCACACACGGGTATACCCGTGGTGTCTTCACTCTTATACTTTGTACGAATTGAGTTGGTAGTTTTTCCTTGGTGCCTGGGAAAAATATATTTATAACCAGGGCTGCGGAGTCGGTAAAACAATTCTCGACTCCGACTCCGACTCCGACTCCAGATATTTTCGTGGTCCGACTCCGACTCCAGAAAAATTGCATACAAAAATATTTTCAAATAATTCTGTGTAATAAAATTCTTACATGTAAATAATCACAAATTCGACATAGAATAATACAACCGAGCAATATTAAACTTGCTATGAAAACAAAAATACTACCAGGAAAAAAAAAACAAATTTAATACATTAAAAATCTGTTCGAGTATTGTGATTGTATTAAACATATGGCTTGTGCATATCAAATTACTCACAAACAAATGCTGATTCTATAGGAAAAACAGAAGTTTTATTTGTTTCCATAGAATTTGTTGGCAAAAATATATAAACTGACAATCTAAATGTAAATAAAAACGACCTATAATTAATAGTAAATGTGAGATTCCATTTGATCGAGATCGGTCGTATCTGCATTAAAATAAAACTAGTTAGCCAGGATTTGACAGATATTTTGATACCATTGACAGTAGGTATTGTCAAAACATCAGCGCTTGACACTACCTACTGTCATAAGAATGAAAATATCTGTCAAATCCTGGCTACTAGTTTTATATTAATGCAGACACGACCGATCTCGATCAAATAGAATTCGCTCATACAGCTAAACTATTATTTTACAAAAAAAAAGTGTCAGACATCAATTATACAAAAATTCCTCTACTTGAATATATTATTTAATTATTTTGACGAAATCACAGAAATGGTGGCTCATTTGCAAAATCGTTGAAAAATGCTAAGAGGAAATCCTCAGTTCCTTTGGACACTTTTGAAAAAAAATAATAAATAGTCGTATAGCATGAGGGATTTTTTTCGATAGTGAACGTATAAGAAAAAATAGAACCAAAAATACATAGACAAAAATCCTGTACTCGATTTCAGCGAGCATGCAATAAAAATTTCCACTATCAAATAACTAATATACAATTGAAAGTCGTTAATATTCGTTGGAATTTATTCAATAAATTGTCGAGGGATGATATTTAAAACTTAAATTGGTATGGAGAACAGTCCACAAACAAAAATATACGTAATTTGTTAGACAAGGAAACAACGCGTAGTCTGGAAACGCGCTTTCACTCCGAAACAGACAGAGAGAAAAGTGGTGGTACTCGAAATTACAGATGCGTGGTGGGGCGGCATTCCTGACCGAACGCGGACACGATGTGAAAAAACGGTTTCAAAACGAAATTACGAACCAGAATATTGCGGCTGTGGCTTAGTTAGTGTTAATCTCAACCAACAGACCGATAATTTGTTTATAAATGATCTAAATCAAACGCGAAATATCGGTGAAAGTAGGAACAATGTGACTGATTAGTGATATTATGTCGGACTTTTAGTGCATTTTTGCGATTTTCTGGAAACTATCATGCGGGACTGCGTAGCTGTACGGAAGTAGGTTTGTTTTGGTTATGTTTATGACTTTGTCGACTTTGTTATGTGGGGTTATGTTTCTTAATTAGGCGTGGACGGAATTATTGTGCAATGGAATTCAAGATCGGCATCAACGATGGATAGAAAAGGTCAGATTTATATGTTTTAGTTATTTTTAAGACTGCGAATGGGGTTAATTAAGGAACACAAGCATTTTGGAGTATTTATAAAGAATAACGAATAGTATAAAACTCGAAATGACCAACCTACCGGTGATAGCATAAATAATACTTGTGTAAAATAGGAGCATATTCCATTTTATAAATAAAATTGATGTAATATAATATACATATTTATTTATGGACATATTCCGTTAATATTTTTGTCGACCACAAATAAAAATGTTATTTATAAAATGTAATTTCTTTGTTGATTCAAAATATCAGTATTAATTCTCATTAGAGCACATACAAATCGTCACGACTTTGTCCATTTAACCGAATTTCTATCTCTAATAATAACAAAAGCACACATAAGACACAGTGTACCTAAATAAAATTCATTCTAATAAAAACAAAACTAAGCACAATATACTTTTATAAAATTTTTGTGAGGGCAGAATTATTTTGAAAGCTGAAAATAATCATAATTATGGCTACAGGTATAACTTCTGAATAACTGATACTACATTGAACTACGGGTCTACTTCTCAATGTCATTTTAACTCTTTTGTTCAATTTTCTTTTTCAAATTTCTGACAGATTACTTTTGTTAATCGTTTTCACTTTCGTTTGAAAAGTGTGTTTTGTAATTTGATTATTTACATAAGTATGTAGGTAGGTACTTTGTAAAAGACCTAATAGAATATTAGGTTTTATTTGTTTACTGAGGCAACGGCCATCTCGCATGTTTTTTTTTTCTACAATAATTAAACCTGGACTCAGAATCGGAGTCGGTACATTTTATCCGACTTCGACTCCGACTCCGACTCCCCTGAAATTTGTCTGAACTCCGACTCCGACCCCACGACTCCGACTCCGCAGCCCTGTTTATAACGAATTATATAGTTATATGTTTGTTCGTGACCTATGTATGTAATCTCAGCATTTGACGATATGAAAGTTTTTTTTTTTAATTATTTTATGTTAATTATGTAATGATTGATTTCAACTATCCGTAGCGCCTGAAGAAGTGTCTAGAATTACACGAAACATGTAGCGACAATTGAATAAACAGATAATAAGGAAAACGCGTCGAATTTTATTATAATTTAACATAGTTTTTATCGGAGTTCTGTTAAGTAAATTATCCAATATATGGGGACACTTATTAAATTAACAATTTCAAATAACATAAAGGAATCTGAAACATATATGAAATATCTGAAAAGAGCCATTACCAAGAACTTAGAATTTCTGTAGCTTCACCCATAAGTCTAACTGGGACCGATACAATTTAAAATTGAGCACATTAAACGAATGGGTATCGATATTTCTTCTCGCAGGACCTCAATATAAGACATTATTTGGAAAATCGCAGAACCAGCAGTGCTTTGCGGATCTTGAGCGATATTATTTTTCGTAGTTTATATAAACTTTTACGTAGCGATCCTTTGGGGCTCTGTGTATATATGTGCGTTTTGCTCTTGCTGCGGTCGCCAGAATCCTTTTGGTCCCATAGGTAGTTTACGACCTGCAACGTACATATCCGCTCGCCATGGGAAATCCTTCGCTTTCCAAACTAGTACAAACTAGTCTAGACAAAGTTTTAACTGCTTAATGCTTGTGAACGGTGTTAAAATGGTTACATAGATAATTTGTTAATTCAATTTGTAGCTACACTGAATGCAATGTAATAATAACAATATGAAATCGTAATAAATTCGCTAATCTAAGGTTTAATGATAGCATTACTTTTTAGTAATAGTAACAATATTTCCAGCAATATTTGTAGATAATTTAAACCTCTACAGCCCGGGTTTTGAATGTATTGTAGGATGTTACAACATTGTTTCTGCTTTAGCTTGATTATCTGACTTTCTGACTGCAGCAGTTGAATTAGAAACTATTGACATAAATAAGTAGGTACTGCGTGTTATTTATACTTTATACTTTAAGACAACTCATGTTTATTTCATTAATGACATATATGGTCTATTTTTATTTATTTGGGAAATTGATTGAAAGGTAATGGAAAATAAAACATAGAATGCTAAAATAATTATACTATATTTTAACTAGTAAGAAAATTATCTTCAGCCGTGCTGAAGTTATAATATAAAAATAAAAAAAGGTAACCGAACTTCAAATCAATTACTTCAAAATTATGGCAGTTATCGTGTACACAGACGGAGATACAGACGGACATTGTGGCAAACTCAATATAACCTCACCACAGTAAATGTGGGGGGTATCAGAATAATTAAATTAATTATGTGGTAATTTAGCCAAGATGTTAAAATGTTCCTGTTTTGTCCGGTTGTTTTTTTCGCAAAATCCAAACATGTTCGGTTACTGTAATTTTCTAAATTAAATTTACCTCAACCAGACCAAATGAGATATTTTCAGAAAACTAATTTTGGGCACTATGTTTTTAAGATTGCCATGCTAATCCAAAATACCAAGTTTCAAAACTCATCTATTTCTGATATCTGGAAAAAGTATCTCAAATACTATAATGTGAACAACATGGGACTAACATGACAAACAACATTACCAATCAGAATACGACATTCTCAAAATATGAGATTAGCACTGAGAATACTCTAGAGGTTTTGGAATTATGTTAAATAAACAGCGAACAATGTTATCCTCCAACATTGGAAAAACACCACAGAACGAATTTTCCAGCAGGCTACAGCTTATAAAGCGCTCCTGTGGGATGGAAGGAATAACGAAACCCATTCACTTAATGGGTCCGATTTTAAATGGTATCGGCCCAGTCAGTTTCGCGCGAGAGAAAACACAAAAAAGAAGAAACAACGAGCAAATTGTGTTCACTCCCGGCCTAGCTTATTTCCATTCCTATCGGCTCTGTCTGCTTGGAAAATACCACCGTAATTGAATCGGGCCATTCGGTTAACGAAATGCGTAGTATGTTTTTTTTTCAGCTTTAATACGTTTAAGGGTTGTTGAGCAATCTCGCCCCCTGGAAATATTATACCGGTACCCTTGGAATGTCGGTCGGTTAATTTGGTAATGCGTTTTCAGTTTTTTTTCTTTCATTTCTTTTGCGATGCTTTATCCAATGACGCTCGTTCCTGGCTGCTGCCGTATTTAAATTTAATTCTAGATATCAACGAATCGGAAGATATAAGGTAATGGGGGAACTACCGAGGTATTGGTATATAATTGCAATTGGAGTTGAGTGCTGTAATTTTGCTCGAGTAATTTTATGCTATACTAGGGGTTCTCGCGGATTTATTCGCGTGGATTTTGGAATATGGTACAAATGTTTCATAGGAATAGTATTTCTTGACGATTTTGTACCTAAAGATGGAAATAGCCCAAGAGAAGCAACATTACTTTATTGGGTAGAAAAATTTAAATTTAAATTTTGATCACATAACATCATCTCATTTTGTAAAAATCTGATGTGGCCAGGCACATGACTTTATCATACTATATATAAAATTAATAGTTTAGCTGCATGAGATTCTATTTCATCGAGATCGGCCATGTCTGCATTAAAATAAAACTAGTAGAACTAGACAGCTGTGTCTATTAAGGCTGCGCTCGGATATTCTACTCCGTTAACACCGGGTACACCGTCCAAATGACACTTGCGTCTTATTGGGTGTAAAAAGTGTAATACAATATCCGAACGCAGCTTAAATTGACAGAAATTATTGTCAAAACATTAGCGTTTGACACTATGACAGCAGGTGTCATTAGAATCAAAAAATCTGACAAATCCTGGCTACTAGTTTCAATGCAGTACGAGCGATCTCGATGAAATAGAATTTGCTCATGCAGCTAAACTATTGATTGTACCAAAAAATGTCATAGTCATAAATTATTCAGAATTTCCTTATGTTTAATTTATTATTTAACTATTTTGACGACATTACACAAATAGCGGCTCATTTGCAAAATCGTCGAAAAATGCTAAGACTAAACCTCCAGTTTCTTTGGACCCTTTTCAACAGAAAGCTTTTCAGCTCTAAGTTTGGTTATGAAACTTCTAAATATGAAGTTTCGTCGCGATACCTTTAGTAGTTTCTCCGGAATCGTCGCCACAAAAAACGGGTACACACACACATACACACACACACACACACACACACACACACACACACAGACATTTTTTTATACCTTGGTCAAAAATGTTCAGGAGACCCAAAAAGACATATTTCCGCTAAAATCTCAAAATTTTTTTTTGGCATGATTACAATACTTTACATACTGCGTATGATAAAGTAAAAAAAGGATTAATTTTTTTAAATTTTATAAATTTATTTTTTCCGGGCATTAGTGAACAAATTGCTCATTAAACAAGATATATGAAAATTGGTACTGGTGGTTCTGTTATAATAAGAGAGTAATATGCAGCTAAAAACAAAACAGGAGAACATTTTTTTAACACCAATATTATTATTTTCAGGACTTATTATTAGTTTCAGTACATGCTCTTGTATGTTATTCTCTATCAGTAATCTCTGTCTTGCCAGCATACAAAAATTAAACAAAAAGAAAGAAAAACAATATAAAAAATTTATTCAGACTACTCAAAAGTACAGAACCTGTCAAGAAAGAAATAATAACTCATTATTATCAAAATATTCACACATAAGAAATCATCTGTAAAAACACTTCTGTTAGATGGAATCTTTTCTTGACATCCACGATTATTGAGATATTGGTACGTTCATGAAAACCATCACCACCCTTTTCTTATCCCACTATCTGTATTATAGGGAAATTATCAAATAAGCGTTTCTTTTTGTTTAAAAGAGAATTATAAATACCAATCACGCCTGTAACAGTTTTAGAGGCATAGATATCTGAATAGGTCGGAAAACAACAATTTTTATTCATGAATAAAATAAATCATTGGATTTCATAAGTTTGAATCATAAACAATCATAAAGTTTCTATTTGAGTCAATTGGGATCCTAGTAGTAAGATTACTTGGTATTTGGTATTTAGTTGGTATTTTCGATTAGAGCAAGACCTACATACGTTCCACCACGTGAAGGTGGCTACACGCTGGATAATACATTTTTTTTGTGCGAATTACTGTTCTAACTGCTCTGCGTCAAATCATTTAACATTGGATATCTGGTGACAATTCCATGGTATGATAGGGTATATTGCCAATAGGTGCAGCAACATTTCAACATGATGAGACATTTTCTGTTCCTCATTAAATCGAGAATGGAAAAAACGTAAACAACTCATCGATTGGTATATTATAAAAGAACATGGATCCGGATGCGGTGGGGAGGGGGATTTGTAACATGAAACAAATATTCTAGGTCTAGGTCTAAGTTGTAAATATAAAAGTCTGAAGCATATGCTTACAATAAGGAAGTATTTACTCTAATATATTGAGCATTAAGTATATACTCCTTTTTATTCATATCACCAATTATCTCCAAATCCTGCCTGGTGTCCTTTGAAGTTTGCAAATTACCAAACATTCATTTGCTTATAGCTATTGTTTTCTCTTGAGTAATGAAATGATAATAGTTATATACAGAGAGGGTATAAATTATGGAAACATGAGAAAATCTCTGAGACGGATTGTTATTTTAAAAAACTCTTGAACACGATGATTTTTAGTTAGGAAAATATAAATTTTTCTAAAAAGTTTAATTTTCGACCATCAATTGTTACTGAGTTATGACGTCATTAACACTTTTTTTTAATTGCAACCCCAATTTGTTCTTACTTATTTTGGTAGATTATTTAATTGTCTAAATGGCATCGGAAATATGTTATGGCCTTATATAAGAAAATTTTCGATAAAACAATTATTGAAAATTGTAAAAAAAATATCTTTTGTGATTGAATATGAAATTGCGTTTTGGATCCAATTAATTGCCCTGAAAACGAGTCTGGGCTCCAAAATTTTCTATCTCACAAGGTTTTCGAAATAAGTGTCAAAAGACGCTATTTTAGTAATTGTTACAAATATATACCAGTTGAACCCATAATCCTAGAAACCTCAAAATGGTCTCACAGTAAACTCTAATCTTTGCACTCTTACCTGTAATCCTAAAATATTGATCCTAAATGTTTTTGAAGCATTTACAGCTATTCTTGAAGTGGGGTGCGGACGGCTCCATAAAATAAACGTCAAAAAACGCAATAACTTGACGTGATATGCAACTTTTGCTCTCAGATTCGCATTCAGCGCTAATAAATCAATCGAAAACGTCTATTCCCTTTCCATAAACAAACAAAAGTTATCAATATTACCCAAATTTTTAATTGCCATTAAGACAATTAAAAGATCTTTCAATATCAGTACAACAAATATGGTGATGGCATTTAAATAAAGTGGCGATGACGTCATTATTTGAAAATAATTAAATCGCCGAGTTCGATATCAGTACAAGTCCTTAGTAAATCCTATGGTCATGTACTGCTTTCGAACTCGGCGATTCAATTGAAGGTCAATCAGAAATCAAATGTATCCGTGGTTGTTTGCAAGTAACAAGCCGTTTCAGAGATTCTGTCATGTTTACATACTTTACGTGCTCACTGTATCTACCTATTTAAAGATGGAATTATTCTATACGCAGTACACGTAGGTTGCAAGTACATGTTTTAATAGTTGTGTACTACGCCCGAATTGCTTTTGTGGTTTTATTTAGCACGCTATATATTCCATCTGAAAGAAATAACCGAAGTAACATATATCAACACCGTCCTGACATGAAAACCATCGTGACTGCGTCATTTTCGCCAAAATTCGCTCGAACGACTTGACGAAAGCTCATATAACTGGGAAAAAAGTTGCCACCTTTTTCCATTCACGTGCCTATCTCGTTATCTTGTATTGAGGCAATAAGCACTTCAGGTATAGCTGCGCCAGATATCGTCGAATTCCTATTTCAGGAATCGTTATCCGTAAATATCGAGATACCAACTGGAGAAAAAAAAAGATTCATGACCCAATAACCAATATTCCCCCCGAATTCTCGCAGAGTTATGAAGCACTCTCGATTTGGTCGGTTGTACGTGTCTCGTTCGAGTTTATTAATTCTCGGCAGAGAGAGGGAGAGAATTAAGGTCCTTTCAATTAATCTTCCACGTAATTACCGGGCATTTGTAATGCAAAGACCTCAAGGGCGTTACTGACGGAAAACCGGGAATACCGGGGAAATTTGGAAAACAAATTACGTTTCAGGCTACCTGAACCGTCTTCATCTTAATTGGCTTATGTTTTTACCGGTTCCTCAATTGAATATTTTAGGAAATTATGTCGTTTAAGAAATTTTAAAATTTTGCGAGACGTTTGCATATTAAATTAACGTCTTGAATGCTTAATTAGGACTAGAAACAATATGAGAAATATATTTCTGAAAACGTCTCCACTTTTACTTATACAACAAGTATATTGTGTTATAGGTCGCAGACTATTGCATTTATTAAAATAGTGATTCATCGATTTCAGTACCTAACAGAATATTTTTGGGCGTGAACATTAAAAGAATAATACAATTGAATCGCTTATTATTAAAAAGAACCAAGTCATTTTAAGTATTGGAGAAATGAGAAAAAGCCTTCTAACTTCAAAATTTAATCTTTTTTTCATAAATTTGTGTTTCAATTTGATTAATTAACAGTATACCAAGGACTGTTTTTAAGTAATGCTAATTTATTTGTTTTTTCTGATCCAAAAACAATTTTTGAAATAATCTCACATAGGCCCTTTTAATAATAAACAAAAATAAAACAAATAATTTCTATTATGACCTTTATAAAACATGTGTTACATGTCATCTTCTACTACACCTTTTCTCTTTCTAGATTTTTTATCCCAGGTGTCGATTATTTTTTGGTAAAATGGAATATTATCATCATCTACCCATTTAATCATCTGTTTTAGATGCTGAATTTTTGTGTCCAGTATTGGAATTTTATCTTCAATGTAGGCTCAAATGTTGTTAGAAGCAAGGAAATCGAAAAAAAAATATTGACCTAATGATCTAAGTCAGCGTACAAGTCAAAGTCACTCCAGGGACTACTCGAACGAAGTACCCTGATTATTGGAGGAAAAACATTTTTCCGACACAATGATACCAAATTCTTGATGTTTTGCTGATAATTGTAGCGTGAAAATGACGTTTAAAGATACTTACTTCGAGTAGTCCATTGAGTGACTTTGACGTACGCTAACTTTGATCATTAGGTCAATATTTTTTTTCGATGTTTACGTGTTCAGAATGTCATCCTGATTGAAAATATCACACACAGAATATAGGGTGCTATTTAAAATTTCAATGATTACATCATTTCCGGAAAAACCTGAAGTCATATTAACCTCAAGAGTATTCCAAAGAATGGCATTTTTGTCTATTAACACTTTCCCACATTTCATTCGTCCAGCTTTACAAACAAACAAAAATAAACGGGAGTACCTATGGCGTGGGTCACCCAGTATAGCCTACTGCTATTCAAACTGTTATTGAAATGAGCCTGTAATTTTAAAAGGTACTTAGTCATTCACCTATATCGCTTGAGTGAGAAGCAATGTATATCTCAAAATGGCCAAAAAGGACTTAGTTCCTTTTAATAATAAGCGATTCAATTACTAATCTCCTCAATTTTAAATTAAGTGATTTTAGATGGTACGCCAAATCTCAGGGCCACAGACATCAAATTTATCTCAAGGATTAAAGAAATGTGCTCATTATCCCTTGCCACAAGGTGCTGAACATCGCAAATGAGTGGAACCTAATGATAACAAAATCTAGTTTTTGAAAAAATTAGCGAGAAAACTCATTCTCAAATACTAGACACTATTTAGAACTTCAACGTTCAGATTCAGGATTTACGGAAATTCTACGTATACCAGAAATAGTTTTCACTTGTTCCATTTGGTTCATTGTTGTTGAATGATTATTTTTATTTGACAATAACTGCTAGTAACTGTAGTAATAAATAAGCTTTCTTTTTATCTTTTTTAATATAAACATATTAATCTTATTCTCGATTTTAAGACCCATAAGGCACGAGTTAATATGTATTATTTTGTTTGATCTCAGATTTCACAAGAATTAAGTTTTAAGGAGGATACTGCATAAAAATTGAAAAGAAAACTTGTCTAAAAAGAAAAATGGACCAATCATACCTAAAATTACCCAACGATGTGTAGCCCCGTATCTACAATTATGGGATTTTTGTTGATTAATTATTGTGAAATGTTAAATGATCTTTCGGTCAAACTTTGTATTTGTTCTTTTGTATAGTTTGCAACAACCTTTTCAAATACTTCCTTTTCACTGTTTGACAATTAGAAACAATACTCTACACAAATATTCTAAAATGTGCTTTTCTAAATCGCAAAATACTTGGAAAGTATTAAACCAATAATCCAAACTGAAACTCAGGATTTTTCTATTTTTTATGTTCAACACAGTCATTACAAAGAAAAAGGTTTCCTTAAAATATAAAAATACGCTAATTACTTTTCCGATATCAAGCTGAAATTTGGGATATTTATAAAGCTTATTACTCGCATATATTCCAAATTTCAGAATCTAAACAACGTATGTCGGTTTGCGACCATGGCAACCGTACAGAGGCGTCTTGACGTGTGAGCAATAACGGCAAAATGTCCAAGAAAAATGTACAATTTGATGGAACGAAGCCCTTGTCGCGCTAGCCCTCACAGTTTTCCGGATTTTTATTGCTTTCCCGTGTTGCATAGTCCATCAAAAAAAAACGCTGTAAAAATTTCATATCCATGATATGAAATCACACGCTAGAATTTTGAAACTACGAAACACTCCCGGTATACTACGGTAATGGCACAACTGTTCACAACAGGTCTGATTTTAAAATTAATTGTTTTTTAAATAAAAAGTTATTGAGGTGTATAATTTTGCACACTGAACGGTGTTGTTTCGAATTCAATCGCTGTATCTGGCTTCTCATGCATGTAGACTATATCGACAGAAACACACATTTAAATATATAACACAAAAACTGATAATATGTATATTCTATTTCTATCAGGTTAGTACTGTACAGTTTTAATTGACCGAAATGTAGGCTATTCCATTGAGAAACATAACTTTGTGTTGTTACAATCTAATATAACATGAAAATATAGGTTACATTATTTAAAAATATACACAATCTATGATATATTGATCCCCTTACAAAAGACACACAACAAGCCCTAATTCCGAGTGACTCGCGACTTCCTAGACTGTATAGTTTACCTAAGATCCACAAACCTAATATTCCGCTACGTCCTATAGTCAACTCAATTGCCAGTCCCATACATGCTCTTTCCAAGTTTCTTGCCAACATCCAATACAAATATACCGGTAACACGGACTCCTTCATCCTCAATTCCCAACATTTTGTGCAAAGAATCCAAAACCTGTCCCTGGTTCCTCAAGACCTCCTGTTAAATTTCGACGTTGAGACCTTATTTTCCAGGGTTCGAATCCAGGATACCATCACCATAGCTACCCAACTCTTTACATCTGATAACCAACCTTCCTGTTATGCTGACATGGTAGGTGCCTGTCTATCTTCCACTTCCGAGGTAAATGTTGCCAACATTTTCATGGAGGCATTTGAACAACAAATCCTTGAGTCACTCAACCTTAAGCCCAAATGTTGGTTCAGATACGTGGACGACCTTCGCAATTTGGCCACATGGACGGCAATCGTTAAACAATTTCCTCGACTGCCTCAACCAGCAATACCGAGACATACGCTTCACTATGGATGTGGAAACAGATGGCTCTCTCCCTTTCCTCGACGTCCTAGTTACTCGTACTCCATCCGTAACCCTTGAACATACCGTGTATAAGAAACCCACCCACACCGACAGATACCTCAATGCCAATTAGCCACCTCGCTTAGAAACAAGCAGTGATCAACACTCTTGTGAAAAGAGCAATTTCTATAACCCACCCCACATACATAAAAAAAAAACTTGACCACTTAACCAAAGTCCTATCCCAAAACAACTATCCCAAGTCTACTTGAATGGTCCCTTGACCATTTCCCGACACCTAAACCCAACCGATAACACACCTCATCAGCATCACGACGCGACGTCTCTGTTGCGACGCATTCTCCGCAAGTACAACATAAAACCGATATTCAAACCCCTTTCCAAACTATCGGACTTACTTCCTTCTACTGAGGACAAAATCCCTCCTCTTCTTTCTCCTAGTGTGTACTGGATTAAATGTGCTTGTGGAAGAGTCTTTATTGGCGAGACGAAGCGATCAGTTAGCGTCCGAGTATCTGAGCACGAGCGCTGCACTAGATTGCAACAAATCGCTAGTTCAGCTGTCGCTGAAGAATCAATAGAAATCCTAAAACACTCCTCCAATATCAATAGAGACGATGGTTTTCAGTTACATGAGGCCTGGCCAACCGAACCGGTTTCGCCTATTTCTTTACATAAAGAGTATGGCCAGGCCTGAGTTGCATCATACCTGGAAATCAAAGAAAATAGAGTATAGTTAGAAATGCTAACTTCACGTTAAAATATCGCAACACGAAAAGAGAGAGAAAGATAGATTAACATTAACTGAGCAACCTACCGTCAGGGTGCGCTCGAGGCAAAATGCGGGAAATTTAAACCTGTGGTATACATACGTACCATACATAACTACTTTAAATTTTATTCTATTTTTGTTTGTTTAGTACTAAACAAACAATTTAAACCATAAAACATTACACAAGTTTCGGAATAAAACAAGAAACATTTTAGAGTATTATTTATTAATATCATGAAATAAATACAAAATACATTATAATATAAGAAAATAAATACAAACTACATTATAATAGAATAAAATAAATACAAAATACATAATAATATAATAAAACAAATAAAATATTCTTTAATGAACAAAATAAACATTATAATAAACTAAAATAAATAAATTATTCTGTTTTTAACAAAAATAACAAATAAAATGAACATTCTACGTTCCAGAGATACATATGCCATTCTAGCGAAAAAGCAATGGAGCTTATAAAAATATTTAAAAATATACTCACCCGATAACTAATATATCTACTAAATGAAACTTCGTTGCTGATGATGATTATATATCGTTATATATCGTGATTTGCATCGTCTGATATAATATTTCCGTATTGTCGTCATTATTAACCAGTGTAGCAATCATATCTGTATATTGTTCTCAACATTAAAAAAGAAACCTCACCAAGCGCTCGTGAACAAACACGAAGTTTGTCCCCACGAAAATTCTGCAAGAGTGCCCCTGAATTGTAAAAGCCACCTGTCCTGATATTAAGTTTGTAAATGTGTTCCGGTTAGTTGAATTGATGTGGCACTGAAGACGGGATGACACCAGAAATCTAGATATGCCAAAAATCAATAAATAAATATTAATCAACAGCCACGAAGTTTCATTTATTTAATTACGTTGATGAAAAATAGAGTCATTCCAGCCCTCGCCGAATTAGTATATCTACATTCTTAACCTAAAGTGCTTCCGCTTCCTTTCCTCTTAACCCGCATCAGCTATCTCGTCACTTGTCCCTTTGTGTAAACAATGATCCTAAAAGCAAGTAGTAATTTATACAAGAGTATTAAATATGTAATTTGATTCACACCATAGCTTTTGAACGAAACTGACCCGCACAACTCTGCAAATCACTGCAAATTATGACGCTTGTTATGTTAGGTTATGGCGGGACCGCACTTATGAGAGGTTAGCTATGGTTAGTTACCTAGTTACAAATGCCTAGTGCTATTTGGCTAACTTCACGTTAGAAAATTTTACGCAAGCTCCCTCTGACGGTAGGTTGGCAAACAAACGCAAAATGACGTCACCGTGTTTCCAAATCGGCCATTTAAACTTTCACCCGGGTGCTGGAAATCAGTCTTGTCCCAACCGCTTCTACCTGTTGGCCCAGTACCTCCTAACCCTACCCCTTCCACTACGATACCCCCACTCCAAACACCATCTGGTGGCACCACGCCACTCATAAATAAAGACCCTTCCCAACAACAAGTCCTGAAGATGCCTCTTGCAACAGAGCGCGAAATATCAACTGCTTCAAAGTCCTCATTAGTCCTACAGTTTTGTTGATGTCAGTTTTGCGTGTCAGTATTCGTTTATGCTGGTTTTTAACATTTGTCATTTTTGCATTTAATTTTCTATACTCATTTATCCCTTAATTTCTTATATACCACGGACGTAGCTTTAAAAGCGCGAATTATTTAGTGTGGACACTGGCCGCTATAAATAAATGAACACCCACTATAATCATTAATATGTTTTAATGATATTTTCAGGAGATATGCGTTTTGTTCGTATTGTTCGTACAGACGTCTTGTTGCTCGTCTATCTGGCAGTCTGTCTGTCTGTGTAATCGTGCCAATACTAACACCATTCTAACACTAATAAAGTGTCGACCATCCTTTTTTAAATTTTTCATTTCCATTCTCTTTTCTTTTTCATTTTATCTTTTCATTTACTTAGTGTTCATTTATTTATGACTGCCAGTTCCTAAATATTGAATATTTCTCATTTAGTCTGATATGGTTTCGTGGTTCCTCTTCGGTTATTTATTTTATAATATTTGTCTTTTTTGTAATTATTTTGTGCAATTGGTGTGATGTGGGCTGTATTTTTTGCTTTCTATTGTGTTGAAAATATGTTGTGAGTGTTATAACCGCCTTTATTAAACGTGGTCCAAGTTCAAACCATGGTACACTTATATTTGAATTAAGTGATTTAAGAAAAAAACTTTATTTTGTTTGTGTAATTTTCTTGAGACAGAGATCGTTTGGATATTTAAAAACAAATGCGTATTTTATGTGAGTCACGCATTTTGTTCTTCTAATTGTAAAGAAATAATGTGTACACACACCGGTATAGTCCTATTTTAAGGTTTTTACAAACCTGTAATCGTAAACAAGCATCGTGGCTTCGAGTAAAAGTATTTTACACTCTCCGCCATTACCGACGTTTACGACGTGTTAAATGCTGAGACTGACAAGCAGAAATTGGCCCGATAAAAACCAAGCCTTAATTAATTTCAACCATAACACCTAACGTCTAGCCGAAAAATACACCACAATAACAATTTCGGCTTGCCGAATTTTTATGACGCAAAAACGGGCGAAACGTAATATAATACAATAGAGTTTAGTTTTTTGGCTGTTCTTTACGTGCCGTAAAATGCGAATCTTTACTCTTTACTGCCGTAAAGCATGCAAGGAGTGGCCTTTTTATTATTAATCTCGCTGGAAGGGCTTTACGTGGGTCGGAATTTTATATTTGAGGTCGGACACTATTATTACACTTTTATTTAGCAATGTCGGGGTGTTTTTTTTTATTCGTGAAATATTAGCGTTTAAAGATTTCCCAAAAGACACACAAGATGTCAAATGTTGCTTGTCTTTCTCTGTTTCGTGTAAAGTATAGTTTATGATAAATAGGACAGGGGCCTACGTTTTATACAACAAATTTCAACTTAATTTTTAACATAATTAAATGAAGTAAACTTGAAACTATATTAAATAGTGAAAAGATTACTGAAGTTTTAAAAAGGTTGTTTCAAATTGTAAAAAAAAGTTTAAAGCTCCCTTCTCGGACCCCCAAAACGCGAAAATAACGCACGTCATTATTATTGCACCAATCGTAAAATGATCACTATCATTCGATTCTGAAGGTCCTTATGCAACTGCCATCAGTATTTATGCAAATTACAATTATAGAAATGCTTTCCGATGGCAGTTGCGTCTGATTATTGTCTGCTGTAATACATTATAAAATATAAATAATGTTAACTATAAGAGCACATGTTATTTTCTTCTGAACTTCTTTAGACTTGCACTCTGGAGTATTGTAGTGCGTGATTGTAGTGATTTGGAAACCATGTTTACAATAGCGACGATTGTGAAAGTACTATATCATCGACTAAAAAACTCAAACACAGTCCAGTTTGAATATTTTTACAAGCAGAAATAAATGTTCAAGCAGTACATTTATTTCTTTAGGTTATACCAGACGTCAAATGTAATAAATGAAATAAAAAATGAAATAAATGAAATAAAAACAGACATGGTTATAGTAGCGCCATCTACAACTGATGATTTTATTATTTTGAAGCTTTGGAGAGAATTTCACTACAGTTCGCTATTTGAATTGGCACGGGAGCCTTAATTACTCAATTTTGTTAACATATTTTATTTTAACTAGAAATAAATATACGGACATACCGTACATACGGACTGACCATAATAACAATAATCAATGTATAAAGGTGATATAGAGGCGGGATGTAAATTTTAAATAAATTAAAAATTACAGCAAAAACCTGGATTTGAAACAGGATCCTAATTTTTATTTTATTTAAAATTTTCATCCCGCCTGTATATCGCCATTATACATGGATATTTTATTTTGTATATTTTTAAACACTTTACAGTAAATTAATTAGATTGTTTATTCAAGAAATGCATTACAATCAAATGCCTCGGTGACTAATGACAAATTTAGTTCGCAATTTTAGTGCTGATTACTTATCACTGTCTCTGCTCTTAGGCTGGGGCCACGGACCGAGCGACAGCGGGGCGTTGGCGTCGGCGATCGTTGTGTATATATTTATACATACGTATGTATATAGGTATAACCACAACGGTCGCCGACGCCACCGCTCCGTTGTCGCTCGGTCCGTGGCCCCAGCCTTAGAGCTAACACTTAGAACTAGCACTTCCTATGCTTTTGACGCTATCGCATTTATACTAACACAAAAGTCTCAATTTTGCATCTTCTAATCAATTCGGTGTTTTCGAGGACTAGGATGGCCTCAACGTTTACTTGATGATGCAGACTTTGTTCGTGAGTTGGTGCAATATCTGGCACTTCGCTGTAAACAAACTCCATTTTGAGGTCCTTATGGGGGTCATTTTTCCTAATGTGCCAAGGAACCAATGACAATGAACCTTAGTATGTGATTAAGGTTCTAAGCCCAACCCATAATATGAATTATAGAATTTGCTCTTAAAGGAGTAGCTTCTTTATGTACCTACTGACAGCGTGTCGTCTTTTCCTTTTTTTTTAATTTACCTGCTGGTTTTATTTCCTTAATAACAGACCACCATCTTGTTTGATACTACATAATTTAGGGTATGGTTCTTCATGCCAGACTTTGTAAAAAGTCTGTGACACATTGTTTCTTTTAATGACTTATTTATTAATTATAGTTATGTTTATCATTCAGTGACATATTTGAATCTAATCGTTAGAATTATTAATCCTTAATATTCTTCCTACAGAGACGGATTTAAAAAATATTTAGGAAAATTGCAATCAAAACAATTAATGCCATTATTGTTTCTGAAAACGTTAGTTTAGTAATAGGTACTGTTAAATGTTTAAAAGCATTTTTTTCTTAATCTGAAAATAAAGCTATTTGTCTAATCAAATCAATGGTGAAATAGTAAAAAAACTCATTCTAGAATTTAAGAAACTTAATGCCATTATTGGTAACCATTGCGCAAACTTCCAGTCCTTTGTAACTTCTGACAGTTTTCTATTGGCCAAAGTCAAATGTTTAAAAGCATTTTTTTCTCATTGTGAAAATTAAGCTATTTGTCTGATCAATTTAATGGTGAAATAGTAAAAAAATACTCGTTCTAGAATTTAAGAATCTTAATGCCATTATTGGTAATCATTAGGCAAACGTCCAGTCCTTTGCAAAATCTGACAGTTTTCTATCGGCCAAAGTCAAAATAAAATAAACATAATGCATCTAATAAGCACATAGAATGCTTCGACACTGCAGCTAGTGAAACATTGTTGGAAGAAAAGAAAATTTTGCTGTGTAAAGAGGGTCCATTTGCGTGCCAAATCATTATTTACTAACAATAAAAAATATTTTTACCTTTTTTTACCTTTACCTTCACTTAATTATTAATAATTTTGTAAAAAAAAACTTATAATTGGGTAACCCTTTTCTTCAAGCGATTTTAATAAATGATGTTTTCGAAAAACAGTAGTCGTTGCATATGGATCAATCATAATTACTATCTAAAAAGTTACTAATTGCTTAATTTGCTTAACTGGGGACATTTTTCGAATCTCATATCTCCGGTAATCCTTTACGAACTATAGCCCATACTACCATAGTTACTGGAGCTCGAAATTATGTTAATTAATGGCCTACAAAATCTGATCTTTGAAGTTTTGTTTTACGTTCAGCTAGGCGAGTATAGAGAGTAGTACATCGTTATAGAAAAGCAAACTGCATTTTTTTAAACCGATTGTAATAAAATATACACCAAATGAAAGAGGAAGCTTACCTCCACTAATGCTACTTACTACAGCTCGAAATTCCACCAATTAGTGGTCTACAAACTTTGACCATTTATATCCTCAGATATGCAAAGATAAAAATGTTTAAATTTTATGACTTTGTAACTGGCGATTAGCATTTTTCTTTGTTTTCCTCCTGCCATAAAACGGGGATATTTACTTTTTACTGCCAAACACCACGCGAGAGGGATGTTTTATATTATTAATCCCTCGCTTTACGTGGGTCGGGCATTTTTTACATCCAGCTCAGACACTAATATTCCACTTTTATCTGCCAGTTTGGGGCGACTTTTTTCATTCCGATGATATTAGGCTCGTTTAATAATACTCGGCATATTTTTCTGAGTGAGTGAGAGCGAAACACAAAAAGCTACGCAATTTCGAGATTGTCTCTTGACAAATCAAGACCATCGCTCAGGTCTGGCTTTAATTTTTTCCTAGATCGTAAATTTGCTAATGGCGACAGGCTGGTGTAACGGTATTAATAATAATCCAAGGTAGATTTATGTGGGGTGTGACGACCCTCGAGAGTGATGTATGTAAATCGCGGGATTAATTCATTAATTTCCGTGTAACGCGTTTTTTTTTGTAGTTTTATCGGGGCTGGGCTTTTTATTTTTAGGTAATTACGGTCATAACCTCGTTAAAATTCGATGAGAGCTTGAAAATTGCATGACTGGCCGCATGTGCGTCACAAGTCGCGACTAATCTTAATTCCTCGAATAAAAAGCGTCAGCAGCTAATGTCACTGTACTTAATCGTAAACTATGAAATAGAAGTTATGCATGTACGCCCCACTTCTTTGCGCTTTCCCAGAGTAACGTGAATATAAAGTACATGTCAGTGTGTTTTTTTCTGAGTAAAGTAAATGTCCTTGATTGATTGTGTTTTTCCTTCTTTCTCATGTTGGTAGGTACCTATTTTTTAACCAACTGTGACATCTTATGGATTTGATAAAGGAAATAAGTCGTTTGAAACAGTTAACGAAATTTAACGTTTGGCTATTTACTCTCTACTTAAAATTAACATAGCGCCATAAAGTCATGTGCCTGACTTTATCATACTATATATAAAATTAATAGTTTAGCTGCATGAGATTCTATTTGATCGAGAACGCTCGGGTCTGCATTAAAATAAAAATAGTTAGCCAGGATTTGACTAATATTTTGATTCTATTGACAGTAGGTATTGTCAAATTATCAGCGTTTGACACTTGCAAATCCTATTTCATCGAGATCGGTCGAACTGCATTAAAAATATAATTTTTGCCCCACTGTGTCTCAGAAACTATTGTAACAGATTTTGATGAAGTTTTTGTTTAAAATGTGTCTTGAATTACAAGACCTACCAAGTGTAAAACAAACAAATTGTTGAATATGAATACTTTTCAGGACATAATAAATAAAATTATGAAGATGATTTAAATGATAAAAGTAATACAATTCGGTAGGTGGGTTTCAAACAAACATATTAATTATTTTGACTTTGACCAACTGTGATATTAAATCAGGTACTTTAAATCATGTCTTCGTAACATTATATATTATCCTCGTCTAAATTTGAATGAATTATTCTCATGTTTCTTAAAGATATTCTGTAAGCTAGTTCGTAAAGAATAGAAAAGTCCAGTATTAACATTAGCACGCCTTTTCCTTCACGCCTAAATACAACATCCAGTATGAATGAAAATAATTTGTAGAAAATTAAGGGCTAATTAACTAGTTTAAATAGGTAACTATTTCCAAGAAAATTTTTAAAATTATAGTCTGTTAAATTGACTTAAAATGTTCATCACTTAAGTTATAAGGTTTCCAAAATAATTATCACTAACAATTATTTTTTAAAATGACTCGTGACGATCTCTAAGAACTTCTTTATAATATGCCGAAAAGATAATCAAAATCGGCCGAAGTATACGAAAGTTATTAAACATCAAAGTTTAGCAAAATATTCGGAATAATAGCCAGCCTCGTTTATTACAGTCAAAATCATAGCTGAAATTTGCTAGTAGGCCTTGGTGCTGTCGCGCACGCATGCAGCGCAGGCGTTGGTCAGCTGATTCAGTCTGGATTCAGTCGGTACCTGGGGTGAGAGTACGTTTGGACGCTTTGAATTTGTCGGATTTTCGTTGTGAATTAGCGCGGTTTTTCGGGAGTTTTTGATTTGCGTGTTATCGGTTACTCTGTCGCATAGTGACCGCCGGTGAATGGTGGCAAATCTCGGAGATTCCCAGCGAAAATGTGAGTACAATAACTTCGTTATCTGTATTTTTTGTTATTGCGCAATATTGTGTAATTGCAATGTTAGTGCTAGGGTAACTTCGCGAGTGCGCATGCGTTATCTATAGCTCCACTACTACACATATTTGAACAGCTATGTATGTATCGAAGTGGCACACAAAATTGCACTTATTTACGGTAAAATAATCAGGTTAAATAAGTTATCCACAGTAGGAATCATGGTTCATGTATGCCATGTATGTTTCTACCGTAATTTTAGTTTGGCATCCGGAAGATTATTTTGTGGGGATGTATTTAAGGATAAGCCATCAAACCCAATCTGATTATTTTACTGTAAATGTGTAATTTTGTACTCACTTTCGGCCCAGTCTTGCATTTACTTTCCGCCCACACACGGTCTGACGATTTTTTCACTCATTTCACTCATTTGCAAAATCCATTGAAACTATTATTACAGCATTTATATCAACCGAAATTTATAACCACTCAGGAGTTACATATAATCACTTCTTAACAAAGTGGCTATAATATCAAACTACTGCTGTCTTTATTTCGATTTGTTATGGTAGTTATACGTCAACGTAGCACTATGCTATACGCTTAGCACTATACGGTGCGTTTTTCAAAATGTTGTTTTAAAATGTTATATGATCAAAAAGTTTAGCACCTAAAAGGCACCCAAAAGGTACCTATAACACCAAGGTTTTTTTTTCTTTATTAATAAGCATAAGATGCTTAACATATTGAAACATCTAAAAGATTAACCATCAATATTTAACACCAAGGTGATGAAAATAAACCATTTCTGCGTAGTGGGTCCATCGCTTTTGAGTCCGCAGCAGCTGTGGGTGTTCTCGAAGAAACATGACTCATGTGTTGTCGCCGGGGACATACAGTTGCATAGGAGATACATATAACTATATTGTTCTCCTTGAAGCCAACACCAACGAATCTGCAACCATAAGCTTGCCATCAGTGGGCAAAAACTAAAATACCGTTGGTTGATCATCTGCGTACATGTGGTAACAATACTGCCCATGAGTAGTCGGCATGTCAGCAGTTGATGATATTGAATATCAGTGGACCAAGCACCGACCCCTGGGGAACACCTGGCAGTGACACAGATGGTTGAGGGATTTGCCTGAGTCGATCTTGTGTGTAATTGGTTCGTCCAACTTGGTATTCGCGAAACCAGATGAAAACTGAATCGGTCGGTTCGAAAACAGTACAAGACCAAAAAGTGAGTTCTGAGAAAATTAACAAAGTAATTTTGTCGGTGCAATATCTTGAAAAGTATACAAGTTGGCTATTTTGTGCCAACAGACAAAATATAAAGTAGTTCACAGAGAATTAAATGTGTTAGATATTTTATTTATATTTGCATTATAAGAAGAGCTATGATTAAAACAATCATCATGGACATGTACTGTTTATGAACTCTACGGAAGAGCAACGTAGGTACATTTTTGACGATATTTGTTTATTTAATAAAGCATTTAAATAATATTTTTATTATGAAGTATAGGGCTTTGGGGTTTTGATTCCAAACCCGTTGTCATATTTTTTAATTCAAAATGGCAGATTCAATATAGCAACCAAAAAATTTAGAATGATGTCGGGTGCTTATGAAACCTATTTGCTGTGATATTTGAACATCCTAGACTCCAAATCCAACGTCCAATTTTAACAATTAAAAATGGCGGAATAAATGGTGACCGAAATGTAAAAAATCTTGGATTTGCATGAAACTTATTTCTCGTAATACTTGAAGATAATTAAAAATTCATAAATTGCGGATTATACCGTCCTCAACCGTAAAGAATTTGAACGAAAAATTCAAACAAAAGTGTTTGAAGTGTTTGTTTTAAACAAGCTATCGTCTAAATATATTTTCAATATACAGGATGTCATTTCATTCTGGGAGTTTGGTCAACTTTACTTTTTCTAATAGAACACCCTGTATATTTCATTTTTTTTTGTTCTAAACCTAATTATAAGGGCTTTTGTAAAATTTTTTTTATGAGCAATTAATCGATCATTAACGGATAAAAGATAAAAGAATCAAGAAAAAAACTAAACTATGAAATAGAATTAAATTAAATATTCAAGCTGCCAAATTAAAACAAATGTGTATGTATGTGGGAAAATATTTTTAATTTTAAGTCCACAAGTATTGAGTCATTGCTTATAACTAAAAATGAAACTAAAAATTGTATTAAAGAAATGATTTCTACAAAAGAAATAATCCTAGAATTAAAAAGTGTATAAATATACAGGGTGTGCTATCAGTTAATCAATTACCAAATTTCCAGTATAAACAATAGTTTGTTTAAAGCCAGAAAATTTTTATGATTTTTTTTTCATTTGGAGAATTCGTTTTTTCGGTAATTTCGTCTATTTCTGATTAATTGCTAATAATTCAAAAATGACGCATTTTATAAAGAAAAATCATACAAAAGATTCTTAGAATTAAAACACCGGAAGAAATTGACCGAGCGCATAGATTGGGTACCAAGAGTCCAGGAATGAGTGCCCACACAGTTACTCGAAGCCAAAATAACGTCCTATAATAGTGAAATTTGTGTCATATAAAACACGAAAGTTAGTGTACGAAAACAAAAGGCTATTGAAGGCTTCGGGAATAACTATTCGCGAGGACTTAACATCCACCCGGTTGGCTGTGTACAAAAAAGCTGTTGGAAAGTTTACATATAGAAATGTATGGTCTGTCGATGGGAAGATATATTTCAAAAATAATGACAGGGTTCAGTATGTCACTAGTGAGGCTGGGCTTTGTGTTTATATGGGGTGAGCGTAGAAGAACACGTGAAGACGAACTGACGCGACTGTTAATCGTGGACTTCAGTGTGGGACGGTTCCTTTTTTTTTTGCTTACTGGGAAATTGCCTAATTTAGTTTATTGTTTGTTTTTTTTTTGTCTTTTTGCGTAGCATTTGGCTGTGCGGTTAGTGCTTAACCTTTTTTTTAAATTATTACAGAATTTACTGCTTATTGTTTATACTCTGCTTACTTGTCGAGTTTTTCACTGTAATAGCATTTTTTTTATCCTGTTGCAGCTTCGTGAGTGCTTTGATCTTTTTTTTTTACTTTATCATACGCAGTATGTAAAGTATTGTAATCGTGCCAAAAAAATTTTTTTAGATTTTAGCGGAAATATGTCTTTTTGGGTCCCCTGAACATTTTTGACCAAGGTACAAAAAAATGTCTGTGTGTGTGTGTGTGTGTATGTGTGTGTGTGTGTGTGTGTACCCGTTTTTTGTGGCGACGATTCCGGAGAAACTACTAAAGGTATCGGGACGAAACTTCATATTTAGAAGTTTCATAACCAAACTTAGAGCTGAAAAGCTTTCTGTTGAAGAGGGTCCAAAGGAACTGGAGGTTTAGTCTTAGCATTTTTAAAAGATTTTGCAAATAAACCGCCATTTCTGGAATTTCGTCGAAATAGTTAAATAATAAATTAAAGATGAGGAAATTCTGAATAATTTATCACTATGACATTTTTTGGTACAATCAATAGTTTAGCTGCAGGAGCAAATTCTATTTCTACGAGATCGGTCGTACTGCATGAAAACTAGTAGCCAGGATGTGAGATTTTTTGATTCTAATGACAGTAGGTAGTCTTGGTGTCAAACGCTAATGTTTTGACAATAACTTCTGTCAATATAAGCTGCGTTCGCATATTGCATTACCCTTTTTACACCCAATATCACGTAAGTGTCATTTGGACGGTGTACCCGGTGTCCACGGAGTACAATATCCGAATGCAGCTTTAATCGACATATCTGTCTAGTTCTAGTAGTTTTATTTTAATGCAGACATGGCCGCTCTCGATCAAATAGTCTCATGCAACTAAACTATTAATTTTATATATAGTATGATAAAGTCATGTGCCTGGCCACATCAGATTTTTTTTAAATAATTTTTTTTACATGTCTCCGATAAATGACTGATTGCCACTATCGTAGTGTGGAGTTGTTGGCTTGAGATTGGATTCTATTGATTTTAAGTAATATGTCTGAGTTGTGTGTTGCGCATTTAAATGTCAGATCGCTGGTGCGCAATTTTGAAGCCTTTTGTAATTGTATGTCTAATATTAAGAGCGATGTAATGGCGGTTACCGAAACATGGCTACACGATGGCATATCTGATCAGCAGTTACAGATAGAGGGGTTCGATCTTCTGAGGCGTGATAGGGCGGGTGCTCGGGGTGGCGGTGTTGGTGTGTACGTCAGGAGCAGACTCGATCCTAAGATTGTGCTTGTACACGATAATATTGAAAGTATGTGGATATCTTTGAAAGTTGGGGCAAAAAAGTTGATAGTTGGTGTAATTTATAGGCCTCCGGGGCCGGGCGTGCTGCAGTTTTTGGATTATCTGGAGGGTGTAATGTCTACCGTGTTGCCATTATGTGATCAATTTGTCTGTTTGGGTGACGTAAATATTAATTTGTTAGATTCAGAGTCCAATGCCACCTCACTTTTTACGGAGTTTCTGGAGTCGTTTTCGCTGGTTCAACTTGTGGAAAGGCCGACACGAGTGTCTGCAACGTCGAGTACACTCATTGACGTCATATTTACGAATGATAAACAAATTATTGCTTCAGCGGGAGTAATTGACACTCATGACGTTTCAGATCATTTCATAATTTATTGTCGTTTAAAACTATTTCTTATGGCATCCCCAACCGTATTTAAATCATTTCGTAATTACAAAAAAATAAACTACGCAACTTTCTGCCAGCACCTTCAGTCCATTCCGTGGGGGAATGTCTATGATATACCGGAGGTAGACAATAAAGTACAGTTTATAAATGATAACATTATCACACTTTTGGATATTCATGCTCCGATGCGAACTTGCAGAATGACAAAGCGGCATTCTCCCTGGCTGACTGAGGATGTTAAAGTCATGATGGACCAGCGTGATCGAGCTTTAAGTACTTTTAAAAGAACAAAATCTCCTCAAGATTGGGATAATTATAAGCGTTTGAGAAATTTGACTAACTCCACGGTAACTCGGGCAAAGAGGCGTTATTTTTGTTTAGCGTTTGAAGAGTCGGGATACCGAACAACGTGGCGTGATTTGAGCAGATTTAATACATTGAATAAAAATATTACATACACAATTCCACCAAATCTAAGCGACTTGAATAGAATTAACAATCACTTTGTAGATTCTATACCTCATATGATGCCGGATGGGCGGACGTTGAACGAGTACCGCGACACTCTCATGCCCGGGTTGGTATCATCATTAGAATTCGAACCTGTAGAGGAAGGGTTTATACTTAGCATTATATCGTCCCTTAAGAGTGGTGCCGTGGGTGAGGATGGTATTGGAATACATGTTATATGTCTGTGTGTCCCCTATCTGTTACCGGTTTTTACCCACGTTATTAATTGTTGTATTCGGTCGTCGGTGTTTCCTTCTTCATGGAAGCGTGCGTTGGTCACTCCGCTACCCAAGATTTCGTGCCCTGAAAGCTTTGCGGATCTGCGGCCTATTAGCGTCTTGCCGACACTCTCTAAAATTCTGGAGAGGATATTAGATGGTCAACTTCGGCGTCATGTGGCTGACAATGATGTTCTCCCTCGGGTCCAGTCGGGGTTTAGGTCCGGTTTTGGTTGCCAGACTGCCCTTTTGTCGATTACCGATGACATAATCTCGGCCACTGATAAAGGTCTTCTCACTGTCGCGGTTTTTCTCGACTACTCTAGAGCGTTTGATACAGTGGACCACGAGCTGTTGCTCGCCATATTGCACTATATTGGCTTGGGTGGTGGGGCGGTGGCAATGGTGGCCAGTTTTTTGGAGGGTCGAGAGCAGGCGGTTCGATATGGCGGGGGGATTTCAAGTTGGCGGACGGTGGGCACCGGTGTTGTCCAGGGATCCATAATGGGACCCCAACTATTTTCACTCTATATATCCCAAATGGGTAGAGCAATAACAAACTGCAAATATCACTGTTACGCTGACGATACTCAGTTGTACTTAGCATGTCCCCCGTCCAATATAAACGAAGCAAGTATCAAAATTAATGAAGATCTCGGCCGCCTGTGGCACTTCTCCCGTTGCCACTGCCTGCAGTTGAATCCTCGAAAGTCAGCAGCGATGGTGTTTGGGAAGGGGCTCGACGTACAGAGGTCGCGAGACGCGATAACAATAGAGGTTAATGGCGCACCGATTGACGTAGGGGACAAATTTAAAAACTTGGGAGTGATCATGGACAATTCCTTCCGATATAAAAGTCATGTGGCGAGTTGTATGCAACGGGCGTACTGCAATTTAAGGGGAATCTACAATATAAGGCAGATTCTAGATGTTAAAGCTAAAACCTTATTGTGTGAGTCCCTCGTTTTGTCTTTTTTCAATTATTGTGATGTTTTGTATAGTCCGTGTCTTGATTCAAGAGATAGATCTAGGATCCAAAAGCTGCAAAACTCGTGCCTCCGATTAATATTCGGAATTAGGAAATACGAACGCATATCCCATAAGCTTAAGGATGTCGGGTGGTTAAATATGGCAAATAGGCGCGAGTTACACGCAGCATGTCTATATCAGAAAATTTTGTTAACTGGATATCCACAATACCTTTTTGACAGGATACAGTTCAGGACTGACGTGCACACATTGAATTTGCGATATAGGGGCGGACTAACGCCACCTATGCACACCACCGAATTTTTTAAAAGAAGTTTTGCCTTCTGTATCGCAAGAATTTGTAACGGGCTGCCCCCTTGCATGCGTGCTCGCCCGCTGTCGTCATTCAGGCGTCATATGAAAAGTAGACTGTTGTCCAGCCAGCAATAAACACATTGCAGATTATATTATACCGGAGCAAATATATTGTGTATATGGGTTAAGCACGGGAGGGTGGATATGAAATGAAAACTAATTAAGGGAATTAAGTTTGGGTTAAAGCGTTGACTGATAAATCACAAAGACCGGCAACCCGTATAGAAACGAGTGTCCCAACCAGATATAGTCTTCCCCACACCCCGCTCCCGGACTGGGACCCCCGCGCTTATCGATGGATGGTGCTGCCTCGTGCGGACGTTTGGTAAAGCTACCATTCGCAAGGCCGCACACGGCCGAGGCGCACTCAAGTTGTTCGGGATGCAAATAAATTGAATGTGCTAGTCGGTTTACGATGCGCGCGAGCGCCGGGATGATACTGTTTAAATTTCTTTTTACTGAAAGGGTTCTTTAATGTATCAATAATTTATGAATGGTATATGTATGCATAGCATACATAAATAATAAGCATGTTTATTAGGAATTTAATGATAAAATCCTCCATGCTCACTGGTTATATATAAATGAAATAAAAACCCTGTTTTTTTTCTTCCAGTGGATTTATTTATTAAATTGTTCTGTGTGGGACCTGGTTTCGAGACCATTGTAGATTGACGGTAAATTATTGATTTGTTTTTGTTTTGTATTCTGAATGTTAATTTGTGATGGTTTTGTAGCGAGGCTGAAGACGAGACGGGGTCTCGAAACCAGGTCCCACACAGAACAATTTAATAAATAAATCCACTGGAAGAAAAATAGGGATTTTATTTCATTTATGCTTATTAGGGTTGTCCGGTTTTTAAAATTTTCAAATTCGGGAATGTGCAATTATGGAAAAGTTGTGAGTTAATGAATTAAAGAAAACACCTAACTTTTTTGAATTTGAAATTGAAAAAAAAAAACGTAGACTTCATTGTTCATTTTTTAGTCCATTTCTGTTACAAATAAATTTTTGAATAAAAATAAAAAATCATGAAAATTTATAATAACGTTTATTGAGCCCATTGTGTAAGCCTTTAGTAGTTTCATTTCCGAAACTCATGTTACTTACTTACCTCTTCTGGTATTCTAAGGGTATTGGAAATACTGTATAAAAAATAGGCAATAATATTTCCCTTGACGAATTTTTTTTTTAATTTCCATGTTTACAATTCTTTCGCTAACTACACTATTGTTACTGGAAGTCGTTGACGCAGGGTCCTGTGCATCGTCCGGAGTGTCATACTGTACTGTCAGCACTGACGATGTTTCCGAATCACTTTGCGACGATGTGCTGGAACCATCGGGTTCTAACTGCCTCTTTCTGGTATACACTTTTGCAGGTGGTTTCTGTAAAAAAGGTCGTACTGGGCTGGTGGGGACCGCAAACACCTGTTCATTTCTATTGAGACTCTGGTTGACATCTGAAAGATCATAAAGACATTGATAATAGGAGAGGTCAGGCTAAAAAAAATGTAGACAAAGTATAATATCTCAAAACTTAAGGTAATGCCTTTAAGAAATGGTACGTCAGCTGATGAAAGTCCAGAATAATAAAATGAGCCTGATTTGTTATTCTTTGATATACACGTGTTCACGGAACTGATATATTAGAAGTATTGACACATCCACTTCCGGTTGGCCGGGAGTGTCAACCATCTTCAGAGTATTTTAGATAGTTAAAATCGCGTAGTTCCAAATTCCTGAGTTTCAGATATGTACATATTGTGGACAATATTTCTAATGTACCAGTTCCGTGAGACACTGCAACTTGTATTAATTTTGTAAAATTCGCATATTCGCGCGTGAATCATATTCATAAAATTTTAAGAACTGATTATTAGATAACTTAAAAACTGTAGCAAAATTGGACGCTTAGTGCAACAATTATCGCAATGAATGAATTATTTTACGTGTTTTTAAATAAATATATTTTATGTAGTTTTTAAATAGATAAATAAAGAACTTATACAATAAGGATTCGGTTTTATCCGTAGTTTCTTTACATCCTGTATAAAAACTATATTAATCCTGTATGAAAACTAGATTATTATGGTAAGAAACATAATATCAAAGAATGCAACAAACAACAATCATAAAAGTTCGCTCTAAAATGATCGATTCATCTGTAATAGGTAAAACAAGACCGCATGTTTATTTTAAGTAGGTATGTTTTATTGCCACAATAGATTTATTGCAACCAAATGCAATTAAGTAATATTTAAAAATATGTAAGTGGGTAATTCCATGCCAAATCAAAACTGTTCTATTCATCACCACCTTGAATTTTGATGAAATTTTGTACAATTGTTGCCTTTATATTATAGAAAAATAAATTTTATGATAATATGTTATCCCGTTTTGGAATTATTCGCATGCAAACTTGAAAAAATCGTTCGGATATGATATATTTAAAGGCCGATTGTCGCTCACCTAATTCATCTAGAGCGGTGGAATAGGTGCCTTTCTTAATTAAAAATTAATTTTCAATCAAAAGTTTAATATTGAGTATTTAAAAAAGTTAATTTTTTCAAATTTTGAAAAAAAATCTTATAATAGCTTACGCTGTTTTCAGTTAATTCCCAAAGTTTGATAGTGGGCGGAAATGGATTCATGGTAGAGCCACAGAGCATGAAAAATATGCCTTGGTTTTTAAATAAAGAAAAAAAAATTCAAACAGTTTTTATTAAAGTAATACATATTATGTAGTTAGATAGTAAGTATAAAAAATTAACTGAAAATAAACTCAAAGTTATATTTTGCGATATATAAAGTCCATTCGACGTTCTTTTGTACTTGCAAATAACTCAATCACACGCTTATTGAAATCTTCGATCTTTACGAGTCAACGCATTAGAGCTTGAAGATGTTCCCACAGTCTGTTTTTTTCACAATGATCAAATAATAATAATAGACTTTAAATCAGGTAAAGGCCTACCTAACTGTTTAATTTTCAATTTTTCCTCAATAGTACATGTTAGAAAAGGCTTATTCTGTAATGAACTAATTTGATTAATTGTGTATTGCGCGGAGCGGAATTTTTTGGTGTTATTATTTAGACGATATGAGACGCGAAATACGAGTAAAACATGCACGCCGCACTCGATTGAGCCAGCTAGAGTTTGGCTCCAAATACGCATACAGAAGGCGACGTCGCTATACCCCCACCCACCCGCGCACCACCCCGCGGTTTATCGATCTGCCGGGCCAGAAATAAGTTGGCCCGGTTGGCGGTTTGATAGCACGGTTAACCGCGTTGTTTTGGGGAGAGAAATGCGTTGCGATGTTTCACTACTCATTAAACTTACGCAGGCATTGTTTGACATTTAAAATAAAAAAAAAGGGTTTTTTAGAATTAATTAAAAATTCTTGCTGAGGTTGAAACTACAGGGTGAAACTACAGGCCATGGCTCCTTGGCTCTATATAACGAGCCGCCCCTGCCACTACATACAACGGTCCAAGACATTAACACATATCAGATCATGACAAAAAAACGTAATAAAAATATGTAACTAACCTGTATGGGAAACGGGAACAGCAGTCGTTCGTAGGCGTTTTCTTGTGGCCGTCGAGGAATAAAAATCAGATGGTTTGAAATGTCTTTCACAAATTTTTGCTTCGTTTAATTCGTCTGCATCCATTAAGGCAATCTCAATATTTCCGCACCGTTTCTGCCATTCAATTGTTCTTTTTTTGTCCTTTACGGGAAATCGAAAATAACTATATTCTCCGTCTTGCAAACGATTTCTCCCACAATTCACATAATAGCATATATTTGTTCGTATCGACATTTTGTGGTTTAGCGATCGCGCCGTTCTTAACACTCACTAAATCAAACAACCACACTCCACGAAGATAAAACTCAAATGAGGCGCTGCGCTCTAGTACGCAGACTTCGGTTTGCCACTAAAAAGCGCCATCTATTGTTCGGAGCGTGTAAGTAAGACATGTGCGCTATACGGGTCGCGCCTCTGTATATTCTTTCACTCAACGGTTAAAGCTAGAATTTGTTTCTTTTTCTCTTTCTTTATGTGTTAGTTTAAGAGTGTTGGGTTAAATTGAGCAGGTCGCATAGACCTGGATTTCGCCTGTAGAATTATTGTTGTGTATTTGATTTGGTTAGATTATGTTGATTCAATAAAGACATTATTTATTTATTTTATTTATTTATTTAAAAAATGTTAAATTATACAGGATGTTCTATTTGAAAAAGGAAAGGTTACCAGATATCCAGAATAAAATGAACATCCTGTATATTAAAAATAGATTTAAACGATAGATTGTTTAAAGCAAAACTACCTTTACTTGAAAACTTTTTTGAAATTGTTTACTGTTGGAAAATTGTTTAGGTGTTCCGGTAATTTTGACTAACCTTGTATATGGCGATATGATAGAGATAGAGTATGATATAGGATTTGATGATTATATACATAATAGTATTAAATTTCCTCTTCTACGGCGGTAGTCGGTCCGGAAGTCACGTGGTAGTAAAATTCTAAATTTTCACCAGTTACATGCTTGAGGAATTTTTTTATATTGTCTATTTTTTTTTTATATTGATATTCATATTGATTACTTCGGCGTACCTCAACAGCAATTTGAATGCAAATTACCAAGTTGGCGAATGTTTACGACTGATATATCAGTAGAAACTGAGTAGAGACGCGTTGCATGAGGGAGCAAAAAGGATTGCTTTGGACTTGTTTATTTCGCCCAAGCATCCTCTTTAGGTCTATTCGATAGAATGAATCATAGGGAAAATTTTGGCTATTTCAGATCAAAATGGCCAATTTTGGTCTTGTACCTACTGTTTTCGAACTCGCCGATTCATAAACCACCATCTCCATAATATTGAAGATTGGCGAATATACAATCAAAGATTACGGTGCCGAATAGTCTTTCACATGTCGGGAAAAACCAGTGCGGCAACCGTGTCTATCTGTTGGAAAAACCAGCAGTTCTAATCCAGTACTTTGCGACATACTATCCGACCCTTACTCTCCTTATTCGTACAGCTGAATTTGCAGATTTAGCAATTTTGGAGGGAACTGAAAGGATGCTGATCGGTGACAATAAAAAAAAATGAATGACATCCTACAAGTGGATATCGCACAAGCCGATAAACCAATAACTAAGATTTGTGGTCAACGAGCTATAAACATCGGAAAAAAACAACAAGTTACGCCATCAGTGTATCAACAGAAGCAATAAATATGTACAATTGAATAGAGAACCACATCAAAGAACGGCGAAAAGATTCGCTTAAAAAAGCGAAATATGTTGATGAAAGTTATATAGAGGGGCACTGACCATATGCATCCTATTTTTGAATTTGTCACGAGGATATTTATTAATTTATTGTATCGACAAGCATTATTTTTAATAACTAGGGTTCGCTACCTCAAAACTAAAGTAAGAAACCCTCATATGTTTACACTCGTTTGCTCGTCTGTCTGACAGTCTGTCACAGTCGAATATCCCTGCAGTAAATAAAGATTTCACGACGAAATTTGGCATATTTCTAAACCTCAATAATGCGCGTGTATTTTAATAGCCTCTAAATATTTGCCTGAAAATTTGAAGAAGTCAAAGTTTGATACAAAAAGAAATCTACGTAACAAAATCAATAGAGAGGAACTGCGCCATTAATTATGTTTTTCCAAAGTTTATAACTTTAAAAATTAGGATGCAAATAATTTCATTCAGATGAAGATAATTCTTTGGAAAAAAAACCTCGGCAAATTGTTTTTGGTATGTTCAAGTCAGTAGTAGTATTGCGCTAAACATATAGTATATCTCTTCCAGATATATGTGGAATGTAGATACACGATGTAATTTTGATCATGAGCATGGACTGGATGTTCCAAATGATTGGACAAAATGATAAGTTTTAGGGAGTTTCAAAATAACGTGAACTCAAGATACTGACTCTGTTTTTATTAATAAAAAAAGATATAATATTGGTTTAATATTGAACAAGTTTAAAGAAATATCTGTTGTAAGTTATTATAACTAGTTATGTTTTCTTACTCACACCTAGTGGGTATTAAAAAGAGCACGTTTTTACATTTATGAAATGTAATTATAAATATGTAAATTTGATTGTTTTTTATCAATAGGAAGTTCTAATTTTATACAAAACTATTGACACCATTAATCTGTGTGTTATTGATATGCCAGTGAGTACACACCAGATTGTAGAAGAAACATAACCTTTAATTAAAATACTTCTATAGTAATTACTATACCCAACAATTTATAATATCGAATTAAAGATTGAAAACGCTTGACTTGCGGATGTGTTTAGCACGAAACTAGTAAAAACATTAATAAAAACTGGTCTTTAGTATCCCAAATTATAAGTCCAGAAATTTAAATTCTTGAAAAACCAGATACTTAATTAATTATTATTTACAATAATAATATCTTCATAACTTTGTAACCTACCACTTGGTTTTCGGTTTATTAAGTTAAAGCAAAATGGTGGAAAATGGTGCAAAATCGAGCATAAGACAATCATCAAAATTCACCTGATATTTACCTTAGAAACTACCAGACTCCATTTATTAGGCAGATAACTTCTAACAGTACTTTTTCATATTACGATGTTGCTTTTCGTAGCTGAATACAGTAGCTGAAATGCCGGAATCGACAGTCCAAAGGGGAAATTAGGCTGGCAGCAAAGGCAATTTTCATTCAAATTTAATCCCGGTCCAATATCTCGTCTAAATACGATTCCGCTTCGCATTTCTTTGCCGAAAGTTTCGCGCCCAATTTCCCTTTCGATCAAATTTTCCGGCAGATATATTGGGAAATCAACTTGCAGACAAGCGGCATTGGAATTGGTTTAAAATTGTGCTTGATTTTTCATACTGCACCGTTTTTTTTTTTTATAGAATTTTCAGCAGAAATTCACGCTACGTAGCGTTGTCTAGCGACAACGCGATTGTGTTGTTATTTACTTCTTTAAAAAACTAAAAACTAATTCTATTAATCCATTTATGGTTTTAACCTCATTAGAAGAACTGAAAATACGTAGGCTCCTATCAACTCAAGTTACTACACAACAAATTTTCTTTTTATATAATACGCACAAGGTGCTTAACATTAACCATCAATTTGAATATGAATTCTTAAAACTGTGCAGGTACTTGAGAAATCTACTGATATCCTATATTTACTTTACAACTACTAAACTAGTACTAACCTAGAAGCACTAACACTTCACCAACTGTGGTCTGCTTTTTACATATTTCACTAAACAAGTTCCAAGGGTTTAGTTCTTGTTGATCTTCTCAGTGGATTCTGTGCTAAGTTGTAAACTTAGATTCCTCCCAAAAGCCGGTACTATTCTCTGTGTTGAAGGCACAGCTCTTTTAAACTTATTATTTCCACCTCAGCTTTGTATCCAGAGTCATACCCAAATACTTTACAGTATTTGCATATAGAACCATGACGTTGTTTATTAGGACAACAGGTGTGTCCTCGATACTAAAGTAACGAGGTGATTATTTTGCATAAAGTATAGTTGTACACCTACCACGTCGACTTAATGGTTAAATATCTTCACAATTCTGCAATTCTGAAATGCATTTCGTACAGATAATGCATAAATTACCTAGATGTATGCTTTTCGACGCATAGTAGACGTACAAAACGGTACGTACCATGCGTGTGTTTTAAACTAATGAGTTGGCTGCATGTGGTGCTCTTGGTACGGGGTTTGTCTCCGAAGGCATTCCTTAATGGAACTGAACAATGGCTCTCGAGAGTTGCTGTCAGTGTAAATTGTAGTTGCAGTTTCTGCCACCATCAGGATAATAGCCCCACTACGAGAGTGTATGAATACATCATTCCAATGATATACAGTAAGGCTAGTTGATGTAATTGCCGTTGTGATGGCTAATGAGAGGTACAGTATAACCACTATTTTAAAGATAGAAGAACTCATGAGATCTATTGAAGATAGAAGAACTGATGAGTTACTATTAATAAATATAAATAAATAAATCTTTATACTAAAACAAATCCCCTCGATTCATTGCCTTCATATAAACCCTTTATATATTGTCCTTTCAGTCATAAACTAACCAAATTCCTAAAACACTACAATATTGTGCCTGCTTTTAAATGTAAAACCCAAATTTTCAATTTACTTTCAAGGCAGCGTCAGCTTATTAGACCGATTTTGGATGAGAATGGGGTTTACTCTGTGCATTGTGATACATGTGAAGCCTGCTACGTTGGTCAGACGTGCAGGGCTCTGGCGAAACCAACGGATTGGAGAATATCGCAATCAAAATACTTCTAATTTATATAAACATAGAGTTGAAACTGGGCATATTATTAATTACAGAGATGTTAAATTACTTAACAAATGTGATAAAGGTTATAAATTAGACCTTCTTGACCAATTTGAAATAGAACGTCACAAAAATATCCCTAATACTTTTCTCCTTAATGATCAAACTAATTTTATTTACAAACCCTTATTTCCTCGGTTTTATCTTCGGGTAACGTTTCAATCATCTTCCTGTATTAGATGTCTGAAAGTAAATGTTAAAATTTATGTGAATTGGAAAATGGTATTATGTTCGAAAATATGACATTGGGAAAAGCACATTCTTGCATAGAAATGAATTGGGTTTAATCGAAATGTCAGTAGCAGTGAAAGGGATTTGACTTCGACAGGAATTCTATTTGATTCATTCCTTTTTTTTTGTTTTCAGGATTCGATTGCAATTTGCAAAGAAACGGTTTTGCAAACATAAATGTTAATTAAATTGATACATTTGCAAAATTAATTGGATTCAAGCATGTTACATAAATGCAATAATACTTACCCGGCGCCTTCGCCATTTTTAATTGAGGTAGTTCTATGCTTTACTAAATAGAAATCCTTCAATTTCAATGAAAGTTTATTAACTAATGTAGTTTAAAGTTAATTTACAAATATCCTCTTTCCCGTATTCCTTACTTGATAGAATATAATGATGAATATCGTTGAACGGTGATCATTAAAACTTAGTAAGTCATCTCATTTCAAAGTTGTCGATATTAATCAGTGCGTATTCGCACTTCATTGCTCCCCGATAATAGCCGCCAGAAGGGAGAAGTGTAGGCGGAAAATCGCTCTTTAATGAATAATTTCGCTAATTTTAAACCGTATTAAGGCGGTTTACAGGCGTCCGTAACGGCGCCTTCGCGCATTAATCAATATTCATGAGAGCAAGGGTCAACGAATCGGGCCTATCACCGAAAACTTTTTTCGTGGTAAAATATGTATAAATAATGCCTTTGCTCTCCGCTGTTTTTTACGAGAAAAATTATCTAATGTACGGTGATTTTACGACGGTACTTTATGGATTTTATGAAAAGATTTATTAAAAAATAAACGGGGTTTATCCCAAATATTCTGGAAGGGCGATACGCATCAAAATAGGGAAACACAGTGGATTTGTCCTTGTTTATTTGCGTAAAGGGAAAGCGCTGTCTGTGAACAGCTGACATCCTGTCTGTTATTTACGGTAGCTCAAGCAAACCAGTGGACCGATTTTAATACGTTATTTTTTGTACAGAATATGTGGGAGTATTTTTTCACTACGGCGACATTTTTAAATAATATTATCAGTGAAAGCTATTTTAAAATTGGTAGCTTTAGAAGAAACAGTATTTATTAAGTATTTATAAAAAACAAACACTAATGAAATTCCAAATGTGTTGATAAAATTGATTAAATATTGGGTGGGATGATGGGAGGTCAGGAGGGGTGAGTAATGTTTATAACCGAAATTACACTACAAAAATTACGAAATCGAAAATAGTGAAATTCTAAACTTGTGGTTTTCTTATGGGTGCTATATTGGTTTTATACATTTTCGGATTCAACACTCTTTTCGAATAGTTTTATTATTGCACAAGGCATATGTTTAATATAATCAGACGGCTAAATTTACTGAAAATTAGTATTCTTTGAGAATCTATGAAAGTCGCAAGTACAAATTTTGAAGCAATATATGTGTTATCTAGTCATACATATGTCAAGTCACAATTATTTCAAAACTTCATTATTTGAAATGTTGTTAAGCAAGAGTATAATTACAATTATTGTTGTCAAATGTTACAAGCGGGCGAGATTGGTATAGGTCTTTTATTGGATTTGTCTTTTTGTCTCTTATTGGATCGCTCTAAAACTGAAATTTTCTCGTTCAGTGTCTGAACTATTATTTGTTCAGGTACTTTAAATAACTTATTAATTGTAATTTCATCTTTTTATTTTTTCTTCAAATAGCTGGGTTGCTATGATATTGACACAACTAAAAAGTATGTCCACTGCACAACAGAAAAAATTAAAAAATAAGTGTTAAGTGTGCTGTTTTATATGAAAAATCTACAGGTAATTCGAGGAGAGATTTCATTTTGCTCAAACCTATCAGACAAAGGTTCGCTTCTATTATATTACATCTGAACTAGGAGAAAAGTCATTTTAGAGTACGCAAAACAACAAGAAATCGTGACATTTATTAAAATCGTACCATAAGATCAAGCAAAATTGCTTTTTGAGCTCACAACGCATGTATAACAAATTCTCGTTCAATATGTTTTCTCGCAGTTCTTTTAGAAATCTAAGGTTATATTTGATATATTGTTTAAATATTTATAACGTTATATACATTGGACAATATCATAATTGCAAAGAGCAGTTGTTCCTCATAAATTTTGTTAGTTGTAAAATATTACTTAATTTCGTGAAAACAATAACAACTGAAAACGTCGTTATGGTTTTCCTGTAAAGTTTACGTATACTTCTAATACGAGTACTTTGGAAATAGCGGGTTTTGGAAAAGGCGGGTGTCTTATTGACGCACTTATGGAAATGTCTCGAAAACAGCCTAACAAATATTTGAAATAGTACCAAGGGCATTAGACGGATGTTTATGCCCCGAGGGTGACAGTTAAAAAAAAACGCTCTCGGGCCTATCGGCCCTCGCGCTTTTTAAGTCGCCCGAGGGTATAAACATCAAGTAATGCCCGAGGTACATACAACATTTTATGTCCTACAATGGTTTTGTTCCTCCGTTTGAATAATACCTATTAATAAATATTTTGACGTTATCGAGTGACATGCGTATCTACGAAGTTGAATAACAATACAAACAATTCGGAGGTGAGTGACAATACAGACAATTAACTGTCAAACTTATAACCTTAATCGCCAATAATTGACATAGACGATTCAAAATTTACAATTTGAATGACAAATATTTGATATATTTGACATATAACCATGGCAATCCTTTATGCCCTAAATCGTATAAAGAAGTAGCTGTTTTCGTACCGGTAACTAAGATGTAAAATGTCACTTTATGATCATAATAGTATATTACATTACAAGAGCTGTAACTAGCATATTACGTACGAGTGGAAATTTAACATACGAGCCGCGAAGCGGCGAGTTTTGTTATTTTCCACGAGTATGTAATATGCGTGACAGCTCGAGTATTGTACATAATTTTACCTACGACGGACAATTTCAATAAATTGTATCAAAAATGACAAACAAATACAGGTAAGAATATTTGACGGTTAACCAATCAATGTATTCGCGCGACATCTATTGCAACTACGGAGAACTTTGTCTGAGTGTCGATCAAAAATTCCAGTACAAATTCAACATAAATTATCACGTGCTAGTAATAATATGTTACAGCTCGAGTATTGCACTTACTTACGACCGAAAATTTCAATAAATATAAATTGTATCAGAAATGACAAATAAATAATCAAAATATTCGCGCGACATCTGTCATTATGACATTAGGTCGTGCGTTAAAAACACAAACGCACACCCAAAGGCACACGTATGTTATAAGCGATATACGAGCTATGTAGTCCGTGACGTAAGGGACATTTACACATACGGTCGTAGGTAAAAGTATTTTTTAGATATCTTAGGACATGCTCTTTTTGGGCCTCAACGTTTGACCCCTATAAATGTCATGGGAAACTTTTTGTAGGTTGTGACTATCGGACTATAGGCCTGTTAGTAAGCTTGTCACTAAGCATTATAAATATGCCAAATGTCAGTTTGATGTATTCGTTCTGTGCGGAAAAGTTCGACAGTGACAGATATTAGGCAGACAGACGGGCACCCGAATAATCCGATATGGGTTCCGTTTTTCTTTTACTTTTGAAGTACGGAACCCTGAAAAACAAGATATGTAGAATGTTCCCAACGTCTTAAAACTTATAACAGTATAGACATAAAAAAATGTATACGACCATGTTTCAAAACTAATACACATCGAGCAATGTATTAAATTCATTTCAATAATAATGCATATGCAACAAAGTAATATTCATCAACGAATAAAGCGTATTTAACGACAAAATGAATTATGCATTATATTCGCTTTGAGACTTGCGTATCGCTAGCTCAATCGGTTTGAATTTGAAGCAAGTGAGCGCACATGCTATTGATGGGGCGTTTCTATCAAGCGAGGAACACATTCAACCGTTTGATATAGAGAAATTGCGAAACATGCGCTGCTGTGCACCGCAAGATCTATTTGCACATCAACATCAAAGCGGTCCACGTATATTGATACTAAATTACGAAATTTAATCTGATCGGTATCTCCGTGCATGCTTGCTACGCCACAGCTAGTTAGTTGTCCCTAATTTTGCCTGTAGAGGAGTAATTCTGTTATTCAAATCGGTATTATATGGAATAGTACATTACATATGTGTGTGATACATCGGTTAGGTACCAGTGGCGTAACTCGTAACGATGCTTTGTGAATTAGAAATTGAAACTGCAACAAGGAGAGAAAAGTAGTTTACAGCGGGCGCAGCTTGCATATTTGAGCTGGGGTTCTTCTGGTGTAATCAAACGATAAGCAACTGTATATTTCTTTCAAAGCTTATTACCGTACCAAGAATCCACGTGCCTTATTTATTTTTAGAGTGCTGAAAAGAAGTGAATATATCCCATTAAATTGCTTGATTCTGTGGTTAAATAAAAAAATAAATAAAAAATAAATTCGAAGATGCGGTCAAAAGCAACTAGCACTGGTGGTGCGTCAGAGCCTAATTTTCAGTCACTTTGCATAGAACATGTCAACACGTCTGAATTTTTTCTTATCCCTAAACATTTTATTGACTTTATCAACTATATCTCTATTAAAGAGAAGTAGATGACACAAAATTAATGATTCTAACTCATGTTCAATTATACTTGGTAAAATATCATTTTAAACTTAAACTTAAGGGGGGATTCCGGTTTTTTCCTCTAAAATTACCGCCTTTTTTAGAATTTTTTATTGGCGAGACTATGCAATAAATCGATTCCAAATTTAGCACAAATATTTATTAGCTTTTCAAGTAGTTACAAAAAAAATAATACAGAAATATGAATCGCGCTCACTAGCTACCAGGGTTGTTATGCTTTAAAACATTTGTTTTAAAACATTGTTTTAAACATGTTTTAAAACAAATATTTTGTTTTAAATCATTTTTTTTAAACATGTTTAAAACAGTTTGTTTTAAATGTATAAAACACTTTTTTAAACATCGCTTTAAACATGTTCTAAAACAAATATTTTGTTTTAAACTATTTTACTTTCAACTTGTTTAAAACAGTTTGTTTTAAATGTGTAAAACATGTGTTTTTAACTACCGAAATTTGGACAACATATTTAAGTATTTATTCAGAGTTGTATGCTGAGTTTCAAGACTTTTATGCATGTATCAATTAAAAAATCAAAAAAATATATAAATATTGCATTTATTAATTAAAAAAAGTTCTTTATAAAATATAATAATACATTCAGTGATTACAATAAACAAAAACTTTTATAATAACATACCGGGTGGCCCACGCCATAGGTACTCCCGCTTATTTTTATGAGGTTAATAGGACCGATTTTTCCAGAAGAAAAACGTCATCATTGAAATTTTAAATGGCACCATATATTCTTTGTGTGATATATTCTATCAGGATGACATTCTGAACACAAAAATATATTGATCGTCAATTTTTATCACGAACGCAATGCCAAAATAACTTTTTTTGTGTATTAACCTTGGTGGCTATGAATTGGTGAAAATAGTCGAAAACTGTCAAATAAACACTAACTAAATCGATTTTGGCCGACATTGCATTACGGGCGCCCTCTAGTGTGACAACAAAAAGTCATTCACACATCAAATTTAACTTCACTGAGAACTGACGTATGAAAAAAACGCCGATGAAAATGTTTACAAATAAAACAATTGCGTGATTTAAAACATGTTTAAAACAATATTTATTCCTTATTTAAAACATGTTTTTTTTTGAGTGATTTAAAACATCGTTTTTTTCATGTTTAAAACATGTTTTTTTTGCAAAATGTTTAAAAACATTGTTTCGTGTTTAAAAACATCATTTTATAAAAAAAACATGTTTGTTTTGTTCAAAATAAAAAAAAACGTTTTTTATAACTACTCTGCTAGCTACCCGCGACCATGACACTGCGCACAGATCCGCGGTCACTGGTTGGCATGATTGGGCCAATCCAGGTGATCTGAAATAATAATGTGGAATAGCGCCCTACTTTATATATAAGTGGTTATCGTTTGATGAACCAGCAAATAAAAATATTTATATTTGAGGAAATGGTCACTTGTTAAACTCAAGACATCGATTTTTCTCCAAAAAATTGGCAATGTTTTCTCTATAAAAGGAAAACTACATAACTTACTACATTTCTGGTTCATCAAACGATAAAGAGATGTTTACTGAACATCCAGTTAAAATTTGAAGTCAATCGGTCATATAGTTTTCGAAATATCATGCCAACCGTTCGCGAGAAAACTGTTACGAGAAAAACACGTTTAAACATTCAAGTACAGTTTATAACGCGACATCGAGTACTTACAGTATTTTTCTGCTAATATGCTATACCAGGGCCATACTTTATGCCTTCCTCCACTTCGTAGAATTTGTTTTGAGACATTTGCTCATTTCTACGCCTTGTTTGAGCTTATTTTGCAGCGTCGAGTGCACGTCTCGACGACCTCAACAAACGCAATTTATCTCGCACATTTGCAAATATCTTCGTTTCCGTGCCAATAACGATTCCTATTGGCGTCATAGTTTAAAGGATGACAGAAAAGCCTTTACTATAAATGCCTGCTGCTGCATAAGCCGCAATTTTGATAGGTTTTGGGCCACGGTGAAGATGTTTGGGTGCGAGGCGCCATACAGTAGAATTGAAGCTTTAGTTATGATGTTGTTTTGAGTGTCACCACCCAAACACTGTTCTAACAACTGTCGCCACGACAACTCGTTGTAAATCGGCCTGCTGGCATTTTCGACCTTTTTAACAAGTGTTATTGAATTCGTCCAGAGTTTTATCGGCTTTAGATTTTCGCCATTTGCACCAACTCTATGATCCCACAGGGCAGTACATATGCTCAACCACATATATTTCTCCATAAGTATAGTGATCCCATACAACGGAAGTGGGACCTCACTTCTTCCATATCACGTCTCCATAACCCAGCACTATAATTTTCTCGTCTTCCGTTGTCGACAATTTATCGGCAGACGGCAAATGCTTTTCTTTCACGAGTGAGAATTCTCAGAAAATTTTCTTTTTTGTTGTCCATCAGCACGTGTAGGAGTTTTTCTTGAGTGTTTCTTATCCACGACTGTTCACGAGAGAATTTAACAGAATAATAAACTGCAAGACTTTTTGGCTTGAATAACTCGACCGAAAAAATTGTGCGAAACAACTGCATATTTTTGGCACCTGCACGCTGTCGGCTAATTGCTGATAACTTGGCTAATTTGGCAAATTTTGCCTTAAAACTTTGTACACACATTCTTAAGACCTTAACTAACAAAATAACGTACAGAAAAAAAATCCTGAAAACCGGAATCCCCCCTTAAACAAGATTGTACACCAGGCCGAAGCAACGTCAGCAAAATATCCTCTCCAATACCCATCGCAATAGGGGATTTATATTAGCCGCTTTGTAAAATGACTCAAACGTTTTCACCAAAGAGTTTCGATTATAGAACAAATAAACTAAGCAGTACCAGAAATTTAAAATAAGCAATTTACAAAGCAAGATACCGTTCTAAAGACTATATACAATAAACAATTTGCCCGACTCGTTTATTAAGAAGGAGACTAAATTATTAAATTTCCTCAAGCGTGTTGTTTAACTTTCTGCTTTGAAGCACAGAAATGTCTGAAGTATGCATATAAGGAAAATGAAATATTCTGTACGCCCTCAAGGAGTTACACACAATTTAAAACATCAAAGCTGGGATTTCTCTCTTAATATCCCTTGAAACTTGTTGCTTCTACTAGATATGAGGTCTTGTTTTGCACGTTATTCGTGTTTAGGGTGAACCGAGATGCTGTATCTGGAATGTAAGGAGCATATCCGTGACGATGTCGCCCCGGGGAAAACTTTTGGCGTGACGTTTAGTACCAATTAAGGACGCCATGGATAAGATTTCACTTCTAGTTGTGTCTCGGGATGACTGCGAGTTGCCGTAGTAACACAAAGCTTCGTTTCGGTCGAAGAATGTGTTGGAGGATAAAGGATATTATTTTGTACTCGCCGTAGTTGCCAAATTCAGATGACAGATTCTATTATCGCGTACAAATAAATGTTAATACGAAAATAAATAAGTGCTCATGATCTTCCGGTATAATATCACCCTGAAAAGGCGGCTACATATTGGCATCATAATACATACTCTGCCGTTTTAAGCATTATGATCGTATGTGCAAAATTTGTTCAGTTGTTACTTTCTCCGATAAAATCATAAGATGGAATGGTTTTTGTTGATATCAGAATATCACAAAGAATAAGAATACCATATTAGAACGCTTCCTATCTGCGTAAGTAACAGCATAACATTTTACACCTTTTCATAAACGTAGATACGACCTCTAAGCTTAACACTGCAGTACAGGGCTGTGGACAATTTGCATTCTGATTCCGGACACCTCTCATAGAATAGGTGAATCCTCAATAGATGCAAATCGTTAGTTAAACATCCAATTAAGGTCCATGTTTGGCGGTGCACCACTTTTTGCGGTTTTGTCACTTTGTGCTTGTTGCGCAGTCGCAATATACGAACGGAACCAATTGAAAATGTGTGGCCAATCATGAAGAGGTACATGGAAAGGGTGTGCTTACTTTGAAACAATTGTGCCGCAAAATACGTGTTGCGTCGTTACAGTGCACTAAAAATCTGTATGCCAAACAAAGGCAGCTACGTTCTCGCCTAATCTATTGAGTGTACATTAAAACCATCTAACACCATCTCTTGAAACTAAAAAAAAAACAGTAATTATACTGCCGTCGACAAGTAAAGTGCTGTATCTAAAAAAAGATTTCTTAGATTTAGATTTATTATAGGAAAGTGCAATAGTTATTTATGTACCAAGGGCATTAGACGGATGTTTATGCCCCGAGGGTGACAGTTTAAAAAGCGCGAGAGCCGATAGGCCCGAGAGCTTTTTAAGTCGCCCGAGGGTATAAACATCAAGTAATGCCCGAGGTACATACAAAATTTTGTCCTACAATGGTTTTGTTCCTCCGTTTGAATAATATTAATAAATATTTTGACGTTATCAAGTGACGGCGTATCTACGGAGTTGAATAACCATACAAACAATTCGGAGTTGAGTGTCAATACAGACAATTAATTGTCAAACTTATAACCTTAATCGCCAATAATTGACATTGATGAGTGACAATACAGACAATTACTTGTCAAACTTATAACCATAATCGCCAATAATTGACATTGACGATTTAAAATTTATAATTTGAATGACAAATATTTGTTATATTTGACATATAACCATGGCAATCCTTTATGCCCTAGGCCCCCTAGGGCGCAAAAAGTAGTTGTTTTCGTCCCGGTAACAAAAATGTAAAATGTCACTTTATGATCATGTAGGACATAATAGTATATTACTATACAAGTTTTATAAGACGTCAAATTGGCGCACGAGTTGTTTTGGGCACGACGAGCGAAGTGAGGAGTGCCCAAAGGGAACGAGTGCGCCAATACGTCTTATAAAACGAGTGTAATATACGATATTTTCTACTTTGCGTCATTAATTTTATATAAATTTAGAAATTGTGGTTACTATATCGCGCTAAATCAGAATCTAGGGTATTTTGAGGGTACCACATGGCCGCACTGTAGTAACTGTCAACTTCGTTAAGGATCAGATCGATGAGATAAAATTATGACAAAATCTAATTGTGAATAATTTTACTCTACTTTAGCCTACAAGTTTGAATAAATATTCAGCGAGGTCGCAACGATGATCATAATGGAGCTTGGGGCAACACTTTTAACCCTACTGTGATAAATACATGAAACTTAACCTAAAAAGTTAACAACTTTAAAATAGTGGTTTCATAAGTATAATAATCAGAATAGAAGTGTTTGGCGGTGACTGATTAGTTACTTCGAAGAACAAGAACTTACTAAAGAATTGTTATAACGCTTAACGATTAATAGCGGTTACCTAATTCCGCTACGTAGCCGTTGCGGCTTATATATTTACAAGCACTTATAATTGAAACCCAATTCTAATTTCGGCAAAGTAATTTATTAGAATAAATTATACTTAGTAAAATTACATGTGATGGAGGTTAATACAAATACGTTGCACACAACCAGAACTAAGACGAAGTCGAAACCGACGGACAAAAACGAATACGAATTGGACCGAGTATCCAAGCGTCCAAAATATTACCGAAAACTTATATGTTACATAAACTAAGAAATCCTCTACACTTTAAATGTACTATAGCTTCGTACGTGTATGCTGATAAACCATTTTTTTGCTCATATACAATCTCGCAGCAGTAATTAAAATCGTTAATATCTACGATGTAGGTTTGATCTTCGCATAATACCTTATTAAAGTAAATGTGGTCCTTGAATTATATCTGAAAAGGAGATTTGATGTTTAGTTGAAAAGAATGATAACGATCACTTACTAGAGTCGTAAAACATCACCGTAAACGTCATGCTGGCGTATTTTGATGAACACAGCAAAACTAAGAAAGCCCCAATCCTTTGGCCATACTATAGCAGGCTACACCCATGTTTAAATATGTATAGAATATTGTGATTTCGCAGTTTATGTGATTGCAAGCGATTAAGAAGATGTGTGGTTATGTTGGGTTATGTATTGTACGTTTGACATATGGCATTTGATATCAATGTGTACCAATATTAGACAAAAATGTTACTGTTTTCGGTATTACAATGTGTTAATTGTAACACCGAAAACAGTGTTACAATGTGTGCATTGTGAATGCAAAGTAGAAAAAAGGAATTTAGAACACATTCAGCAGATGCTCATAATAGGTTGACCAGTTGATTCTAATACACGTCACACGTTTTGGGACAAGATTTTAATTTGAGAATGTATAAAATGTGTATCGGATGAACTGGATTTGTAGAATCTTTGAAAAAGTCTCATAGACAAGCTTTTACCGAGCTTGAAACATGGACGGAGTTTGGTACTAGAGTAGTCGCTTTCAGAAATAAACTAACCAAAAAGTTGGCCGTTTCTTAGAGCGGACTCGTATTCAGCTCAGAAAATCTATAGAATACTCCTAGCCACTTTTAATTCCAATAATTTCATAAGTTTCAAAGCTTAATATCTTAAAAACACACTTATTTTAACAATTTGATAACGCGCACTTCTTCGTTTTCAAAGCTCTTCACAAAAAACTGATTTGCACTCTTACATTCTCCTACATTCACCTATAAATAGGCTTACCATAAATTATGAAATTACAAACCGGGACAGGAATGACGTTCGAAAAGACATACAATATAATTATGTAAGTATTCAATTAAACGAATACTTATCAAATAAACCGTAGAATAAATCGAACATTTGTACTTTTGTGACAAGAAAAAACAGAAAGAGGTATAATTACTTGAACCACTTCTATTTCTGGAAAAGTACACTTTCTAAGTATAAGGAATATTTTTGTGGAAACAATGGAAAATGTAATATTTCCCCGGGGAATTTGGAGTTCGAGACTTATACGCATTGACCTGAGAGCGCTGACATGTGCACTCTTGACAATCATACTGAAATAATTATTAATCATTCAGTTTACAATTATCCATTTATTTAATTATTTATTCTTATGAAAGTGTTACTGACACTGTCACACAAATTTATAGTCGCAATTTACAATGGCTGTAAGTTATTGCATGAACAGAAAGAAGTATTACTACATTGAGTGAGATTGTTGAATTTCGACCAACAAGATTGTCGACCAATTTGGATATTTAATATTAATTTATGAATTATTGTGTTAAGTCACAAATGTCAAATTATATGCTTAGTAAGTTCTTTGCTGTTGTCGATCTTTCGAAGTAAGTCAAGATATACAGGCTGTTCCAATTAAAATTCTTAAACTATTTTACATTATTTAGCAAATAACAAGTTATTCGTGATGTCATATTAGAATCGCAGATAACTGTATAATAACTGTTGAAAAGTGCGATACTTTTACTATCCAAAATGAGTTCCTTTGTTTTATCCTTGTTAGTTACCCCGGAAAGATTTTTTGAAGAATGCTTGTTATTGATTTTAATTTCACAATATTTCAGAAACAGTCGATAAAAGCCTCTAATATAAGTTGATGTCAAAACAATTAGGATAAGAATCTTACTGAAAACTGCAATAATATACCTAGTGTTCCATTTAAGCAAACATAAGTGTTGGTACGTTGTTGTGGGATATTGTGTAAGCATCAACATACTTTCTTGCTGTAGAGCGTATGACTGTCTGCAACTTGTATGTATGGAAAAAACGTAAATTTGATTTCTTAAGCCCATGAATATACTTTGTTTATACTGTGGGACATCCTGTACATAATATTCTAAAATCAATACCAAAGGACTATACAATCTCCATTATACAACTTTAATTCGACTAATGGTAGAAAATTCTGCGGTCATTTTTGGAAAAGTTATAAATATTTTGCTAAACCAGAACACCGAAATATATATTGCATGTTCAAATGAAGATACCTCAGTAGTTCGCCTCGGAGTATTCATGTATGACTAACCGAACTAATAACCTACATTTTTTTGGATTATAGAAAGTTACTCAAACATTTTTTAAAAAATTATAAACGTTTTATTTACGTAGCCAACCAAAATATAAATTTCCTCCATCGGTGCTCTACATAATATCGTCATTTGAAATTTTTTCATCTACAATTTCGTATAGCAGAGAAATGACTAATGGCAATTTTAAATTTTTTATAAAAGTTATAAGCATTTTTCTGTAACAAAGATACAATTATTGTTCTATAAATTACAAATTGTGGAATTGCGTTGAAATATTCTTGCAATCATTAATCGACTAGTCAGTAATTAACACTTTGTTGCTGATGACCGTTAAATCATGATAATGTGTATCTTTGTCATAAAACGCAGAATCAAAAGCATAGGGGCAGTTTTCTTGATAGAGAAAATTTGATTTGCGCTCTTTGTACATTTCTAAAATGTTTCAAGTTGCTGAAAACTAAGATAGAAATCTGTTATAGTCTATGATATATTGATTTCCGGGTGGAAACCGCGTTGAGGACTTTGAAGCAGTCAACGTTTCGCGCTCTGTTGCAAGAGGCATCTTCAGGACTAAGTTATCAAACCAAGTGCTAAGAAGATACTGTCGTCCGGGACGGGTCTTTATATATGAGTGGGGTGGAGTCACCAGATGGTGTTTGGAGTGGGGGTAACGAAGTGGAAGGGGTAGGGTTAACAGATAGTGGGCCAGCAGGTAGAACCGGTTGGGACAGGACTGATTTCCAGGTACCATCGACTCTGTTGATACTGTTATAGTCTGTTAAGAATTTTAACCGGTACATAATACCAAACCGGCCGGGACACCGGGACCGATGTCTTAAACCGGGACGTATGGTAAGCCTACTTATAAATCAATTTAACGCGAATTCCTAAATAGTACGGACCAATTTTGTCGCTTTGGACAAGCGATTCCTGATCTTCGATAATGTCTAATAAAAGTATTCAAAAAATAGTTATGGACAGTTTTTTGTTACATTGAACCTGACACCGCTATAAAAATATAGCTTTTACTTTGAACTGTTTACTTCTGAATACAGCTGATCTGAATACAGCTTTTATCGTACGCTATAATTTTACATCCTAAATCCATAAGTTTTTTTTATTTAATTACCGACATTGTGTTAATATTTGTACAGCAAAATTCCTTGTTTTCTTTTCAGTCGCTGAATTCCATTTTAACTAAAAAGCCGAACATCACGTTTAAACCTCTTGGATCATCCCTTATTTTATTTTCAACTAAATAAACACGCACAAAAACTCCATGATAGAAAACCACTTCAACATCATGCACGCAACCCCATTCAAAATTATTCAAATTTAATTCCGAGCATTGTATTTTCCGGCAGAAAATGACGTGGTAAGGGCTCTACTAAACCCCTCCGAATCCGATTGTTACTTATCCTCTTACCGGGGGCTAATAAATTTTCATTTGTTTCAGATACCAGTTCGACAGCGGTAAGTCCTCCCAGGAGCCACCACCGACCCCCACCGGCCCCCGATGTGTCCTTTTAACGCTTCCCACGCGGCGTCGCTTCGCGAGCGACGATTCAGTAAGCTAAGGCAAACAAATTATTTACCCTAAGGGCACTCGGAAAAACTCTGAGCGCTGCCTCCGACTTTCTATACTTTATTCCGGGAACGCGAGGCGTACGGTCATAATTTTTAAGAGTGGAAGTAAAAACAACGCGCAAAAGGTATACGTGAACGTTCAATGTTAAATATTTTAGGAGATGAATTGTAACGTATTGCTGGAGCACGGGATCAAAATAAGCTGGCTCGTTTGTTTTTCTCTGGAAATTTGAGAAGGATATGTATTTTTAATACATTGTTGGTTGTTAGTTTTGTTTTAAAACATTCGTGCTGTTTATTTAAACTTTACCTCAAACAGTGGAACGAAGTAAACTCAACAGAACGAAAAGTATTCTTTGTAAATAACTTTGAGAAAGCATTTAGAAATACAATGGGGAACGACACGCTTGTAAGTAGTGAGCGGAGAAGCATTTATTCTTAGAAATAAGAAAAACGCATGGAACAAACTAAAAAGTCGCAAAAAAATAAGGAAGGCACAAAAAGACAAATTTTTCTCAATAAATTCAGCACTAGGAAAATGGTCTGCCTTTGTATCTGCTACAGAATTATCGACGGATTAATCGGAACTTACGAACGACAAGGGATTTAACTAACATAAGCATCGGTGGGTTTGAATACTTAAATTTTGAAAAATATTTTTAGGTGCATTAATTTCTTACTAGATTCTGCATTTTCGCTATATTTCCCATGTAGTCAAAACTAGTTTGGGATTTTGCTGTTTATTTTGCTGATTTTGGTATAGTTTACATTGAATGTCCCATTTAAAATTCGCAAAAGTACAAGAATATCGTAACCTTTCGCGTCCAGTGAAAGACGGGGCTTAAACATAGAAGCGGTATCAACGTTTGTCAAAAGTGTCGAGTTTAAAATGTGTAAGTTGTTTTTCTGCTTTTGGTTATTCATAAATCTAAAAGATTCAAAATTTAGATCTATCTTGCTTCTTGTAACTTTAACAGATAACAATAGTATATTATTCTATGAGCAAGTAATGTAAGCAATTTCTCACGAGAACGACTGCAAAACGTTCGAGTGAGAAATTGGCATTACTTGCGAATAGAATACTATACTTTTTCTACGACCATGCAATGAAGTTTTCTAAATTAATTTATGTCACTATGACGGTTTACAGGATTTTGACTGATTAAAATTGCTTGGTGCGCTTGTCACTTAGCGACGTTGTCAATGGCTTGACAATGTAGCTAAGCAGTGTATCAATACACAATGGAAACGAAAAATCCAGAGCTGTTATTAGAAATGAAATATTTCTCACGACTCGCGAGGTATGAGGAGCCAGGAATGAAATATTTGCCATGTGTTTGGGGAATGGTTAGTAATACCTAACTTAAATTGCCATGATAATGAATGCATTCATCAATAGGAGTAGAAAAAAACATTTACTCATACGATTTTATCAGAAAAAGTGAAACCAACAAATTTATATACATCATCCCCAATAATGGATTATTCGACCCATGTATATGCAGTCATGCATTTAGCATTGGGAAAGGCTGATGTAAATACTACCACCTAGAAGAATTTATCAACGAAGATACCAGAACCGACGCGTCGTGTGCAATGCGCTAAAACATTTCTTGCTGTAGAGTGCAGAATACGTGAACATGGTGCTGCAATTGTTAAAATAAAAGAGCTGATCTTTTACTGATGTAGTTCTTTAATTTGCAATTACGCCATAAGTGCAAAATTAAAGAACTACATCAGTAAAAGATCAGCTCTTTGATTTTCCCAATCACATTGACTGATGTAAAATGGAGGAATTCATCAATAGTATGGTGCTGTAAGACCAGATAACCTAAATTAGGGTGGTCTGGTTCGAAGAAACCTTCAACTGGAAGAGGAAATTTTAAACAGCATAGAAAACCGTTCCCAAAATAGTATTCGCAAGCTTTCCAGAGAGTTCAACTTTACAAAATCTTTTGTATCCAGCACTCTTCATCAGCAGGTACTTTATCCTTTTCATTACCAACGAGTACAAGGGTTACAGCCCACAGATTATGACTCCAGGGTTCAGTTTTGTCGGTGGTACTTGGGAAATGTGTTAGCGGATAATCGATTTACAGTCAAGAATATCTCCTTTTTCATCAATGATATTAAATCAATAAATAAAAGACCGTGCTAGTTGATAACCGTTTGATCTCTATTATATAGTAGTTTTGTAAAGAATTTCAGCTTGTATCATATGTACCATGCCGACAGCTTTCGTTTATGAGTATTAGTGTACACCCGATGCGACGTTTGCAACTGATGACGAGATCGTTATCTCGAAAGTCGACTCTTGCAAGACTGAACTACGACGGCCTTTTATTTATTGATTTACAGAAAAGGTAACATTTACGGATAAAGCTACCTTCACCAGAGATGGTGTTTTCAATATTCACAATTTTTTCATATGGTCCGATGAAAATTCGCATGCAATTGTACCACGATGACACCAGGTACAATTTTCCGTGAACATCTGGTGTGGGATAATTGGTAACGAATTGCTTAGTCCATTTGAATTCGAGAAATACCTGAAATTTTTCAAAGAATCCGGCAGGATTTCGGAAGACGTGCTGAAATGTGCATTCACATGGAAGGGCAACATTTTGAGCAGTATTTGGAAAACAAATTTCATTTATTTTTGTTATTTGTAAATGTTTTTTCGTTTCTGTTAAATAAGCAACGCCGACTTTGTAATCAGTTATATTTTTAAGGGAATATAAAACTGAAAAATAAAAAAGGTATAACTTTTTAATGAAGCGTCGAAAGCCAAAATGCATATACACTTTTTGGATGGCAGTGACGTCCTCTATCAGTTCCCTAATTTTCGGAACACCTTTACCGGACAGCCTGTATACAACCGCTATGCTTCACACGGCAGTGTTGTCTAAATAAGCGATAAAGGCTAAAATAAGCAGGTAAATGACAAAAAAAGCAAATATTTGATAAATAAGGAAAGAAAGTAATTTAAAAATAGCTAATGGTAATTCTTAAGCATTCAAGCATTAATTTTTCTTTCTTATAATCTAGATGAGGTTATTTTTAAATGTCTGGATCCATTAATATGTTAATATTAACCTTTAATAGTTCCTCGCACTTGTCGAGATTTTTTTAGAGTAAGTAATTAATCTGAGTAAAAAGTTTCATATAGATTTTTATTTAATATCTTGAAGAGCTAGAGCCGTTTAAAATACTTAAAAGTTGAACACCTTTTATATTTTCAATTTAAAAATGGACTCCCGAGGAGCTTCTTCATATTTGCATAATAATAAAAATGTGGCTTCAAGAATTTAATAGTTCATACTAAATCGATATATTTTCTACAAATAGGAAATTACACGCAATTTGACATGAAAGCATAATAATTTAATAATTAGTGGAAAAGTAATCTGATGCTTGAAAAAATATTGCTCTTTCTACTTAGGTTTCACAATGAACACATTGTGACCCTCGATTTCTAAAATTATATTAAAAAATAACTAAGACATACGAGTTATTTAAGACGTCAATTGGCGCATGAGTGGTTTGGGGTACGACGAGTATCCAAAATGAACGAATAAACCAAGATGTCTTAAAAGGGATAATTTCTAACATTAGTAATTTGTGTTTCTTGTTTTAAACATATCAGTTACTACTGTCATGTCCGAATGCTAAGCTCTTTTCAATATAAATATAAGGAATGTAAGGACAATACATCGAAGCAGAAATATACTTAATATAAATACAAAATCCTGTTATTATTTCCTTTTAGTTTTCTTATTATACGTACGTAACTCCTATGGACAGTCTTTTTCCAAAACAAATACCGGGATTCCAATATCCAAAAGACACTCAGCCCCTGCGTACGCTAGAAAGGACGATTCAGGATAATGACGTAGCATATATCCAAACAAACATATACGCAACCGAAGTATGCGACCAACAGCGACGTGTGCTTCGGACGGCCGTAGGTTGTACTATTCCCTGCCTGCCCACATATATGTGTTTCCAGTTCAGCTATATCGCATCCATGGTACATTTACCCCGCTGTGTACAACCCCTCCGACCAATATCGACCGGTAAACGGTTCAAATGCCGCTAAAACTGCTCTGGTAAGCAACTATAAATCGACTTTTAGGGCCATTTCGTTACGAGGGCCGTTTGCGACTTTTTGGTGTAGGTACTGATAGTGTTTATTGTAGATTGTGTTAACGTGGTGTTGAGTTTTCAGTGTTCATTTTTGGTTACTTTGGGGAGATGTAAATATGTCGTTTTTTGTGTTGTGCGGATTATTTTACCTGCGGTTTCTTTTATTTTTGTACTAATAGTTTGGTTTTAAATAATCTATGTTTCTTTGACATGTTAAAAAAGTTTTGCTGAGTTTCAATTGCCATTTTTTGTTATAATTAGCAATTGTTTTTGTAGGTCGTAAAGTAATACTTTTGGCTCGTATGAATACGTATATACTTACACAAAGTATTTACTTTTACTTCAAGCTAAAGCGTTTGCTTTAGCTTATCATTAATGGGATACATTTCTTTAAAAGATTGCTTAAAAAAATTGGTTTCGCTGTCTAACACTTGGATATTTTGATAATCCATAATATGTCCGAGAGAGTACACATGTGCAGCCAAAGCACAAGCGTTAGGCTTAACTCTGGCGTCACTTTTGTGTTTCGAAATTCTTCTTTTTAAGTGTTGAGAATTTTTTCCAATATATTCTTTAGGACACACTACATGAAATTTTGCATATAATGTCAGAAAGTAACTCTTTGATATTTGATTATTTTAATATGGATTGGGGTGAGTTCTGCTATAGAAGGAAGTACTTTAAATTTACCATTTCTTCTTGTTATATCATTATTTGTTGTAGGTGTCCGACTACTAAAAAGTAGCTTCCTAATAAGAACTTTTGGATAAGAATTTTCTTGTAAAGTATTTCCAAATTTATGTAGATTTTTGTTTTTAGAGAAGGATGAACAATTTTTGTAATTCTTTGCTATTGAGCTAAAATAAAGTTCTTCTTAATATTCATTAGATGGTAAGAATGAAAGTTGATGTATCGTCCAGAACTGGTTGGTTTTTGATAACAATCAAGAATTATTGTATTATATTGATGTCTAATAACTCTGGTGTCGAGGAAAGGGACAGAAAAGGCAGATTCTTTTTCTATGGTGAATTGTAGTCTTGAATGGAGGGAATTGAAAATTTCCAAAATCTCATCTCCTTTGCTTTCTGATAATGCACAAATTAGATCATCAACATATTTCTTAATAAAAGGAAGCTTGAAAGTTAATTGAGGTGTCTGCGTATCTTTCCTTTTCGCCTCTAGCTACTTTTAATATGATAACCAAATTTACAGCCAAATTTTTGGATATACTCAGGCGTTTGGTGCTTCGTACGTGTAATAATAAAATATGAGTGATACTAGGGTTGCCAACATTACGCCTATTCTGACCCGGAGAAAAATAATTATATTATGCAACATAGGGGTTTAAATTAATAACAGCCGCCACAACAATGTGAGGCTTCGACACATACTTTTTAGTAACGCTTTTGTGCAATTTGGAAATAGGTAGTATAGAAAACGATGAGATCTAGATGCTAATTAAGGGGTCGTGTGTTTTTGCTTGAAGTAATTATCTACACGTTCCCTAACTAATTTTCAATTTTCATTTTATTCCGACAATATTGGCGGTTTGTATAAACCCCATAATAAATGAGTCTTTAGTCAAAAATTATAACTATATCTCTCAGTCTTTGCAAATATATAGTCTAACTGATAATAAAATTTTCAAATAACGGTGTGTCAACATCTCCATGATTAAAAAAAATACTGTTTTATGGCAGACCAGTATGATACTATTCTGTGATCTGTCTTGGACACACTCAAACATATTGTTGGGACATTTCTTATCATCTGAACAACATACCTACATATTAAAATAATCAACGAAAGTTCAAAACGTATTTTGTTAATTAATGTATCAATATTGAATGTTGATTTCTGACAAGCAAATTCCTAAATTCGTTTAAATAATACCCGTCTTTTTGAAAGCCATTTTTGATATTAGATTTGTCTCAGTCTATGATCTGATCATCGAGGCAGGATACAATCTTCTCCGTTCGTCGTACCGGTACAGAATTCCTTTTTAAGCGCAGTATTAATGAGTTCCCAAATCAACCCATTTCACAAATTGCGAATCCAGGATAAGTCAGACGACGCAACATATTTCTTATATTAGAAGTTGTAGCTCGTCGATGGCTATAAAGCAGTTGCTGTAGATTTTACTTGTATATACCAAAGTAAAAGCTTGCTTGATTAAGTAAAATGTGAGGCAAAACTAACCGTTGACCGTTAACCGGTATCTAACATACGTGAGGTCAGGACACACATAAATCCCTGCAAGTAATCCTTCAAGAATATCCAATAAGTATGAAAATGAGTCGTGGTTACATGTGGCAAGGCTTTTGGAGTCGTCTCTGTGTATTTTAATTGCCGTTTTACTTCTACTTGAAGTAAAATGTAGGAAAATATGATAATACTTTAGAGTTATCAACTGAAGCTTCTACTTGAAGTAAAAGCAAATACTTTTTATTCATACCGCCCATTGTTTGTAGCAAGTAAATATATGTTTTCCTCTATTCAAACAACCGTTTAGTTGAATCAAACAAAAATTTCTGTGTATGCAAAACGGTGGTAAATACCGACGTAATAAATGAATGTCCACACACATCAAAAGCCAGTGTCACATTAAGAAATTTATTAAGATTATCTTTAAAACATTAATAAGCAAGCAATAATTAATGTTTATTTCTCAAAAGGAAATTGATGTTTGTTTCAGTTTTATTTATTTAATTTTGAAAAGTGTGGTTGAGTTTATGGAAATAATAAATAAATAAATAAATATGGCAGTAATGTAAGAAATGCAATATAATTAATTAACCAGTTTTTAGAAATCATATAAAACGGTATAGATTTGATTTGAAAATAGTGGAGGCGCCAAGTTTTAAAGATTCTGAAATACACCCACAAACGTTTGGAAGGAATATTACTGCTTAGTTTCATGTTGTGATTGGAAGTCGTTAAACTAGTTTATACATATTTCTGTTTTCACAAATCCTATATACATATTACATATATATTTATCTGAGTAGAAAAGATATTTGTAAATTATACACGTCACAATAACATTCCATGTTTTACATTTTTTACATGAAAAAAAATGCTGCTAACATTTAATTGGTACGTACATGAAACAAGATATTTAGATTATTGAGAGACAAAATATAATAATATAAAAACCTACTCTCCCATACACGCCTTTGTTTGTAAAGGTTTGACGCAACGTCAACATATTTCCTTTAGGCGCGGCTTCAGTCAGTTCACCTGGCGCTATAGGGATTGTTCCTTTAGCCCTTAGTATTTTCTTAGAAATATCCGACTTCTGATAAAAGTTGTAGATCATACAAAACAAACACCTCGCCCTCATAAAAAATGAAGGTATCTGAAAGGCGCTCGGATAAAAAATGTTCCATGCTGAGTTATTGCAGAAGCAGTACCGGAGCAGCAGTATCTGAGCGCTCCAACGAGCGCAAATAGCCCAAGGGTGCCGTAAATAACAAAATTGGCTTCCTACCCCTGCAAAGTGAAGCGTCTCGGCTGTCAGGGCTTTCTTTAATTTCTCTAACAACCCGCCTACACGTTCTAAAGAGAAAAACACAGGGATGAACGCCTGCCGGCTTGTCTGTTTACAGTTAGTTACGAGTGATATTTGCACGACAGGAAAATACGTTAACAACGTTCAGCGAAAGGCAAAGGTAGAATTATAGTTTGTTTAGGATGAATTATGTATGTCTGTTTGGATTTCTTGAAAATTATTGATGTCAAAGTTGTTCTGATGATTGAATTTTCTTTATGCAGGAGCCTCTCAAAGTGAGTTTTTTATGTAAAACAGTGGTGGAATCCGAGGAATATGCCCAGATATGAATGAAACATGTAGCATTGTATTTCTAAACTAGTGTAGCGACACAATGCTGGTTTGTCTCTTTCTATTTGACGCTATGTGGAAAACTCTTTTTTATCATAAAAAATTCTAAAAATTTAACCAAGCAAATTGAAATAACTTTATACGAATACGAATGTTAGGTACTCTATTATTTTTCAGTGTAATAGGTATGCTATTTTTGCAAGCGATCATTGCGTTTTATATTTTCTCAAAATTGGTATTTTAATATTTGTTTCAATATATGCAACATATTTTTATTCAATATATTGTTTTACCAGTTCTAACTTTTGGAAAACATCAATCACACGTGCTTTACTAAAACCCAGTTAGGGTGTTGAAAATGATAATTTTGATGAGGATTTGGCTCACTTCTATCATTAGCGAAAATGTACGAGTCACTCAATTATCTGTCACAAAGAAGATAAGTTAGGGCCCTTCACATAATAATAACATGAAAGACTCGCACCTTGGCTCATAATAACAATTTTCCTATTAAACTTATCAAGAAGCTCGTTCATGTCATCTCTTTAAAGTTAGACGCCTTATACACCTGCAATGTTCAATTAAACGCTTCTCCTATATATAGACCTCTTCCTTATAACCCCTGATATAGAAACCTACTTAATATTTTGAAATCCTTAATACTCAGCCTGCATTCAGAACCAATACTCAGCTCATCGTTCTTTTATTTAGACGGCGGGGAATATCCAGAACCATTTTTGATGAAAGTGGTGTGTATTCCGTGAGTTGTTCGCATTGCAACACCATCTATGTTGGTCAGACATGCATGGCGTTGAGGAAGCGTCTTAAAGAGTATAATTATCAAACAACTTCCAATTTACACCAGCTTAAAGTTGAGACGGGTCATACTATTAACTACAAAGATGTCGCTCTACTACTCAAATGCCAAAAGGGCATCAAACTTGACTTGCTTGAACAATTTGAAATTCAACGACATAAAAAATCACCACACCATCTCATTAATGACCAGGTGGAGTTCCAATATAAACATTTGTTCACTTACTTGTAGCTCATTCCTTATGTTTGTTTCCTTTGGCCGTTCCCTTACCCTCACCCCTCTCTTTGTTTCTATTTTACCTATGCCAATTACCTGCGCTTCTCCGTTCTCTTTACTTGTTGAGACCATTTTGGTTACCACCTTGCGCGCTCCTTTATATTTTTAACTCGCCTTTTTGTATCTAGTCGACTAGTTTATTCCCCCACATTTCGTTTATATTTTTCGACATGTGAATTATTCTGCTTATTCTTAACCTTGTACACGTTTTCCGGCTGCTTTGACGACCACATTATTGTGCGCTCCGACTTCGTTAATTGTTTTCGCCGATTTTCAGTGTTGATTCTTCATTTATCATTGTATATGTCCGTTTTGCCCATTAGCAGCACGTGATCCAATTTATGTAGTTTTCAGAATTTTTTGACTGTAAGTTTTTCTTTTTAGAATATTTACATATGATGTTTGGTTCTTACCGTTTTATCTTTTGTAATTTGTAGTTTACTTACACTGAGGATGGTGCGAGCCAAAACATGTATGTAGCACATAAACAATTTCTGCAAAGTTCCAAGAGGCTTTTATTCCATACTTTGAATATTATGTTTGTAGACATTTACTTCTTTTAAGACATGAACGCATTTCCGTCACACTTTCAAAGTTTGGAAATTAACTAAAAACAGTGTAAGCTATTAAATGATCTTTTTCAAAATTTTAAAAACCGGACATTTTGAAATAATCAAACTTGATCTTCTAATTTTTAATTAAGAAAAAGAAAATTCTCCCGCAAGCTCGAATGTGTTGCACATCACGAGAAAGAGAGGAAAAAATCTGATGTGGCCAGGCACATGACTTTATCATACATTATATATAAAATTAATAGTTTAGGTGCATAAGATTCTATTTGGTCGCCATCGGTTGTGTCTGCATTAAAATAAAACTAGTTAGCCAGGATTTGACAGATATTTTGACAGTAGGTATTGTCAAAACAGCGTTGACACTACCTACTGTCATTAGAATGAAAATATCTGTGAAATCCTGGCTAACTAGTTTTATATTAATGCAGACACGACCGATCTCGATCAAATAAAATTTGCTCATTGAGCTACTATTAATTTTAACTAAAAGTGACATAGACATAAATTATACAAAATTTCCTCCAGTTTAATTTATTATTTAACTATTTGGGCAAAGTTACAGAAATGGCGCCTTATTTGCAAAATCCTTGAAAAATGCTTAGAGGAAACAGTTCCTTTGGACTCTTTTCAACAAAAACCTCTTGAAACTTTTAGTAGTTTCTCCGGAATCGTCCCCACAAAAACGGGTACACACACACATACACACACACACACACACACACACACAGATATTTTTTGTACCTTGGTCAAAAATGTTCGGAGGTCCAATAGGACATATTTCCGCTAAAATCTCAACAATTTTTTTCAACATGGTTGCAATACTTTGTCATACTACGTGTGATAAGGTAAAAATCAGGTAATAGCTTACACTGTTTTTAGTTAATTCCCAAAGTTTGAAAGTGGGACGAAAATGGGTTCACGTCTTAAAAAAGTACCTAAATGTCTACAAACATAATATTTACTGAAAATGGTATACCAACCAAGTGAACGCAATACACTATTATTTATTTTAATACTGTTATTAATTTTACATCATAGAAGTGATACTATTAGACTATAAATAACTGTTCAGTTTCAATACAATTTGATGTTATAGTTGACTTTTCCTTCTAAGTATTATGTTTGTAGAAATGTATTTTTTTAAGACATGAACCCATTTCCGTCCCACTATCAAACTTTGGGAATTGATTGAAAACATTGTAAGCTACTATCTGATCTTTTTTTCAAAATTTTAAAAAATGAGCGTTTTAAATAATCAACATTAAACTTTTAATTTTTAATTAAGAAAACAAAATTCCCCCACAAGCCCTATGGCGTTGTATATCAAGAGAAAGCTCATGAAAAAAAGCTATAAAATGGCACTTATACCACCTCTCTAGATTAATTGGGTGAGAGACAATCGGCCTTTAGTTATATCATGTTCGAAAAATTGTTAAAATATTGCCTACCTTTAATTCCAAAAGGGGATAACATAAAATTTGGTATTTTGCTATAACTAGATGAAGACAACAAATTGTACAAAATTTCAATTAAATCCAAGGAGGTGAGGAATAAAATTGTGTTGATTTGACATGGAATTCATACCCTACTCCAACTTAAGTATGGAGACAATCCTATTGTCTTAGTGATATCTCCTCTATATCGATAGTTTTATGTAACTATTATGCATATTTCAGTTAAGTTGTAGGAACCTACTCTAATTGTCTCATTTCGTGTAGGTGGTCTTAGTAATAGTTTGGCAGTTTCCATGCGCCATTAAAACGTTATACGCCAATTGTCCTGGCAGAGGTTCAACTGGGGCGCAATTATTACGACCTCACATAACCTAAATGCAGGTGCAATTAATATTTTATTGCAGCTGTGTTCATCGCATTATTGCCAAACCAATTAGAAGTCATGTTTATGATACCCACATCCTAATAACTAATACAAGCAAACATTTGAAAATATGTTTTTTTCTTGAAGTTAGTGGTGAAGTATTTATTCAACCTTAAATTACACTATGCTAAAATTCAATCAAATATATCATCAAAAATACAACGTATAAAACAATGTAATTTGGGGTTTCCTAATAAAAAATGAATTGATTACTAATTCTTAAATATACAGTGTGTCCTCGCAGGGACCTAGCTATACCTAAATGGACATAAGTGTTCATTTCTCGGGAAAAGTAATTCTTTATTTTCGACGTCCTAATTATGGCATAGTCAAAGTTAGAATTTTGGATAAAATGGTACACAATAAATTGTAAAGTTTCCCAAAAGTAAACTAACAGTTTTTTTACAGCTAAATTTAACATTTTATAGGGAAAAGATGACATAAGATACAAAGCAATTAAATAAATCGACAGCCCGCAATTATTATTATATTATGTTCAATGCTGCGGTATAGACATTGAGTATCTTACTATTATGCTTTGAGGGTTCCAACAGAAAATGTCCAGCGGCATACGTTTTCGTGAATTGTGTTCGCGAATTACTGAAGAAACAGATGTACAAAATGAAGGAACAAGGACAAAATGATGAAGATGATGCAAGAGCATCTTGATTCAGGACATACAGTCCCAAGAAGTCGTTGAGATAAAGATTATAAGATTTAAACATGCATATACACTAGGGTGACCAACCGTCCCGATTTGAGCGAGACAGTCCAGAATTTTGAGCACTTGTCCCGCCTGATGAAACGTCCCGAATTTTGTCTCGATTTTTCAATATGTTATTCTAAAGTCCAGAATTTCCCACACACCAGTCATCAAACTAATGATTTTGTTAGCATATAAAAGTGTACGAATAACTCAACAAAATGTCTTTGCCGTATCCAAAAGGAAAATTTAGGGAATTGAGATATTTTCTAACCAATTTTGAAAACATATAGCTTATTTAGTTAAGAGGAATCATTAGAGCTTGTACGTCCTATAGAACAAGCATCCATAGTGAGCTTAATTTTGTATCAATGATATCATATTATACATCAAATTATAGATAAAGGTTCATTACTTCTTGTGGTAATGTATATGTATAATTGTTATTGTTGTATCCATGCCACGTGATAAAATATGTCTGACTCATGTACTCAAAGTGAAATGTTGATATATGGGATACCTATTGATATTTCTACGCGAAATTTTGTACATTTATACAGGAAAGTGTAACTTAGATCTATTATGTGATACTTTTAACAATTTTAACAGCAAAATCAGTCAATTTTATGTCAGATTCGGTAACATTTTCTCAAAAGCCATCAACGATTTTGTGATTTAATAGCTAAGAAAACCCCTCAGAACTTTTACGTATTTTGTGAGTACTATGTAGGGGGTACGGATTCCCCCTGTGTTTAGAGAATCGACTGTTTATTCTGTAAAAGAACAGATCTGTTGTATAGAAATTTCAGTCAGTCAGGAATGGCCAAATTCTATAATAAATATTGTTGACGAACAACGTACAACTTTGAGCTCCTGATTGGTAAATGAATGGCATTTTAGTCATAGAAATGCAACACTTTCACAAAAATAATAATTAACGTATTTAAACGATGTTTAAGCGTGTATTGCTTTTGTAATTTAGTCAAACTGATTTTGATTAAATTTAAATTTTAATCGATGCTAATAAAGAAAAATATTATTATCAAATTTCGGTTCAAAGGAAAACATCATCACTTTATTGTTTATAAAATTTCTTTAAAAATTTAAAATTAAATTAACCTTGTAATCCCATATTTTTAAAGATATTTTTCATTAATCTAAAAAATATTACAATCTGGATAAATAGTCAAGAAAAGAAAATTGGACAACAATTTCAGAAAAGAAACTCCATTATTGGAAATGACTTGGAAACAAATCACGTGCGTCGGTGTAGTTTTCCAGCGGCGAAGACAGTGAAATACAATAAATGTATTGCATCTAATATGTACAAATAATGCCTTAAAGTTACAAGCTCTTGAAAATTGATAATATTCTGGTTGTGGATGTGAAACTGTTGGAAGAAAAATATATATTCCAGGAACATTTCTAATCATTATCTATGTCAGAATTATTGGTTAGCTCCGCAAGCTTCTTAAAAAATATAAAGAGCAAATGATGACCCACAGGACGTAAATATAAAATTATATTGAATTAATAATAATTAAAGCCAAAACCTGGATCTTTTGGTATCCAGCACAATACAGAAATATCTATGCTATCGAGGCCTATGACATGATTTTTTAGTTCTTTATAGGGTAAAGTCCACAGTCATTGGCACTCCAAAACGTTGGGTGCCAACGTATAATCTTTTCAATAGTATTCTTAGAAAAATGTAAAAAGAAACTTAAAAATTAAAGAATAACAAAGACCTTAGAAGCTTAGAAACACAGCTTTAACTTTATTTCCATGTCTCTACCGCTAATCAAAAAGCCTTGCAATACTTAAGATAAAAGTATGTTTTAGTTATTGACAATATGTTATTTATGGTCCACCCCCGGATGTCAGCGTCCCGATTTATAGTATTCAAAAGTTGGTCACCCTAATATACAGTCACTTACAAAGGATTATTCAAGACTAAAAATTTACCCGTATGGACCTGTGCTGATCCATACCTTAGAGTAGAAGAGATGAGGTTATGCGTCTGCAATTCAGTTTGTTAATGGGAGAACAGATATGGCAGATAGATGTAAAGAAAGTTTATTTTTTCTACTCCTATTGACGAATGCACCAATATATTATGTCATGGCAGTTTATTATGTATGGTTAGGTCCATCTGGGTACATACTATCAAAAAGCCAATCTAACTGTTATATATCTATTCAACAATCTACTGAATTTTTAATTAATGCAAAGTTTGCTGTGCTGGAATTAATTAAAACGTGGAAACCGATGTAATGCAAACATGGATGGCATCCTTCCAATTTCCTAACTCATTTACCTCGTCCAACGCATCCCGTCAAAATTTTATTATTCCATAACCCTGGAAGACTCTTAAAAAATTAGGTTAAAAGCTAGTGTGCTGTTAGCTAGTAGTGCCCTCTTCGCAGAATAGAAGGGTGTTGACGCATAGCGCAAGATGGCTTTACTACAACTACGGCGCCGTATACTTTTACGGTTTATCCAATAAATGGATGATGTCATTACCAGCGATGAATCTCGAAGTGGTTAAATTTTTAATCAACGACTTTACTGCTTTATTATGCAGTTTTATAATAACCTATTACACAGAGAGCATTATTTGTGCGATGATTGGACGATGAAACTTGAAATTGGGTTAGTTTATTCGCAATAATTTTGACAAATAAGATAAATGGTAAATAATTTCTACTAGCGCCTTCGCAAATAATTCTTCTTGGCGGATAAATTTAATGCGTATTGACATTGTTTTTTATTTGAACATTTTATTGGTTTTAAGTTTGGTATGTTCTTCCAGTAGAAAAACTGATTTGGCTAAGATATTCATTTCTAATTTGTGAAGCGAATAACAATGGAGCTATACGTTTGTTTAGTTCTATTTATATTGTAAATTATATTATAAATTTATATTAACTGTAACTTAACTAATTTGTATTATTTCCAGTTGAATTTTTCCATAATTAAGTATATAAATTATCGAAATCTAGATTATAGACCGCGGTCTGAGTCAATGACATATTGATTTTCTTGTTTACTTTAAAATATTATTAGTCACTATTTCAAAGTCAACAACGTGGCTTCCACCGGAAACTCAAGTGGTCATGAATGATTTAAATTTACGATTCAATTTCTTAATTTGAATACACATTTCGTTAATTTTATGATGTACACTATAATATTAAAATAAGAATTGAAAATATTGATTGTATAGCATGAATTTCTAATTCAATGGTACTAGTCGTATCAAAAATTGTGGACATTTCGATTCAGTTTTATTCTGAAATCTAAAAAAGAAGATAAGAACTAGGTATTTAAGATAAACGAAATTTTTTCTACCTAGGAATTAGAAACAAACACACCTCATATTGTTGTTACGGTTGGCAACTCCAGAAAGTTAAGAACTGGACATATTTCGCTTTGGAAAAGATTTAACCGAACAAAACCGGACATTTTACCATCATGTCAACTTGTTCTGAATTTCCAATCTTCAATTAAAAAAAATATTTAAGATGACTCATTTCAAACTGTTTTATGATCAGAAACAAAATTACATAATTATATTTACAATTACAATTAATATTATAAATATTTTTACTTTATCAAGAATACAATAATCCAAGTTAAATGAATACCCGTACAAGAAAGAAGAAACATCAACTGTTGAGTTGATATTTCTGAATCTGAAGGGAAAAATTGTTAATTATTTTTTTATACAAAAAAATACAAATTTTAAAACCTATACTTAATTCACAATCTTCGCAACAATCTCATGCTACAGACCTACAGATTCAAATTTAATGAAGACAAATCGTGCCAGAATCACCGATCACTTGTTTGTTTTGTTTCTTTTAGTTGGCCAACATAGTAATAAAATTTATCTTTAATTATTTTATTTTTGACAAATTGAGACATAAATACATGAATTATAATAATTGGGTAATTTGAAGTCTGTGAAACTTTGTGATATGTAAATTCAATAATTAGTCAGTGTAATTCAAACTTTAATTAAGTTAATAATGTTGCCCGCAGATTTATAGCATCCAGTTAAATGACATAAAAAAAATCATTTTTAGTACAGTTAATTATATTTTCTCAACTTTAACAGCCGCTGGCAACCTCAAACCACTTATTTAATTATAAAATATTAGTGACTTTGTGATTGTTATGTAACATTTTCAAAAGATGCTAAAAACCATGTTAAGACCAAAATTAAGTTACCATATTCCTTAATATTGACGAAATAAGTAGAACGCAGTAGTACTTTTCTATTTTAATTATCTCAAATTTTAGACACTTTATTACTAAAGAAAAGTTGGATATTTGTACTAAAACACTAGACTAATACCTAGTTCACATAAGACAATAGATCTGTATATCTGCAGTTAAAATAGTCGCTCTGGCAACACTGCTACTGACTTTTGCGTAACACAAGTCAAAAAGGCAGATAGATGACTTACAAACTAAGCAAAAATGAAAGCCTTTTCATTTTACTTGAAACAGCATTTTGTATCTGAAAATTATTATTATTATTATTATTAGCTTTTAACACTAGTTATAAATCACCCTCTATAATTACTAATTATCATAGAGCCTTTAGTGGTAGTTGGAGCAGTGATTATCACAGTAGTACCCAATACTTTTTCGATGTTTGTGAATCTCAGATAGGTATCTGAAAAAGAGACAGTTGGCGCCGATTTGCTTCATCAACCTGCCGATAATACATTAGATATCGGACTGTCCGGTTCAAAACTGGATGGATGGTAACCCTAGTTGTCGTGGAAGAATTCAAATTCAAATTTTAGATACTTTATTACTAAAGAAAAGTTACATATTTGTACTAAAACACTATACTAATAAATACCTAGATCACGGAAGACAGTAGATCTGTTACGCTGCAGTTAAAATAGTCGCTCTGGCAACACTGCAACTGACTTTTGGGTAACAAAAGTCAAAATGACAAATGACTTGCAAACTCAGCAAAAATAGGAGCTTTATCATTTTACTTGAAACATCATTTTGTATCTGAAAATTATTATTATTATTATTAGTTTTTAACACTAGTTTAAATCACCCTCTATAATTGCTAATTATCATAGAGCCTTTAGTGGTAGTTGGAGCAGTGATTATCACAGTAGTACCCAATACTTTTTCGATGTTTGTGAATCTCAGATAGGTATCTGAAAAAGAAACACTTGGCGCCTGTTTGCTTGATCAACCTGACGATAATACATTAGATATCCGGACTGTCCGGTTCAAAACTGAATGGATGGTAACCCTAGTTGTCGTGGAAGAATATTAGATGTTATGTCCCGATAATATCAAACATGTTTAACATAAAACAATGAGACATACATTTACAGAATGAAATAACAATATGTAATAAAAACTACACAAGCTTGAAAAGTATTGAAATATCGCGTTTCTTCCAATCCAAATAACTTCTTGATATTTCAAATTTTCTCCCAAATCTGTACAGACCCAACGAAGATAAAACTTATGTATACATGGATACATATACAGGGTTCGAGGCGACATCTGTATTCTATGATCGCGCCGAGACTCAATCAGGACAGTGTCACACTTTGCAGTAACATAAATTTTTATTTGGCGAACAGTAGACCGGTTCCGAAATCGGCACGAACGCGTATCCTCTATGGTCCTTCGAGCTGGATAACAGTAGCGAATAGACACCAAGAGAGAGGAAAGGAGATCGAGACCCGTAGTGCCAACCTATATAACTATTACCAGTGCATGGCGCGGCGGCGGCATTCTAGGATTTTGGGACAGGAGTTACAATGTGCCCAGTTATAAATTTCCGGTCGAAAACGTCGAGAGAGAACGCGGCAGCGTATTTATTAGCGATCACCGCTAAACCATTTAACGTCTGTAAACATTTGCCGTGCTGTGTGTGCTCGACTCGCAATAAAATCATAAGTCTTTGTACTTTACGATTCTCGTATTTGCGATGTGTTTACAATCCATTAAACCGTTATAGATTCCTCCGTTTTATTTATGTGTACGTTAAATAAACTATTATCTTCGATATTGGTCTACGTTAAGTCAATAAATATGCTGTAAATATACTTATTTCTTCAGTATGATGTAATTAATTGGTAAATTTCAAGATCATATGTCGGATCAAAGCAACCCTGCCGATTTTGTTTTAAAAAAAGTATTCGATGTTTGTATTCATGGAGAAAAATTGTTGCTGTCCACGGTAGGCCAATGGTAGTGACAATGTACTTCCACTACAAGGTTATTTATTTAAAAGAAAAACTCTTTTAATGCGCGGTGGCCTGAGACATACTGAAAATTAAAGATGTACGAAGCGCTCGTAAGATAATTAAATGAATACTCAATTGGCAAAACTTTATTAATAGACATCTCACTTTAATGTATTTATCTCTATTTATTGAAGATCAAATAACCGTATAAAATAGATGCAATGGGGACCCAATAGAGATATTAGCATCCACGCGCTTCTAAACCCAATGCACAGTGGTCTAAACTCCCGATAAATTGGCCAACATTCTGAAACTTTGAATTTAAGGGGTTTTGAGATCGCTGATTACGCATCTAACCTCTAAATTGCAAAAAATAAATTGTCTGATCCAATATGACGGACGAGTACATTAAATTATTTGATTTAGTTTTATTTTTTGATTTAATTGAAACGTGGGTTCTTGGGGGCTCTTGACGTCGCTGATTATGAATCTGAACTCAAAATGTTCGAAAACACAATGGGGGATCCAATATGGTGGACGACTACATTCAAATATGTTTGATTTAAGTGACACGCGGCTTTTGCGTGTTTTCAAGGTCGCTTATTATGAATCTGAACTCTTAATTTATATACAAAATCAAAATTACGGATCGTATATGGCGGACGATTGCTTAAAAAACGTGGCCGAGGACGCGTAGTCATAATTATAAATCTGTACCTACTGCAAATTTTCGAAAACAAAGTGGAGAACCCAATATTAAACCAATACAAAACACTTTTATTCACCTAAAACCTTGCCTATATGGAATGCTCTGCTTTTATTACTACCATGAACGCAAAATTTGCAAGAAAACTAAGTGTTAGTTAAATATCTAAGTAGAAAATTGTAAAAACTAAGTGTTAAGTTATAATAAATTTTTAGGTAGGTAATTTTGATATTTAAGTATGGTTTAAAATATATATTAACAACCAAACAAAAAATAATAAAAAAATCGCAATTAAAATCTATTCCGCCATCTCATTCTTCTGCTTGTGCAAAAGAGTTTTGTTTCAATTTGGTTCTCTTGGATATTATCATTCTTAATGATATCTAAAACGTAATAAAAAACGTAACGGCTATATCGCCAGTGATATCTGGCTCTTGTGATGATCGTACAGCCAGATATTAAAAAGGAGTTCAGTTTTAAAATGATACGTTCCTGCGAAAATATAATTTACTGAAAGGGCACAGCAATAAAAAATGGGCACTAGATAACGAATATCATCACAAATACTTGCAACAGAATTACATTTAGCGCAAAATTGTTCAATACTCAATAAAACTTTTGGCTGAATTATACCCAGAGGTATTTTAGTGCGATGATTTAAGTTATTGTTCATTCATATTTAAGAAATATAAAATATACACCTTTAATAGAAACATTAATCGTAACCGATATTGTTTGTTGTTGTTTAAATCAACAAATAATAGGTACACCACATAATCTACTTTCATGGGTTTACATGGTGGCTGTGCCGTCAAAAAGGTTTTTAAGTTAGTACAGTGATGGAACGCCGCGCAAGCGCACCAACAACAGTCAGAATTTAATATAATTTACAAGTTTAAAAAACGATTTTTTAAAATAATTTGTTACTTTTAGACCAAAGTGGTATGGGTAGAAGATTATAAAACATGTATCTTTAATTTGATGCATAGATTTCAACTTGGTATAAATAAATAACAGCCAAAAGCTTGGTTGAAAGTTGACGCATATTGCGTTTAAGCACAAGGATACTGATTTCTCGCAAAACGTTAAGCTACCGAAGAAAAATAAATTACGGAGAATACCCAGCTATCAGCAGCAAAATATAAGTGGGATTTGTAGATAAAAAGTGGAATCATAACTATATGGTACTATAGTGTTCTATATTGTGGCGATTTAAAATTATTCTTTATTTATATTTAGGAAATATGAAACACATACCTTCAGTAGGATACTCCGACATGTCACTTTTTGTTATTTAGCGCTTTAATAAACAAATAATATACTTAGTATTCGATTTTTCGTACCAGCGCCGAAAATAATGAATAGTGGTAGCAGCGGAGTATGCCCTATTTTTTTTTATTACTATGACTGAATGCACTGTAATTAGGCATCAGTTCCACTTGTGTTTAATGAATTAACCTATTTAGTTTCATATAGGATACAGAATTTAACTGAATTCAAAACTAGAGAATTTGACTTTTGGCCAACAATCCGGCACTTCTAGACCATAGTACAATGGTATATTGTGGAGACGTGTTGTCCAATTTGGAGTACACTATCGATTTGTTCCAACGTGAAAATACCGTTCAGGTACCTACGATGTGTTGGACCAGCTATGCCAGCGCTAGTTCCTAGCATTTAGTTGTCGATCGTAGCATAACTGGTCCATCTAACAGGACGATACCTGAACGGTTTTTTCTTTGTGTTGGAACAAACCCGGGGGAAGTTAGCAATAAAAGTTAGCAATAAGTTTGTTTTTCAACCGATTTTAATAAATGATACATCATTTTAAAGCTCATAACGTCCTGATAGCCCATGAGTTTTGCCCGGTCGATCAAATCATAATTAGTGCCCTAAAAATACGAATGAAAGTTGACATTTTCGACTATTTGGTAAAGTTTTAGGCACCATATCTCGGCTATGACTTAACCGATCATAATGAGCAATACATTAATCGAAAGCACAAGGCTTCATGTACTCTATATAGTTTTGCCCGATCGAAATTATAACAATTAGCGCGGTGGCAAATTAACAAAGTTTGAGCGTTCTGGAGCGCTAATAGCAGCTATACCAGGAGCGCCGTTCGATAAAAGAGCCAGCAATAAGTACTTTTTCTCAGTCGATTTCGAAAATTTATACATCAGTCGATAGCCTAGAGCCTGCTTTATCTGCATGCGTTTTGCCCGATCGAAATTATAACAATTAGCGCCGTAGGAAATGAACAAAGTTTGCGTGTTCTGGGGCGCTAATGGCGGCTATACTCGCTGCACCGTTCGATAAAACAGCCAGCAATAAGTACTTTTTCTCATTCGATTTTGAAAATGTATACACCAGTCGATAGCCTAGAGCCTCCTTTATCTGCATGCGTTTTGCCCGATCGAAATTATAACAATTAGCGCCGTGGTAAATTATCAAAGTTTGAGCGTTCTGGAGTGCTAATAGCAGCTATACCAGGAGCGCCGTTCGATAAAAGAGCCAGCAATAAGTACTTTTTCCCATTCGATTTCGAAAATTTATACATCAGTCGATAGCCTAGAGCCTGCTTTATCTGCATGCGTTTTGCCCGATCGAAATTATAACAATTAGCGCCGTGGTAAATTATCAAAGTTTGAGCGTTCTGGAGCGCTAATAGCAGCTATACCAGGAGCACCGTTCGATAAAAGAGCCAGCAATAAGTACTTTTTCTCATTCGATTTCGAAAATTTATACATCAGTCGATAGCCTAGAGCCTGCTTTATCTGCATGCGTTTTGCCCGATCGAAATTATAACAATTAGCGCCGTAGGAAATGAACAAAGTTTGCGTGTTCTGGGGCGCTAATGGCGGCTATACTCGGTGCACCGTTCGATAAAACAGCCAGCAATAAGTACTTTTTCTCATTCGATTTTGAAAATTTATACACCAGTCGATAGCCTAGAGCCTCCTTTATCTGCATGCGTTTTGCCCGATCGAAATTATAACAATTAGCGCCGTGGTAAATTAACAAAGTTTGGCCGCGGAGAAGTTAGCCAAAAAAGATAGTCATAACTTTTTTTTTTCGAATTTTGTTATGAAACATATATCAAATGATAGGGGTGTTCAAGTACTATACGCCATAGTTTTGCTCCGTAAATTCATTAAACGGTGTTGTCGGAAATTTGATTTATTTCGTTACGCGTCACCTTATAAGACTCTTGTCATCTCAATAAAGAATTGCCTATAACTTTTTGCAACAACCCCATAGAGAAACAAGTGATACAAATTCGGAAAGCGCATACAATTTTGCATCCAATAATGGTATTGGGAAGGTGCTACCCCTAATATCACCTACCCCAATACACCTATAATACAAGAAATTGGCGCGCCGGTCGACTAAGAAGTGGTATTAATGAACATAACTGACGGTAAAATTATTGCATAACTTTCCTAAGTACGTCAAATTATAGGCAATTAAATGTACTATTTACCTTTGAAAGCTCGGAGTTTTGCTCGACGGCGAACAACCCTTGAATAACGATTATGTCCGTACGCAACCGTCCCCGCCGGCAATCATATGTCGGGTGGTTGTGGCAGGAAAATGTTTATAACTTTTGTAAATATTGTTGCATAACTTTCTATCATATATCAAATTGTAGGTAATTTAAAGTGCTTCTTCCCCGCTTAGAGCTTTACTCCACGACAAACAACCGTGTAACAGCGATATTGTCCGAACGGAAGCAGTATGAGAGGCAATCACATGCAAGTCACTTCTTGCAGAAAAATGTTTATAATTTTCCTGTAACAACCATCCGACGTATGTTTGCCGGCGCTGACGGTTTCGCACGGAAATTATCGCCATTTAAGTGTTGTTCGCCGTCGAGCAAAACTCCGAGCGGCGAAGGGTGAGAAGTCCTTTTAATTACCTACAATTTGAAATATGATAGAAAGTTATGCAACAATATTTGCTAAAGTTATTAACATTTTTCTGCATAAGCCACTTTATATGTGATTGCCCGTCGTATTGGTTTCGTACAGACATTAACGTCATTTAAGGGTTGTTCGCCGTCGAGCAAAACGCCGAGCGGCAAAGGGTGAGAAGCCCTTTTAATTACCTACAATTTGATATATGATAGAAAGTTATGCAACAATATTTGCTAAAGTTATAAACATTTTTCTGCAGAAGCCACTTTATATGTGATTGCCCGTCGTATTGGTTTCGTACAGACATTAACGTCATTTAAGGGTTGTTCGCCGTCGAGCAAAACGCCGAGCGGCGAAGGGTGAGAAGCCCTTTTAATTACCTACAATTTGATATATGATAGAAAGTTATGCAACAATATTTGCTAAAGTTATAAACATTTTTCTGCAGAAGCCAATTTATATGTGATTGCCCGTCGTATTGGTTTCGTACAGACATTAACGTCATTTAAGGGTTGTTCGCCGTCGAGCAAAACTCCGAGCGGCGAAGGGTGTGAAGTCCTTTTAATTACCTACAATTTGATGTATGATAGAAAGTTATGCAACAATATTTACAAAAGTTATAAACATTTTCCTGCCACAACCACCCGACATATGATTGTCGGCGGGGACGGTTGCGTACGGACATGATCGTTATTCAAGGGTTGTTCGCCGTCGAGCAAAACTCCGAGCTTTCAAAGGTAAATAGTACATTTAATTGCCTATAATTTGACGTATTTAGGAAAGTTATGCAATAATTTTACCGTGTGTTATGTTCATTAATACCATTTCTTAGTCGACCGCCGCGCAATTTCTTGTATTATAGGTGTATTGGGGTAGGTGATATTAGGGGTAGCACCTTCCCAATACCATTATTGGATGCAAAATTGTATGCGCTTTCCGAATTTGTATCACTTGTTTCTCTATGGGGTTGTTGCAAAAAGTTATGGGCACTTCTTTATTGAGATGACAACAGCTCTTATAAGGTAACGCGTAACGAAATAAATCAAATTTCCGACAACACCGTTTAATGAATTTTCGGATCAAAACTCTGGCGTATAGTACTTAAACACCCCTATCATTTGATATATGTTCATAACAAAATTCGAAAAAAAAAGTTATGGCTATCTTTTATGGCTAACTTCTCCGCGGTAATTATGATCCCGATGATTTTATTATTAAGTTTTTATTACATGATGCTGTCGATACACAACGCGTCAATTGCGAACTAAAACTGACACAAAATCCAATCGAACATATTCCCAAGAACGACATCAAAAGTTCCGACTGCACTCAATAACTACCCGCAAGAACTTGACAAAAACGATCTGCTGGCACCCTTTGATATTAGCAAAGCCCCAATGTCGGCACTTTCTTTGTGCCTTTGTCGGCATTTGGTGGCGGCATCACTTGGTGCGGCGTTCGACTAAGGCCCACTACGGCGCCAAAACAAATGTACTGAAATCATTAACTCAGTTGTTAAAATTGACTTCTTCGCGAATTGCATATTCGCATTTCACAAAATGTATGGCGAGCTTCGATCTAATTTGTCGTAAATATCTACGTGTCAGGAATACAAATAAAAAAGTTTGTGATCTGTATACCATGTATGGTCGTTTCTCAATGTCTCCGGAGCACAAAATTTGTTAATTATTCTTGCCCGCTAATTGTTTGAATCTCGACCGGGCAAAATGAGCATAACTCGTTGCCACCCTAAGCTATCGATTGGTGTATAATTTGTTCAAATCGGATGACAGGAAGTGCTTATTTTGTATGCTTTTGTTGTTCGGTGTTCAAGGCATGCGGTTGAACTGTGTTGTCCAAATCCCCACGACGCTAGTACTTTGTTATTAGTTTTCACACGCTAATTGTTATAATTTCGATCGGGCAAAACTCATGGAGATAAAGGAACCTCTAGGCTATCGACCGGTGTACAAATTTTCAAAATCGGATTGGAAAAAGTACTTATTGCTGGCTGTTTTACCGAACGGTGCACCGAGTATAGCCGCTATTAGCGCCCCAGAACACGCAAATTTTGTTCATTTCCTACGCCGCTAATTGTTATAATTTCGATCGGGCAAAACGCATGCAGATAAAGGAGGCCCTAGGCTATCGACTGATGTATAAATTTTCGAAATCGGATTGGAAAAAGTACTTATTGCTGGCTCTTTTATCGAACGGCGCTCCTGGTATAGCTGCTATTAGCGCTCCAGAACGCTCAAACTTTGTTAATTTCCCACGGCGGTAATTGTTATAATTTCGATCGGGCAAAACTATATAGAGTACATGAAGCCTTGTGCTTTCGATTAATGAATTGCTCATTATGATGGGTTAAGTCATAGCCGAGATATGGTGCCTAAAACTTTACCAAATAGTCGAAAATGTCAACTTTCATTCGTATTTTTAGGGCACTAATTATGATTTGATCGACCGGGCAAAACTCATGGGCTATCAGGACGTCATGAGCTTTAAAATGATGTATCATTTATTAAAATCGGTTGAAAAACAAACTTATTGCTAACTTTTATTGCTAACTTCCCCCGGGTTTGGAACAAACCTATTGATACAATGGTTTTTTTTTTATATTTAATGTTTGTGTAAGCTCTATCTACTGTGATTCTTGTTTCTTTTTATATTACGTGATTTTGAAAAATTTTCAAATAAGCAATTACAATAAATACCATCCAAGCTTATAATTTTAGATTAATTTTGATTATTATCATAAGCACATATGCAAAATTTCAAGATTGGTTGATGGGTTGCGTCAATAAAGCCCAAACGTCATCAAACCCTCGGAACATTTTGATAAAAATTGTTTTAAAACATTTTCGGTACAAAATCCTTTGAAATCAGAAAATTTTTGGCTGCCGGCGTCGAGTATTTTATTTGTTTTAACAGTATTTATACGTGTTATATAACAAAGGTAAATATTTTGGAAACGTTTAAAAGAGACCAAAATAAATCGAAAATACTTAAACAACAAGAGTAATAGATTCTGTTGGTATTGCAAAAGATTCGAAAGCGGTTGAAGTGCGAAAAATTTGCACTGATTAAATCACAATTAAATCTACCTCAAAATCTAATAAAACTTTTTTGGAAACCAAGAAGCATTATGGAAAGTTTTTGCTAGGAATCCGATAGTGCAATTTAAGATTTTAAACATACATTTAGACGCCCAATCGTCAATATCGTCATTTAGAGATTAGGATCTTGTTAGGATGGCTACTACGATTAATTACCTACAATTTGACACATGAACGTTCTATATCAATGCATAAAAGAGACAAATTGTGCAAACTTCATAAACTTTAGAACTATTTTTAATTTGGCTAATGAACTTTGAGTAAAAATAACACCTTATATTTACGTTGTGCCTATTTCGAAATAACCCTCTATTTTGATCTAATCTTCCATAAAACATTTTAAAGTTTTATCAAAATGAGTTCTGTTAGTGTGGTTCGTAATTGTTGATTGCTTAGCTTCATTAACTCGACTCGCAGATTTTTAGGGTAAATTCGGGTTTATGATGTATGCGGTCTCGATTTGATCCATAATGTCAAGTGTGTAATCGAGATTAATGAAGAGCAATGCCCTCGTAAATTCTACTTGACATATACGGCGTCCAAATGTGCTACTTGTAATTCATCACAGAATGTGATTGTCCCACACCGGGGTTACAATAAATGATTAGTTTTTAAATTTTTATTTAGGTATCAGTGGAATAATAGGAAACGAGGAACATTAAACGAAGAACAAAATAATCAATTCGTACACTTCAATGAACCACGTAAAGCTTCCCAATTAGCATCCTCGCTGGTAAGCACCTCTTTGTCTTGCCGGCTAAAGCATTCCCTAAATCTCTAGAGAGGATAAATTTTCGAATTACGCCTACTCTTACGCCTAATACTTAAGAAGTAATCCGTCGATTCCTTTTCGAGCCAATTATTTTTCGAACGGATAGGGAATGGTACACGGATTTATTTGGTAATCATTGGGCAATTCCGACAACGAGCGGCGGCTCGTTGCGAGAAAATGGCCAACACTATAATTTTACGGTTATTCGATCGTAAGAATTTTGTTCGATCTTGTCGTAAGTATGCGAGCTGTGCAATAATGAAATTTTTATTTGTTTAACTATTTATTGGGTGTTCATTGTTACGATCGAAGTCATAAAGCGGTGATTTACAACAATAGGCAGCTAGTGTCGTTATTAACCAATATCAACGGTTAATGAAGTTATTATAGGCGATTAACATAAATATCCAATTACATCGGCTATACTTTAGGATTATGTGCACATTTTTAAAGGCGAAGACAATAGGCCCGAAAAGTGAGAGTATTTATGAAAATATGTTTAAAGCAAACTTAACGGATCTTTTTAAAAATTTCTCAAGCAATTTACTGGAAGTTTTCAGCCCTACAGTTAATTAGCAATTGGTGTTCTGATAAAGGCCTTAACTTTTAACCCAAACAACCATGACAATCCATGATAATCCCATTCACAAAGAGAAGAAAGATCATAATGTTTAAACGGAGGTCAAATATCTGAGGGTCGCCCTGCACCATAAACTGAATTAGAAATCTCGCAGTGTCAACACCATAACTAGACCCACCAGACCGACATGGTTATGCTACAAAATATTCGGTAGAAGTTGTGGTCCCACCTCGAGAATAATTTGCTGGATGTAATACGATTGTCTGGTGGAACAAGCTATCGGAAAAAGCAACCCAGACGCTGCTGACAAAACTACAACGCTTAGTAGTGGGCATTACAGGGGCAATGAGAACATGCCCCACTGGTGCAAGGCAGTTAATGCTAAATCTCACAGTTCAGCATATTCATTAAAAGGAGTGGCTGATTTTCACGCAATAAATATAATCCACGCAGGGCACCTTAAACCAGGCCAGGTTTATGGTCACCTAAGCATTGCAAACGGCATATGTTGCAATGCGTTAGAAATACCAAAAGACATAATGTCACCTGACTTTGAAGGGGCAGTAGCAGAGAATAGATCACCGGTAGATCAATGATCGAGTATGGTATTGGGGTAGACTAGTGGACCGGATGTCTGTATCGAAAGTCATGGACCATAGTCCAACCACCTTCCGGGTGGAAACTCACGATAACTCACGGCCCAGGAATAGACCCATATGAAGTCGAAAGCGTTGCAATCAAGGACCTAGTACTTGATAAAACTACAAATCTGTGAAGATACACCTAAACAAGCTTGTTAGGAAACATCAACTGGGTCAAACAGCGTCTCCAGATACAGAAAACAGACTTACGACTGATCACAGGTGACTTAACAGGACATTGTCCTTTGAGCGACCATCTTACCAAAATTGGACGAGAAGATATGTGACATGTGATTGTGACGCTGTATGAAATATGTGGGGGGGGGGGGGTACTTGTCAATATGAGCTTTATTTTGGTTGGACACACAGATATTCTTTAATGTTTTTGTGATGGTGATCAAAACTGTTTAAAACTGTTAATATAAAAAATATTTACATATTGAACACTACATTGTTTTCTTAAAGAGATTAATAGTTTTGCTATATTTATTTCAATAACTAAATATATGTGTCTGTCCTTCGAATGTGTCCATGTTAAGAGGTAGTTTACAAAAGAGAGTCTTCGAAGAGTCCATGTTTACAAAAGTTTATTCAATTTTTTTGATAAATATTACTTGAAACAATAGTTTCGTTGGTTCCCTATATTGCTGTCGAAATATGCCGTGTCTACAAACATTACATTGATAGAAATAATTGTCTCTTAAATATAACTACAATTGTAAAAACTAGCTAGAGTGTTTTACGTAAAAATTGGCAGTTCACACGATAGAGTAAATATATTATTATATATTATTTACTATAGAGTAAATAATTAAAAATGTAAAAATGCGTGATTTTTGCATTGGAACAGCAAAATTATCAACGTCAACGTCTATTTTGAACGTAGGTACAACTTTTTACCTTTGAAAGGTAAATTGTAAATTTTAAATTTTTTCTTTAACAAAAATTGACGCTATATGTTCTTTGTACAAAATAGATATTGTAAATATGTAATACATTTTTATCCAGAAATATGTATTTTGTTGTTCTATTGAAACAACTTGTTTATTTAAATTAAACAAAATTTTGTCTCTGTGTAAGATTTACTATCAAGGGATCATCTAAACGCTCAAATGGGGGTGAAAGCATGACGAAAAAAAAACATTTACTTAATAAGACACATCATAAAGTCAAGGAAGTAAGCCGATGCCCCTTGAACAGAGAGGGCGGCTTCTCATGTGGGAGCACATGCCCTCCCAAGCCGAGCACTGTCTGTGAGAGGCACGGTATCACGTGACACCATTCAATACAATGTTATCGAGACTAGTTACGGGACCACCGACTTAACGTGCCTTCCGAAGCACGGCGGCGGAGTGAAAAAATCTGTATGTCAACTCTGGGATTCGAGCCCAGGGACCTGTGGAGTGGAAGGCAAACGCCTTACCACTCGGTCGCCCCGCCCACCTTGTGACGCTCTAATGGCACAAGACAATTACACTCATATATACTCCTCCATCAATTGCTAACTGCGAAAAGGCAACATCGGAGAACTCGAAGCATGAGGGAAATCTCAAAAGATCTCCTAGGTCAAACAAAGTATACCGGAAGGTGCAAGATGACATACTACCTAACCATACCATAGTATACCATACTATACCAGACGATACCATACCATGGTTTACCATAGCATACAATTCTTAATTTTTAATTTCCCATTAAAATTAAATGAGACTACTAATAAGAAAAGCACGTTCCGCTATGTAAGAGGGTTGTTAATAAAATACAACTTGGAAAATGGTGTCAATCAAATCTTGTAGCTTGAATATTGCAAACCTCGTTCAAAGTTGCATACGTAGGTACCGGGTCAATGATTGAAGACGGTTTGCAGTAAATGCTATAATTAAGCCATTTCTACCAATTTCTATTATATTCTTTATTAGAATATAAATATTTTTTCTAAAATGAAAAATTAAAGTTATCCCAAAACGAATATTTTGCACTGAATCTACACAACATACAGTTAAAAATATAAATACCATAAATCTCTTTAAAACAACAAAAACGTCCCCATCAATTTTCGTCTACTTGCACCAAGTCTGAACATGGTAGATGCTCTCCGACCATTTACACCTGTCGTTTCTGTACGATTGAGAGTAACTCGGTGTGTAATTTTAAGTTATAATTTTATTAAATTTCCGAAATGCTGTGGAGTAACCAGAGCGCGCTCGATTTACTTGTAGCGTTGTTTCTGAACGCAGTTCAGGTAAATAAGTTTGCTGTGCAAATGTCGCCTACCATTGACACAAAGATTTTCACTCGATATTTCATTCAGAGCCTACTCTAGTTAAGAATTTATTTGAAGGCACATAAGACTGTAATATCAGGTAAAGAATTTAAAATAATGATACATTTCATGATGATTTGTTTACCTATACATATCATTCTCACGTTCTACCCCCAGTAAAACTTAAGAGAGACTTAAAAGATACCTTGCCACGCTTGACAGAAAAAGAGCAAAAAGAGAGATGAATTAAATCACGCGCTTTCTTCTTCAGTGAAACGTGGCTTGACATCTTTCGTCTGTCTTTAGTTTTGCTGGGGCGGAACTAGACTGGATGGAACGGGATGAGTAGGAAAGGGAAAGTATGTCAAATCTGAAGTCCAAATAAAATGCAACCACACTGACAGTGCAAGTGTCCCATTGACAGTTTGTTGCTATTACCAATGAATCAAATCATTATTGTTGACGCATATGAATGGAACAGACTTACCATACCTAGGACGGGTTTTTAAAAATGCGGTTTAGCGAGTTTAAGTAAAGTATCGGTAGGCTCCACATAGCGCGCATATGGTGCCTAACTATAGTTTTAGTTAAACTCTTGTAAACCGACATTGAAATACCCGCCCCTATTGCGATAAAATAAAGTAATTTACGTTCTGAAGTAACACACCTGCTTGCATAGATAAAGAAGTACTTGAATGGAAAAGTTGGAACAGTTTTATCCAAAGCGTGCGACTCCCAGATACGTTAAACACACGTCAGCCCTACGATAAGACAGAATAAGAAAGCAAAGAAGATACACCTAAATTTTAACAATAAACCCACAAAATACCATTATCTGAAATTCAAAAATTTTGCACGACAGGCACGCGTGACGTTATTCCGGTACTATACAGCCTTAAACAAAGCGACCGACACACCTGTTTCAATAAACCTTATCTACTTCGATTCGTGCATTGTCACCTTTTCACAGTGCCCACATTTTTGTCGATAACCATTCATTCCCGATAGTAAACTTACGAACATCCGTAAAAAGTGTAAAAATAAAATGGTTTATCGTTAAAAATCTCGAATCGGACCGTAAAAAACGGGAAATAAAAGTATGCTTGGATCGTTTCTCCGATTCTGGTGCTGCATTATGCATGAGAACTGATACACGGATGTAAAGGACTGAAATTAGAGTGGTAACCGGATTTTTGTATCGTCTATTCGTCGGGATTGACCAGGGAGGGGTATTTTGGACGGTGCTAATTTGCTGATCTGCACAAAAAGAACCAGGAAAAGTATATTTGAGTGGATAGTGTTCTGGCGAGAAATTGAATGAAGAATGTTTTTAAGACTTTTATTGGAATAAAATTATCTGAGAATATTAACGATAAATATCGACTTTTTGCCTACATAGCATCAAGAATCTAAAATAAACCTTCCTTCCAAAGCTCCCAACTATTTGTTTTTTGGTTCATTCCAATATCTGATTTTTTTAAGCGAATCCGCTATTTTAAGTAAATTGCAATTTGAAATGCGGCTAAACCTTGCAAAAGTAGAATTACTTTCTATTTGTCACTGACAACTTGTTGAAGGATGTTGAAAACGAACGAACTTCAATCTATCTTGATCTTATTAGTTCTCATTTGCGATATTGCCAGCTTCAAATAACGACAGCGATTTTTACTTAATTTATATGATTGGTATCTTTCTAGAGGTTCACTTTAGCAGGTTCATACTTCTCAAATATATACGGCAAATATAAAGGAACGCTTAAATCAATTTAGCTGGATATATAACTTTGGTAGGCTTTCACCGATTTTCATTATTTTTTTCTGGACTTTGTAAAGAAATTCATCAAGATTATTATATACCTTACTTAAATTTTAAGACGGTGAAGTAAGTTGCTTATATGCAGCTTTTTAAGTACGTAGTTACACAGCCATATCAACTATTAACATTTCGTAATTTTGTAGAAGATACACAGTTTCAAGTAAAATTTTCAATTGTTTTACTACAAAAAACAACGGTAAAACTGAGTTTTGCGACGCATACTGATTATTCCACAATCCCTCAGGATCGAACATTAAAACCTATCAATCGATGCCACTAAGAACACATTAATTTTCACTTATTAGAATTTAATTTTTACCCATCGACTTATCGGTTGATGTCTGGACCTTTAAATTAGCTCAGTTCTGGTATTAAAAACATTGGTCTACTCTCAATAAAGTATCATTTACTGCAAGGTTTAACTGCATTTCAAATTGCAAAAGATTACATAAAATTTTGTATCTTCAACAAAAATTCAGCGATTTGAAAGAAACAACAAACAAAAAATGTTTAGAATTGATGTGTAACAGAATCCTTCAGAACCAAGTTCCTCACTAATTCCACAGGATATCTTGAAAATAGCCAAAAAACTTTGGTTTAAAAATCTTGTTATTTAAAATTACAATGGTATTTGATAACCTTCATAAATTTCTTTACAATATTCCTGAAAGGTGATGAAAATCGGTTAACAATACAAAACTTTTTGAACAATTAAAGTTTAGCATACTAGGTTGCCAGTGAACAAATACTCAAATAGTTCATTTACAAACTTGGCCCGAATTAAGTAAATATTAAATTTTTAACGTGAAAGTAATCATCATGTGGGAATTTTTTTATTACAACTTCCCTGAAGAAACCCATTGAAAAATGCTGCAGTTTGTATCCATAGTCTACGTACAAAATCGTCATTTATGGGTAATTTACCATACAGAAGTACACCGTTCTTTTAATGCAACTATTTAGTTAAGTATTTAAGGGGATTCAGTTTTTTTCCTCTAAAATTACCGCCTTTTTTAGAATTTGTTATTGGCGAGACTATGCAATAAATTGATTCCAAATTTGGCACAAATATTTATTAGCTTTTCATGTATTTACAAAAAAAAAATAATACAGAAATAAGATGGATCACGCTCACTAGCCGCTCGCGACCATGACACTGCGCGAAGATCCACGGTTACTGGTTGGCATGATTGGGCCACTCCAGGTGATCTGAAATCAAAATGTCGTGACTTGTTAAACTCAAAATATCGCTTTTTATCAAAAAAAATACGTTTTCTCTATGAAAAGAAAAGTACATAACTTATTGCATTTCTGGTTCATCAAACGATAACGGGATGTTTACTGAACATCCAGTTAAAATTTGAAGCCAATCAGTCAAATAATTTTCGCAATATCATGCCAACCGTTCGCGAAAAAACTGTTACGAGAAAAACACGTTTAAACATTCAAGTACAGTTTATATCGCGACATCCAGTACTTACAGTTATCATATTATAAAGTATGGCCCTGGTATAGCTAATATGCTATACCAGGGCCATACTTTATTCCTTCGCCCACTTAGAAGAATTTATTTTGAGACATTTGCGCATTTCTACGCCTTGTTTGAGCTTATTTTGCAGCTTCTAGTGCACGTTTCGACGACCTCAACAAACGCAGTTTCTTGCGCACTTTTGCTATCTTCGTTTCCGTGCCAATAACGATTCTTATTGTTGTCATACTTTAAAGGATGGCAAAAAAGCCTTTATTATAAATGCCTGCTGCTGCATAAGCCGCAATTTTGATAGGTTTTGAGCCATGGGGAAGCTGTTTGGGGGCGAGGCGCCAGACAGTAGAATTGAAGCTTTAGTTGTTGTTTTGAGTGTCACCACCCAAACACTGTTCTAGCAACCGTCTCGACGAAAAGTCGCTGTAAATCGGCTTGATGGCATTTTCGATATTTTAAACAAGTGTTATTGAATTCATCCAGAATTTTCTCTGCTTTAGTTTTTCGCCATTTGCACCAACTCTCACCGGGCAGTACATATTGTCAACCACTCTTTTAGTATATTTCTCCATAAATATAGTTATCCTATACAACGGAAGTGTGACCTTACTTCTTCTATATCCCGTCTCCAAAACCCAGCACTATAACTTTCTCGTCTTCCGCTGTCAAAAATTTATCGGCAGACGTACTAGCAAATGATTTTCATCCACGAGTGTGCATTCTCAGACAATTTTCTTTTTTTGTTGGCCATCAGCACGTGTAGGAGTTTTTCTTGAGTGTTTCTTATCCATGACTGTTCACGAAAGAATTTCACAGAATAATAAACCACATACTGCAAGATTTTCTTGACTTGTTGGCGTTGCTAATTGGTTGGCTAATTGCTTATAACTTGGCTAATTTTGCAAATTTTGCTTTAAAACTTCCTACAAACATTCTTAAGACCTTAAATAATAAAATAACGGTCAGAAAAAATTAAAGAAAAGTTTTTCATCAGCAAAGCGGAATCCCCCTTAAGTTAACATTCTGGTGATGCAGCCCATCAGGAATTGTCCGCCATAGAGCTATAGAACTTCTTACAAGCTACCAGAATTATTTACCTGTAATAAAATGTAATAAACATAAATTAATAATGTATTCATTTATTAATTATTAAATACAAATATAAAATATAAAGTATGGAATAAAAATAGAGTTGGTGCAGAAATTTTGGTAAAAGTAACGTCGATATTGATAGCATTAATTAGGCGTGTGTTATGCGCCTGAAACACAGTTTTCAGATTTACTACTAAAGAATTATACTACTATAGTTAATAGTATCGACAAATAACTGTTTGTAATATAAAATTGATATTACTCAATGCCTGTTTTGTTATTGTAAAGAGGCTATACACCTTTGTCGTTAACCATTCACCCCTCCACTTTTTCTATAAACTTCCACTAAAACACCAATCTTCCAGATTGTAATCCTTTATTTCTCCATGAGCTGCAACCTTAACGACTTAACGATCCAATAAGTCACCGATGAGCGCTTCTCGTTCCCATCTAAATTCACCAGATAATCGACATTTATTCGCTCACTGATGACACATACGAGTAGCCGCAGGTTTCGACCATATCGAACACAAATCGTACGTACGATGACCGGAATTACGGATGACCGTAAAATTATACTGACGGCCGTTTTAATCGAAACGATCCGTCGTGATTACCCAAGAATTACCCGATAAATTCGTGGGGTGTTTTTCAGGGGATATTTATCCGTCTGAAAAATAACTGTCCCGAAAGAGAATTAAAAGTTTTGTACAGGATGAGATCGAACAGAGCGACCTTACTAGATAGAGTATACTAAATTTGTTGCTTTTGTTGTTTTATTGTAATCGAATTAGAAAATATTTTGGTTTTCACTTATGACATTTTTTTTTAAATATCAACTTCATGTTTCCATATTAGTTTGGAAAGATATCTTAGTTGTAACATGAAGTTAACAATTAAATTTTCGAGCAAAAAACATTTAGAAATTAGGGTAATATTTATAACTTTTGTTTGTTAAGGGAAAGGCTTTAACATGAATCATTTAAATTTCCATATTAGGTCAGGTTATTGCGTTTTTCGTTGTTTCTTTTATGGTTTTTAAGTGCCTGCAGACCACTTAAAGAATTGCTGTTCATACTTCAAAAACACATGTGAAATCTTTTAGAATTTGAGTTAAATGTAAAAATTTGTGTCATATTTTAACCACTTATCTTTCGAAAATCTTACGGTAGAGGAAATTTTTTCGACCGACCAAATACTTAAATATTTTACAAAATTTTATTTTACAACGAGCGATTCTTAGGCCAGCAGAAGTCGCCGAAGTGACGTCCTTCTGCAGGTATTTTTGAGAACTTGAAATAAATACAGCTGTCGTTGTTAAGCTAATTAGCAATTGATTTCAACACAATTGTGATGACTTGAGGCGCTTTCACATCATACTCCGGTACATCATACTACTGATCAATTAACTTAACAATAATATTTATTAAATAAGTTATAAAAAAGTGAAGATAAAAGATCGTATTTTTTTTCTGTCCGCAAGATATCGAGTAGTCATAAAAGACAGAAGAAAAATATTCAAAAAGCAATCAAATTCTCGTTTGTCCTGAAACGATACGCACGTACCTTTGCGATATTGCTATTACCTTCGTATCCAAACAGTTTTTTTCTCGCTTATTATTTTTAAGTACCAATTTTATTTCATCATTCTATATTTTTCCCATATGCTTATGTAGACTTTCAAACGAACTTGCCAATTAACTGAAAAAAGAAAACAGTGACATTGACTTTTTGCATGTTTAATGACTCCTTTGCCATTGACTTTGATGGAAATGTATTACTTTTTTTTTATACCAACAATCTCTACTCCAGTAGGTGGGCCAAATTGACACGAAAATATCACACTGAGGATATTATTTTATATTGCCATGGATGTCTCGAGATAACTAGCAATTCAACGTTTATTAAATTGAACTCGCCGTCGACCTATTTTGTATGGAAAACAATACAAATGTTCTATGTTACGACAAGTGGATCGGATTTGGGACACAGTATGAAGCCAATCCTGGAGGATCGAAACAGCTCGAGGGAATTGCAAAATCGTTGCGTTTTAATTTTGTCGACGCGAATTGCACTAATTCCCTCACCAGTTGTCCGAAAATCAACAACGGCTATGGGATGGTAACCCACTTGTCCGGGATTCAATCAAGTTTATTGGCGCCGTCAGTTTTAATTAAACAACTGTTTACGTTGATCAAAATGAACCACAATTGGCACCGTTTTTATTGGCGAATAGGAATGCACATACAAAGCAAACGAAAACCCGTCTATCCTACGCGTTGTAGACACTATTCACAAAAACGCAAATTGATGGTACTACATACATACATAGAAAAAATCATGACTACACTATCAGCAGTATCTTGTATGAATAATATGTACAATTTAGTTTAACAGTGCATTGTAAGGTATAACAGTGTGCCTAACTAAGTTGTTGACAATACACAGAATTAGAATTAATAAATTTATATTTGAAGGGACGGGCATATCTCTTGGCATTTTTATAGCTCATACACGGATAATAGTCAGTTGCCCTTAACACACATTTTAAATGAAAACCAAAAAGTCACCTGGGTTTGATCTAATAGTTGAGATTTTAAAAAAATTACCTAAAAAGGCCATAGTTAAGATAACTAACATCTGCAACGCAGCATTTAGGCTTAAATATGTGCCAACTGTTTGGAAAACTGCGGAGATAGTGATGATTCCCAAGCCAGAAAAACCACCAAATGAAGCATACTCCTACAGGCCAATTTTTTTACTGCCCACATTGTCAAAACTGTTTGAAAAACTACTTGCAAAACGCCTGAAGCCAATCTTAGATGAAAGAAACATTATACCCGCTCATCAGTTTGGAAACAAACATTCGACAATTGATCACGTGGACAGAATAACAATGATAATAGAACGAACTTTAGAAGAAAAAAAGGTGTGCTCCTCTATATTCGTGGATGTGGCAAAAGCCTTCGACAAAGTTTGGCACGAAGGCTTACTCTATAAGCTGGAACAGATACTTCCGTCTAAAGCAAGATAATGACTACCCAACTCTCAAAACTATTAAAGCTGGAGTACTACAAGGTAGTGTACTTGGCCCAATTCTTTACCTTCTTTACACACACATGATCTTCGGCAACCAGATGGTGTTACCATTGCCATTTTTGCTGATGACACTGCTATCATGGCAGTAGATACAAATGTTGAAGGAGCAACGCTAAAACTGCAGAATGCTGTCAACAATATTAGTGACTGGATGCAACGATGGCTAATTGCATTGAACGAAACCAAATCTGTTCACATAAATTTTACCAATAAGCGAATACAACACGTTCCAGTGAAAATACATAACACCATTGTACCCTACTCGAACAACGCAAAATACCTCGGTAGGACGCTGGACACCAAGCTTCGGTGGAAAGCACACGTTAAAAAGAAACGAGAAGAATTGGTCATAGGATACAAGAAAATATACTGGCTTATTGGTAGGAAGTCGGCTTTGTCAACATATAATAAACTCCTACCTTACAAGCAGATACTTAAACCTGTGATGACCAATGGTATCCAACTGTGGGGTTGCACTAAGCCAAGCAATATCGCCATCATTCAACGCTTCCAAAATAAGGTTCTAAGAAACATCGTAGATGCACCTTGGTATATAGGAAACAGAAATCTCCACAGGGATCTTGAGATGGAATTAGTAACCAACAAAATTGGAAAGTTTGCAGAGAATCGTCACAACAGACTTCTCCAGCACACAAATGTCGAGGCAATCCAGCTTCTTGACAATTGTGACAGTTGCGAAGCCTCAAAAGAACTAAACCTTTTCAGTTGGTGAAGTGATGTTAAAGAAGCGGAGCACAGTGTTATGTGAGTGATAGGTGAACAAAGCAGAGCAACGTGCAGTATGTGAAGTTTAAAGCGCCAGCATCCAAACTAACTTTAAGTTACATCAATGGGGAACACTTAATATCGAACACTTTTTATACGTAGCAATTTAGGTTAGATTAATATAGCTAGTCATCAGACTAGGTGTTATACACAAGTACCTATGAGGTGCTGTTAATTAATAAAAAAAGTTTTAGACACTATTCACAAAAATGCAAATTGATGGTACTACTACATACATAGAAAATATCAGCACTATCTTGTATGCATAATATGTACAATTTAGTTTAATAGTGCACTGTAAGGAATAACAGTGTGCCTAACTAAGTTGTTGACCATACATAGAATTAGAATTAATAAATTTATATTTGGAGGGACTGGCATATCTAATTTCTCTTGGCATTTGGATAGCTCATCCACGGATAATGGTCAGTTGCCATTAACAGACATCTTCAATGGTCTACTCTTGGGGCATAACTATGATGACGCCTTTGCGACCCTTCTCAATGTCTGGTTATGTGCTTCTTGACTTAATTACTCAATGAGATGTAGATCACTGGACTTTACTTAAGAATGAAATTAAATGGGGTGCGGTGCGGCGCGGCAAATAATACTGTTAATGTGGACGGATTTCAGTTTGTTAAACTTGGTCGTCCATTTTTTGGTCCACTGGTGTATTTGAATACTGGCTTGTTGAAGCTTCCTAGCTGATTCTTCAACAGAGCCTTGTCATCCACGAAAGTGACAACTCTCGCATTTTCCAGCGGTGGTAGTGTATATAGTAGGCAGAGAATTGGTCCCAAGACACTATCGTCGGGAACTCTTGTTTTACTTATATTTATTATATCTATTGATTATATTATACATTTACTTATACAGTGTATTCATTTCAAAAGTATCCACCCTTAATAACTCTTGACTTGATGAGATTATTGCTTTGAGTGGAAACACGTCGATTTAGATATCGAGGGGAATTTCAAAAATGGTACCTAGAGAATTTTAGGTTTCATCCCTTCACCCCCCTAGCCACCCCACTTGGATATTTCAAATGGCACCCCCTACCTTGTGATACATCATTTGAAAGGGCACAAAATTCTCTACTCAACCATGATACAAAAAAAATGAAGGTATGAAATAAATTATTATTAGCGAAACATTCCGGATTCGATACACTGTTGAATTACATTACGGTCATAAGAAATAAAAAAATATAAAATAAATAATAAAATAATGTTCGAAATGGCCACCATTATTTGCTACTTGCTAGACAAATACACATTTTGTTTTCAAACTCTTCGTGAACTTTGACGAATGTTTCACGGATGATTTGTCTACATTTTTGCGTAATTCTGTGTTTGAGCTCTTCGATACTGGCGAGAGGAGTTTTGTAAACTTTAGTCTTCAAGTGACCCCAGAGTCGAGAGGTGTTAAATTTGGGGATCTTGCAGACGAATAGTTCGAAAACAGAATATATGTTTGTCTAGCAAATAACGGCGGCCATTTCGATGAAACCTAAAATTCTCGAGGTACCATTATTGAACTTCCCCCTCGATATCTAAATCGAGGTGTTTCCCTCAAAGCTATAATCGCATCAGGTCAAGAGTTATTAGGGGTTGAGTTATTTCATACCTTCCATCTTCTGTGTAGTCTCTCTTAAGAACCAATTAATCGATTTCATTTTTTTATCATGGTTGAGTAGAGAATTTAGTGCCTTTCAAATGATGTATCAGAAGGTAAGGGGTGCTTTTGAAATCTCAAAGTGGGGTGGCTGGGGGGTGAAGGGATGAAACCTAAATTCCTCTAGGTACAATTTTTGAACTTTCCCATCGATATCTAAATCGACGTATTTCCACTCAAAGCAATAATAGCATGAGGTCAAGAGTTATTAAGGGTGGATACTTTTGAAATAAACACATTGTATATTAAAGCCCTGGAAGATGGTTGGAGTACAGCAGATGTACAGCAGATGATTATGGATAAAGAAAAATCCGGTCCACTAATGCCCACCACACTTTCCTCGATCTTTGATCCATCAGTAAATTTCAGCGATTAGGATCTATCTGAGCCTCTCAGTGGCATTTTTGTGGTCACTATGGACCACTTCCAATGCCCCATCAAAGTCATGTCCTTTGGCATTTCCACCGCCTTGCCACATATTACTGACTCACTGCAGAGGTGTGAGGTTTAGCATTGCCTCCATTGTGCCAGTGTGGCATATTCTCATTGTCGCTGTAATATCCAAACATATGAGCCGTTGTAGTTTTGTCAGTTTCGCTTTGGTTGTCTATTCCAATGGCTGATCTGATCACCCTTTTTATTCTGATTAGTCTATCTCATGCATAGGATGTTAGCAACTTGACGCATTGTACCTACTGGTAGCACTCTCTTTGGTTTGTGTATCAATCCTTCGTGCCAAACATTATCGAAAGCTTGCGTCACGTAAAGAAAGATTGTTGAGTAAATAAGCCCTTCTCAAATGCTTTCTGAATGATCTTTTCTAAGCCAAGTTGGTGATTTAAATTAGTTTTTTATTCCCAATTATAGGTTTCATTCACTATAGAGACAGCTTTTCAAAGCTTTTCAACAACAAAACAGAAATCAGTGATATGTAATCATGATAACTTTTGCTACTTTTCATGCTTGGGGGACGCATTTTATTCAGAACTCGTCTTTTAGAAATATATAATACACGGCATTCAATAAAATACATATCATTAGACATATCTATGTCTTCTTCTCTCTCATATTTTTCACCACGGGACTGGGATGGTGTGTACTATCTCGCGCTGATGGTATTGAGGGACTTTATTAGATACGTCGGCGAAACAATACTTTTTTAGGTAATTTTTTCAAAACGTGCCTTGTGATGATCCTATCCAGGGGCCATCTTCTTTGGATTCACGTCTTGCACTAATTAAATTAAACATTTAATTATAATGTCCATTGAATTTCTGTATTGTTTGATAAAATTGAAGAGCTAACTCATATTTGTTGTTGGCTATCTTGTTACATAAAAGAGATAATATTTGCCGACATTTCTTATATTTAATGGAAAAATAATCCACATAATTAATTCAACATCTTGTGACCCAATGACAGAACTGTTGGTATCCACAATCTGCTGGTATGGAAATGAATCGGTGAGTGGAATAACAGAATCTAAGACATCAAACAATTTTCTGTAAAATTACTCGATTATTTACAAAAATATTAAAATCACCTATTACCAGCAGTGTTGTCAACGTTCTCCATGCTGGAAAGTGGAAAGAATAGAATATGTTAAAGACCAGAGAATAAGTGACAGATTTTCAATCACCTATTAGATATTGGAAAAAAATCAATAATTGAATTAAATGATTACCGGGCTGATAACTTATAAAATATGTCAAGTGACAAATAATTCTTGGTTGATTTCTTTTCCGTAGAATCTAAATCTGTTAACAGAAATTGTAATTGGGTTTAGTTTTTGAGAGAATTAGTACCAAAAGAACGAAAATGGCGTTTTTTTCTCAAAACTACCCAATTCAGATTTTTATCGTTCATGTTCAGATTGTGCGAAAAAGCACTAAATGTAGTCATAAAAACAACACTAAATTAATCACTTTAAACTCCCAATATAAAAGTGAATGCATCTTTTGGAGGAACTTGAGATTTTCAGATACCACAATAGAACCCCAGACCTGCTACTTAATGAAATCACAGACATTCATCATAATCGACTATTCAAGAAACTTTGTAAATTTACCGCCACACCAGACACTATAGATTATAGAAGATGGCTGACGCGCGTTTGTCTAGCTTTAACGAATGTCCTCATGCTGAATATTGGTGTTTGTATAAAATCGGCACTACGTGGTATGTTTTTACTATTGTAATTTCGTTCAGTGTTCAATTTCGACTCGAACGCATACACACTGTTTCTCTGTGTTCCTTAACCTCAATGTTGACAACTCTATACGTAATTGACGGTAGTTTTTGTAACTTTATACCTTTTTGTATAATGCTAATTTATTTCGTGTCTCGTTTTTCCTGTATAATTTATTTATACATCTTTCAGCTTCGTCTGAAGACCGGTTAACCCCCGAAACACTGTAACCAAAGAACCTTATTCATTAAATACTGGAATCATACTGCTCGTCTTATTTTCCGTTATAAATTGTTCGCTTTTTTTGTTGACTAAAGTATGTACACATTATTTCGATTATATTACACATTTGAATGATACTTTTTTATTAAATTAAGATAATCTTGTGATTGCAAATTTATTGTAGTTAAAAACAATTTTTTTGTCATTAGGCGATTACGATGACAATTATTAGGAAACATATATTTTCTGCTGCCACCAACAGTTACTTTTTTGATTAATCGTAAGGTTAATCGTAAGGCTATTTCTTTTTTATTTTAGCACATAAACTCACAATTTTGTTGACAGTTTTTGTATTTAAAATTAAAATCCTTTATTTTTTAAAATTATTAATATTTTTTTTCATATGACTAAACATTATGATAGATACGTTAATTTCATGCTTATTCTACGTTGAAAAATACGCATTTTTTAGGAAAAAAATGCAATTCAAGATTTTTGCGTAAGGCTTCTTCTGATTTACAAAATATTTAAATAATGACCGCCATTTTTTTGAAGTGTTCTTCTAAATTTTGTATTACCTGTAAAAATTATGTACAAATAGGGTACCAACTTGAAAGAGTTATTTTCTAATTTACATTCTTATTTATGGCTACTTTCGTGTTATTTCTCGGCAAGTGGCATGCTGTGCTGACTTACTCCATCTATACCACTCCATTTGGTGGTGTTTATTTAAGATGTTGTTTTCTGTTGGTACAAATTGGAAACAAATTTCTTGAACTTCTGAGAGTTTCGTGTAGTTTCTTGCCAAGTACCCAACAAAACTACCTGTTCTGAGACCACACTTAAAGGAACTACTCGTAAGTTCGGTAAAAGTTACTATCGTGTTATCTGTTTTGACTAACGAACTCTATTTTTTCAATCTCAAAACTATCGCAACTTTTAATCCACCACCACGTATATTCTCATATTATACCGTTAAAAACACAAAGGAGAAGATAGACTACCATTTGAGATGCTTTTTGCGGACGTTTTTGTAGGGTCGTCACTATCACGAGTACTATTTGCAAAGCTCGCAAGCAACCTTTTATGATACTTGTTCTCGAGACGTCACGGGCGAGACGACTGGATCCGGACTATGCCGGAGTCACGTTCGCATTAGATTAGGTTTCACGGTTTGCAGGCATGACTCGAGGAGAGATTTGTACATCGATCGTCAGTCAATGCATCCATCCCCCTATATTACCGTGTAAGCTGTGCACTGACATTCTACCGCATCAACTGGCCTCAAAACTAGTTCACTCATGGACACGTAAGAAATAAGAGCACGTTTTGCAATAATCCACAGCTCCAAACAACTACTGGAGCCGATTTTTTGTTAAATTTAAGAGTTATGCAAATATTATCTCTTTTATGTAACAAGATAGCCAACAACAAATATGAGTTAGCTCTTCAATTTTATCAAACAATACAGAAATTCAATGGACATTATAATTAAATGTTTAATTTAATTAGTGCAAGACGTGAATCCAAAGAAGATGGCCCCTGGATAGGATCATCACAAGGCACGTTTTGAAAAAATTACCTAAAAAAGTATTGTTTCGCCGACGTATCTAATAAAGTCCCTCAATACCATCAGCGCGAGATAGTACACACCATCCCAGTCCCGTGGTGAAAAATATGAGAGAGAAGAAGACATAGATATCTCTAATGATATGTATTTTATTGAATGCCGTGTATTATATATTTCTAAAAGACGAGTTCTGAATAAAATGCGTCCCCCAAGCATGAAAAGTAGCAAAAGTTATCATGATTACATATCACTGATTTCTGTTTTGTTGTTGAAAAGCTTTGAAAAGCTGTCTCTATAGTGAATGAAACCTATAATTGGGAATAAAAAACTAATTTAAATCACCAACTTGGCTTAGAAAAGATCATTCAGAAAGCATTTGAGAAGGGCTTATTTACTCAACAATCTTTCTTTACGTGACGCAAGCTTTCGATAATGTTTGGCACGAAGGATTGATACACAAACCAAAGAGAGTGCTACCAGTAGGTACAATGCGTCAAGTTGCTAACATCCTATGCATGAGATAGACTAATCAGAATAAAAAGGCTGATCTGATCACCCTTTTTATTCTGATTAGTCTATCTCATGCATAGGATGTTAGCAACTTGACGCATTGTACCTACTGGTAGCACTCTCTTTGGTTTGTGTATCAATCCTTCGTGCCAAACATTATCGAAAGCTTGCGTCACGTAAAGAAAGATTGTTGAGTAAATAAGCCCTTCTCAAATGCTTTCTGAATGATCTTTTCTAAGCCAAGTTGGTGATTTAAATTAGTTTTTTATTCCCAATTATAGGTTTCATTCACTATAGAGACAGATTTTCAAAGCTTTTCAACAACAAAACAGAAATCAGTGATATGTAATCATGATAACTTTTGCTACTTTTCATGCTTGGGGGACGCATTTTATTCAGAACTCGTCTTTTAGAAATATATAATACACGGCATTCAATAAAATACATATCATTAGACATATCTATGTCTTCTTCTCTCTCATATTTTTTACCACGGGACTGGGATGGTGTGTACTATCTCGCGCTGATGGTATTGAGGGACTTTATTAGATACGTCGGCGAAACAATACTTTTTTAGGTAATTTTTTCAAAACGTGCCTTGTGATGATCCTATCCAGGGGCCATCTTCTTTGGATTCACGTCTTGCACTAATTAAATTAAACATTTAATTATAATGTCCATTGAATTTCTGTATTGTTTGATAAAATTGAAGAGCTAACTCATATTTGTTGTTGGCTATCTTGTTACATAAAAGAGATAATATTTGCATAACTCTTAAATTTAACAAAAAATCGGCTCCAGTAGTTGTTTGGAGCTGTGGATTATTGCAAAACGTGCTCTTATTTCTTACGTGTCCATGAGTGAACTAGTTTTGAGGCCAGTTGATGCGGTAGAATGTCAGTGCACAGCTTACACGGTAATATAGGTGGATGGATGCATTGACTGACGATCGATGTACAAATCTCTCCTCGAGTCATGCCTGCAAACCGTGAAACCTAATCTAATGCGAACGTGACTCCGGCATAGTCCGGATCCAGTCGTCTCGCCCGTGACGTCTCGAGAACAAGTATCATAAAAGGTTGCTTGCGAGCTTTGCAAATAGTACTCGTGATAGTGACGACCCTACAAAAACGTCCGCAAAAAGCATCTCAAATGGTAGTCTATCTTCTCCTTTGTGTTTTTAACGGTATAATATGAGAATATACGTGGTGGTGGATTAAAAGTTGCGATAGTTTTGAGATTGAAAAAATAGAGTTCGTTAGTCAAAACAGATAACACGATAGTAACTTTTACCGAACTTACGAGTAGTTCCTTTAAGTGTGGTCTCAGAACAGGTAGTTTTGTTGGGTACTTGGCAAGAAACTACACGAAACTCTCAGAAGTTCAAGAAATTTGTTTCCAATTTGTACCAACAGAAAACAACATCTTAAATAAACACCACCAAATGGAGTGGTATAGATGGAGTAAGTCAGCACAGCATGCCACTTGCCGAGAAATAACACGAAAGTAGCCATAAATAAGAATGTAAATTAGAAAATAACTCTTTCAAGTTGGTACCCTATTTGTACATAATTTTTACAGGTAATACAAAATTTAGAAGAACACTTCAAAAAAATGGCGGTCATTATTTAAATATTTTGTAAATCAGAAGCCTTACGCAAAAATCTTGAATTGCATTTTTTTCCTAAAAAATGCGTATTTTTCAACGTAGAATAAGCATGAAATTAACATATCTATCATAATGTTTAGTCATATGAAAAAAAATATTAATAATTTTAAAAAATAAAGGATTTTAATTTTAAATACAAAAACTGTCAACAAAATTGTGAGTTTATGTGCTAAAATAAAAAAGAAATAGCCTTACGATTAACCTTACGATTAATCAAAAAAGTAACTGTTGGTGGCAGCAGAAAATATATGTTTCCTAATAATTGTCATCGTAATCGCCTAATGACAAAAAAATTGTTTTTAACTACAATAAATTTGCAATCACAAGATTATCTTAATTTAATAAAAAAGTATCATTCAAAAGTGTAATATAATCGAAATAATGTGTACATACTTTAGTCAACAAAAAAAGCGAACAATTTATAACGGAAAATAAGACGAGCAGTATGATTCCAGTATTTAATGAATAAGGTTCTTTGGTTACAGTGTTTCGGGGGTTAACCGGTCTTCAGACGAAGCTGAAAGATGTATAAATAAATTATACAGGAAAAACGAGACACGAAATAAATTAGCATTATACAAAAAGGTATAAAGTTACAAAAACTACCGTCAATTACGTATAGAGTTGTCAACATTGAGGTTAAGGAACACAGAGAAACAGTGTGTATGCGTTCGAGTCGAAATTGAACACTGAACGAAATTACAATAGTAAAAACATACCACGTAGTGCCGATTTTATACAAACACCAATATTCAGCATGAGGACATTCGTTAAAGCTAGACAAACGCGCGTCAGCCATCTTCTATAATCTATAGTGTCTGGTGTGGCGGTAAATTTACAAAGTTTCTTGAATAGTCGATTATGATGAATGTCTGTGATTTTATTAAGTAGCAGGTCTGGGGTTCTATTGTGGTATCTGAAAATCTCAAGTTCCTCCAAAAGATGCATACACTTTGATGTTGTGGCCTGATAAATAAGTTCAACAGAAGTATCGTCAATTTTATGTCCATGTTCATGGAGGTGTTTATAAACATTAGAGTTGCCATTCTTTTGATGTTCTTTCAATCGTATACCCAGGCTGAGTCCAGATTGTCCGATATAAAATCGAGAACAATCATTACAGGTGATTTTATAAACGCTGCTTTTATTCATCGTACAAGTTTTTATCTTATTGTTAAGTAAGAGGTTGCTCGTTTTGAGGTGGTTTTTGAAAGAAATATGTATGTTATATGGAGATTGGAGACAGTAGGTGTTGAATTTGGTATGATATTTTATATTGGGAGTTTAAAGTGATTAATTTAGTGTTGTTTTTATGACTACATTTAGTGCTTTTTCGCACAATCTGAACATGAACGATAAAAATCTGAATTGGGTAGTTTTGAGAAAAAAACGCCATTTTCGTTCTTTTGGTACTAATTCTCTCAAAAACTAAACCCAATTACAATTTCTGTTAACAGATTTAGATTCTACGGAAAAGAAATCAACCAAGAATTATTTGTCATTTGACATATTTTATAAGTTATCAGCCCGGTAATCATTTAATTCAATTATTGATTTTTTTCCAATATCTAATAGGTGATTGAAAATCTGTCACTTATTCTCTGGTCTTTAACATATTCTATTCTTTCCACTTTCCAGCATGGAGAACGTTGACAACACTGCTGGTAATAGGTGATTTTAATATTTTTGTAAATAATCGAGTAATTTTACAGAAAATTGTTTGATGTCTTAGATTCTGTTATTCCACTCACCGATTCATTTCCATACCAGCAGATTGTGGATACCAACAGTTCTGTCATTGGGTCACAAGATGTTGAATTAATTATGTGGATTATTTTTCCATTAAATATAAGAAATGTCGGCAAACAACAACAATTAAATGTTTCTCTATCAAATAATAAAGAATGTCATTCCTCACGCTCAGGGGAAAAATGTCAGAAAAACAATTTTTTAAGATTATTTTCTGACTACTTTCACCCAAATTATTTTCCGTTTCTGGAAGGAACATTTACATTCACATTTTATTCCATTTACATTTTTACTTAACCATATGTAAATATAAAATATAATATATTATTAAAAAGCAACTTTTTTTATGGAGAGCAACTTTTCATAGTTTCAAAGAGTATATTTGGCTCTACTTTTGCATATTAATATTGTGATCTTTAATCTTTAGAAGTTTTAAGTTTAAAGCATTCAGCGTAGGTGGGAGAATGAATTAATTATTACATATATGTAACTACAGAGAGACTTCATCCTCTACATCTTGAGCTCAAATAATCCTCTAGAACAAAATTTGATAAAGTTAGATTCTTTACTATTCTTTATTTCAGTATCTAAATTTAGTCCAAATTTTAATTTATTCAATAAAGTTACCGGGTCTACATTGTATGTAGGTACGTTTGTGCCCGTACTTTATTTTAATAGCTGTAATAAATCATTTTACTGAATAGAAAATATACACATACATAAAATTAAAATTTGCTGGTGTGTACAAATAATAAACCATGAAGTGTGCATGGACGTAGTCTTTAAATATGCATTACAAAAAACGATAAAATTTATTATTAATGTTATTTATTGTATGTACATTTATTTTAATTAAAACAAAATTAATGCAAAGGCATTAATATTAAAGTAACTATTATCTTTTAGTTTATTTATTACTAAACATTTTATCCGAAATAAATTACTGAATAAATAACTAAGTGAATTCACAGGCCATAAAGAAGTGACTTATAACATACAGAAATTGTCGTGGAAAAATCACAAAATATAAATAATTAAAATTATAACAAACCTAAACAAACTAACCAAAATATTACGAAACGCTCTTTCAATTTTAAAATGTTATAGATTATAAATTCCAACAAACGAATATTTTAACTAGCTAACTCTAAAAAGAATAAAATTCAAAGCTAGGACATCGCGGAAACAAAGAATAACCGAGGATGACAATGGGTAATTTACCCTACTCATAAATTGCCTAAGGTTAATCCTGCAGGTTATATTACAAATAAATAACTTATGTAGAAAAGCACTCAACGTAGATGCGATAATCAGGGACATTGTTGTGGTTCTATCGCCTACTGTATACTGTAGGTATAAGCGTGAGACAATTTTCCACAGGACAAAAGACTGAAAATTAACTTTAGAGCGCAGGGTAATTTTCATGTTTCGTCGCAGGGAATTATTAGATTTGTTGTCGGTTGTAATAAGGTGGAATTATATTTTAAGCGTAGCTATTCAGCTCGGAGCCAGGAAACTCTGTTATCTCTACTTTACAGGAGGAACTCTCAATTGTACTTTAGTGGTACAGGTGCCGTTTTGTGCTGTGAACAAAAAGTAGAACACGTAAGTGTATCCCTGTATTCAAACTACTATGTATAATCATCCGCATTCTAAGGGCATTGTTTGAACCTAATTCTCACATAACGGCTACAAGTATAACCGACTAATATTATTCTGTATCTTCTGTAACGAAGTGGTATTCTATTCGTTATAGATAAATGTAAATATTAGGTTAGGTTCGAAAATCAGCATTATCCCGCACTATCGTCCCATTTACATTTATACAGATTGCCATGGCTATTTGTTTGTATTAATGTTTTTGAGCGCTACCGTATCAGTTTGACGCTAGGTTTCTGTTTGTACCGACTACCGAGGCTCGAGCCTACGGGCATATAAAGCGCTATCAACCTGAAAAAAATCAGTTCCTACCTGGAGCTCACCCGAACCAGTTGGCCCATGCAGCCCATCTGCTGACGGCTTAATCGCCCCGACCGGAATCCAGAAGTCAGTTCCTACCAGGAGCTCACCTGCCTACTTGGCCCATGTGTTGACAGTTACAACCGCCGCGACCAGGATTCACCTCGAACTTGTTAGCCCATGTGTTGACAGCTCGATCGCCGCGACCGGACTCCACCAGGAGATAGCCGCAACTGAATTATTTTGCCTGCGGTAGGTTAGTTGGTCCACCTGTTGACAACCATAGGTACTTTTTCCCTATTGTTGCATTATCCGTACCTGTATTCACGATATTTTCCTTGTTACATTTTCCTTTGTGATTAGAAATACCCAAATTTATTTGAAATTTTCTCCTTGACATTTATTTGAATACCGAACCGTCGTGATCTTTGGACCCAAATTTAAAAGAGTTAACTTTTTGAAAGGAAATTAATAAATTTATCCAATTTATTGTGCGACAAACCCGACAGACAGCACTTCTCATTAAAATATTTTTAGTCTTTTGCCTGTATTTATATGAAATTTCTTGAAAGCTACAATTTATTTCTTTTGTTCCAGGTAAGTTACTCCAATGACCAACTGCTTCTTGTAGCATTCCTTAGACGTCGTGAGGTAGGTGGGGGCGTCATTAGGACATTCAGGGATAATGCTCCGCTACGTGCGCGGTCTGGTTACTCCACTCCGGTTCAGAAATTACCTATTGAAGAACTCTGCCGTTCGCACTGTTTACCTACTCCTATGGTTTAGAAACCACCAGAGTAAACAGAGGGAACGAGCGTGAACGAAAATTTATTTTCGTTTGCTAATTAGTATTCGGCAGGTTATGGTACTGATGTGTGCCACCAGCGGCTGCCTGACCAGGAGTCAGCATCGCTGCAAGTGAGCACATGTATATTATGCTGATGAACTTTTAGCAACTTTAAATATAATGGAAGTTTAAATATTGTTAGTGTATGCATTATGCTACTGACATTAATAGTCAATTATTTTTTAATTAAAAAATACCTGATTATGACATACGTTCACATATTTAAATGAAAAATTTACATTTCATCTGCATCACTACATCGTTTAATTGTAGCATATAAGACATCAATGACAAATAAATTTACCCTTTTGTAATTGTCCTGGATATCATCAAATATTGGATTCAAACTTTCATCACTATTGACATATTTGAATTAGAAGGTGAATAAATAAAAATCTCAATTCCTTTGCTGTATTTATTTACTGGGTACCGGTTTCGACGTTCTTACGTCATTTTCAGCCCAATCTACAAAACACACATAAATTACAATCGTGAAAACCAAACGAACGGTCTCTATTACAGAATTTAGGGGGTCTCTATTAAGTTCTATGTAGTCATTGTTATGAAGGAATTGCAAAGTCTTATCTTGAACAAAGGCCATTATTAGGCGTTGCAGGGAGACTCTGGGTGAGTACAGCACTGGTTATAAAAATAGTTTCCTTCCTATGTACCCTTCCATACCGCACATCTACACCCTTCCAAAGTTGCACAAGGATGACATGCCCATGAGACCAATAGCATCCTTCTGCAATTCCCCTACTATCGAGGTATGTAGAGCCATGCTTAAAGTTTTCCACTCCATAAATTTCACTCCCAATTATTCAGTCAGGAACACACAACAGTTTATCGATTCTGTAAAGAATATCAATCTTGAGGGTTGTCTTATGATTTCCTTTGACGTGACTAACCTTTACACAAACGTTCCCCTGGACCTTACCCTTGACCTGGTTTCAGACATATTTACGCAACATTTTGACAATGACACTAAGATTGAACATCTGAACTCGCTACTAAGACATATAGTAAAGGAAAATTACTGCACTTTCAACAACAAATTTTATAGAGTAACCGACGGTCTCCCCATGGGCATGCATCTTTCGGGCATACTCGCTGACATTTACTTGGATCATATGGAGAACAACTTCATTGTCAACCCCAAAAACCCCTACAATAAAAAAATAGTGAAATGGATACGTTACGTCGATGATATCTTTGTGATTTATGATGGGCAGGAGGATGAACTGTTTGGGTTTTTGGAATATTTAAACAACTTACACGAACGTTTGAAATTTACCTTGGAAATTCAACACAATAATATATTAAACTTCCTCGATGTCACAGTTAAAAATGTGGACAGTGTTGTCGTTTTTGATGTTTTTGGGAAGGCAACCTCAAAGAATACAATTATTCCATTTAATTCACACCACCCTATCTCCCAAAAGCTTGCTTCTCTACGTTATTACGTCAGAAGATGTCTGACATACCCATTAGGTGAAGAAGAGAGAAGCAGAGAGATAACTTACATAAAGCGACTTGCAAATGAGAATGGCTTTCCTGAAAAGATCATTAACCGTTTATTTTCCAAAATAAAGAACCAACAGGACCCCTTATGCGTGCCTGCTGAGAAGGCTAATAACCCTAAGTACAGACCCTTTACTTATGACCACATAAATCAGAAATTGAACAAATACCTCCCTAAACATGACATAATTCCCACCTACAGAACAAACACTAAAATGATCGACCTACTTAGTAAATATAGACGCCCCAAGAGGGAAATTATAGAACAATGTGGGGTGCATTCCCTGGATTGTACGAATTGTAATGGTAAATATATTGGACAAACTGGACGCCCCCTTAAAAAACGACTGCTTGAGCACAAAAGGAACACTAACTCCAACGTTTTCCAACACAAACTTATAACTGACCACACCGTCGACTACGACAACGTGAAACTGCTTCATAAATGCAGAAAGGGTACACAACTTGATTTATATGAGCAACTACACATAATGAGAGAGAAACTAAACCCACAGACGAAACTCATAAACGAACAAATTGAATTTGCAACTAAACCCCTATTTTCATATTTAAAATACCACTAGGGATTTTGGTGCTCTACTATTGCCCCCCGCTCCCTGCACACGCTGTCATGCGCCTCCGTCGTCTTTGCATATTTGACACGTTTCTCGCCGTTTCGCTTGTTATGTTTGGTGGCCTCGTGTGATTTGTTGTCTGTCGTGCTCAAGAAATTGTCATAGTATTATACATTTAGCATAGGCTTGGCTTGTTGTACCCAATTGTTCACCTTCGACTCCGTTTTGTTTGAAATATCCACGAAGATTTTGGTGGGAAGATTCACATGGCCGATGTAAGCATTTCGCAATACGAAGATGTTTTTATCCTGTGTTTTTCGTTGTTTTTAGAATTACGACTGTTCCTGGTTTGCTTATTGTTTCACATACTACCCTGATCTAGAAAAAAACCCGACGAAGATGTTGGTAGGATGACCCTTGATTGGACTGTAAGTTCATGCATGTGAATTGCTCTGATATATAAAAATATAAATATAAGGAAAAAAAATTTTGATGGTTATTTTAAGATTTTGTAATTTTACACCGTTCGTTTGGTTTTCACGATTGTAATTTATGTGTGTTTTGTAGATTGGGCTGAAGATGACGTAAGAACGTCGAAACCGGTACCCAGTAAATAAATACAGCAAAGGAATTGAGATTTTTATTTATTCACCTTCTAACTTATTCAACTTTGCAATTATGGACACATCACAACATATTTGAATGTTTAGATGTCAAATTCCTATGACGTTTACGACACAACGTTCTAATCTGTCATTTGTTTCGTCTGCAGAAGTCCAAATGTAATTTTTAGCGTGTGCTTTGCATACCCTCCTCCCTTATACAAAATGGCGGAGGCGCCAAAATATTTTAATTATTCTCATCTTACCAATATTTATTACTTTTTATCTAGTTATTAGTATTATTTTTAATTTATACCACATCGATTTTACTCATTTTGTCACTATGTCATATTTGAGATTAGCAGTTTGACGCAAATCTGTTTATTAATTACAAAATTTCAGGATTATTGATTGTAATTACCATCAGACGAAAATAATTTAATCACAAAAAAAATATTTGTGTTACTTTTGAAACTATTTGAGCATCCACTTCTTTTCCAACTCCAAAGTGTTGGGCCTCCCTTCATTATTACAACCTCTGTCAAGTTTTGCTATACATGCATTTCAAACTAAATGTTTATAACATCCACAACTGCTTCAATTAAAAAAAATTTCATTGAAACATGCCATTTATTATACAAGTACAGAGTTTACAAACTGTGTCCACTACATACCAGTATATAACAACGTAAACTAACACTGAAAATCACCCATGCTTCAAATGCCAAAGACCGCGTTTTAGTTAAACTCGACAAAAGCTCCGTGCATGTATTGCACGGTGTTAAAAGCATCAAATGGCGCCCTAGTTTTCTGATGTACCAGAATAAACGCCACAACATGGTACAGGCGTTAGTTCTACTCCACTAAAGGTAAATACGCCCGTTCTGGATGGTAGTTTCAGCGCGCGCTCCGCGAACACCCAAAGTGCACAACACAGCTGAAATTTATTCCGTAGAACGAGAAGTCAGCTTTTAGATGTTTACCTTATGTGCGTACGTAAAACCAGACAAGAGAGTTTTACATATGCGATGTGCTGCTAAGTTGGTATATGTATAATAAATACATGGCGCTTTGTGTATTTTAGAATTGTCCGGGTCAGTATATTAGATATTTTAAAAATATTATACCGCTTTTCAGCATTTTCAGAAATATCTGTTTTTGCCGTTCTAATAATTTTCTCTACTAGTACTAGAAGAAATGTTTTTTTATTTGTTAAGTAAGTACGTAGGCTTTAAGTAAGTACGTAGGCTTTCACGGCAAGAATCATTTAGAAAATAAACTGCTTCCGGGTGATACAGTGTGTCAAGATTTGTTAATGCTGACGTTTCGCGAACCTTGTTGCTCGCTTCTTCAAAGCTAATTGAATACTGAAGACCTACCAAGAAAGTCTCCCTTATATACCTGAATTTACACCTCACTGCGCACATCTGGAGCTACCGCTCCATGTGGTTTTCCACCTGACTTTTTTATTTGTTAATTTCCAAGTTTTATTTCATTAGATAAAAATACAAATTATTACTAGAACAATATCTCTCTTTGTTTTGGCTATAGGGAGCTGTGATATTAAAAGATGCTTTACTTCATTGCTGACGTTTCGGTTGTATTTATAACCTTATTCATAGCTACAAAATGGTTAGTTATCATTAAAAATGTCAATACAATGTATAGTTAATATCTACCTAAAAGTTACGCACAATAATCAAAAGTTACACTAAAATTCATCACATTAAACAAACCACACTTATCAAACAGTGTCATGCGTCGATTGAACATTCACAAAGTACAAAAAACAACAAACGAACACTGTAGCGCAAGTGTTGTGAAAAGATGCCTACATCGGATATGATCGACAAGTTGCCTAGTCATCGGCGAAGATTATCCCGGTAGCAAAGAGAGCACACTTGAATAGATATTGCTAAGACCATCCGTGTCTGTACGTAGGTTTACCGTACCTTTCGTTTTCTTGATGTAAATCATTTCCATGATGCATCTCTTCCTATAATGTGGCTCTGTCTTTAAAATCTTTTTGTCATCAAAGTTAAAAGTGTGGGTGTTTGCGAAGGCGTGGAGTGCCAGAGCTGTTTTTTATGTTTTGTCTTTGTTTTTGTCATTACAGTCAGATTTATGTTGTTGTATTCTGGTTTTTAGGTATTGATTTGTTTGCCCCACATATGACATGTCACAGTCAATACAGTCCACTTTATATATCACCCCGCTCTTATTATCCATTTCCACCCTGTCTTTCAACTTAGTATAAAGTTGGCCTAGATTTTTTGTGTTATACGTAATTATTTTCATGTTATCCATTCTTAAACATCGTGTCAATCTTTTTGTTAATCCTGGAATACCCGGCAATCTATAATATTTCATCTCCGACCTATCTTTGTTGTTATTGCCCAAAGCTCCAGGGTTAGTATTATCTATGTTTTCCCCATACAGCACTCTGTTGATGAAGCCCCTCGGGTAGTTACACTTAGTGAGATATTCCGTAATGAGCTTAAAATTCATGTTATCAAATTCCCTTTCCGAAAGTTGCACTGCTCTATGTTTCAAATTTTTTATGATATTTATCTTTTGTGATATACTGTGATCAGAATTAAAATTAACAAATCTGTTTGAGTTTATTTCTTTTTGAAACCAGTTAGTTTTAATGATGTTATTATTTCTTAACACAGATATATCCAGAAACGGCAATTTGTTGTTCAACTCTACCTCAACCGTGAACTGAATGCAAGGGTGGATAGAGTTAAAAACCCGAGTGACCTGATCAACCTTATCCCCTGGTAGCGCTGTCAATATATCATCCACGTAAATGAATAAAAAGGGGGTTCAAAATCTAATTTTTCCATTGCCATCCTCAATATTTTGTTCATTACTAGATTGGCAAACACAGGTGAAGCCGGATTTCCCATTGCTGTCCCTCGTTTCTGTTTATAAAATGTGTCATTGAACTGGAAAAAACTATTATTGTACATAAACGAGATCAATATTTGTATGTCATTAGATGTTAAAGTAGTATGTGGTTCCAGTTCATGCCAGCATTCCACAATTACCTCCAATACAAGCTCCAACGGAATATTTGTGAACAAGTTAGTAACATCAAGGGAGACTAATTTGTAATTGGATGGAATTGCTAAATTTTTAATTTTTTCTACTAATTCGTACGAGTTCTTAATACTGAATGTGCATGTGTGAGCGATATTATTTAAAAAAGCAGAGATAAACTTTGAGATTGCATGCGTAGCTGCTCCTACACATGACACGATCGGTCTCATTTTTAAGGGTCCCTTTTTATGTACCTTTGGTAGTCCGTAAAGTCTTGGGAGGGTGCCGTTGTGTGCTTTTAGTCCTCGTCCAGTTGTTTTCGGAATCTTCCCTTCTGTTATGAGTTGTTGGACAGTTTTATTCAAAAGTCTCTGTATGGAAGGTGTAGGGTCCCTTTGACATGGCTACTATGTTGTGTCGTCCTGGAGTAAGATACTCATCTTCTGTATGTATTCATCCTTGTCCATAAGTACCGTTAGATTTCCCTTATCCGAGCGCGTCACCACTATGTCCGGGTTCTGCTTTAGAAACTGCTTAGTTTTGTAGTACTGTTCATCTATGTTTGTCATGGTCTCCTTATACGTAGCGTCGTACCTGTGTTTGGAGTGTAAAAAGTTTGTAATAATGTTTGTCGATTCTGCTCTCATTTCATTCCTTCTTTCTACATCATTAGGGAGTTGGTTTATTATAAGTTCTACCTCCGTCAACAGTTCGACAAAAGGAATCTCTCTAAACTTTGGTTTCAAGCTAAACTTAGGACCCAATGACAATAGTTCCAAGTGTTCATCGTCAATTACTGTAGTCGTTCTATCAATTAACCTTCAATTAAACTTCGCTACCTTTTATTCTTTCTAACGGCATTGAGTCCAACAATAATCTCTCCAACTTTCTCCTCTGTCGTGTTTTTATGTTGTTATACATCGTCTCATATCTGTGTGTTTGTCTTTTTTTATATTCTTCTATTATATCTTTCGGAAGAACTCTTCGGAGTTCATTATCCAACGAGGATATGGATGTAGTGATGTTTTTCACATTCCAATAAGCGATCTTTAGTTCCAAATTAAGCGTTTTCTTCTTCATCGTTTCACATATGTTATTAACTTTATTTCTAAACGGATGTTCACCTGCCAATGACGCAAACAGGTGTTTTAGATGTTGTTGTATATGTCTAGGGAACACATTTTTCTTTCTACATTGGCGCAAAAATTCTGTTCTATTATTAAAACTAGCCAGTCTCTTTGTTAACTTTGCCCTCTGTTTCAATCCATCGACCACATTTTCACCATATCCGCACCTAACCTCTTCGTAGAATCCCATTTCTGAATTATATCCAGCCACTGGTAATTATTATAACTATCTTCTTTTTCGCTCCTGACAGCTTGAAACCAAAGTTTAGAGAGATTCCTTTTGTCGAACTGTTGACGTAGGTAGAACTTATAATAAACCAACTCCCTAATGATGTAGAAAGAAGGAATGAAATGAGAGCAGAATCGACAAACATTATTACAAACTTTTTACACTCCAAACACAGGTACGACGCTACGTATAAGGAGACCATGACAAACATAGATGAACAGTACTACAAAACTAAGCAGTTTCTAAAGCAGAACCCGGACATAGTGGTGACGCGCTCGGATAAGGGAAATCTAACGGTACTTATGGACAAGGATGAATACATACAGAAGATGAGTATCTTACTCCAGGACGACACAACATAGTAGCCATGTCAAAGGGACCCTACACCTTCCATACAGAGACTTTTGAATAAAACTGTCCAACAACTCATAACAGAAGGGAAGATTCCGAAAACAACTGGACGAGGACTAAAAGCACACAACGGCACCCTCCCAAGACTTTACGGACTACCAAAGGTACATAAAAAGGGACCCTTAAAAATGAGACCGATCGTCTCATGTGTAGGAGCAGCTACGTATGCAATCTCAAAGTTTATCTCTGCTTTTTTAAATAATATCGCTCACACATGCACATTCAGTATTAAGAACTCGTACGAATTAGTAGAAAAAATTAAAAATTTAGCAATTCCATCCAATTACAAATTAGTCTCCCTTGATGTTACTAACTTGTTCACAAATATTCCGTTGGAGCTTGTATTGGAGGTAATTGTGGAATGCTGGCATGAACTGGAACCACATACTACTTTAACATCTAATGACATACAAATATTGATCTCGTTTATGTACAATAATAGTTTTTTCCAGTTCAATGACACATTTTATAAACAGAAACGAGGGACAGCAATGGGAAATCCGGCTTCACCTGTGTTTGCCAATCTAGTAATGAACAAAATATTGAGGAAGGCAATGGAAAAATTAGATTTTGAACCCCCCTTTTTATTCATTTACGTGGATGATATATTGACAGCGCTACCAGGGGATAAGGTTGATCAGGTCACTCGGGTTTTTAACTCTATCCACCCTTGCATTCAGTTCACGGTTGAGGTAGAGTTGAACAACAAATTGCCGTTTCTGGATATATCTGTGTTAAGAAATAATAACATCATTAAAACTAACTGGTTTCAAAAAGAAATAAACTCAAACAGATTTGTTAATTTTAATTCTGATCACAGTATATCACAAAAGATAAATATCATAAAAAATTTGAAACATAGAGCAGTGCAACTTTCGGAAAGGGAATTTGATAACATGAATTTTAAGCTCATTACGGAATATCTCACTAAGTGTAACTACCCGAGGGGCTTGATCAACAGAGTGCTGTATGGGGAAAACATAGATAATACTAACCCTGGAGCTTTGGGCAATAACAACAAAGATAGGTCGGAGATGAAATATTATAGATTGCCGGGTATTCCAGGATTAACAAAAAGATTGACACGATGTTTAAGAATGGATAACATGAAAATAATTACGTATAACACAAAAAATCTAGGCCAACTTTATACTAAGTTGAAAGACAGGGTGGAAATGGATAATAAGAGCGGGGTGATATATAAAGTGGACTGTATTGACTGTGACATGTCATATGTGGGGCAAACAAATCAATACCTAAAAACCAGAATACAACAACATAAATCTGACTGTAATGACAAAAACAAAGACAAAACAGAAAAAACAGCTCTGGCACTCCACGCCTTCGGAAACACCCACACTTTTAACTTTGATGACAAAAAGATTTTAAAGACAGAGCCACATTATAGGAAGAGATGCATCATGGAAATGATTTACATCAAGAAAACGAAAGGTACGGTAAACCTACGTACAGACACGGATGGTCTTAGCAATATCTATTCAAGTGTGCTCTCTTTGCTACCGGGATAATCTTCGCCGATGACTAGGCAACTTGTCGATCATATCCGATGTAGGCATCTTTTCACAACACTTGCGCTACAGTGTTCGTTTGTTGTTTTTTGTACTTTGTGAATGTTCAATCGACGCATGACACTGTTTGATAAGTGTGGTTTGTTTAATGTGATGAATTTTAGTGTAACTTTTGATTATTGTGCGTAACTTTTAGGTAGATATTAACTATACATTGTATTGACATTTTTAATGATAACTAACCATTTTGTAGCTATGAATAAGGTTATAAATACAACCGAAACGTCAGCAATGAAGTAAAGCATCTTTTAATATCACAGCTCCCTATAGCCAAAACAAAGAGAGATATTGTTAAACATTGTCAGGAGCGAAAAAGAAGATAGTTATATTACTAGAACATTTGGGAATTGTCTTTTTGTGTAATTTTGTGTCTGGAATTTTCTTGTTATTATTCAAATCTTCATATCGTCTTCTACAACAAATGTACGTATCTCAGAAACCATCCTAGAGTATTGAGATTGCCTACGCAGGTTTGCAGTACATTTAGACCGCTTCCAGGGTATAAAGCCTCTTATAAGGGTTCGTTAATTAATTAACTTCTTGGAGGATTGGGTCGACACCACAACTTGCTCAGCATATAATTGCCAGTGCGTATGTCCTGATCTATTATACTGGCTAACAAGCCCTATGAAGTCTAACGCTGAAAGCACACAATCATGATGATGAATACGCGAAGTCAAATACAGAGCGCTTTGAAATTCTGTTCATAGTCTCCATATCGGTCGAAACAGGTACTTTGAAAACTAGAGAGAAATATACGTACATAACTAATTAGAGCTGCCAGAAACTGTTTAAATATATTATATACATATAGGTTAAAGTTTTCAGTTAGTTTGGTACTGGCAGTTGATAGTCTACCGAAAGGTTGCTATTATAAATTATTATTATTAATTATATTATTATTTTATTACTAATATTACTAAATATATTATTATTTAATTATTATTAATTATAACTAATTAATACAAGATAGCGAGTTTATATTTCGGTACTAAATGTACAGACTATTGTTTTTTTTTTAATTTCTTTATATTGCTTTATATTATTCAGTACAAATTATATGCGCAATAAATAAAATAAAACGTGCATTTATAGTAAGCATTTGATAAAATATTTGACCAAAAAATTACTTGTTCATTAAAACAATAAATGTGCAATAAATTTATATAAATGTACATCAGAATAAATAATTGTGCATTTATATATTCAAGTGTTCCTTTCATAATATATTTGTACCTACACATAAATAAATAAATGTGCAATACAATCGTTACCTCTATAAAAATATAATGAGCAGCTTAAAAAATACTTGTTCATTGAAAAAAATATATTTCCCTAATAACTCAGCATTTGAAAATTTTATAAGCGCATTCAATAATCTAATTTGTACCATGAGAAAATTATAATGCGCCCTACAAAGAATATAATGTGCATTAAGTTCTGCAACCTGTAGCGCACATATAGTAAGCGCGTAAAAAGTTATGGAAAAAAGTGAGGTAAAAATGTAAAAAATGAGATTTTGGTTATTTTTACAAATTTATACCACCTAAACCCATTGTTCTAGTAACCTCAAAATGGCTTCATAGAAAGGAAACGTTAATTTGAATCCTGAATCCTAAAAGTTTGGTCATAAATGTTGAAGCATTTAGATGAATTCTTTAAGTGATGTGCGGACGCCTCCGAAAGAAATATAAAAAAGCGCAATAATCTGACGTGATATATGATATTCAGCGCAAATGAATGAATCAATTGAAAACGTCTATTCGCATTCTATAAACAAATAAGTTATCATTACTACCCTAATTTTTAACTTTTTTTCTCGAAAATATCAACAAGTAACAGATCTATCAATATCAGTACACAAAATGTGGGGTTGCCATTAAAATGCCATTAAAAGTTGCCATGTCGATGACGTCATAAGTCGAAAACAATTGAATTTTTATTTAATATAATATGCAAGGGAGAATTAATTAATAAGGTCGTATATTATCGTCCAAATCAGATCAGCGTTAATTTTGATGCGCAGTAGATCTAGTGCTCAATATTTATTATTTTAATGCACAATTTTTTCATTTTAGGGGACAATATGAATAAAATATTTCTCATTATAACATTTTTCATGTATGTAATATATTCTTATGTATTGAATGCTCAATATGTATTATTTTAATGCACAAGTCATCCATTCTAGGGCACAATATCTAATTTTGTATGTAACATATGTATATTTATTTAATGCGCAATATTTAATATTTTAATGCTCAACGTTTTTATTTTAATGCACATATCTATTTAAATAATGCACGCTTAAATCGCACCCTATATTATTTGTGAATATCATATTATTTGCTGCAGTCCCTAATTTGTCTTTTTTTTTTTTAATTTACACATGCTGGTGCCCACACGTTGCCTTTTTTTGTTAGCAAAAAAACAGCACAGTATACGCAAAAAAAGAATTTAAAAATGCCAATTCCACACACGAATAAATTTGAGCGGGCGGTTTTCCCCAATTTGCCGTGCCATTGATAGCGTTGGTCGCTTCAAACAAAGTCGATTCGATAAAAAGAACCCAACGCGGATAATCCGAGCTTTTGAAATATATATTTACGTATTTTTTTGCCGACGCCAATCTGGATTATATTTTCAATTTTCGGGCGTCGGGGTCGCGACACCCCCCTCCCCCTCTAAAACTCGACAATGTTTGTTTCCACTATGGAGGCGCTACTGTCGGGAAATTTATTATAGAGCCGTTTATTTATCCTCTGTCTTGAATATAAATCAACCGGAATCATAAACAGTTCGGGAATTGTTTGCAAAGGAGATTTATATTTATGATATGCAATATGGACGCGCCCGACCTTCTCAAAAAAGCCCTCGAACGGCATAAGCCGGATCACACGTCCTGGTATGCGAACTCGCACCCTGTATATCATATATTTGCCACAGTTCTTTTTGTCCTTCCATTTTTTTGTCACTTCCGTGTGAACCAGTTTTTACGAGCAGGACTTAACAATGGTTTTTTCCAAATAGAATGTTTATCTACTAAAATTGATTATTTCGAGAGAAATCCACGGAAGCTCCAACGAATTCCATAATCTGCTTCAAGATACAGAATACTCAATTTGTATATAAAATATGTTTTTTGTAATAATTATAAAACTGACATTATGTATTTGTCAATACTTTGATGATTTTACGAATAATTACTACATTATTGTAGGTTATATGGATCAATTTAGGACCAACAACACGTCATTTAACTATATGCATTCTGGTGACAATGCTGTACTAATGAAAAGGGAATTTGTCGGGCAATTCCGTCATACGACAACAGCAACCGTAGACACGTGTTTCGGACTATTAGTCTTCATCAGTACGGTATAGCCAAGGAGCAAGATGGACCCTCAATGGAAACAAAACACTCAAATGGAGACCATAAAGGGGGTGACCAATGTCGCCAATTTTGTGCTTCAGTCCCAACATCTTCAGGATTCGAAGACAAGAAGTGACGTCGCGCCGGAGGTGACTGATACACCCCAGGTACACCATAGCCCATGGGAATAAGATGGAAAGCTGGTTAATCGACACGTGTTTCGGACTATTGATAAGTATATGATGACTTGTTCCATTCGGGAATTGGGACTTGAGCCATTCCAAAACAACTCGTGCGCCAATTTTTGTCTTATAAAACTTGTATTATCCCTATCCCTATCCCTATCCCTACTATATACTAAAAGTCTAACACAGTCCGCGCAAAAAGTTTACGAAAATCGGCGAATCGGGGGAAGGGTCTGCTCCTCGGAGAAGCGAAAATCGGCGCCGCAGGCGCCGATTTGCCGCCTAAAATTTCATTCTACAGCGCTTAGGCCTTCGATTTCGTCCATTTTCGGCCCAGTTTTCGTTATTTTTTACCTCGATTCGGGTAAATTTATGGATTATGCTTTAGGAGTGTACAGGTCAGCGCGTCGCCATGGCAACCGATCGAGGTTGCTAGGCAACGGCCGCGCGCTTCGCGACGCGGTCACCAGACGGCGGCACATCATCATGTCGCTGTTGGCATTACGCTACGAAGCAATAGATGGCGCCCCGTAACCGCTTCGAACGTACGAGATAATCACGTCGCGCGTGTAGCAGCATCCGGGCTTTTTGTTTCCCTCTTAACGCTTCGGCGATCTACCTAGGTCGACCAGCAGGCCTATTAGGCCTGCACATTCTCCTAGTATTATACTATTTTGGTACCAGTAATATCTGTACTACAAGTAGTACGTACTTTTCATAATAGACTATACAAATCTTCGCAACGATTTGAACTTAAAAACTGTTTTTTATATGAAAATTAATAGTTTTTGTTTTAGTTTTTTTGATCCTCCTGGAACGGTCATAGACCGAAGGTTACCCCGCTAACAATGTTGAGGTAACATTTTTAAACAATATAAGTCTTCGTTTCGATCATATTAACTCATATTAACGTACTAACCAACAAAATTCACACCTTTCAGTATCAACAAAAAACTTCCATATGCAGAACCTGGTGAAAAACATTTGGAAAAGTTATTTTAATGTCCACTCCAGTCCTATAAAGCAGATTCCGAAAGAAGCAGCAGTCGAAGTATTTTGGTTTCCATATAAAACAATTACTGTTATTAAATTTTTATCAGTTTTCAATAAAAAAAAATAATGTCATGTAGAGAATTGTGGAGAATTAGTACTAGAATTATGAGTTGAGTAACAAGAAACCATATAAATGTATGTATATAAATGTATCAGCCAAAAAATAAATATTTGGAAAGTGTCCATGTCGACAAAGGTATTTGATAAGTAAAGCTAAAGAATAAACAACTTTTTTTCGTTTGTTTTCTGTAATTTCTTAGGTACTCTTAGGTCTTAGGTAAAACAACATCAGCCTAAATCTACAATTACTGGTGGTCGTGAAATAAATGAATAATTGTTTAACATGAAACTTGGGTAGTTAAAAACAATGGCGAAGAACGTGTGACGTGTGAATGACGAAGTAATACTTGACATGTGGTAGGAAGTTACTAAGATGAATAACGGAAAATTGGTTCAAGGTAGGCAACTTAAAATTCAAATATTTTAATGTTATTGTAAAGTAAATATCAATAAAGGTTTTTGTTGGAGTTCGAATTGATGATTTAATAAATACTGCGGTTTATTTTAAGATTTCTATCTACACGTGTTCTAAAAATCTAATTTATAGTTTTTATTACAGTTGTAAAGAAGTGTAGGTTCATTTTTATACAATGACCTGTTCAAATGTTATGTTTAAAAATGTTAGCAGAAGTACTAGATTTGTGCTCGGCTATCCTTTCTGCCAACTTCATTCCAGTTTGAGCTACATAAAGAGCATTACAATTAGAGTATTAGAACTAGAGCATTTGAATTAGAGCATTTGAATTAGAGCATTTGAATTAGAGCATTTGACTGGAGTCTACTCAGTTATATTTATATTTTAATTACTTAATGACCGCATAAATTAAAAAAAAATGCTAAAAATATCAAACTAGTTTGTATCTTTAAAAATTACAATTGATCTTTTCCTTCAAAAGCCCTTTTCTCTTATATTTAGTGATATGCTTTGGAATCACTGGCAATTCAGACCGTTATTTATTCTCAGAATGTTGAAATGTGGGATTCTGTACATCTAATTAATTATTCGATTTTGGTGACATACTGCTTGGGGTCTGGTAATGGCATTGTAATGTCATTTTTCAACCGGACGTCGAAACAGTGGGCGGGTCCCCAAATGTTATTACTGCGGATGGGAATGTTCGTTTGTTCGATTTATTTTATCGCTTTTATTTTATGGCTTCTTGGATTATTTCCGGGTGAGGAAATGTTAATAAATTAAACGATTATAAAAACGACTTTCCATTAAAGTGATTTACTGTGGTTTATTTCGAGTCATTTAACGCGAAATTGGGAACCAGCGGGGCAATACGTCTCCAGATTTAGGTTATATGATCGAGCTCAACATCATTATTTTCTACATAAAAAAAAACAAAAAAGTACGATGCTATTACAGTTCTTTAATAGAGAAAATAAATTGATATTTTTTAAAGTAGGAAAGCTTTTTTAATAAAATTTATTTTATATCTGCCACTTCTTGGTTTTTGTTTTTTTTTGCCGAGTGTTAATTATTAGAATTGCAGTATATCGGATGACTTTAAATGACTGTTATAGAGGCGGGAATGTTTATAATGTAATTCAGGAACTTATTTATTTTGATTTTGTTATCCATCTCGTCATTCCTATGCTATGAGGAAGCTTAACCTTGTCTATATTTTTAGTCCATTTTTAAGTTATGTTCACTGGGAAATCTATGGATAATTTTTATTTCACATACACATTACCAATGCGTATATGACGGTCAAATTATATCTGAGGAAAATCGATTTCTAATCTTTGTGAAATACTGCTCCACTGACATCAAAACAGACCTGGGCGGCTCGTGTTCTAGTAAAATGGGGGTTGCAACATTCAGGTACCTACCAGTTTTATATGACATAGCTGTCTTAATACTCTAATTTTAAATATCTTTGCCTGCTACGTCCCATGCGTGTCAAACCCCTGCTCTTACTTTTTAATACTATACAGGCCCCGGAGTGACCCACTTTGTTCCCGCAAAACTTTTTCTGGATAGTCATACTGACTAAAATCAAATTCATACGGACTTATTCGTTTTTTCAATTCATTAAAGAGTTACAGCCGTTTCAAATATCGATTTCCTAATATTTAAAGCAATTTTAAGCAATTGAGAAAACCAATAAGTCCATATGGAACTTCTTACTCGGAGTAACATTTAGTTTCTAGAAACAAATCAGTAAAAAGTTTCATATGGGTTTTTTGTTCATTTGTTTATTCAATTTAATTTAACTAATTTCAATGTTTTATTTAAATTTACTTACTTTTTACTTTATCATACGCAGTATGTAAAGTATTGTAATCATGCCAAAAAATTTTTTTGAGATTTTAGCGGAAATATGTCTTTTTGGGTCCCCTGAACATTTTTGACCAAGGTACAAAAAAATGTCTGTGTGTGTGTGTGTGTGTGTGTGTGTGTGTGTGTGTGTACCCGTTTTTTGTGACGACGATTCCGGAGAAACTACTAAAGGTATCGGGACGAAACTTCATATTTAGAAGTTTCATAACCAAACTTAGAGCTGAAAAGCTTTCTGTTGGAAAGGGTCTAAAGGAACTGGAGGTTTACTCTTAGCATTTTTGAAAGATTTTGCAAATAAGCCGCCATTTCTGGAATTTCGTCGAAATAGTTAAATAATAAATTAAAGATGAGGAAATTCTGAATAATTTATGATTATGACATTTTTTGGTACAATCAATAGTATAGTTGCATGAGCAAATTCTATTTCTACGAGATCGGTCGTACTGCATGAAAACTAGTAGCCAGGATTTGTCAGATTTTTTGATTCTAATGACAGTGGGTAGTCTTGGTGTCAAACGCTAATGTTTTGCCGATAACTTCTGTCAATATAAGCTGCGTTCGCATATTGCATTACACTTTTTACACCCAATAACACGTAAGTGTCATTTGGACGGTGTACCCGGTGTCAACGGAGTACAATATCCGAACGCAGCTTTAATCGACATGACTATAAATTTCTCCATGTTCACTGGTGATGGTATGATTGAAAGAATGTTGATTTCAGTGAATAGTTTTATTAGTGATCTTATGGTACCTGGTTTCGAAGCTTCGCTTCGTCTTCAGCCATGCTACAAATACATTTAAAACGTCAGTATATACATTTAACAGAACAATAAAACTTGAATTACCGTCTAATTACAACATACTCCGGCAAAAATTGAGGTTATGAGTCGCAGAATGGATTTCATGAAGGAAAAGTCGGTGAAAACTGCAATATGAACGAAAAAACCCACATAAAACACTAGTAACTAACAAGACTCTACAATTACATTATACAATCATTAAAATTAGAGTTACGAATGAGTAACATAAAGGCATTTTACCTAGAGACGAACAACGTGTATGACATGAGAGTCAGCGAGGAGACAGTGACTTAGAGGTTATAAGGTTATGGCGTTTTTCTGTTTATGTATGTGAGCGGCGCGCTTTTCAAAAAAGACCGGTGAACAGGTGAGCGCATTCCATGTTGTGATTCTCATTAAGAAGCAGGCCGGGTGCGCTCACCTGTTCACCGGTCTTTTTTGAAAAGCGCGCCGCTCACATACATAAACAGAAAAACGCCATAACCTTATAACCTCTAAGTCACTGTCTCCTCGCTGACTCTCATGTCATACACGTTGTTCGTCTCTAGGTAAAATGCCTTTATGTTACTCATTCGTAACTCTAATTTTAATGATTGTATAATGTAATTGTAGAGTCTTGTTAGTTACTAGTGTTTTATGTGGGTTTTTTCGTTCATATTGCAGTTTTCACCGACTTTTCCTTCATGAAATCCATTCTGCGACTCATAACCTCAGTTTTTGCCGGAGTATGTTGTAATTAGACGGTAATTCAAGTTTTATTGTTCTGTTAAATGTATATACTGACGTTTTTAATGTATTTGTAGCATGGCTGAAGACGAAGCGAAGCTTCGAAACCAGGTACCATGAGATCACTAATAAAACTATTCACTGAAATCAACATTCTTTCAATCATTTAATCGACATATCTGTCTAGTTCTAGTAGTTTTTTTAATGCAGACATGGCCGATCTCGATCAAATAGAGTCTCATGCAGCTAAACTATTAATTTTATATATATTATGATAAAGTCATGTGCCTGGCCACATCAGATTTTTATTGTTGTAATGTATTAATTTTTATTAATTTTCGTGTTTATTTAAATTTACCTACTTTTTGTTGTTGTAATGGGTATTCATTGTGTCTTTTTTTCGGTTGTTTTTTTTAATGTACTTTGTTTTGTTAATATTTCAAACGACTGTAACTTCTTAAGGAACTGAAGTGACAAATAGCTAATCTAAACCCTTTTCTAAAACATTTTACTCAAAACGACATTTGCTTTTTATAAAATAATTCTGCGGAGAAAACGTGGGACAACCTGTACATTGAATAATTTAAATGAAACCATTAACCTTACTTGAATTCCATTACTGGCCGCAATCAGTTCAGTTCAATCTGGTTCGCGATCATTTGGCTGAAGTACCGTTTGTGTGCTAGACGGCTTCAAATTCGCAACGACGGTAAAACAGCTTTTGCAACTTCGACAAATATGAAGTTTCCTTTTTTACATAATAAATCCCGTGTTCCCCACATGAGTCAAAAATACCTCCCAAACGTGAATGTCCGTCCCATCTGACAAAAATGAATGAATGTGGCTGGTCGTGTAAGCGTGACGTCCGCGTCGCTTTGCTCATAGATCCCATTGCGGGTGTGCTCCGGTATTTCTTGGTGTACGGGATATTTGCAACCTATCCCGTGTATGTGTGTATGTGTATGTGTGTGTATGTATGTGTGAAAATATTTGAAAGTCTGTAACGACGAAAAGGAAATTCCAATTAAGATGATAGGCGGTTCTTAAAGGTTACCGACACGATAAGTTTGAGTTTTTTCTAGATTTCTCAGTATCCAGTTAGTCTGAACAGACATCATTATGTTATGGTGACATACAGGCGAGATGTAAGTTTTAAATAAATTAAAAATTACTGCCACAACCTGGATTGGACCAGGTACCTTTGCGTCGCTAGCACAATGCTCTCCGAACTGAGCTTTGGAGGCCTATGTCATTTGTTAGGGATAATTGTCTCGTGGTTTCGTATGATTTAACAATTATAAATTTTTAAGCACAGCATATGTAAATAATACATTTCAACTACCTTTATTTAATTGTAGTAGGTCATTAGGTCATTGTTCTAGCCACACTTATACGGATGACACACAAATACAGGGTGTGTATAAATTGGCGGAAAAGCTATACGTGGCGATGTTCTTCGTAAAATTCTGAGTCGACAATCTATAATCTAAAATGTTGTACCGTGCTTCTTGAGTCTTCACGAGGTCTCCAAAGTCATGATATCCGATCTCTTGAATGGTGTTATTATTTGAAATCTATTGATGGAGAAGCTGCAGTTTAGAATAAAGAACAATATTGAAAATTTTTCTTTTCCTAAATGTTATCTTTCTGCCTACAAAGTTTGTTTTTAATTTCGGTATTTCGTTAATTTTGTCATAAAAATACATTCGGCAACACTGTAGAACATGGGTAACTTAATTTTGGCATTTGTCACTTTTGACAGTTGTATAATCAAATTAAGTAATTTGACTTGTTTGTTTACAGTGCATAGTAACACGAACACCTGTTGGATTCAGCGCATAGTAACACGAACACCTGTTGGATTCAGCGTTGCCAAATCTATGTTTCTTTCAAATGGCTCCTGAGGGCACAATAATGACGCTACAACATTTTAGTATAAAGATTGTTTACTCAGAATTTTACGAAGAACATCGCCACGTATAGCTTTTCCGCCAATTTATACACACCCTGTATACGTGTAGAAAACACGAAACAGATGATGCTTGCATGCGCATGAGTTCTTACATGCAAGCTCTGACAAACTTCTAAGAAAATCCGATCACTTCGTGATAAGATTGATGTTCGGATAGAACCTGGATGTCAGGAACTTGTGTGCTATTATTGAACAAAATTTAAAATTCAAAAACCAAATTAAAATTTACCCTAGAAAACAGCTTAAAGAAACTTAAGGAGCATCTATTGCATTAGGCAGTATATTAATACGAAAAGAAAAATAGTTTTGTGCGTCTTTAGTCTTATTTTGGCTTAAGGCGACAAGATAATATTAATAACAGGATAAGATTTCTTTCGTTGTTAAATATGGCTGACAGACGCTCAGCTCTAACTTGCTATAAAATCATAGCGAAAAGTAAAGGCCACCTTACCTTGTCCACATGATAAGCACGCGATCTGATATGCATTCAATAAATATCAGCTTTAGAGGCGGCCTTTCTGCGTCTCTTCATAACACAGAACTTCTTAAGTGTTACTTCACTTGCCCTAGATGCACACTCTTTTCTAATCAATTCTCCAGCTGTATTTTAATTATACCAATATTTTCCTTTCATCAATCGATATATCCCACATTATAATGTATGATGGATAATTTAAACTCATTGTGTCGCTAGTAGATGTCATAACTATCTTAAAGTCAAACACTTCTGTTTTCTTTTGTTGTACGGTAGGTTGGTAGAGTTTGTACAGGATGTTTTTCCCTAATGATTTTGCTGGAAACAAGTGAAATTTTTATTTTTCTTACTGACACCATTATGTTTTTATGTATATTCCAGTTCATATGTTTTCTTTTTGGTTGATTTTATATATCTTAGGATTTACTGCTTATTAACTCGCATTCCTCGTAAGTTTACACCAATATCTCAAACAAACCTCTCACAATTTTCCGTTAAAAAATGATGGATTGGTCGCGGTGGGCCAGACATCGGTAAACAAATCAAGACTGCCATATATCCACGACACCCTCCTCTCAAAACCCGAATGACAATGTAAACTCGCGCCTGATTCATTATAGACAATCGATAATTCAAATACCGCGTGAAAAATTTGTGTAGACGGCGGCGTTTTTGCTAGACGCGAAGAACAAATGAGCGTTACTAGCAATTGTTTACGCTTTTCGCAGTCGGCCTTAAGTACGGACGTCGGCGTTGAATTTTGTTAAGGGAACAGTGGCGTGCTGAATCTTATGCCTAGGGCCTAAAATCTTTTTTCTAAGATACGGTTTAGGTTATATAAAATAAGAATGATAGATACCTATTGATAGATTTGTATTGATGATTGATTGATAGTGATGGTAGTTAAATGAAAGTATTCCTATTTTTTCACATTACATATAATATCATTTGCCGTTTCACCACATCGTCTGAGAACACCCATTTTTTCAAACAAAGGGGAAAAATCGACATTTAATAAATAAAAATATTTAGGAATACTTTCAGTCAAAAACATGATCAAATATCGAAATCATCATGGGAAATTATATGTTCTAACTTTAAAATTTATTTAAAATATATTGTTCCATATATTTCCTTATATTGTCAACGTTAGAGAAACATGCCATATTTTGATCAGGTAATTAATAATGCCTTCAATTGATTGGCGTTTTGTTTACCTAAGTTTTTATGTAATAAATCATCCGTTTCTAAGATTTGCTCTTTTTATTGTTTACGCTTTTGTCTCTTAGTCTACACCACTGGTAGGAAGGTTCTCGTAGCAATTTCTCACAGGCTATAATGCGTATAACTGGGAAATCGGTATTTCAGAATGGCAGGAAGCGCCATCTTGCGATCGCACGCTGTATAAGTTTCGTCGGGAGTATAAATTCGAACTGTAAAAACGATTAATTATATTATATATTGGTATTTTGGGTAGCGGGCGATTCTCAAACAGGAAAGGACGCGGCACGTCTTAGTTCTCGATGACAGTTTGTTTACAACTCTTTGTTATTTATTGGTTGTTTTATTCTTTCTTAAATTGTACCGTCTGTGTATACGAATTTTTAGCTCGTTCGATTATTTATAGCCACCTATATCCGATGCATCCTGATATATGATAGATACCTAATTATTACCTAAGTAAGAAAGTCTGACCATTTCTGTAAAAAAAAGGTTAACGCTAGCAACTATCAACGTTATTAAATGACAATCAGCCCTATGATGTAACTAAAACGTTAAGGATAACTGTCAATCGTTATGTTATATGTATAACGTGTAGAAATAACGTGCAGAATGGCGTTCATAATGAAAGTGGCATGATGTATGTCACTAATAACAGCACACGTTATTATAGCAACGTTATTTTAAAAAAAATAAGTGAATAAATAGCTGTGCAATGAGCTGAATAGAGATAGAAAACGATTTATTATGCAATCTGGTGGTCACTCGGAAACAACCCTTCGATACTCAAAATGACCAAGTATTGTGACGTGACCGCACCGTAATAACGTAGCGTAAAAAGATCAATGTACTTAATTTCCACTCCGCGATTATAGTGACGCTCCGTAAACCGTAAAGTTCGTTCTCGATCGCAACGAATTTCATCTTCTACGTGTTATGTCTTACGTTTTCCGGCGTATGCGCGCGTATGGCGCCATCTGTACGTGTACCGGCGAGTGCATAGCAGTTTTCAGTAAGTTGTAGGTTAACTGATAGCATTTTGATAGTTTGCGGCAACGAGAATACAGAACGAGAACGACTTCAGAATGAATTTTTGCTGCAACAAGCCCTTCGTCCATAATTTATTATATCTGCCATGATCTACCACTGTTTAATACAATCAACAATAACACTGACATGTGAGGTTATGTGCCGTTGTGTATATACTTCTCCGCTAGATGGCGCTCAATTTGCTTGAGATCATTGCGGCACTATAAATACTAATTTTGTCGTCCGGAACGGCATGCGGTACGGCACGTTACGGATTGCGTTTTTGCGGCACTATACTTAGGCCATTACCATTTCCTCAAAACCAAACCTAAGGAGCCAAAAACGGTTGAAAAACCACACTGCGTCAATACGAAGCAATGTTAAGCGTAGTAAGTTGCCAGGATGAGTGAGATCCTTCATTGTTGGTAGGTACTAGAATTCCAATGTGTGTGCAATCAATTTTCCCCATTATACCAGGAAATTAATATTTTTGGAAATTATGGAGTACATTTTACATTTTACATTTTCACCCAGCTTCCACTGTTTATCTATCCACGTCAGTTTGTGGAAATTTAATCCATTCACTAGAATTGAGCATGTTTTCTCTTCGTAATATCGCAAACTTCTGATAAAATGTTGCTGCATGTACATTGGTCCATGGCGAATTGATGGTTACCCTCTATATACCTTTTGGTAACATCCATTACAAATGAATACGAACAAGCAGTATCTGAGGGAAAAAAGTGGGACAAAAGGTAAAAAGAAACAATGTGAAAAAGACAAAAGTACCTTAACTTCATGCGGATTTGTAGTAATCCTTTTGGACTTGAACGTAAATGAGGTTCCAATACCACAATTAAATAATGTGTATTTAGCAAATAGAAAATCAATTTTGCATTCCGCAAACAAATGGGTTGCTACTATTCCTGAAAACGCAAAAATTAATAACCTCAACCCTATATCATTTAAATTATAATTGATACTTATTTTGATTACAAAACGTTTACTTGCTTTCTGATTCTTCTAGTAAAAATAGTCACACAGTTTTCAGAGCTTATCCGTAACTACAACCTATCGTGGTGCTTGTTATGTTTGAACTGATGTGTTGTCAGAATAAAGTAAACGCTATACTTCAGGCGTTATTTTGAGCGTTTTTGTGTTCGTCATACCAACCCAGAGAAAAAGCTATTCTATGAAACGTTATATTATCACACAACGTCCACGTTGTGCATAACGTTTCAGTTACATCACAGGGCTGTAACTAAGAAATGACCCAACGAATTTTTATCGTACTTTAACTCAGAAATTCTTTGTACCCCTAGAATGTTTAAACAGAAAAAATTCAATATTTATTAGATAGTTTTTGGTTTATAGTGCCGTATGTAATGCAGGTGGATAACAATTTTTTTAGCGACCATATATAATTAAAACGTGTATTTAAAATAGATCTACAACTCGCTGATTTGAGATTATCAAAATAAGCAATTTTAATAAAATTTTGTTTGCTACTTATAATTGCTTTTGACTTTAAATGACGTTGGTTTTGAAAAATGAGATAAAAAAAGTTTTGACAAAAGTCAAAATCAGTAAAGGTTAGTAATCGAATTAGATTTAAAATGTGGTTATTTGTATTTTAATCAACTAAAATTGATGCACTCGGCGATGATCTAAAATAATAAGCGGTTTATAAAAAAATAAATGACTTTGTTCCATACTTGAGATCAGTCCTGTACATTAATGTCATTTGCATAAGTAGTACTTTATGTGGCTACTAACAGACATATGGATTTGACGTTGTCATATAACAATATTCATAGTTGCGTAACTATATTGTTATAGAATTGTTGTTAATATATTAAAATGTTGAAAATATCTTTTTCCGTCGACCGTTTATTTTCAGTAAAATGTAAATACATACGTATAACTGGAAAGAACTTGACATGGTCAATAAGTGAGGCAAATGCATTTGGTATGCAACCCGCAGTGATGTGGGATAGCCATCTCTTTCTATCTCATACGGTACCATGGCTGTATGCGGTTTGACGGTTTGACATTTTTATTTCAATTAAAAAACACTACTGCATTGCGCTATCTACCTACAGTAGTCAGACCGTGGCACATACCCCACATCATTGCTGTTTCTTTTGCTTGCCCGTCCTTCAAATCTCGCGAGCTAGAGTACAGCGCGCATCGCTTCCAGTTAGATTAGAGTTCACTGTTTATTTATGAACTCTATAAATGCACGATTTCCATGAATGCATGATTTGCCAATCAAACGACGTCATTATAGCCAATCGAACTTATGTGTCAAATTACATAAATTGTCATATAACCTAAAAAGACGGCGAAGAAAAATTTATGTAGACGACGCCAGAAGAATAAGATCGACGAAAAGTTTTGTAACCAACTCGGATAAATAAACGATCGATGAAAATAGTTATTTAATCAACAAGTATATTAAAAAGAGCGATTAATGATTTCGACAATTAACGCACGAACGTTAACGTGGACGCCGCGCCGCCAGAACAATACGATTGACGAAAAAATATTGTAACCAACTCGAATATTAGTCGGCGATTAATGATCTCGACAGTTAGAGCACTCGCTAATCGCTCGTGCGTTAAACAGTCTCGATCATTACTCGCTCTTTTTAATATTCTTTTTGGTTAAGTAACTATTTTTCCACACTGTCTGGTATATTGATGTTCATTATGTTTCAATTTGAGTCCGGTAAGCGAGCTATAACACCACAAGGCCGGAATTACTTATTAAATTTAGCTATGTTTGTATTCTCTTTAACAAATAGCATCGATTTCACCATAGAATATTTGGGCCATAATGACATATAATGTCTATGATAATGTCCAATAATGTCATTCTTTACTTTTGAAATAAGTAATTTTTTTACAACGTAATTGCTGTTCAACCGGACTCGACAATATGAAATAGAATGTTATACTATACACGTCCGGTAGGTCTTGTAACACGTCGTTTACATATTCCAGACTCGGCTCCTTAGTCGCCTCGTCCGTAATATTTAAGGCCGTCTGCACATGGGCAACCGAAAAGAAACTGTAGTAGCGTGGATACCGAGACTGCGCGATTAGGCTACGTGCATGTATATTTCAATGACTCAACGCACACGGCGCAACCTGAGTACCGGCGACTGGGAGACCGCCGCGATCCGAGTATCAGAGAACTGACATGTTGGGTCGTGCGTTGCCAAGTCTCTTAGTGACACGCTTATATTGACAGCTGACAGCACTATACATGGAACGGCAGTTAAACTTAAAATTCTGGAGTTTGGTAGATAAGTATCATGTGCTGTACATTTATAAAGAAAAGGGCTACACAACAAAATATGTAACGGACAAAGCTTGGAGTGATGTTGGAAAAGAAGTCAATGTGCTTAATATCCGTTCCTCTGCACTCACGCTTTCGCTCATGTAGGTACTTTCTTTATGTAGGCCTTGGGAAAAAATCGCACTAATTCTAAATAGCTCTGCTTCGACATACGATAGAAGCTTAAAAAATTACTATCTGAAATATTAAGTTGTTTCGCTGCAACGAATAATCGGCGGTGTGAATTTCTTTCGATATATGGAGGGACCCAGATCTTCTTTTTATTCCATTTCTTCTGCGACGATATAAGTAGTATAGTAACAAATCCTCATCACTGGAATCATCACTGAAATCATTATTATCCACTACGTTGGACAATAATTGCTGTAAGGGCCCTGCTTCCATGATTACATCCAAGAATGTAACGGTTTAAGGGCAGAGAATGGGCAGAGACGAGTAAACTGATTTGGATCGTAACTGTGACTATAGACCTTGTGCGGACAAGCCGCAACTTGAGTACCCCAGTCGCCCAGTCTCCTGTATCCACGCTACTACAGCTTTTTTCGGTTGCCCCATGTGCAGACGGCCTTAACTCGTACTGTTACAAGTCGCGTTACAAGTCGCCTACCGGATTTATAACGTAAATAATTTATTTTTCACTTTGCGTCCGTTATAAACTCATAACGAAACCGCTTTCGGTGTCGCTATGAAAACACTATAGAACTAGTTCTTAGTAACTTTTAGTTTTGCAGGTTTGGTGATATTCATGCCAAGCGTCAAATAATGCTCACAATTCGTGTGGCCATTTTCATTTTATAAAACTTGTATTATAATATACTATTTTAATTTTTCTGATGGTCTGTTGTTTCGATTATTAGCCACTTTAAGAGCTAAATTATAATGAATTTTATTCAATTAAGAATAATCTTAACCGCTATAACCGCAGCGCCATAAAGTGAATGGTGAGTGTGGGTGTTATATAGATAATGCCACCTCGTAAATTTACGAACTGAAGTAGGTAGTTTTTAGTACTAAGATTAGCCAATTTCATTTCGCTTTAACTCCTTCCAGTGACGACCCTTCTGGCATCCATCTAAAATAAAAAAAATACGCTGTAAACGTGTGTAGTAATTGAATTCACAATACGTATTTCGGATGGTGAGTGAAATACCTGGGTAGGTACATAAATATTGGGGTTTCTGGAAATTGTAATATTACGAAGTTACGACTTACGATTATATTATGTATAGTGATAAATTTTATTATCGTGTATCCGCTGTACAAATTGCGTGAATAGCTGAAAACGTTATTACATTAAAGACAATTGCCACCAGGCATCGTTCCGTTTTATCGGTATAGCAGTAACACTAGACATTCGAAAACCTAACGTCAAAACTTGTAACAACAATCAGCCAATGACACGTTTCCAACACGAATAAAATTCACGGTATCACCCGGATTAAAGTAGCAACTTTGTGGCTTGTATCTACTTTTATTACAAGAATGCTACCGTGTTTTGAATACAACCATAAGACTCACTGAAGTGAGTCGCTGAACGTGCAAAATAATGCAGCAGCCTTAAAGTAAAATGCTAATTTGTAGAAGAGAGATTAAAGCTGACGGCCTTAATCACACAAGTTAGAACTACTTCAGTACTTAAGAATTACGAATTTGCCTGCATTAATAATATGCTGCTCTGGGATAAGATGAGTGGATTGCATAATTAAAAATCTGAGATCATAAATTGGAGTGTCCTAGAACTGCTTAAATCGAGGTTTTCTAAGTTTTTTAGTCTTGGATGTTATCTCTCAGTTTAATATTAATTATAATGAACTTGAAGACGTTTGGAAACGATTAGTACGCAATAAATTGCCTACTAATGCCTGGTGAAATATGTGATAAAAATACTCTCAAATAATTTATCTTGCTGTATATATTACTATATTATAGAACTATAATAATTACAAATAATTGTGCACTGTTTTACGAACTTTTTCATTTACTAGCTTCAGATAGATCAAAAATACAAAAACATCTTTGTTGGTTTGATTACTATGGCTTGTTTTCTACAGACACTTATTCAAATGAATTTTTAATAAAACGCAGGTTAATAAAACATTAATAAAACGCATCTACTGATCACAATTATTTTTTTCATAATGCCTAATATCTGAATAAATTCTCTAATAAGTTCATAATACGATTTTTTTTCGACTTTTGTCTGTAAAATTTTACAGCACTACTTAATAATCCGCTGTAATAATATGTAATAATCTTTCGTTATGCCATTTCTGGTGTCGTCGGCGATATTAAACCAACATCCTTCATATTATGATATTATAGGTACATGAGTGATAATACCAGAATATTTTATGGCGGTTAGGTTGGGAATTTTTTATATTTTTGACGTCTTACTGCAGCTGCAAACGATTGCATCTAACTCAGTCAAACTAATCGACTAAACATGGTGGAATTTAGATTGTCATTTTGTGTTGCGTGTTAAATGGTATACAATGTGTCTCAGAAAGATTATTTTTTTATTATTTATTTTCCAGAAAGATTATCTCTTTATTATTTATTTCTCAGAATGTTATACTCTACAAAAGTTTGTAAAATCTCTAAAATTAATACTGCAACAATCAAATTTATTGACCATATATGGGGTAGTTCAGAAATTATTACTTTGTGTTAAGAGTAAATCATTTTTTACTTTATCATACGCAGTATGTAAAGTATTGTAATCGTGCCAAACATTTTTTTTGAGATTTTAGCGGAAATGTCTTTTTGAGTCCCCTGAACATTTTTGACCAAGGTACAAAAAAATGTCTGTGTGTGTGTGTGGATGTGGGTGTGTGTGTGTGTGTGTGTGTGTGTGTGTGTGTGTGTGTGTGTGTGTGTGTGTGTGTGTGTGTGTGTGTGTGTGTGTGTGTGTGTGTGTGTGTACCCGTTTTTTGTGGCGACGATTCCGGAGAAACTACTAAAGGTACCGGGACGAAACTTCATATTTAGAAGTGTCATGACCAAACTTAGAGCTGAAAAGCTTTCTGTTGAAAAGGGTCCAAAGGAACTGGAGGTTTAGTCTTAGCATTTTTCAAATATTTTGCAAATAAGTCGCCATGTCTGGAAATTTGTCGAAATAGTTAAACAATAAATTAAAGAAGAGGAAATTCCGAATAATTTATGACTATGACATTTTTTGGTACAATTAATAGTTTAGCTGCATGAGCTAATTCTATTTCATCGTGATCGGTCGTACTGCATTAAAGCTAGTAGCCATGGTATGTCAGAAATTTTGATTCTAATGACAGTAGTTAGTGTCAAACGCTAATGTTTTGACACAATATAAGCTGCGTTCGTATATTGCACACCGTTACACTTTTTACACCCAATAACACGTAAGTATCATTTTGACGGTGTACCCGGTGTCAACGGAGTACAATATCCGAACGCAGCTTTAATCGACATATCTGTCTAGTTCTACTAGTTTTCTTTTAATGCAGACATGGCCGATCTCGATCAAATAGAATCTCATGCAGCTAAACTATTAATTTTACATATAGTATGATAAAGTCATGTACCTGGCCACATCAGATTTTTTTAAAAAACTCGTGTTTTTAATTATTTTGGAATATAAAGGACGAACGTCCGGGTAGAAATAGGACCCAGTACCTGCTGTGTTTGAAGATGTTTGTGAAAACATTAAATTCCTTCTGATTTTAAGTAAGGTTAAAAAAGCGTTTGTTATCAAGAAGCTCTAAACTGAGATTAAATTGAATATAACCAGTGTTTTCAAGAGGAATGCGTGAAACTTTCGCCAGAAACTCGAGGGGAAATTCCGTGTCTCAATGATAATTGAATTCATTTATATTATACAGTTTAGGTAACATTTACCATTTATTTTTTAATCATTTCTTAAGTTAGCCTCTTTGATTATATATATTACATATAGATTGAGTGAAAGAGAGAGACAGATGTACCCCGAGGGATTGACTGAGATAGCGATAATTAGGATATAATGACTAGGTGGCGCGTAGAATATGCTCTTCTCTGATAATAGCGCTAGATGGCGTTACGGAGATATTTTAAATTAATATGGGTGTTGATTTGAAACACGTTAAAGGTAAAATAGATTTTTCTAACATGTGTTAATTTTGTGTACTTATGTCTAATTATGTTATTTTTAGTGGAAACTAATTTTGTATTATGATGTATCCGTGTGGTTACATATCTGTCAAGCGTTAAAGGTTAAGCCTTGTATACACTGCATCTGTAACGTGTAATGTAACATGTACTGTAACGTGTAATGTAACCTGTGTGGACGGGGTACCATGGCGCATTCCATGTTACAGCGAGCGTTACACTGTGTGCTCGCCGTGCTCCGTCGGCTGTCGGTTTTTGTCGCGAACACAAAGGGACTGAGCAGTTGCAGCGTGGACGTGTTTGGTGGCGCATCGGCCAGTGTGTACTGTGCAGCGAACAAGCAGTGCGAACAACGTCAAGAGGCATGTCTAATGTCACATATGGATAAAACACATAAAATATTAATTAAAAACTATATTTGGCGTTTGATTGGGATTGATTTTGTTTGATAAATGAATCCAGGTCATGTGACATTCAAATAAATAAATAAAAAATAAAGTAAATAGAGCAAATCTGATCGTATCATTTAATTTGAACCGGCTGAATAAATATGAAATCGTTGATTAATGGAACGGATTAACATACTTAGCAAATTATTCCATAAACCTAAATAAACAGCAGAATGACATCGACAACAAAATTTGTTTAACTATGCTCGCTTCAAATTGAAAAACAAAATACTTGATGCATGTACTCCGTTATTTAATAATAGGTAATTCCATGTCAACTCAACAGAGTTTTATTCCTCACCACTTTGGATTTTGATGAACTTTTGTACAATTGTTGTCTTCATGTAGTTATAGAAAAATACCAAATTTTATGATATCAATATACAGGCAACTCAATATACGTCTCAACAGTGCGATCTCTGAAGATTGTGCGTCTGTTAAGGAAGATATTTTAAAACTGATTTCACTGATATATACGGAACACCGAGGCGGACATTTTAGAATTATTAGCGTGTATACAGGTTGTTCCATAAGGTAGTACCAACCCAAAATTATGTTTTTTCAAATGGAACAACCTATATTTCTGCACAATTTTGAATTCCTCGCAAAACTTTACGACAATGAGAAATAACATTACCTACCCTAAGCTTTATACTTATTGATTTATTGGCATTTTTATAGAAAAACAGCAGTCTAAGAAAAATTGTACATCTCAATACCTGTTTTTAATTTTATTGCGCACGCCTTGATTATGATTAACTAAGAAGCGTTCTATTAGCGTGATTAACTACCATATCCAAATTGTGGCAATTCGAGGACCGATTAACTGCAGCAGATTTTCAAAATCAGTACTTGTCATTCGGACAAAATTTCGATACTGACCACTCAACTCCTGCGACTTTAATTCTAACATTAAACTACGTTCGGTTCGATTTTTATATAAATTGGGTCTCCACCATCTTCGCTTTTTTCTATACGTAGTTAATTCATGCATCAACATAAATGCACCGCAAGCAACGGCTACTTGAAATGACGATTCCATGCTTCTCAACGCTCGTCGAACAACTGTGGAGCGGGACTAGCGCGCCCCAGCGCGCCAATGCATTGCGCGGTCGTTTTAACCCCGTCCACGAGCATTCACGTTACATTACATGTTACATTACGCGTTACAGCTGCAGTATATACAAGGCTTTATGTGCATATGTGGGGTTATGTCGGATATGACAATTGGCAAGTGGTCCGGCATCAGAGTGAAGATAGTCACTGTCCTAAGTATCTCTGTCTTTCTTCAAATTTATTAAACCAGCCTTGTCAATCCCTCGGAACATACTTTTGTTAGAAGACAGATAGAGTTAGCTCAATCCATATGTAATATATATATAATCATAGGTTAGCCTTATTACCCCAATATACCTCATTCCATTTCTATGCGTTTGGCCTACATGAACTTTAACTGATACTAAAGTAACTAGATTTTACGTGCTTTGGTAAATTGGATTTGGAGATCTTTTTAGAAAATAACTAAATTCATATGTGCAATTACTGTCGATACATAAAAAAAATTACAAACTTTGGTGACAGTACCATGTGCATTTAATATTTGTGATATCTTACGTTTCTGATACTATGTTTGCTAGGTTTGCTCAATTCCTCAAAATTGTTAATTTTGCGATCCAACGATATTAAATTCCCATAAAACATGTCTCTTGTGTGATAAGCTAACCTATTAAGAAAGGATAATAAAAGTAATTGTTTTCGTGCGAAAATCTCGTAAATATAACGTAATTAAATTTACTTGTTTTCACCTCCATTTTATCTAATTTGACGATTTCCATGTACATATTTAACAACGATAAGAAAACAGATCGTAAATTTTAGAAAAAAAAATAACAATGTATATAGGTTAGTAGATCGGTAGAGAGTGTTCAGTCCGAATCACATTCTCAAAATGAACTCCAAGATTTTTCTACTTGCAATCGTTTTGATTGTTGCCGTCATTCACGTGACATCTGCAACAGGTAAGCTATCTAACGCGTAATTCAAATTTACGTATATTTGGCCATAAATATGTCACAGACTTGTTGTTAACCAAAATGTTTTTGGAATTTTGTATAAAAATACTCTCAGACTTGTCAAAGCAAGTCCACAGACAAATGTATGCAAGTCTGAATTAAGCCTAGCATAGTTTATTTCCATTAGTAATTACTTCATATTGTAGCTCTTCGTGATGTCGATACTTCAGGAGAAGTTGCTCTAAGAATTAAGAATCCAGGAACTGTGGCATCTCCTCAAATTTTCAGGATCGGATCAGCACTGTTCAATTTTCTAAGCGTCATTTTGTACATACCGAAGGTGTTGATTAGATTTTTATTATTTATTCCTAAATTTCTAATTTATACCGTGACAACTAAAGTATCGGGATTCATAACCGTAGCGAAAACGCTGATTGGTATAGTTTTTGGCGTTGTGAATTATTTTAAAACTGTTATTGGTATGGTTCTTGGAATATTTGGATTATAGATTTGTGTACGATATGGTTTTGTAAAATAAACGATTCATAATGAGTGCTCTGGGTTTATATTTATTGTCCTGTCCGTTTATGAGTGTTAAAGTGTTAAAGCATAATGTTTTGTTATTGAAAAATAATATTTTAAATTGAGTGGAATATATGTGGAGTTTGTACAATTTTAGCATCCCACCGAATAAACACTTCAAAGTTCTCCAAACATCGTGAATTGATACTGCTTTGAAAGAACACTGATCAGTTGGGACATGTATAGGGTGTGTCACTTCAAGTAATAGTATTGAATATCATTTATAGTGCACTGAAAAAAATAGAAAGAACAAACTGTGCAGGGCCACACAACAACATGAAAAAACAAAACTGCAAACAATGCACCAACTAAATGAAGGTACCTACAGAATTCCCCAAACTGCAGTAGACCTGGGTATTCAACCGCAAAGGTTGAACACTTGACGATGAGAACTCACTCCTGGTTACAATTACCGAGGTAATTTTAAATAAATTCGAAAATATGATACAGATTTTCGATTTATTTTGGTCTATTTGTCTTAAATGTAGGGTACATATGAAAGACATATAAATAGACCATCATTAGGACCGAGTACGATTTCAGTAAAGTAGTGAGTATGGTTAGTCAGGCATAATATTATTTTGGGAAAAATTGGGGGGAGAAATTTGTTTCTTCTGGAATTAGAGATTATCCAAAGATCTGTGCCAGTCTTGTCCTCAGAAAAACTTGCTTTTACAATGCAGGTAAATTTGAAACAACATCGGAGCATAGCAACATGCTGCTGCTAAGTTAAATACTTAAGTCACGTTAAGAAATAACTAAGTAGGCTCAGCAAATCGAGACATCTTGGAGAACAGAAGCAGCATTTAGCGTTGATTGTTAACATTAATACAAATTGAGGCGACGTACCTGGCATTCAGAAAGGTAAGTTATTATTTTGTATTCAATGATTTAAATTTTCATCAAATATAAATGAACTATAGGTATTTAAAACAATTTTGTTGCTTTTTATCACCAACCTAAAGCAATTGCCGTACCTACATATCGAAACCCCTTGTGATGCTTTTTGGGTATTGGTTTTATTGCTTACGATGAACAACACGCTAGATATTTGCAATAAGATCTACTGGAAACTAAACTTTAAGGATTATGTAAACAGTTTTAGATTAAAGCATTAAATGTGACTATTTCTTTTTAATAACCGTTTATTGTTTAAACTATGCCATTACAAGTCATACAGATGAAAAATTGAGGAAAAAGAAGAAAAATATTTTCCGATATTTCTGTAAGATGGCCGATAATAACCCTTGAACCTATTGAATCGAAAATACATCTCTCGTCTCTCGAGGCGCTATACAAACTATGATACAATATTTCAAATGAATCCAGTCCGAGTAAATCGTATCGTGGGCACATTGGTGATGACTTTGCTGACGTGTTATCATTGTTGCAACTCCCGTGAGTCATTGTTCATGCACGTAAACATCCCCGCGTCTGGTAAGCAAGTATCGATAGATGTGCTATCTGTTAGTTATTCCGTTGTATTAGTTCGTCTCGAGTACATACATATCTATGCATTTCTGATGTCACGTTTGTTTGGTGTTTTCTTTACTTGTTTTGTAATTACATTTTGTGTACACATTTATATACTTTTCTTTTGATGGTATGTGACATACCCAGATGGTACATCACGTGTAGCTCAATGTTTTGAAAAGATTGGATCCCATGAATATTCACCTGTTTAGTGCAACCACAAAGTTGTACCTACTTCATTCAACCAATTACGATTTGGTAATTGGTTGTCAATTCTTAATTTATTCTGTATTGATAATTCAATAGTGTAACTTTTAAAGGGTCTAAATGACCCTGTAGAGCGTGTAAGTTACAAATCTTAGGTAAAATATTTTGCAGTATTTGCATTATGGGCTCGCGGCTCACCGATATATTTGATTGCGTGCATGTTAGAGCTTCCTAAAGGATTAATTCACAGTTCTTGGTCCAATCTAATATCAAAACTGTTGTATGTCCTAGCTGAGGTAAGCCAAGTCGTTTACGATGAAAACAGTCTTGATCCCAAGACGCTTCTCTGCGGCACGCATGATTTTAGCTCCCAGTATAGGAATTACCTTCCTTTAAAATGTTGTACAACAAAAATTGTAATCCAACTTGCATTTTATGAAGGGTGTAAAAATGTGCTTCGATATTATGGACAATAGTGATTTGGTCTCATTGGCTGGTTAGTCTGTCTTGCTAGCGTGGTCGAAGAAATCGGCCACAGGGTTCCATTACTACAAATTTCTTTGAGAAATAGACGCACCAAATCCGAAAATTACCTAGTTTGGTATTTTTTAATACCATTCAGCAAAATAGTACAAAATGATAGTATTTTCTAGGTATACTGAGGTGAATAGTTGTATCTTCAAACAAGATCATGTAAAAACTCTGTAGAGTAGTGCAGCAGACGTTTTTTGATTTTAACTAGATGACTAAATTATTCTCCCGTGTTTGGCAGTAAGAAAATTACACTATGGAAAGTAGTAAAATCATTTTCCGTTTCATTAATCTTAAATTTTTAGATTATGCTTTCATTCTAGCATACTTAGACAATTACGTCATAGTATTTTAAGTGAATGAGAAATTTCCAAAGTACAAATGAAAACTTGAACTTTGAACTTTACAACCTGAGCATTGGTTGGACAACAAGAAATTCCACCGATGGTAATGTCAGCAATCTTGAAGATTACTTCGGTCTGCAGCCAACTTCGGGCGTTATAGTCTATTTTGAATGTGTCCATGTCGACAAAGGTATATAAATTAATATACTCGAAAAAAATGCCTCTCTTCCTTTGTAAAAATATATAATTTCTTAGGTACCGGTTTCGTTGGTTAGAACATCATCAGCCTAAATCTACAATTAGAAAATGTTGCTACGAAAATAAATAAATAACAATTTAACAGATTACTCACGGTCAGGTAATTAAAAACACAAGCATAGTAACATACGTGTGCCATGTGTGAATGACGACAGACAATTGACATACGGCTGGAAGCGGGAGGGTTAGCTAAAATAGTGAAAATTTGGTTCCAGGTAGGCAACTTAAAGTTAATAAATTTTAAAATTATTGTAATGTACACATGAATAATGGCTTTTGTTGGAAGTCTAATTGATCATTTAATAAAGTTATGTTGTGGTTTCTTTTACGTTTTTCAATCTCGAGTTGTTCTAAAAGGTCTAATTTGTAGTTTTTATTACATTTGTGAAGAAGTGTAGGTTCATTGTATTTTATACATGACCTGTTGAAATTTTGTGTTGATAAATGTTAGAAGAGGTTCTGGATTTTTGTTCCGCTATCCGTTTTGCCAACATTCTTCCGGTTTCGTCTACATAAACGGCATCACAATTAGAGCATTTGACTGAGTAGACTCCAGACTCATCCATAACCGATTTAGCGTTTTGAACATTTGAAAGTAATTTGTAGATAGTATTATTGCTCTTAACAGCGGGATAAATGTTAAATTTGGGTAAAATTTTGTTAAGTTTTAAATTGACGTTATTGTAAGTGAATGGTTAATATATTTTGGTATGTAGTAGGTATGTAAAGTGGGTCAGAGGTGTTAACGATTTGTTGTAAAAGACGATTGATGTGTTTGAAAGGGAAAAGGTTTTTTGAAGCAAGGTTATAAATGTAATTTAATTTATCAATTTGGGAGTTGTAATTGAGGGGGTATTTTAAACAACGATTGAAAAGGAATCGAAATGAGGCCATACGTTGTGAAAAAGGATGGGATGAGTGATATGGAATTATGGTACGTACTGCAGTAGGTTTTCTATATATATATATTGTATTCGATAATATTATTATGGTTAGTTAAGGATAAATCTAAAAAGTTCAAGGTTTTATTGTTTTCGATCTCTAAAGTAAATTTAAGTTTGTTATGAAGGTTGTGATATATGTCAAAAAATTGTTAAGGCTTAGTTCATCACCTCTCCATAAGCAAAAAACATCATCACTTCACGTTCTGTGATTGGTAGGGGTTTATATTATTGATAATATGTACCTGTTCTATATGATCAAGGAAAATATCAGAATGTATAGAAGATACGGCCATTCCCATTGGTAAACCGTCCTCAAGCTTGTAAAATTTGTTATTAAAATTGCAATAATTGTTTGACAGTATGTTCTAAAATTATGTTGTAATGATTTATTTTTTGTTTATCGTTAAAATGTTTGTTGAAAAGATGTGAAACTAGTTTAAGGGTGAGGTCTATGGGAACATTAGTATATAAATTTGTTATATCAAAAGATACCATAATTGTATCTTTCAAAGTGATGTTTTTTGTCTCGTTAATAAATTGTGAAGTATTTTTAATTGAATATTTAGGTTGATAATTTAAGTTTTTGAATAAGTTTAACATTATTTTAACAAGGTTGAAGGTAGGTGAATCATAATAGGCGGTGATGGGTCGAATGGGTTGTAGTCTATGTTTTCAAAATTTGTCGTAACTCCACGTTTCTGTGCAATATCAGTCAAGGTCTCCTCTGTACTTTTTGTCAGAAACATTTCTTAAATGACGTCAGTCACGTTTACGCTTCCTTGTACAAAAGCTACTAATTGATTGCACAAAGATACTCTGCATAAAGAAGCCGTGAAATTTCTAATGTTATTACATATTAAAATCTATATTATGTTGACCGTCAAATAACAACTTAAACTAAAAAAGTTATTTTTAACTACTCAACCTGAACTTATGAATCTTTCGAATAAAGCTATCATCTACAATGTTGACGGTTCAATTAATCATGATTTCCACGTATAATACGTACGTTTGTACTACAGCCGACGTAAAAATTACCACGTTATGAAACGTAGCATGAGAGAACTAACTAACTGTCCAACTTATACAATAAATCACACTAGACGCCGTAATGAAAATGTCGCTACTCGTTCAGACGATCATACCTCTGAAAACTTATAATTACAAAGATGATTAATAGTTTTAGGCTGCTGAAAGGCGTTCGTCGTGTTCAAGAAGAAACTGACATAGTAATCCGATGTCCTCACGATAAATCAAACAAGTCATTTTTTTTTGTTCCTATTCTGCAATCGAAGCATTTTATACGACGCGTCTAATGGGTCTTTGATAGCATGCTGCACACTGCAAAACTTTGATGCATTATACCCGCTCTGTGACGTCACGTTTGTGTGTTGCGGGATATTAAAGTCAAGTTTTGCCAGTAGGGGAAACTTGAAGGCAAATAGAAATAGTTCGACTGTTCTTGAAGTATGCCGAACTGAACTAGGTTAGACGGATCCGTATACGACGTTATATCCGTTGGCCAAGTTCTGTATTGTTTGCTTTGTCTTGTTTGAAACTGTGATGAATCGCTTTTCTATAGTTGAACTCTTACTTTATTCCGTTATCAATGGTCGAAAGAAGAAATACCAAAGTTGGGATTATGCGATGGAGATTCGGTTTACTGTATATTTTTCGAATATAAATGAAATGAAGAACACGTTGAGTGGATGAGCTTCTGAAAACGAAATTATAATGCATATGAATAATGATGAAGTATTTATTTTTTGTCATCATTTTCTCTAAAGAAGTTACAATGTGATTAAATGGTAATTTCTACAAATGTGTAAAGTGTTGGGTTATGGGTTAAATAAAGATTTTTAATTTTAATACCATGTCCAGTCATTATTGACTGACTGCGTGACTGAGTATCATATGCTAATATAGCATAACGGTCAATACAGGGAGCTCGAGTAAAAACTTTTTTGAAGGTCTTGTTTTATAGAAACCTTACTTCAAAGATTTAAACTTCACATATTTAAACATGGCATACAAATGCGCGACAATTTTAGATACCCAAAAAGATAACGCCTTGGAACCTTGGTTGGAACCATTTCTTTACTGTTAAATACAAAACAAACATTTGCACGCGACCTGCTAAAAATCCTTCCAAGACCACTTTGCAGAGTGCCACATGGGCTTTCCTTCATGGCACAAATTTTAAGGTTCAGGGTTTTTATTTCAGTCTATTTGTGAACTTTTTACAAGACAGTTAGAAGTGGGCTAGGGGAATAAAAATAAACAATGCCTAGGTTACATACATAAACAATGCCTATGTAACTAAAAGTACATCAACCAGCTGGTAGTCAGAAGTATCCCAACACACACACAGAAAAGTGATTATTTGGAACGAGAAAACATTATTTCTTGAATTTATTTACTAGATTCAAATGCATATTTACTTGGATGTAGAAAGTTAGGTATATACAAGAAATGCCACATACTCAATATAAGTAAAATAATTTCTCAGATAAATGCTGTCAACAAATAAATTCTTTCTTTATAAGAACCAATATTGGCATGAAAGAAGTAATTGAATTATTCGTCCCAAAAATGTTAATTTCTCTAACGAAGTAATAGTAAATCCATCGAATTGCGTAGTTACTTGATCCAAGAAAGTATAAGACATTTAATATAAGTAAGTATTGTTTACTGAATAAAAACCCACCAATTATTTAACTGAAGTGATTCTCACTTCTTTCAAGTAATCCCTTTCTCTGGAATACATATGCGCACCGTGATTTTGTCAAGGCTCGCGCGCTCGCGCGTACTTCTGGCGCCGTAAAGGTCAAAGGAGCCTAGTACGAAAACAACAGCGAAGTATCCGTAGGGGATATGCCTTGTGATTTATTGGGGATGTGTATTGTGATTTATAGTGTACAATAAACGTTTCAACACGGAATAGTTTGATGTAACGCAGGCAACAGTTTAGAACGAGTAAGTAAATATAACAACATACCTATCTTGTTAATTAGCAATAGAAAACGTAATTTTGCCAAATCTTTAAAATTCTTATATTAAGTAGCTAAAAATATTTGCCGGGAATAAAAATATACACTTCATTGAAGACTGTTTACTTACTTCACTAGAGTAACCACTTTCTTAAATCTAGTAATTATTCCAAGAAATAAAATTTCTTGGTTGAAGTCAATAATCTCTCGCGTATATACGAACCTACCAACTACTTCAGCCAAGTAATTCTCTCTTCGTTCGAGAGATCACTTTTCTGTGTGCAGCTGCGATGCTGTGAGTTGCGGTGAGTTGTGCTGTGTACAACTGTGACATCATAGTAATATACAGTTGTCCCAAGGCATGACGTTAAATTTTGAGCCATTAAAAGGATGTCAAAATAAGACACTAACAGGATGCTTCTGAAATGATGAGTAGAGACTCCATCTTGATATCTTGATATTCTAGGACCCACCTATTTCCAGTTATGTTGATAGCGATGGAGTAAAGCATCCTTCACCTGCTATATTCTATACGGATTTTATTAGAGCATAGTAAGGTAAACGCCTCAAATTCAGAAAGGTTAAGGAATTTTTATTACATTTGTAACTGTAGAGTTTACATTTATGTGGTTTTAATGACTATGTCAACTTTTTTTTTAAACAAATATTTCCTTCTAAAGATATCTAGCTATTCATGTTTAAAGAAAATTAGTAATAGTTATGTAATTTATATTATATTTTTTAAGTTTAACAATTACCCCTAATTCCGACACTAACAGCTGTTTTACACTACCGAGAATTGTAACGAAAATAATAGCGAAAATAATAACCAAAAGTCTTGTCGATGAAAATCGGACGTGTAAAACCAATATTTTATAACGAAAATAATAGCGAAACTTTTTGAGAGAAAAATACCAGACTAGGTCTATTCACCGCGAGATATGCGCGATAACATGCGCACTTCGTACAATTTACGATCATACTGGATATTAGTCTGCCCGCGCAGTTAACCTCAAAAGAGTGACAGCAAACCACGCGGAGTCTGGTATTGTGCATGTATTGCCGAGAAAGAATCGTTGTTCTGTGAGGTTTTATTACAGCTGCATTATGCCGTCGTGGACCCGTGCCGAAGTGATGGTTTTAATTGAGGAATACAGGAAGTGGCCTAATCTATACAAATAGAAGGCCGTAAACTATAAAAATCGCAGAAAAACGGCATTGGATGCGATTCAGAAGTGCGCAGGAGTTACAAAACAAATTTCAGTCGTTGAAGCAGAAAGCTGCCAAAGAATCTATCATATTTTTCTTCCCTTCCCTTGTTAGAAATACAACCAACGATTGTATAGGTTATGTTTATTTTATCCAACTTTTGGTTACAACCGCGTATATAAGAAAATCTGCTACAGTACGTATGCGCATGACTACATTAATAGCGAATTCAATTGCCGTGTGTCAAACAACTTTTAACTATCGTTTGAAATTAATTTGCCAATATTTCTCACCAAAATTATAGCGATAATTTTGGCTATTATTTTCGTTATAATTCTCGGTCGTGTAAAACAGCTCTAAGCGTATATTTTGATCCGAAATCAGACACTTGTGGTACAGTATTTCGACAAATATAAACAATCAAGTAAATATTAAGTGTTTTAAATAATGTTTTAAATAAGATTTATTATTAAGAAATGTTACGTTACTTTTTACAATTTTTAATGAAACACAGTATAATATAAGTCCTTTGTCTTCTTCAGTCTGCCCTCTTTACCTCATCTGTATATTTAATATTTCTTGCATCTGAAATTTTTATTGTTCTCTTTTTCTTGGCGTAGCTTCTTATTCTGTTCCTTTTTCGCTTCCTTTCTTATTTCTCTAGATTCTAGAATGATTTTCTTTGTGCTTCCTTGTTTTTTATTAACAAATATTCTCTCGAAGCATTAGGGATAGTGTTACAGAAGAACAGTTTCTTTTTACTTTATTTGAGTGTTTCAGGCCAGAATAATGATTTTTTTAATGGAGCTGGCAACAGTTCAACTGTTATCTCCAAAGGTGGTATATCAATGCCAAAATCGCTATTCTCTGCTGTTAGTGTCGCATTATTATGTCTGATTTCATCATCTCCTATGATGCCTGTCGATATTTATGACTATTGATATTCGTAATTCCTACACCCTGTAATAATTAGTGTCGGAATTTGGACAAAACGTGTACAATTAATTGTAATATAGCAAATGATATCAAATATGTTATTTTCTTTCTTTACACACATGTCTGATTTACGCAGGTGCTATATTTACAGGTACCTAACACCGACATATTTGTAAATAATAGTGGTTAGGACAGTAGTACACCGTATTATTATGAAAAGATAAAGCATTTTTAGTCAGCCTAAATAGTTATTATTAGATTTTTCTTAATTACTGTTATCCTGTTGCGATTTGAAAAGATGTCGAATTGCAGTTACCTTCTAAGGAAAAAGTCATCTTTTAGCATACCACTCAATTATGAAGATGAGTCAAACTTCTAGGTTATATTCTGATCGTTAGAACATTGCTAGAATAAGAAACTATTGTGGGTTGATAAGCGTAATTTCAAATCAACACACCAGATGTCCTAGAATAAAGTTCAATGTTGTAGATTTTTTATTTTATCCAACTAAACAGAAATATGTCGGAATTTAGGACAGTGTCTGTATTTGGGACGCTTACCTTAATTAAAGTTAAAGTTAATAAGACCAATTTATAATAAACAATTAACTATAGCACTAGCCAAAGCCCCACGACAAGCGACGTGAAAATTATCAATTCCGTTTCTCGATTGAATACGCCGCTAAAGAAAGAGAACAACTTATATGAGTAACGTATAATGTATCATATATTCAGCTAACTTGAATCAAACATATTAAATATAAATCCATAACATATCTAGTGGTAAGTACTACAACTATTTATCGTAGCTTGAATAAGCGTAGTATGGTGTTATATATGTACGTAAAAAACTGTGTCTTAGCATTGCATAAACTCCTAACAGCATCGACAACTCCAAAAACAGCTGCCGTCACAATTCCTGTAGTGTGCTGCAGCACATTCCTTATGAACGAAATTATGAGGTCAAAAAGGTATGACAGAGGTCCGTTCTGAATGTCCAGTAGCGATTGAATTGTCCTAGGTTTACCCAACCCAAAGTCATTATTTCTTAATGAAAACTCATACTTCGCTGCCGTACGATCTTCAGGATTGAAATTAGTTATCGCTGAAAATAATTGGCGTTTGTGAAGAGATAATAATGAATATAACTATGTACTTACTTCCAGATGCGGCAATGTGCAATATGGCACAAAAGACCACGAATATAAAAAAGGTTATTTTCGACATTGTATATTCGAGGAGTCTATCTACGACCTAATAATAATTAGAACTAATTATTTTGACAGCTATACTGTCTATCTTATATAGGTAGATTTAAATGTATGAATCAAAAGTGTAGAAAACAAAACTATAAAGATAACTTATTCACACCCATATTGGTATATGTGCATTACTTCTAGTAAATACTTTGTCTTACTCATATTTATTATTTTCTGTAACACACCATAAAATAGTCACATCGCCTATTTTATGGTCAGATAAAATGTGTACCGTTTATAAAGTAAATACCGATGAAATTATCTAAACCTGTTTCATGCTGGTAAATGTTTATTAATCGTTTATTTGAAGTGATGCAATTCAACATTATGGCATATTTGTGCATTTTTATCATGATCACTATGGTAACGCAAGGTATATCTTTTTCATGCAGCTTGTAAAGAAATGGCCTAGATATAAATTTGTTTCAGACCCACCTAAACTATTTCAGCTCTATTTGTTCGGGCATATTATAGCATATTCCACAAAATGTATATTTGGATTATTTTGTTAATGTTTTGTGAATATTTGGTAATTTTCAAATTTTTGTGTATTTATAGTGCATATTTTGTCAATATTTTATATTTTAAGTTTAAATGACGTAATGAAATGAATCACAGAACAAAATGTTTACAAAAGTTTGGTCTGCTGACTCCTGACTCACACCTGATGGACAAACATGCAAACCCCGGTAAATTTACTGTCTTGCTATTAACAATTTTAGTTTGGATTTTACGGATTTTACGCTTTTTACAATTTTACGTTTTCCTTGGCGCCTGAATGCTATTAATTTTTTAACAATAAATAATTTCACTGATTTTCCAATGTTAAAAATAAAATTACGTCCCAAAAAAAATACATACAAAGCTTTTCCTGGATGAAATCGGCTACAAAAACGTGTTACTCATTATGTTATAGATGGCGCTAGTGTCGTGAAAACGAGGTCAACTTATTTTTTTTCTTCCCTATATTTCTGTATATTTTTGAATTAATTCAAAATTTTAGTGGTTAAAAAGTACTAATGTGGTACTCTACATACCACCCTACTTCTAGGAGTTCAGTTTTTGAGTTATTGCATTATTTGTCTGCAGACTTAGGCTTCAAGACTTAGGACAACTGATTTGCAATCAGCGTCTTCACAATATTGGACTACATCTACTACATTTACATCTATCCCTCTATCAATCCGTTCGATTTGCTTATTGGAACTAGCTGGATATTGTGTAATTGCTGTGTAAAAATCTTCTGTTGTGGGAATAATTGCATTTTTGTGTCGAATCAAACGCTGGTAATTTTCAGACACTATTCGTATTAGAAAAAGAATTGCAATCAGTTTCAGATCCATATTTTGTTTTAAAATATTAAACCAGTTTTGTATGAATATTGGATTTAATTGTTTTAGCTTGGAACCCTCTGTTTCAGGATTAATATTGTATGGTGAAACACGGATTTTGTTTGAATTTAAACCCATGGGTCAATAAGGGACCACCGAATTGAACAGAATTGATGTGTATCTAAAAAAAAAAACGTGTAAGGTGGATTTAACGGGTTTTGCATGTTTGCTCCTAATTTGATTTATGTGTTTGAAGCTGGTATAAACCACAGCAGGTCACAAATACTAACAAAAACCGTATCCCGTATATACTCAAACCTTAAATTAGCGTCAAAATTTCTACCACTGTATCGTTACTGGTGAATCAACATACAGCTGAAAATGTAATGAAATTGTAGTTAGGAGGACAGGATGTAGTTACAGTTAGTATTATATTTACAACATAGGAGTTCATATACACGTTCATTTTAACATTTGTTTAGATTTCATACATATTTTTGTATGAATGTCCGCGCATAATTCCGTCATGCATAATTCCGATTTGGATAATTCTTGTCTGGTAGTAAAGGTTGTTTTTAAATAGTGGTATCTTCTTTTCAATCTGGTATAAATCGAAATCATAACCTAACCATGAGCTCGAAAGTTGATGGACTCTATAAATGAGCAAGACAACTGTTTAAGACAGAACCTAATACAATTTTTTATGTACATATTATATGGTAGGAAATGTGGAAACGTCAAACCGAAAATTATGATCATTGTTGTGACACCTTTATACTGGCTCTCTTGAATTTTATAAAAGAAATACATTTTACTGCTTTTGTTGGAAGTCGGTTTATTTTTTTTTAAGATTTTGTACATATTACACACCACTCACCTAACCACTATGTTGGTGTTCTACACAGTAGGGTGGGATGAAAAAAAAATTGATTTTTTTTTCTTTACGCTATACCGAAAAAACTTGTCTCTAGTTTAGGCAATTAAAATGCAACAAAGAAAAAAAATTTGTACCTAACCGCCAGCTAGCGCATTACACTTGAAATTTGGAAATTTCACGAAAATCACAAGATTTTATAATCTTTAGTACCTAAACAGCTGCATATTGGGCTGCTATAGTGAAAATCCTTTATAGTAGAGTTATAAAAAGACACTAAATTATTGAAAAGGTAGTATTTTTTACATCTGAGGTAGCACAAAGCGCTTCAATATCGTTAATTTATCACTTTTTGAGTGCCCACCGGCTGTGGCTCGGTGCGGCATGTAGCTTGTGTAAGCCCACCCCTCTTGTTTTTTTTTAGTTTTATAATGATGAAACAACAAATACCTAAAGGAATAATATAAATTAATAGATAACATAAAAATTTATCCATAAGAGTTTGCTAATTACAAAATTCATTGTGAAATACAAATTTCCAATTCACACACTTCAATATTATTTTTGTAAGCTTCTTAAATCATAGTGCTTTGCATAGTTGGAACATTGAAATTATGTTTGCTTGAAAAACTTGGCATTGAAGCTCTTGATAGCAGCGTTGTTCGGATGAAACCATCTCTGTTCTTGCGCCGACGAGTTTTGAGGAGGCTTCAGTTACCAATTTTACATAGCGCTCCATCGCTTGCGTGTGACACGGGAATTTGTGGAACAACAAAGGTGGTGGCGAAAGAGCAGTAGTAGTCCAATCAGTAATTTCGTATTATTCTTTTGCCTGGAAGTTGATTTTTGGCGGTTCGAAACTTCGGATTAGCTTTTTTTGGAAGCTATGGCCCTTGCTTTTATAATTCTTCTGAACCCCAACTCACTGATATGGGCTGTTTCATAGACTATGCTAGCTCAAACAAGCTACATGCCGCACCGAGCCACAGCCGGCGGGCAGTCAAAAAGTGATAAATTAACGATATTGAAGCGCTCTGCGCTACCTCAGATGTAAAAAATACTACCTTTTCAATAATTTAGTGTGTTCTTATAACTCTACTATAAAGGATTTTCACTATAGTAGCCCAACTTGCAGCTGTTTAGGTACTTCCAAAAAAATTATAAAATCTTGTGATTTTCGTGAAATTCCAAATTTCAAGTGTAATGCGCTAGCTGGTGGTTAGGTACAATTTTCTTTTCTTTGTTGCATTTTAATTCCTTGAACAAGAGAGTTTTTTTCGGTATAGCGTAAAGAAAAAATTTCTTTTTCGGCCCACCCTACAGTACAGTGCTTCAAATATTTAAATCCAAAATAAAACTTAAATGAAATTAAAATATATTAGGTATGTATATTATATTTAGCTAAGTGGTTTTTATAACATAACAAGCTACATTGTATAACTGCAATAACCGCTTATTGTATGTTGAAAAAATGCAGTATGTTGTTAAATATTTCCTTAAAGAACTCTATTTTAGCACTGAATAAATTCTGTACGTTCTCGATGACTCCATATACAATCGAATTCGCCATTCCTATAATGTTTTGGATAGCATTACGAATGAATGACACAATTTGTTGGATGAATTCCGAAATGCGCGAAAGAGCTGCTTTAGATAAGTCCAGTAGTGATTGTATTGTCCTTGGGCTGGCCAACATATATTCATTGTTTATTCCTTGTGGAAAAGCATAGGATGCTGCTTGACGTTCTTCAGGATTAACATTTGTTACAGCTTAAAAACATAAACAGTTTTTATTGAATAATAAGTTAAAGATAAATCAAATTTAGTATGTACTTACTTCCTGATGAAGCGAGGTGCAATAGTGCACATGCAATCACCGCGACGAACAGAATTATTTTCGCCATGTCTATATTTCAATCTAACTTTTCAGTTACTATTTTGGTACACTTGGTATCCATCTTATATACTATTATTTTGTATCAACAAAACTATAAAGATAACAAATTCTCACCCATTATCATTGCAATGTGTGCATTTTTAATATATTACTTCTAGCAAATATTTTGCAAAAATACACTTAAGTATGGGCGATAAGAAAATACTAGTAGAAACAGTACCAATAAAATGATTTTTGGAACAATTCAGCGTGCAAATTTTATGTTTAGATAAAAGAGTAAGTCATTCGGGTAATACCCATCATATCATTTAGCGTACTTACACTCCCTTGACTATACTCGGAAAAAAACAGGTAGATTTAAGTGTTTATGTTCGGAAAAAGAATGATCTTCATAGCGCAACATTTTACATTGTATCAAGACTCGCATATTCTGACCAGAAGTTTTAATCCAGAGAATAACCCGTCATCAATGGATTAAATGACTAACACATAATGTAAAAAAAATAAGTAAATACCAAAGAAGTGTCCTCATTGCTTTCTAGGGAAGACGGACAAAAATAGCTCAAATCGTCAACAAAGAAGGTTCTACTGGTCAAAAGAACTCACTGCCAAGTACCAGAAATAATGATGAAAAACAGCAAAAGATTTGTTGAGTAGTTAATAAATATATTTAGACTACATGATGGAGGTTCTATGATAGGACCTAATTGTAGCTGCAGGTAACAATAATGAAGGAATCGTACGTCATAAAATAGAAAGTTGACAAGAAAATATAACCTAATTTCCATAGTGTTTTCATAGTGGTGTCTCCTTAGCTGCTAAATCTCCTTTTCTCATGTTTTTATGTTCTCCAAAAATTCACCTAGCAGTGCATCATCACATTGCAAAAATAGTTCTGTCTATACATATCGGCTGCTTACCCAAACACTGTGCAGGAAATTTCTTTACTAATGATAGATTTCTATTGGTCCATGGCCACTGATTACCCCAAACGCAGACCGTTTGTTTCTATCACGTCTGGTTTCGTATAAATAAGTAAATGGTTTTCACTATTAAACCCATTAGACTGTAAATTTATTGCTATTGCATCAAAAATTGCTTAGACATGTACATTTTATTGTATAGAGTTGCATATTTTTATATCAAATTGAATTTCTGACTTTTGAACTTTACTCGACGTATAACGTCGAACGCTTTCGAAAGTTAAAAGAAAACCCTCCAAAGTTTTCCTGCGCCAAGTATTTTTGCAAATTCATTTGAACTCCCAGTGGCCTATCTTGTTCTTCGTATTATGTCAAACATTTAATATAACCAAACAACTCGCATACCACACAGGCTGTCCCATTGCTTTCGTTTTCTTTTGCAGAAAGACTTTTCCAACTTTTCCTTAAAAAGTTTCAGTCGCTTGAAATGTTAACAAAACCGAATTTTAAACAGCTCTTACTTCTTAAGAAATTGAGAAAACAAAACAATCAGATAAACACAAATTATTATTTTGACTACATATTTTGAAGTTTCTAGACATTTTGCTTCAGCCGCTATAACAAAAGCTATTAACACATTAACCTCATTTTTTTCAAAAACTAAAAATTTACTAGCCCGGATTAATATTCAGCAAAATTCGATCGACAATAATTTTTTTCATGCACAAAATCCATACTCCCGGGAGTGACAATATTTTTCAATTTTTTAATTGACTTGTCTCGTAAATTATCTTGTGTAAGACCATAATATTTGTATGCCAACATTAAGATTAGGGCATATTTAAAACAACAATAAAAATAAATGCTATTTAAAAATAATTTTTTCTACTTTGCATTCACAATGCACACATTGTAACACTGTTTTCGGTGTTACAATTAACACATTGTAATACCGAAAACAGTAACATTTTTGTCTGATTGGTACACAGTGATATCAAATGCCATATGTCAAATGTACAATACATAACCCAACATAACCACACACTGCATCTTCTTAATCGCTTGCAATCACATAAACTGCGAAATATCAATATTCTATACATATTTAAACATGGGTGTAGCCTGCTATAGTATGGCCAAAGGATTGGGGCTTTCTTAGTTTCGCTGTGTTCATCAAAATACGCCAGCATGACGTTTTCGGTGATGTTTTTTGACTCTGGTAAGTGATCGTTATCATTCTTTTCAACTAAACATCAAATCCCCTTTTCAAATATAATTCAAGGACCACATTTACTTTAATAAGGTATTCTGTGAAGATCAAACCTACATCGTAGATATGAACGATTTTAATTACTGCTGCGAGATTGTATATGCGCAATAAATGGTTTATCAGCATACACGTACGAAGCTATAGTACATTTAAAGTGTAGAGGATTTCTTAGTTTATGTAACGTATAAGTTCTCGGTAATATTTTGGACGCTTGGATGCTCGGTTCAATTCGTATTCGTTTTTGTCCGTCGCTTTCGACTTCGTCTTAGTTCTGGTTGTGTGCAACGTATTTGTATTATCTTCATCACATGTAATTTTACTAAGTATAATTTATTCTAATAAACTACTTTGCCGAAATTAGAACTGGGTTTTAATTATAAGTGCTTGTAAATATATAAGCCGCAACGGCTACGTTGCGGAATTAGGTAGACACCGCTATTAAACGTTAAGCGTTATAACAATTCTTTAGTAAGTTCTTGTTCTTCGAAGTAACTAATCAGTCACCGCCAAACACTTCTATTCTGATTATTATACTTATGAAACCAATATTTTAAAGTTAACTTTTTAGGTTAAGTTTCATCTATGTATCACAGTAGGGTTAAAAGTGTTGCCCCAAGCTCCATTATGATCATCGTTGCGACCTCGCTGAATATTTATTCAAACTTGTAGGCTAAAGTAGAGTAAAATTATTCACAATTAGATTTTGTCATTATGTTATCTCATCGACCTCATCCTTAACGAAATTGACAGTTACTACAGTGCTGCCACGAAGTACCCGCAAAATGCCCTAGATTCTAATTTAGCGCGATATAGTAACCACAATTTCTAAATTTATATAAAATTAATGATGCAAAGTAGAAAAAATAGTATATTACACTCGTTTTATAAGACGTATTGGCACACTCGTTCCATTTGGGCACTCCTCGCCACGCTCGTCGTGCCCAAAACAACTAGTGCGCCAATTTGACGTCTTATAAAACTTGTATAATAATATACTATTATTATGAGCATTTACTATAATTAAAAATGACGGAGAAAGGAACCACCTGCCAAGTGAGATAGAGAGCTAAAGTGATTTAAAAGGATTCGTTTGCACTCAAGTGGTTCAGACAGCCGTCCAAGGACCCAGGGAACGAGTGCACAACATCAAAAGAACCGCCCGGAGTGTCGGGTTTTATAGAATCTGTTGTCTTTAGTTGTATTTGATAGTGAACATTTTTTACTTTATCATACGCAGTATGTAAAGTATTGTAATCGTGCCAAAAAAATTTTTTGAGATTTTAGCGGAAATATGTCTTTTTGGGTCCCCTGAACATTTTTGACCAAGGTACAAAAAATGTCTGTGTGTGTGTGTGTGTGTGTGTGTGTGTGTGTGTATGTGTGTGTGTGTGTGTGTGTGTGTGTGTACCCGTTTTTTGTGGCGACGATTCCGGAGAAACTACTAAAGGTATCGGGACGAAACTTCATATTTAGAAGTTTCATAACCAAACTTAGAGCTGAAAAGCTTTCTGTTGAAAAGGGTCCAAAGGAACTGGAGGTTTAGTCTTAGCATTTTTAAAAGATTTTGCCAATAAGCCGCCATTTCTGGAATTTCGTCGAAATAGTTAAGTAATAAATTAAAAATGAGGAAATTCTGAATAATTTATGAATTTGAAATTTTTTGATACAATCAATAGTTTAGCTGCATGAGCAAATTCTATTTTATCGAGATCGGTCGTACTACATTAAAACTAGTAGCCAGGATATGTCAGAAATTTTGATTCTAATGACAGTAATGACACTAATGACAACGCTAATGTTTTGACAATAACGTCTGTCAATATAAGCTGCGTTCGGATATTGTATTACACTTTTTACACCCAATAACACGTAAGTGTCATTTGGACGGTGTACCCGGTGTCAACGGAGTACAATATCCAAACGCAGCTTTAATCGACATATCTGTCTAGTTCTACTAGTTTTATTTTAATGCAGACATGGCCGATCTCGATCAAATAGAATCTCATGCAGCAAAACTATTAATTTTATACATAGTATGATAAAGTCATGTGCCTGGCCACATCAGATTTTTCATAATTGTGATAAATAAACGTTTTTACACACAGTTGTTTTCAGTATGTTTTCATACATACATGGGATGCAGACATTCAATGTATCTCTGTAGTATCCATTAATATGTTTAAAATATCCTTTAATATGTTTCTCTACGGTTTGCCGATTATTGTATATTAGAACATTTCCATCCAATCAACTTTCCATCTAACAGCTCCTGGCTATCTGATGACCAGGATATCCAATTATCCCTAACTGTTCACAACGAGAAACATCTTTGCAAATTTACCCAATTAGTACGGACACGCCTGGACATCACTGACGGACATGCACATAATTCAAGATAACACAAGATGGGTCAAAATCCTTCGTCAGGACGATGTCTTGCGTCCTTCGTAATCTGTTTCGGGCTGTTTAATTTATCTCAAAATATGTACCGCTGCATTCTTTGCGTTCGCCGTTTTTTGTGAAAAGTAGACCCAGGAAGTTTGTCGAGCAAAAGAAAAGCGCCATCTGGAGAAACAAAAGAGAAGTCGAATTGACGGCGCAGGACGACGCGAAGGATGTTTATCATTGTTAAGGCGGAAATACGTTTTTATTGTTCTCTAAGATTGTATCTCTCTTCAGGAGGGTAAATAATTATTAGCGAAGACAACGGGGGCTGTCCGCTTAATGTTTTATGAAGGGAGAAGGGAGAAAATGGGGCGCTTTGTAATGTTTCGTTTAGGTTATATTAAAAATCACGAAGGATAAAAGATAATTTGCAGTGAAGCGAATAGGTGACAAGCAGAATTAAAAGAAGGAATTTTTTGTTTTGGTATCTTTGTTGGTACATACAAAATAAAGTTTGTAAATATGTAGGTGTAACATTTCCAAGGTTGGTCACCGTTCAAGAAAAACTAACTAAAAACTAACGATATATTTTTAAAATTGTGCAATTTGTTAACACATTCTATTAAATTAATTTTGAATGATAATTTATTACTTGAATTTATAAATAAAAGCCCTGAAGGTCACATGATGGGAAATTAAAAATCAGTTAGGTATTGTAAAATGGCTTCCCTAGGGTTCACTTTTCCAAAGATGAGACTACGTAAAAATATATGAGATAAATTCCACAGAAACATATGAGATTTGAGTGAATCAACTTTCAAAATCAAGAACTGTCTTCTATATGGTGCTAACAGAGAATCTCTTCAGAATCTAAATGGGTTTTAAGAAGCAATTCAATGATATCTCATACAATTTGATAAGGTTGTGCCCAATTTCAACAATTAAATTGATTTAACTGTTTACTTAACAATCAAATTGAAAAAGTTTTATTGAAAACATATTTGGCTTTATATATCTATCCTACGATACCTCACACAACCTACATTCCTATAATGTTTCAATACTTGGTATTTGTATAATCAGTTACTAAATCTTTGATAAATTGCTTTATTACTCAAAGTAAAAGTGTGAACGTGGAAATCATATAAAGACACTAATAGTATTGTCTGGTTAAAGGAGCTCTGAGAGAGATAGCGCTCTAATAACAGTGACTGAAAAAAAAGACCAACACCATACTTAGTTTTAGTTAAAATATATAATATATATACATATATATATATATACAGTGTGTCCCCCGATGGACCTAACTATACCTATAATGGACGTAATATTAATTTCTCGAGAAAAGTCATTCTTTATAAAGAGTTTTGGATGTCCTAAAAAGTCGAAAGCCATTGCTAATATTTAATAGATTTAACATACAGGATGGTTAGAAAACACGAAGGTTAGAAAACACGAAAATGTTAAATTGCCGAAGAGTAAACTATCGGTTTTTCGGAATTAGAAGGTTATAGGTAAAAGTTGTTTTACATTTAAATTTAGCCCAGATATCAAATTTCAATGTTGTATTCTAAGTTTTATATTTTATTTATTTTTAACAAAGTAATTTCACAAAACATTACTCCACATGTTCCCCTCCTACAGCTACACATTTTTGAAATCTTCTTCTAAACTCCCGATACACCAAATCAAATATTTCTTCATTTATTTCGTCTACTGCTTCCCTAATTTTTAATTTTAGAATGTCTACATTATCATCAGAATTATTCACATACACCTTCTGGTTTAAATAACCCCACAGAGAAAAAAATTAAGCGGCGTTAAATCAGGTGAACGTGCTGGACATCCTATAGGGCCGAATGGTCCAATCCACTTATATTGAAAATGTCTGTTCAACCAATTCCTAACGTGATATGCGCTATGAGCAGGACAACCGTCGTGTTGATAGTGTAGTGAACACCTGAGCTGTAAGTTGATTTCGTCCAAAGTAGGTAACATAATATTTTCCAACATATCAAAATAAGTGTTCTGGTTTCCAGTACCGTCAAAAGAGTATGGTCCAATTATTTTCTTGTAATAAAGCCCACACCAAACATTCACTTTTTTATATTTTTGAGAATTGGTTGTAATACGGAACCTTGGATTTTTTTGAGACCAATATCTGCAATTCCGTCAACTAACAACTCCATTTGTGGTAAAGGTCGCTTCGTCAGACAAAATTATTTTTCTGTAGAAAAATCTATCGACCATAATTCGTTCTCCCATTAATAGGCAAAATTCTAATCGGCGAGCATCATCTCCTTCTACTAAACTGTGTATCAGTACTGGTTTATAAGGATGAAGTTTGAAAAGATCCTTTGCAGGTGGCTTTTACTGATGTTCAACTTTCGAGACCTTTGCCTCAACGATTTTTTTGGTGTTCACGGAATAAATAGCTAACATAGCTCCGGCATCATCTTTGCAATTTTGCGCTTTTTCTTGATATTTTTCGCGTCTCCTGTTACATGAAATTTTTTAACCAATTCGCGAACACAATAATTGACAGAAACGTATACCTCAGGGTATTTTCTGTTAAAAACTTCAGTAGCGCGGCGGCTAAAGTCAACATACTTTCTATCAGCTTCTATCAACAAATTGCTTGGATACGCTGTTACTACTGTCAACGGATCAATCATAATCGTGGTCTCTAATTTTTTTGTTCACCTTTATGTAATGTCATTTCACTGGTCACAGATGTAAAATTTGAAATAGAACATTCAAGTTTGATATTTGAGCATAAAATTAATTCAAACTAACTTTTAAAACTTGTTTATTAAAATACTGAATCAATATACTAAATCATTATAGTGTCAAGAAAGACGTGAAACATTCATAGTTAAGAATGAAATTTAGAGAAAACGTTCAATTTCCTACATAAATAAATTCACCAATTCTTCAGTGTTATCAAACAATGAGATAGTATCAAATTAAAATTGAGACGGGGTATAAACTGGGAATAAATTCTGTTTCGACCTATTTGCTTATTCATGACATACGGAATTGCGAATGGAAATGTAATAAATTGTGTCGGTCACAAATTAGGGTGCGATATATCAACAAGTCAGAAACAGTGGGATCGAATTATTATTCAGCGTCCCTAACCTATATATAGTTTCAACACAGTTACGAATGTAGCGTTAATATTTATGGAAATACGTAGTACTACGAATGCTGTGTATTAAATTGACATCACATTGTAACAACCATGCATACTTCAATATTAAAATAGGTGGATAGGATTATGAATTCTGCACCAATGCTTGAAGTTTAAATGCTTGTTGTGAAAACCAAATTTATATGGGTAATGATATACAGGGTTATTAGCAGAGAGTAGACAAAATGCTTGCTTCTCGACGGCGTACCAGTTGACCACGTGGGGAGTGCTTATGTGTCCCGCGATAGCAGGTCGAATATATAATTGTACGACAAATCTCGGGCAGCGGCGTGCGTGGTACATAGCCGCTTTAAATATTCTATTCAATTTCTTCGACAAAATCCTCATCCACACTGTCTTCAGCTTTTGAGCCATAGTAGGCATTTAGAATTATAAATTTTTCAAGGTTTTCCTCTGTCAAATTGGTTCTATGACAAGTCAAAATACGTTTAAATCTTGAAAAACTCCTTTCGACATCACAACTTGTAATAGGGGCATTACAAAAATAAGAAATCAAATTACTATATTTTAAATAACAGTGTTCATTTTCATGCAGAGTATTTTTCGCAATTTGATTTAAAACGTCGTAATCTGGATTACGTTCTAAAACGGCATCAATTTTTGCACATATTTTTTCGCCAATCGGCCCTTCAAGACTTTTTAAAGAAAGAAAAAGTGAATCAAATTTTGCAAACGATTCTAATAATTTTAGATTTTGCCCTTCCAGAAATATAATGGCGTCAGGAATAACTGAAAAATGGGTGTTAATAAACTTTAATTTTTCTGGAAGATCTGCCTTTACAATTACATTTTGGCATTCCTTAACAGCAGCGGCATTATCTTTTAGTTTTAAAATAAATGGTTTTAAAACATCAAAATATTTGTTGTAGAAAAATGCAGCCTCTAGCCAAGTACCCCACCGTGTTACAATTGGCTGTGGTGGTTGTGGAATATCTGGACACATTTCTCTATATAAAGCTACCCTGGAAGGTGCTTTTAAAAGAATCTTCTTAAACGTGCTAATTAACAAATTAACATCGGGAAATTGTTCACGGATTAATTCTGCAATTCTGTGAATGCCATGGACCATGCAGGTTAAGTGTAACATGTTTGGATAATGTTCCTTGAGCAGTTTTCCTGTTTTCAACATTACGCTAGCAGAATCAGAAAGAAATAGTAAAACTTTGAGATGGCCGCCGAAAAATGTGTGCTTTAAACTACTTATTATAATTTCACAAATATCTTCAGCTTTGACTGATAGTCGACATTTTGAAGCAATTAGAAATGATAATGGTGGATTTTCTGGATGAAGAGTACCTGCTACCACATTAACAACACATCTTCCCTTAATATCCGTTGTTTCGTCAGCGCTGATCCATATATAATTTTCCCCAAGTTTAGATTTTATTTTACTTACTGTTTTGTTGAATTGCTTTGGTACATAATACTTTCTAATTGTTGTATGATGCGGAATATTTCTTCTTGTATACTTTTTCAAAAACTTTTGTAAATGAGGATTATTTAGTTTTGATAGTGGGATATTAGCACTCAGAAATGCTTCACACATATCGTTTATAAATTCTTCCTGAGAAAGTCCTCGTATGTTATCAACGTGTTTTTTGCAGGTAACGTGCCGCATTAAACTCTGCTTACTTAAACCTAACGTGTTTGAGCACACAGTACATTCCACCTCCTTTTTATTCACCAACCTAAATAAATCGCCATATTCTGCCAAAATATTTGTCATTTTCGACATATATGTGTAAAACGAAACAAGAAATTCAACTCAAATATTAATTCACTAAAATAAAACTAAGAAGTACTCTGATAAAATGCTTAACGAATTCTAACTAAATTGAACAAAAGATACTAACAAGAAATTCAACTCAAATATTAATTCACCAAAATAAAACTAAGAAGTACTCTGATAAAATGCTTAACGAATTCTTACTAAATTGAACAAGAGATACTGCAGACTCTTAAAATAAACGAAAAGAAATGGTATTAGACCAGGCCCAAGAAAAACTACCAACGTACAGCTTTGTCAACAGTCAAACAAGTTGAAATAAACAGTTGAAAATCGCAACGAAGAATATACGCATCAAAACACCTCTCGGAAGATACTAAACGATTCACTCATACTCGTATCACGCGGCACGCCATGGCCAGGCCGCTAGAACCCCCCTCCTACAACCGAAGCGCAACGTCTATGATATGATAGCGCGAGCATTTTGTCTACTCTCTAGTTATTAGTGAGAAAACGTATAAATATAAACGTATTCCTTTAAATACGTTATAGTACAGTTCAATTGCAAGTTATTTCAGCTCAAATGCATGATCCAAAATGTTAACAGTTTTCGAGATATTTTAATTCCTCCGATTGTTTAAGAAAACGCTACCTATGAAGTCATAACAGGACACACCAAAAATAATGAATATTTTCGAAGTGTTTTTTCCTGTGTCAATGGTGTCGTTAAGGCGTAATAATTGTTGATAAATTAAAATTACATCAAAAAGTCATCGACAAATGAATGCTGGATCAACCCTTAAATGCATATTATTCGGTTGCAGAATTGCAATATATTTATTTTTCCTTTATAAACATGGCTCTACAAACTGTAGAAATATTTACCCCCTACTAGTGCATTCGTACACCATACTTTTGTCAAATTGTTGAGCTATCTATATAATTTTATATCTAGGGTTATTTGCCTTCAGTTGTCAAAGTTAGCGGGACGCGTCATCGTAACCTTTCTGACAAACTGAAAAGGAAAGTTGGTATATTTGTTATTATTTGTGAAATATAAAGGTGAAATAAAATTGTAGGGGTTGATGTAAAGTTAGCAGAATAGTTTACGACATTTGATAATAGGTAAAGTTCTACAACATTGTGCGTTAAGTGCAGAATTTGTTTTATGTATTTGACATATGATAAAAGATAAATTTGTGATATAAAGGTGTGTTACGAAATTTGTTTGCTGAAGTTCTACAACATTATGCGTTTAGTACAGAATTTGTTTTATTTGACATTTGTAATAGGTAAAGTTGTCATATAAAGATGTTGTAGTGTAGATACGTAGATACGAATTGCGTTCAGTACAGAATTTGTTTTTTATGGTAGCTAAATGTGTAAATATTTGCTCCGAAAGACAATAGTATTTTCTATGATTACATATAGTTTTATCTAACTTTTAAGGATAAAATGTGGTACCTAAGAAATCCTTACGTGAAAAACAAAGAGAATATTTGGCTATATTGAGTGAAATTAGTAATCTTGGTGATCATGACTTCTCTGACACCAATAGCTTATTAGATGAAATGAAAGTCTGCAGGTTTATTTAATTGCTACAAACAAGATTCGGTTTACGCCATCATCAGTTTTAGTAAACTAAAAGACAAAAGAAAACAAAGACATCCAATGTCACAAGTAGGAAAGATTTAAGGAAGTTTTCATACTGGAATTTTGACTGTAAGTTTCCTTAAAGATTTTTACTTGTGACATTGGTGGTCTTTGTTTTCTTGTGCGTTGTAGTTTACTTACACTGCTGGTGACATAAGCCGTAACATGCTTGTAGCAATTAAATAAGCCTGCAAAGTTTCAAGATGCTTTTCTTTTTATCTACTAGTTTTTCATCATGGACCCACTTGAATTGATAACTTACTTGATTCTGTATATTATCCGCCATCAGTTCAAGAACTAGCTAATGCAGAAGATGCAAATACTGATAGTGAGGATACCTATGGTACTTTTACCAGTACCAACCAAAACACCAAAGAAAATGTAATCGTAACAAAGCGAAGAGTAAAGAACATGGTTTAGAATTAACTTTTCGCAGACATGGATAACTTAATAATGAATGCATAACTTTATAAATTGTCCACACCCCGTGAATGTTTAAAATATTTATTTACTGACACTTTTTAGATAAAATTGATATTGAATCAAATTGGTATGTGTAACAACCTGGTGTTTCTAAACAATTCCATATTACAGCGGCAGAACAATATATAGGAATTGAAATTTTCATGTCCGTTCTCTTTTCATGTCTTACTGAAACACTCGTTGTTACTGGAATAGTGACATCGGAGTGGATATGATAATAAAAACTATGACACTAAGTGCTGGTATTTTCACCTACCAATAAAGTCCTGAATACGTATGTGACAGATCTGTCAGTGTTGTTGCATTATTTTAGACCATTAAATAAGACGATGTGCCTACCGCAGTGAGCAGAACGTAAACATAAGGTAGTTTCCATCATAGCTCGACATAAAATATTCACGAGGAGTAACAAATGATATATTCGAATATTTTACCATTTGCTAGATATGACATTAGCAAACGATATTACATCGGTATACCCACTTCAAAGTCCTCTCTTGATACAAAATGACATTCTTTGACATTCTTCGAGAGGTTGCAATATGCCTGTGTGGAGTTAGACAATCGATCAGTGTAAAAAGGATTTTTAACCAGCCTAGAAGAAATGATGATAAAGACGAAGTGTGGACCATCTCAACATGCAAGTCTGAAGCTGTACGGTTGGGTCAATTAAGATAAACATGTGGGCGAAACTTGTACTGTGATAAGAAAAATAATTGTTTTAAAATGTTTCATATAGAACAGTAACATCTGTAGTGTTGTATATTTGCAACATTTATAGATTGGTACATTAAATTCCTTGAAACAAGAAAATACACTTTTAAATTATTTGCTAGCTGTTAGCTACTTATAAAAATGCATAAAATATTTTTTTTCACTTAAATTTTAAACATTCAAAAAAACTATGCATTTAAGGGTTAAATACTTAGAATTATTTCAGAAATTCAAATGCAAGTATCGGATTCATGCCATTATTGCAAAAAAAAATAATATATTTCATAAGAACTTGGTCGTAAAAACTACTCTGTTTCAAGAGCTATCCATCCAGGTATAAATCTCAACAAAACGCCTTCTAATTAAACTTAAGAACATCATTCCACTCAGATGTAGAAAATCCATCCACCACCCACTATTCACCGCCCAAAACAACTACTTGATACATGTGTGGGGAGACACTACAATGAGAAACATCATCAGAATTCAAGTTCAACAAAACAAAGTCTTAAAATTATTATATTCTCTGAATAGACCCCAGAATAGATGTCTAGAAAATATCACAAGAACTTAACATAGAAAAACTCAGAACGTTGAATAACTTAGTTCTAATTCATAAAATAAAAAATAACAAAATCAAAACAAACACAGACCTTAAGCTAAATCACGAGTTCCACGACCAAACCAGAACATGTACACACATAAGACCAAACAGATACTACAGCATATGCTGCTCACAAACACAACTAAGAGAAGCTATACGGAAGTACAATGGACTTCCAAACGATGTAAAAAACCTCATAGTCGCCACTTTCAAGATGAAGATGAAGTACCTATTAATGACGCAACACCTATAAGAACACCTGATAATACACGCACAGAGGTACCCTCCAAACCGCTAGCCCGATGTGGACCCCACTCATGCGGAACCCCAACCCCGAGGCGAGGACTGAGGGACGAAGCCACTGCAATTATATATTTTTATATACAGGGTGGTTACGGTCTTGTGATTTTATTTTCAAGGGGTGATTAAACATCTTAAAAGAAGCCATTAACGTAAAAATGTCTTAAGAAAAGTTGCATAATACGTGTGATATTACTGTTATTTTTTTCTTTGTTTGTAATGTTAAAGGGTGCTTAAACACCTTAAAAGAAGGTTATTAACGCTAAAACGATTGATCAACAACTTGTACAAAGTAAATCTAAAATCTAACGATATGTTATCAGTGAATGTTTGACTAAGTAGGCTGATATCAGTAACTTAATATCTCTCTTATTATACAACTTTTGTAAAGAAAGTTTTATGGAAAAGGCCTTCTTTTATGATGTTTAATCACCCTTTGAAAATAAAATCACAAGACCATAAACAGCCTGTATATATATATATATATATATATATATATATGTATTTTTTTTATCGATATTACGATGTATGATTTTTTTTCCATCAACACATCCTTACCTATAATAATTTCTGAGAAAGAGATAATAATATTTGGGCGAGTAAGTAGTTCTACTACAGTTAACGTGATCGAAAGACACACGAAGCAGAATGTTGTTGCAATTCTTCCAACTCCTAACATTCCCAAATGTTATTGTGACAATTCTTGAATGTCCCACATTTACCTACGACTACAATCCGTGCGCCTGCGCACATGCTTGTATCAAAACTACTATTTTGCTACAGACAAGATTTCGTGAAAACTCCTCCCTAGTCACAAAATCTCATAAAACGGTAGGGACTAAATATTGGTTAATATATTTCATCATCTGCAAACTCTCTCAGGCCAGGTAAATGTTTGCGTTTTCTGCCCCTTGGCATCTCCGAGACTGAATTAAAGTTATGGAACGGGCATGTATTATTTACAGAAAGCCCCGAAAAGGCTCGGGGCCCAGTTGGCCGTGATAAAATGGATACCAAGGGGAGAAGTACATTTGGCAGCCCCTTGTGACCGAAAACAGTAGAAGTTATATTTCGGCCAAACTTTTGCTCTCTTTAATGAAATTATGAGCATGGTATTGCTCGAGCAGGATTAGATGCTGAGAGTGTCTCAGACAGTTTTTGATTTCCGGTATAACAAAATATATGTAGCTACTAATGATGGGTGTGTGATTCTGATCATCATTCTTTCTTTGACTGACATCAGTTAACTTGCGCTTGCTGTGGGTTCTCTAATAGCGTTTTCGATTTGTACACTTTTATGCAAGCACTCAGTGCGAACTGCACCAACTCGGTGCAATTTTATGTACGAACTTGGTGCACTTCGTATACACTTTTGTGTATAAAGTAATGCATAAGCCGGACATACATACACGCACCAGCATGGTGCTAATGCAGACGAGTGCAGTAAATCAAAAACGCTATAAATCTCTAAATTGTCTAGTCTCTACATTGTCTCTTTGTATCTCGATATCCCAAAAAAAGCTTCACATCCCTTGTTTCATATTTGCAGTAAGCAATTAATTGCTTTTTAATATACTTCAATAAAGAAGGTTATCTATTGGATACATATGTGTATACAGGATGGGTCTTTCAAGCCGCTGTTGTCAATATTGCATTTATAGTAACAAAAAAAAACTAAATATTTTATGCAAGAGCTTTTTGGCTCATCATTTTCAGTAACGTAGAGAAGTATTCTAATTTATACAGGATATTGTATTTAAACGATTTTACCCATGTAAAGATAATAGTTTCCAAAATATTCAATTGTTTGTTAACAGAACTGAGAGCTGCAGCCCTAAACTAAACAACTAAACTACGTAACTAAACTACAACGAAGTACATACTACAATTTTACAGATTTTGTTTTAAAAGTTTTGCCAGATACTAACTGAAACCATGGGTAGATAGATTTTATGACAAATTATATGCACTATACAGGAAGATTGTAGCATTTTTTTAACATGAGATTTTTAAATTGGACCTAACTTTGCTAACTGCAAAGTCCCTTAATTTCTTTTTAATTTATATTCTGTATATCCTATATCAATTTTAAGAGGGGCTTTTATGCTAGTGAGATCGGCGTCGGCCTTGAGTCTGTAGTACGCCCAGGATGTCGTTCCATCTAATGGTGAACCGTTGTACTCAATTCTTTGTGTATAGGTAAACAAAAATACTTACTTAATTTGTTCAGCCGATTTCTGCCCTTTGCCAATAGGCAGCTACTGTTGTTGTTGTCAACTGTTAGTTATTATTAATCTCAGCTCTTGGTACCCTTCTCCGTTGTCTCGGTCTGTGGACTTGACAGAAACCTTCTTTACAGAGCTCCGCGGTGACAGTTCGTAGTAATTCGACACAATTGCATAAAAAGCAGATCAAATTGACAACGGCTTGGTCAATTTTAAAGAGCTATGTCTTAAAATGTCACCCATAAATTATCTCCTGTTTCTGGATTAATGCCATTGGCTTAATCACCGAGAAAGCATATTGAATCAACCAGTATATTGAGTCAAAAATCAGCTTCTATTCTCTAATCAACTTCATGATTAAAGCAAGCGTGGTTGAATTTTATATTTATACCGGAACAATGCCTTATGCTTACACATTCCAACAGTACCTTATTGTTATACATCAGTGCAGTTGTTTCGACTCCGATCTGCCTTTTATGCGCCCGTGCTTTCCATGCAACTGGAAAATGGATAAACGCCACTCTTAACTAGTTTTTGTGATATTTGAAATGTAAGACTAGTACACTATTATAGTTCTTTAACATTACTATGTGGTTATAGAAGAGGTGATTTAGAGCCTGCTCAACCAGATATATTCATATTTAAAATATTACGATTACCAAAATAGCAACATTCTTTTCTCTGAATAAAAATCCGAATACAGAGCAGCCTGATTTTTGCATATTTGTTGTTAGTGTGTGAGCGCACAAATCACTACAGAAACACCCCGCCTTCTGTCCAGTACTTTTAGCAGTCAACAAATTTTCATGATAGTCCACATACTCTCCGATGATGCGCAAATTTTACCCTAGCAAATTATCACTTCGAAACAGAGCAAATTACAGCAACCTCGGGAGAGTTCCATCATAATTAGCTATTTTGGCCGACGTATGTTCACCTTTTGTTATAAACTTTCAGCGAATTAATATTTGTACTTAAAACAAACCATTCAGCTTTCCAGTTTCGAACATATTTGTATTTATATTCCAGTTTCTATTCAGCAAAATCATCAAAGCAAGCGTGATACATGTTATGGAAGTTTGCGCGTAGTTATTTAATCTCAAATATTCTCTATGTAGCACTCGAACAGTTCTACATAAACCAGCCATTATGTAGAACACAACCTTGGATGACCCGCATGCCATTTTGGGTCAAAGGCAATAAATTCGTCCCGTGTAGTAGACAGACGCCATTTGATGGTAATTAAGGACCCTTCAAGGGACTGAATAATTTCCTTTTCGGAGGCATGTACATCACCGACTCTACTTTCTGTCCACGCGATTAATTGACCAGTAACTTTCCGCTGTCGGTCCACTAAACAGGGGGATAAATGAATTTGCGTCGGATGGAAGTGCTGTCAAAGGACATAGTCGACCTTTACTCGGGGTTTGGACAGTCTTAATATAATAAATTTATGTTAAAACTACTGAGAATGGTGACTTTTAAAACTTTCTATAAAAACTGTCGATTACATCCTTTGTCAAAAATAGTAGTAATTAGTAAGTAGTAACCATATTATAGATTTTCGATACTTAATATTTTATCCAGTGTTATTATTTGTCAAACCTCCGCGGCAATGATCTGATATGTTGCAGAACCATGGGCATCCGTGATCAGCTATGGGTTTTTACTTGATGGAATTTTGCAACAATTTCGAAATGATGCTTCCGGATTGAAGAATTTTTAAAGCCTAAACTACGTTATGACGGCAAGCTCGATACGTTTGCTGGATGGCTCATAAATAATTAAATGTACTGTTAATAATTATTTAACCAACAAATATGTCCTCCTGATACCCAAACTCCAAAAAGGGAAACTAAATTCTAAAAAACTTTATTTTATAGTAATAGTAAATTTAACAGAATTATGTTTGTCTCATCTGAGTGAGAGTTGATGGAGAGAATGAAAAACATTTATAACGCTTAAATTTCAAATCATTTTAATTCCCATTGGTGAAATCGGTGAGTTAGAGAAATTTCCTATGATTTTACAGTATACTAGGTATGTATATCCATTTTTGAACCAAGCGTAAATATTTGCATCTTCGCTGATTGCATAATCTTCAGAAATAGAATACCTTCATACCCTGCTATCATTTGATAGTCTGCATAATTTTGTTGTTTGCTAGGAGCATACGCTGTAATATGTTCGTAGTCCTCATCGTAGTTTTGGTATTAGCGCTTTTATTTGATCTAGTTTAACCTATGTTTTACCCTATGAATCTTTTTTTGTTTAACCGTACATTACCTTATATTCACATTGCTGCTGACATTATGAAATGAAAAACTAGTAAAATTTGTCGGATCGAAAGATCCTATTCACATAAAAAAAGCGCCTAAAATGTTTTCAACTTGATAGAACAATATCTTTTGCCCTTGAAACTCAAAGTTTTCAAATTTTACCTCAAAAGTGGAAAACTGAATGTCTTATTCAAACGTATAACGTGTGTTTTGGCATCAATATCAATTAATACAAATTTTAACTTAATCAAACAACACCTTTTGCACTAAAATCTTATTGAAAAATTTTACACCAATATGCATAAGTTATTGCCCAATAGTGGTTAATTTTTAAAGTTTATTATTTATATCAATACGCACACTATGACAACCCTAACGTTTCAATCCAATTTTTGCTGTTAAACTGGCGGTTTTTCGAGAATTGGTTACATCTGTTGCCAAAATTGTGCTATTCTATCCTTCAAGAAGTACATTGAAATCTCTCTTCGTATTACATGTGCTATGAATAAGGCCTAGCACATCAAAGGAATAAAATGTATTTCACAAAATACAGTGGTTAAACATTAGCCCGGTACCTCCACCACCTTTGCTACTCTGTCTCTTTGAAGTTTGGGCGACAGAAAGGGACTTTTGAGCGGTAACGATATATAAATACGGCGTTAAATTAACCAAAACACAAGCCAGTGTCGCCCTTAAAATTACTTATTTTTTACAAATATTGAAACCATGTTTTGCCGGAACGTTCGGTATTGCCTCGACAAAGTGGTTGTTATTTCATTTATTCCGCCATTGCGTGAATACAGATACAGGGGGATTAATAACCCGAGATGAAAAATAAAGTGGCTTATTTAATATGAAGCTCTAAGCAAAAAAATTTGTAATAAACTTTTGTTGTTAGCTTCTGTTGTTGTTATTAGTCTTTAATTCCCCTGGAACAAACAAGCTGTTTTATTTGACCCAGTAATAAAAATCGAGTGGGTTTGAATCCGGAGACAGTACAGACGGTACAGACAGTACAGACAGTACAGACAGTACAGACAGTACAGACAGTACAGACAGTACAGACAGTACAGACAGTACAGACAGTACAGACAGTACAGACAGTACAGACAGTACAGACAGTACAGACAGTACAGACAGTACAGACAGTACAGACAAAAGTCTTTCCACATGTACCATCATGCTGAAACTACACTCTCGTTTTCAATATAATGGAAATATCTTATGTCATAGAAGAACTGATTGTCTGAAGGTACGAAATTTTTGGCAGAATTTTAACAGGTACAACACGTATTGCAAATATTATTGTCTAGCTACCAAAGACCATTACGATTATTAGTTATTTCAAATAAACTTATGAAGGTTGAAAAATCGTCTAATACTCCTTGTTTAAGGTTCTCCAAACAAAACTTTTGTCCAGTTTCAAAATTCTTTTGGTATTAATTCCTGCAACATGCAACATTGCATCAAAAGTTATCTTTGTGGTAGAATAACGTGTTGACAATATGGGCCACCACCTCATTGTTAAGAAAATCCATACCGATAAACTGTTTGAAAACTATCATAAAATCCACGACGAGAAAGCTCAAGTTTATTTGGAAATCTTAACTAATATTACCGACAAAGCATTGCCATTACCAATACCGTTACTAGTATACAAAAGGAGAATCGAGTGTAAAAAACATCACTAAATAAATTTTAGTTTTCACGTTTATCTAATTTACAGAATAATACTGAATTTTGAACGATATTAATGTTTCAGTTTAATTTTAGCAGCGCTTCTTTGCGATAGGGTTAAAAAAAACGCAAAATTACCAGCAGATCTATATAAATATAAATAAGCTGAAGCAGTTCAAAGTAATGAAATTTCCTATCAAAAACTAATATTTCCATATTTACCCGGCACCTTCACCATTATTGCGAGTTGTGAGAACTTTTGACCGGCAAGCGATATATTCCGAATAATATATTCCTCTTTTTACCACACACCAAATATTTTGCTAGGACATTCGGTACATTTTCCCTACAAACTGGTCGTTATTTCTTCCATTACGGTGTTTTGGTTGGACCATCAAACTCAACTTACATAGCCGTATGGGAGTTCCGACAGGTGTGAATGACACGCCGGGGGTAAAATTCAATGGTGCAAAACGAAAACAAAGTGTACCGTGTTCTACTCTATGCTCCTTTGAAAATGGCCAAACCTTTGTCACAGCTTCCCACTTGAGATAAAAGGGATGTTCGTCCTCTGCTTTTGGTAATATGTACGCGCAGCTACCGAATGAAATGTGTGTATCCGTGTCAAACTTTCCTTTGTATTGGTTTGATGTACACATGCCCTTTGCTCTTATTGACATCACTACATTTTGTTCGTATTTTAAATCGGATATTTAGATGCTATTTATAAATAACTTCTTATTTTTTTATAATAAAGTAGGTACCTACTTCACAACATAGTACTTACTGCCTTATGACGTTTTAGTGCTTTTTTTGCCTACAAACAATTTAAAATGATAATAGACTGTACAAAGGGCGCAGTTCGCACGGCATATTGCCAAAAGATTTTTGAATGAGAAAAATAGGATACTACCAGATGTCAAAGTTACGTTGCATACCTACGTCAATTATTAACTTATTGTCAGATAATATTAATGGTTTTAAGAGTATTCCACAAATGACAACCGTTATATTTTAAACATTGTTGGTATAATGTTGCCAATAATTTTAGTTTTATTTTGTTCATTGGAGGTTTTATAAAACAGTCCCATTTTGTGATGATGAAGCATACAGTGTGTCTCACGGGTCGTTGGATTGTATGGGTACTATTGTTATTATTAAAGATAGAAAGTCGGTTAAATGGGCAAAGTAGTGAATATTTATGTGCTCTTTCATAATCTGTTCAGAAAGCAGTTGAATTCCAAATGGTTTCCAAGTTATTACGAAAAACCAAAAAAATGTATTTTTTTAATTATGCATGGTCATAACTTCTTTATCTGTGATCCCATCAAAAAAGCGTTTTGACATTATAATGGCAATTTTTTTGTCTACAATTTATTTATGTCAGTTTAAATTTTTTTTCGCCAATCGATTCGACAGAAGGAAACGAAACTTTTGTTTTTCTTATGGACGCCATATTGGTTTTATACATGTTTGGATTCAAAACTTTTATGTGAGTAATTTTGTATGCCACATGCCATATTTAGAACACAAAAAGCCGACAAAATTAAAGTTTTTTCTTAATATCTGAAAATCACATGGTGCCATGAAAACCACATTTGAGTGACACAGTATTTATGTGCCCATAGTCAAGTTACAGTAAAATTTTGGAATGTATTTATTTGTACTAACTACATAACATAAAAAAATCTGATGTGGCCAGGCACATGACTGTATCATATTATATATAAAATTAATAGTGTAGCTGCATGAGATATTATTTGATCGAGATCGGCTATGCATTAAAATAAAGCTAGTAGAACTAGACAGATATGTCGATTAAAGCTGCGTTCGAATATTGTACTCCGTTGACACCGGGTACACCGTCCAAATGACACGTGTTATTGGGTGTAGAAAGTGTGAAGGTGCGTTCCGATTGGTGGCAATGGTTGGTAATGTCGGTGGTAGCAGACGAAATTATAGTGTTTCTCACATGTCGTGATGGTGACACATATTAGTTTGCATGTACATAAACTTGAGTCACTAGCAAATCCTATTCGAAATACTATAATGGCGTCTACTACCGCTGCCATTAGCACTAATGAAAACGCACCTTAACGGTGTGCAATATCCGAACGCAGCTTGTATGGACAGTAGTATTGTCAATGCATTAGCGTTTGACACTATCTACACCGTCATTAAAATCACATCTGACATTTAATTTGACATATCCTGGCTACTAGTTTTAATGCAGTACGACCGATCTCGATGAAATAGAATTTGCTCATGCAGCTAAACTATTGATTGTACCAAAACATGTTATAGTAATAAATTATTCAGAATTTCCACTATTTTAATTTATTATTTAACTATTTCGACGAAATTCCAGAAATGCCGGCTTATTTACAAAATCTTTCAAAAATGCTAAGACGAAACCTCCAGACCCTTTTTAACAGAAAGCTTTTCAGCTCTAAGTTTGGCCATGAAACTTCTAAATACGAAGTTTCGTCCCGATACCTTTAGTAGTTTCTCCGGAATCGTCGCCACAAAAAACGGGTACGTACACACACACACACACACACACACACACACACACACACACACACACACACACACACACACACATCCACACACACAGACATTTTTTTGTACCTTGGTCAAAAATGTTCAGGGGGCCCAAAAAGACATATTTCCGCTAAAATCTCAAAATTTTTTTTTGGTACAATTACAATACTTTAAACTAAATAACGTTTTCAAAAATCTCGCCATTTTTGTGGAGGCATTTTTCACAGCATTCCGTAATACGGTGACCTTACCGAGGGTTCTTCTGTCAATTGAATTGAAAGCGGCGATGACGGTGTCACGTAACTCCCCAACGTTTTCAAAATTATAAACACCATTCACCTTGTTTTTACTTTATCATACGCAGTATGTTAAGTATTGTAATCATACCAAAAAAAATTTTTGAGATTTTAGCGGAAATGTCTTTTTGAGTCCCCTGAACATTTTTGACCAAGGTTCAAAAAAATGTCTGTGTGTGTGTGTGTGTGTATGTGTGTGTGTGTGTGTGTGTGCGTACCCGTTTTTTGTGGCGACGATTCCGGAGAAACTACTAAAGGTATCGGGACAAAATTTCATATTTAGAGTTTCATAACCAAACTTAGAGCTGAAAAGCTTTCTGTTGAAAAGGGTCCAAAGGAACTGGTGGTTTACTCTTAGCATTTTTCGAAGATTTTGTAAATGAGCCGCTATTTGTGTAATGTCGTCAAAATAGTTAAATAATAAATTAAAGGAGAGGAAATTTTCTATAATTTATGTGTATAACATTTTTTCGTAGAATTTATGGTTTAGCTGCATGAGCAAATTCTATTTCATCGAGATCGGTCGTACTGCTTTAAAACTAGTAGCCAGGATATGTCAGATTTTTTTATTCTAATGACAGTAGCTAGTGTCAGACGCTAATGTTTTGAAAATACTACTGTCAATATAGGCTGCGTTCGGATATTGCACACCGTTACACTTTTTACACCCAATAACACGTAAGTATCATTTTGACGGTGTACCCGATGTCAACGGAGTACAATATCCGAACGCAGCTTTATTAGACATATGTGTCTAGTTCTACTAGTTTTATTTTAATGCAGACATGGCCGATCTCGATCAAATAGAATCTCATGCAGCTAAAAAATTAATTTCATATATAGTATGATAAAGTCATGTGCCTGGCCACATCAGATTTTTTAAGTCTCCATAGATAAAAATCACAAGGAGTAAGATCCTGCAATCTTGGTGGTCATAATACTTCTGAATAGGTAACAATTCCTGTCCGTTTATGTTTTATATCTAAATAGTTCCTCACAATTCGGGCATTATGTGCAGGTGCTCCGTCTTGTTGGAACCTCATACCTTAGCGTCAGGCCAACGGTTTATCGTCCATTCTTTCTTCCATGTCCTCACAGAGCAATATTGCCGACACCTCTCCGAAGCTAAATTTTTGTTATACAAAAATGGTCCGATTAATCGGTTGGCCACTATACCGCACCATACATTAAAACCAAACAGCACCTGATTATGGCGCGGTACAAAAAGGTGCTGATTTCGCGGGCCCAGTACCCAGTAGTGCGTCTTCTTTCAGTTAAAAATACCGCAGTTAGAAAATATGTTTCACCGGACCATAATTTTTTTTTATAAAATTCTTGGTTTTCACCAATTTAGTTCAACAGATGGGTACAGATGGGTAGATATCACATTGTTTCACAAAATGTCTTCCATGGCACCATGCGATTTTCAGCAATTCTGGAAGTGTACAATTTTTAGTAAATTCTATTATCTTATTGTATTTAAAACATGGCATGTGGCATACCAAATTACTCAGAAAGAAATGAATCCAAACATGTATAAAACCAATATAGCGTCCATAAGAAAAACAAAAGTTTCTTTTGTTTCTGACGAATTCAATGGCGAAAAAAATTTTAAACTGACATAATCAACGTGGAGACAAAAATGTGTCTTTATAACGTCAAAATGCTCTCTTGGTTGGATCACAAATAAAGAAGTTATGGCCATAATTAAAAAATGACATTTTTTGGTTTTTTCAAAATAGCTTGGGCACCGTTTGGAATTCAACTGTTTTGTGAACAGATTATGAAATATCACATAAATATGCACTACGTTGTCCATTTAACCAACTTTCTACCTCTCATGCTTTTAAAAAAATACTTCTTGATCTTATCTGTTCGAAATTTTAAGGTTTTAGCCTCTAAAATAGGTTTGTTGTTAATTGAATCGGACACCAGTTTTTTTAATATCTTTAATTTTTATTTCTTTCTTCTTTATTTGTTTGCTATTTGGTTACTAAATTACGTTAGTAATAAAGATTTTTTACTTACCAAGGCTTAAAACGTACGACTTTAGCCTCTAAAACAATTATATTTGCTTTTCCATTTTTGGTGGATGCGCCGGCGGCGGCTTGCCATTTTGCTAGCGACTTTGGCTTCTATTATCTTATATTAAATTCATATATTTATCAACATACACAAAGAATAATGCAAATTAATAATTCCCAAAGCTTCGGTAACCAATTTAGCATACTGCCGTTGCAAGCGCTATTGCCTCTTGGATTGTGTTGCCTTCTAAAAGCTGTACATCAATTTCAATTTGTGTGAACTGGCAGTGTTTACCGAGAGTAAATAGGATATGATTCGGGGTTGGAACTGAATGGCTTTATTATTTATATTTCGTTTTCATTTCGTGATACGTTCAATTAGGGCCGCATGAATAATTCACCCGCTGTATAAACATCCCTCCGGTAAATTGGGGTAAACAGGGCGTAATTAAAATGCGATTTAATACGGCTGTCCGCATTGCCCGAGGGCCTATTTATACTTCAATACGCCATACGTCTGTAACGTCTCAACTCTATTGCGACTAGATCTACAACAAGATCGCGACGAATTCAACGCATTGTGGGACATTTACTACAAAATATTACAAAACTGGTTTAGTTGAGAACTCACCTAACTGAATACTGTTTGGATTTATAATATTTTATCGTATATAAACCTCACCTCATTTATCCAGAAAAGCATCCATCATCATATGTAAAAGAAGATGTTAATTAACAAATTGTATATAATATACATGATGAACTTAAGCCTTAACATAGACGTAAAGGATCAGCGTGTTCTTTTTTTGTAAAACGGTCAGTTAGAATTAAAAGAAATATAACCTACGTTACTACGTTTGCCTATCTACAAATAACAACAGACTGGAATTCGTTGATAAATTGTGAAGCTAAACCCAATGGTGCTAGATATTTGGAACCCTAAGCTATGACACATTTTACGCGATGTACTTTCTATGAGGTCTTTTGTGTAACTCTAAAAATGCTGGAGAAATAGTGAAATTTTGTCTGATATGAGCCTGTGACTTACGAGCAACTAGCTAATATTAGTTATTTCTTTTCTGAATTTTGTTTTTTTTATTTTCCTGTAGTTTCATGTAGTTTTTGTAAACTACACATTAGGGTGGTCCAAATTTATACCTTGCAAAATCTTCTTTTTACTACCGGAGGGCAACGACCCCCCCCCCCCAATCGGCTCATTTTCCGAAAAAGAAATCCCCAAAATATAAGAAAAATCGGTTAACGTTAACACGTGCCACCGAGCACCTCAAATTTCCCACTTAAAATACATTGGAAAAATGCATCTTTTTCTCTTTTTTCCTTTTCTTTTCACGTTTCGGATTTAGAAAAAAAGCTGCGGGAGATTATCAGAAATTGTTTAGAACATCCCAAAGATCAAATCCACAACCACTATTTTTTCTTCACCGCCCCCACCCTCTCCAACAGTACCCTAAAAATGAGGCAACATTTTCCCCTAATTTACAATTTTACAAAGTTACCTGATTTATTATTTTTTTTGAAATTACTATTATTGAATTGTTGATATGTTTTTTTTCATTTATTAACCAATTTAAAACTTTTTTTAAACAATTACCATTCGGTTAGACAAAAATATACGATGTTACGAACTCATTTTTCCATTTGTTGAAAACATTTTTAAGTTATTGTTTTTTGTCATTTACTAACTCATTAGCAATTGTTTAAACAATTATATATGTTGTTACGCACACAAATACCACAAATAACAAATACCACTTGTTTAAACGAATATATACATTGTAATCGACATAATTTTCTATATTTTTGCATAAATTATTATTAGATTATTGGCAGTTTCTTGACATTTATTAACTAATTTGTAATTGTTTAAACAAATATATACATAATTGTTACGGACGTATTTTCTATATTATTGCAGAAACTATTATTAAATTATTGGCATTCTTTGTCATTTATTAACGAATTTGCTATTCTTTAAAAAAATTTGCAATGCTTTGTCATCTTTTTGTAATTTGTTACTTAATATGCAATTGTTTGAACAAATAAATTTGTTTAAACAATGATATTCAATGTTAGTACGTTATTCTTGACAAAAATTATTAATAAGTAATGTGGTTGCAACACTAATTATATTATTGTAGGCTATAATTGAAAATCAGTTAGCAAATTCGGCAAGAAAGTTAGCAAAATGACAAGAAATACAATAATAATTTTTGTCAAAAGGATACGTCAGTACCATTGTATATTTTAGTTTAAACAAATGGTATTTATTTAAACAATTGCAAATTAGTTAATTAATGACAAACAATGCCAACAATCTAATTATAATTTCTGATAAAAAAGGAAAAATATGTCCGTAACATTGTATATTTTTGTAAACATTGTATAAAAAATACCATTTTTTTATACAATTGCAATTTAGCAAATGACAAAAAAATGACAATATCCTATTAATAAATAATTTTCTTTAAAAAATAGAAAATATGTTCGACACATGGTATATATATTTCTTTAAACAAATGGGTTTTGTTTAAACAATTGCTAAGTAGTTAATAAATGACAAAAAAGCCAGTAATTTAATAACTTCTGCAAAAAAATGGAAAAATATGTTCGTAGCATCGTATATTTTTGTTTAAGCAAATGCTAATTGTTTAAACAATTTCAAATTAGGTAATAAATGATAAAAAATATGTCAATAATCAAATAATAATCACTTCTGTGAAAAACAATAATAAAACACGTAACATTGTAAAATTGTAAATTTGGGGAAACTTTTGACTCATATTTAGGGTACCTCCAGCAACTTTTTTTTTCTAAATCCGAAACGTGAAAAAAAAGAAAAAAGGATGCATTTTTGCAATTTATTTAAATGGGAAATTTGAGGTGCTCGGTGGCACGTGTCGTTAACCGATTTTTCCCAAATTTCGGGGGAGTTTCTTTTTCTTGAAAAGGAACAGATTGGGGGGATCGTTGCCCTCTAGCGAAAAGTCCGTTTTTTGGACCACCCTACTACACATATTTTAAAATATCAACTAATATGGATCTTATTATTATTATTTTATTATTATTATTATTTTATTATTATTATTATTATTTTCCATCTCAACTGACTTCTACCATTTTGACGCTAAATAATTATACAAAAAGTTTATAAATGCTTACCAAACCATGTGGTGTCACAGTAAAGAACAAAAAAAAATGCCTATAAGCTAAATTTTTCTACTGGAAGTGCTTGATACAAACTTTGAAGGTATAAGATATTTCCAAGTTATTATGACAGCCTTACTTAATTTAAACTTTTAAACGCACTAAGGTGATGTATGATGATATGATGGTACTGTCATACTTCTTGCATTTTGCCCCTTCAAGCCGGTGTGCTAAGCACTTCCTTCCAAATGGCGGTATGCACACAGTGATATTTTATCATAATTGAGACAAGAGTATTTCAGATAGTTTGTAAGTGTACTACTGGTATCCTAATTTGAAAATAGCTACTTTTTTCATTCAAATTATTCAGATGTTCATAATATAGTGGGAGAATACTTAACCACCCCATGCTAATTAATAATTAGAAAGCCTCATCAGCCATTTTTTACTTTCCATATTATTTTACATCATATCTAATAAGAAAGTATCGATATTCTGTGACGATAGAATACTGAAAAGTCTATTGGTGTTGTACTTGAAATAGGCCTTTAAACATAAGTGAGATGTTAATAATGTCCCTAAAGATAGATTATCATAAAATGTAGACCATGACCGCGGTCCACTCACGGTCTATGCAAAGTTGGAGACGTTCGCAATCAACATGTAAATGAGATTTGAGGGCTAAGTAGACCAGGTGAAGAGGTGATTGCACTTTAACGTATTTATTATGGTAATCGTGGGGTGCTAATTTGCATAAGTCCTAGGATTGGTGATCCCAACTCTAGAGTCGAGTCGTCTAAACTTACGAAATAATACAACTGAGGCTATATCACTAATTAACAAAGTTGAGACGGTATTAAATTGGGCAATTCTAAGCGCCTTGAATTGCTGGTATTTTCGCTTGTGCATTAATTATTTTGTATGTTACTTTCTTCTATATCACTCGAGTTATCATAAGAGTTTCTGTGCATAATTTATTTGTGTCACTACCAACAACGTTTTGTATGAATTTAGATGTAATGGAGAGCATTAAAAATTAAAATAAATTGTAAGAAAGGCTCGTATATTCACCCACCTATAAGGCCCTAAAGGGATATCAGCCACATATGCCAGATTTTTGCCCTATTCTTCTGTGTTAAACATTAAGCTAAAACACTTAAACAACATTTTAAAACTTTTGGCACACGTAATTGCGCCTATATGTTTTACACAACATATTATAGCCTATTAATTAAGAAATATTACCGACAGTAGTCTTTACTGTGCAATTCAAATTATGTTGTATGTGTAAGGGGGCATTCTGAGTAATGTGAAATTTGGTAAAGTATAAAATAACAATTGTATATACTTTATCTAGCGGTATATGGAATGCCTAGGCATTGTATACAATGTTGAATGCTAGATAGACAAAGTGTATAAGCAGCTGACAATATCCAAATGAAACAGAAACACGATATTTCAAAAGATATAATCAGAACTTTTAGATATTGAGCACCTTTGTAAAATAACATCATATTAATAAATAATAAAACCAATTTCGTATGAGTACTAGCAGGTGTGTCTAAAATGTCATAACATTAAGGGCTGCTTATCTTTAATATTTGAATTTTGGTTAATGACACAGAATTTACGAATGCTCCTTGTTTTCGTAATTTTGAAGGCTAATTTCCCTTCATTGCTGATCTCCAGCCTGATATATAGGGAATAATAATGCAAAATTTTGTCTCTCGGATAGGAAATACAAACCTTCGATGCCATTTTTAAATAATGGTATTTTATGTTGATGTGTATCTACAATTCTTTTGCGATCCCTTACATACAGCATGTGTTTTTATAAACTTTTTAAAGATATAGATAATTCAACAACCCCCAAATGTTGTATCTTGGAGATTATCCGATGTTTATGTCCCTGTTACATAAACTTGCCACTAGATGGCAGTGTTTAATTCTAACATCAATTTACTTCGCCTCAATTTTATGTCAGATATCAAAAACAGATTTGTCAAAAACAAACAAAAATATCAAAAATCTACCACTAGACGGAAAATCACATGCCTTTTGTATGGTAATTTAAAAAGTATTTTATTGATATTTGTCTAATTACAATATTTTGAAATCGCTTGTGTAGGCATTTTGTAATGGTGATATGAATTTACATATGCTCAAATATTCAGCGTTCTCAGCAGATCAATACCAAATTGCAGTAACCAATGTACAGTCATACATTATCATCACAATTTAACGTTCATTTACATGTTCATAAGCATGAAAACAATCGAACTCTACAAGTAAGATAAATAAATTTAAACTTGTGTTAGTATGTTTCAAGAGTATGTTTCTTGTTAGTCGACAAATATCCGTTTATTTACAGATGCTGCATTTCAGCATTGCTAATGTCTTATTTTATTTTTCAAAATGAGTTATACCACTGAACCATCTATCTATAGCAGCGTTTCTCAACCTTTTTACGCTTGCGGAACCCTTTAAATTGTGTTGGAACCTGGCGAGACCACCCAAAAATATACAATGTCCTTCCCAATCTCAATTCGAGTATCTTTTTGCGAAGAGAAAAACGTGTAAAGTAGTTTATCAAGTAACTAAATACAAGTATGTAAATAAACGCAGTTCAATGATTGAAAATTACTTTTACTGTGAAATTTAAAAAATGATCTGTTAAATTACAGTGGTACTCTTGTAATTTCACAGGAAAATGTATGTGGAATATGTGATTCTGCAAAAACAATTTATGAATATTGCTGGTATTCAATAACAGGCCATGGTACTCTTCTTTTACACGTTCCAAAAGTAAGTTCTCCTTTTTATACTTTTTACTGTTGTGTTCTTCGAAAGTAACATCTTAATCGACCGTTTCCGTTTCGACAAAGCTTGCGCGAAATTAAATTTGTGAATAACCGTGTTTTGGGTGGTGACACTCCTTTAGTGGAAGGCAATAGTTTGACGCATGACGTAAGGTTTAATACCAATGAACGGTTACCACTAATGGGCGTGAAATACGTCACTGTGGTTGACCTTTCTAAGTAATTATAAGATTGATTTATCTCAAATTTAAAGCCTAACCTGAGCCCGTGCCATTATCCCGAAAAACAGTACACTGTTTTGTATAACTGTGGTAGCTATTCGCAATATATTTTAGAGTATTTTAAAGTAGCTACTACAATCTATTATTCTACATATTAAGTATATTACTATGTGTTTTCCTGGAAGGGGGGGGGGGGCGCCAAATTAGTAGCGTGCCCCGTGCCCCACTGAAATAATTAAACAAATAAATCCACTAAAAAATTTAAAAAAAATATTATTGGTCAAAATACAAAAATTAACATTTATTCGAGTAAAAAGTTTCAATTGGATATAATGATAACGAGCTAATATTCCTTAAGAAGGAATATTATTATCCTTAATCTTTGTTATTTTTTAACATATTGAAAAATATTGAAAAAATGTCCTTATGAAACATTTTAGTCAGATTTAGTCAGGTTCTGACTAAAATTGTTGTTTTTGTTAATTATGTTCGAAGCAAAAAAGTACACACTAATTACATCAATAACAAATGATTTCTATATTTTTATACCCCCCACATTTAATGTGGTGAGGGTATATTGAGTTTGATTCAACATTTGTAACACCCTTAAGGAGACGTGTATATTTCTCACTCTGTATATTTATTGATTTTCTCTGAATGGGATCTACATAATTTTTGTCTTAGAAGCTCAGAACTTGTCTGTTGATAGGTTAGTAATCTTATCTGGAATATATGATCATATTGAAATCCACCGCCTAATCCAAATTATAGGTTTATTTTGTTACGCAAAGACAAAAATATTGAAAACAAATAATGTTAGATTTTGACCTATAACTCTGCCAGGTTGTTGTTTCTACAGGTTATTTTGTTTTTATGTAACAGATAATTGTAAGTATTATTATAATTTGAAATTAATGAATAATTGTCTAGAATGTTGTTGCCCGCTGGATGTAACATCGAAATAACACTGTTGTTGTTGTGTTAGAAAGGCTCCACACCAAAATTGTTCATGGATTGACATTGTTTATTAATCCAATTTTTAAAATAATAATCCAATACTAAAATAATACATAAAAATGACACTGAATAATGTGTCCATGGACCGGCGACCGCGACCGCTAATTTGTTGCTCTTTTTCCGCGGAACCCCTGACGAAATCTCGCGGAATCCCAGGGTTCCGCGGAACCCCGGTTGAGAAACGCTGATCTATAGGTTCAAATACAACGTATTAAGAGAGTGGGCGTTGCGTTGGCACGATAGATCGAGCTGTATGTCATCTTGCCTATCTTAAGGTAGTTGTGCTCCACACGTATCACTAATTGAAATGCGCGATGTAATATTTTTAAACATAATGTATATAATAAAAATGCTACTTCATTGAAAAGATGTCGACTGCAATGTACAAAATATTGTTTTTTCCCTAATATTAAAAAAAAAAGAAAATTAATTGTTATGTCTTTTCTTTTTCAGGTAAGTCAAAGCGTCATTGACAAGCAGCGATGAACAAATATGTAAGTTTGTAAGTCTAGTTTGCGCAGGCAAAACGTAGCAATTTCCATGTGTTTACACGCTACGTCTTTTTGATAATTGTACCTGTGAAAACTAAATTTTTTCGTTGTTGCGTTGGAAACCAGTGTCTATTTATAAACTGTGTTTATGAACGATGAGTTGCATCCCTGAAGAAATATTAAAATTATTTTAGCGGCATTTGGTCAGCCAAAAATTATAGTAGGTCAAAATACCACAAGTTAGGATAGGTCTACCGTTGATTGGTAATGGATGTAGATAGTCAGACATGGGTTAGTTGGGGAGTTTACATCCAGAGGGCAGGGTTTTGAGCAAGATTCATTCGGCGTTTTCGACCTATTTACTTTTATGCACACACTCGGTGCGAACTGGCTGAGTCCGAGCATAAATATATGATAAATATATAAGCGAAAAGGCTATAATTTTTGAACGAGTCGTGCTCAAAACCCTGCCCTCTGCATGTCAAGGCCCCAACTTATCCATGGCTGACTATGTATATTTGTTGACAATCAACGGGACTACTCTACTAGGTCTCTTAATAACCTACAATTTGATATTTTAAGAAATTTATGCAAACATTTTTGCAGAAGTTATAAACATTTGTCTGTGTAAACTGATTGAAATACGAAGTTATACGAAACGGCATTATTGCCATTTAGAGGTCATTGCCCATGGGAAAAAACTCCGAGCGTATATAAACATCATCTTTGCCTGCTCTATATCGAATCGAATCTATACCGTTTTTTTCTTCTCTTTCCTGTAGCATGACTGCATAGAACTTAATTCTTTTACAACCGTATTTCGTGTAGAATTCAACCTCCTCATCAACCTGTTTGAATATTGAACCAATTTTTAGTAAGCTTTATTTTTCTTATCCCTATCTTAGTAGCCCCTACTCTTTGTTTGTCACAAACAGGGTTTAGTCCGACATATTTCAAAAACATCATAAGTAATTTCCCTTTTGCAATTTCTAATGTCAGACATTGCGATAACACCTATAGTGACAAAATTATCAAATATGTCATAAATGACTGAACAAATAATCATTAAACCGTCTACACGCTACGTCAAATGAAAATAACTGCGCGTTGTTCCGTCTAAAAATCAACACAAATGTGAATTCGCACAAGCCGCTCTTAGTTTGCACAAACTACAGTCTTTTGCGTCTACACGTTACGTTTTACCTGTGCAAACCTGGTTTGCGCAGGTAAAACCACGAACATGACGGAGCATGTAAACGGCCCTTTAGATACACATCATTCTTATTAAGTTCACTAAAATAGCAATAATGGATGTCGCCACAATCATCGCATCGAAACTTCTACAAACCTAGCGGTCGTTCGTATAAACACACGTATATACTGCATGGCATTGCAAAATTCCATCGGAAATGCATTAATCACAACATTCGGTCACTGATATCGGTTCGTATTAACTACGGTTCGTACAGCCAGACAACTGGCCACTGCGAATTTGTATCACCTCTAATACTATTCGGAATACCGCCGGCTATGATCATAAAATTATGCTCGGTGAGCCGGGTCGCATATATTTTAGTAGGACGTGCCGGCGGCTGGCGTCGCTAGTGTTTAACTGTCAGCGGGAAACCCGAACTGAAATCCCAGCCTCGAGCAACTCGGTTCTGTTACATCCAGTCTGTAATATGAGGTTGGTTCACCTGGTGAACGCCGCTGACGTTGCTGTCGTCACGATACAAAGACGTCTAATGGTGATTATTTGATCCGGTCGTGTTTAATGTCGGTATCGCTTAACGCAAAGCTTCATTTGAATTTACTCGATGATCCGTGTTCGATGTTTATATGTATGAATATTGATTGTAATTTGATTTTACAGGGTGTGTTATTTGATGTCTTGCCGGTCAAAATTGGTGGATGCTCATACATTTTTGGTCGTTTGTGTAATGCGGCATTATTATTTAATAAAGTTATCGTTACGTAACCACATTTTTGATCAAAGCTGCTCTAAAAATTTAAATACAGATACGCTCCTAAAAACATGGCTGTAAAGCGAAATGTCGTAAAACAAATCATATTTTCCATATAAACCAATACAAACTGCGTAAATTGGTTCCAACATAAAAGTGAAATAAGTAAAAAGTCTTATATGGATTTATGTGTATATTCACTTCTATTTCAATTGCTTTTTAATTTTTGACTTAAATGTATTTAAGTACTTTTTATTGTTGTGATGTGAATTGATTGCGGTCTTTCTTCGTTTTGCCGATGTTTGATCTGTATTTTACTATTTTTTCACAGTATCTTTAATGTTAAATTTGTTTGAAAATACATTTTTCGGTTTTCTTGTAAGGCCGTATAACAAAATAACAGAACCCTTAAACGGGCGTTATTGTGAAAAGCCGTATAAGGAGCGTCTATGTAGTGAGGTAAGAACAGTGATGTGTAATACTTTTTTCCTGCAAGAAGTATTTTTAGATAGTAAATGTCATTCTGAGCACCTTTCACTTTTCATATGGACCTAATTGTTTTCTCAACGCCAAGTTACAGACACTTGAAACATTAACTAAATAAAGAAAAGTAAACAATAAACTACATATTAAACAATGCTAAGAAAGAGCACAATCAATACCTACAACAAAATTAAATGTAAATAAATTTAGGTAAAAAATTGAAGATAAGCTAAATAAGCTAAATAAACAAATGAACGAAAACAAAAACATATGAAACTTTTTAGGCATTTGGTTCTCTAGACATAATTGTCATTCTGAGTATAAAGTTTCTTTCATGACGACTTATTGGGTTTATCAATTCCTAAAGAAGTTAAGTCATGTAATGTACAGTTTTGCAATTACTTTACAATTATTTCAAACGGTTGTAATTTTTTAAAGAATAAACAAAACAAATAGGCCCATATGAAACTTTTTACTCATTGTGACATTTAATATCTGGAAAAAGTATATGCGGGAAAAAATAGGACTGTGTACTCTTGATTACAAATAATGTAAAATATTTGAGTTATATAAGAATATTCAGTACATTTTGTTGGATTCATAGCAAAATAAGAAATTGATTAACATCGACAAAAGCCGCTATGTCAACTATACTTAACACATAATCATAAGCTTCTGCTAAATCTTCTTCGATAACAGAATCAGAAAATATGGAAGATTCACACGATTGGATGGACGATGATGACAAGGAAATGTCTGCTCTTGATATATCGCCAGATGAGACTGATATTTTTATTCTTTGTTTTAAAAATGATTCTTTTGCGTAAGAATAACCTTTATTTTGTGATAAGAGTATACCTTTTGATTTTGTGATAAAGGAAAAACCTTTATTTAGTAATTAAATATTTCCTTACTGCTATTGTTAATAACAATATTATGTTTACTAGTACCCCTATAAATACCCACAGGTAAATAACCGGGTATTTACCCTTGATAATAAATACCCGGTTATTTAACATCACTGGGTAAGAAGGCATATTTTATTTTTCTAAAATGTAGTGATAACGGGACATTTTAAACATTTGCTGAACTTTTCAGAAGTGCAATTTAAGTTTTATATTAAGGACCAAAGGTGAACAGACTGAAAGTGTTTATAAATTACACAAACAAAAATGTTTATTAAATTAAAATTATAATAAATACTCGATAGACTGGGTTGGGTTGGGTTGGCTGTTTTTCGTGTAAGGTTGTATTTATACTTAAGAGTGACTAGTTTCGCTTACGTATTATCAGACACTCCTGCAAATTACACACAAAATTAAAATTATTAATTATTAATAATTATAAATAAAAATTATAATGAAAATGTTATAATGAGTTTATAATAACTCATTATAACATTTTCATGTAACATATTCGAATTTATTTTATGCTCAATATCTATTATTTTAATGCACAAGTTATCCATTCTAGAGCACAACATGATTAAAATATTGCTCATTATAACATTTTGTATGAAACATATTCATATTTACTTAATGCACAATATTTATTATTTTAAACCTGAAATTATTAAATCTAATGCACACAGTATTTATTCAAATATTAAAGTATTTATTTAAATAATGCGCGCTTACATTGCACCCTATATTAAGTACAGTAGATAGTTAATCTCCAAATATTCAACGACCATGAAAATAGAAATCGGCGCTCTTCCGCACCGTCAATTCTTTTCATATAATTTTGCCATTTACAATTTATTTGACCAAATTGTACAAATTAGTTTAAACCTCGAAAAGCTGCATTATAAAGTATGTAAACTAGCTCATTTGCACTATAATGTTCCCGAATATAGGATAATTGATTAATTGACAGCTAGAAACGCGAACTGAATTGCAAGCTCATGTTACTCGGGCTGAAGATGATGATGCTTCCATGTCAATACTGGCGCAGATACTAGAAGATGCACAACTCGACAGTATCACTTAACACGAAGCTATATTTGTATAATTTGCTCCAGGGCGTTGTTGAAGTTTATTGGCGGTTAATCTATGTTTCAAGACGAATTGATTGCAGGAATTGATGATACTTGATAACAGGAATGGTAGCTTAGAAATTGTCGATTAAGAAAACATTTCTGCAGTTCTACACTGCTTTAATTCAATCATCTTACCATGTTATATTTCGTTTGTTTTAGCTTGCGTAGATTCTATATTTTGCATCAGATGTCAAAATAATGGAGGCCCTCGATTGTTTTATTACATTGTAATTTTAATAACAAATTGTATAAAAGAAGCGGAAAACCTGAAATATTACAACGTTAGAATTACAAGGAACAGACAAGTTTTGAATACATGAACAATACATAAGCAAAAATTGCGTACTGATCGTTGCAACGATTACCAGGAATTCTACTAACTATTTTCGAGAAATTAGCAGCATAACTGAGCAATAAATCAAACAATTTTTTCAAGGATACCCAGTTTCTTTACAAGAGAATAATTAACATAAATCTCCCAAAACAATAAAACAGTAAAACAATACAATGTCGAATAAGTTCAATATTTGTGTTAGAATAGATAGCTAAAAATACATAAAAATGTATCACAATTTCTGACTTTTTTAATAAATTGTGCCCTATTAGTCACGACTACCTTATTTAGAACAAACAAATAAGTGTGGCGACGCACCCCGTCGCCACACTGTTTTGAGGTTAGGGACGGGCCAGCCTTACCAAATTAAATTTACGTCGCGTTAATTAACAGCGTAAATTGGCGGAGTTTCAGATTTCCAGACGTCGACCATATTAGCGGGGGTGTCATTTTCCTAATTGAATTTTCAGAAAGTGTAACCCACCATACAAATTTTCGTGTAATTTCAGACATCCATACTTACCGCAAAATGCGTACCTCGGCCACGTTTGTCCCTCACTAAATCTTTTACGCCATATACTTTACAGCGCTTCAAAGCTTTATTTCAGTTTTATGTCTTAACTAAATTTAGTACGTACAGTTTTATGGTGCATTTTTAAGTATTGAGATCTAAATCCTGCATTAAAAATACGTAAGGTATGTCAGAGCGTATCGAAGTAATCTAAGTGCCATTATTTTAGTTATAAGTTTTAAACTTTTGTAGTTATCAATAAACCGATATTGCTGTGTTAAGTCTGCATTAACTATGGTTTAAAATTTAGTTTAATTTCGACTCTTTTATAACATACGCTTTTAGAGTGCAGTTAGTTTATCTGTTGCAGTTAGAGTGCAGTTAGTTTATCTGTTAAGAGAATTTAAGTTTTTAGATCGTTTTTCCACATAAGCTTTTCCATCGCGTATTTTAAGTCGATAGCAATAAAAACCAACAACAAGACAAACGCTTTCTTTTTAACGGCTAGGAATATGATGCTTTGTCCCGAAACCTTTAGTAATTTCTGCTTCCGGGTTATGACGTATGTCAAGATTCGTAAATGCTGACGTTTCCCGATGTTGCTCTCTTTTTCAGAGCTAACTAAATACTGAAGACCTACAAAAGATATCTCTCTTATGTACCTAAACTCACGCACATCTGGAGTTGCCGCTCCCATGTGTTTTTCCATCTGAGTTTATAACGAACGCAAAGTAGAAAAAATTATATTTGTACATCCAAATGTCAACGTTAGTATGCTAAACATAATTAATTTAATAACTAAACATTGAGATTTGTCATGAATTTTTTATTACATTTAGTATACCATTTTCATTTCTGAAACATTTTGGACACACGGCATAACCCGGAAGCAGCTTATTTTCTTAATGATTCTGGCCGTTTGTCGTTTTCTAGAATGCTAAACATAACTCTCTCCATTTTCCTTTGCACTATTTAGTTGGCTTGTATGGTGTATTTGTTGGAGGCCATGTTGTACACGCAAATAGGACATATGATGCAATACTGTTTCCCGTTTTTTTGTTGAATTTTGTTGAATTTCTTGAATTTCCTTCTTATCATTTTTGTTTACCAAAATCTGCTTCACTAGGCAGGTGTGACTACAGGATTCTAAGGGTGACCATTTTCTAAGGGTGACCGGACCATTTTTAATGTCAATTTTAGGAGCGAAATGAAGACTTTGTGTTAGATAAGACCTATATCACATGACTATAGATCGATAACATGCTTGGAACAAAGAGAATTCGTTATTACGTATGTCATTGAATGCATTTAGCATAGTATGTAGTACTGATTGCTGTTTGCGAACGTCAAATTCTTTAGATAATTGTTATCTATTGAAATTCTTAGAAATGACACTGTACAACAAACAACACTTTGAAATCCTAAAGTGAAATATTGCCAGTAAATTACAGTAGATCAGGGCTTCTCAAACTGCTTGCGCTGTCCTTCTCCCGCTCTCGGCTGACTTTTCTCTGCGTTTCGCTCCAGGTGGTACGCGAACCACAGTTTGTGAACCCCTGTAGTAGATCATTCCCTTTTAGCGCGACGCTTTGTTAACATGCATAGGCTAGCTGGCTTAAAAGTATCCCTGAAAATAGAATATATCAAAGGCAGACTAGTCAAGATATTTCATTGAACCACTAAGTAAATGATTACATAGAAAATAAGACCAATAGCGGTCATTGTAGATGCTGAAAATATAATAAATTACGACACGATAAATTCCTTTTATTCACTCATATACGTGTCTCCCAAAAACTTGGACAATCAGTTCTTGGTGAACTGCCAGAAAAATATTATAAAGAACCGAAACTCTCGGTGATGTTTGAAATATCGCACAGCGTATATTATCTTCTCCTTTTTTCGTCGAACCAACCTATAGAATGGACATTGACCACTTTGTTAAAATTCTTCGCAAAAGCGTTCCTTTGCGACATGAAAACTTTTAAGGGATGTATTATATAAAACCGCCGCTAGACATCGGACAGATATCTTCTAAACAACTTCGCTGGGTTTAAAGTTTTCTCAACTTTCCATTGTCAGTCAGGAACAATTAATATCTGTGTGTTGCCTCTCTATATCTCGCTCCCTCACTCGTTGCTCGAAGAGTCGTCGCTTCCAATCCCGCCTGATACACTATTAATCTCGGCAAAATCGCGAGTCATAGTTCAGCTGGCTTTGTTTTTGGCCCTTTTGTCTACCAGCTAAATGAGATTTTGAGGATGTTCCTCATCGATCACTGCTGGGTTAAGGGGTGTCTGAGAGATCTCAGACTCAAATCAAAACTTGAAATTGTGTATTCGGAGTTCGGCCTTGTAAATCGGTATCTTGTCTAACTGTATAGAAGTCGTAAATTTACGTCCTCTAAAGGGAAAGTGTAGTTGAAGTGGAAATATCACAACTGCGCAGGAAGGTCCAAAATGTTTCAGAAATGAAAATGGTATACTAAATGTAATAAAAAATTCATGACAAATCTCAATGTTTAGTTATTAAATTAATTATGTTTAGCATACTAACGTTGACATTTGGATGTAAAAATATAATTTTTTCTACTTTGCGTTCGTTATAAACTCATAACGAACCCGCTTTCGGTGTCGTTATGAAAACACTAGATCACAAATTTTGGTAACTTTTAGTTTCCAAGGTTGCTGATATTGACGTCGTGTCAAATAAGGCTGACATCCCAATCGCTATTGGCTCGCCTTTATCGTATTTGTGAATTTTACCGCAACTACCACCCGAAAATAAAACTCCTCTAGATTGTAAGATGACAACCGCAATTTTCGAAATTTATGTAAAATTAATGTCGCAAAGTAGAAAAAATAGTATATAACACTCGTCTTATAAGACGTTTTGGCGCACTCGTTCCATTTGGTCCCTCGTCGGTACGCTCGTCGTGCCCAAAACAACTCGTGCGCCAATTTTTGTCTTATAATACATGTATTATAATATACTATAAAATATACCTACCAAAAATAACTTAAATTTAATCATTAATACCCAGTTCTACCTGTGCTAAAACGCCTTTTCTATTAACGGCGTTATATATGGTTCAAAATTGATGAAATTCTCAGTGTCAATTCTTAGATAAATAAGGAGTTTGGCTAGGCGAAAAATAATTTTTTTGGTAAGATAAAAATGAATTTTACCTCTACATCTTTCTCGTTTTTCAAATATAATACCCCTAGCCAAAGTCACAATACAATAATAGATTTTTTATCTAGGTACAATTTCAGCCCAAACATTATAACTTTTCCGCTAAGCGAAAAATGCGATAATTGTCAGATACGTAAACAATGGCCATATTTCGGCTGTTACGTATGGCCAGCTCATCGCAGACACTATAAGCTTTAATCGATACGTAAACCACGGCATAGACACAGACCCCGACAGAAAAACATCGAATCTAAACATTTTGTTTCGTAGTTGCGATGTTTTTAGATCGGAGCCTTAACGACAATTGAGATCTACAACACGTCAGACTTTCCATTTTACCTGTCGGCTGCAAAATGTTTTTTTTCCTGTAAAATTTTTTAAATACTTTAAAATGTACTTTGGGCAATTATAATATACGTTGTTAAATTTCAATACTATTATATTTAATTGCAACTGTCAATAATTCAGGTAAATTAAATATAAATTGATAGTATGAAAATACACATTGCAAAATAAACAAAAAACGCATAATACAATTAAAATACGCATAAGAACAATCATTAAAAAAATACTAGGTCATCAATTTTACCACTTGAGACATTCTAGCTTTTGAAAGTCTCTTGAACTTTAATATAGACCATACAAATTTATTGTTTTGATTTCCAATAATCCAAGTATTTTGATCATACCATGTATGATAAAGTAAAAAAAAAGTTAAATATTCACATTACCTCTTTTCAAATGGTAAACTTCGCTTTGTTCATCCGACTAGCTGGCTAACTAGCGACCGAAGTGAAATAGTGAATATTCAGCGATATATAAGAAATGATCCCAATTTTAGAGATCGAATCCAACATTATATGCACAGACAATTGATAGTCCGATGTTTCCCTAACAAGCCTTCAACGACTCAATTCGTAATCAATTAAAACATTGTCGTATGCTTGTTATTTCACGATTTCAGAAAGTAAGGGCCAGTCACAACGCCAGTCACAACGGAAGAAAACATTTTTAATGTCACGCTTTATATGCTGTACCTGATATCTCTTTTTTTGCTGGGAAAAAAATAATATTTAATGTTGTTTCCTTCAATTTCCTGCGAGTCACCGGAATATTTTAGCAAGAACCACATACTTTTTGCCACAGTTTTCAGGAAACTTTTTAATAAGTATCTCATGATGTGGAGGCAATGAAGCTTTATTTGTTTGGCCTTAAAGGTATTGAATGACTTCTGCATTTTGGTGTTTGCTAGAGTCTCTGCTCTTCCATGTCTGGTTTGTTTACTGGTCGCCTTTATGTATCATGTGCCAATCGCACAAAAAAACATATATCTGATGTATGCGATTTGCAACCCACAAATAATTGCAGAGACCTTCAAGTTACAGCATATTTGCCATTGATGTTTGTCGTAAGCAACATTTTTAGTATTGTTTTCCATGAACCGAACATTTTTTTCGTTCCAATACTGTAGGGGATCGGTACAAATGGATTCGTGTGTGTTTGATGGAGCAACGCTGCTTTCAAACTTATTAGGAGTTTTATGCAATATTTCAAGTTTGTTGGCATAATAGACAAAAAATACCATAATAATAAAAAGCAACATTTTAGAAACAACAACAAACACATAACAAAAGCTTATATGACATCAAGAAAGATTGTTTAGCAAACAAGCTTTTTCCCAATGTTGTCTAATGTCCGTTATTCTGTGGGTTTGATATGTCGCAGCGTCCTATTATCAAAATCTTAATTAATGAATGCAATTAGCTGTAATATAAAAAGTTTCATCTGAAATCTAGATGTTTCTTTGGGTAGGTACATTGAAATGAAAAAAAAATCATTTTTTTTCTTTTTTGGTTTCATGAAGTTTAGACCTTTACCTAACCCCTCCCCAAATATCAAGTCAATATTTAGAAAAATCACAACGCTGCAAAGATTTTTGCATCACAGCTTCAAGCAGTTGATGGCGCGGTTACCAAGGATACCCAGAAAGGGTTATCGATACCCAGAAAGCTTGTTGATACAACCGTGCATACCGAAGGTCAGATCTGGCTCGGTTATGACCCCCCTCAACCCCACCAAACCGATGGGAGGGGAAAACGATAGATTACGTCTGAGAAAGACGACGTTTTGGGATGTAAAACAATGCTACTACTTTAAACGCCTTTTTCTCTAAAGTATGTTTTTCAAATCGGTGGACATGATTACCAGAAAACTTATTAGCCGAATGTCTAGAAATTTACACACTATTACTTCCACTACTTTCCATTACTTTATCTTGAAATTAAGGGGGCCAGATTTTTATTTAATTTTTTCTTCTACTTTTTACCATCGCATGAATGTGCAAAAACAGGGTAATATTTAGCAGGTTTCATTTTTTGTTTTAGACCATCGTTTAGCCGTAGGAATGTCCACCGTAAAAAAAAAGTAATTTATTTAACAGTTGCATATACCGTTGATAATCTAGCAAAATAAAATTTGCAGCTTGCTATATCACATTTATTAGCCGAGTAACTGACAATAATTAATAATCCCAATCCATATTTCTTCTTTAGTGTGATTTAACTTCATTCCGCTTGATTGAAAATACCCGTTAATTTTCGCTGCGCTGGCTGGAAGGAAAGCTATTTCAATAACCTCGCATTGACTGTCAAGATAGCCGTGGCTGCATCGCCAACTGCGCCCTAATCGAATAAACTTTCATGGACGCCAATCTCGGCCACCCACCTCTTAGTGGGAGTTGTTGACAACTCAATGAATTTCTAATAGCTTTTATCGACCGAAGTGTAAAAACTTTCGCCGTAAATCTTGATAGGAAACAATTTCGCTCTAATATCACCATCACCGGTATTCTTAATGGGGTTGAAAGACAAATCCTACCAATGAATGGAGTCCAATAAATTCATTTTATGTGGTTGTTATGATATGGAAGACGTGTGTATATGTAAGATGATCTGTTATCCTAAAAAAAAATATATCCAAATCGATTATGACCCAGTAAAGACATACCACAATATTACTGCATCAAGTATTTTCATTTGAAAAACAGAATATGAAAGATTGTTCACAAAACTAAACTACTGACTATCCCATTCCATACATCAGCAATTACGCGTCAAATTGCTCACACTCTCTAACATTTCTCTGTATAAGGACCTATTCCAAGGATTTTTTCGAGATGTTATTTATATATTTCAAACGTTTCAACAGGATTATTGTTAAAACTAGTCTTGAGATTGCCTGCTTTCAATCGAGACTATAACCTGCAAATAACTACAACTACTACACATAATTGACGTGATGACTGGAATGTTTTCAGCTAAGAAATGTCTATCAAAAACACCTACTCATACATTTTTTGACCAAAATAATCGTTCAATTTTGTTTCCTTATTTCTGGGTTTATAAAGGTGCACGCCGACATCAATTTTCTTGAATTTCAATTAATTAAAAGAAAAAATCAATCGGTAAACTTTTAAAATTATTTAAAATTTATAAACACACGACAACAACATATTGTGAACGACAACAACACATTGTGAACTGAGTCTAGTTTTTAGAAAATCAAAATGTAAAAAATACGCTTCTCTTGTTATTATATTGTGGGATGCATACTGTAGTGAAACTACAGGCTGTTTCAGAAAATCGTCAACAACCACCGCAGTTGGCCTACAACTGGTAACAATACAACGCCGCGCCGCCGGCATTGTACAGCAACATTGACCTTCCTAATTCTCTTCTTATCACCATAGTAAGCGGTTTATCTACGATAAAAATCTTTTTTATTATGGAATCTTAATGTAGGTGTGTTTGTATAGTACCAGATATGGACGGTTGGAAATTGTATGCGACTGATGATTCGTATGCAAAAGAAAGACCTTGATCGAGCGCGGCGTTAAGTTTCTTTTTTCCGACGGGAATCCTTTGCAATGACGTAAATTGATGTAAATTTGCATCCCATTTCTGGATTAGGACATACGTACCAATCTTTCGAATTTTTCAATTGACAAATGTCCGTACGTATGTTTGTAATAGTGTTTGTCTCATGCATCGGTGGGAGATTGCTCAACAACCTTTCTTTATGTGACACAAGCTTTCGATAAGGTTCGGCACGAAGGATTGGTACACAAACTGAAGAGTAGCTAGCAGCTCGACGTATACAATACGTCGAGCTACTAGCATCCAAAATATCTGATAGACTATTCAGATTTAAACAGATCGATGAATACTCGGAACTAAAAGAAGTCAAAGCTGGGGTACCCCAGGGTAGTGTATTGGGACCAATTCTCTATCTACTATATACAAATGACCTACCACAGCTGGAAAATGTCACAGTCGCCACATTCGCAGATGACACGGCTCTAATGGCAGTCGGATTAACTATTGTAGAATCTACTAGGAATCTTCAACAATAAAATATATAAATGGACCAAAAAATGGAAGACCAAGCTCAACGAACAGAAATCTGTCCACATTAACTTTACAAACAAAAGAATCGAGGACATACCTCATGTCAAGATTAACGACGCCATAGTTCTATATGCAAACACTGCAAAGTATTTGGGTATGACTCTGGATACAAAACTAAGGTGGAAAGAACATGTTAAGAAGAAAAGAGTAGAGCTTGGCCTCAAATACAGAGAACTGTACTGAATTTTTGGAAGAAACTCTCAGTTGGCAGTACAGAACTAACTACAAGTTTACAATCAAGTACTAAAACCGATTTGGTTATACGGCATCCAGCTTTGGGGTTGCGCGAAAAACTTCAATATACAAGGAATCCAGACCTTCCAAAATAAAGTACTAAGGAATATGGTTAACGCTCCTTGGTACATACGGAAAAGTGACCTGCACCGTGATCTTGGTGTCCCACAAGTCATCCAAGAGATAAAAAGATTCGTCACTAAGCATGAATCTCGCCTAAGCCATCACGTCAACGTAGTGGCCCTGCAGCTACTGAACAACCAGAATCTAGTGAGAAGACTAAAAAGAACTAAACCCTTCGAGCTAGTGAATCAGTGAAATGTGTAAAAAGCCGAGCACAGCGAGTGAAGTGTTAGTGCTTTTCGTTTAGGACAAAGTAAATATAGGCCATCAGTGGATAGGCTATTAGAGACAAGTAGGTACCTAGTTTTAAAAATTCAGATTTAAATTGATGGTTAATCTTTGAGATTATTTTCAATATGTTAAGCATCTTATGCTTATTAATAAAAAAAACTCTGGATTAGGACATACGTACCAATCTTTCGAATTTTTCAATTGACAAATCTTCGTACGTAAGTTTGTAATCGTGTTTGTCTCATGCATCAGTGGGCTGTTTACCATGGCCGACTGTGAGAAGATTGCTTTAATACAATTTGGTTAGTACCTAGAACTATGAAAGAGACTATACGTTTGCCATCGTTTCAACACCTGTAGTCTCTCTAAGGAATATTAACTTTTTCTTAAACTTCATTTCGACGAATTTCATACTTTTAATCTTCAATTACAACGCTCATCATTCAACAATTTTTCATATATCACTTCAATTAAATAATTTCATATAATGTTTCAACATCTTTCAGTATTTCTTTAATGTCATTAACGCTGGTGTGAAGACTGGTGTAAACATCCGAAATTAATAACCAAAGAATAAATATAATCAAATAGTTTGCAGAAGAAAACTTGTTTTATTTCTTAAACATTCATCAGACTATACCTTATTCGACCAAAATTGCTTATCCGTCCTTAGTGGATATGCTCCTACAAGGTTAGCAGTTATTTCTGAAAGACTCTGTATAATACGGATCATTTAATTAATTAATTGACTTTGACAGCCGGTTGAAGCTAAATATTTGTTTATTATAATAATTGTGGTTTTAGTTCGCTGTAACCTATTGAGAACATAAGGAAAAAGAACGCGTAATATTTGGAAAGAAAATACCTGACATAGGTATAAAACCCCTTACCCTACAAATTAAAACCGAAAAAGTAGAGAAAAAAAGATACCAACACAAATCAGCAATTTTAAATTCTTTTTGAACAATTCAGGATTCAAGGAGCGACAACAACTAGACAACAATCTGTAAGTTAGATACGTAATTCCGGATCATATCAGTTTATTAGTTTTTAGTTCACTTTCTGCTACTTTTGCCAACAAATTGCATAGCGAACCAACTCTACAGTAGCCAAAATTACCCAATTAATTTCAAATCGTATTTCTTGCAGCTTCACCAGCTTCCAATCTCTTTTTCACCAGCGCCATACGACGAAAGGTGAAAAGGTCCATTAGCAATTGAAATGCAATACCCCAAGTCTGGAGTCTGCTGAGGACGGCTTCCTTCCGCAGGTTAAATTTAATTACACTGCAGGTTAATCAGTTTTTACAAATAGTGATCAATATGCGGTTGGTATCAGACCACGGGGATTCACTGAGGCTAAGGCTACGCCACGAACTGGGTTAATTGAAAAGCGATGAGACCCATTTTGAATAGGGGAGGGTTTCAGCTTTGCCGATGGCTTCCACTCCTGAAAAACGCGCTTTTATCGGCACAAAGTCACCTAAATAATCCAGGTTCGGAAGGCGACATTTTCTTCAAAGTTAAGATAGGAAAAGTTTAGTTAAAATGAACTGATATTACGTACAACTGAAAGTTGGATAAAGTTGAATGAAAAGAGGAATGGGTATTTTTTATCATAAGTTATGGTCTAGATTTTAAGGCATGTCTTCAATTTATTCTGTACATGCAGTTTTCAAATGAGCTTATTTAAATAGAAAAATTAGTACTTACATTGAATAAATGTAGCCTAAAGTGCGTTCTTAGTGCATTGTGTTCGTTGGTATTAGTTGTTGACGGTTTTCAGCCGAATAACGTAATAACGGTTCCTCGTACGTAGATGATGAACTTTTATTGTCGAAAATGAAACCAATGCCTATATCAATAATATCATAAATATCATAAAATGTCAATATCATACACGATTTTGGGCATATTTCGAAAATGTTTTTTTTTTTTGCAAAATCGTCCTTTCTTTGGTCTCACGATAGCGACAGGAACGGAATAACTACATTGTTAATCATTAGAGTCATTAATGCTATTAATAAAAAAGTAAACGTAATGGCGATTTTTTTCTGGATTTACTGCTGTTCAATTTACATGGCTTAACAAAGGGTTATATAAGATTGAATTGAATATCGTAAGATGTTTATACCGCTGAGAAGCGTGGATTTTATCAATGGTAAGTACATAGATAGCGCTCTTTGCGCTGAAGACGAATCCGACCTTAAAAGGGATTCCAAACAGTGAGATATAAATGTCAAACATTAAAATTCTTTTGAATTTATAGGCTATTTAACCTGAGGTTAGGGTAGGGCTTCTCAAAGTGTGGATCGCGTAAAAGTTTTTGGGGGTCGCGGTAAAATCTGAAACAAATCATAGAGGTATCCAGAGAAACGCTGGCAAAGGTGTGCATCATGCTGGCTCCTGGCATAACATACGAGTCGGAATCGCTGGAGCGCGCTTACGAACGTTGTGACATATTTGAACAGTTCGTGCAAGTACGAATGCGGAGGGAGCTATCTTAAAAGTTCCTCTTGCGTGTACAAAGTTGTTCTAACGTGCAATGATTATCTATCAGAGCAGTTATTGGCTTCCATTATATGTTTGTGATGGATGGGTGGTTAAATTTGTCAACTGCTAAACCTAGAAATAATATTGTGAAAGCTGTAGATTCGGCAGTACCTGGATCATCCAGTATTAACAAATGTGAGCATATTATACATTTACCAAAAAAAAGAGAAAATACATTGCAACGCGTTTCAATACGGTTTTCCGAAAATAATAAAGATAAACGTGTATGCGTGGTTTGTAACTAATGCTTCGCTATAGTAAAAGTATGAAACCAGCTAAATTAAAAAGACATCTTCACACAAAATATGCCTTATTTGCTAAAAAGCCTGTACAGTCTTTTAATGGCTGTTGCAGTCCTCACAAATGTCTTGAAACCCATGTTCGTGTTGATAAAAAATACTTAAGAGCATCCTATGAATCCGCTTACCTAATCGCAACTGCTAAAACACCTTACACACTTGGTGAAGAATTAATTCAACTAGTTGCGATTCAAATTACTTATATTATCCACGGAAAAAATATGCAGACGAGTTAAGAAACATTTTCATGTCAAATGATAGGGTGAGTACACGAACTATAGAAATTTGCAAAGACCAACGAGAACAACTAATTATAGTAAGAAAAGACAGTCCAAAATTTGCAATTCAGTGGATGAACCGACTGAGACCAAAAAAATCTCACAGCTTTTGGCTTATGTTAGATATTGTTATGACAACAGAGTTCACGAAGATTTACTGTTTTGTCGTTCGTCAAATGGACGTACAACCAGTGGGGCAATTTTCCAAAATGTTAATGATTTTTTAGAGGAAGTTGGACTAGAATGGAATAACTGTGTTGGAGTTTGACAAACGGTGCAGCGGCAATGACAAGACTGAAGAGATACATATCTGGATTCCATGCTAAAGTTTTTTTGTTTTTTTACTCATTGCATGATTCATCAAAAGGCACATGCAGCTAAACGAATTGTAGTGATTTAAATGCCGTGTTAAAAGATGCAGTTAAGGTAATACATTTCATTATAAATCGTGTTTTATAACGAAAATTGGGTATGTAAATTATTTTATATTAACTCATTTTCGAAACTAATCGCTCTAAATATGTATCTCCAAGGGGAAGTCAAGAACATTTTTACACTCAAAGACAAAATTCGGGAGTTTATAAAAAAAAATGTTTTAAATGTTTTCATATACTGAGCATTTTCTTGTCGATACCGAGTTGAGCTTTGATTTGGTTACGCAGACTTTTGTTAATTGGGCATATGGTTGTCTAGAAGGAAATCTAGAAGAAATACTTGGTGCAGGAATGGGATCACAATAAATCAGATTGGATTCAAAATCCCTTTGTTATCAGAATTGAAAAGTAAATAATGTATAATTTTTATTATTAACAAAAGATAAAATAATAAGTAAGACTGTTAGTAGTAAATTGTACTTATAATTTTGAGTGGGGTCGTGGAAAATTGTGTGGGGTACAAGTGGGTCGCCGTTAAAGTTTGAGAAGCCCTGGGTTAGAGTAATGAGTTCAGTCACTATCCCTATCCCTACTATATACTAAAAGTCTAACACAGTCCGCGCAAGAAGTTTACGAAAATCGGCGCCGCAGGCGCCGATTTTCCGCCTAAAATTTGATTCTACTGCGCTTAGGCCTTCGATTTCGTCCATTTTCGGCCCAGTTATCGTTATTTTTTACTTCGATTCGGGTAAATTTATGGATTATGCTTTAGGAGTGTACAGGTCAGCGCGTCGCCATGGCAACCGATCGAGGTTGCTAGGCAACGGCCGCGCGCTTCGCGACGCGGTCACCAGACGGCGGCACATCATCATGTCGCTGTTGGCATTACGCTACGAAGCAATAGATGGCGCCCCGTAACCGCGTTGAACGTACGAGCATAATCACGTCGCGCGTGTAAGAGCATCCGGGCTTTTTGTCTCTCTCTGAACGCTTCGGCGATCTACGTAGGTCGACCAGCAGGCCTATTAGGCCTGCACATTCTCCTAGTAACTACACTAAATTGTATTTAGCGCAAATAAATATGTCGACAACGACTTTCCATCCACAAAATCCACGTCCCCCAGAGTTATCAATTCTTTATAATGTCCAATTGTCCCTTTTTAAAAAAAATCTTATGTGGAAATATAGAAGGTGTTTCAGAAATACTGCTACCCTTAAAAGAGCATATGCCCGAGGAAGCTATAAACATATTTTGTCAAATAACTTATTATCTAACTTAACTTGAGAACATGAGATTAATAAAAGAAAACGGAACCCGACCCTGATAAGCACCAGAAAATCATAAACAGCTTACCGCAGGGTACTGCAACTTGTGACAAAACAACGCCGCCGGCAAAATATTGGTCTCCCTCCACTCTGGCGTTGTCGCTCAGGCCTTACAATTTCTTGATACAATACAATTTCTTGAAAACAATTTAATAATAATAATAATAATAATAATAATCTTTATTGGTGCTATTATACATACAAAATGTTTACACATCAAAAGGAAAAGTTACACAGTTCAAGTAATAATTACAACATTAAAATTGTTTGTCAGATACTCATCAAAATTGTTGAAGCATTGATTTATGAGGTATTGTTTTATAGTTCTTTTTTTAAGTTGAGTTACTGAGTAGGACTTTACAGCTAACGGAAGAACATTATAAAATTTTAGTGCGAAGTAGTTAGACCCGCTTCGGGTTTCCTGAAGTCTGAAAAACGGCTAGCGATATTGTTGGTTTATACGAGTATTATGCTGATGAACCATACTCAATGCAGTGAAAGATACTGAATTTGTCTTTGCGTACATTATGCATAGTAAAATATAAACGCACGGTAGAGTTAGCACATCAATCTCGCGGAAGTGTTTCCTACAATCCTCCCTATAATCAGCCCCGCACATGGCCCTCAAGCATCGGCGCAGCAACGAATATATTTTTGTGCTGTGATTTGAGTTTCCCAGTTAAATATTGCATATGACATGACGGACTGTAAGAGAGCGAAATATGCAGTTCTTAGGTGCTTCAGTGACAGTAAGTATTCTTTGATGTTAAAGGATCATGACGTAATGTGAATAGTAACGATGTACATTTATCCGTATATATGCTCAATTTATTTGAAAGAAATCACTGCTTAATTTTAGTATCGCTTACGTTTAGCGAATCGAGTAGCATATTGTATTTTTTATCTCCCTCAATTACGGTTATGTCATCAGCAAATAGTATGACCTTTGAAGATGAACTAGCATTATGGATGTCATTTATGTATAGCAGGAACAATATTGGCCCTAAAACTGATCATTGGGGAACACCGTTTGTACAAAGCTGGTTTGTAGAAATATTTCCGTTGAATTTGACGTATTGATATAAGACTGTTAAGTAAGATTTAAGCAACTGCATACTGAGACACACAATCAAAACCCTTCGTAAGGTCATAGAATTTAGCTAGTGAATGATGTCCCAGCTCAAAGTTCTGTAGAATTTTGGTGACAAGTGCATCTATGGCCATGGTAGTGGATTTGCCAGTTCTAAAACCATTTGAGATTTGCTAAAAAGCCTGATATTTTCGAAATGGTTGTAAATTTGCTGTTTCAATATTTTTTCAAAAAGTTTAGATATTATTGGAGTTAAGGATATAGGCCTATAATTATTACAGTTGTCCGTCGAATTCTTTTTGTGATTATATTGAATTCTTTTTGTATTACAATTGAAATTTTTTTTAGTTGGTACTTAAAACTTTGAAATAGACTATACCTTATTTGACTAAAATTGTATCTCTGTCCTTGACGCATGCTCCTTCACGGTTAGTCGTTAGTTCTGAAACAGCCTGTATTTTGAAGCCATTTGAATAAATCTATATCTATTTTTAGCTAGGCCTGATGTAGACGGTTTTACTGCTGACTATACGTGATTCGCAACCCCCACTCTGCACTACCACCCAGCCAATTGTTTGTAAATATTCTTCTGTTTCACTTCACTTTGTTGACATTCCTTGCATCTTTTCTTTTCAAGCCCTGATTCACATGTACTGATATTATTTTGTGTTTGTGTTCTTCTTTCACTTCTTACATTCTTCATCTTATTTTGTCATCATTCCATGGCTAATGACTATCTCAGAGTCATTAACTTCTTTCTACTCGTCGCTTCATAAAGGTGACCAGTCTGACCATCATACCTCTATGTAGGAACACAACATAATAATGTAACATGATTTACCGTCAAGGTCTCCACAGCAATAAAAATCACACGAGGAAAATGTCTTTTATAAACCGTGTTTGTCATGATAAATTATGAATTTTCCAGCAACAGCACATGCTTACATCTCATCAAATAACGTCAGTGTGTTGGAATAGCGTCCACAATTGAATTATCTTGAGGCCGTGGCCGACGTCCCACTAGACGGCGTATGGGGAGCGCGTTGCATGTCAAAATTAATTTTAGTTTAATGCCAAGTGCAGGATATTTTCGCTACGTCCAGTTCGTCCACTTTTATCCTCGTGTGCTGCCTGTTTGACATATACACACATACTCCTCTCTCCAGAGTAAATAAATAAACTGACACGTCCGCTTTTGCCTAAATTAAAACTGCACACGGAAGAGGGCGTGACGTGCCAGTTATTTATCAACTAGGTGCCGAGTATCCACGGACAAGTTGTACATTTTGTTGCGTCATTGTTATGATGTTGGTCGAAGCATAGTGTAGCAGAAATGTTTGCTTTGAGAGCGGTTATGTTGACAATGTGTAATTAATAAATGTACTGCATAGCTGGTTTCGATTAAATGTTACTGTACAGTACAGACATCCTTTATAATCTAACATTTACATTTGCAGGTAGATTAGAGGAACCAAAGTTTAGAAATCTAGGAAATCCAGAACCCGATAATCTCAACCTTCAATGAAATTCACACCCCCTCATATTTTTGCATTAAGAAAATGTTTTAAAGAAGAGTGACAACGTTTGAAAAGTCGTAAGCAAGGATTGCACCGACACGGCGCTGCATGCTGCACTGCCGCAACAGCGATCTCCGTCACGGCAAATATTTTATTTTACATGGCGTTCAATGTGAACGCATCCACCGGGTCCGTTGCAGCAAAGCGTGCACTCTCAGCGCGACAGAGCGACGGATGCAGTAAAACAAACATCAGTTGGCTTGCGTTTGCCGGAATGCCTGCTTCGTTGAATTTGGAGGAGTAACAATTATTGACGGTTGAAACAAATGCTTGGAATGAAATTTCTAATGAAATTCAGTCAAAGGTTTAAGTTTTATATATGTTATTATTGATGAATGAATACAGCTAATTAGGTATAAGTTGAAATCAATGTTTAATGGCTTCGTATTGCCATGGAACTTCGCCTGCCGGTGAAGTAAACCAGTCAACAAAGGTGTTCTGAATGTCCATAGAATGCCTGGTAGGTCTTGTACGTCGTTTTATTTGATTGTTGTTCATTTTATTTACATTATTTTGCGTTGCATCAGAGGAAAGTTGTTGTGATGGATTTAATGAGTCATTATGATAATTTTTTTCCGTAAATAGGTAATTTTGCAGCGCGCAACATGCAGCAGTTATTACCGTGGCCAATACAATGTTAACTTCGATTCGTTTCAAGAGAATATGCCAGGTATGAGCAGTGATGCCAAAGGCATTTTCTACCACTCTTCTTGCTCGTGAAAGGCGATAGTTAAAAATCATTTCCCGATCAGAAAGCTTGTTCCTGGATATGGACGTAATATGTTGTCTCTTAACGGAAATGCTTCGTCGGCTACTAGCTCTATGGGTAAGGGTGTATCAGCTGACGGTAGAGGTTGCTTTTCTGGCAACTCTAAGTTAGGGTCGTTTGCCAACCACAATCTCCCAAAAGGAGAATTACCAAACACTCCACCATCGCTATTACCATATGCCCCAACATCAATCATGATGTACATATTTATAATTGGCGTCTACAACTGCCATTAGTACAAGAGAGAAGCCGCCTTTATAATTAAAAAACTTTGGGTTCGGTAAATTCCATTTTCGAAGAAAATCCAATTGAATTTCTTTCCATTTTTCAAAATCATGACTGTAAATGAAAACCAATGCAAACGACTTTGCCGCATGCAGTGCTGCCGCACGCAGTGCTGTATCGGGTGGAATACCCATTGAACGGTTGATAACGTAGCGTGAATTGACAACGCAGCAGTACGGCAGTGCAGCATGCAGCGCCGTAGTCGGTGCCACCTTGTCTTTGATATAGCAGTCCGCGTCGAAGGTTCGCGCCGACCGTCAGCGTTGCACTGTAACCGGCATAAAGTGTTATATAGCTCATTCAACAAATCCAATAAACATGTAGTCACAAATTGGGCGTTTTCGATATATGTTCTTTCGAAGAAAAATATATATACTTTTTATAGGACCTTTGCATATATAGTTACTAAAATTTTATTTACTTTTTCGTCTTTTTCAAAAACATTTTTTAGCAACTAGCAGAAGTTTTAAAGAAACAAGAGATGGATATACTGGACACACTTCTTTATCTATTTCAGAATAGGTAATCTGCTGCAACCAAAAGCATTAAGCTTATGTTGTTTGTTTACGTTATCCCGGTTTACTTCTGCAATATTTTGTTGTAAACATGACACTGCCAATGAATTAACATAAATTAAACCAATTTTACAAAGCGTAGGGCGTCACTGTGCAGTTAAACGTATACGCATGCCAAAACAAACAAAATGTTTCACGTTGGCACTGTTGTAAGACCTTACAAATGCCTGAACTGCGCATGCGTCTATGCTAAGAAAAAGTTAATAAATATAATATCATGGCATTTCCCACTATACCATTATTTGGTACTTTTTTCTAGTTACTAAAAAGAAGTACTTACTTAAGAAGACGAGCGTACTGCAGTGTAAAATAGCTTGACGACATTTATTAACCTTCTGATGGACAAATCTCAGAAATTGTCAAGTTTTTTCTTATTATAAAATATGATGTTCTATCATGCTGTCATTGACTTCGTTAGCGGACGGGTTTAACCTGAACATAAAGATGTTCTTACTCTTACCTGCTTTTTACTCTTATGTGCTTTTGACGCTTCTCCAGACGTGTTACTTTGAAAACGCCAACTTGTTCTTAAACGATGTACAAAAATTTTCTTTATAGAAAATTAAAAGATCTAGAAATTTGGAGATACGGCTCATTGTCGTTCGGTCAATACAAAGCGATATATTCAGGCCAATTCTGTAACGCAGTTGTTACGTAGCAAGTTACTACGTAGCAACTACGTTAGCAACTTTCGTTAAATACCTTGTTAACGACTTTAATAAGATTTCGCATTCTATATAGGAAAAATTATCCACTTGTTAATGGTCATGCGCATTCAGTAACAAACATTCAATCAGCTGAGCAGTACCCTTCGAGGTGCTGTCTAGTGTCTACACAGAAGTTAAAAATATGCAAATTAATAATGAAAGGGAGTATCTGCGAGAGTAGAACTACTCTAAATCCATATTAGTATAATTATACATACAATCCATAAAAATCCATATTTATGCCGTCATGGTTAATTTTATTCACAAAAATAAAGTTCTTTTGCTTTTTTGCTTTTGCTTTTGCAGTTCTCCATTTACGAAAGCCCGTAACGTCGAAGAATTGTGGAAACAATTTACGCAAACATGAATGTGTGCAAAAGTCCACAGAAGATAGCTGCTCAGTAAAATCGCGTAAAATGAATTATTCTTGTTGTTATTCTTTTTCTTCTGAGAGTTCGCGTCTGAGCGCATTTCTGAATTGTGAGGTTAGGTTATTCGAATGTGTATAACCACAAGTTATACATTCAATTGAAGGGGATCATTAATACGACGGCTAAATTGGTTAAATTCTAGTAGGTGTGGTTAAAAGTTTTAAAGGTTTTCTCGTTTATTGGATACTAATTTCTTCAACAATGATCATTTAATGTAACTGTGGTAATCTTTCCCCTGTACATTTAATAAATTTAACAAACTTGTTTTAATTGTCGACGAATACAAAATTGTATTTGACTTTTAACATAATTTTTTTACTTGTATAGATATACATCCTAGGAGAGCCAAAGGAAGTTCGTTCTGGCAATCGTTACGTACGCTCTAAAATAAAAATATAAATTAAATCAAAATACATCATACTTATTTAAGAGTAAAAACAAAATCAATCATCCTTTCATGTAAATCTTTTATTTCATTTACCATTTGTTTATTTACGATACATATAGATACCATAAACCAAACAATTCGTTTTTATTTTAAGGTTAAGACTTGAAGAGTGTTTAGCAGCACATCCCTCTCTCTATCGGTCGCTACGTAGTTCGTAGTCACTCAGTTCGCTACTCAACTGATGGCAAATTATTTAACCACTGGATATGTTACAGAATACCATTTTATATTTTAACAACGTTGCTAAGAAATTTAACCACTTGCTACGTAACAACTGCGTTACAGAATTGGCCTGATTATCAGAAAACCTAATTTGGTCATCTTTGACCTTGAATAACTCGCGACGCAGATACGTTATGAATGTAATGGCCAGCCAACATGTAAAATCCAGCTGGGTTTGAATTTTTCCGATGAGAATCGCTTTATTTGTCTAACTTGACTGGGCTATGTACTATATAATCACATGTAAATATGGATAGTCCATTTTCCTCTACTTTACCATCCAGAAAAATTTACTGTACCTGAACATAAACAAAATTACAGAAACACCACTCGTTTCTTCCCATTGAAGAAAATATAAATTGAATAAAAAATTAAATTTTTAAAATTAAATTAAATAAATTTTAACGCTCTGTCTATAAAACGTTTAGTTCCACAAAGAAAAAATACCTTTTCTATCTCAATAAAGTTAGCGGCAAGTGTGGAATGTTGCAAATGTGGAACATATTGTTTATTACTGCCGACAGCCTATTTATCTTACTTATTTTGTATTACCGGTAACATAAAACTTTTTGGTCTGACTGAAGAAAATGTGCGAGATAAAATACTTAGAATTAGTGAAATATTGATGACCTTGGTTTACGATTGGTTTCGATAGATAGATAGATCGGGCGGCTGATCCCGCAGAATTAAATATACAAATTGCCTAAAATCGCGGATTTTACATTTCTTCAATTCTTTCTCCGCTCACTTCTTACAAAAAAAAATTGTAATTTCTTTTGGATAAGATAGTCACAAAAGAATTTTAAGAATTGATAACATTTTCTACAAGTTTGCTTCAAATCATGTTTGTTTAAAGTCATTAGTTTTCGACAAAATTACATGTTTCTTTTGTTCGATTTCCAATAAAAATAGGTGGTCTTAGGGTCGCTAGTACGTAGGACAGCGGATTAAAAAGACAGGACAAACACAGAGAGAAGTACTAAAATTAGGTCAATAAATAGACAAAATTATTTGATTACAAGCTGATTTTTTGTTCCAGCTTTTAGGTGGCGAAAGGCGAGATCCCCAGGTTGAGCCATGAACTTGAATCAGCCTTTATACTACGTTATACTCCAAGAGTCGTATGATATTAGATGAACAAACTTGATTCATCCGTGAAAAGAATCACCCTTTTGGAAATCCTAATACCTGAATATTCTTTGAGATCGTTGAGCACCAAAAAAATTGCTCCAAATCAATCCTAATATTTACAAGCTTCTTCTGTATACACCGAGGTTACACACAGTTAAATATATCGTTGATATTCACAGCTGACGTCTACAGTTGGCCCTGAACGAGGGTGCTAGGGATAGGTTGACAGACCATCTAGCTGAAACCTTCGAAACGAACCAACAAATCATCTGTCTTGTTTTGCGTAACTTGCTTATGCAGCTGATTGCATTGCTTGGAAGTTATTCTTAGACCAATCTCAAAGCCTTTTGTTGAATAGAACGTCTATTTATATATACAAGGCGTATACAAGTATTGATGTTAATGTCCCAGTCAGTAATTTCAATATTTAATTTGATGTTGTGGGTTTATAATAACTGGTATAATAACTGATATTGTGGGTTTATATAACTGGACTACTGTATGCGAAATATGTTCCGCTGTAATTGTTTCGCAGTGATTTACGAGATTAGAAGCTGATCAATTACAAACCGCCCCCAATGTGGTAATTAATAATTTTAGCCCACTCACGTACTGAAATATTCGTTTTCAATAGACAACCCAAATTAATGTGGCGTATAAAAATAGTACGCAACCAAATGTACACATAACTTTTAATTGGTCACATCTCATGAATTTCTTACATTTTATTATTACGTATATTTTTGAACACCATGCTACATTTTAGGCTATAAGTACTATGATAATTCTTTAAAACCACTTAGCTGTTGTGTTTATTAAAACACAGTTAAAGAAAGAAAGTCATTTACCTACATAGCAAGCTGTCGGTTTGCGAACTATGACAACGGTCACATATTTTAGACTGATACGGTGTTACGTGATTCCACAAGGTGAAGTCTCGCTATTTTTCCATTTTTACCCGTAGTTATGTTTCCTCATTAATAATACTGAACCTAAAGAATAATTTGGAGAAAATAAGTAGTAACAAGATGTGTTAGATGTTTTATGGTGTACAGACTGTTAAATACGCTTTTTTAAATACGACAATAGTAGGCCATTGATATAAAACTTTTTTTAAACATATTCGAATGTGTCGCATTCCAAAATTACGCCAAGAATAAAAATGTCGATGAACTGCCACGTTTATTGATTTCACGTACAAAGTATATTTGTCATTTTGATAATACCTACTCAGCAACTTATCGTTTGTAGACTACTTAGAGAGTAGGTCATTATAGTTGTTATTTCATACTCTGCTGACAGTGTCTAAATAAAATAAGAAATAACACACGTTGAACTTCGTATCCTATCTTGAAATAAAGAATTATTTGATCAATTACTTTTCTCGAGTATTTGTGAATAAATAAACAAAGGTTACCTCATTTATTAGCTTTTATTATCTAAAGATAGATGACGAATACTTTGACTATTCCCATGTTCTTTTGACATGCTTGATTAATAACAACAATAATAAACAAAATTATTAACAATTAACAACCATTGATAATAATTATAACCAGTCTCTATTAATGAAATCATTGACAATGAAATGTAACCTAGGTAAGAAATTTTCATGCACATTTTCGAATTTAGGCCTGAAATCTTCTTGGGAAAAGTCGGTTAGCTCCTTGGCTTTTCCCTTTTTGGTAAAAATGGGTCCTAATAACATCAATATGTGGGAAAGTTGAGTGCGCGCCGCTGACGTTACGGTATCCATAAAATTATCCTTAGTAAATTCACTTGTACTGGCCTTGAGTGATGCTAAAGTTGATATGAAGATCTCAAAATAGTAATCTATTAAATCGTTGAGATGTTTCTTCAAAATTGGTAACTGAATGCTGAGATACAGGAAGAACACTAAATCGTTGCTACCTGGCATATAGCATAGAACTTGAAAATCTACGAGTCTTATCTGTGTTGTTTGTCCATTCTCTAGTTTGACCATGATGTTATTGGTCCACATATCATTGTGGCCCAATGTGGAGAAGGAATTGACTTCAACTGGTTTCGCTTGACTATCTATTTTGTCAAAGAAGTTTTTTATGAGTTTCTGTTGTAATAAGTCAACGTCGCCTACGAGTTGTGGCAACATATTTATATACGACTCCACCAATTGTTTGGCAGCTTCTTTGCCCATGCCTTGTCTGAATTTAGCGGCTATATGAGGTAAAATATTTTCTTCAAAATCTTTCGGGTGCATTTGTTTGTAAGCTATGGTAGTGGCGTGCATCACAGCCATCTGTTTGATGATCAGTTTCGATGTTTGGAAATCAAACCCTACAAATCTGTCTGCGATTTCATAACCACTCTGTTTTAGGTTTTCTAGAACTAGCACTGCACCTTCGTCGATGTCTGTGGAATTCTCTTGAAGACTCACACGGCTTCCGTAGTATTTTGGCGTGAAATCCATGAGTTGTGGTAGGTTCTTCTCTTTAACGAAATTTCTCAGTGCTGGTAGTACGTCCCTGTAGAAACCGATTTCTTTCTTGAAAGTTACCACTGTGGTAAATAATTCCCAAATCCAACTCTTTGGTGGTGGAGTTTTGGCGACACAATAAACTATTTCTTCTTTACCATCGTCATATTTTAGCGTCACTTCGACTTTGAGCATAACACATCCATAGTTTTCACCGGTTGCTAGCAATCGATCACACTTATGCGATACGTAAGTTCTATTCTGATCGAGTACCGATTGAATTAAATCTTCAAAATTTGCTACAAGCATTTTGTTTGCCGTTCACGTCTACACTGCAGACCGTTGAATTTACACTACTTTTCTAAAAATACAGTTTCTATTGGCGTGCGATATGTCTGTATATTTGTACGATGTAGGACATTGTGTCACTTCAGTCAATTGTGGCGGAATGCAAACAGCGATGCAACTGCGTTCTAATTGTACGTTCGATTGTATATTTGTAGAAAACCACGATAAGGGGACATTTAATATGATAGCAAGTCTGAAATTACATAGGCCACATATTATTTGCAAACGGAATTAAGAACAATAAATATGATAACGATAAAAAATAAATGGGTTAGCTACTATCAATACATTGCCACATAGTCAGCATGAATTCGTCCACGTACATGCCCTCGATTCTAGATCAATAGATCTTAAAAATTAATCAACAATTAAATCAAAAATGCTTCTGTAAAATAATATTGTTGTTATGGGCTGTCAAGCCAAACTTTTGCATTTTGAACATATCGATTTATGACATTTCGTTTTTGCATGAATTATAAAAAAATAATTAACTAAGCATTGTATTTATGAAAATTAAAAGAAAACTAATATTAACTTCCGCAACAGCTCTTTTCTTCTTCTTTTGCTATTTCATTTTTCAAAATAATGATTTAACTGTCGACAATAGTAATAAATATCAAAAAATTGCCAATACGAAACACAAAAGTTTCATTTGCTGCCAGCAACAGCATTCGTAACAGAATTTCTAACAAACATAATTTAACTGTAAATAAAAAAATCTGATGTGGCCAGTATCCCTCCATTAAAGAAGCCAGGAAATACACGCAGCTAACCAGAAGCAGACTTCGTCTTATTACGGGGCTCCTTACTGGACACTGCAGACTACGGAAGTATATTACGTTCAATCTGCATCTGTCAGTATCTCCCACCTGCCGTGCTTGCGAGCAGGACGACGAGACGGTAAAGGCGCTGCCACACGATGCGGTGAACATCTTCCAACGTCGAACGTTTGATAGTTCGTTGCATCGTGTGGCCGACGTTCAAGCCTCGAGCTACCAATGCCAAGTGGCCAACGTTCTAGTTTGGTCTCGCTCGAGCCATTGTCGGAATTTTGACCAACATTCGAAGCATCAGTTGTTTAGTCCGCGGGTTTGTTCGAGTTTAGTTGTTTAAACATATGTAGTTTATATTAATTTAAGAATTAAACGGATGAGGATAAAACGGCAGCTTTTTAAATTATATTCGGTAACTTCACAATAACGTGAATCAGTGAGTGTCTACTCTACATATTACGTACATAACAAACATAACCTATGACATAACCTGAAATACCGAATAGAGGTATAGCGCTACACAACAACTTTAAAATGCTCACAATTTTGGTAGGAAGATGAGAATAGAATACGCCGAAGGTATAGTAATCGTTTCACTTGATAATATGGACAGTATTATTGACTATATATTATATTCTAGGCTAACATACACTTGGTGAACGCCTCCAAAATCTTTAGACGGGGCTGTTTTGACCAAATCAGAATAAAGTTGACTGTGAATTAGGTGGAAAGTCATCCTTGGTCATACTACAACCCATTTGTTGTTTACGCGAGTCATACAGATTTAAACGGATGATTATAGAACGCTAGCTTTTTAAATTATATTACGCTAACTTCACCGAAGTGGGAATGTCATCGTAACAACAGTACGTCAGAATTTTGGTAGGATGCTGAAAATAGATTACGCCGAAGGTAAAGGACTTTCAATTTGTAATAGCCTAGTATTAACGACTTTATTGTTTTATAGGTTAACGAACACTTGGTGACGGCTCCAAAATTTTTAGACGTTTCGACCAAATCGGAATACCCTATAGTTAATTGCCAATTAAGCGGCAGGTAGCACATACTGCAATCTATTTGTTACTGTGACAGAAGTTTCCGCCAGTCATAACGAATTAAACGAATGATTATAAAACGGTGGCTTTTAAATTACATTACGCTAACTTCACAGTAATCTGAGTGTCAACAAACAATATGAACATAACCTCAAATAACTAATAGAGCTACACAACTTCTAATTTTGGTAGGAAGATGATGATAGAATATGCCGTAGGTAAAGTAATATCAATTTATAATAGTATCGTATTTATGAGTTTACTGTATTCTAGGCTCACCTAAACTTAGCAAACACCTCCAGAATTTTTAGAATGAGCAGTTTCAACCATATCGGAATAAAGTTGAATACTAATCATGCTATCATGACAATATAGAGCCAGGTAGTACTGCAATCCATTTGGTGTTTTCGCAGAAGTTTTTTTACGGCGTAGAGAAGGGATGCATGATATATGTAGTGATCAATCTTGACGTCACAAGATAGCTCCAGATGTATTTAAAAACTTATTCAAATTGTAACAAACAGAAAGCCAAAGCTATGGAACACCTATTTTCATCTTGCGTTACACAGTACTGCAGTACTGTTGCCTGTGAGCGCAACGCTCATTCAACAAGCAATGCACTACTAACACCTTCCAATGTCAAACGTTTAATAGTTTTTCACAACGGGTGGCTGATGTTGAAGCCTATAATATATCACACGACGTATTTCGCAAGTTGCTACCAATCATCAATGCTCATTTCAAGCCAGACTTGTGTCTATATATGTAGTTATTTTTATGAATATGTGATTTATAGTAATATTTGGCGAAAAATATGGTAAATTATATTATGTATACCGGGTGATTCAATTTCGAGGCTCACCATGGAGATCTCGCTTATTAGTGGAGGTAGAGGGTATGTTTAAATTTGGCAAAGTTTCGTATTTTTGTGCTGATCAATTATCTGAAAAGAAATTTTAGCTATCATTTTTCATTTTAAAGATATCCGCAAAAAACTGAATTGTTAGGATATCGTTTTTAATTTTTTATTCAAGACCAAACGTAGCTAGACATTTGAAACAAAAACATCTTACAGCTACTTTTTAACAAGGATTGCAGTGCTATTTTTTAATTTGAAATAACATCAAAGATGGCGGCGTAACCATGGCCAACTTTTGTTTTTCTTATGGGCGCCATGTTGAATTTTGGCATTTTCCGATAGTCGTGTTTTTTTCTCATTTCCGAAATGTATAACATGTTAGCATTATTTGTATGGTGTAATAATCAAAAAACCTTCAGGTACTTAACTGGAGCTTGGTTACAGACCGCCGGACTCGTTGCCAAGCAACGTCAACAAAATGCGCGCAAGGTTTATTTACTTTTTTTCATTTCTTTATTTACAAGAAATATTGTTCAAACCAACAATAAAATCAAAAGCGCAAAAATATATACTTTTCTTGAGAATATAAAATGATTGTTAAAAGCAATAATATATAAAAATTCAATGTTCACTTTCATATAAATTCTAAAAAGTACCAAATTCCGACAATTTGTGTTGATACGCGTCAAAACAACCATGCTTCGAACGTCGGCGGCGAGAAATCGTTTGACATTGGTAAAATACCGACACCAGCCGGAACGTGACCAAACCCGAATGTTGGGCGCTTGGCATTGGTAGCTGGAGGCTTGAACGTCGGCCACACGTTGTGGCGAACTATCAAACGTTCGACGTTGGAAGGTGTTCGTGGCATCGTGTAGCGGCCATTTTTCAATTATTGCATCAAGTGTCGAACGCATTTGACTCAATCGTTTAGTCCAACGTTCGCCGAGACGTTCACCGCATCGTGTGGCAGCGCCTTAAGACACACCTCATGTTGAAGGAATCTCTTACATCTTATGGTTGAATTTATTTTTAAACTCCTTGCTAAATTTAAGGTAATAACTACTATGACAGTTCCTTAAAACCACTTAGCTTTTGTGTTTATTAAAATACAGTTAAAGAAAGTCGGTTTGCGAATTATGACAGCGGTCACATATTTTAGACTGATACGGTGTTACGTGATTCAACAAGGTGAAGTCTCGCTATTTTTTCATTTTTACCCGTAGTTATATTTCCTTATTAATAATATTGAAACTAAAAAATAATTTGGAGAAAATAAGTGGTAACAAGATGTGTTACCATTGATATAAAACTTTTTTTAAACATATTCGAATGTGTCGCATTCCAAAATTACGCCAGGAATAAAAATGTCGATGAACTGCCACGTTTATTGATTTTACGTACAAAGTATATTTGTCATTTTGATAATGACTACTGCAGCATCTTATCGTTTGTAGACTACTCAGTGAGTAGGTGATTATAGTTGTTATTGTATACTCTGCTGACAGTGTCTAAATAAAATAAGAAATAACACACGTTGAACTTCGTATCATTTCTTGAAATAAACAATTAGTTGATTAATTACTTTTCTCGAGTATCTGTGAATAAATAAACAAAGGTCACCTGATTTATTAGCTTTTATTATCTAAAGATAGATAACGAATATTTTGACCATTCCAATGTTCTTTTGACATGCTTGCTTAATAACAACAATAATACACAAAATTATTAACAATTAACAATCATTGATAATAATTATAACCAGTCTCTATTAATGAAATCACTGACAATGAAATGTACCCTAGGTAAGAAATTTTCATGCACATTTTCGAATTTAGGCTTGAAATCTTCTTGGGAAAAGTCGGTTAACTCCTTGGCTTTTCCCTTTTTGGTAAAAATGGGCCCTAATAACATCAATATGTGGGAAAGTTGAGTGCGCGCAGCTGACGTTACGGTATCCATGAAATTATCCTTAGTAAATTCACTTGTACTGGCCTCGAGTGATCCTAAAGTTGATATGAAGATATCAAAGTAGTAGTCGATTAAATCGTTGAGATGTTTCTTCAAAATTGGTAACTGAACGCTCAGATACAGGAAGAACACTAAATCGTTGCTACCTGGCATATAACATAAAACTTGAAAATCTACAAGTTTTATCTGTGTGGTTTGTTCATTCTCTAGTTTGAGCATAATGTTATTAGTCCACATATCATTGTGACCCAATGTGGAGAAACAATTGACTTCAACTGGTTTCGCTTGACTATCTATTTTGTCAAAGAAGTTCTTTATGAGTTTCTCTTGTAATAAGTCAACGTCGCCTCCGAAGTGTGTCAACATATTTATATACGACTCCACCAATTCTTTGGCAGGTTCTTTTCCCATGCCTTGTCTGAATTTAGCGGCTATATGAGGTAAAATATTTTCTTCAAAATCTTTCGGGTGCATTTGTTTGTAAGCTATGGTAGTGGCGTGCATCACAGCCATGTGTTCGATGATCAGTTTCGATGTTTGGAGATCAAAGCCGACATATCTGTCCGCGATTTCATAACCAGTCTGTTTTAGGTTTTCTAGAACTAGCACTGCACCTTCGTCGACGTCTGTGGAATTCTCTTGAAGACTCACACGGCTTCCGTAGTATTTTGGCGTGAAATCCATGAGTTGTGGTAGGTTCTTCTCTTTCACGAATTTTCTCAGTGCTGGTAATACGTCCCTGTAGAAACCAATTTCTTTCTTGAACGTTACCACTGTGGTAAATAATTCCCAAATCCAACTCTTTGGTGGAGGAGTTTTCGCGACACAATAAACTATTTCTTCTTTACCATCGTCATATTTTAGCGTCACTTCCACTTTGAGCATAACACTTCCATAGTTTTCACCGGTTGCTAGCAATCGATCACACTTATGCGATACGTAAGTTCTGTTCTGATCGAGTACCGATTGAATTAAATCTTCAAAATTTGCTACATGCATTTTGTATTCCGTTCAAATCCACACTGCAGACCGTTGAATTTACACTAGCTAAAAATACACTTTCTATTGGCGTGTGATATGTACGATGTGGGACATTGTGTTACTTCAGGCAATTGTGGCGGAATGCAAACAGCGATACTACTGCGCTCTAATTGTGCGTTCGATTGTATATTTGTAGAAAAACACGATAAGGAGACTTTTAACATGATAACAAGTCTGAAATTGCATTGGTCACATACTATTTTCAAAAGGGATTAAAAACAATAACGATAACGAGGAAATCAATTAAATGCTTAATGATAACACAGCTAGCAAAACATTGCCTCATGGCCGGCAAGAATTTATCTGTCTAGATTCTTAATCAATAGATCTTAAAAATTAAAAAATATTACTGTAAGATAATATTGTTGTTATGGGTTGTCAATCCAAACTTTTGAATTTTGATCAACTTACCGAATTATGACATTTGGAGTTCAAAACGTGCGTTCCATGACCAATGGCGCTTATTTCATGGCGCATAAAAAATGATTAACAATTGTACTAATGCATATTTAAAAATTCTTCTTTTGATATTTCGTTTTCCAAATATTGAAGAAAGTATAAACAATAGTAATAAATAATAATAAAATAGCCAAGAAAAGAATAAAAATTTTACTTCCTTGCAAAAAATTTCGTCAAACATAATCTAACTATGAGTAAAAAATGCTTATACCATATCAAAACGGCAGCTTGATCGGACCACAATTAAAAAAATCTGATGTGGCCAGGCACATGACTTTATCATACTATATATAAAAGTAATAGTTTAGCTGCAGGAAATTTGATCGAGATCGGTCGTGTCTGCATTAAAATAAAACTGTTAGCCATGATTTAACAGATATGTTTGTACTATTGACAGTAGGTATTGTCAAAACATCAACGTTTGACACTGACAAATCTTGGCTAACTTGCTTTATATTAATGCAGACACGACCGATCTTGATCAAATAGAATTTGCTCATTCAGCTAAACTATTAATTTTACCAAAAAAACGTGATAGACATAAATTATACAAAATTTCTTCTACTTTAATTTATTATTTATCTATTTTGACTAAATTACAGAAATCCTTGAAAAATGCTTAGAGGAAACACCCACTTCCTGTGGACCCTTTTGAACCAAAAGCTTTTCAGCTCTAAGTTTGGTCATAAAACTTCTAAATATGAAGTTTCGTCCCGATACCTTTAGTAGTTTCTCCGGAATCGTCGCCACAAAAATCGGGTACACACACACATACACACACACACACACACACACACACACACACACACACACACACACACCCACACACACACACACACACACACACACACACACACACACACACACACACACACACACCCACGCACGCACGCACGCACGCACGCACGCACGCACGCACGCACGCACGCACGCACGCACGCACGCACGCACGCACGCACGCACGCACGCACGCACGCACGCACGCACGCACGCACGCACGCACGCACGCACGCACGCACGCACGCACGCACGCACGCAAGCACGCACGCACGCACGCACGCACGCACGCACGCACGCACGCACGCACGCACGCACGCACGCACGCACGCACGCACGCACGCACCCACACACACACACACACACACACACACACACACACACACACACACACACACACACACACACACACACACACACACACACTCAATTTTTTTCTTTCGGCACAATTACAATACTTTATCATACTGGGTATGATAAAGTAAAAATACGACCATACTTAAAAAATGTCGCATTTTGTTTTCTGGTTCATAATTTATTTGAAACCAAGGACAGAAATCTGCACATCTCGGGTTAAAGGTAAGGCAATACTATAATAAATATAATTAAATTTTAAGGAGAAATAATGGTTTGTAGAGCATTTATTGATCATATCCTCTTATGAGATACGCATTCAGCTACTACTCGCCTTAAGAAAAATAATACAATTTTTAACTTTTCTCATATGTTTGTGAAATAAATAAACAGCACCTTATTTACTTCTGTTATTTGAATATATGAGAATGTTTTGACTATTCCAGTGATTTTTCAACACATTTTTGCGCAGGTAATAGGAATAATACATAAACAAAACAATTAACCACTAACAATTCTCTTTAATTTAAACTCTATTTATGATACCAGTGAGCATAAAATGTAACCTAGGTACGAAGTTTTCATGCAAATTTTCAAATTTCTACTTGGAAAAAGTCGTTGTAGTATTTTCGTTTTTCAAAATTGGTAACTCGCTGAACTAAGAGAACGACCTGGTAAAAATAGCAGAGCTGGGCGTCATTCAAGTAATTAGAGATATAATACAGAGAGCCATGGTTCATGAAATTAATCATTACTCATTATTCGTCCATCATAAAGCTAAATATTACTCCATCATTCATTAATCGCAGAAACGGGTTTACCCATCAGTCATTACTCATTACTCAAAATACTTTTTGTATTTTTATTTTGTATCATACGATTTTGTAGTCAATTTCATTTGTAGAGTATAGGTTCGAATGTATATGACCATTAGTTTGAAAAGCATTATATGTTAAAAAATCTGAAAAGAAGGGAAACTGTTGTCTTTTGGAAACTGAACGAGTGTTGTTCCTCTTGCAACCAACCTACACTTATGCATAAGGGGAGTTCCACTATCACAAGGCTATTATAAATTTTTGTATTATTATTTTAGTCTATGTGACTAAAAATTATTCATTTTTAAGGAAATCATAATTAATCATCAAAGGTAAACTAATCAAACTAAAAATTAAATTTATTCTTGCTATATTTTGTCCACCAATTTACAATATCGTCCATTTATATTAAGATAAATTAACACGTTTCTCGCTCACGTTTTGTTTTTGTTTTCATTTTTATACTTTGATAATATTCATTGCATATTTATGTTTTTGTCAAAAGGTTCCCCAATCCCAATAATGTCATTACACTTATTTTTTGCGCTTTTCATATTTGGATTATTTTCAATCCACCCCTGGATATCTTTTGTGGTGTTTTGTATACATGTGTAGTTGTTTGTTATCATTGTTGTTCTTTCATATTTTGACTTTACTTATTTATAATTGTGCACTGTTGTGATAGAAAATTTCAAAAACACTCATTGACTATGTCTGGTGTTTTTGACTGTGTTACTGTTGCCGAAAGAACGCTCCCACTCTTTTCCCGATCTCGCCGGAAAACTGGTACCGTCGCGTCCTATGTAACTGCAACCGTGAACGGGGTAGCACGTATTCGTCCAATTTTCCCACATGTCTTATGGCCGTTCGCCACGTGCCAAAGATACCATTGATGGGATGTACACTTATTAACTAATATTGACTGTGAGTTTATTAATATTAACACATGGACAATGTGTCACATGAACCCGAATCATAACATTTATATTAACACAGCAATTTCAATTTTTACTTTATCATACGCAGTATGTAAAGTATTGTAATCGTGCCAAAAACAAAATTTGAGATTTTAAGCGGAAATATGTCTTTTTGGGTCCCCTGAACATTTTTGACCAAGGTACAAAAAAATGTCTGTGTGTGTGTGTGTGTGTGTATGTGTGTGTGTATGTGTGTGTGTGTGTGTGTACCCGTTTTTTGTGGCGACTATTCCGGAGAAACTACTAAAGGTATCGAGTCGAAACTTCATATTTAGAAGTTTCATAACCAAACTTAGAGCTGAAAAGCTTTCTGTTGAAGAGGGTCCAATGGAACTGGAGGTTTAGTCTTAGCATTTTTGAAAGATTTTGCAAATAAGCCGCCATTTCTGGAATTTCGTCGAAATAATTAAATAATAAATTAAGGATGAGGAAATTCTGAATAATTTATCACTATGTCATTTTTTATTACAATCAATAGTTTACCTGCATGAGCAAATTCTATTTCTACGAGATCAGTCGTACTGCATGAAAACTAGTAGCCAGGATTTGTCAGATTTTTTGATTCTAATAACAGTAGGTAGTCTTAATGTCAAACGCTAATGTTTTGACAATAACTTCTGTCACTATAAGCTGCGTTCGCATATTGCATTGCACTCTTTACACCCAATAATACGTCTCATTTGGACGGTGTACCCGGTGTCAACGGAGTACAATATCCGAACGCAGCTTTAATCGACATATTTGTCTAGTTCTAGTAGTATTACTTTAATGCAGACATGGCCGATCTCGATCAAATAGAGTCTCATGCAGCTAAACTATTAATTTTATACATAGTATGATAAAGTCATGTGCCTGGCCACATCAGATTTTTTTTTCTGTGGCGGTAATTTTTGTTTTACCTATCAAGTTTTTATATACTGAAGGCGTTATTACGCATAATTTAATAGCGTCAACATCAAAACTACATATGGAATATTGCTAGTTACATTATTTTTAACAAAAAATAACGTATTATAAACGCTTTAACAAACAATAACCAAATATCGTATAGAAAGAAGTAGATCAGTATACTTTTTGTTGATAACTGGCCGGACCTACAGTCTAACTAGCCAGCCGTTGATAAATCGGTAAAAACTGGAAATAGCCAGAACGTGCTTTGTTCTGATATCACCACAAGTAATGATTGATTTACTCATCACTCAATCAGTCAATTAACATCGACCAACAAATGCTCAACTCTGGTAAATAGTATAAAACTTGTAGCTCAACGAATGTATCTGTGGTTTTCCCATACGAAGAAAAATCAACCTCAATATGTTTATGGTAGTAATAGGGTATTTGACAATTATTGTAAAACCATCTTAGTGTGTTTATTTCTTCACTTTACATTGTAAATGCATTATTTTTCTTAATTATTTCTTCAATATTTCATAAAAATCAGCGTCCAAAATTGAATTACAAAAAGTCCCGCCAAAACGATACTTTCTGTTGTGTCACGTCACCCGATAGTAGATGTCAAATCGGCCCATATGTTCTGTCAGCATCCACAATCCACAATGCAGAAAAACGTCAAGAAAAGCTCCGGATAAACTATTTGTAGCTGTTCCGCAAGATTTGAAACTGCGAAGAAAGTGGTTGGCTCGTAGAAATCCAAAGGAAATAAATAGCGGCCAATACAAGTTTTTTTTGTTGTGAAGATTACTTCGACATAAGTAAAACTGACTAGGATAAGTTATCTATCGTATTTTCGAACCAGCTATTATCTGATCTGACAGCTTAAGGTTAGGGCTATCCTAACCTACAAAGTTATGCTTACATGGCACTTTAGTGCCGGGTAATGTACGGTGAGAGAAACGCGCTGCATAATAGGCGGACTAACGTCATACGGCGTTTATCTGCATATAAGAGAGAGACAGCCGACCCAGGTTATCTGAGCATTGCTCTCCCCATACCCTACCCTGACAAACCGAACGCGCTCTAAGCGTACTAACGAATGACGTCACTGGAGACTGAGCCAATTTCAGAGCGTTTTCAATCACGTGATAGGACGTGAATAAAATTCAATTTTAATTTTGGTTTTTAATAGAAATCAAGCATATTCTTTTTGAAAAGTAATATCAAATAGTTTTCTTAAACTGTAATCTATTAGGATGACTATAATACAAGCCATATTTCTAATACAGTCAAATACCCTATTCGGCATCTGTGCCGTTTATTTTTGTCCACAGTGTATAAAAAATCTGATGTGGCCAGGCACATGACTTTATCATACTATATATAAAATTAATAGTTTAGCTGCATGAGACTCTATTTGATCATCGAGATCGGCCATGTCTGCATTCAAATAAAACTACTAGAACTAGACAGATATGTCGATTAAAGCTGCGTTCGGATATTGTACTCCGTTGACACCAGGTACACCGTCCAAATGACACTTACGTGTTATTGGGTGTAAAAAGTGTAATGCAATATGCGAACGCAGCTTATATTGACAGAGGTTATTGTGAAAACATTAGCGTTTGACACCAAGACTACCTACTGTCAGAATCAAAAAATCTCACAAATCCTGGCTACTAGTTTTCATGCAGTACGACCGATGTCGTAGAAATAGAATTTGCTCATGCAGCTAAACTATTGATTGTACCAAAAAATGTCATAGTGATAAATTATTCAGAATTTCCTCATCTTTAATTTATTATTTAACTATTTCGACGAAATTCCAGAAATGGCGGCTTATTTGCAAAATCTTTCAAAAATGCTAAGATTAAACCTCCAGTTCCTTTGGACCCTCTTCAACAGAAAGCTTTTCAGCTCTAAGTTTGGTTATGAAACTTCTAAATATGAAGTTGCGTCCCGATACCTTTAGTAGTTTCTCCGGAATCGTCGCCACAAAAAACGGGTACACACACACATACACACACACACACACACACACAGACATTTTTTGGTACCTTGGTCAAAAATGTTCAGGGGACCCAAAAAGACATATTTCCGCTAAAATCTCAAAAATTTTTTTTGGCACGATTACAATACTTTACATACTGCGTATGATAAAGTAAAAACACACAAACACGTTCTTACGTAAGTTCATAAAATCGTATTTTTTGCACCTTTTGTACGCCCATTTCAAGAACGGGTAAAAATATTATCTGAATGCGAAATAATTAAAGCCTTAGGAATTTGACCAAATTCTTTTTCACTTCAGAAACGACAAACAACCTCTTAAAATCAGGATATTTTTCGCATTATTTTTAGCTCGCTCCCGGTAATGACGATGAAAACTGCTTGGAATTTAATTAAGATTTGTAAAAAATCAGAGAGTGGAAAGCGTTTCTGTCGCCTTAAAAGATTTCTTGTTATTCGCGATGTATTTTGAGGAATTTCAATCAAGAGTTTGCTACTCGTAAAAAATCATTCATTTATTCCAACATTGTAACGTATAAGTTATAACAGTATACAAAATAATATATTATTCTAAGTTCTATATTTTTGCAGCAGACTTTTCAACGTCTACAGTTTGGTATTTATTATCTTCATAAAAAATGTTTGCAAAATATGATTTGAAATCGGAGTCCAACAACCATAACAAATTTAACCAACCATTGCTGTAAGAAACTATAGAACTTATACATTTGACGTTAGCATTAATTTGGTCATCGTAGATTGCTATGAAAAAGTCCGGTAACCAACACCAGAAGAAATTTAATGTTAAAGCTAACTGCAACACATTTGTGTTTTTTATAGTACAACCATTATATAAATATTTAAATATTCTATACATCAAAACAATAAAAATAATAACAACCATCAAAAGCCTGAACCCTATAACGGGATAAAACAAAACATCGTTCAACAAAATAACAGAAACTGAGTAACAAGTTATTGCGGAAAAAACTATAAAAATAATTCTTACTCTATGCATACAAACAGCTTCAATGGAAATAAACGATTCAAAACAAAAGAATAACATCAAAGTATATAGACATAATAACATATGAGCGTGGACATTTTCAAGTACATCAAGCGCGAATCGATTTTCGTAAATAAACGGAACGTTATTAGCAATATCTAGTATACTTAGCAGAACTAACAACGCGCTAATATGAGAGATCACAAAATAAATAGCTCTATCAACTAATTTTGTCTTAACGAAGAAAACTATTAATAATGTATTGACCAGCACTGCTATAATTGCTGATATCAAACATATGTATCTGATGGTATCGTTATGCAGATCTAGCTCTTCGCTAATTGTACGAAGTAATGTCCTGTTGGAAATATATTGGTATTCGTCCATATTGAAGTAATCGTCTGAAATGAAAAAAAAAATTACAAAGTATTCAGTGCAATTGTTTGTAAAACAACTTAGATGAATTACTTTACAGCTACAGGAGTTTGTTTAAGTTTATTATTAGTTCAAAATACCGACAGGCCATTTTTGATTAGGGGCTTTGAAAAATGCGCTTCCGGTGAAAAAAGGTTGTACAAAATTGTTTCATAATTGAAAGAAAACAAAGAGTCGTCAGTGGACTTCTTATAGATAGCGAATGTGTCGTAAAACAAGGCATTTTCATTCACCTACCTCACACATAGGACAGCCAGATTGTACATCTATACTGGCAGCACGTTTTCCAGATATTTTTGGGGGCGATATGAGATAGATTATTACATTGTATGAATATAAAAGAAAAAAAATAATCAAAACTTGATCGTTTCCGAGATTGAACAGATATGTTCTTATTTCTTGCGGAATATGTTTCACATTCTTACACTGGTTGCTGAGTAATTCCGCAAAAACACGCTATCATACGCCATGAAATTGATAAAAACTTTCCTTATAAAACGAATTGCATCATATCACTTCAAACAAATATTTAGTAGTTGAGATTTGTTTTATAATGCTATTTATTACACATAAATAAAGCATTAAATAACACAAAAATTATAGGAATTCGGAAGTGCCATCTTAGTTCACCACTAACATTTTACAAATGCTTAAAATATATATTAAACAGCAATAGTAGTAACTGTTTTATTTTAAATAGAACGATGTATTTCTATTACTATTATTCTTCTTTTTTCTGTCTCCATTAGTACGCAATTTTCTATTATCTCTAATATCCCAACAGACCTGCGATTTTAAAGTTCTGTTTTATTAGGACCCGATGGTATTGAAATTATCAGTCATATATTCATATATTTGTAATTAATATCTGTCAATATCAATTACTATGTCGGAATTAATAATTTAACTGTAAAAGATGGAACATTTTGGTAATCGGAAGGAATAAATCATACATCAATTAAATCACAAATTTCTTGATGAGTTCTAACATCGCCAAAATTAACAATATTTTAATTTCCAATGCTTACAATAGTTTTCGGTTAAAATATCCATATCTATGTAGAAACTGACACTGACAGGTATTTTAATTACTTAATTAATTAATTTATTCTAATTACGACAAAATTGAAATTAATATGACAGTTTAAAGGAAACCCGGAAAGGGGATTCTATTATTAGAGATAAAGGTACCAAACTTAATATTAATGGCGCAGAAAAAAGCGTTCTATTGTAAAATGAATAAATATGCAGGGTATTCCATTTAAAATAACAAAATTGGTGACAGTTGCGGGTGTACCAGAAGTATAATTCAAACGAAAATATTTTCTAACCGGTGTAGTTTACAATAAATATGAAGCGAAATAACAAATTAATATGAAATTAACATAAAACAAGAAGAAATAATCCGAATCATAAAGAAATTTTCAAGACGTGCATCAAACATATGAAACGTATTTGTCTTAGTGTTTTTTCTTTAGTAATTTAAGAAACTATGTATGGATTAACGCATATTCTTGAAATAAACATTGAAATTATATTACTTTATAGAAACATTCCGATCGATACAAAATGCACACAAAATACGTATAGGGTCAATTAGATAAGAATTATCGTATATAGATAAAATTAGAAGATAAATGGCCAATTGAGCAATAGTGCAAGATTTCGTAAATACATTCTGCAAAACAAGTAAGCGTCTTATATACCGGGTGACTCATGCTTATCTATCGTTTTTTGATGTTTCATGTTTTGGAGTATTCTTGAGGTTAGTATGTGTTTGCTCCGGAAAAGACGTCATCTTTGAAATTTTAAATGGCGAATTATGTTTGCAATACTTTCAATTAGGATGACTTCTCAAACACAAAAAAAAATCGATCCATATATCCTTCATCACCAAGGCAACGAAAAAATCAATTTTATGTTTATTCATGTAGGTGGCTATGAATTGGTGAAAATAATCGAAAATTGTCTACTAATTTAATAAATTGTAATTAGGTCGATTTTGGATAATATTGTACCACCTCTTCTTCTCATCTTTCTTTTGGCCAAGAAATTATTTCTTTTTTGGGTATTAGTTTGGTTTATATGTATTTGGATTTCAATTACCAACAATTTACAATAACCAACAATTGAAAAAAAATATTTATCTTAACAAAAAATATTTATAACAGAAAATACCTAGCTATAACCTCAAATACTGAGAAACTATCAAAGGTCTTTATTTTCGGCTTTCCAGCTATAAAAATGATTTTGACGACACGATTTTCAACAAAATATCAAGTATTTGGTATCATTGTAATGCCAAATGACGTATAATAATTGAAAAGAAAATTACTTCTTGGCCAAAAACCAATTAAATCACGAGCGCCCTCTTGCGTGATACAATTCAGCTAAACTCGATTTAGTTAGTGTGTGTTTGACACTTTTCTTCTGCTTTCACCAATTCATAGCCACCTAGATTATACATCCCAAAAATCGTATTGGGTGCTATTTATTCCAAAGATGGCGTCATTTCAAAAAAAAAACAGAACTTATACTAACCGCAAGAATATGGCAAAAGATGCATTTTTGTCTATTAGCAACTAAAGTTCATTCGTCTAGCGTCATGAATATGTGGGCAAAAAAACTGTACAAACTTTTAATTACTCGTATTTCCAGTAATATTAAGTCAATTAAAATATTTCTTGAAAAAACGAACTGCTTATATTATGAGGATATTGAAAACATACCATATTTACAATAACAAAACGTTTTAATCCAACGTTCTGTTGCATTATTCTAGGAAAGCAAGTCGGGCAATCGTTGTTGATAATATTTAGGTTAAATTAAAGCTGTATTGAAATTAATAGATAATGATGTTTGCTTGGTTGTGGTAAAATTAAACAGTACCTAGAAATGATAAGCAGGCAAATTTGAAAAAAAATACCTTTTTCCTTAAAAGACAGAGGAGTTAGTGTTTTGTAAGATTCTAAAAGAAACTATTAGTTTTCTCCCTTTCTGATTTCAGTCTTTTTTAAAACATTATACTTTTTTGTTTTTGCAAACTGTTATGAAACAAAAAACTTTTTTATTGAATAAGTGTTATGAAAGTTTTATTTTATTAAAATCAAATATGGCCCCCATAAGAAAACCAAAAGTTGGCAACTGTTTTTCCAACACATATAAAGGTAACTCAAATACGCAACTCGAAAGTTTATTGCGTAGGTAAATAAAATTAAAAAGAAATCACCCTGTATAAGTTGCTATAAAATCTCTACTGTTCGGTTTGACCTAACCAAAACAAAAATTACCTACGAATTCTTAACGCATGTTTCATTTCACACTAAATTGACCCGAAAATATCAGAAACGGCGCGACGTAAATGTTGATCATGTTTTTGCCATCACAACGCAACAAAGCAACGCTGTCAGTGTTTCAATAACCCACGTAAACAAATTTCTAAAGTTTTCCAGTTTAAAGATTAATGTTAACTTTGGAAGCTACGTGAAATTTCTTGTACATGGGGCCAACGTTTGTAAAATGGCAAACATTAGCAATCACGTCATAACGTCATTCTTTATAAATAGAAACCCGACGTGAAAGATAAATTCGTATTCAAGTAAAAAAGAATCTGTGGAATATTCCTAATCAATTTCTATATACAAAATCCATGTCATTATAATATTATTACGTTGATACAAAGGAACAACGTCACTACAGCTAGATCAACAATAATAATAATATTTAATATTTAAATTAGATAAATAATTAAATACCTTAGACAGTGTACTCGTTAGTAAACAACACAAAACTTTACCGATACAAATGAAATATAATATGTATATTGTATAGCAGCCAACGTGATACGTTAACTACTGCATTATTTTTTCTTGATTTGCGATTACTGATACAGAGTTGTTTATCCTTTTTCATTGAACTAGGTCAAGATTTTGCGCACTACATTAACTAAATCCCATTATATGTAATCAAATGTAATGACACCACATAAATAAAAAAATTGCGTAAGTATCTATAATTGTATCCTCTTACCTTGTCTTTTTGTAGCAAGCAATACAAATCCGAGAATCTATGAGACCCAATTGCAAGTTTGCTGATCCATAGGAACTAACAGCACGCAAGCTTCTTTCTTTCCTCTGACGTTGTTTGCATTGAACTGAGCACGTTGTTTTGGTGGCCCAAGAGATTATAGGTGACCTTTGATGTTTGTTGGTCAAATGAAACCTGTTCGATTGTTACTGTTGTTGACCGTAGTAAATTCCACTAATTATATATGTATTATTCTAATATTGCCGTAGTTGTAGTAGTATTAGTATAAAATACTCAATGGACGAACATCGTTGTTTAATTTAATTAAATGAGTAAACTTTGACGTATTCTGAGTGACTGTGGATCATCGTACGCAAGTTATGTTGGAATGCCTACAATAATTTCTTTCTTTTAGAGGGCGAAAATAGAACCAACAAACGTGTCAGAATATTATTCGGTAGTAACTGAAATACAAGGGTATGGTCGAGTCACTCTTACTAGAGCGCTGAAAACATAGTATATCTCTGTCATATATATATATATAGAAATACACTATATAGTCTATCGCTCTCAGCGCTCTACTAATAATGATTTGACCATACAAACCATCAACATTTCCAATCATAAATACAGCTGAAAATGTCAAGATCACATAATTTGTCATAAAATATAAATTATGTTAACATTTATTAGATTAACATTTATATACATTTCTATCTAAGTGCAATGCAATAAATGTTAATCTATAGAGACTATACATATTAGTATGTGTAAATTTTTATTAAACTGAATGTTTCTATAAAGTAGTTTTATTTTAATGTTTTACCAAGAACATGACTTACTCAACATGACCTAAATAGTAAAAAAAAAGCACTAAGACAATTATATTTCACAAGTTTGATGCATGTCTTGAAAGTTTTTTTTTATGCATCGGATATACTAACATTCCTGGTCCTTGTGTTGTGCTAGTTTCACATTAATTTGTTATTTTCGTTCTTACGGAATGTCATCTATTTATCTTGTTAATGTAAACTAAACAGGATAGGAGATGTTTTCGTTTGTATTATACTTCCGATGCAAACTGCTACCGTCGCACAGTGTGAAAAGTTCCCAAAAAGCTGGCCAAAATTCATATTTTATAGTTTTCAAAATAAACAGAATTGACCCTACATAACAACTCTTTGATCACTCGCGTATCAGAATCGTAAATTGTAAAAATTTTTGCTGAACCGGTCAAGAATGGTATCAGTTCAAAGTTGTCGATTTGTGCAAAGCGTATGTTTGGGTGTTTAACACCAATGCAATTGTAATTTTCTGTGGGCTTGTTGACAATAACTTAATTATTTTTCTAAAATGAATAGTGTTCCTCAAGGTATGTAAATACGTTTTATAATTTATTCTATGCAGTTAAATAATTTAAGATGTTTTTTTGCAACTTTTATTACAACGTAGCAAAAATTTTATAAACTTAAAGTTCGCCTAGACTTTTAAAAAATTCCCCGCATATCCCCGGTTAGAATTATAGCTCATTGTAAAGATCAGACTTTGTACTTTTTGAGTATGGGGACAGTTTCTCCTCATACTTACTCAAAATGAATTTCTGTTTATTTTTAGAATGTAATACATACAATTTACGTATGGGTCTAAGGGAAGGCTGTTTAATTTTTTTTTTATCAAGGTAGACGAATCATCTTTGTTAAACGATTTCTAGTTCTATAAGATATTCTTGGTTGGATTGATTTTTTCTTGCCAAAAATTGCGTCATCCTTCAAATTTTTTATTGTGTTTTAATAGGACGACTTGAAAAACTGCCGACAACTGAGCACAAAAATTAAATAATTTTTGAATATTATAGTTAATTGTAGCAATAAACAACAAAAAATAAGTTTTGCTAATCTTGGTGATAAAAATTGTTAAAATGTCGTTTTTGGATGCAGGCACGTGTACCTGGATATTGAATGGGACCGATTCCAAAGCAGAATGATGTTAGACGCAAAAAGGAGTTTTAAAACTCTGAAATTACCCTTAATGACAAATATTCAGTTAGTTATGAAGAAGCGAAAAACATAGTTTGCAAAACGTCAGCAACTAATTATTTTGACGCATAGCATAACCCGGAATCAATTTATTTTCTAATATCATCACAATTAGTACCAAAAATTGAATAAAAATTGAAAAAGAAAAAAATTGAACTTGAGAATAAAGAAGACAGTTCCGAACATGAAGTTGTAGAAAATGAAGTATAGATGAATATAGTGAAGCTGATGATGAAGATGAAGAAGACCAAGACGAATGAACAAATACTATTCTCTTTTATAATTTTATAGTATTCAATAGGCACAAAATCTTTTGCTGTCCTAAATTTTGAAAATTACTTACTTCATTCATATTTCAATTATTAAAGAAGAATACTAAGCAAAACCATATTTACATTTTAACCTGTAGTGCCTAGAATAAATTCTCTGTTACATTATGTACGTTCACTACGATAGAAACTTAATTAAGTGCGTTTCCATTTCATAATACGGGAACAACCGGATTTAAACCTGGTTGGGACATACTTTTCAGGATTTGTCGTTGTTATTAGGTTATCCGATTAAAAGTAATTTTGGAACAAATATCCGCTATTTTTCTACTCTTCTAATTTTGGGTTTGTAATCACCAACCCCGAATACTAAATTTCAACTAATTTCAAAATATAAAAGCAAATGTCAGCCAATATATGATCCGCTATTTTGCTTTTTTTATTTTTTCTTCGAATTTATAATCATCTACCTCAAATGCCCACAAATATAGAATTTCCACTAAATTGAATGTAGTTTTCGTACAAATGTCCGTACATTGAATTCAGATTTATAATCAGCGATCCCAAATCACCGTCTAATAACAAATTTCAGCTAAATTGAAAGTAATTTAAGAACTGATGTCCGCCATATTGGATCCGCCATTTTGATTTTTTGTTTATTTATTTCGGATTTATAATCAGCTACTCCAAATCTCCTCAAATACTTCATTTCAACTAAATTGAAAATAGTTTTTGAACAAATGTCCGCCATATTGGATTTGACATTGTGTTTTTTAAACTTAGAATTTAGATTTATTATCAGCGACCCCAAATCCCCCCTAATACCGAATTTCAGCTAAATTGCAAATAATTTAAGTATTGATGTCCGCCATATTGGATCGGCCATTTTGTTTTTTCAACTTTTGATTTCGGCTTTGTAATCGGTGACCCTTCAAATCTTAGATTACCGAGTTTTATCTAAATAGAAAATGCTTTCGACTTTTGGCGAGGTTTTTGGGAATTTTTCACACTGTGCGTCGCATCAGTTGTAAATGTGTAACTGTGTTGTAAATGGAATCCCTGTATTTGTTTTTGATTTTACAATAGACCTCTTTTCTGATTATTTATAGGAGAGGATGGTATTGAAACTGTCATATTAATTCTAATTCTGAGCAATGAAAATCAAAATATTGTTTATATGTTCGATTGGCTTTGATAATTGACAATAATTTGAGTAGCTTTTTAATAACCGATTTTCTGTTCACTCAACAAACCCATAATTAAACGATAATTAAACATAAATAATTATTACCCGCTACCTACACCGATTAATTTAATGTGTTAAATAATAAGTTGTTTAATGTCAAAATTATTGTTATTAATACTTAATAAGTACTTACTTAATAGTGTTATATTTATTCAATTTACCAAATCCAAAAAATAACATAAAAAGTCATTAGAACATTTTTTTTGTGTGAAAATTACACATGCAGTAAGTTGTAGGAACCGAAAGTTTCTGTCGAGAGTAAGAAAGCGATTGAACGTGTTGGACGTCCAACTTTTGGTACTAACTTCGTGTCGTGCAATAGTTAGTTCGTTCAGTTGCATAACTTCAGTTCGAATAGCATTAGTTTGAGAGCAAGTTGGTGCTATTTGGGAATCGATTCTCTTTGATTGGTTAAATTAACCAATTAAATCTACGCATAACATTCTCGGAAATCACTGAGGGAATTGTTTAATTAATCCAAACAAAAACTGGTAATTTCAAAACCTAAAACCCTGAAACAAGCATTAGTGGAGGAAAGCTGGTCTTTGATTTGGTGTACATTTCATTACAACCGATTGAAAAAATGACCTATGCAGTTTACTTTTCTTTTATCTTCGCACATTTGAGGGTAAAAATGATCAACTTTAATAAATTTTTTAGACCACTAATGAAAATAATTTTAAACTGCAATCACTGGCTTAGTTGGAGGTAAGATTCTTCTCTACTTTGGTGTATATTTTGTTGCAATTGGATGCAAGAAAATAGCCTATGTAGTACGGTGCTTCCTATTTTGTCAAACATTCTTTTTTTTTTCAAGGGCACAAAATGTGCTCAGCTGTGAACATTCAGTTGTCTTTTACTTGACATAACACAAGAACAACCGTGAGGCGGAGCGCTATTTATAGAAGCAGATGCAGATTATGGCCATCTTTATCATCTTTTTCTGCTTCTGACTTTCCTCCTTGAGTAATTTTTTAATATGTTCGTGATGTAGAGAAAACCACGTCCAGTTGGTTCTCGAGGAAACTGCAAAGACTACCTAAATCGCACTACCTATCATCATATACATCATCCTAAGAAAATAAATCTGTAGTTTAGAAACATGACAAAATCTCTGAAACGGTTTTGGCATTTCAAAAACTCTTGGGCACGTCGGTTTGGAATGATCAACTGATGACGTCATCATTTGTTTTTTTTAATTGACATTCCCATATTTTTGCACTGATTTGATCGTTCTCTTAATAGTCTTATTGGTAGCATACAAATGTATGGCCTTACATAGGAATATTTTCGAGAAAACGATTATGGTAATATTGATATATTTTGTATTGTGAATAGAAAGCAAATAGGCGTTTTTGATTATTTTTTTTGCGCTGAATCCTGGCTTGTAAGCGCCCGCACATCATTTAAAGAATCGTTGGTAATACTTTAAAACCATTAGTGAATCAACTTTCTGGATTTTAGGTAAACGTACAAAGTTAAAGTTTACACTGAGAGCCTTTTGAGTATTCAAGGACGAATAAAAACTAAAATTACGATTTTTGATATTTTGACCTGACTTTTTGTCGAAACCCTTACTTGACTGGAAGTTAGTCCGGATACATCTCGGGGTAAATAATTCCACCCAAAAGAAATTTTCATATTATATTCACAAACTCTATGTTCCTTGCAGCTCGATGCTTTAAACAATTGAACGATTCACTGTAAGCGGATGACGTCACGTGAAGTTATTGCCTGTGTAGTACTATAGGAGCATTACTCACGTGATGTGAATTTGACGTCGTCTGCTCACGGTGAATCGCCCTCTTGCTTACAGAATCAAGTTGCTGCAGTTTCCAGTTCTTTTTACCTCGAAAGTTTTACAGGTAACCCCATAAAATGTTTCCGCTGCCATCACAAGAATTAAAAGCTCAACCAAAATCAAAAAAGAAAAATATTTGGCCTCCATTTAAAAATATGTCGATGATATCATAACAATTATTGTAACAATTGAAGGTCGGAAAGCGAATTTTTCGGAAAGCGAACTTTTTGTTTTAATTATAAATCGATGTGGTCGAGGACGATTGATTACTACACATACGGCTTATCGATAGCTATGTTTTTTGGCTGTGGGAAAGAAACCTTAAAACATTACTTGTTGATATGTACCTACACTAGGATGGGCCTTATTTTTCTACCATAGATTACTTTTATGCCACTCTTTAGATTCGTTCATGTATTTATAAAATAAAATCCTGCAAAAAATACCTCAACTTTACAACGGGAAGGGGTGCCACAATCAACTTGAGGTTTTAAAATTTCAGCATTTTTTTTCTAATTTGATGTAGGTATAACTCATATTTAACATTTTAAATAAGAAAGTTATTAATTAAGATATACAAGTATCGTCCTTTGTCTATCTAATAACAATATTTACTTAAACATCTAAATAATTTATACGAGATTATTTATTATTTTTACAATGGCGCTTTGCCGAACTGCGCCGTCTAAAGAGCGTATCGTACGTTAGAACAAACCATGGAAAATCAACTTTTATATTTGTATTGTCTCCACCACATTTAATAGATTATTATATGCTGTGTTCGAATTAATAATGCCAAAGTATATGCAAAACATTTAAAACTGATTTGTTTTGGATTACAATGAACGAAACTTATTACAACCCAGTCAGAAGCGACGATTACGACATATAGAATATTTTAAATGTAGACGAGAAAATTGATGCATCTTTAAATTGTTTCGTATAACCATACAATGGATCACTACAAAAAACAAACATAAACATTACCGAAAATGAAAGAATAGAAGAATATAACAACGACTTAGTGTTTGACAATGCATGAACAAAAAATCTGATGTGGCCAGGCACATGACTTTATCATACTATATATAAAATTAATAGTTTAGCTGCATGAGATTCTATTTGATCGAGATCGGCCATGTCTGCATTAAAATAAAATTAGTAGAACTAGACAGATATGTCGATTAAAGCTGCGTTCGGATATTGTACTCCGTTGACACCGGGTACACCGTCCAAATGACACTTTACGTGTTATTGGGTGTAAAAAGTGTAATACAATATCCGAACGCAGCTTATATTGACAGAAGTTATTGTCAAAACATTAGCTTTTGACACTACTACTGCGTATGTTAAGTAAAAAGAACTAAAAAATTTTTGAAACATTTTTGAAAATTTGTAGTTTCTTTTTAAGTTGTCACAAATTATAACTTTCTAGTGCATTTTTTTTATAAAGCGTGGTTTTTAAAAATCTATTTTTTACATAAATTAATTTATTTTCATCCATGGTAAAGTTTATTTTTTTGCATAATAAAAGTCCTTATCGTATCTCATTGTCCGATCGACTTAAAATTAGAAGGGAATTAGTTTTTCAATATGTAGAATAAATTCCAGAGGTGGCGTGGACCTAATTTTGAAAAAAGATCGTTGGGTAACTAAGGTCCACCTTAACGTACACTCAAAAGTTTAAGAAAGTTTTTCTATTAAACAAATAACTGTAGTAAGCAAATTTATGTCAAACAAAAAAACTATTTATTTTTTTTTATACAAAGATAAATAAAGTTTTCTTAACTTTGACAGACGGTAGCGACCCCTATTTTTTGTGAAAATTTTTCAAAAAATTCGGTTACTTGATCACATAATATTTTCAAACAACAATTTTTAACAAAATAAGAAGCAGCCTATTATGAGCTTTGCTTTTCTGAAACTGTGTATTTTTGTATACTCGCATAGCTGCGTAAAAACATTCAAAATTTAGGAATTTTGTAGACCATGAATTGACATAGTTTCGGACTGCAATAACTATAGGAGTATGGCCATATTTGTACTTTCGATTACTGTAAGAGCTATTGGAGATCGTAAAGGATTCCTGATTATATATGACTCTAAAAACGGGCCAATTAAAATAGTATTGGCTTTTTTTTTTTTTTCGGTAGTAGTTATGATTTGATCTGTCCAAAATAACTACTGTATACTCGGCACGTTTTTGGCGTTTGAAAAATGTATTATTTACTAAAATTGGTTTCAAAAAAAAATGTTATGGATTACTTTTATGGCTATGTTCAGCCCGGTAAATATTTGGGCACCCACACTATATTACGGTTGTAATTATTATTAATTTTCATTAGTGGTCTGACATAAACCAAGATAAGCCTCCTTCCGACCTTTTGCAAGCTTCATAGCTTTGAAGTTCACTTACTAATAATTTATTCATGGGACATATTAAAAATGTTTCTCAGCAAATAATAAATATTACAGAATGTGATATAAGCCCGATTCTATATTTTTACGCTCTTAAAATAAAAGCAGAGCGTGTTTATTTTAGTTAAAGTCTACCTAAACTAAGTATATCAACAAAAAAGTCTATGTATTATGTTTCAATTTATAGTAAGACGTACATAATAATTATGAAGACATATATAACTCCTCTGTTCAACTGTTTATCTGCCTGACGTTCCGTGTGAATGATTAAGTAATTTCCTTTGGCACACTACCGTAATACATAAACATCCGCGTCATGACAGCTATGGGTTGAAACTTTGACGAAGGGTTGTAATCAGTACTCTGTGACATGGCAACCCTATGTTTTGCGTAAGTGTAATCTATCCGCCAGACTGGATCCACATTTATCATATAGAAACGTGAAATTCCAGCGAAATAATTAGCATTGAAAACTAAACCCCAACACGACAGACATTACTACTAAACGTGTTAATTTCGGACCGCGCTGTACGTGGAACCTAATTTAGCCAGTAATTAGCGAAATTGAGACAGGAATGCGTTGTACATTGGATGATATAACGCACAATTAAGCGGAGAGTGTATTTTTGCGCTGTTATGAGCTGTTTTTAATGGATGTGAAATACTAATTGTCTTTTTTGTTTCAGATTACAAGATATAAATAGAGGAGGGGGATATAAACAGGAAACATATCGGTGAGTGTTAATAGCAGATTTCGTGTTTTCTAACAGGATAAATGCATAATTTGTTGACACCTACTTCAAACATGGAATTGTCTCGATGACCACTTGACTCCTAACCTCATTCTTAATAGATTAATATGTAAATTAGATTAGTTGAGACTGGGAAATGTGTCTTTTAATTCGATTGAGTATAAATTAACGTTTCTTTTCCGTCGATCGTTTATTTATGAATATGTTTACTGAATAGAAAATCATTTATTAAAAACTTCTATAAATGCACGATTTCAATGATTTGTTATAGCCAATCAAACGACTTCATTATAGCCAATCGTACATACGTAAAGTAGAACCATCCAATCAAAACTTTCCGTTAGCCAGGCACGCAGTCCAGAACTGTCAGTGTCAAATTACATAAATCGATATATAACCTCAAACGATATCGACGAATAAAATCTATGTAGACGCCGCCAGCAGATTACGATCGACGAAAAAATTGTATAACCAATTCGAATATTAAACGGCGATTAATGATCTTGACAACGCACTCGCTAATCGCTCGTGAATTAAACAGTCTCGATCATTAATCGTTCTTTTTAATATACTTATTGGTTAAACAACTATTTCGTTATCAACATTTTTAATGTCCGAGCTTTTATATAATATGTTTTATTACAATATGTTAAAAGCACCCACTACTATTTTGTTGTAATTTAGTAGTTTAATTATAATTAATGATAAATGGGGGTGTCTTTTGATATTGGTCCAGCCAAATTAGGTCTAAACATGGCTAAACTGCGAAACAAATGAGTTAAGAGCTGGACTTTATAGCTTTATTTAAACTTTTTAAACAATATGTCAAATGTACCCACAAAATACTGCTGCAAAATAAATTAGGGGATCCAAGGGGTAAAATTGTTTTCTTTTACGATTATCTCGGATTCTAGTTTGTTCGTACGTTATTCTACATTACAAAAATATTCTACGTCTTCCTTTACACAACTAACCGTTTTACAATATAGGATTATCTAAATATTATTATTATCGCCTTTTCGTTGGTGATCTGTTATGGATAGTTAAATTTTCTATCGAAAAGGCTAAATTTTGACGTCGCAAAAATTAGTAATAAGCTGGACTTGTTATAAGCTGTGTAGTTCAGCTTTATTTATACTTTTAATTTAATTCATCTACTTAAGTTGAAAATGCTACAATACATTTAAAGTTAATGATGTTAAATTTTTGCAACGAAACACTGTTTCAAAAGAGATATGGCAAAATTGTGTTGCATGTTGCAAGAAAATCAAAACCAATACATTGAAAAAGATCATATTGTTGACTCATTTGTAGAACCAACTATAATAAACTTACATGAAGATGATGATAATGATAACGAATTATTAGACTACAACGACAGCAGTACAAACAGGTTTGGCGCCAGAATCTACAGGAACAACTACGTCATCATCGTCAACTACTGATTTTCGGCAGAAAGGATATTGTAAAATAATAATAAATCACAAAACAGTATGTATACACAAATAAAGAAAAAAAATCACGTATGCTATTTACAAAAATAAAACCGAACGAAACAATGAAAAAAATATTGAATACGGTCCTGAAAATTGATCGTTTGAAATCATCGCGCGAGGCCTCGGTACGCTTCCCGCCCGTAATCCCCTTTCCCCGAGGTAAACCCGCCTGCGCACGGAATCGATTACATTCATTTCACTCTTACAAATTCCCAAATAACTTTTTTGTTATTATACATCAATGGATAAGTATAATAGTTAATAAGGAATGTTTACGTGCAAACTGCGTTGTCCTACTACCGTTCGTTTCTGAGATATCCGCGGCCATAAAAAACTCGCTCACACATTTTATTACATACAAAATCAAGAAAATAAAAAGGCCAATCTATAGAAGACTCTAAGTGTAACCTGAACAAATATTTAATTTTTTTTACTTTATCATACGCAGTATGTAAAGTATTGTAATCGTGCCAAAAAAAATTTTTGAGATTTTAGCGGAAATATGTCCTTTTGGGTCCCCTGTGTGTATGTGTGTGTATACCCGTTTTTTTGTGGCGACGATTCCGGAGAAACTACTAAAGGTATCGGGACGAAACTTCATATTTAGAAGTTTCATAACCAAACTTAGAGCTGAAAAGCTTTCTGTTGAAGAGGGTCCAAAGGAACTGGAGGTTTAGTCTTGGCATTTTTGAAAGATTTTGCAAATAAGCCGCCATTTCTGGAATTCGTCGAAATAGTTAAATAATAAATGAAAGATGAGGAAATTCTGAATAATTTATCACTATGACATTTTTTGGTACAATCAATAGCTTAGCTGCATGAGCAAATTCTATTTCTACGGGATCGGTCGTACTGCATAAAAACTAGTAGCCAGGATTTGTCAGATTTTTTTATTCTAATGACAGTAAGTAGTCTTGGTGTCAAACGCTAATGTTTTGACAATAACTTCTGTCAATATAAGCTGCGTTCGCATATTGCATTACACTTTTTACACCCAATAACACGTAAGTGTCATTTGAACGGTGTACACGGTGTCAACGGAGTACAATATCCGAACGCAGCTTTAATCGACATATCTGTCTAGTTCTAGTAGTTTTATTTTAATGCAGACATGGCCGATCTCGATCAAATAGAGTCTCATGCAGCTAAACTATTAATTTTATATATAGTATGATAAAGTCATGTGCCTGGCCACATCAGATTTTTTGGTAAGTGGTTGAGGAGAAAGAAAATCGTAGTCGAGCATTATTTTAAAATCGCTAAAGCCGGGTACCTTTTTTACTTCTCTCGCGTTCGTGGCTGAACCAATAGGCGAAGAAATTGGATAGTCACTCCTGATACGTAGAAATGATTCAGGAGTATAGCGCACTTTATGCAATTTTGTTTGTTCATCCGTTTCAGTGTTACGAGCTTTCAAACAGAGGGGTCAATACTTTTGTAACCGATAGTAGGTGGCACTACTATCGGTTACAAGGTAGTAGGTGGCAGATTCCCATCTTTTCACTCAACGATTTAATTAAGTTGTTCTTTTTATACAGAGCCTTGAAATGGAATACGAAAACAAGCTATTAATTTGAGACAGTTCCTACATCATCCCAAAAGGGGCTTATGTATTGCGGCTCACGCCATTATCAATCCTAAATTGTCAATTTGGAGATGCATATAAAATACATGCGAACGAAGACAAATGAAAAAGTCAACGCGTGAGACGAACAAACAAGTAAAAATGGTAAAATTTGCAAACACAGACATGGACGTGTACAAATGACGCGCATACAGAATGCAATCATTGCATATACCTCCAAATTGACAACTTAGTATTGATAATGGCGTGAGCCGAAACATGTCTCCTACATAGATTAAATTATATAATATATAATAATATAATAATCTTTATTTAGCAATCAGCTAACAAAATCAATAGGTAATTTTACATAAAATACAAAGGCAAGTTTACATAAAAATACAAAGAAATTACAAAGAAATCCCCAATACCAAACGCTCTCGTACGTTCCTAATTCTAAAAAACAAACTTAATATGTATACAAAAAAAAAACATAATCAAACAAATCGCACCAATATACAAAGAAATTTAAAAAAATAATGTGTACATACGAGATCCTGTCATATATGAATTATACCCTTAATGTGTTCCCTACGTCTAAACGCAAACGATTTCAGTGTCGCACATTTTCTTATTGTGTTCGGGAGCGAATTATATTGTATGAGTCCATCGTGAAATAAATTTTTTTGGCTGTACCTATTAGAGACTGTAGTTACGTAAAAGTTTTCTCGGTTTCTGGTTTGATAATTATGTATGTCCTGCACAAAAGTAACGTTGTCTAACAGATGTTTACAGACAAGTCCATTTAACAATTTGTATATGAATACCATTGTGTTAAACACAATTGTCTGTCTTACACTTAATAAATTTAACGTATTCAACATAAAAGCTCTGTTTGTATATTTGTTACAATGCAGAATGGTTCTTAAATCTTATTGTTATTGTTATTGTAAAGGTATAAAATACTCGCACAATAATTGAAGTGTGAGTGAATAATCAACACATAGATCAATCGCCTTGTATACGGTCTTATATCCCTACTTATCCTAGCTAGAAAATTGACTTTTTTTGCTACTCGGTTGGTGATATAGGTTGCATGATTGGAAAAATTCAAATGCTCATCAATAATAATGCCAAGATACTTAATCTCAGACACCCTTTCCAGATGTACACCGTCCACTTTAACTACATTAATGTCATCGACATTATACAATCGATGTCTACTTCCAATAACCATAAACTTAGATTTAACAATATTCAGCTTTAAGTTATTGTCATTCAACCACTCATTAACAAACTCAAGTTCCTCGTTTAAGGTATCAATGAGATCGTTGACATTACTACCAACAACATAAACAAGAGCATCATCGGCAAACAACTGAATTTCACACTTATGAACATACTTAATCATGTCGTTGATGAATAACAAAAAAAGTGTCGGTCCAAGCACGGTTCCTTGGGGAACACCGAAAACAGTAGACAGCTCTGATGAAACTGCACCGGCGAACCTAGTCTGCTGTATCCTACCCTGCAAGTAACTGGAAAACCACCCCAACACTGCACCACCGATACCCATCTTCTTAAGTTTACACAGTAACAAGTCTCTGTCTATAGTTTCGAATGCGCGTTTAAGATCCAGAAATACCGCACACACAATTTTTTGCTCATTTAAGGCTTGCTTCCACCGCACTAAAACCGACTGAATGGCTGTTTCGCAGGAATTTTGTTTTCTGAAGCCCGCTTGATGTTTTGTTAAGATATCATATTTTTCTATATAGAATTTTAATTGTTGATCTACTACCAATTCCAACAGTTTCTCGTAGGGTGGTACCATGTTGATAGGTCTAAATTGCTCACATTTATTAGTATTTTTTTCTTTCGCTATCGGTATGACGGTTGACTTCTTCCCTGAGGTTGGGAGTATCCTTTAGATAAGCTGTTGTTAATTAGTTGCAGGTACCGATTCCCAATGGCTTCACATGATAATTTTAGAATACTTGTATTTATCCCATTTGTACTACTTTTCTTATTATGCATGTTTTTGACTATTGATTTTAACTCTGGTAATGTTATTTCCTGAAATGCATTAAAATCCGAGAACTGCCGATTATTGTTTGCAATATAAAAGAGATTTTCTTTGTTCACCAAGATTTGATAATATTAGCAAGTAACGTAAAAGAAAACGTTTATTGACACTTGAAATATCGAACACTACTATATTCCTGTTATATTTTAGCGATTACAATACATAGGCGCTAAGGAATAATTGCACTTAAATGAAATTAAACTTTAATTTTGAAAATATCCACAAAAATTAACTTTTGTTTTGAATCTTTTAGTCAAATACCAATAGGACTAGATAGACTTTGTAACCCAATATCTATCTAATATCGTTGACGTTGATGTTTTTGGCTCTAGATTCTATAAGGTAAATTTTGTTATAAGTTTCTTTGCCAAGAGTTATTTGAAACTTTAATCTGCCTTTTTTGGTAATAACTAGATATAGATCGCTTTCTACTTTCTAGCCACAGTAGTTCTGCGCAAAACTATAAAAACGATTTTATTTAATTTCCGCGTTTTGCCGATATACTTACCGTATCTATTATCTTAGGATAAGCAAAATCCTCATGGTGCCGTTTGAAAACTGTGTGTATAATAACTGTAAATAATTAATGCAAATGAAGAACCAATTTTATCAATAATGCAGAACACTAGGAAAGCAACCACATGTCCTGTAATTATATCAAGCTATTGAAACAAAAATATAAATCTATTTTCAAATAGTGCACAAAACAACATAACGAGAAATTTCTTGGATATTCTCTATTCTTCAAAAACTATTTATTAAATCATCAAATTCTGTTTTGTTGCGTTTAACAATTACATAGATTTAATAACAAAAATACAATGACAAAAATAAAAAATAAAACACCAAACATCCATAAAACATTCTTTATTTCATGATCATATTACAAGCGTACAAAATATACCATACAAAATTAGGTATCAAATATATTCCTTTAAGCAAGTTACTGGTTCAACTGAGTCCCACGTTCGTTGTTATCGGCTGGAAGAGCAAGTTCTGCTTTGCAGTTGAGCATCTTAAACAAATTGGTATAAAACTGCTTATTGAGAAGGGTCAGTATGAAGACATTGAAGATAGAATTACAAAAGCCGATGATATTTGCATGCCAAGACAACAGAGGAAACAGTTTATTTTCAGAACCATAAGCCACGTATAAGAAGAACCATCTGAAAACCCAGCAGAAAACGTAAGTAAACGCGACAGCTAATCTAAAGCGATAATTACTATCATCTTGTTGTTCGGTACGCAAGTTGTAAATAATGACTTTTCCGACGAATATGACAAACAAAATCCCGTAACCAATGCTGGATAATAATTCAGGGTAATGCACGAAGGCATCACCAACTGTACAATTGATTATCGAAGCAATGTTGAATATAAGGATCAAAACCCATGAGGCGATCAAAAATCTTCTATGGTTTGATGATATGAAATAATCAAAGAGAAAGATTGTGATCAACAGAATAGTAGCGAATTCCAGGTTCCCTTCGATATCCTTGAAGACGCATAGGACCTTCTCGTCTTCAACTAATCCTTCCAGAAGGAAATTTATGGGCACGAAAATCAAGTAGAGGAGATCGTAGATAGCCCAATTGGATATGTACGAATTTGTTGGTGTCCTCATCGATTTGTGTTTCAAAATTGTGCGAATGATGACATAATTGGTCCAAACGCCCAAGAAGCATACTATTGTGGAGAATATTTCGTAGGATAACTTGATCTTGTCGGGATCTTCAAACATATCCTGCGTGTGATTGAACATTTTGGTCTGAAAGAAAAATACAACATAATTGTAATGGAGACTATGATATTATTGTTCAACAGTCTTTTTGAGATGTATGTCATAATTTATATTTTTTTAAATTAGAAATATTCCAACTATCGGATTCAAGTATTCGTTATCAATATGGTAGGAACGTTTTTATTTATTGTCCGATCAAAGGCCGTTTATGACATCTTACCGATTCTTTTTTATTATGTACGTTTAAATTTTGCCAATTTGCTGGAAATAAATGTCATTTTGGGTTTCTTATGGGTGCCATATTGGTTTCTTACATATTCGGGTTCAGCACTTTGTCCTGAGTAATTTGATATGTCACAAACCATATATTTAATATAATCAGACTATGATGAAAAAATATTGCCGAACCCAAATATCTATGGCGTCCAAAAGACTAACAAAGTCTTTATTTTTTTCTGCGAATTTATTGGTGAAGAAAAATTCAAACCGATGTAATCTAAATAAATAAGTATCTGTAAGTTACCAAAGCGGCATCTTGATCGATAAACAAATAAAAAGTTTTTCAACTTTGCGTTCGTTATAAACTCATAACGACACCGCTTTCGGTGTCGTTATGAAAACACTAGAGTACTAGCTTTTAGTAACTTTTAGTTTTCCAGGATTGGTGACATTGATACCAAGCGTCAAATAATGCTGACAGCTCAATCGCTATTGGCTCGTCTCTATCGTATTTGTCAGTTTTACCACAACTACCAACAGTTGAAGATAAAACTACTTTAGATTGTAAGACATGAGAACCGCAATTTTCAAAATTTGTGTAAAATTAATGTCGCAAAGTAGAAAAAATAGTAGTAAAACGTCGTTTTATAAGACATAATGGAGCACTCGTTTCATTTGGGCACTCCTCGCTACGCTCGTCGTATCTTAAAATATATAATATAATCATATCTAAAAAAAACTATCTTAATTTTTTTCAAAATATCTGATAGATCTCAGTAGGAATTCAACAAGTTTCTCAACGGATTATTAGAGAGCGCACAAATCAGCACTACATTGTCCATTTAACTAACTTTCTGTTTATCATTAATCTCTAATAATAACTAACGTATTCATACAAAACAATGTCGTGTGAGACAGTATTCTAATGAGAAAACGATGTATTATAATAATAATTTAAGAAAGCGCAATTCGTGTGAAAGAAATGACTTTTTTTTCAATGCATACCGTGTTTCTTTCGTGTTTCTTTTTTTTTACTAAGCTCCCTTTCAGTAATTTAAACAAGGGTAATAGCTTGAGATGTTGTAATATATTTATTCAATATTCAAGTTCTTGGGGCTGCATGTTTTGTATCTATAAGTTCCCGTCTTTAGGCCACATAACAAAAAAAAATCTGATGTGGCCAGGCACATGACTTTATCATACTATATATAAAATTAATAGTTTAGCTGCATGAGACTCTATTTGATCGAGATCGGCAATGTCTGCATTAAAATAAAACTACTAGAACTAGACAGATATGTCGATTAAAGCTGCGTTCGGATATTGTACTCCGTTGACACCGGGTACACCGTCCAAATGACACTTACGTGTTATTGGGTGTAAAAAGTGTAATGCAATATGCGAACGCAGCTTATATTGACAGAAGTTATTGTCAAAACATTAGCGTTTGACACCAAGACTACCTACTGCTAAACTATTGATTGTACCAAAACATGTCATAGTGATAAATTATTCAGAATTTCCTCATCTTTAATTTATTATTTAACTATTTCGACGAAATTCCAGAAATGGGGGCTTATTAGCAAAATCTTTCAAAAATGCTAAGACTAAACCTCCAGTTCCTTTGGACCCTCTTCAACAGAAAGCTTTTCAGCTCTAAGTTTGGTTATGAAACTTCTAAATATGAATTTTTGTCCCGATACCTTTAGTAGTTTCTCCGGAATCGTCGCCACAAAAAACGGGTACACACACACACACACATACACACACACACACACACATACACACACACACATACACACACACACAGACATTTTTTGTACCTTGGTGAAATATGTTCAGGGGACCCAAAAGGACATTATTTCCGCTAAAAACTCAAAAATTTTTTTCGGCATGATTACAATACTTTATAATACTGCGTATGATAAAGTAAAAATACAAAAAAGGAAAATTCAACTCAAGCAAATAATAAATACAGTAACAAAATATTTACAGTCAAGGAGCTGAACAATAATAAAAAGGCATATGGTAAGGTGAGGTTAAGGAGTATTATGGTAACAGCTTAATATTTGATTAGAAAACATACTTCACGACTACCACTTATCTGCATATTGCACCGACATTGTTTTTACAGTGTCTCTTAGTGATTTTTGGTCACAATAAAATTACATCATTGAATTCCAACAATTCGTGTAAATCACAGCGGTTGTACTGCCTTTTTTTTTTGTTGATCTATTAAAGCTAACGATATAAAAAGACTGACAAAGAATTTAAAAAAATTGTATTAGAATGCTTCTATCTGCGAACTTCAAATTCTTAAGCACAACATTTTACGATTTTTCACGAACGTTGATACAACCTCTATTCAGCACAGCAGAATACACAGTAGAATACACAGTAGAAGACACAGTAGAATACGGCGTGGAGCTAATCAGCGTGGAGCTAATAATAAGTAACTAGAAGAACTAATAGTACATAATAGGCCAATAGTATCGGTAAACAAAAGAAATAAAGCAATTTTGGTACCAAACTTCCAAGCCTCTGGACATTCAGCCCTTTTTTCCCTGTATAGTATAATTTTAAAGCGGAGACAAACGACTGGTCCCTTAAGGGTTTAATTCTTTTACTTTTGAAGCAAAAAAACAATAAATGGCCAGTCTCCAATTGAGCTTTCCATTTCACATGTTTCATTATTCCAAAGTATTGTGACGAAATACAAAAAGCCTTATTAAAACTTTGTTTCATATTGTTGCCACAATATGGTGAAATTAATAATTTTATTTTGCTCAAAATTGCTATTTGCTAACAAAGGCCAATAAAATTTAAACACAATAACGAAATTTATCCCAAACCTCCATTTCTAAATTAATTAAAAATAAAATTATAAATTATAATTGAAATAGTATTTCATGACGCAGATAAACAGAATTATTGTATTCTCGGTATTTTCATATTTCTGGGCATACAATGTGATAACTTGGCATTATACTATGAAAATAACAGGGCAATTCCTCAACAAAATAAATAATAAGCTTTAATCAATAAAAATAATAAAATAGGCAATCAAGCTTTATATCCCAACGTAAGAGATTAATCAATGCTCACTAATGCGTTGGCAAACTAACGGTTTAGCGTAAATCAGGGACAGCAGCGACAACAGTTTAATGGTATTTTCGAAATTGGGTGAGGAATTTCACCGCCCGTTATTCTCTAAATACGTATTCGTGCACAAGTGAGGTAAATCGCGTGCAGCAAATAATCCACATTAAACAGCAATACCAATAAATATCAGCCGGGATATTGATGCTTATTCAATAATGGACAGCGGATAATGGATGCACCGTTTGTCAAACATAAAAGTTCTCCCCGGAATTATTCCGAAATCGGATTTAAAATTATAAGCCTCGTTCTATTTGAAACGAGAGTTTAGTGCTATGCTTTGCAAATCGCCATGAATTGAGGATTTGTTTCGGATATATTTTTGCTGTGTTGTTAACTCATTTTTTAACAGTGCAAATTTAGATCAAATAACGATATCAAATCCATCGGATAGAAAACCTGATTAACACTTGATTTCGCCAACTGGAGATACATGTTATCGGTTACATAATCCCTATATTCTGGATATGATCAAATGTTGATTGATTGTGACAAGTGAAACAATTGACCTACGACCTACCGACGACAGAAAATAATCAAAACCTTTACTGTACCATAATGTTTGCTGCGGACCAAAGTAATTTATTAAAATAAAAAAATACAGTGAAAATTCACCAGAAAAACTGCCGACATGCTGTTCGAAATTCCTCAAACGATTGGGTAGTTTCTTTGCTTGATTGGTAGTTTTGTTTCTGAAATATATTCAAATCAAAGTATGGTTTATATTCTTTCGTTAATGCCGTCCCATGATTATTTAAGGAAGTGTTTTCGACATTTTTTGTTTAAGGCTGGGTTATCGCGCGGGAGTCTTGACCACGGCTTGACAAGCCTCATAGATGGCCCCACCGGTACTATATCCTCGAAAAATGTGGCGAAATGGTGGTGGAAATGATGGTGTACTTTTGGTTGCCGTCTCAGCGAAGAAATATGTATATTATTTTTTGTCGCGCGCTAGGCACTATTCTGTGCTTTCCCCGATGCGTATGTCAAGTCATGTGATATTATCGATCGTAAACATTTGTTTTCTCCGTCTTTCAAGAACGAGCGTTCTATCTATTTTTTTTTTTCGTTTGTGGTGTATTTTATAAACTCGTGCATGAGATATGCTTTCGGCCGGCCAAAATTTTTGAAATTCGCGCGTATTCTGATGCACACACAAATCGATTTAACCTACAAAACTAACCTATAAACCACATACATAATATAAATAAGCTTGCTTACTTGTTATTACCTATGTTATTTTTGTTACAATTGCAGGTAAGTTCATATTTATTTATTTTATTGTTGATATTTATATTGCATTTTACAGTACAACGTGAAAAGTATTTGTTCATACTTTTTGTGGAAATATAAATATACAAATATGATATGTACCTTACAAATGTTTACAATTCCTGTTAAATTTCAAATCAAATCAATTTTTGGGGCTGTATTTAACTGAAAATTATTGGCTTAATGCCATTCACTGCTCAAAAACATTCTCTATCCAGCACAGTTGCATACACAAGGTGTATCGTATGGTAAACAAAAAGAGACTGCTGCTGTGAAGATTTTTGAGACGGGATTTAAAGTAACTCGTGCAGGATTATTTGTAGACACGGAATATGGTTTCTTCGCTGCATCCCCAGATGATGAATGTTATTTATGTATATTATGCGTCATGTCACAAGATAGGTGCTATACCTTAACTTGGATATGTATAATAAATAGCCTATCTGTTTCGGAGATAAGTGTTCCTTGAAGTTGACTACTTATGTATTTAAATATAATGACGAGTAATTGACTTTGAATTTTAGAACTTTCTCATACAATTGTATATGTTCATCTGTTTATCTGGTAAGTTTATTGTTCTAGGTCTATAGGTACAAACGTGCTCGTAGAAGTGAAGGCCTCATAAAAAGTGCACAAAAGTGGAAAAACTCTGGAAGAGGCTGAGAAGACAAAAAGGTCTATGCTTATGATGTGTAATGGGACAGTTATACCACAGTATATAGACTATACAGTAGGTTAACTCCTCGTTGCGCATGGTTTTGGCGCATCAAACGGCCGACATTTTGCCAGTATGCTTGGACCTCATTCCTAGTTGATCTCTCTTTGGGAGATGTAGTGCGTTTTGACGACCGAGCGAGCAATCCGACGAATTTTCAACTTAAGTGCGAGCTGTTTGAGTTTGCTGTGTGTGCATTTTGTTGGACTACGAACTACGAAAATTGTTTTACCTATTGTTTTTCTGTTTTGCCAATGCCTTCCAGGTTTTACTATGCATTCAACGTACCTGATGCTCAAATCTTCAGAGCTGACAAAACTACTTGTTCGGCATTCATTAAAAAAAAAATTATTACTGCAGAAATTATGCATAACTGATAAAAATATAGATGTACAACAAATGTACCCGGTTTTACCAGCAAAATAATTATTATTCAACAATTATTATTTAATAGTGAAATTATGAACTTCATATTTGCCAATATTTTTTCTGATATTTAATAAAATCGCATAGTAAATAGTTTTAAACAACTGTTTATAACAATTCCTGTAGATATAATGCACTATGTTATAATGTTACGGGGCTGGTGGACCGTGCGTAAATTGTAGTAAGTCCGGTATCACAGAATCATACCAAGAAAATGGCGCAAGGTCATTTAATCCGGTTCCAAAATAACATGGGAAGTGGAGGGGAGTTCACCTACTGTATAGTCTATATACTGTGGTTATACTTAAGCAAACACATAATTATTATTATCAGGTATAAAACAATAATAATGTCTACTTTAACTATAAACTTGTTTTCCATTTTAGATTCAACGGCAATTAAACATCACAAAGAGGGATTTGTGATTCTTCATTGTATACATCAACGATTCACATCCGCTGCATATAGAGGAAGAGAAAAGAAGCGACTTTTGGTGTGGTTCAATGTTGCCCAAACTTTAGCAATTCTATAAACACAGCATTTTACCAGAACTTATTATGGGTGACATTAAAAAAGGCAACTGATGCATTGATCCACCATATATTTGCAAAACACAACAAAACGCCAACATAAAGTGCCATAATCTGCAGATCAGGAGATTGGAGTTATTCATATAGCCTATTTCACGACAACTGTGAATAAGTCATTACTTCAAATCATCTTTCTTGCGTCCAAAATTATAAACACCATACTAAATGGTGCTGGTTTTAAAATCCAACCAACCCAACCATACCAAATCTACATTTTTATTTTCTTTCGTTAATTTGAAGATCTGTGGTAAATACCAGCTTATGTTGTTATATTATGACAATTCTTTCAATTTAGAAAAATGGTATATTTGAAATCATTGTGCTAAATCATTGAGTGTCCCATTTTAGCCAGCAGAACTTTTCCATCTTTTTCATAAGTTTAAAAAGTTACCGCCGTTTCAGATATTAACAAAACTGTGTTTTTAACTATTGTAACGTCTTTAGGTATCGAGAAACCCAATAAGTTGATATGAAACTTTTTACTCGGAATGGAATTTACATGTAGAGAAACAAATTTCTAAAAGTTTCTGATGTACTTAGTTTGTTTCCTCATTTTTTAATTCAATTTATTTTTTTTTATTTTGAATTTTTGAGTTTTATTGTTGTTACGGGTATTGATTGTGTTCTTTCTTCTTTATCGAACTGTTTAATGTTTATTATTTTTTATTTGTCTTTATTTTGTTAATATATCAAACGGCTATAACTTTAAGCATTTGAAACAATTATTAAGTGTATATGAAAAGTTTTATTGAGAATGACATTTATTTTCTTACAATATTTTTTTTGTGAAAAAATTTGGGACGCCTGTATAAATCTTTTGTAATTTTATACAATACATTTTACTGGCGGAAATTAACGGCGGAAGCCGATGAACTATTTCCAGTTGTCATGAGACAGACTATAAGCTCACTATGCTAAGCAGAAATTAATGCAACAATTTTCTGTGATATTACACAAAAGTAGCTTTTATTACGTATTTATGCTTTACAATGTTTATGTTAGTATCTCTAGCAATTTCAGTAGTAATATTAAAAGTACCGAATGGAACAAATTTGTACAATTACATTTCATTTAAAATGTCAATACGTTTATAATAATAATCACAACATACCATTTTATTGACTACTCTCATAAAAAACTTACAACATATGCAACATATGTATACAATCTCAACATAAGATCTCTATGACAAAAGAACTCGCACTACATATGATAGTATCTAGCAATAATTAGATATATCTGAAATAATTATAAATTTATACATGCCCAATTATATAGTTTTTGATTTTATATAATATTGCATCGCAAATAATTTAATTTAATTTGATAATCAAATAATTTAAATGTTATAGATTATTATACTTAATTCTATATTTGAATTCGACATCTTGAAAGAATCCATGTGAAATACTTTATATGTGATCCTACATAGGTCGTAAAAATATATTTGACTGTAAATATGTACATATATGTATATGGTTATTCGGTTATTACACTTCTTTGACTTGATTCTATGAATACTATTATAATAAAAAATTCACAATGAATTTCTTTGTTTCCTTGATTTTCCACATAATATGACACTAATATGACATAATATTATGATAAAACAAATTTTTACTAAGTTATGGTTTACAACTTAGTTTTTATTTTATATCCATGCGGGGTATTTTATATTTATGTTTATCTCTACTATAGTTTGTACCAAGTGTCATTATAAATAAGTATATATTAAATTCGTTAAGCTAATAAGGTTGCAATTGTAAAGAAAATCACATATTTAGTTCTATAATTATTATGCCGATATAATAATCATAATACGCATTGTGTATATGTGTGATAGTTGGGTAGTATACTCTTAGGGCATTTGTTTAGGTGGCGCCATCTCTGTAAAAATCATTGAACTTCAATTTTCAACTGTTTCAACAAAAATCTAAAATTCCCCAGAATATCCCCAGATTTTGTCAACAAAATTTCAAACGTAGTTATCAACAAATTTAGACTACAGATATGCATTTATTTTGGTAAGGATATCCATAACACCATAATCTTTGTAGACAGATGTACTGGAGCGTATCTTTCTGTGTAGAATTCAAATTTGAGGTGCAGTTTGTGGTCCTCACAAAACACCGTTTTTTTCCTGCTCAAATTTATTACCTAAGACGTTTTTGGCACTCGAGACATCTGTCTGTCTAGATTTACCCTTTATCTTGAAGGATCAACCGGATTTTTGCACTGCATTTACCGTATATTGTCAATGACTACGTACAAAAATACCCTTGCAACTGCGTCTAAAATGCGCGCGAAAAGCGGTTGAAAACCTAGCCTTAATTGATCCCATTTATCAAATAGGCGAAACCCCCACGCATAACTAGATATATTATTAAGTAAAATCTAGCTTAATTAAGATAAAAAGTAGTATTTAAATAATAATTACGAAGTTTTTTTAACGCTATACTTCAGATTGTTTGTGTGAGTGGTGGTGACGGGGTGTGACACCGCACATGATGGAGAGTCATATGGTATCATGACTCATGAGACTAAGAGGTCCGGGGCTAAGGAGAGGTCCGTTATTAAGTAAAAGTTGTGAATTTAAGATTATGCTTTATACTCCGTAATCTAAGTAAATAATCCAAGTAGCATTTTCTTATAAAGACATGTATACAATACATGGCTGTAAAACGCCTAAAGGTGACACCGTGAAACGATGCTATTAACAGCTTCCGGTTTAAACCGGATGTTGGTAATACCAACTCTAGAAACGACACATCGAGTCGGTCGGTGGTATTAATATTACTATCTTCCCGTTCTCTTCAACTCACTTTACTGACGTTAATTAAATGAGGTTTTAGATTAAACATAATTCATGTAAAAAGAAGTAACCTACAATGCCTTACACAATCTACGTTCCCTATTCTGTTTCTAAAGTTGGTTCCAATATTACCAAGTTCCCAATTGTCATCAACTTCTCTTTCTTTTTTCTTCTCTCAAGTTCTCTTTAACGCCTCCCTTTTTTGTCACCATCAACACAGTTTAACTTTTGAATAACATGTTTTCTATTTGCATAAATACGTGCAAATTATGCAACCCTCAAAAGTGTTATATCATTTGGAAAGCAATTTCAATATTTTTCTTAGATTTTTTTAACATATTTAAGGATGATTACCTGTTGGCAAAGTAAAAAGAAACATTTTAAGTTATATTAAATATAGTTAAATATATATTAAATAACATCGCTTCACATTTAACTAACCGTTTTAATAACTACTATAAATTTGCATTCCACAATTACTACCTTCGTAAAAAAATAATCGTAAAACTTTGTAGTTCAGATATCTGAACATTTTACGAATTTCTAATCATAATTTGTCAAAAATACCCTAGCCAATCGCAAGCAAATTGAACAAGTTTTCGATTCTCGTATGCTTTGAGGAAGAAATTCTAAGCATTATCAGTGTTACCATTTAGATTAAATTGTTCAGGTGATATAACATTTTGAAGGAGTGGTTGGCCCTTGAAAAAAGAATTTTTTATATGAAACTTAGAACCAAACGCAGAACCATCAAGGTACAGCACCAACACTGCTTCATGGCTCTTGGCTCTAATAAATTCTGGCTCTAAATGTTCACATCGAGACTGCAAATACTTAGTTTTTTAAGCCCTAAAAGAAATTTGTTTATTGTTATCTTGTTGTTCCAGAAAGCCGTCCCAAATTTTTATTAATATATTATTTTATGTCCTACATGATCATAAAGTGACATTTTACATCTTAGTTACCGGGGCGAAAACACCTACTTTTTGCGATTCTTTATGCGCCCTAGGGCATAAAGGATTGCCATGGTTATATGTCAAATATATCAAATATTTGTCATTCAAATTGTAAATTTTGAATCGTCGATGTCAGTTATTGGCGATTAAGGTTATATGTTTGACAATTAATTGTCTGTATTGTCGCTCATCAATGTCAATTATTGGCGATTAAGGTTATAAGTTTGACAATTAATTGTCTGTATTGTCACTCACCTCCGAATTGTTTGTATTGTTATTCAACTTCGTAGATACGCATGTCACTTGACAACGTCAGAATATTTATTAATAGTATTCAAGCTGAGGAACAAAATCATTGTAGGACATAAAATTGTGTATGTACCTCGGGCATTACTTGATGTTTATACCTTCGGGCGACTTAAAAAGCGCGAGGACCGATAGGCCCGGGACCTGTCACCCTCGGGGCATAAACATCCGTCTAATGCCCTTGGTACATAAATAACTATTATATAACTTATTGACGCTGTATTTTCAGTTACGAATTCATTTAATTTGTATTCAAATTCTTCAGTAAATGTCTACAATGTGTGCACTTCTCTTTTTTTCCGTCCCCGTGTCCAAAGTTTGTTTATGACTTTTTTTGGAATAAAATCGAGTAGACCCATTGTCCTGATGATAGAGAATGCAACAAATGTGTATATATTTTTTAGTTTTATACAATTTTAATATATTTTTTAATGTGAAACCCATAATGGTCTAGTTATAAAAAAAGGCCACCCTCTTCAAATGCAAAGCGACCTGCGATATCATAATAAATGGAAATGTAATAGCACCTAGGCCTCAGTAGGCCCTTTAAAACTTATTATATATAGGTATTTTTATCGAAAAATTCAGTAATAAATACTGCAGAATTGCCAAATACTCTTCAATCCATAGCTTTAAGAAAATCAAAAAATATTAAAATTGTCTTTAAAAAGTTCATAAATATATTTGAATGCTGTTTTAAGATAAAAATAGCACACTGTGGCAATTGTTTGACTATCTGGTTTCGAATTGATTGATCCTTAAAACTATAAATTTGGGAAAGAACAAAAATTTTCAAAAAATATGATGTGCAAAAATAATTAGTTATGTACCATTTTCTCTACCATTTAGTCTCTCTTGCCACAAAATGATTTTGCCGAAGATTAGGTTAATATGCAATTAAAAAAAAAATTATAGGGATATTATTGTAATATGTCCAGCTTGCACATAAACTGAATAATTAACAGGGAAGCAAAAGAAAATTTCTATTTACAAAATTAATTGATTCAGTAACTTCAATCGTATTAACTTTGGAAATGAAAAAATATATCTTTGATTTCTTTTGTTTCCTTATATCAATTCTGTTGCATAATGGACCTTAAAATTAGGTACGTTGCGAATACTGAAAATTACGCAGTAGGTATGTTATATTAGTCGGAAAATGGGTGTGGCTGAAATTATTTCTAAACCCACATTTACTCCATAAAAAATAATAGACAATGGTGAATAATTTTTGAAAATGATTTTGTTTTATTAAAATCCCCACATAGTTTTCAATTAACAGGGATAAAAATATTACACGAAAATTTGAGTTTCTTAGTTTAATTAAAAATGTTTGTTGTGTTCATAGAGTTAAGTGACAATAAATACACCAACAATATTTTTATGTGTGCTGTGATACAGCTAACTTTTCATTAGCTAAGAAAATTCGATTAAAACCTTAAAGAGAATAATAATGTGTACTTACATTGTTGGTAACACCCAGCTAGCTGCTAGAAGTATGTAATTACAACTGAGACAATTGAAGCGGTATTTTGATTAGCGCTAAAACTCCGAAGACAGATGAGCCGCGTTACGTCAGTTTTTTACATATTTTACTTAAAACGAGGTTACTCATGAACTAACTCTTCCCAATGAGCTGGTAATTGTTTTAATTGTTAGAGACGTATCCGCATCTTGCTGTAATAAGTTAAGTCTTTTCGTCGAGATTATGAAGACATTCGATTCTTGTTCGATCTGCGTTTCGATTCCGATGATTATGTTAATCAGTATTGTGCTAAGTCGCTCGTGCACAACGGCAAAAACAATAAGAAAAAAACGCACTTCCTGTCTGTTTGATTTTGCGCATTATTAATTATTAGTTAATGCACAATTGGAACAATTGCAACAAAATCAGAGATATTGTTTCAATAGTTGATTCGGAAATTCGTTAGGTCGTGATGTTAGCGAGTTCCTTTATAATGTATTATTGTTTTAATTCCAAGCAATCTATATCGGTGGATGCAAAAACAGAACAAGTCTCAAATATGACATTTTGAAACCTATTTTGTAATAAATTTAATAACTGTGTTTACTAAGTGTGTAAACAGCATTTTGTACAGATTATATGGTCTTCTTATATTCAATTTTAGGAAAAAGAAAAATTTAGCTCCGCCAACTTAAAGTTGACTCGACGTGTGCGCAGAACGAGAACAAGGACGACATTCGGCGGAAGCGAGAGGCACTGTACGCTCGGCATCAACACACTAATGATCCCCTCCACCAAAACTATCCCGTGTCCACTGCGCATCCTAATGTTTACATTTCTCCGAACGACTTCTGTGTGGCCGGGCTGTACCTGCAAAAATACTTAAAAATAAAATAAAATGCTTTGCTCTTCTTGGACAAAAGTAGCAATTACTCAGAAACTTTACGTTTTAGATTAATATGATCTTAAAAGTAACGTCGTATTGGGATGTGAGAATCATAGGGAACATCCTGTATAAGCAAAAATAATTCCGCGTGTCGTGCACACGGCTAAGCAAAATCAATTATAAATTATATTCATTGACAAAGCACCTGTAGCTGTAGTATCTTATTCCAAATATTATGCAGCCTGTATAAAAAAAAATAAAAAACGGAACAAGCCGTAACATTGTGCATTTTTACTTTGAGCGATATTTTCTTATAAATACTTATGCGAAAAAAAAGCGTATTTTAAAGGTTTCTTTAAATTTAATTGTTCAAATGTTGTCAATAAGTCCCGTTTCATAATGAAATTAATGTGGCTTTAAATACTGTAAATAAGTAATAAGCAGACATTAACATTTAAATCAGTTTTATAATCCATGCCATAGAGATGACGTGAATGTATTTTGTAACTACAAATTGCCCTTTTCAATCGTGAAATGTTTAGCGCGATAACTAAATTAAATTAAATAAATTTACTAAAATTCAGTGTAACCAAATTGATAACAATACTTAAAGTCGACTTTTACATAACTTAATAAAAATAACATCCGACTGTATGTGATGCCACAGGATAAATTTTATATCGAGTTTAAAGCCAACCTAAAGTTGAAGATCCCAATTACTTAAAGCAACTTTAACTGTCATAAAACGAAACCAGGCGTAAGTATTTTCAAAAACTATATAATTTACTTTAAACATGTATTTTGTTAAAAAAATTTTAACAATAGTTACTTTTTGAGCTACTTTTACCTAAAACCACATACGAAGTGTTGCAGTTTGACCAAAGATATATTCATAATATGCATTCTTAAAACTTGACAGTAATAGTCACTGATATCCTAAATTGTATAACCTTACATCAAAATAAAACTTTTGGCATTATACAGCAAGGTATAAAAGCTTGACAAAATCTCTGAAACTGTTTATTGTAAAAATTTAAATTTTGAAAAAATTACCTTAATTGCGTTTTTTTTACATTTTAACACCCCCTTTTTACTTTATCATACGCAGTATGTAAAGTATTGTAATCGTGCCAAAAAAAATTTTTGAGATTTTAGCGGAAATATGTCTTTTTGGGTCCCCTGAACATTTTTGACCAAGGTACAAAAAAATGTCTGTGTGTGTGTGTGTGTGTGTGTGTGTGTGTGTGTGTGTGTGTGTGTGTGTGTGTGTGTGTGTGTGTGTGTGTGTGTGTGTGTGTGTGTGTGTGTGTGTGTGTGTGTGTGTGTGTGTGTGTGTGTGTGTGTGTGTGTGTGTGTGTGTGTGTGTGTGTGTGTGTGTGTGTGTGTGTGTGTGTGTGTGTGTGTGTGTGTGTGTGTGGATGTGTGTACCCGTTTTTGTGGCGACGATTCCGGAGAAACTACTAAAGGTACGGGACGAAACTTCATATTTAGAAGTTTCATAACCAAACTTAGAGCTGAAAAGCTTTCTGTTGAAAATGGTCCAAAGGAACTGGAGGTTTAGTCTTAGCATTTTTGAAACATTTTGTAAATAAGCCGCCATTTCTGGAATTTCGTCGAAATAGTTAAATAATAAATTAAAGAAGATGAAATTCTGAATAATTTATCACTATGACATTTTTTGGTACAATCAATAGTTTAGCTGCATGAGCAAATTCTATTTCATCGAGATCGGTCGTACTCCTTTAAAACTAGTAGCCAGGATGTCAGATTTTTTGATTTTAATGACAGTAGCTAGTGTCAAAGGCTAATGTTTTGAAAATACTACTGTCAATATAGGCTGCGTTCGGATATTGAACACCGTTACAGTTTTTACACCCAATAACACGTAAGTGTCATTTGGACGGTGTACCCGGTGTCAACGGAGTACGATATCCGAAGGCAGCTTTAATCGAGATATCTGTCTAGTTCTACTAGTTTTATTTTAATGCAGACAGCCGATCTCGATCAAATAGAATCTCATGCAGCTAAACTATTAATTTTATATATAGTATGATAAAGTCATGTGCCTGGCCACATCAGATTTTTTACACCTAACCTCACCTCCAGGCAATAAGTACATATATTCTTTCCTCTATTCAAATAATAATTTCTTTGAGTGGACAGTATTTTCTATCTGTGTGTGAAGAAATTTAAAACAAGAAAATCTCCAAATTTAGGACAAGAAATAATCCAAATTTATGCACACTAGAAAATATGTAGGATTTGGCTATCTATTACATGTATTTTTTATCACATAAGTCTATGGTCCTATGCATCACATAAATCTGTGCTTCTATGGAACAGTGTCAAACAAATTACGTCCTAAAATAACATTAATTCTCTTACTTGTTTTACATACATTATTTATTTACGATTCTACATAAAAAACTAGTTCCTATAGAATAAAATTTTTATTTAAAAAAATATACGAGTAAAATACTACATCTAATTAACATAAAATCACATTTGTCTGCCTTGTACAAAATAATATAGAGAACATCATACATGTGCAATCTCCTCACTAGAGAGCAACTGTATTTGACCATTAACTTCCGCCAAATAATCCTTGAAAGTTTTATAACAAGTTACATACACGATTCGCGTTATAATCAACGAAGTCAGAAAAGTACAGATCACATTACAACTTGAGAGAACAGTTATAACATTAAATCTCAACCAAAAACAAAATATTGACAAAATAACATTTTTTAATATCCAAATGATTGTATAACTGTACAAAATCTTTAACCTAAAAATATAAAAAGGCTCTTCTTTCTTTGTAGTCTGCATCCACATAGTAGGTATCATAAACAACAATAAGCAGTGCAACAGGACTTGCGCTAACTGATAAACCATCGACAAATCGTGAATAGCAACTGAAATTATGGACCAAGCTACCATAAGATAAATATAGCCTGAAAACGCGATCGTCGAGAATCGTTTCTTCGCACAAAAAGCAAAAGTTAATAAACTCATCACTAGAGCTATGTTGAAATTGAATATAGCTTCGAAACGCCGGGCACTAGATCCTATTGTGGTCTTGTAGGTGAATACAAACACTGAAATTGCTAGGTAACCGATGCTCAGGATCGACCAATGAAGTACCAAATCGAATATTTGACATATTGGGAGGTATGTGGAGTACACCATCTTGATTATCCAGAAACAGGCGATTATACCGACTGCAAAGCTGATGGAGACCGCAGTTGATAGTAGGATATGGTCGATCGGCTTTGTTGTGGGATCATCAATTTGCGGTTTTGATATGTTGAGGAATCCAGTTACCTCGTCCAGTGCCAACAGGGTATCCATTTCTTTCTAAAAATAGAAAATATAGAATATTAGATGGATGTTGTGAATATGAGGAATAATAAAGGTACATATAGGACAACCATCCAAAGAAGGTTGTAAAATCCACACAATGGGGGTAATTTGTGTTATTTCTGTTGGAACAAACCGGATAAAACTATCCTTGATGGTGCTCGAACAAAGCTATTGACTAACACTGGCTAGTTTTCATATTAACGAAAAGTGTAGCTCTAGAGCCTAGACATAGGCATAGGCTGGCAGTAAGAAACAAAAACCAAATTTATTTCATTTATCATGACTTACAAATTTAAAGTTATACTACTGGCTTTGATTTCTTGAACTCATTTCTTATTTGTTTATTTTTTCTTCTGATTTTCGAACTGTAAAATAAGTAAATTTTGGTTTTAAGATAATAAAGCTTTTATTCATAAAAAAAATAGTCTATTGGCTATAGTATTCTTTTTATTGTATTATTAATAGGTAGATATATATTCAGTAATTTCTAAATCAGTCATTCTCAGGAAGATTTGGAGGCGGTTTCTTTATAAAAAAAAACAGATCTGTATAAGAAAAATGTTTTATATGTATGTACATCGACATAGTAAAATGATTAAAAATTATTATTATTATTATTATTATTATTATTATACTTTGGATACTCAATGAATAAAAAAACCTCACTAATGTATAATTCAGGGGTTATGTAATAATTCTTGTTTACAATAAGTAATGAAATGTCATCATCAGTTGAATGAATGTTTACATAATGTGCATTAATTCTGAACATTGAAATGTCACGAAAATTAGGCGTTGCCGATGAAAATGCTTGAAATAAAATCTTGCTGGAGAAAATGAAACAGGTGTATTAATAAAAAATTAATTAAACATTTTAATGAACGTTTGGGGCCAAGTGAAGGTTAATGTACTGGCTTCAAATCCGACAGCAAACAAAAACAAACTGTTCTTGTCTGAAGTAGTTTTCATCTGTTTATTGTTTAGGTACCTTTCAACTTATTTGATTTTATATGAAGGTAAAGATAGTAATTATACATATATTAGAATTCGATACGTTTATAAAAAATGGATACAAAATAATTATTGTTCAATATGATGACGTACAATATTGATTCATGTTGCAATGTGTCTAAGAAAGAAATGGTGAAAAATTTAGTATAAATTAAATTAGTGTTTAAATTAAACGAACTGAATTATACCGTAAATTAATTCATGTTTGAAACAAGAGAAATAAGATGTTTTGACAAGGTTCATTCAATACTTTGCTGTCATAAATTGAGACAGCAAGGTATTGAATGAAATTGAAAATGTTTTTGTTCTTGTTGGTGGTGTTTTTCTATTTATTTAGTTATATTATCTTTACCGTAATAAATGTATTACATTAACAACAGTAAGTTTGTTTATGATCATTTTTTGTTGATTTTTGAATAAAAAAACAACATCGGAAACTAGAAATTTATTTTTGTTATGATTTAAATTAAAAATTAAACAAAAATGTTTTTCCTTGTTAACTACTTCCAAATTGGCCATCACGATTTCTGAGAAATTTATGGTGATATTCTTAACCAGTAATTAATCATCAATAAGAACTACACATTAGTTAGGTATGTCAAGATATAAATGATATGTATCTACAGACATATATGTTAACACTTATGCGAAGCACATCCTGTATAATCGATTTGCACTCAGACAGTATAACGAGTAGTTTCGTATTGTTATTTCCGACCTATTGTTTTGCATTCAATTATTTATATCATTATTTATGGTATTAGTTATGTATTGTAAGTTGAAAGTCCACTAGTACTGTTTAAGCTGAATTTAATAAATTGAATAATAATCATTATCAGTATTTTGTATTTGTATTTGTCAATCGAGTTCACTTGCACCTAAAATAAGAGATTGTGATTAAATCAGCTATTAATTATTGTGAATGCTTAAACATCAATTAAAATTTTTAATATTTAATTTCTCGTAACTAGTTAGAACGTTATTATCTACTTACGTAGTGCATACGTACACAGGTACGTCCTAGTAGCAAAATATTCCTTCTTCTTGTAGAATAATAACAAGAGGATATTTTGATGTGTATTTTTTCCACTTCATTTTAGAGTGTTTACGGTCGAGTCTTATGAATTGACAATTTAGTCGTGTTATTATTATTATAAGGCGCCTGTCATTATCTTTTTCTTGTTTTACGTCATATGAAACACAAGACGCAAATACATCTAATAAACAATCCTGACGAACACAAATACAAAGTCACAGATCACTTTTATCTTCTTTACCTAGTACTTAGCTCATACAATCAAAGATGAGTAAAAAATTGCACATTACGGACGAGTAACAATTAAAAAATAAACACATATAGTAGCTGCATATGTGTGAACGTTCATTGTACACAATATATTCTATACAGTCATCGGAATACCGTTCCGTTTGTTTATTTTTATGACATTGCCCTTGAGCTCTCCGTTCGTGAACCAACAACTCGAGATGCATTTTTATGTATATATGTATGCTATGCACTCACCTTTTCTCTTCGGGACTAACTCTCCAGAAAACTATGGTTTAAACTTATAATATCATGCGTCTTTTCTATCAATTCACTCATGGAGAACCTCACGTTTCATTTGATTGAAGAAAGGAAAAGCGACCTCGGTAAACACGCATTAAAACTAGAAATAACCGTCGGCACCAAAACAAACCGTGTTTATGAATCGTGATCCCTTCTCACTATGCTAAATAGTATAGAAAGCAAGAGCTATACCATGAGGACACCAACAACATATTACAACGTAGCTGCACTAAAACTTGCACTCGGAATCACGCCAACTATTTCGTGTAAATGTTCGAGGATGACAAAGGTTACGAGTATTGTTGAACTGCATCCGACTGTGGTCTAAAATTACAGGTAGCTAACCCAGGTATGAATGTTCGTACTCGAACCTACTATGAATGACACTGACCCCGATTCTACTCGCTAGACTGATTGTTTGATCGATTAGCAGATTAGATAGTAGCAGATAAACGTAATAAAACAATAATATTTTGTGATCTGTAACCATCACGGCCACAATGTGGGAGGGGAACTTATAACTTTTAACTTATTTAGTTATACTAATATAAAGTATGTGTTGTGTAGTCTCTACAGGAATGCTGCAGTAAAGTACTGGAAACAAAACAATTGAAAGTAAAGTAAAAGTAGATCGAGTACAGAACGTGAACAAGTGGATCAGTTGGAATTACATAGTATAGAACTTACGAATAAGCAAAAATAACCTTTTTAAATAACAAATAATAAGCACAAATTATAATTAAATAAAGCAACATTTACTGTGGTAGGGTATATTGAGTTTGTCACCAAATTTGTAACACTCTTAAGGAGGCATGGCAGGTATAGAGTTGGATATATATTTTTGATTAGCATTGAAAACTGAATCGATTTAGCTATGTCCGTCTGTCTGTCCGTCTGTCCGTCTGTCCGTCTGTCTGTGTCACAATAACTGCGGTAATTTTGAAGTTCGTTAATGGGCAAAATCGGTTCACTATTTTGTTTTTAAATGTCTTACGGTATAGGTATTTTAACTTCAGCCCGGCGGAAGATAATTTTTCTGCTACTTTTTACTTTATCATACGCAGTATGTAAAGTATTGTAATCGTGCCAAAAAAAAATTTTGAGATTTTAGCGGAAATATGTTTTTTTGGGTCCCCTGAACATTTTTGGCCAAGTTACAAAAAAATGTCTGTGTGTGTGTGTGTATGTGTGTGTGTGTATGTGTGTGTGTACCCGTTTTTGTGGCGACGATTCCGGAGAAACTACTAAAGGTATCGGGACAAAACTTCATATTTAGAAGTTTCATAACCAAACTTAGAGCTGAAAAGCTTTCTGTTGAAAAGGGTCCAAAGGAACTGGTGGTTTACTCATAGCATTTTTCGAAGATTTTGCAAATGAACCTCTATTTGTGTAATGTCGTCAAAATAGTTAAATAATAAATTAAAGGAGAGGAAATTTTCTATAATTTATGTATATGACATTTTTTGGTAGAATTTATAGTTTAGCTGCATGAGCAAATTCTATTTCATCGAGATCGGTCGTACTGCTTTAAAACTAGTAGCCAGGATATGTCAGATTTTTTGATTCTAATGACAGTAGCTAGTGTCAAACGCTAATGTTTTGTAAATACTACTGTCAATATAGGCTGCGTTCGGATATTGAACACCGTTACACTTTTTACACCCAATGACACGTAAGTGTCATTTGGACGGTGTACCCCGTGTCAATGGAGTACAATATCCGAACGCACCTTTAATCGAGATATCTGTCTAGTTCTACTAGTTTTATTTTAATGCAGACATAGCCGATCTCGATCAAATAGAATCTCATGCAGCTAAACTATTAATTTTCTATATAGTATGATAAAGTCATGTGCCTGGCCACATCAGATTTTTTTTTTATTTTGATTGCTGCAGTTCCAAAAACTCTCACGAACCACCACTGCTAATGCCACATGAAGTATTTTGTTTCTGTTTTTACTATTTAACTTAAATAACTCAAAAAAGTTAAAATTTTAAGCGTTTCTCATGTCACAAAATACTATTTTTTGTTACTTATTACGATTTGATCCAACAATTTACACTCTTTTTACCCAGCCGATTGATTACACCTTTTATCTTGTTGTGTTTTTATTGTTTTATGATTTAGAATTCGAAATTACGATAAAAGAAAAACAAAAGATAAGAACTGGAGTAGGGGTAAGGTTGCCCAATTAATATATTTGCTATGAGTCTATATGAGAGAAATTGAATTTGTTATAAATATGGGTTTTGATAATTAAAAACCGACGTCCAAAATTTTGTTAATAACAAACCGAGATTTTGTCGTGTTTCCATTTGGCGCGCTCACTGTATATTTCCTAAAAAATAACAAAATCAATACGCAAGAATCAATACGCAATCAATACGCAAGAACAGGCCATAATTGAGTAATAGAAATAGAAATAATAAAAACGACCTTTTTTAAATAGCAGATAATAAGCACAAATTGTAACGAAGTAAAGCAAATTAATTATTAATATTTTCATGTTATGTCATGTTATAAGAGTCATGGACCCAAAAGATCTGTACTCAAAGTCAATAATAAAACTAAATGAAAGTTAATGTTTATTATCTGTCTTTCTTTTTTATATTTTTGTACGTGTTGCTGCAATTCCAAAAATCCTCACGAGCCACCACTGCTAAATCCCATATTGAGTACCTATTTTGTATTTCACTTTGTAACTTAAATAACTCAAAAAAGTTCAAATTTTAAGCATTTCTCATGTCACTAAATACATTGTTTTTGCTTGTTATTACAAGAAACAAATAATACGTAATAACAAACCTTTACGTTTTTAAACAGGGAACAGGGAACGTACTACCACTAAAACCACGTATTCCGCCACACAACGGAAGTATGAAAATACAGCAGTTGCAAATCTAGATGCTAGCTCCATAATATCACAACGGAATATTTATTATCAAGGTTTATTTCAAGATGAATATATTCTTTAAAAAAATTCCATTAATAGTACAAAATAAATTAAAAATCATCGTGGTCCGTTAGAAGGGATAACTGCCGCTCTTCAGACTCACCTAGAAACTGACCTTGTTGCTAAGAAGAAACTAGACTCTATACAGGGTGTTAATAAATAAGTGCGACAAACTTCAGGGGGTGATTCTCCAGGAAAAAATAATGACAATTTGCTATATAATCGTATGTCCGCAAATGCTTCGTTTTCTAAGATACCGGGGTGTTAAAGTTTTTCTTAAAAACTGACGATTGAATCTCGTCTGAGGGAGGTCATTTTCAACATTTTTTGTAGCTTTGCGCCTATTTAAAATTTTATTAGTGTTATTTTCTGTTATTGTTTTAGTTTAAAGTTATTGTGTTAAATAGTTCTTTTAAATAATTGAGATCATTAAGATGTTGTCATTTTTGCATAAAAACGGTGCCCCCTACAAAAAAAAACAGAAAGATATTTTTTGTCACAAATTGAACGAGGAATTCGAAAATGATTTTTAATTTGAAATAAGTATCCCAGTAGCGTACCATTTTTTTCTTTAAAAAAATTGTTATCATTATACGTATGCGCGCCAATGATGAACATACAATTCCTAATTGCATGTCAATTCTATTCATCTAAAATAGATTTCTTGTACTATATCTTGCATCTAAGAGATCTCTTCTGGTACTAGTGTGGCTGTTTTCAAAAATGTGGTTTATAGAGCACGTAATATTTGCTTCGAAGCTGTATTTATTATCATTGGTATATATTTTCTAGTTTTGCGCCGATCATATTCGAGCTCTAATTATTTATAGATAATTTCTCTAATTTCCAACGTGGCCAAAGCACTCTAAGTGAGTTTACTTATGCAACCAACTCCACAGTTTGCTGTTTGTTGTGTAATATGATCAGGCAAGCTATACACCATGTTGGTGTATATATGTAATATCAGATCAAACTCATGTTAACTTTGCTGTTCTTGTTCTTTATTTCATAATTAATATTACATTTATCGAAGACGTTCCCTAACAATAAAAGAATAATAAATTCTAATCTGCCCTATTACTTTTTTCCTTCTTATTTTTCTTCATTCGTTTGGTACAATAATAAGAGTTGGATCAAAGTAATGAGATATATTAGTCTAGAATAATACCGATTATTAACTAACTTTTTTATTCAAATGTTCAACGTATTACAAGCTTATTTAATTACGATATTAATTAAACTTATTATTTAAACGTAATAGCCTGGCTCTATTATTCTCCGATATCAATTCTTGGACGACGCGGCGATAACATTTGACATATCTTCCATTTGCGTAATGGCGTCACAAGACAAGAGTTCTAAAATAAGAAGTAAGTAAATAGAATTGATAAAACTAACTTGCAATTGAATATGCAATGTGTTGTTAAGATCGTATTATTAGTTATTATTAAGGTTTATTAGCGTTCAGTAGCAACGTTCTTTTTTATATTATATTATTACTAGATACCTTTCGTTTGATTTATTTTTCTCTCCTAAAACAGACGGCATTCCAAAAATAAAATTTTGGCATGACTTTTATCAATATTCCTATCATTTATTGATAGTGAGTAATCGATACAACTTATCGATCCACCCATTAAATTTGATCTATACTTTTTTATTAGCAGACAAAAATAGAACATATATAAAATATTGCTTTTATTTGATAATAGTGATATGGAACCAAAAAGTTTTCAGAATTTTTCTAACAAATTATACTTGTTTAGTATAGGTATTTGTTTATAATAAAAATCGTTATTTTCTATAGGTAGTAATAAACATGAAATAATTGCTCCGAAGAAAAATACAAACCATTACTGGAGCCTCTACAAAATAAAAAGTATTTTAGAACAATCTTTTATCTTTTGAAGAAGACTGATTCCTACAGTAGCTACGATTTAATAAATTTACCACGAAACTAGGCAGTTGACTAAAGTTTCGATTAGTGACATGAATAAAAATTTCCTTTATAGGAATACGGAGAGAGCAGAAAAATTCCCAAGTGCTTCGTTCCAACAAATTGTATATTTTAGTGTCATTGTCCTAATGTCAGATCGCAGTACGGTTGTCATGGTATCAAATCAACACATGTTCTCACTCGTAACGTTTGACTTGTGCCCATTTTGTATTTATATGGTTGTGCCAAATCGTTTATAATATAAAACGGAGTCTTTATTAATAATTTAAATCAATTTTTATTATTTCATAACAATACATTCAGAACGTCTAATAGATAATAGATAATAATGAGTTCTCAGAGTTTTTAAAAATATAAAAGCTACGTACCGTGCAATAAACAACATATTTTTAGTTTTTTAGTTTCTGACCGCATTTGTATATTATTTTAATGTTTAAATAAAAATCTGATGTGGCCAGGCACATGACTTTATCATACTATATATAAAATTAATAGTTTAGCTGCATGCGATTCTATTTGATCGCTATGTCTGCATTAAAATAAAACTAGTAGAAGTAGACAGATATGTCGATTAAAGCTGCGTTCGGATATTGTACTCCGTTGACCCCCGAGTACACCGTCCAAATGACACTTACGTGTTATTGGGTGTAAAAAGTGTAAGAGCGCGTACGGTTTGTCAGGGTAGGGTATGGGGAGAGCAATGCTCAGATAACCTGGATCGGCTGTCTCTCTCTTATATGCAGATAAACGCCGTATGACGGTAGTCACTCTCACCGTACCCTATCCGATTATCCGAACGCGCTCTTACGGTATACAATATCCGAACGCAGCTTATATTGACAGTAGGAATTCTCAAAAAAAAATAGCGTATGACTACCTACTGTCATTAGTATCAAATATCTGACACATCCTGGCTACTAGTTTTAATGCAGTACGACCGATCTCGATGAAGTAGAATTTGCTAATGCAGCTAAACTATGGATTGTACAAAAAAATGTCATAGTCATAAATTATTCAGAATTTCGTCATCTTTAATTTATTGTTTAACTATTTCGATGAAATTCCAGAAATGGCGGCTTATTTGCAAAATCTTTCAAAAATGCTAAGACTAAACCTCCAGTTCCTTTGGACCCTTTTCAACAGAAAGCTTTTCAGCTCTAAGTTTGGTTATGAAACTTCTAAATATGAAGTTTCATCGCGATACCTTTAGTAGTTTCTCCGGAATCGTCGCCACAAAAACGGGTACACACACATATACACACACACACACGCACACGCACACACACACACACACACACACACACACACACACACACACACACACACACACACACACACACACACACACACACACACACACACACACACAGACATTTTTTTGTACCTTGGTCAAAAATGTTCAGGGGACCCAAAAAGACATATTTCCGCTAAAATCTCAAAAAAAAAATTTTGGCACGATTACAATACTTTACATTCTGCGTATGATAAAGTAAAAAGATACTATCCTTAAACACATTTTTAAATTCAATGAAAAATACACGAAATTAATTAAAAGATGATCATCATAGCAAAGTCAAGTATCATAGCACAGCTCTTTAGAACTAAATAAAATTGGTCTAAATCACAACCCCTTCCCCTATGTGTACACTAAGAAAACACAGATTGTCAAACTTATATAAACTTTTATTCACAGATTAATAAATTAACTAGATAGATCTAAGTTATTCGGGTAATGTGCAATCCTCTTGAAGATTTTGAAAACCATTTACGTTCGTCCTCCTGACCTGTCTTCCGCATATGCTGAGAGAGCAATTCTTAAAATTTTCCTCAAAATTGTATAGTATGAAGAAATTTCCAATGCAGACCAACTGGATACAACCCAGTATGAAGTAATCTTCGAGAATCGGTATCCCATAGTAGATAATTTCTCCCAATATAAACAACATCAACCCTGCTAACCTGCTAACAACATAAGTCGAAACGTACAGCATTGATATCTGATAATCTTTACCAGAATACTCATCAAATTTCAACGTTGTTCTTATTTGGTGAATATGCAAAGCTATGAGGAGAATTGCAAGAGTTATTATATAGGGTGGTATAAAACCATAACGCATATAATATGCTGAGAAAAGTAGGATCATTATAGTAAACAGTATAATCCCAATCACCCAAAGTGTACCAATGATATAAATATAAAACCTATCGATACATTTCATATAGTTCCGCAACAGTAACATGAAGATGGCCAATATCACCATGTATATACCGGTGAAGTTCACGCTAGTAAACACTTTGTGACTTTCGAAGTCTTTAAAAATATCATGGGATAGGGCGAACATCTTGAAGACTGTTGGGCAGAACAGTTGGGCTATTATTTCTATGGCTGATATGTTCAGTATGAACATGTGAAGTGGTCTGGTCAATTTTGCTTTTAGGAGTGTGAAGATTATCAGGATGTTCATCCCAATGTTCACTACGCCGGTGAAGAATAACCAGAAATCAACCAGAACAATCTCCAAGTGGCTCTCGTACATCGCGCGAGTATAATTTGAGTCGTATTCACTCATTGTGATATCTGAAACAAAGAAAACAAGTTTTAATGACAATAGACAAAATCGCTTGCAACTCTGGTTTATTTCAGAAAATGTGTTACATTTTTACTTTGCATAATTCTATAATTTTCTTCGCTTTAAGGTACTAAAACACGCTAATTAATTATTAGCGCCACGATAAAAAAATTTATCTTTGAAAATATATTGGTTTTTATTGGTCGAGCGACAATGGAAGCAATAAGAAAATTGGTAGATTGTAAATTGGAAGTATTTGCTTTAACATAGATTTTTCAAATATAGAAATAAATTATTCGAAATAAATTCTGTAAATAAATAAATGTTTTTCAACTATTAAATATTTTAAGACTTTTAAGCATGATTATTTATATTGTAATATGATCAAACAATGCCCAATGTTTAGGGGTAGGCTTTGAGGAAAGATACTGACAGACACATCTAAAGGAACTCCTGATATCCATTTTGCTAAACTTTTATGCTAAATAACTTTTGTCACCTTTGACCGATTGTCATTACTTTTCTATGCATTTAAAAGAAATTCATTACAAATTCCTGTTACTAAGTTCTGTTACAAAGCCATAATATAAGTTCTTAACATTTTATTTTTTGGTTTATTACAAAATTTGAATTTTTGTAGAAGATACAAAATTTCAAGTAAACCTTTGTCATTTGAAAACTGATATATTACTGTTTTTAATGCCAGCAACAATTTAATTTAAAGATAATGATCAGAAATTAACAGATAAATGGGCGTGTGAAAAATCAAAGTTTGATACGCAAAATTTAACGTGTACTTAAAATGTCCACCTCTTGTTGAAATAATAGCAGGCACATAGTTGACGTGACATCGAAGGGATACGTTTTGATTTTTGATTCTAACGGATCGATTCGTAAAATACAGTTTTGCCAGTGTTTTTAGTGCAAGGACGACAGAAAATTATACTTGAAACTGTGTATCTTCTACAAAAAATCATATATTGGGATTAATTAGAAAACAAAATGTTGAGTATTGAGATGGTATTGTAACACCGTACTTGAAAGTTTAGCTAAACTGGTTTCAGTGTTTTTTTAATTTTGATACAAATTTTGATATTTTTTGCCAAAGTTTTTGACATATATGGATGAAGGTTCAAGGAAAGTTGGTTTTCTAGGTCAATTCAATGTTGTCCTGTGTTTTTGTGTAGTAAAATAGAAACGACCATCCATTCCTTTTTTTTTCAGAATACAATTACGGCCTGTCAAAGCGTGCAAAAATATCAAATATTACTACCATTAGACAGAAAATTGTATATTCTTGACCAATAATTTGGTATATTGTTAATATTGGAGGGGTACAGATACTAATAAAACTTTGAAATTATTCAATATTGTACAGTCATGGAATTAAGTATGTTCGTATCGCTACTGCAGGATTTTAAAATAGTATGTCGGTTATATATTCGTGTACTGGTCTCCCTCGACCTGGCCGCTTCAAAAAGTTGTTCGTCACGAGGTGGTTTTTCGATGGATGTAATGTAACGGGATTTAGTTTATTTTGAGCGTGTCCGATCTTGTTCTTAATGTGATACCTTCATTGCAATGTAATAAATGTAATATGACCACTACAGTTAAGTTTACGAGTAGGTAATGCATTTAATTAAACATAGAATTACTTTTATAATAAAATTAATAAACATGAAATTTGATAATATGATACGAAAAGCTCATTTTAAGTCATTGCGTACTATCATGACACATTATATAAATTTATGTTAACTAATACACATATTAATTACGCAAGTAAATGCCTTTGCCCAGCAGTAGGATGACGGGCTTAAGTAAGTAAGTAAGTAAATGAGCAAATCAACTTGATGCCAAGGATTATCACTAAATATAGACTATTTCAGAATTGTAATATTAAAATATATTCACTAAATGTAGGTAAATAAATTCTCTAAATTTAATTTAAATTTACATTTAGGACGAGCATGTATTTTGTATGAAGGACAATGGAAATTTTATATCTGTATTTACTTTACAGCAGTTAATGTTCATTTATCTTTCATGACATCCAATACATGCTTGACAACCAAAATAATTTAAATTATAGCAATATATACAGTCTGTCCCACGTTTCTTCCGCAAAAAAAAATTTCAGAAACTAAATTACTTTTTCAATTCATTAAAAAGTTACAGCCGTTTGAATTATTAACAATATCTTATTTTAAACGCTCCAACTTCAGAAGGAACAGAGAAAACCAATAAGACCATATGAAACATATTACTTTCTACTTTCTAGAAAGAAAACAAAACATTTTGGTATTTTCTTTCGTTCATTTATTAAGACAAATTATTAAAATTTTACTTATAATTATTAATTTTTTATTGTTGTAATATGTATTTATTGTGTTTCATTTTTGGTTTTGCATTGTTTGATAACTAATTAATTTTTTATTTTTCTTTTTTTTTGTTAATATTTTAAAGAGCTCTACAGAAGTTTTATTGTAATATAGTTCCAGTTCAAAAAGAATACACTTTTCATTTACTATATATTAGCTGGAACATTATTGGAAATTTTATTTCTAAATTTGTTTTGTAAATAAATTAAGAGGCGTGCATTAACAACGATAATAAGTTAAAAATAACATTTTGACTTATGAATTGTGTACTGTAAGGTTACTGTAAGGCTAAAATGCATATACATGAAAAATGAAGGTCTTTTTAATTTCCAAACAACATAAACTATTACTGAAAATGTTTAACGACATACTTTGTCAAAGTAATATTATAAGTTAATAATATGGTAACATACAGGCGGGATGTAAATTTTAAATATATAAAAAATTACATCCACAACCTGGATTTGAACCAAGGCCCTTTTGCGTCGCTAGCACAATGTCAATAGCTCAGATGGGAGAGCATTGTGCTAGCGACGCAAATGTCCCTGGTTTAAATCGTCAAGTTGTTGATTTCTCTTACGTATAGCTTTTATTGCATATGATTGTGAGTAATTAATATGCAATAAAAGCTATACGTTAGAGAAACCAACAACTTTTCTTTCTGAAGCGTCTCCTTTTGGGAAATTATATACCCGTTACCAAAACAATTTATACTCATCCCAGGTCAAATTTGATGAAATAATTTTTATGTTGTATAAATGTTCTTTTAGATAGTCGTATATTTCGGTTTATTTTTTTTTTAATAATAATTATAACATATTTACATTCCATCACAATTCGTCGAAAATTTAGATTCGTCGAAAATTTAGAGCTTGCTTCCAAAAATTTTTGTAAATTAATGATATACATAATTGTCATTATTTTCAGTTGTAAGATATTTGAAACATATTGCTGTAAAGTAAATACAAAATAATAATATAAAAATATTGTAATGATACATTCATGTTATAAAAAATACATACTCCTTTCTGTTTATTAAGTTAAGCACTGTAAAATATCGTTGAAGCTAAATATCTCAAAAACACGTGTAATTCACAAGTAACAAATTACAATAAATACAAATTTAAAGTAATTTAGTTTTAATTTATTTCTATTTTGTGAATAAATGTTAATACATATGTTAGTTCTGAAATAACCTTTAGTAAAAGTATTGACAACAAGAAATTGATTTTTGTATATATTAACCCAAAAAAAGTTAGTAGATGTGTGTAATTGTTATCTTGAAATGAGATTTTCATTTCATGTAATCGAAAACTTTTATGTTTATTAATATAAAATTAACATTATATTTAATAAAAACACTATTACATTGCAATGTAGGAATTACATTAATTAATTACACATTAAAGCTAATAAATAGAATCATATAAATCATTATAAACCAATTCAAAGCATTCGAACAAGGTTCCGCAAATAATAAATTTCCGATATACGAAAATGCAGCGTAAACGGACAATTTTTTGCACTTAGCGGCCGAGCGGCTGACCAGAATAACAAAAAACTCGTACATGGAGGTATCATCGACACACTGCTGAAATACTGATACGAACTTACTTAATTCCAAGACTGTACATACTTATGCAGTGCCGGCCTTAAGGGGGGGCGAGGTCGGGCGCCAGGTGAGTTGGGGCGCCACGGTTGGGGCGCCCGTGGCGCCCTACGTTTTGTACAAGTAATGAAGAAATTTTTTGTTACCTGTGGTAAAATTCAATAAATAGCACCCCATTAAAATTTTTTAAGAGGCAAATCGATAGAGATATTTATTTTAAGAAACACTTTTATGATAACATTGTAAAAAACTAAAATTTACTACAAAATCAAACAATTAATAAAACGCTGGGCGCTTATCACGCTTCGCGCCCACCCTCACACTAATAAAAACATATTTAAGATCTACAATGTGAAAAGACTGACTTTCGTGTTTTAGTACAGTTGAATTAGACGAAAACTGGCCTATGAAGAAAAAAATCCGATACTATTAGCCGTGGCAGTAGCAAATGTTCTACTGCCACGCTATTACCCTTTTGCTATCCGGTGCGGAAAGTGTTGAGTTTCAATATTCTATGGTGTCCGCAAATTTTATTAGAGCCTTGAACCCCTAAAAGTAACGTGCACGTTCGCGGATTTCCGCGATTTACCGCAAAACGATCACAATTTTGCATTTTTATTAATCCTTATAAAATTCTGCACAATAAAGGTATTTTCTACATTTTCTAAATGCATTGGATCTTAAATTGCAAGTGCCCCTATATAGGAGTTTGCAGTTTAAGAACCAAATTACAGTGAGCGCATTAAAGTATATAACATGACAAAATTACGTCGATTTTGAATTATCATAATATACATATTTACATCAAATTTAATTCCCTATCCTTAATGGTTTTCGACTTTTGACGTCATCGACACGGCAACCCCATATTTTTTGCACTGGTATTTATAGATCTGTCTTAATTTGTCTTAGAGGTAATTCACAAAATGTATCGCCATAAATAAGAAAATTTTCGAGAAAAGTGAGTTAGGGTTTTATTGATAAATTCTGCTTGTTTATGGAAAGTGAATAGGCGTTATCGATTGAATTCTTTTATGGAGCCGTACATACGTAAAGGATTGCTGTAAATGCCTCAAAAACATTTTGGAACAAACATTTGGCATTGCAGGTAAAAGTGCAAAGATTAAGGTTTACTATGAGACCATTTTGAGGTTTCTAGATTATCCTAGGATAATCGTTTCTGCTGGTATAAATTTGTATAAATTACTAAAATAGTGTGTTTTGACACTCGACACTTGACACCAAAATTGGTTTTCAGGGCAGTTAATTCTACCAAAAACGCAATTTAATATTTAAGTCACAAAAGCTACTATTCCTAAAGTCATCAATATTTTAAAATGTTTAATTGACTTTATCTCAAAAATTTTCTTATGTTAAGCTTTTTATTTAAAATATTTCCGGTACCATTTAGACAATTAAATGATGTACCAAAAACAGTGAGAAAAAAATGGGAGTGCAGAATTTTATAAACAATATCATTGTTCGGGAGCTAAGGTCACGAAATCGTGACCGTTTTGCGGTAAATGCGAAGATCAGCGAACGTGCACGTGAAGGATGAGTTAGGGGTGGATTCCAGGCACCATAGATATTGAAATCCAACACGTTTTCCTCTTCTTTTCGCTAATTTAAATGTACTATTTAGGAACTGGCTAAAAATCTCGAATTTTCTGCTCTTACTCATCTTAGTAAAGAATTCGCCGATAGAAAGGCACAAAAAGTTAATTTCGGACATAAATAAGAGTAGTTTCAAATTATGTTTGTAGTGTTGTAGTATACGAATTTTCAGTTGACATAATCGCTGATATATTTTTTTCTTTATACTGACAATGAAAGAATTTTAATTTGTAATTTTGAAAGGGGCGCCCGGAAATACTCCGCCCTAGGGCGCCGAGGAGGCTAAGGCCGGCACTGTACTTATGGTCATTGCAACTTTTTATAGCAGGTGATTTGTTTTTCCTTAATTTGCGTATAAATAATACATTGAATAACCATAATATGAAACGATTATGCTTTTCTTGTTCAAAAGCGTGTTTTTATTACAGTTTTGGAGTTACTCTAGCTAGTTTGGCTTTACCATGCTTTTTAAAATAAGAAGAGGGTATGCAGTGCTGTCCAGCGAATGTATTCTAAAGCGGAGGTAGTGGTGGTGGTACCCTCTTATTATTTAGAAACATCTCTACCTGCGAGATCTCATTAGGCGGACACACATGAACGGATTTTTTAAAGGATTTGGTCCGGCGGTCCAAGTCAGATGACGTCACGCTCCTCTATTACAACACAGGTGGGTGGTTACGTGAGGATCCGCTGGACCAAAACCTTTAATAAATCCGTATACGTGTGTATTCGCCTATTGTGTCTGCGCCTAGCATTTCAACCAAATCATCGCCACGTACAAATGACAGAAGGAACTATTTTGTAGTAATTTCGTTGAAAGTCTGTTGTTGACAAATTAATCTCTATTAAGTGGACGTCCGGTCACCTTACCTATACGTCTTTTTTTAGATTCAAGCAACCATTTTCACCTCGTCCGTACGTGCGAAAAGTTCAACAAACTGTTTAATTACAATGTATACAATGTATTACTTCCGGATCCCGAATATGTGGAGGAATGATAGAACATTACATTTTATTATAACTCTGATAATAAAATAAAAAATTGCGATTTGTAGTCAATTTCATTTTTTGAGAAGTGCGAATAAAAGTTTAGAAATCACCTTAAATTAATAAAAAGTATAGTTATCGGAAATGTTTAGTTTCTGATGATTTTTATTTTAGTTGATATTGAATTCTAATAATAGAGATATTAAAAAGTTTTTCCATTGGTAGGTTTTTTGGACACGTTGTTCATATACGCACCTATAGACCAAACAAGACTATTTTTACTAAAAAAACCAAAACTTTAATCACATGTCCCCATTAAATCACTTTATATAATTATGGCAATTATCCAAAATGAGATAATGGTTGCATGTCATGTAAACAAAGTGTTATCTTAACGTGATAATAATGTGGACTTTTTGCACTAAACATTTTGCAAATATAAACTGAGATGTTTGAAACTGATCGTGTAGATATTTTCCTACAATATGTTGTTGTTTTAAACTGGATTGTTTCCTGTGTGTCTCCATACTTCATTTTCGTCAAAAGATTAATTAATGTCCAATTATTTGCTATCCAAACTGGATGCTGTGCTAATAAAAAAAATCTGATGTGGCCAGGCACATGACTTTATCATACTATATATAAACTTAATGGTTTAGATAAAATATTGCTCTTTTAGAAAATAAACTGCTTCCGGGTTATGCCGTCTGTCAAGATTTGTTAATGCTGACGTTTCGCGAACCATGTTGCTCGCTTCTTCAAAGCTAATTGAATACTCACAGTATTCAATTAGCTTGACACACGGCATAACCCGGAAGAAGTTTATTTTCTAAATGATTCTGGCGTGAAAGCCTACGTACTTACTTAATATTGCTCTTGTTTCTGAATAGACGTTTTCGACAGAATTATTTATGCTAAATACTAATTAGTACTGGAAAGTTACCTATGTCGTTCAATATCTGCATTTCTGTTTTTTTTTTCAGGATTTCAGGTAAAAGTACAATGTTTACTATTCGTTAATATTCCCAAACTCATATTTCAGTTTATTTTACAAAATCTTACATGATACAAAAGGTTTGAGTCTGTAATCGTATTCAGCGTAGAATGATTTAAAAAAAAAAGATTTAAAAAAAAAATCTGATGTGGCCTGGCACATGACTTTATCATACTATATATAAAATTACTAGCTGCATGAGATGCTATTTGATCAAGATCGATCGTGTCTGCATTAAAATTAAACTAGTTAGCCAGGATTTGACATTGATATATTGATGCTATTGACAGTAGGTATTGTCAAAACATCAGCGTTTGACACTACTTACTGTCATTAGAATGGAAATATCTGTCAAATCCTGGCTAACTAGTTTTACATTAATGCAGACACGACCGATCTCAATCAAATACAATTTGCTCATGCAGCTAAACTATTAATTTTACCAAAAAATGTCATAGATATAAATTATACAAAATTACAAAATTACTTTAATTTATTATGAAACTATTTTGACGAAATTGCAGAAATGGCGGCTCATTTTCAAAATCGTTGAAAAATGCTAAGAGTAAACTTCCAGTTCCTTTGGACCCTTGTGTACAAAAAACTTTTCAGCACTAAGTTTGGTCATGAAACTTACTAAATAAGAAGTTCCGATACCTTTAGCAGTTTCTCCGGAATCGTCGCCACAAAAACGGGTACACACACATACACGCACACAGACACACACATACACACACACACATACATACACACGCACACGCACACACGGACATTTTTTTTTACCTTGGTCCAAAATGTTCGGGGGACCCAATAGGACTTATTTCCGCTAAAATTAAAAAATTTTTCGTCACGATTACAATACTTTTTCATACTACGTATGATAAAGTAAGAAAGTGTGAAAAGAAGACTTGAAAATTCAAACAGCAGCCACTTTGCCAACTTTCAACAATTTTAACCAAATGTTGGTTCAGCCTCCATCAAATTTCATCTCATACCTTGTTGAATTTTCAATTTCTGATGATTTTTATTGACGCTACAGAGTTTACCGTTGAGAGAAGCACATCGCGTAGGAACGCATACTGCCTAACAACATCATTTTCTTGCGAATTTATTTTTGGAAACGAAGCAAATTTATATTGTAATCAAAGTATCTTTAATGTGTAACCAACGTGAAATTATTGATATCTCTTACAACGCGCTTGAAAAGTTGTCCCAAAGTTGCCATTTATTAAGGATTGTAATAAAATAAGGAATGTTATGTTTTTAACAAACAGGTAGGGTAGGGTGAGGCACATTTGGACATTACCTTAGATTATAAAACAATAATTAAATTAAAGTAGCCTTTAGTAGCCCTTAGTAGGATAGCAAGAAGAACATCATTCATGTGAGCAGTGAGGTTCATTCATATTGGGAATAACACAAATTGCGAAATTGCTGGTAACCATTTGTAGCAGAAAAACAAAAATACCGATTACGTCACTAACTGGTAGCCATAAGACAGAAGAAATGATAGGATAAGGTCAACTGTTATCGCTGAAGAAGACAAAGATGAAAAGTAAATGTAAGCTTCAAGCTAATAACAATAGATTTGAAGAATCAGTTAATCAAAATGGTTTTAGGAAGTTTCTAAGGAAGTTTCTAACAAAGGAGTTGGTATATTTTGACCGATTGTGTCCAGCAATTTAAAACTCATATTGATCAACACATCGTTTGAAAACCTAGCATAGAATCCAAATATAAAGAATGTTTGTACTTACGTTATTCTATTCCTCTAATCTAGTTGAGTGCTTCAAAAATAGTTCAGCAGTAAGTTAGCGGAACGGTAGCGTCGTTTGGCTCAAATGTTTGAACTGTTAACACAATTATGGCGATGATGTTGCGCTCTCATGATATCCCAATTAATAAATTAACCTTGTGTGGCGCTGGCTTCACTGTGTTTCACCAAATTTCTTGACAGCAGCAACAATGGGTCGGTTAGCGCAGCTTGTGCGACCAATTTGCTCGAATCGCGTTCGATATTTTTATCAGACCGCGGCCGGCTACGGTCTCCAATTGGAGACTCGGTTCAGAGACTACTTGTACACAAATGCTCCGAACTGTCCGTAAATATTTATATCTAATCGCGCCGATAACGAGATGTATGTACGCAACATGCGGCGTTATTGTTGTTATTATTTTCCAAATCAACGACATTATTTTGACGTTTTAAGATTGTAAGATTTATTGTTGGAGATGTCCAAGAGAAACTTTACGTGCTGGACTTTTTGTTATTTGAAATGCTAATTATTTTGGAGAAATATCTTTCTAAGTAATGTTATACGTAATGCTACACGTACATGGTGCCACAGTAATGCAATAAACACCGGGCGTAAAGAATGAAAAAATATTTGCTTTGTCTTGAAGGAGAAGCTTTTGTTTTTCATACTTCACATGTTGACTATTTTTTAACGACTTTTTGACACCACCACAGTTGTCAACATGGTCATTTAAAAACTTCCCACCCTAAATAAAAGTGCATTTTGACGAATCAAGAACAAAAATAATAATAATATATTAATAATATATTAAATAATAATTAATATAATTAACACCATATTTTGTTGAAATATTAGGTGTTTGTTTTTTTTTTGTTTCCTGGAGTGTTTCATCTACAATAAACTGAGTTTTTTTTCTGCAGCATTTTCACATATAGTTTATACGTTATAAGTCTATATATATATATATATATATATATATATATATATATATATATATATATATATATATATATATATATATATATATATATATATATATATGTATAGACAGTCAAACAAAAAAACATCAAGAGGACTTGATTTTCATTCTTGTCTAATAATATACATAAAAACAAGAATTATTATTTTCTCTTGTAATCAGAAACAAATGTGATAATACATTTTGTACAGAAAAATAGAAAAAAAACGCTAACATTCACGATGTGGCCTTTGTTGTGTTAGTAGTTTCTTAGCTGTTTAATTGTCTCAAATCTTTTAAGCGATTTTGTTTTTTTTAACTGAAGAGAACAGAAAGTAGGTAATTTTAATAATATATAAACTTATCAACTAGTGTTGCCAAATTGAGGAAATCTGGACGCCAAAGACTTTTCCAAATGTACTACTTTTGGGAAAACAGAACTCCAATAGTGAGGAAAATCCCCAAATATGACACCTGTGGTGTAACCGTTTATAATAGAGCAAAAATTTATGAATAGGTTTCACTCAGAACATAAAAATAAATAAGCCATTGAAGTTAGGAACTTATGAGCATACCTTTTGTAACGCCCAGTATGTTGTGCTAGTAAGTTTGACTCCCTATGCAGTCATTCCACAAATATTTTGATAAAATATTTGCACATTCAGACAATCAGTGTTATCTCTGAACTGTCTAATTATTATTGCTAAACATCAACAAATTCCAATGAATAATATAAACTATTCTAAAATTTCCACGTTTTTCGTGAAAACCCAGAAGTTGATATCGTGAATATTATTATTATTTACGTTTTTCTGGTTCAATTTATGAGTAATTTTGATATTTATGCATTAACAAATATGATAATTTGATTTTTTTTGTCGATGTGTTATCTTAGTGTGGCACATGGTATGTTGCAACACTCGTCCACGCACCAATTTATGTTCGTATAAATCAGTTTAGAGATGGTGTTCGAACTAGTATCTTGTTTCGATTGCTGCCAGTGACTGTTATTTTGTCGAATAATGTAAGTATTTTTATTATAATTTAGCGTTTCACGCTTCTGTCATCGCAAGGAATTTGCGATGTAAAGGCACATGTTTCATTCACGTTTCAATAATTATATACCCAGAACGAACAAATTAAACTGTTAAGTGTAATTTTCCCATTACCAACAGTTAAACCTTTTGTTATTCCGTCTAAAGTAGCATACCACGTACAACACAATGAATGGCTGCAATTTTTGCTGTGTTTAGCTGTGTTTTGGAGACTTTTGAAATTTTTGGCAAGGTATGTACTGCATCTGCATTTTATGTGTTGGAAATAAAAAGGGTTACATTGCGTTTGTTTTGATTGTCATAATTAACGCAATCATGTGTTATTAGATGTTAGAAGATTATCAAAAGCATGACCCGGTATTTGCAACACTATAATCTTATGTTTGTTTGTTGACATACATAAGTTTCAATTGGCTACGCGTTTTAGAAAGAGAAATACGAAATGGAAAGTACACTATGTTTTACGTGCGGCCAGTCGACATTAAATTCAGGCACAGGAAATTACTTAAAACACTATTTCACTAAATTCCGGATATTATTAATATAATAACCGCATAGTTTAGTGGCAAAATAGTGAGAAATATTTGATGTAAACATGAAAATGTTGGCATAAATTTGTTTTTGCAATATTTCTGTAACGGAAACATATTTTTATCTTAAGTTTTGCAAGGCTTTTTGATTGGCGGGAGAAAAATGGAAATAAAGTTAAAGCTCGGTTTCTAAGCTAGGTCTTTGTTTTTCTTTAATTTTTTTAAAGTTTCCTTTTACATTTTTCTAACAATACAATTGAAAAGATTGTACATACATTCCGTAATGACCAATTGAAATAAGTAGTGAAAACGCAAAAGTGGTTGACACTCGTATTTGATTAGCATTGAATTACTTGGGTGCCAACGCTTTGGCTGCATGTATACTTTACCCTATAAACAACTAATAAAAGCATGTCATAGGCCCCGATAGCATAGGTATTTGTGCATTGTTCTGGATTCCAAAAGAAGCCTGGTTTAAATCCAGGTTTTGGCTTTAATTAGTATTAATTCTATTCAATTTAAACTTTACGTCCTGCTCATGTCTCATCATTTGCTCCTAATATTTTTTAAGAAGTTTGATGAGCTAACCAATGATACTGACATAGATAATGATTAGAAATGTAGCTGGAAAGTATTTTGTTTATTATATGTTTATCGTATTTCACTGTCTTCGCCGATAGAAAACTACACCAAAGCACATGTGCTTCCAACTGATATCCAATAAGGGAGTTTCTTTTCTGAAATTTCTTAACTTGTCGCTTCTTGACTATTTATCCAGATTGTAATTATTTTTAGTTTAATTAAAAATATCTGTAAAAATATGTAATGGTCATTACAAGGTCATTTAAATTTAAATTTTGAAAGAAATTTTATGAACAATAAAGTAATGATGTTTTCATTTGAGCCGAAATCTGATAATAATATTTTTCCTTATTACAAATAAATATCGATTAAAATTAATCTAATTCAGCTTGACTAAATTACAAGCACACCAAGCGTTTAAAAATCGTTTGAAATAAGTTAATTATTATTTTTGTGAAAGTCTTGCATTTCTATTACTATAAAATGCCATTCATTCACCCAGGGCCACCCTAACCACAGGACTAAATGGGCTATAGCCCTGGGGCGCCAACCTTTTGGGGGTGGCAATTTTTATTGGTGTTATATTTTATGTTATTATTAGTTATTTTGATATGAGTTGATTTTAGTATAAATCTTTTCATGACAAAATCAACCAAATAACCTCTTCTAAATGAAATAGAAAATTGTATGTCTGCTCTTAGAATTTCTCAAGTTTTCTATGATCTGCCAGCCTAGGTTTGCCATATTTTACTTATCAAAATATATGAGACATCTAGTAAACATGTCTGAGATCATGAAAAAAATATGAGATACTGATCTACGTGATCATGGTTTCATTGTTGTTCATTGTTAATAATGATAACTGCATCTTTTACTTTGGTGTTCCACAATTACTGTGCTATTTTATATGGGCTTTTTATGAGGTGTTATTTTTTTAGAAATGTTAATTACAGTTGATTAAAGTTATTCCATTATGAACTGTTCTTACTTATTGATTTTTTTGTTATTTTTTAAGAAATATTCAGTGAGTGCGTAAAGTAGTAAGCATGACCAAATCTCGGAAACTGATTGTTAACTACAAAAATTCTTGAACACGTCGATTGTAAATTATACACATATTTGTAAGAAATTCAATTTCCCGTTTTGTACTTATGACGTCATCGACAAATGGGAAACTCCATATTTTTCTTGTTGATTATTATAGATCTGTTAATTGTCTTCATGGTAGCATACAAATTGTATGACCTTACATCAGAAAATTTACGAGAAAAAGTTTAAAAATTAAGGATTTTGTTTGTGAATGAAAAGCGAATAGCAGTTTTAGGTAGATATGTTTGCAATAGGAATTGAACCATCAGCACACTACTTAGAATCGTAGTAAATGATTGAAATATATTGTGAACAAACTTTCAGGATTTCAGGTAAACGTATAAAGTTTAAGGTGTACTATGAGACCCTTTTGAGGTTTCTAGAACATTGTGTTCAGGTTTTTGACATTTCTATCTCACTGGTTTCAACATCTTACGGGAGAGTCCGTGTTCGTACACAGTGCAACTAATTTTACCGCATTTTCCTATTCTAGTCGGAATATCCATGTCCCCAAGAGTTAAAAATCAACGTGTTCGAGAACTTTGTACAATAACTAACCCTCATTTAGATTTTTTCATATTTTCATACTTTACGCGCTCAATGTCTACATACCATAAATATGAAAATAACAACTTCCACTAAAATGTTGAACAGTGTCGTCCTAATATTTGAATGGCTTAAATCCAAAACAATAAAATTTACAGTAGAGAAAAAGCGGTTCAGATTTGTATAGAACCAAACGGAGACCAGCTGCTTTACATATTAGTGATGTAAAGACGTACTAGCTATATATGCTATAAATTGTTATGATACTTATTGCATCCTTTAATCGATGTGAAATTTGCTTATCGAATTATGTAACACAAAAGCTATGTTGGCAAAATTTGAGTATTTGGACTATTTTCGAACAAACTAGGCTGAGAATTTATTATATGGAAGATTTATTCCCAATTTATTCATTATAAAGGGAATTTGTAGGAATTCCCGCAGTACAGGAACTGCTGATTAATGTTTTTCTAAGATTATTTTATATTTGATGGCAAATCTAATCAAATGTTTCAACATAAAGCTTTGGTAATTTTTCAAGGATAATAAATAATTGACTCAAAAATTGCGTCTACATTTCCTAACGTGGCCACAGCACTACGCACTGCGCATTTTTAGTAATGCTACCACAAATTCTTTAGGGCAAAGCAAATTAAATTATTTGAGTAGTTTATTTATATAGAGTGACCTATTTAATAACTTAAATACGTGTGATACCAATTTGTAAAAGAAAAAGCACGGACAACAAATATATAAGTTACTTTTGTTTTTGTTTACTATAAACGTTGGTTTTTTCATTTCATCTTTTTTTTTCGAATTTTGTATAAATATTATGTTTTTGTTTAGTATAATGATAATGAATTGGCTTTTTCTAGTTCTGACACTTTTGAATAACTTTGTCGGTCACCCCGCACCCGTTAGCTATCTCGTGTATTTTCTTATGAAGAGCGGCGTATTAATTCTAGTAGCCCTCGGGCGTCGAATATCTTAGGACGGCCCTGCATTCACCCAATCAGGAGCTCAAAGTAGTACGTTATCCGTCAGCAATATTTAATATAGAATTTCTCAATCCTGACTGACTGAAATTTCTATACACCAGATCTGTTATTTTACAGAATAAGCAGTCGATTCCCTAAACACAAGGTGAAGCCGTATCCCAGGTATACAATTTTCCGTCTAGTGATAGATTTTTGAAATTTTTGATCGTTTTTTACAAAAAGTTACTGAATCTGACATCAAATTGCCTGACTTTGCGATTCTTTGTACGGAGAATACAACTTAAAATTGAAAAAAGTATCACATAATATCTCTGTTACACCTTCCTGTATAAGTGTACAAAATTTTGCGTACAAATATTTATATGCCATATATCAAAACTTCTCTTCTTTGAGTACATGAGTCAGACATATTTTATCACATGGTATGGATACAACAATAACGATTAATACATATACATTACTACAACAAGTGATATGGATGCAATTCTGGACATTAGAATAACATTTTTAAAATCGGGACAAAATTCGGGACGGTTCATCAGGCGGGACATATGCTCAGAATTCGGGACTGTCCCGCCCAAATCGGGACGGTTGTTAATGTGTATTCCACAAAAAGAAAGTCATTTTGAACAATAAATTTAACCTTTTAGTGAATTCTATAATGTAAATTTAACGTTAATTTTAATAGTTTTACATTTTTATTAATCCATTTATCAATAATTCTTGCCAAATCGAGGAATTTTGATAATGTCAAAACTGAAAAAACATCCTGTGGATATGATTGCATTTTTTTCTGGGTATCTAGAAAACTACCAGCACAAAGTCTTTATCGCTTCACATTGTAAATAAATTGGGCTCTTGTCAAGAAAATCCCATTTGTAATAAAAGAGTGTCCGTGAAATGTCTCTTTTAAACAAAGGAAGCAACTCGCGGTTTTTTGAAGGACACCCACGATATCTGTACCAAGTATATATTGAATTTGATAGAAATTAAGAAATGCCACAAACAGCTTTGCAAAAAGCATCTATACATACTAAAAGTCAAAATACCAAAATCTAACTCTTTGATGTCATCTAAATTACAGTTGAATTATTATCGAACTGGATGGGATTCACAAAATGTTTCGGGTGCCAAACATCTACCACCGCTGGGGTTTGTTGTAAACAATAAACCCGAATTTGTTTTTCGTTCTTTCTTGTTAAGCACCGTTAACACAAGACAAAAATGATGAGTTTATTTATTTTGACATCCACGTTAACCGTTTATTTCCGGTATATTACGGTATATTTTCAGGACCATGTTGATTAAAACTTATTTATTTTCATCTGTTATACGTTCTTCAAATATAACGGGAGTTCAGATAAAATGGCCATCGTTGGAAGCCTTAAGAAAAAACATGTAGATTGGTACAGCCGCGTCAAGAAACTGTCAAAAGCCAACTGAGAGGCAAGTTTTGCTTATTTCTGTGAGGTTAGCTTAAACTGCTTGCGAGTGTAAGTACTCAGTAGATTTATTAGTTTGTGTTGAACAGTATCCCCTCCAGCCGTTCAAGATGACCAGTACTGATAATTTGTGTTCGTTTCAGACTAAAAATATAAAATATGGACAACACAACGAACAACTTCACACAGGATGAATATCATTTAGAAACGGCGCTCTATGCGGAGCACATATGGATGATTATCACCGGCATTTTAAATATAACAGCGAATGTGCTGATACTAGTCATCATTTACCGAATTAGATCGAAATCGTCAGTTTACCGGTTTATTTGCTTACTGTCGGCAACGGATATATTCTCTCATCTTTTTGCACCGACTACCTTCGAAATTTTGGGAACTATCCACGAATTTCTGCAAGATTTTCGGATACACACGTATCTCTCCATTCTGTACTTTACCGGACAAATATGTGGTGTGTTACTATTAATCGCTATGATATTAAGGAATCATTTCAGTCTTGTTGAAAAATTCCATATATTTATAATGTTGGGAATTTGTATAATCGGAGTATCCTTTAGTGTAGCTTGTTTATTATCTCCTTGTATCATCATAGATTATGTTTACTTAAGTTTAATCTTGCTCTGTTTATTATTGTTATTAACGACGTTTATTGAACAAATGATACATCTCATCCACTTGGCCAAACCCATACCATCAGAAAATAAATTATCATCAGCCATGGCTGTGATTTTTGTCAGTATCAGAATGCTATTCGCTATGGCAATTTACTTGGAGTGGATAATAACGAAGGGTAAATCTTTAATAGGTATTATATTGTTAGGTTTTGTAGATTTAAACTCGATTGTGAATATTTTTTATTGGTGAACAATGATGCCAATTTTAAGATGAGATTGTATGAGATGCTTAGGCTGAATTATCTCATACTAAATTATCCTGTAAGATTTGTTAATATGCCCGACGACAACGTGAATATTCTTGTTGATGGTTAAATATATACAGTGTGTCCACGAAAGTCCGCACCATATGGAAAAAAATTTTATTGTGTATTTCTCAGAAAATTGTATTCTTTATAAAAGTTGGCGGCTCATATGAAACCATAACTGCAACCATCAAATATGTAAATTTCCGTGCCATATACCGAGCGATTCAGAATATATGAATTTGTGATAAGAGTAAAGTACCTGTATTTTCATTATTATCGATAAACTTTATTTAGAAATGTTGTTTAGAAGTAAAAATTATATTCAAATATAAAATCAGAGCCACCTACCTTGAAAAAAAATATTTTTGGTTTTTTCCTTAATTATTACTCTTGTGACAAATATTAGTAAATGCCAATGGTACTAAAAGGTTGTTTTTAATCTATTTTTTGGAAATTTGAATACATCTTTTATATTTTTTGTTATTTTGGTATGATAAGTAATGTTTATTTAGAACTAGCACAAAATTACTCATTTTCTTGGTGCGAAGTTGATATTTCACCCTGTAGATATTAATATATCATACAATAACTAATTCAGCAGCGTGTCTTAGCTTTCATTCAGTTAATATTAATGACTGTGGATAGGTTTATAATAGTAGTTATCCATCTACAGCGAGCGATTCTCAAGTGGTGGGACGCGCGGTACTACCACTTATGAAATTTTATTTTCACTGATAATATTTTAATAAAATTAACTAAAGCATCACACATGTATTGCTTCTTGAATTAATTATGACTGATTTGCCCGTTATTAAGTTAATAACTATTATGAATATGGTATTAATGCTAATTTATTATCTATGAACTAATTTTATTTCTACTACTTAAAATGTTGTACAGTTTCCTCTAAATGATTTATATCTCTAAATGGTCGGTGTTTGTATACGTTATTTTTTACGTAAACCCACAAAAACAAATTTAACGGGGTAAAGTCTGGGGATCTAGGTGGCCAGGATCTTGATTCCGAATTTCTGCCTATCCAGCGATGGCCAAATTTATGATTTAAAAAGTTCTAGACAGAGTTTATATTGTGTATATGGGCGCACCATCAAGCAGGAACTAAATTAACGCCCGTTGAATTAACGGCAAAAAAAAGTGACAACTTTCTGTTCAGGAACTGAAGATATAATTCCCTATTTATATTTTGACGAAAAAAAAAGGCCCAAATATTTGATTATTCAAAATACCGCACAGCACATTAGTCTTAAAATGGTACTGATCTCGGCATTCTATTGTAAAGTTCGTGTTTTCATGTGTCCACCACCGGCAATTTTCTGAAGAAACAGTCTCATTTGATGTAAATGTTGCCGCATCTGTCCAAAGAATATTAAAAAAAAAACTATGTTCTCTTTCATATTCACCTCAAACCCGATGGTATAGTCATACCTGATGTCGAAGTCTCTTTCTTTTAGTGTAGGCTTATAAATTTTGGTTTATAAGGGTGATACTTGTTTAGTTTTATTATTTTATGTACTGTTGATTTACTGCATTGGCTGTGTGACGCAATTTGTCGAACACAAGTCGTTTTATGCTCGATTACTTCTTGCAACACTGGCAAACTTGTTTCCTCATTTTGGAAACATATTTTTGTGGGGTTTCTTGAGCTATTTTCAACAGACCCAGTCTCTTTGATTCTTCTCATTATCCTGGAAATGGTTGAATGGGCAATTTGGTTGTGTGGATGTCTTGAAAATAGCAGCAACATCTCGGTGCGGTCTATTTTCTCCATGTATTAAAAGAATTTCAACTTTTTGTTGGAGTGTAAGCATGGTTTTAAAAGTTACAGCACATAAACTAACGTAAAGTGCAAAACTAACGTAAAGTGCAGTGAGTACGATTAAATGGATAATGTCTGGACAATGCTTTTGTTTTTCATATCCACCTGTGATAGTGGTGTATGCTTATTTTAAAATTTAAACAATGTTGCATAAAGAAAATAAACTGTTTGTTTCATATTCTTTTTTGTATCATTGGGTTGCCTATACAAGAACCTATACTTAGGTGGTTATTGGTGCGTTTTGTGCTGCTGTACATAAGAAGATACATTCTTGCATAATATAATTGATTCAAGACACAATTGATTGAGGTTTCAGTTATGTTTATTAAGATATTATCAGTGAAAATAAAATTTCATAAGTGGTAGTACCGCGCGTACCACCACTTGAGAATCGCTCGGTGTAGATGGATAACTTCTATTATAAACCTGTCCACAGTCAATAATATTAACTGAATAAAAGGTAAGTCACGCTCCTGAATTAGTTATTGTATGATATATTAATATCTACAGGGTGAAATATCAACTTCGCACCAAGAAAATAAGTAATTTTGCGTTAGTTCTAAATAAACATTAATTGTCATACCAAAATAACAAAAAGTATAAAAAATGTATTGAAATTTCCAAAAAATAGATTAAAAAGAACCTTTTAGTATCACTGGCATTTACTAATATTTGTCACAAAAGTAATAATTAAGAAAAAAACTGAAAATATTTCTTTTCAAGGTAGGTGGCTCTGACTTCATATTTGAATATAATTTTTACTTCTAAACAACATTTCCAAATAAAGTTTATCGATAATAATGAAAATACAGGTACTTTACTCTTATCACAAATTCATATATTCTGAATCGCTTGGTATATGGCACCGAAATTAACATATTTGACGGTTGCAGTTTTGGTTTCATACGAGCCGCCAACTTTTATAAAGAATAAAATTTTCTGAGAAATACACAATAAAAATTTTTTCCATATGGTGCGGACTTTCGTGGACACACTGTATGTTACACTGATGATGTGAATAAAATACGAATAATTAATTTAAATTCAGAGTTTTCTTGTTTAGTACTTCTAGTGCAAACTGAACATAATTGTGAAGTCAAATACAGTAACAAACTCACAATTTCATTGAAGAAACGCATTTGCCTCCAAAACGATAGGCTGTTGCGTAGTAGTAAGTCTGTAGTATGTTAGCACTTCCTTGTGTAAAAACAGAATATGTTGATTTGAAAAATTTAATCATAAATATAACTATTTACATGATAAAATTATATTATTAAAGTGATGAAACCATCCCTGCTAAGTTAAGTTACATCAAATCCCATAGAATTGACAGCACTATAATAATGATTTATCTTTTCTCAAACTGCTGCTTTTAGACAAGAGATTCAAACCGGAAGCAATTTTTTAGAGCACTTATTGTGTTGAAATTTAAAAAAGAATAAAAATGTGCAGAAATACACGGTGTATAGTCCCGCATCCCAAATATTTGTTTTCAATTTTGTTAAGTTGGAGTCCCTAAGATTGAAAAGGAGATATTTTTCTTTAGTAATTTCAAATTGTTTCACCATGTTTTAAGAATTACAAAAGAAACCCCAAGAAAATAAATTCTATTGGGTATCTTGCATGAACCGGTTTTCGGGTTACCCCGTCATCAGATGCAAACGTCTATCTTAATTGTTACTCGTTTCTTCTGTGTCTGTGCCACATTAGGTAGTCTCTCGATCTGTACATTTGTTGCTTGAACGATGTTGTCGATAGGTTCCTTAATATTCACCGTAAATGTCTGTTTAACTGCTCTATCTTGGTTGTGTCAATTGTGTATATGTCATGAAATGGTGGCGTCCAGTGTCTGGACGCCACCATTGATGACGGGGTAACCCGAAAACCGGTTCATGCAAGATACCAATTAAAAATCACTAAAGGAACAAGGTTGTTTTATTATTATATCCAACTTCAGCGAAAAATGGAAACATTCCTAGCAAATTAACAACACTAGTTTCATTTTATTTTGGAAAAACTGGACCCTTTGGGTATCCACATGTTTGGAACAACCCCAAATTTGGACACCGTATAACCAAATCGGTATTAGTATTTGATTATAAATTTATAATAATATTCTGAATTATAATTATTTACATAGTCTACATTGCGACGCAGGCTGAATATGCCGTATCGCAATAATAAAACAGTAAAAAATGTTGGACTTTTGTAAGCACAACCTGAATATTACCGTAAAATAAGGGTCGCCTTGCATCTGAACGCATTTAGTAAAACTTGGCCTGTTATGTAGTGAATCTCTATCAACATGGTGGTGAAATGACTACACAAGGTTGGAATAAGCTATGCGGAGCATTACCAATGACCAACATTGGCCACATAGTGTGGCATCGCCTTTTGATGTCGCGTATATGCGAAAATAATTTTAAAATGGGCATCAATGCGTTTTCCATATCACTGAAAAAGGTTACAGTTTTAAAATTGCTTTATCAGTAGAGGTACATTATTCCTAGACTTTTGAGTGACCCGAGACACGTCCGAGACTTATATTGGGACACGCTGTATAATTGCAAATGCTTTAGATTTTTTTTCATTTATTTTAAGTTCACCCGCAATTATAGTGGGCACTTGCTTGTTATAGCTTATCGTCGCAGCATGTACCTATAATCAAATCATGTAAGTAAAATGTATTCAGCATTATTTTTTAAGAAAAAGAAAAATAATCAGGAGACAATAAGAAAAAATCTGATGTGGCCAGGCACATGACTTTATCATACTATATATACAAAATTAATAGTTTAGCTGCATGAGATTCTATTTGATCGAGATCGGCTATGTCTGCATTAAAATAAAACTAGTAGAACTAGACAGATATGTCGGTTAAAGCTGCGTTCGGATATTGTACTCCGTTGACACCGGGTACACCGTCCAAATGACACTTACGTGTTATTGGGTGTAAAAAGTGTAACGGTGTTCAATATTCGAACGCAGCCTATATTGACAGTAGTATTTTCAAAACATTAGCGTTTGACACTAGCTACTGTCATTAGACTCAAAAAATCTGACATATCCTGGCAACTAGCTTTAATGCAGTACGACCGATCTCTATGAAATAGAATTTCCTCATGCAGCTAAACTACAAATTCTACCAAAAAATGTCATATACACAAATTATAGAAAATTTCCTCTCCTTTAACTTATTATTTAACTATTTTGACGAAATTACACAAATAGCGGCTCATTTGCGAAATCTTCGAAAAATGCTAAAAGTAAACCACCAGTTCCTTTGGACCCTTTTCAACAGAAAGCTTTTCAGCTCTAACTTTGGTTATGAAGCTTCTAAATATGAAGTTTCGTCCCGATACCTTTAGTAGTTTCCCCGGAATCGTCGCCACAAAAACGGGTACACACACACACACACACACACACACACACACACACACACACACACACACACACAGACATTTTTTTCTACCTTGGTCAAAAATGTTCAGGGGACCCGAAAATACATATTTCCGCTAAAATCTCAAAAATTTTTTTTGACACGATTACAATACTTTACATACTGCGTATGATAAAGTAAAAAAAATAAAGTTTCAACCTTATTTTCAATAAGATAATAATAATAGACGGTGATCGAATAACATTTATCGATGTCTTCATGTCATCATCGATGTCATTATCAATGTTTTCCGAACATCGACACTAATAAGGGGCTAGACTCAGTTATCTGATGTACACAGACTTTTTAATTAGACAACAAATAATTCAGATAAACATTTTTACTTTATCATACGCAGTATCTAAAGTATTGTAATCGTGCCAAAAAACTTTTTTGAGATTTTAGCGGAAATATGTCTTTTTGGGTCCCCTGAACATTTTTGACCAAGGTACAAAAAAATGTCTGTGTGTGTGTGTGTGTGTGTGTGTGTGTGTGTGTGTGTGTGTGTGTGTGTGTGTGTGTGTGTGTGTGTGTGTGTGTGTGTGTGTGTGTGTGTGTGTGTGTGTGTGTGTGTGTGTGTGTGTGTGTGTGTGTGTGTACCCGTTTTTGTGGCGACGATTCCGGAGAAACTACTAAAGGTATCGGGACGAAAATTCATATTTAGAAGTTTCATAACCAAACTTAGAGCTGAAAAGCTTTCTGTTGAAAAGGGTCCAAAGGAACTGGAGGTTTAGTCTTAGCATTTTTGAAAGATTTTGCAAATAAGCCGCCATTTCTGGAATTTCGTCGAAATAGTTAAATAATAAATTAAAGATGAGGAAATTCTGAATAATTTATCACTATAACATGTTTTGATACAATCAATAGTTTAGCTGCATGAGCAAATTCTATTTCAGCGAGATCGGTCGTACTCCTTTAAAACTAGTAGCCAGGATATGTCAGATTATATGTCAGATATGATTCTAATGACAGTACGTAGTGTCAAACGCAAATGTTTTGACAACCTACTGTCAATATAAGCTGCGTTCGGATATAGTATACCGTACACTTTTTACACCCAATAACACGTAAGTGTCATTTGGACAGTGTACCCTGTGTCAGCGGAGTACAATATCCGACCGCAGCTTTATTCGACATATCTGTCTAGTTCTACTAGTTTTATTTTAATGCAGACATGGCCGATCTCGATCAAATAGAATCGCATGCAGCTAAACTATTAATTTTATATATAGTATGATAGTCATGTGCCTGGCCACATCAGATTTTTTACTTTATCATACGCAGTATGTAAAGTATTGTAATCGTGGCAAAAAAAATTTTTGAGATTTTTGCGGAAATATGTCTATTTGGGTCCCCTGAACATTTTTGACCAAGGTACAAAAAAATGTCTGTGTGTGTGTGTACCCGTTTTTTGTGGCGACGATTCCGGAGAAACTACTAAAGGTATCGGGACGAAACTTCATATTTAGAAGTTTCATAACCAAACTTAGATCTGAAAAGCTTTCTGTTGAAGAGGGTCCAAAGGAACTGGAGGTTTAGTCTTAGCATTTTTGAAAGTTTTGCAAATAAGCCGCCATTTCTGGAATTTCGTCGAAATAGTTAAATAATAAATTAAACATGAGGAAATTCTGAATCATTTATCACTATGACATTTTTTGGTACAATCAATAGTTTAGCTGCATGAGCAAATTCTATTTCTACGAGATCGGTCGTACTGCATGAAAACTAGTAGCCAGGATTTGTGAGATTTTTTTATTCTAATGACAGTAGGTAGTCTTGGTGTCAAACGCTAATGTTTTGGCAATAGCTCCTGTCAATATAAGCTGCGTTCGCATATTGCATTACACTTTTTACACCCAATAACACGTAAGTGTCATTTGGACAGTGTACCCGGTGTCAACGGAGTACGATATCCGAACGCAGCTTTAATCGACATATCTGTCTAGTGCTAGTAGTTTTATTTTAATGCAGACAAGGCCGATCACGATCAAATAGAGTCTCATGTACCTAAACTATTAATTTTATATGTAGTATGATAAAGTCATGTGCCTGGCCACATCAGATTTTTTAAATTAATATATGTATATAGTTTATTAATAGCAATTTCGTTTACAATCTATACAAGGTCAATACGAAATGACTCTAATAATTTCTAGAGGTTATAATATCTTCTTAAAGCTTATAGTTATCAGTAGTAAAAAACTTTTTTTTTCTATCACCAGTTTTAAACATTTAATTGTTGAATATGCAGTATTTGATACGTTTTGGTACCGAAGTTGTCAACTTTGCGTTCAGATGAGACGTCTTGCTTGAAAATCGGATTCGTGTCAGTTTTGTTTTCTGTTATTTTGTGCTTGTGTGATCAAAGTAGGGTAGGGCGGGGCTCATTTGGACATGGGGCACTTTTAGACAATTACAATTTCCCTCTCTGCGAAAATATTTAAACACAAACGTATATATAGTGACCTTATGAACAAACGGTTTCTATATTTCTATTTGTGTTTCAATATTTTCCCAAATGGAGGGGGAAATTGCAATTGTCGAAAAGTGCCACATGTCCAAATGTGTCCCACCCTACCCTAAGTCATTTTTTAATTAGTAAGTAAGTGTGTTGACATGATGCTCATTTACGGAGAATGTATGGGAGTTCTGTTGTTACTGGAAGACTTTATAATGACATTAGACGCCACTGTTAATATGAGGGCCACTTTTCGCCGTAGTGCTACACATTATGGGAAAGTGGGTAGAAATAACTAAATTTTTAATAGTAAATGTTTAAAAAAATAATTAAGATTTGTTGACATTGATTGCAATGGGCTACGCATTTTAGAAAGACAAAAACAAACAGCACAAAACAAAAAGTACACATAATCATGAACACTCATTTCACTTAGTTATATGAAATACTACATGTTTCTCATACAACCAATCGAAATTAAAACATTAATTTATAAGCACCAAACCAAAGTAGAACTAGAATCAATTGTGTTTTTATTAAAAAACACCAGTTTAAGAAAAAAGCCAAGAAGAAGCACATTATGCACAATTAATTTAACTTTTGACTGCATTTTATATCGTAAATTTATCGTTAAATTCAGTTTTATAACATAAAACATAGAATTTGTTCACAGGATGGTCACAACGCTGTTTAAACATTTCTTTCCACAAAAAACAAACATTTGGATAAACTTTTGAAATCTACGCTCTATGTTTCATCAAAATGGTGTGTCACTAGTAATCAGTTAATAGGTAGAGATAAAGGATGACAAAATCCCATTTCTAATACAAGAGTGTGTTTAAAATATCTGTTGTAAAACGAAGCAACACTCGGTTTAAAGGAACATCCACGATATCTGTACCATAGTAAATATTGGGTTGGGAAGAAAATAAGTGCCAGGCAATTAAAATATTGATATTGAACGTGTTTGCCGTAAATTTTAAAATATACTTAGCATTCCTTATGAAAGTAGAAAATTGAAAATTCGAATACTAAAGTCTCACTCAATGATGTGATCGAAAATATAATTGAGCTATCGGGCTGGATAGGTTTCAGATGCCTACTGGTTTATTTGCCTTTTTACGAAAAACACTCTGATTAACTGTTTTTTTTTAAGACCATGTTGATTAAGACCTTTTTACTTTGATCCATTACACGTTCTTTAAATATTACGGGTCTTCAGATAAAATGGTTCTCGCTATAGGCCTTGTAAAAAGCACGCACGTCGGTACTGGTTGGTAATGTTGCAAACTGTCAGCAGGCCTGCCGTTATAATTTGCTGGCCCTGTCAGTTGACTTGCAGATTGCAACACATGTACAAACCAATATGCTTGCTTCAAGGTCTCCAATTATTTCTACCAATTATTTGTTATTTTTATTATATATTTGCTTTTCTGGGTAAATGGAGTTTCAGAAAAGGAAAAATACTTTTTAATCTAAGTAGGTGTAATATTTGTAATTATTCAAATCAGAAAAGCCTTTATACGGTATTCGTGCGGTACCGGGGTAATTAGATTTTAAAAAACACAAATGAAAAAATGGGCAACCTGGTTTTCAACGTGGCGGATAGATGAGTACCTACATCCATGAATTCGAAAACTGTTCACGAAAGTTGGTGTTCTGATAACATTTAACTGACATTAAAGAGCATACACCATTTTCTCTTTATTAGTATTAACCACCCTTTGAGTGTAATTACCTTTGAGTAAAATTATCTCATCCAGACATTCAGGATGACAAGTGCTGATAATTTATATTCGTTTCAGACTAAAATTTAAAATATGGACAACACAACAAACAACTTCACACAGGATGAACATCACATAGAAACGGCGCTCTACGCGGAGCACATATGGATGATTTTCACCAGCATTTTAAATATAATAACAAATGTACTGATACTAGTCACCATGTACCGAATTAGCTCGAAGTCGTCAGTTTACCGGTTTATTTCCTTACTGTCGGCAACGGATATTTTCTCTCGCTTTTTTGCTCCGACTACCTTCGAAATTTTGGGAACTATCCACGAAATTCTCCAAGATTTTCTGGTACATACATATCTCACCTCTCTCTACTTTACCGGACATATGTGTGGTGTGCTAGTATTAATCGCTATGGTATTAAGGAATCACTTCAGTTTTGTTGAAAAATTCCATATATTTATTATTTTTGGAATTTGTATAACAGGAGTTGTATATTTTAGTGTAGCTTGTTCATTAGTTCCTTATAGAACCACAGATTATCTTTACTTAAGCTTAGTCTTGCTCTGTTTATTATTATTATTAACGACGTTCATGGAACAAATGATCCATGTCATCCACTTGGACAAACCCATACCATCAGAAAATAAATTATCATCAGCTATGGTTGTGATATTTATCAGTATCAGAATACTATTCGCTATGGCAATTTTATTGACGAATATAATAACGAGGGGTAGGCGATCTGCAATGGGTATTATATTAATAAGTTTTGTAGATTTTAACTCGATTGTGAATATTGTTTTATTGGTGCACAATGATGTCAATTTTAAGATGAGATTGTATGAAATGCTAAGGCTTAATTCCCTCATACGGAATAATCCTGTAAGATTTGTTAATATGCCCGACGACAACGTGAATATTCTTGTTGATGGTTAAATATATAATGTTACTGTGATGTTGTAAATAAAATAGTAGTTATTAATTTAAATTCAGTGTTTTCTTTTTTGGTACTTTTAGTGCAAACTCAACATAATTGCGAAGTCAAATATAACAACAAACTTAATAAAGCTAGTGACCCACAATTTTATTGAAGATAGGCATTTATCTCCAAAAAGATAGACTTTCATGCAAGTCTGTAGTATGTTACTACTTACTTCCTTGTGTAAAACCACATTGATTCGAAAAATGTAACCATAAATATAACTAATTACATGATATCAACATACGTTGTGAACAGCTTGTATAATAAAGTATGTTATTAAACTGATAAAGCCATCCCTGCTAAGCTAAATTATATCAAAACCCGTCGAATTGACAGCACTAAAATAATGATTTATATCTTCTCAAACTGCTGTTTTTACACAAAAGAGTCAACTCAGAAGCAACTGGTTTTATTTCTTAAAATTTACAAATGTGCGGAAATACATGGTGTATTGTCCAACGTCCCGAATATTTGTAGGGATGATAGAAAATAACGCGCTAGTAAAACGCGCCTGCAAAATGTTAATTTTCTGTTCGTTTTATCTCTGAAACTGTATTTTTGCCTTCACGATTTTTTTGTTCATAAAAACACAAATTTGGATTGTCATAATCTAATAGTACATAGTGTAGACACGAAGCTATATAACGGAAATGCTAACCATAGCTTTTGTTATAAGTTCACTTACAATTACTAAATATTGGGGCACATTTTTAAGATCATTAGATGATGACCTTTAGATTATTAAGTATTTTCACTGATTATTATAGCAGATCGTTGATTAGTTTTTATAGACGGTATTTTATTATACAAAATAACATATTTTTGAATATAGATTATGCATTGTTTCACAATGTTTTCACAATTACAAAAGCAATACCGCGAAAATAAATGAAAATACAGGCTGGATTGCTATAGGTCGATAGTTGTTTTTGTCGTCTCTCGAATCATTTTTAAAAATTTGGATTATTTTATCCACTTTGAGGCTAAAAAACAAGTTAATGACTTTAGTAAGCTATTCGATAATATGCGGCGCAGAAAATTTTACCACTTCGAAATTTAATCCGTATGTGCTTTAAATTATTTATAATTCTAAATACCTCAAACTAGTTTGCTGGGTCCAAGAAAATAGGATCCGTATTGCGAGACTGATATTTATTTCAAATACGTTTCATACGTTTTTTCGCCCTTATAGGAATTCAGTCAATGATCAATTCTGTGATCTTAATAAAGAATACATTAAACTCTTCTGATAAAATATTAACGGAATCATCATTTGGTAATTTTAAACTTAAGTGGGTGTTTATTAAAGACCAGCTAGTTTTAGATTTATTATCGGCATTTAACAGAAAAGGCCGATTGTATGATTGCTTAGCTTTAAGAATCGACTGATTAAATTCTTTGGTATATTTTTTATAAATGAGATTTGATTCATAACTTTTGATGATGTGTCGTTGTTTGTCTTTTTATAGTGTACCAGCGCCTTTAGATGTTGCTTATTTCAAATTTTATTAATTAAAATTTCCCTAGTTTAGAAGAATTACGCAAAACATAAGATATGTATTGCATAGAATATGTTAATCTTCTACACGTCACATCTCAGAAACGGTCAATTTTAGTTTTCTTGCTTTTTGCTTTGTGACTCCTAAAACACAAATTTGGATTTGTATGATAATCTCATAAAACAACAAATAATTGATAATTTCATGGCACACCCCGCATATGCGAAAATGATTTTAAAATATGCATCAATGCGTTTCTCAACGCAATGATAAAGTTGTAATTTTAAACTAGCTTCATCAATAGAGGTACATTTTTCTGAGACCTGGGAGAGAGCCGAGACTTCTATTGGGCCAAACTGCATAATCGAAAATGCTTTCGTTTTTATTTGTTTTTTACGTTCACTCACTTTAAGTTCTGTTACACTAGAGGGTGATCCGATAACATTTATCGATGTCATCATCTATATTTTGCAAACATCGACCATAATAAAGGTTTAGACTTAGTAATCTGATATACACAGACCATTTAATTAGACTACTAATGATTCAAACAAACATATTTTTGTGTATCGTAATTATGTAATTTATGTATAATCTATGTATCGCCAGATTTAAAGATTTAATTATTGAAAATGCAATGTTTCCACTTTTCGTCACTGAAACAAAATATTAAGTCATATGATTAATAGCTTTTTATGTATATTACTTTACAAGAGTTTTCCGCCTTTTTGTTTACAATTTATACAGGGCAAATACGAAATTGGTTCAATAATTTTTAGATGTTATAAATTTTGATAATTGACGTTAAAAAATCTTACTATTTAAGTAGTATTTAAATTTTAAATGCCGTATTTGATACGTTTTTAGGTACCTAGTTGCCGCATTCAGCTAAGCCGTGTTGCTTGAACTTCGGTTTCTTGTCGGGGTTTTTGTTGTGTGACTGTTTGTTCAAAATGGATCATTTAACAAGTGGTAAGTAAGTATGTAGTCATGATTTTCTGTGTATTTGGGAATTTTCTGGGTAAATTGTGTTTCAGAAACGGAAAATTATGGATTTTGCGTTTAACATTTGTAAATTTTCTAATCTCCTTAACATTTCTATCTGCCCGTTGACCGGATTCACCTTAGTTTCAATGTTGTAGCTAGAGCGGCACAACCATGAACCCAAAAGCTGTATGTATGAAAGTTAATGATCTGGTATCATTTATCTCACAATAAACGGTATCCACCATTTCGTGTTTATTGTTATTAAACTGCTATTATTATCATCCAGCCATTGTTTCTGTTCGTTTTAGACTAAAACTCTAAAAGATAGACAACACTAGAGCAACTCCTCAGAGGGGATGAATATCATTTACAAACGGCTCTCTACGCGGAGCACATAAATAAATAAATAAATAAATATAAACTTTATTAGATATTAGGAAAAGGAGAAAAAAACAATATAAACAGCAATAACAAAAACAAAAGATTCTTACTACCTAAAATATCTAAATGGCAATATATCGGCAGAGCCGTTTTGCAACATTACCAGACATAATAAACCTGATGGACAGCAGGAATAAAAAAAACATTATTGTTGAGAGAGCAACATGCCCTTAAGTGTGAGTTTAAAATTATTCAGTGACGTAGCCGTATCGAATAGATGCAGATAACAGTTTAAGGTCTTTACCGCTATGTAGCTAAAAGAAGAACAGTATTTTGAGGTCTTAAACTTAGGCATTTCAAAGTTATTGATCGAACGTAGGCAGCGACAGGTTAGAAAATTCCTTCTTGTTAACAATGCGTATAAATAGTGAGGTAATCTTGAGCCCAATAAACTGAAGAGAAGACAGCCCAGTAAGAGGATGGCTCGACTCTCCAGCTTTAAAATATTTAGTTGCCTATAATAGGGCGTAATATGGTCTCTTCTGCGTAGGTCAAATGCAAAACGCATGCAATTATTTTGCAAAACCTGTAGTTTACGTTTGCTGTGAGAAGACAAGTACGGATAGAAGACACTGTTACAATAGTCCAAGTGACTCAAAACTAAACTTGTCATCAGGCGCCACTTAGTTGGAGGATATAATTCCAATTTAAACTTATATAGGGAAGAGAACTTTGCATAGCAACATGAGATTACACGACGCACATGATCGTCAAACAACAAACCGCAATCAAATATGACTCCCAGATTTTTAACTTTAGGTTGGAGGTTAATTTCAGTTTCTTCAATGACTATCGGCAATGTTCTGTGTGACTTTACTAGTTCATATTTTTGGCGAGTGGCAATACATATACCTACATTCAGTTTTTTTCGGATTTATTGTTAAACCATTGCAAAGTGACCATTGTACAGTACTTGCTAAGTTGTTATTAAGTACATTAACGGATTCGTTTACATATTCGGGCAGGAATGACGAGTATAACTGAGTGTCGTCTGCGTACAGGTGCAGAGACACGTCCCTAGACATAATACCGCAAGTCGAAGGTGTATAGACTGAAGAGTGTAGGTCCAAGAATACTGCCCTGAGGCACACCACCGCACAGACACAATTCACCAGACAGCTCAGTTTTAAGTTTTACGCACTGTCGACGATCATGTAGGTATTCTTCAAACCAGCGTAACGACTGATGACCAAGGCGAAAATAGTTTAGCTTGGCCAACAGAAGTTTGTGGCTCAGGCAATCGAACGCCTTGCTATAGTCTAGAAGTAGGAGGAAAGATGCCTGACCACGATCCATAGCCGTAGTTAGATCGTTGGTGACCTTCAGAAGGGCCGTTGACGTACTGAAACCCCGACGAAATCCAGATTGCACGGATGGGAGGAGATGGAAGTCTCCTATGTGCTGTCTAAGCTGGATATTGACTATGCTTTACAATATCTTCGAAGCTGTGGGCAATATGCTTATTGGGCGCAGCTGCGACAACTCGGATGCATTGGATGTTTTGGCTATCGGTATTATAATATGGATGATTATCACCAGCATTTTAAATTTAACAGCCAATGCAACTGATACTAGTCTCCATATTCCGAACTAGATCAAACTCTTCAGTTTACCGGTTTATTTCCTTACTGTCGGCAACAGATATTTTTTCTCACTGTTTCGCTCCGGCTACCTTCGGAATTTTGGGATATGCTGGGCTGGTATCTCACCTCTCTATTCATTACCGGACATATATGTGGAGTGCTAGTATTAATTGCTATGGTATTAAGGAATCATTTCAGTCTTGTTGAAAAATTCCACATAATTATTATGTTGGGAATTTGTATAACGGGACGTTATTTTAGTTATTATAGGTATATTTTAGTCTCGCTTGTTTATTAGCTCCTTATATCGTCACAAGTTAACTTTACTCAAGCTTAAAGTTGCTCTGTTTATTATTACTATTAGCGGCGTTTATAGAACAAATGATCAATCTCATCCACTTGGACAAACCTGTACCGTCATAAAATATTATATCATCAGCCGTAGTTTTGATTTTTATTATTACCAGAGTTCTATTCGTTATAGCAGTTTATTTAACATGGGATATCTCCAGTGGATATTATATTAATAACTTTCTTAGATTTGACCTCTATTGTATATACAATTATATTGGTGCACACTGCACACTGATGTCAATTTTAAGTTGAGATTTGTTTGTACTTTTGGTGGAAACTCAACGCGATTCCGAAGACAGATACACTAACAAACTGATTACAGTTAGTGACACATAATTGTATCGATGAAAAATATTTTTGTCTCCACAACTATGAACTTTCGGACAAGTCTATAGTATGTCTATAAATGAGGAGCAACCATCCAAAACTCGTTAAATCTACCATACTTTTCTTTATACTCATCAATTCTAAATAATTCTAGAGCGGCGATTAATCCAAGAGATTGGAATCAAGCAAAATCCATTTCCTTACCATAAAGCCCAAGCCCGAAACAAAGGTTTTCAAGCTAAAACCGTTAAATCCAATGTTTAATAAAAATCCGTTTAGAATTTTTATTTTACATAGAAAATAAAGATACTTTTGTCTGAAACACTTTTTCGAATAGTTCTGGTCTCCTTATTTTTTTCGGAAACTGTTAAGAAATTTATCAATGTTATCATATACCTTTAAACATAGACTTGAATTTACTGGGAGATAGGTAATTTTGCTCTAACTTTGGGTCATTCTATTGAGCAACTAAGAAACTTGTGTAGGTTCTCAAGTACTTTCATCCAAATCATCAAATCTCTCAAATTTCTCTTGTTTTACTAGCAGTAATTTTGGTAATCAAGTACTTTAAGTACAAGAAAATAATACTCTAACGAAACGGTGAGAACTCCCGCACTGTGTCTTAAATTGAACAATTTTAGCAAGTTTACCTTAGTTTTGTAGTGTGTGTCAATTCAGGTCAATGGTGTTAGGAACGACAAACCTAAAATTTGTTTTTTGTTGGACAACTATTTTTAGTATGGCCTAAAATAAAAATAAGATGTAGATCCATTTTGCAAAACTTGGTATTAAAACAATGTAACCTCTTTATTGCAAAATTATTTATTTATTTACTTCATACATGTTTCGCCTTTCGGCATCATCAGTGAAATAGTCTTACTATTCTAAAACAACCAAAAAGTAGGTGCGGAGGGACAGGTCACTTGGTCGATACATGGTTTAGAACGGCGAAAAAGTCGCAAAGACGAAACGTCACACAGTCAAGGATTAAATCTTATCAAGAAGAAAGAAAGAACTGTATATAAAGAAAGAACTGCTCTTTCTTTCTCTCGCCGATCGCCATCACTTGCGCCTCGTTTTTCTTGTACTCCGCTTTGATTTTGTTTAAATTGGCTCGAGGTTTGCCTTTGGATTTGCCTGTGCTCCATAGCCTTGTTACTCCGGCCACATGCTTTTTTGAGGTTGGGAAGAGAGAAATTGTTTTGTTTTCTTGACTGTCCTACACTGATGATGCTGGTTGTGTATGGAATACGAGTCTAGTTCGCGGATAAGATTTAATCCTTGACTGTGTGACGTTTCGTCTTTGCGACTTTTTCGCCGTTCTAAACCATGTATCGACCAAATGACTGTCCCTCCGCACCTACTTTTTGGTTGTTTTAGAATAGTAAGACTATTTCACTGATGATGCCGAAAGGCGAAACATGTATGAAGTAAATAAATAAATAATTTTGCAATAAAGAGGTTACATTGTTTTAATAAAATAAAAATAACAAAAAATTGAAAATATTTTACCTACGTTCGTAGATTCCTAGATTGGGGTCCATACAGATAATTTTTTATCAACTTGAAAATTTTATTTTCAAAAACAGTTTGGAAATAGTTTTGTAAATAGAGGTACAATCGTTTGAGACCTTGGAGAGACCCAAGGCTTCTATTAGGACACCCTGTACAATCGCAAATGCTAGTATTGTTTTTTATTTATTTTTTTAATTTCACTCACAATTATAGTGGCCGGCACTTATTAGAAAATAAAATGGCTTACATAACACGTCGCTTGCTTATCACAGCATGTCGTAAGAACATATATAATCCAATCAAAATACATTTAACAGTTTTTTAAGCAAGGAAGGAAAATAAGAAAGAGGTAATAAGATAGAAAATGAATCAATGAATCAACGTTTTGCAAAATCAATAATAATAAGGGAAATCTGATGTACACAGACATTTTAATTAGGCTCTTAATGATTCAGATAAACTTTTTTTTTTAACTTTGCACAACACCCAAAAAATAAGTGTTGATGGTTACAATTATTATTTTGTCCTTTTTGCTTGGAATGATTACAGGGTAAATTCGAATTGACTGCAATAATTTCTAGAGGTTATAGATCCTTATATTTGCAGTAAAAAAGATCTGTTTTTCTCTGTCTCCAGTTTTGAGTAATTAATTATTGAAAATGCTGTATTTGACGCTATATATTTTTAGGAAGACCTCTCTACGATCGGCTGAGCCATGTTACTTAAACTTCGTTTTTTTTATACCCCCACATTTACTGTGGTAGGGTATATGACTTTGTCACAAAATTTGTAACACCTTTAAGGAAACGTGGCAGGTATATACTTGTATACAGTGCTTCCCAAAGGTAACGGATAAATTCTATAAAATCTTAAATAAAAATATTTGAGAAAAATGCTCCGACACGTCGATTTTTACTTTTAACTTACTATCCTAATATACACTTTTCAGCCCCCCACCCCTTCACAACTAAGGGGTGGTAACCACAACTTTAAAAATTCAAATAGCAAAGTACCCCTTGCGATACCTCAATTGATAGACTTTTTTAATCTGAATACAAGGAAAAAAAAATTATCGAAATCGGTTGATAAATAACGGCGATATTTATCAAAATTTATTTATACACGAAATTGAGGAATAATAAAATTTAATTAACTAATCCTTAATTAATTGTCAAAGTGCTGCGCGTTAACGACGAGACAATGCCCTAATCTATCCCCAAACGCTTGTTGAACATTTTCTAACATTTTATTTCGAGTTTTCGAACATTCCTGGAGTCATTAAGTGAATTACTGCAGGAATTCTTTCCTTTAACGCCTCAATATTTACAGGTCTATTAAAGTAAACTTTACTTTTTAAATAGCCCCAAAGAAAATAATCTAGTGGGGTTAAATCTGGCGATCTTGCTGGCCATTCAATAAGCCTTCATCTAACAATCCATTAGGAAATTTGAAAATATTTGGATTAGGAAATACTTGATCGAGGTATTCTCGAACTTGTCGCGCATAATGTGGAGGCGCACCGTCTTGCTGTAACCAAATTCTGTCCTTGTGTCTATCAGGATCTTCTGCGTTGGGAAACAACACCGCTAAAGTAGGTAGTAGTTCATTTCGTAGAAAGTTCAGATAACGTTCACCATTCAGTGTTCCGTCGAAAAATTTGGTCCAATAATTCTAGAACCCACCACACCAGCCCACACATTAAGGTTTTGAGGATATTGTGTGTTCGCTTCCACCATCCAATGCGGATTTTGACGAGCCCAGTAACGGCAATTTTGTTTATTGGCGGTGCCATTCAGACAAAATGTTGCCTCAACAGAAAAAAACGATGTTTATAATTAAGCAAGGATTTTCATTAGAGAGTTCCATCATTGTCTCACAAAACTGCACTCGCCGATCAAAGTCATCATCGGACAATTTTTGTACCAAGTGCACTTCATACGGGTGAAATTTGTGTTTTCGAAATAATCTGGACACTGTGCTTTTTGACGCACTAACTTGTGAAGCGACCTCCGCAAGGGTTGAATGATTTTCTTGCACCATTAAAATAGCATCCAATTGTCGGTTTTCAATTAAGGCCAATGGACGTCCTGCCTTAGTACCTTGACTTACTGTAGATTCCGATATTGGCGGACGGTCCGGGTGCGTTTCATTGAACAAAACACGAACTTCGTCATGCGTCCGGCTTCATCTCCAAACCCAATCATTAAAACTTCGATTCTTTCAGTTTCTGTAAATCTTATTTTGCTACTATTTCTTCAATGACGAAAATCTGAATTGTGTTTGACATAAGTAAAAACAAGTTGTAATTGTTTGAACGATATTGCTATGCCCGCTTCAACAGCGCTTACTCGAATATTGACGTTCTTCTTTGAATACATTTTGGTAAATATCGCGGTTATTTATCAACTGATTTTGATAATCTTTTTTTCGTTGTATTCAGAATAAAAAAATCAATTGAGGTATCGCAAGGGGTACTTTGCTATTTGAATTTTTAAAGTTGGGGTTGCCACCCCTTAGGGGCGAAGGAATGGGGGGCTGAAAAGTGTATGTCAGGATAGTAATTTAAAAATAAAAATCGACGTGTCAGAGCATTTTTCTGAAATATTTTTATTTAAGGTTTTATTGAATTAATCCGTTACTTTTGGGAAGCACTGTATATATATTTTTGATCAGCATTGAAAGCTGAATCGATTTAGCTATGTCCGTCTGTCTGTCCGTCTGTGTACACGATAACTACCGTAATTTTGAAGTAATTGATCTGAAATTCGGTATTCAAGCGTATCTCTTAAAAAGTAAGGACAAGTTCATGAATTGGGAAAATCGGTTAACTCCACTTTTTCTTTTTTTAATATTTTACTGTGGGGGTATTTTAACTTCGGCCCTGCTGAAGATAATATTCTTACTAGTTTGTTATTTTGTATTTGTGTGATCAAAATGGATCACCTAATACTATATATAAACATCATCAATTTTTATTAAAATCTAAGGGTCATATGATGGTTCCAATGGTTGATGTCTGATGTATACTAACCGAATTCAAATGGTTCCTTTTCTACCCACGTTCACAATTGCCACATTGTAACTGTTAATAATGAATTCGTCCATTTACATCAGTTCGGTAGGAACTTTGGGAAAATATTAGAGTTATGACATGCGACATAGTAATTAGTGAAGGAATAAAAATTAAATTAATGCACATAACCTCAACCTCGAGACACTTGATCTCGAATCGTAGTAGCTCGACGCCTGATGTCCTGAAGACGAACGATGATGTCAAAACCAGGTAGCACTAAAAGCTAATTAAACAACTACATCAGAAGCAGATCAACTCTTTTATTTTTTCCAATACATTATAACTGTGTTTCGAGTGTTATAATGCAGCAATTCGAATTATGATTCTAAGCTTGGTGGCATTGATATCAAAGGTAATAGGGCCTACACAATCACATTTTCTGTGAAGCTTTCAAGGAGACTCAGGTCTTTTATCCCGATCTCCTTCGCCATACCCATATTTTTTTGTTAATGAAGGAGATAACATAATAATCTGTTTCTCAGTATTGTGAGTTATTTGATTTGCGCACTTCTTAGCTTATCGCCTGGTCAGGTGGTGCGCAACTTATTTGTGTTTCCTCAATCGAACGTAATTTTACTAAACCTAATTTATTCTCATAAACTACTTTACCAAAATTTGAATTTGGTTTTAAGTATCCCTTTGTCCAGTAACCCAGTACTTATCTTACGTACTATGTTGCTTACACCTGCATAGTGAACGTGATCTATATTCTATACATAGCCAGGCATTCTGTAAAGTTCATACAGCGCTATTTGATATAAATATAAGTACATATTAACTCCATACTTCACCAAAATTTGAATTTCAAATTATTTGATAATAATTAATACCCCACGATGCTTGAAAAAATATACTCTAACACCCAGTACTAATAATTTCTGTTCGTTTCAGACTAAAAATATAAAAGATGGACAACACAACGAGCAACTCAACAGAGGATGAATATCATCTTGACGCTGAGCTCTACCCGGAGCACATATGGATGATTTTCACAAGCATTTTAAATATAATAACAAATGTACTGATACTAGTCACCATATACCGAATTAGATCGAAGTCGTCAGTTTACCGGTTTATTTGTTTACTGTCGGCAACGGATATTTTTACTCACTTTTTCGCTGAGACCACCTTCGAAATTCTGGCAATTATCCACGAAGTTCTGCAAGATTTTCGGTTACAATCATATCTCACCTGTCTCTTCTTAACCGGGCAAAATTCTGGTGTCCTAGTATTAATCGCTATGGTATTAAGGAATCTTGTCAGCCTTGTTGAAAAATTCCATATAATTACCATGATGGGAATTTGTATAACGGGAGTTGTATTCTTTAGTATACTTTGTGTGGTAGCTCCTTATGCCGTCCTAAATTATTTTTATACTAGCTTTGGCTTCATGTGTTTAATATTATTACTGACGACGTTTATTGAACAAATTATCCATACCATCGATATGGAAAAACCCATACCGTCAGAAAATAGGTTGTCATCAGCTATGGCTGTGATTTTCATCACAATAAGGTTGCTATTCACTTTGGCAGTTTTTCTGACGGCGATAATAATGAGGGTTAATAACAAAAGCGCAAATGCAATCATTATTATATTAACAAGTTGTGTAGATTTTAACTCTATCGTGAATATTATTTTATTGGTGCAAAATGATGTCAATTTTAAGATGAGATTGTATGAGATGTTGAGGCTGAATTCTCTCATACGAAATGATCCCGTAAAATTTGTAAATATACCCGACGAGAACGTTAATATACTTGTTGATGATTAACTGTATATATGTATATTCGATTTTATAAATAAATAACAGATATTAAACTATATTCAGAGTTTTCTTTTTGCTGTTTCGATGCAAATTCAACTCTAATTACTAGAAAGGAAAGCTGTGGAGCCATCACTATGTTACTTTATTTAAGATAATAAATAACTGTACAAACAGAAATGATAGTCGGATTGGTTTTTCTTTATTTAGTTATGTTGTTTCTGGTATTTTATGGAATATATAATATATAATATATAATATATAATATATAATATATATATATATATATATATATATATATATATATATATATATATATATATATATATATATATATATATATATATCTAGTATATAGTTATTAAGAACTCATATGTATGTTTAGAATTTTAAGAAGATACACCCACACATAGCTTCAATGAATATGTATTTTACAACTTTTACAGTCTTGGTCGTTTACTAGACTTAAGATACCAAGCTTAGACTTTATGAATATATGAAACTTCGAATATTTTAGTGAAACCTTTATACGATATCTTTGTTCCGAACTGTCACAGAAAATTCGCTTTTTGTGTGCTCCGTGTAAGACGATTATAAACTTAAACTAGATGGAAAACAGTGTGGTTTTTGTGAGTTGTACAACACCACAAAATGAGTAATAGATATATATTTATGAATAATAAACAGTATCGGGTTGAGTCCAGATTATAAAAATTAATTTATAAGTATATAAATTTGGCGGAGGTGCCTCACCATTTGTTTTGTTTGCAAATTTGTAGCACCTTTTAGTTTTATTCCTGTTCGCGCGTTTTTCTCTGCTTTTTCTGTTATTATTTGTAGGTTAGATTTCTCAAAATTATTAGTTATACATGATAATTAATAAGTAACAGCCTATAAAGCTAAATTTGTTTAGTTTAATAAATGTTCGTTATAGGTATCGTTGCCATAGTTTAGAAATTACAAGAATAAGGTTTTAAATTAAATACATAAAACTCATGACAATAAAAAAGAAAATTGTATATATATACTATACGACACTGTTGTACGACTGGTGTAACTAAAAGTAATGGCACAGAACTTCATGCTCAAAACCTGTTTTTTTCTTAAGTTTTTGTGATGATAAGTACAGTTACTGCTAGAAAAGAACGAAAACCCTTAAACAAATTTTACTTTAATTTAGTTGTTAGGTATTGCAGGCTATTAAAAATAAATACTATACAAAAGCGTTGCAACGTACTGTAATGTTGTTTTCGCATAACCCCAGTACTATCGTGGCCATATATTATGAACAGAAAAAATTGGAATAAAGTGTGTTATATATACTCCTCAATCATTTCTACACATTTTGTATAACAATCAAAACTTTTTTCCCCTCGGTATAAAGATGAGCGCGAGAGAAGTGAAAAAATGTACCCGATCTTTGCATTTCTAAATTAACAGTCGTCTTTCCAATTTTTTTTTCTCCTAAACCGCTTACCACAAAAATTTCAATGTTTGTTCAGGTTGCATTCAGAGTCTCTTCTATCGATTGGCGTTTTTGTTTTCGTTAGTTTTTATACAATAAGGTTGTAACAAGTATTTGATGGAAGCGGATAGATCAGTAAGGAATGTTTAACAGGACAACGCAGTTAGCATGCATATAATCCTTATTTACTGCGTCACATGTCCCTTGAATTTAATAGCATTCCGACCATTTGACCAATTTTTAAAACTGAAATAAACATGAACAATATTTTGCGCAGATCGGTCAGTGACTCCGTTTTTGTGTTTTTTTGTTTGTAATATTTAAATACAGGGAAGAACAATATAACATAAATACAACTCTTGATATATTACATATATTACAAACGGCAGCTCTGAGCGTATAAAACGGATAGGTCGTTATATTGTGTCCGTAAACACTGTTCTGTTACTATTGCACCGTGCGATCCCCCACTACCGGCAGCGTCGCTGTCGAACCCTTCCCCCGCATCGCCCCAAAGACCGAAGAGCGCCGCGTCAATTGCGGCGATCATGAGATGTTTCAACACGATCTTTTGTAGAGAAAATGCAAGATGAACAATGATTCTATAATAAACTTTAAACATATGATTTATTAGGTAGCTTATGATCGATACCTTATCATCCTAGCTCTTCTAATAACGGAATTGCTGGCATTGCATAATATAACCTTTTGTGTGTCAACCACTAATCAGATCATTTTACAAAAATACACATTAAAAGCTGCCATTTCGCAGGTGATTTCAATTTTTAATTCGTTGAAATCTATGGATTATTTCCGGAGTAATTAATTACTAAAGTTAAACGAATGAAATTTATGGGGCAAAAACAGCGCCAATTCTTCTTAATTTGAAAAAATCGGGTAAACGCCAACATATACAGCTTTCTAATTTTTATGAGTTGTAGCATATTAATCAAGGAAAGCATCAGAATTTTTTCAAATTTTTTCGCTCCTAGATTGGCGAGAAAATCGACGTCAAAAGAGGGGACATAATATATAGCCACTATAATACGTTGGGTAAGGAACCATCCCACTATTTCTGACCGTCATTTTACAAGAATAAATTTATACATCAGGCTCAAGAAAACATTTTTGAAGCTCCTTGATCAGCAAAACACTAGAGCCCGTGCAATGTTAGGTTCAAATTTCTTTAGATTTTGGCTCATTTAACAATATCATTTATGTTTTTAGAATGTGTTCATTAAGGTAGGTAGGGGTTCTTATTTATATAGAAAAAATCTGATGTGGCCAGGCACATGACTTTATCATACTATATATAAAATTAATAGTTTAGCTGCATGAGATTCTATTTGATCGAGATCGGCTATTTCTGTATTAAAATAAAACTAGTAGAACTAGACATATATCTCGATTAAAGCTGCCTTCGAATATCGTACTCCGTTGACACCGGGTACACCGTCCAAATGACACTTACGTGTTATTGGGTGTAAAAAGTGTAACGGTGTTCAATATCCGAACGCAGCCTATATTGACAGTAGTATTTTTAAAGCATTAGCGTTTGACACTAGCAAAATCTCTAAAAAAATCTGACATATCCTGGCTACTAGTTTTAAAGCAGTACGACCGATCTCGATGAAATAGAATTTGCTCATGCAGCTAAACTATAAATTCTACCAAAAAATGTCATATACATAAATTATAGAAAATTTCCTCTCCTTTAATTTATTATTTAACTATTTTGACGACATTACACAAATAGCGGCTCATTTGCAAAATCTTCGAAAAATGCTATGAGTAAACCACCAGTTCCTTTGGACCCTTTTCAACAGAAAGCTTTTCAGCTCTAAGTTTGGTTATGAAACTTCTAAATATGAAGTTTCGTCCCGATACCTTTAGTAGTTTCTCCGGAATCGTCTCCACAAAAACTGGTACACACACACACACACACACACACACACACACACACACACACACACACACACACACACACACACACACACACACACACACACACACACACACACACACACACACACACACACACACACACACACACAGACATTTTTTTGTACCTTGGTCAAAAATGTTCAGGGGACCCAAAAAGACACATTTCCGCTAAAATCTCAAAATTTCTTTTTGGCACGATTACAATACTTTACATACTGCGTATGATAAAGTAAGAATATAACTTTTATTTTTGTATATATGTTCCGCCGTCAATTTTTTTCTGGAATTTTCAAAACTTCCGTTCCGATGCACGAACTGAAGATATTCACCGTATTAAAAATTTCCATATTCTGCTCTATGTTCACAATTGAAAAATTGTAACTGTGTTTTCGGTGGTATAATGCAAACGTCAAACGTAAAATCCCGTGCATAACCACATTTCTTGGTGAGATTTCAAGGAGACAGTCACTGATGTTTCTCAGCACGACATCCGTCCCGACATGCAACATGATTGTTAAAGAAGATGTCAGCAATTTGTTTTTCTGTATTGTGAGTTATTTGAGCTTGTCACAGAGTCGATGAATAACCGACTATGGTGAGCTACTGTGCATAATTCTCGCCAACTGAAAATTTATTTTCTTGAGTGCCGCCTCCGGTTTGGTCATAGTCCTGATTGTGTGCAACTTATTTGTGTTTCCTCCATAGCGTGTTATTTTACCAAACGTACTTTATTCTAATATTGTAGCAAACTACTTTGCCGAAACTTTAGTTATGTTTTAAGTTTCATATCATTGTCAAGTAAACCCATACTACCGTACTAATGTTGCTTACAGTCGCATAGTGATCGTGATCTATATTCTATTCATAGCCAGGAATTCTGCAAAGCTCACATAGCGCTATTTAATACCGCTACTAATACTACTAAAATAGAATAAAACTTTTTATCAGACTTTATGCTATGCTTACTAAGAATAACTCCATATTAACTCTATACTACACCGAAATTTGAATTTGAAATTATTTGATAATTACTACAGTGCCACCATATATTGCTCAAAAATACTCTAACGCCCAGTACTAATAATTTCTGTTCGTTTCAGACTAAAAATATAAAAGATGGACAACACAACGAGCAACTCAACCGAGGATGACTATCATTTAGACGCGGCGCTCTACGCGGAGCACATATGGATGATTTTCACCAGCATTTTAAATATAATAGCAAATGTACTGATACTAGTCACCATATACCGAATTAGCTCGAAGTCGTCAGTTTACCGGTTTATTTGTTTACTGTCGGCAACGGATATTTTTACGCACTTTTTCGCTGAGACAACCTTCGAAATTCTGGCAACTATCCACGAAGTTCTGCAAGATTATCGGTTACAATCATATCTCACCTGTCTCTTCTTAACCGGGCAAAATTGTGGTGTCCTAGTATTAATCGCTATGGTATTAAGGAATCATCTCAGCCTTGTTGAAAAATTCCATATATTTATCATGATGGGAATTTGTATAACGGGAGTTGTAATTTTTAGTGTACTTTGTGTAGTAGCTTCTACTAATGCCGTCCTAGATTATTTTTACATTAGCTTTGGCTTCATGTGTTTTATATTATTATTTTTTTTTTTTTTTTTTATTAATAAGCATAAGATGCTTAACATATTGAAACTAATCTAAAAGATTAACCATCAATTTAAATCTGAATTCTTAAAACTAGGTACTTGTCTCTAATAGGCTATCCACTGATGTCCCTATATTTACTTTGTCCCAAACAAGAAGCACTAACACGTCACTCACTGTGCTCTGCTTTTTACACATTTCACTGATTCACTAGTTCGAAGGGTTTAGTTCTTTTTAGTCTTCTCACTAGATTCTGGTTGTCCAGTAGCTGCAGGGCCTCTACGTTGACGTGATGGCTTAGGCGAGATTCATGCTTAGTGGCGAGTCTTTTTATCTCTTGGATGACTTGTGGGACACCAAGATCACGGTGCAGGTCACTATTCCGTATGTACCAAGGAGCGTTAACCATATTCCTTAGTACTTTATTTTGGAAGGTCTGGATTCCTTGTATATTGGAGCTTTTTGCGCAGCCCCAAAGCTGGATGCCGTATAACCAAATCGGTTTTAGTACTTGGTTGTAGACTTGTAGTTTGTTCTGTACTGACAACTGAGAGTTTCTTCCCAGAAGCCAGTACAGTTCTCTGTATTTGAGGCCAAGCTCTACTCTTTTCTTCTTAACATGTTCTTTCCACCTTAGTTTTGTATCCAGTGTCATACCCAAATACTTTGCAGTGTTCGCATATGGAACTATGGCGTCGTTAATCTTGACATGAGGTATGTCCTCGATTCTTTTGTTTGTGAAGTTAATGTGGACAGATTTCAGTTCGTTGAGCTTGGTCTTCCATTTTCTGGTCCATTTGTATATTTTGTTACTAGCTTGTTGAAGATTCCTGGTAGATTCACCAATAGTTGATCCCACTGCCATTAGAGCCGTGTCATCTGCGAATGTGGCCACTGTTACATTTTCCATCTGTGGAAGGTCACTTGTATATAGTAGATAGAGAATTGGTCCCAATACACTACCCTGGGGTACCCCAGCTTTGACTTCTTTTAGTTCCGAGTATTCATCGATCTGTTTTATTCTGAATAGTCTATCAGATATATAGGATGTTAGCAGCTCGACGTATTGTAAAGGTAGCATACTCTTTAGTTTGTGTATCAATCCTTCATGCCAAACCTTATCGAACGCTTGTGTCACATCAAGAAAGATTGTTGAGCAAATAAGCTTTTCTTCTAATGCTTTCTCTATGATATCTGTTATTCTATGGACTTGATCTATAGTGGAATGCTTTTCTCTAAAACCAAATTGGTGATTAGGAATTAGTTCTTTTCTCTCAATGATAGGTTTCATTCTCTTTAGAAGCAACTTTTCAAAGAGTTTCGATATCATTGGTAACAGTGATATTGGGCGATATGATTTGGCCTCGGTCGGTGGTTTGCCTAGTTTTGGTATCATGATGACTTCTGCTACTTTCCAGACATGTGGGATGTATTTTAATCTGAACGATGCATTTATTAGGTACGTCAGCATAACAATACCTTTCTTAGGTAATTGCTTAAGAACTTCTCCTGTGATAAGATCATATCCAGGTGCCTTCTTTGGATTCAGGTTTGTCTTGATTTCTCTGGCAACTTCCTTTGGAGTAACTAGCTGTATGGCTTCTTCATCATAGGTTATATCTTCATTCGTGATTGGCTCTGATTCGATGTTGTGTGGCTGGAAGATTTCTGTTAGATGTTCTGCAAAAATTTCAGCCTTCTGTTTATTGTTTCTTGCCCAGGTACCGTCTCTTCGTCTTATAGGTGGGACATGGGCCACTGGCCTCTTGTATTTCCTCACTGCTTTCCACAGCGAGTAATCTGTTTCTTTATCGGGAGTCAATTTGGTTAAGAAGGATTCCAATGATGCCTCTTTTAGTTTTTGAATTTCGCGTTTAAGTTGTTGGGATTTATTATTAAGTATGGTTTTGTCAGCTGGATCTCGTGACTGTTGCCATCTTCTTCTAGCTTGTCTTTTTTGCTTGACCATTTCTCTAATTTCCATAGGATAATTATTTCCAATAGTTCTGTGGGTGATTTCTTTAGTGTTGTTCCAAGCGGCTTTCTGGATGGTGTTGATGAATTTCTCGGCTTCTACGTCGAGCTGATCTCTGGTTTTAAGCTGGATATTTAGCTGTATAGTGTTTTCAAGCTCTATTTTAAAGCTTACCCAGTCTGTAGTTTTATTGGTCAAGGTTGGGGTACATTCCTTTTTGATTATGCTTTCGCTTAGAGTCATTAGTATTGCAGAGTGATCAGAGTCCAGATCAAAGTTCTCCTCAATATCAATGAAGTTCGGCGAAAATTTTCTTGTTATAAAGAAGTCTAAAAGATCCGGGGTTTTGTCCTGGTCAGTAGGCCAATAGGTTGGGTTACCTGTGGAATGGAATCGACATCCTCTTTCTTGGATTGCGTTTCTCAGCTCTCTCCCTTTTGTGGTTATCAGTCTGGAGCCCCAGTCTGTATGTTTGGCGTTATAATCACCACCCAGTATAAACCTTTCTCCGAGATGTTCTAAGAATTTATTATAATCTGTTTTCTTGAGATTAAACCTTGGGGGGCAATATATCGCACCTACAGTAAAATTCTGTTTGGTTGATTTTATACCAACGACCGTAAGTTGTACTTCTGCGCTCTTGAGATGGCACTCCTCATAGTGATTTATGCTATTTTTTATTATTACGGCACTTCCTCCTCTAGCTTGGTTATCCGGATGACATACTTCGTACACCTGATATCCCTTCAGCTTTAGATATGTCTGATTTGTTGAGTGTGTTTCTGAAACAAGACATATATCGATTTTATGTGTGTTTAGAAAAACTTCTATTTCCAATTTTCTGTTTCGTATACCGTTGGCATTCCAAGTTGCGATTCGTAAATCATTAGTCATCTTATGTGTGTGTCTTTTACTGTTCTAGCTTAGATAATCTCTCTTCGATTTTGTCCATCCTTTCTAGAATTTTTTGTAGCAGCTGCATAGTAGCGTCACCTGAAGTTGATGGCTTGTCCTTTTTTGAGGAATCTGTCGCTTGAGCATATGTTGTGCTTGTATTTGTTTTTTTAATTGGTTTTGATTTTGGGATGTTACCTGCACGCTGTTGTTGACCCACTTTTGGTTGGGTTGGTAAGTTGGGTAGCCCTTTCTGGTCTCTGATTCGTTGTATTTCTTTTGCCACCATACAGCCTCTGTAGTTTGCAGGGTGAGCATCTCCACAGTTCCAGCATTTTGGTGGTACCTCTTTTGGTTTCTTGCATTCTGTCGAAAAATGTTTTCCCGCGCATTTAACGCATCGGGGTTCTTTGTTGCAGAATCGGTGGGTGTGTCCAAAAGCTTGACATCTTTTGCATTGCGGTACCTGTTTAGGCGTTCTTACCGCCTCTATTTCTACCTTCATTCCTAAGATGGATTTAATATTATAGATTTTCTTAATATCTTCCTCGTTACTAAACGTAAGCATAAACATCGGTAGTGGAGTTTTATCGCTTCGTTTTAGTATATTCGTGGCGTCAATTATAGAATAGCCGCCTTCTTTTAGTTCTTTCACTATGTCTTCATTTTTGCAGGTTGGATGTAGGCGCCTGACCATGACCTTAATTGGTCTTGTTTGTTTGTTTTCATAAGTGTACCAGTTTACTTTTTGTTCATTTAGCAGTTCGGTAAGTTTCCTGTATTCATCGATTTTCTCTACGTTGAGTTTTATATCGCCAGAATTCATTAGCGTAGCTTTGTACTTGAATTCTTTATTGTTTAAAGAATTTCGCATTGACTCGTAGTTTGTTACTTGGCTCACAATGACAGGTGGTGGCAAGAACGTTTTGTCTTTTTTTGTTTCTTTATTTTGATTTGTGTTTGTGGGCTGGGGTGAGACTACTAGTGATTCATGCATTTTGCGCTTTTTGCTTTTCCTTGCCTTTTTCACTACCCATTCTGTTTCTCTGGCCAATTCTTCCTCATCTGTATAATACTCCTTATTATTCGGAGTACTCGGTTCTGTTTTACTAGATTGCTCCAGAAATTTCTCTTGCAGGGCTTTGAGTTGTTCCTCTAAGTCCTTAAATTTGGCTTCTATCTGCTTTCTTGCGGATATTTCCTTTTGCAATTCCTTGTACAGTAGATGTTCATTTTCTGATGTAATCACAATTTCTTGTGTTGACATGGTGTCCTACTTATTGCTAGTACTCGTGCACTCACTCATAGTCAGCACTATAATACGCGCGCGACACTATTTTTGTTTATTAAGCAATTGATTGGGCAATACGTTTGGTAATTCGCGAGCGATCAACATACGTCTGTACCGTTCAAAGGTTTGCACGAAACTATATTATTATTGACGACGTTTATTGAACAAATTATCCATACCATCGACATGGAAAAACCCATACCGTCAGAAAATAGGTTATCATCAGCTATGGCTGTGATTTTCATAACTATAAGGCTGCTATTCACTATAGCGGTTTTTCTGATGGTGATAATATGGAGGCTTAATAGCGAAACCTCAAATGCAATCGTTATTATATTAACAAGTTGCGTAGATTTTAACTCTATCGTGAATATTATTTTATTGGTGCAAAATGATGTCAATTTTAAGATGAGATTGTATGAGATGTTGAGACTGAATTCTCTCATACGAAATGATCCCGTAAAATTTGTTAATATGCCCGACGAGGACGTAAATATACTTGTTGATGATTAACTGTATAGATATGTATATTCGATTTTATAAATAAATAACAGATAGGAGACTATGATCAGAACTATGATCAGCTGTAAGCCATCACTATGTTACTTACTGTTGAAGAACTTATAGTCGGATTGATTTTTTTTTAATTTAGCTATATTGTTTCTGGCATTTATTTATTGAAAATTTTAAGTATTCCGTTATTGTGTTTGATGGAATAAGAGTATATAGTTATCAAGAACACATATGTATGTTTAGAATTAAAAAAATAATAACACCCATACATAGCTTTAATGAATATGTAATTTACAACTTTCACAGTCTTGGTCGTTTACTAGACTCAAGCTACCACACCTAGACTCTATCATTATATGAAACTACGAATATTTTAGTGAAACCTAGCAGGTATGTATGGGTAATTTTGTATTTCAACTTCAACTTATCCAACATTATAAGATATCTTTGTTCCGAACTAAATCACATAAAATTCGCCTTTTTGTGTGATCCGTGTAGGACGATTTATTAACTCAAAATAGATGGAAAATAAGGTAGTTTGGTAAGTTGTACAACACCACAAAATGAGTAATCGATATATTCATGAACAATAAACAGCATGGGGTTGAATCCAGATTATAACTATTACGTTATAAGTATATAAATTTGGCGAAGGCGCCAGACCATTTGTTTTTTGCAAATTTGTAGCACATTTCAGTCTTATTCCTGTTTGTTCGTTTTTCCCTTCTTTATCTGTTATTATTTGTAGGTTAGATTTCTCAAAATTATTAGTTATAGTTGATAATTAATAAGTAACAACCTGTAAAGCTAAATTTATTTAGATTAATAAATGTTCGCTATAGGTAAAATATAAAATTCGTGACAATAAAAAATAAAACTGTATTGTGTTTCAATGATCATATACTTTTTACAAGACTGTTGTACTACTGGTGGAACTAAAAGTAATGGCACAGAACTTCATGCTCAAAAGCTGCTGTTTCTTTAAGTTTTTGTGATAAGTACAGTTACTGTTAGAAAAGTAGGGGAACCCTTAAACAAATTTTACTTTAATGTAGTTGTTATTGCGGGCTATTAAAAATAAATACTACACAAAAGCGTTGCAACGTACTGTAATATTGTTTTCCAATAACGCCAGCACATTAGGTAAGGAACTATCCCACCGTTTCTGACCGTCATTTTACATGAATAAGTTTATACAGCAGGCTAAAAAAAAACATTTTTGAAGCTCCTTGATCAGCAAACACTTGAGAATGTGAAATTTTAGTTTCTAATTTCTTTAGATTTTGGCATATTTAACATCATTTGAGTTTTTGGAATGTGTTCATTAAGGTAGCGGTTAGGTAGGATTTTAAAACTTCCGTTCAGATGCACGAACTGAAGATATTCACCGTATTAAAAATTTCCATATTCTGCTCTACGTGCACAATTGACAAATTGTAACTGTGTTTTCGGTGGTATAATGCAAACGTCAAACGTAAAATCCCGTGCACTACCACATTTCTTGGTGACATTTCAAGGAGACAGTGACTAATGTTTTTCAGCACGACATCCGTCCCGACATCAAACATGATTGTTAAAGAAGATGTCAGCAATTTGTTTCTCTGCATTGTGAGTTATTTGAGCTTATCACAGAGTCGATGAATAACCGACAACGTGAGTTACTGTGCATAATTCTCGTCAACTGAAAATTTATTTTCTTGTGTGCCGCCTCCGATTTGGTCATAGTCCTGATTGTGTGCAACTTATTTGTGTTTCCTCCATAGTGTGTTATTTTACCAAACGTACTTTATTCTAATATTGTAACAAACTACTTTGCCAAAATTTTAGTTTTGTTTTAAGTATCATATCATTGCCAAGTAAACCCATACTACAGTACTAATGTTACGTAGAGTCGCATAGTGATCGTCATCTATATTCTATTCATAGCCAGGAATGCAAAGCTCTGCAAAGCTCACATAGCGCTATTTAATACCGCTACTAATACTACTAAAATAGAATAAAACTTTTTATTAGATTTTAGGCTATGCTTACTAAGAAGAACTCCATATTAAATCTATACTTCACCGATATTTGAATTTGAAATTATTTGGTGCTACCACATATTGCTCGAAAAATACTCTAACGCCCAGTACTAATAATTTCTGTTCGTTTCACACAAAAAATATAAAACATGGACTACACCAACTCCACAAATAATATAATAACGAATGTACTCATGCTAGTCACCATGTACCGAAGTAGATCGAAGTCGTCAATTTACCGGTTCATTTGTTTACTGTCTGCAACTGATATTTTTACTCACTTTTCCCCGAGACCACCTTTGTAGTTCTGGGAACTATCCACGAAGTTCTGCAAGATGTTCGGATACAATTATATCTCACCTGTCTCTTCTTAACCGGGCAAAATTGTGGTGTCCTATTATTAATCGCTATGGTATTAAGGAATCATGTCAATCTTGTTGAAAAATTCCATATATTAATCATGATTTTATCACAAAAACGTGTTTGTGTTAATTTAATTGTTGTTACAGGCTATTAAAAAATACTGCAAAAAATGTAGAAAGTAATGTAATGTTTAGAAAATAAACTGCTTCCGGGTTATGCCGTGAGTCAAGATTTGTTAATGCTGACGTTTCGCGAACCATGTTGTTCGCTTCTTGAGAGCTAACTGAATAATAACCAAATCTTGACTCACGGGATAACCCGAAACTATCCCACTGTTTCTGACCGTAATTTTAATACTATGAGTTTATAGTGCTGGCTCAAAAATACATACTAAAATAAAATACCGGTATTTTAAGAATGTTCAATCTCGAAAAAAAAAAACTTTTGAAACTGTGTCCGCTGGTGAGTGTGCAATGTGCATTGACAATATCATTTATTTTTTAATGCGTCAATCAGGGTGTTCCATATTTATATAGAAAAGGGAACTACATAACTATAACTAATCAAGCTTTTTGTTTTCGGGAGATTTTCAATTTGGTCTTTTATGTCCATAATAATTTCGGTAAAATTTGAGATCAATCAAAACGTATAAACCCATACCCAAGGAGGCACAAAGTCAAAAATAAGTTTAACTTAATAATAAATATAAAAATAACAAAAAAGTTATTATTTTTGTTTTACCACAATACATTTACATATCACAGTTATTAGCTTAATCCAACAAAAAATAATCTATGTACCTTTGAGTCTACATATTAGAGCATTACACATATTTGGAAGTACATAATTTGTCAAAATACAATAATGTACTAAACTTGTTTCTGGTATTATTTTTTTTTTCATACATATTCAATCTAATACGAGAAACTCCAATTATTATTCTTTTAGATTTTTAGTACTGCTTTTCTTTTTTAGTACTGCTGTATTACCCATTACCCAAAAAATAGCGTTCACTTACACCGCGGTTTCACTTACGTAGTTCAAACCGGGACTGTCTCGGTCAAATTAGGACTTATGGATTATAGTCCAGTCAAATGGTGTTTATCCCAGGAAAAAAACATATAGAAGTTTTTTTTCTTTCATTCTATATGTTTGGTGTGCTAAATCCAAATTTAAACTTTGCTACTTCCCACGGATCTAACTTCACAACGAAAATCGCAAAAAACTCAATATTTTTACCGTTTATTCAGTTTCTTGCGAAAAAGTCATAAAACTATGCAGTTTTCGACGTAGACCATTATATACAAAAATAAAGTAAGCTAAATTTTCTATAAAAAGCACTCTCAAGAGTATTTTGTGGTTAAATGGTTTGGCCGCTAGAGCGCGCTGAAAGAAGGCCAAATTTTCTTACTTTACTTTACTTTACTTTCCTTTTGTTTTCTTAACTTTACAATACATGTTTCTCTCAGATAGTGGTTCCTACAACTATCTACTCTCGTGAATAAAATGATCTTGCCATCCTTTATCCGCTTACTGGCTTCAACGAATGACTTCAACCCTTTTCCTTTCACCACTGCCTTCGGTATTCCGTCTACACTATACAGCACTGGGATAAAAAAACATTCGCTAGAACATTAGCATTCGGGCGCTTGACTTAGCGACTTCGCTTAGCTTAATATGACATGAAATATCAACCCAATCTCGCGGCTACACGGTTTGACCGAAATAAGTGACTAATATGTGGAGTTTTAAGGAAAATTTATGTAGTTTTAGCACAATCCTAGTGTTTTTAACTAACTTAAAACTGGGTTTTACAGTAGGAAAGTAGGAAAACTTCTATGTTTTTTCCTGGAACAGGCACCCACGGAAACGATTTGACTGGACTAATAGATTTGTATGGGTATAGACAGGATTTGAATACAATCTTCGTAGGTCGAAAAAGTTCCACTATTTACGTGTACATCAAGAGCGCAGAAGTACAACTTACGGTCGTTGGTATAAAATCAACCAAACAGAATTTTACTGTAGGTGCGATATATTCCCCCCAAGGTTTAATCTCAAGAAAACAGATTATAATAAATTCTTAGAACATCTCGGAGAAAGGTTTATACTGGGTGGTGATTATAACGCCAAACATACAGACTGGGGCTCCAGACTGATAACCACAAAAGGGAGAGAGCTGAGAAACGCAATCCAAGAAAGAGGATGTCGATTCCATTCCACAGGTAAGCCAACCTATTGGCCTACTGACCAGGACAAAACCCCGGATCTTTTAGACTTCTTTATAACAAGAAAATTTTCGCCGAACTTCATTGATATTGAGGAGAACTTTGATCTGGACTCTGATCACTCTGCAATGCTAATGACTCTAAGCGAAAGCATAATCAAAAAGGAATGTACCCCAACCTTGACCAATAAAACTACTGGGTAAGCTTTAAAATAGAGCTTGAAAACACTATACAGCTAAATATCCAGCTTAAAACCAGAGATCAGCTCGACGTGGAAGCCGAGAAATTCATCAACACCATCCAGAAAGCCGCTTGGAACAACACTAAAGAAATCACCCACAGAACTATTGGAAATAATTATCCTATGGAAATTAGAGAAATGGTCAAGCAAAAAAGACAAGCTAGAAGAAGATGGCAACAGTCACGAGATCCAGCTGACAAAACCATACTTAATAATAAATCCCAACAACTTAAACGCGAAATTCAAAAACTAAAAGAGGCATCATTGGAATCCTTCTTAACCAAATTGACTCCCGATAAAGAAACAGATTACTCGCTGTGGAAAGCAGTGAGGAAATACAAGAGGCCAGTGGCCCATGTCCCACCTATAAGACGAAGAGACGGTACCTGGGCAAGAGACAATAAACAGAAGGCTGAAATTTTTGCAGAACATCTAACAGAAATCTTCCAGCCACACAACATCGAATCAGAGCCAATCACGAATGAAGATATAACCTATGATGAAGAAGCCATACAGCTAGTTACTCCAAAGGAAGTTGCCAGAGAAATCAAGACAAACCTGAATCCAAAGAAGGCACCTGGATATGATCTTATCACAGGAGAAGTTCTTAAGCAATTACCTAAGAAAGGTATTGTTATGCTGACGTACCTAATAAATGCATCGTTCAGATTAAAATACATCCCACATGTCTGGAAAGTAGCAGAAGTTATCATGATACCAAAACTAGGCAAACCACCGACCGAGGCCAAATCATATCGCCCAATATCACTGTTACCAATGATATCGAAACTCTTTGAAAAGTTGCTTCTAAAGAGAATGAAACCTATCATTGAGAGAAAAGAACTAATTCCTAATCACCAATTTGGTTTTAGAGAAAAGCATTCCACTATAGATCGTCCATAGAATAACAGATATCATAGAGAAAGCATTAGAAGAAAAGCTTATTTGCTCAACAATCTTTCTTGATGTGACACAAGCGTTCGATAAGGTTTGGCATGAAGGATTGATACACAAACTAAAGAGTATGCTACCTTTACAATACGTCGAGCTGCTAACATCCTATATATCTGATAGACTATTCAGAATAAAACAGAGCGATGAATACTCGGAACTAAAAGAAGTAAAAGCTGGGGTACCACAGGGTAGTGTATTGGGACCAATTCTCTATCTACTATATACAAGTGACCTTCCACAGATGCAAAATGTAACAGTGGCCACATTCGCAGATGACACGGCTCTAATGGCAGTGGGATCAACTATTGGTGAATCTACCAGGAATCTTCAACAAGCTAGTAACAAAATATACAAATGGACCAGAAAATGGAAGACCAAGCTCAACGAACTGAAATCTGTCCACATTAACTTCACAAACAAAATAAACGAGGACATACCTCATGTCAAGATTAACGACGCCATAGTTCCATATGCGAACACTGCAAAGTATTTGGGTATGACACTGGATACAAAACTAAGGTGGAAAGAACATGTTAAGAAGAAAAGAGTAGAGCTTGGCCTCAAATACAGAGAACTGTACTGGCTTCTGGGAAGAAACTCTCAGTTGTCAGTACAGAACAAACTACAAGTCTACAACCAAGTACTAAAACCGATTTGGTTATACGGCATCCAGCTTTGGGGCTGCGCAAAAAGCTCCAATATACAAGGAATCCAGACCTTCCAAAATAAAGTACTAAGGAATATGGTTAACGCTCCTTGGTACATACGGAATAGTGACCTGCACCGTGATCTTGGTGTCCCACAAGTCATCCAAGAGATAAAAAGACTCGCCACTAAGCATGAATCTCGCCTAAGCCATCACGTCAACGTAGAGGCCCTGCAGCTACTGGACAACCAGAATCTAGTGAGAAGACTAAAAAGAACTAAACCCTTCGAACTAGTGAATCAGTGAAATGTGTAAAAAGCAGAGCACAGTGAGTGACGTGTTAGTGCTTCTTGTTTGGGACAAAGTAAATATAGGGACATCAGTGGATAGCCTATTAGAGACAAGTACCTAGTTTTAAGAATTCAGATTTAAATTGATGGTTAATCTTTTAGATTAGTTTCAATATGTTAAGCATCTTATGCTTATTAATAAAAAAAAAAAAAAAAAAAAAAAAATAAAAATCTTTTGAAATTTTGAAACTATAATAAATAATACTTGATCTGAATCAAAAATAGTCAAGTTGACTGCCACTTCCGATCTACCGGAAGTCGAAACTTTATTTTACATATCAACGTTATTGTCCATATACCCTACCTATATATCTTCTCTAAAAATCCACAGCGATTGATTTTAATACAAAAGTAAACTTTAAATAATTGTCTTTCTCTATTTTTCACAATCGACATACAATATCTATTGTTACTTTTGGATCATGTTCCTGTAAGTAAAATTTAGGATAAACGAAAGATATCAATAAAAAAACACATTTTGCCAGAATCTTTATTATCAGTGCTCATTCAATATATCCATACTATCTTGCGGCAAATTGACAAAATTAATTGCGTCATTTCTACGCAGTCGTCCTAGGCTTAACAATTTATACAGAGACGACTTGAACTGTTCATCAGTATAGCTTAGAACAAATATGTTAACGATAGAATTCAGTTGGATAAATCCCATGTACATTTTTGCTTTGGCAGCCTCTTGTGCTGCTGAAGCTCCGCAAATAATTGTGATAGCCATGGCTATCGCAAATATTACCCTGATTGTAACAAAAGCTAGAACAACCACCATCGAAGTCTTATAGTCTTGACTATGCTCCTTACCCAACTTGACAGTATCCGCAAGTTGTTGAATGAAAGTGCTAACAAATAATAAGAAGAAACTTATAAGCTGAAATTCTGTGAAGATTCTCCACTTATAAATATTTTCGAAGAACATGTGTCCAATGATTGGGAAGAAAACTACAAGCAAGCAAGTTATACCAATCACGTAAATATCATATTTACGTATTAGTTTAAATTCATTTCTTAATAGAAGTGTCAACAGTGTTAACATCTGCCCAAACATCGCACCGAAATACACACAGATAAACTTTTTATACACCAGAAAACTCTCGAAGAAACTGCTGGTGTTCAATAATATTATGTAAAACGATGGGCAGAATAATTGATGAATTAGATCGAGTGATGTTAGTGTTAACAGAAAGAAGTGTATATGTCCTTTTGAGTTGACTTTCAGCAGTGTAAAGATGATAATAATGCAGGATACTATGTTTATGAAGCCGGAGAATATCATCCAAGCATCTTGTGAGAAAATGGTGGAATCTGGCTTGTAGTAAAAGTTTTGTTCTTTGGCTTCTGTTATAATATACATTTCGGGGACTCGTAAATCTGAAAAGAAAGACAATGTTACTTATACCAGAAATGTGCAGACAAGTTTAGGTTAAGCATATTGTTATTCCGCCACAACGGGAGGCGTGGGAGGTGGGTTAAGTTGGACATATGGCTCTACGTAAAAAATATCTGTAAAAATATGTAATGTCAATTACTTTTAATGTAATTTATAATTTTAACGATATTTCATGAATAATAAAGTTAATTATTGTTTTTATTTGAATAAAAATCCGAGAATAATAATTAAATTGTCTTTATTACAAATAAATATAAAAGTGAATGTGCGACAAATTTATGTCTAACTTACGAAACTACATCGACACATAATACTTGAAATATCTACGTCATCATCTTATAAACTATATTCACGACGTCAAAGCTTGGTTTATCGATTCCTAGGCCAAAACCAAAAATTTTCCTTGTGCCTTTTTTGCAAAGTAAGCACTATAATTAATTTGAATGGATTTATTCTTTACGGAAATTAGAGTAGGTACATTCTTTTCTTAATAGTTAATTGATAAACACTGGAAAGGTGTATTGTGTAATAAATTAATTAATATGGTGAATACTGAATAAAACAAAAAATTGATAAAATCATGATAAATTCAAAACTGATCATTTCCAATTCAATAATATTGAGTCAATCGCTTCAAGTCCCTGGATTTGAAACAGGGACCTCCGCAATTTTCAATCGGGAGCTCTAACCAATTGAGCTACCATTCCTTGAAGTGATAAATTTGCTTATCAATTTCTTCCAAACTTTCGCAAAATTCAAAAAGCCTTATTTATTAATATTATTTATAATTAACGTCAGTGAAGGGATGTTAAGAAATCCTGCATTTCCGCAATATCACCAAATTACTCTCTTCAAGGGCGTCAAATTGAAAAAGTTTCAAACAAGACGTATTTGGTATTAATAGATCTATTGTATGATAGCAAACACCACCTGTTTTCTTGGTGCAGTCTTCCATTTTTAACGCTCTGCAGCTTTCAAACGGCACGTTCACAGATCTATGATCTTCTCATTTGATCCACTACGACCCCTCTGTAAATATGGGCATAAATTTTTGATATTTTCAGTGCATATCACTAGCCATTTTCGCCATTTTCACAATATGCTTGAATGTAGTATTCATATTGGTCCAAGCCGAATTAATAATACAAAATAGTTTTTTGGACACGTTGTATAAACAGTGGCTACCCATAAATTTTGTTAAAATATTCTATAAAAATATAAATAATTCTTAATAATATTTTGCAAAATGATAAACAAATCTTACACTAGGCCAAATTGGAGTAAGTAGTGCAAAATTTGGGTGTTTTCTTCGAATATTAGTTGTGCTGTAGATGACCTTCATGTTAAAAAATGGTATCAAATTTAATAAATAAACCTGATGTACCAACCTGCTCTTCAAATTTAAAACCAATCACTAAATATCGATGGGCCAACAAAATTATAATTCCTCACTTCTTATGTCCTCTTGAGAAACAACACTTTAGTGAGTATATTTAATTTGCTTCAAATTGTGTGATATTTATCACTTCTGACGGATGGCAAACAGTATCCATAATAACATATGTGAGTAATTTTGATTAGTTTATTTTAAGCCCGTTTTATCTGATACATGCCTCAATGCCAGTGTACGAATAAGTAGCGAGAAACATGTAAATGAAAAGTGTCCAACAAATTACGAAAACAACTTCATTATCTGATAAACATGTTTCCATATTTTTATTTTTTCCAGATATACACAGTAATCAGTCATATTATTACACCATATTGTTAATTGATACTAAAAAATCAATTTAGCTTTTTGGAAGTTGCTACTGACATTTTATGACCTTACCACAGGAAATTTTTTATTGTTTTCGAAAAAATCTGATGTGGCCAGGCACATGACTTTATCATACTACATATAAAATTAATAGTTTAGCTGCATGATACTCTATTTGATCGAGATCGGCCATGTCTGCATTAAAATAAAACTACTAGAACTAGACAGATATGTCGATTAAAGCTGCGTTCGGATATTGTATTCCGTTGACACCGGGTACACCGTCCAAATGACACTTACGTGTTATTGGGTGTAAAAAGTGTAATGCAATATGCGAACGCAGCTTATATTGACAGAAGTTATTGTCAAAACATTAGCGTTTGACACCAAGACTACCTACTGTCATTAGAATCAAAAAATCTGATAAATCCTGGCTACTAGTTTTCATGCAGTATCGACCGATCTCGTAGAAATAGAATTTGCTCATGCAGCTAAACTATTGATTGTAGCAAAAAATGTCATAGTGATAAATTATTCAGAATTTCCTCGTCTTTAATTTATTATTTAACTATTTCGACGAAATTCCAGAAATGGCGGCTTATTTGAAAAATCTTTCAAAAATGCTAAGACTAAACCTCCAGTTCCTTTGGACCCTCTTCAACAGAAAGCTTTTCAGCTCTAAGTTTGCTCTAAGGTTGCTCTAAGAATGCATGGTGTACTCCAGGGGTGGGGAACCTTTCTATCATATAAGGCCGCATTTAAATTTAAAAATAATAAGCAGGCCGCATACTTACCGTCCTTCTTGAAGTAGTCTTCGTCGTGAAATATATCCCCACTAGGAAGTTCATATCAAATAACTTGAAAATAGAGCAGATATATGCAGTAGCCAATTTTAATTTATGTCTGTATACTGTATCTTCATTATTTTCAATTCTGGGGAAGTTTCAGATTAGATCTATTCCCAAGTTATTTGATATGAGCTCTATATTTTATATAACTAGGGCTAATTAGGTCAGTAAATGATACAATAGTATAAACTCAAATATCATTTATTATTATTTATGGAACACTAGAAATAATAGAAAAAATAATAGAATAAATATAATCAACAAACGGGTTATGACGGTTTTATTATTATTAAATCATGCTCATACCCAATTTAAGGTTATTTTTGTGTTTGTTTTTTATTAGAAAGAAATTGAAAATTGGGTTTCAACATTGTAACTCGTAATTTCAGTTGGTCTTCTAAATAAAGGTTGACTTATAACAGTATTTAGTCCCAAAGCAAGAAAGCAGTCTTCGAGCATGTTGACGTAACTTTGGATATTCGACTCCATTTTTCCATATTTCAATGGGATCCCTGTTGGAATCAAAATTATTTTTTATAAGAGTATCTTCACATAACTCAAACAATTCCATTTGTAATGCACTTGGTGCTTTTGAAATATCAACTAGACGTGGTTCGTATGCTAATTTCATTGCAAGAGTATGTTCTTCAAAATCGGAAAACCTTTCAGAATATTCTTCAATTAATGAGTTCAAAACAGCGATATACCTACCCTTGATATGTTTCGCCTACATATTCTTGTTCATTTATCACTTTTGCTAACTCTGGAAAATGTTCTTCAGAAATTTGTGATTGGGAGAAGAGAGTTTTGAAAAATAATAGCTTTCTTCTAAATGCCTGGATTTTCTGCCACATGTCGTATATATGTTTTGTTCTACCTTGCAAAGAATCATTTAATTCATTTTGCTTTACCATGATACCACATAAGAAAGCTACGTTTCTGCAAAATTCTTCATCGAGCAATTCGCATTGCTGTTGTTGTTCGTCATAAAATTGCAAAATTTCTTTTGGTAAAGTTAAAAGTTTTACTAATACTTGTCCTCTTGATAGCCAGTGTACTTTTCAATGGTACGGCAAATCTACACCGTCTGTTTCATCATCTGACTTAACCATATTTCGAAATGGACGATGTCGTGTCGCATTTGCACGAATAAAGTTAACAATCTTAACAACTTTATCCAAAGTATTGCAGAAAGTAGCGGATTTAGCACAAACATTTTGCTGGTGCAAAATGCAGAGAAATGATATGAAATTTTCTAAATTTGGATGGTTTTTTTTTTTTTTCGACGATGAAATAAATCCTACCTGTTTTCCTTTCATGAAAGGTGCACCGTCAGTGCACACACTCGCCAGATTATCAAGGTTTAGTTTTGCTTCAAGACATTTTTCTTTAAACTTGTTATACAGCTATTCCGCGAGTTCTTCCTGGAAGCGTGCCCAAAGCGAGTAGTTCCTCAAAACAACAAAATTCTTCAGTAATAGCACGAATGAAAAATAATACCTGAGCTGAGTCTGTTGCATCAGTGGATTCATCTAAAGCAAAGGAAAAATATACATCATTATTTCGCATTATTAAGTGAAGCTGTTCGGTAGACTCTACTCGATCTCTCTTTGTCAGTCTGGCGGTTTGTTCGTTAATTCACTCCCCTTTGTGTCTTTGCAACCTCTTTAGGGTTCTAGTGTTTGTCTCTGCCAGTCTCGTTACGTTTCGGAATCATTTCCGTGTTATTCTGGATTGGTATTTGTAGCTCATTCCAATGCTTGTTGGTTTAACGCAAAGATTTCGGTCTGGTAGGCTGTTGTCAGCATCCTAAGCAAATGTCTCCATACCAGGTCAGGGTTCCTGGTTTGTCGGTGCTTTCTCCTGATTCAATATTTATTTTGAGGGTATTGGTCAGGGTGCATTGCGGTGTCATGCAGTCGCTTTCCATTATTAATGTTTGTTTTTTGACAGTTTGATCAATTGTGGAGTGTTTTCCATTTGGGTGCCAGTTTCCGTTCCTTTGTAGCCTGTATACCGCTAATGCGTCCCGGAAACCACACCTTTAATTACTATGTCAAGTGGTTGGAAGGTTAGCAGGTTTCATAGAACTACCATCTGGTGCCATGAGCAGCACACCCACGTGTGCTGCTCATGGCGCCAGTTATGCATAAGCAAGCTAGCTGCTGTACTCTGGAAAGAGCTGCCTGAGTAGTATTCTGTTTTACTTTTGGCCACCACATGGTGCATCCGTAGGTGATCATAAGTTTTACTACTGAGTTATAGAGCTATAGTGTCACGTTAAATATGGTCTACTTAATTATCTTTGGGGCTACTCGTTTGACTAGCTAAATAACTATATTGCGGAGGTACCAAAACTACTAAATATATTTTAATAATGACAACCAATATTAAACTTACCTTTTATCTATTTATCTAACGTCTCACAGCCACTGGAACACAGTCGGGGACAAGTGAAGCAACACCATAAAGCCCTTACAATCTACATCTTTATTTGAAACCACCTGTCCCCTTAAGCTGCTACATTACTATTGCTCCTTCTATTGCCTTTAGCACAGTGTTCGCCAGTCACTTCATCCGGTAGTTTTGCACACTATTGCATTTCTAAAAATGCATATATGCAAAACGTTATGTGTATTGACTAGGAAACTCTCTACTAAAGCCTAAACGAATACTTTTCATGGCATTACCCTCCCTACGGGAAAATATACTCCAGCATATTGCTACTATTGTCTATTACTATCAACTATGAAACAACTAACCATGAATAATAAATGCTGATCTGCCACCAAAGTTTTCGCTTATTACCTTATTCTACACTATCTTTAATTTATTACTTCCGGAAACATTACAAACAACCATAAAAGAAAACAAGATAAACAACATAAAAGAAAGAAAAAAAAATACAGAACAATAAATGTTGAGATGGTTGTTGGGGGTGTCTTCTCCGGTCTTAAAGATGTGAAGGTTCAGCAGTACTTGCAGGTACTAGTTTTGGAGGGTGATAGGACAGCTTTACCGCCTTACTTAATCCAGGCTTCTATCCAACCTCGAGATAGGAAAGCCTTACAGCCCTACTCAATCCAGACTTCTCTCCTATCTCGACTCTCGACTAGTTACGAGCCCTACTCAGTTCAGACTCTCTGCATTTTGACCAACGTAATGTACTGCTCCAACACTCTTGGTACTTCACTGAAACCTCCACTCGGATACCTTGAGACACCCTCTCACGATTGTTGAACATGAAAAAAAAAGGTAAACATTACGGCAGTACCCATAAAACAACTTAAACAATAACGATAACTACATGGCATTTTAATGTAGACACTTAATGCTAGTAGAAATCCATCTACTTTACATCTATCTTCAGGCAGTACATTCAACGAGATATATATTTTCCTCGATCTTACTGTACCTGACAACCAATTTGGGCCATATTTCCCACATTTATCCACATTATCGTGGCCAACACAACAATTTCGAGCACCACCCTTCATACACCGTACAACAATACACTCTCAATAACTATCACGGTGTGTGGTATGCCCTTATCTTTCAGAGAATCCATTTCTCCAACAATATAGTCCAAGTTTCTAATACCATGAGTTAATTTTCTTGTCTTCCAAGAGTATATGGTACTTCGTTTAGTTAACTTTAGGAAGAAATTTTAGAATTATACAGAATGATAAAACATAATTTACTGTACCCGGAAGTATATCTTACAACTACACTAAAAATAGAAGAAGGTCGAAATTACCTGCCTCCCCCTCAAAACAGGAGGTGAAATATAATAAACCTTACATATTGAATATAGAAGTGAGGCAATTCCGTCCTGTCTTTAGTAACTCTTTCGCAACAAGTATCCAAATTTTCAGTTTCTACTCTTTTCATGCTTTATTCTTACTTACACTTTGTACTAGTTACCCACTATTTTTACAACATTTTTTCTCCCAGAAAATATTCCTAAATAATTATACTATGTTTCCAATCCCTTTTTTATAATTTATTTTCATTAGTACAGCACCTTACCCTTCCCTTTAAAGTTTTTGATATTTTAATTTGTAGTCTTTAATTATTGGGTTAAATGTTTATTGTCTTGATTTTTTTCCCAAGAAATTATTAAATCTCATAGAATTGCGTTGGATAAACAATGCGAGGTTTGCTATTCTGCACTCAACTCAGCCAGTGCTGACGTAGCGCAATATAGGCTTGGGCAACGACATACTCGGGTTCAACAGTCTATGCAAATGGAATTTTCCTAATATTACATTACTACTACTATTTGACTTATTTGCATTTTTTGTAATTTTTTGTAAAGTTATGAGGTGAAGCCTCTGATTAAGGGGTTCCGGAAGTGAAAAAGTCCTACAACAATCATTGTATAAAATCAATTAATAATTTTCAATTAATTTTAAAATCTTGACGTATTTATGCTACCAAAAGAAACTATAAAATTGAGATCAAGGGAGCCTCCACCAAATGTCACGTTAAATATGGTCCACTTAGTTATCTTTGGGGCTACTCGTTTGACTCGCTAAATAACTATATTGCGGAGGTACCAAAACTACTAAATATATTTTTAATAATGACAAATAATATTAAACGCGTCTTTCCGAGTGCCTGTTTGGTTGTCGCGATGATTAAAGAAGGTAGGGAGTTTCAGACCTATTTTTCTGCTTTTCGTAAAGGTAATCAGTTCAGTTTTGGGGGGTTACGTTCAGCCCCATTTCCCTGCACCAAGCTTCTACCTTCTCATGGCGCTGGTCATGATCCCCGATATCGTAGAGGGATGCTCTCCATTGATGAGAATAACGATGTCATCGGCATACCCTTGGGCATAGTATCCATTATCGTTTAGTAAGGTCATCTTTGAACAAACATTAGACAAAAACTTATATACCATAAAGAATATTAGAATATCAGGAGATATCCAAATCAGTACAAGAAAATACAGGGTGTCTCACGGAACTGGTACATTAGAAGTTTCTCATGTTCTACTATTTGTGGAAACTTAAAATTTTGGAATTAGAATTTACTCGATCTGAGTTCTTCAGCTAAAATATTCTCAAGTTAACTGTCACGACCGCACACTGGAAGTCGGTATCAACTTTGTTATTTTAAATCGAATCATATAATTTTAATTTTATTTTTGGTTTCTACGTATCAAAATACATCATTTTAATAAGGTTTCTCTATACCTAAATATCACCATTTTTGAGTTTTTTTGATTTTACTAATTTCTTGGGCGATTTTCGCGGTTACGTTTAAAATTGAATATCTCGGTTATTATTGAAACTAGAAGTTTCTTGATTGGTGGTCCAAAACTAGAAACATAACCAAATAAGACGATGTTTAGTTCATCCTGATATCTTATACAGGATGTTCAAAATTTACAACACAATAATTAAATTTTCAAACGTAAAAAACTATCTTTTTTCAAATGGAACACCTGTATACCGATCCGCCGTTCGATAGGAAATCTTATTCCCTATCAATCAGTATTAGGGTTCTCTATATCTATCTTTAATAGTTTTTGAGATATTGTCACTTTTTCTTTAAATCCATTTTGAATACTCCCATTTATTAATGGGGGGCGAAATTAGATACGAAATTTACAACGAAAATATAAATAGTGATAGATATTTAGATATTTTGAGTGGATGTGTGAACAATTTTTGCGAAACTCTTCTACTCAATATTTTACGCGACTGCTTTTATCAACCGGACGGTGCACCGTCACATTTTTCGCATGTGGTATCCATTCACCTTAATCAGATGTTTGACGAAAGGTGGTTCGGAAATAGGAGACCTTGGCGGTGAGCACCAAGCTCACCAGATTTAACACCATTAGACTTTTATTTCTGGGGTCATGTGAAAAGCAGGTCTATTCCACACCAGTTATACTCGAGAAGAATTGACTAACAGAGTAGTAGCCATTGATGGACTTCAGCGACAAGAAATCCGAAGAACGACGATGACAGAAGTACAGCGAAGTGTTTTAAAATGTTTGGAGCAGAACGGGTAGCATTTCGAACAACATAATTACGTTTTAATTTAAGTTAGATATCTCAAATATATGATTTTAGTTTTAACAAACCTTTTCAATATTTTTCCGTTTTCCTGCTGTTCCAAAGTTGTTACATTCCTATAAATGAAGAATAAATCGTTTAATTTGTATTCAGTTTGCATTCTTTTATACTGACAATATCTCAAAAACTATTAAAGATAGATATAGGGAACCCTAATATTGATTGATAGGGAATAAGATTTCTTATCGAATGGAGTATCGGTATACAGGTGTTCCATTTGAAAAAAATTTGTTTTTTACGTTTGAAAGTTCAAATATTTTGTTGTAAATTTTGAACACCCTGTATAAGATATCATGATGAACTAAAAGTCGTCTTATTTGGTTATGTTTCTAGTTTTGGATCACCAATCATGATGCGTCTAATTTCAATAATAACTAAGTTAATCAATTTTAAACATAACCTAGAAAATCACTAAAAAATTAGTAAAATAAAAAAAAACTCAAAAATGGTGATATTTAGGTATAGTAAAACCTTATCAAATATGATGTATTAAAATAAAATAAAAATTATACCATTCCATTTAAAATAACAAAGTTGATACCGACTTCCGGTGACCGGCCGTGACTGTTAACTTGGGAATATTTTAGCTGAAGAGCTCAGATTGATTGAATTCTAATTCCAAAATTTCAAGTTTCCAGAAACAGTAGAACATGAGAAACTTCTAATGTACCAGTTCCGTGAGACACCCTGTATATATTTTTCAAATAATAAAATGTTTCAGAGATTCAGTCATGTTTCCGTACTTTGCGCGCTCACTAATAATATGAATGATATATAATATTTGTAGAAGGAACATTTATGTTACAGTATCTATATCTTACCAAAGTGTGATAGATATGTCAAGTTTTGTTATGCGTGAACCAGATTTCGTTTTATTTTTGTAAACAGCATGTATATAAATATAAAACAGGAAAAAGAATATGCCAACAGGATTTGCAATTAGGTTGCAACTAATGCAACATCAGCGTACATTTAACTTTTTTACGCACCGATATAAATCGCTTTTGCAAATTTATGTTTAATGTATCTAAATTTTCTTTTACACTACCTATATCATTAACATCATTGACATTATACTTACTGTCTTTACATAACTAAACACAATAATAACTTACAGATATTGATTATAATGCCAACCATTACTACTATGATAATTATAATTTTGATTGGAAATGTTTATTTGGTAAGAGATAACATTTTTCCAAATTAATTAATTATTCTGGCGAAATTTTAGGGAATGGCTGGTTATAATGTAATAATGGAGAGAGCGATTGTTGATTATGTGGATAAACAAACAGTGTACGGTTTTAAAGTTAGACCTATATTAGTCAATCGAACACAAAGGGCATTCACTGTATGTTTTGGTACAGCGAACGGTGTCGAGAAACACAGCCTAAAGGTAAGCTATTAAAGTGGAAATTCGTTGATGATATTTTGTTATTTCAGCTGAATATACGGCCGAGTTACATTAAGGATAATATGGAAAAGTAGTGCGGATATTCTTTTGATATGAATCCTTGTAGTGCGTTAGCTTTAAAGAATTATGGCACCATGGTCATTTTTCGTGATTCTAATATAACAGCATGCCCAATAAAAAAGGCAAGTGAAATGATTTGATTCACGTATTTTCTAATACATAGTCGAATTTGTTTTTAGGGTTATTACTGCGTTAATAATTACAACTTTGATGCAAACGGCTTGCCGACTGGCATTCCTGAATCAAAATATATGGTCAAATTGACATTCATGAAATATAAAATCGACATAATCGTATTGCGCTTATTTGCTGAGATTAGACGGTTGCCCAATTAGATTTTGAATTCTTTTAAGATGGAAACTTGCATGATGTGTTTTATGCAAACGCACTACTTTATATCTATACTATTGCTGTTAAATTAGTTGCAAATGTAACTTGGAATTGTTTTTTGTTAGTTTAGAGATACCCATTAAAGTACAGTTCTTCTATAACCCATGTGTGAACTTACCATTTCGTCAATATCCGAAAATGTAAACACCATGTTTTGGTCCCATAGCCAACAGTGAACTGCAGGTACCTACTCTGTAGTGATCTATTTATCAAAGAGAACTAAATTCATTAATTAATGTTGATCTGCGATGGGGTTTCCGACTGCATCCAGCCAGAAATTAGCGATGAGACAGACGATGGAGACAGGCTTTCACAAAACACAATATAATGTATTGTACAGTGCGATAAAAATGATAGACCTCTCGGCTCTTATTAAATAAGGTTAATATGTGTGGATACATGGCTTATTTTTACTTAAAGCTCGGTTCACGCGAGCGAACAGGTCAGTCATTTTTGCTTTCACTGTTACAAATATCAATGTATTGCATATAAGGTATTATGTTGAAAATTTGCCGACTAAATGTCTAGTTCTACCATCTCAGTTTAAACTGTACTATCCACAGTGTGGCCGGCCTTAAGCTGGCCACAAACGTTCAGCTTCAACTGACAGTTTGAATTGTTCCGTTGAAACTGTTGTAAACAGTATGTATATGAATATGAAACTGGAAACAGAATATGCCGACAGGATTTGCAATTAGGTTGTAACTGATGCACCATCAGGGTACATTTAAATTTTTTTACACACCGGTAAAAATCGCGCTTGCAAATTTATTTTTAATGCATCTAAATTTTCCTTTAGACTACCTATATCATTAACATTATAAACATTATACTTACTATCTTTACATAACTAAACACAATAATAACTTACAGATATTGATTATAATGCAAACCATTACTACTATGATAATTATCATTTTGATTGGAAATGTCTATTTGGTAAGAGATAACATTTTCCCAAATTAATTAATTATTCTGGCGAAATTTTAGGGAATGGCTGGTTATAATGTAATATTGGAGAGAGCGATTGTTGATTATGTGGATAAACAAACCGTGTACGGTTTTAAAGTTACACCTGTATTAGTCAATCGAACACAAAGGGCATTCACTGTATGTTTTGGTACAGCGAACGGTGTCGAGAAACACAGCTTAAAGGTAAGCTATTAAAATGGAAATTCGTTGATGATATTTTGTTATTTCAGTTGAATGTACGGCCGAGTTACATTAAGGATAACATGGAAAAGTACTGCGGATTTTCTTTTGATATGAATCCTTGTAGTGCGTTGGCTTTAAACAATTATGGCACCATGGTCATGTTTCGTGATTCTAATATAACAGCATGCCCAATAAAAAAGGCAAGTAAAATGATTTGATTCACGTTTTTCTAGTACATAATCGAATTTGTTTTTTAGGGTTACTACTGCGTTAATAATTTCAACTTCGATACAAACGGCTTGCCGACTGGCATTCCTGAATCAAAATATATGCTCAAATTGACATTCATGAAATATAAAATCGACATAATCGTATTGCGCTTATTTGGTGAGATTAGACGGTTGCCCAATTAGATTTTGAACTTTTTAAAGACAGAACCATGCATGATGTGTTTTGTGCAAAAGCACTACTTTATGTCTATACTATTGCTGTTAAATTAGTTGCTAATGTAACTTGGAATTCTTTGTTAGTTAGTTTAGAGATACACATTAAAGTACAGTTTTTCTATACCCCATGTGTTAACTTCCCATTTCGTCGATATCCGAAAATGAAAACACCATGTTTTGGTCCCATAGCCAACAGTGAACTGCAGGTGCCTACCCTGTAGTGATCTATTTATCAAACAGAACTAATTTCATTAATTAATGTTAATCTGCGATGGGGTTTCCGACTGCATCCAGCCAGAAATTAGCGATGAGACAGACGATGGAGACAGGCTTTCACAAAACACAATATAATGTATTGTACAGTGCGATAAAAATGATAGACCTCTCGGCTCTTATTAAATAAGGTTAATATGTGTGGATGCATGGCATATTTTTACTTAAAGCTCGGTTCACGCGAGCGAACAGGTCAGTCATTTTTTGCTTTCACTGTTACAAATATCAATGAATTGCATATAAGGTATTATGGTGAAAATTTGCCGCCCTAATGTTTAGTTCTACCATGTCAGTTTAAACTGTACTATCCACTGTGTGGCCGGCCTTAAGCTGGCCACAAACGTTCAGTTCCAACTGACAGTTTGAATTGTTCAGTTGAAACAGTTGTAAACAGCATGTATATGAATATAAAACTGGAAACAGAATATGCCGACAGGATTTGCAATTAGGTTGTAACTGATGCAACATCAAGGTACATTTAAATTTTTTTACACACCGATATAAATCGCGCTTGCAAATTTATTTTTAATGCATCTAAATTTTCCTTTAGACTACCTATATCATTAACATTATAGACATTATACTTACTACCTTGACATAACTATACACAATAATAACTTACAGATATTGATTATAATGCAAACCATTACAACTATGATAACTATAATTTTGATTGGAAATGTTTATTTGGTAAGAGATAACATTTTTCCAAATCAATTAATTATTCTGGCGAAATTTTAGGGAATGGCTGGTTATAATGTAATAATGGAGAGAGCGATTGTTGATTATGTGGATAAACAAACCGTGTACGGTTTTAAAGTTAGACCTGTATTAGTCAATCGAACACAAAGGGCATTCACTGTATGTTTTGGTACAGCGAACGGTGTCGAGAAACACAGCTTAAAGGTAAGCTATTAAAATGGAAATTCGTTGATGATATTTTGTTATTTCAGTTGAATGTACGGCCGAGTTACATTAAGGATAACATGGAAAAGTACTGCGGATTTTCTTTTGATATGAATCCTTGTAGTGCGTTGGCTTTAAACAATTATGGCACCATGGTCATGTTTCGTGATTCTAATATAACAGCATGCCCAATAAAAAAGGCAAGTAAAATGATTTGATTCACGTTTTTCTAGTACATAATCGAATTTGTTTTTTAGGGTTACTACTGCGTTAATAATTTCAACTTTGATGCAAACGGCTTGCCGACTGGCATTCCTGAATCAAAATATATGGTCAAATTGACATTCATGAAATATAAAATCGACATAATCGTATTGCGCTTATTTGCTGAGGTTAGACGGTTGCCCAATTAGATTTTGAACTTTTTTAAGATGAAAACATGTATGATGTGTTTTATGCAAAAGCACTACTTTATGTCTATACTATTGCTGTTAAATTAGTTGCAAATGTAACTTGGAATTTTTTTTTGTTAGTTTAGGGATACCCATTAAAGTGCAGTTTTTCTATACCCCATGTGTGAACATCCCATTTCGTCGATACCCGAAAATGTAAACACCATGTTTTGGTCCCATAGCCAACAGGCAACTGCAGGTACCTACCCTGTAGTGATCTACTTATCAAACAGAACTAATTTCATTAATTAATGTTGATCTTCGATGGGGTTTCCGACGGGATCTAGCCAGAAATTGACGATGAGACAGACGATGGAGACAGGCTTTCATAAAACACAATATAATGTATTGTACAGTGAGATAAAAAAGATTGACCTCTCCGCTCTTATTAAATAAGGTTAATATGTTTGGATATATGGCACATTTTAACTTAAAGTTCGGTTCACGCGAGCGAACAGGTCAGTCATTTTTGCTTTCACTGTTACAAATATCAATGTATTGCATATAAGGTATTATGTTGAAAATTTGCCGCCCTAATGTCTAGTTCTGCCATCTCAGATTAAACTGTACTATCCACTGTGTGGCCGGCGTTAAGCTGGCCACAAAAGTTCAGTTTCGACTGACAGTTTGAATTGTTAAGTTGAAACTGTTTAGTTGAAACTGTACACAGTGGAACACACACTTACTGTTCAATCTTTCAGTTTTTACAATGGACTCGACGGAGCAGGCCGATTTCGTCGCTCTCGGTTTATTAGGTAAAATTTTCAGGCTAAGATGAAATTTATTGAATCAGCTGCCATACGACAAATGGGTCCGAGTCCGAGTCAGACAAATGGTCCCTGATCTCAAGATGGGGAGACATTATATTTCACCTTTCTCCAAAATTGTGACAAACTTGGCTGCTCATAATGTAAACTTGATTTTAGGAAAGAAGCAGATTGTGGACTGTGGATTTTAATATTGTTACTTACATTCCAGATAAGAAATATTTTTACAATTTTGCCTCCAGTTATAACTGTGTATTAGTGCAATTTTCAACTTTGTGTCTGAATAATATCTAGTGGGTGTTTATTCCCACACTTGTTTTTCAGAACGTAAATAACAATGTAAGTAAATTCTTTCATATGGACGTACTTATTTTGCTTTATAAAAATGATGCCTCAAAAACTACATTTGTCTGTAGTCTTAACAAAACTTTATTTTAAACGGTTCTAACTTCTTAAGGAATATTAGGTATCAGTAGGTCCATATAAAAATTACAGCATTATCACCGTAATTTTAAAGGATATTTTACAGGAGAGAAACTGTAATTTTACAGTAAGTAATTTTCAACGATTGTACTGCGATTCTCTACGTCTACATACATGTAGCTGGTGACTTGTTACAACATATTTGGTTTACATATATTTCTCTGTGTATAAAACTGCTTACACGGAATGACTTTGGGAAGGACACTGTATAATATTTTTTTGATGGGATTCCGCCGGGTTCCCAACGAATTTCAAGGGTTCAACAACGGTAAAAATGTTGGCTCCTGAAGCAAATTGAACGGAGAACTGTAGTTGAACCCCATACACCAACGATCAGTTGAACCATTCAGTTGATCAAATTGAAATTTCACCCGTCTCAGTTTTACTGTGCAGTTGATTTCAACTTTCAACTGAGACTAAAATAGCCACACACGTAGAGGTTAAACTGTACAATTCGCCTAAAGATAAGGCTTTTAAAAAAATTTCTGCATTTTACAGATCGGAATTTTTATTTTATTTATTTTGTTTTAATTTTTTATTTATTTATTTGCAAAATATAATGTTGAAAAAATAAATAAGTAAAATCTTTTACAAAGAAAAATGGGGCGACTGAAAATCTTCAAATTCACAGTTCTACTTTTCTATATTTAAACAAATCCGTTTACCTGCTAAAACTACCTCCGGGCTCTTTGGGTTCCCACTGGCAGTGAAATTCAACATTCTTACTACGGTAATTTTTAAATGAATTAATGCATCGTTTATAAAGGGTTGGTTTTGGTGTTTAACCGACAGAATCGTAAATATAAAATTCTCTATTCTTGCCAATGATTCTGTTCAAAATTTATTTGGGGCCTCGCCGACAAACTCCTGAATATGCTTGCTACACAGATAGAAAAGATTTCTTGTTTTTAAGAAATACTTTTTTGAATTTATTCTTTTGGATCAAAACATATTTCAATTTATTTGGTATATTTATTTAAGTGAAACAAATATATTTGTATACAAACAAACAGTTGTTTCTCTTAAAGAAGCATTTTTATTTTTTAATTTTAAAAAAAACCGTTCTTTACGCAAAAGGAATCTAATTTTGATTCAAACATATTTCTTGTGTACAAATATATTTTATAAAAAAAATATAAAAATAAAGGAAATAAATCTCTTTTTGTGTACAAATATGAGATTTATTTCCTTTAAAGTAATATTTTTGCTTTAGCTTAAAAATAGGTTTACTTCCTCCAAAGAAATCATATTTTGATTAAAATAAATATATTTTTAGTGTGAATACATCATCCAATTGTATTGTTAGATGGCGCTGTAAACTCTCTCCTCGCACTTCCGCCGTATCTTTAGTGTAAATAGACTGGTGAAAGCCCGCTGCTCAGTTGCAGTGTTGCCATCAGTGGTGAAATTTTACATGTGGTGAATATGCTCCCCAACGAAAGCAAAATGGTGATAAAGTGGTGATGTGGTGAAATTGAACAACAAAACTTGTAAAAGTGGTGAATTAGGAATAAAATTAAAATATTTGCCTTCAATAATAGTAATTTAACCAACAAGTAGATACAATAATAAGAGCGATTAAAGATCGGGACTAATTGTTGAGATCATTAATCGCCGTTAAATGGTTGTTACTACATTTTTTCGTCGATCGTGTTGAGGTTATATGACAATTTATGTAAATTGATACTGTCAGTTCTCGACGACGGAATGTTTTGATTGGATTGATTCATTTCACGTACGTTTGTTTGGCTTTAATGAAATCGTTTGATTGGCTATAACAAAGAGCGCATTTATAGAGCTGTTTAATAATAGTATATTATTTGACGGGCACATAATTAAGGATATAAATGGAGAGCATGAAATTTATACGCAAACCTTTGGCAAGCGTGTGAACATGCGAGCGATTTATATCCGTTGTGTGCGAGTCGAATACGACGTTTTATCCACGACTCATAAATTCCATTTTATATCAAATAACTGTCATCCACGTAGGTTTTGACAGACTTTGACAGTACTTTCGTATAATGATGATAGTTCGTTTGAATAATGAAATTATTATTCAAACGAACTGTCATTATCATATAAAGCTACTGTCATCATAATCATTGGTGTGTATCATGGTATGGATTATATAGTCATGACCTTATGCAATTAACTAAGTAGGTATATGTGAGTCGTAGATAAATAATATTTTCCATTCACTAAGCAGATTCAACTATAATAATAATACTTTATTTAAAGTAGGAAAGACCTAATACAATAATACAATACAATTCACTATACATCAACACCATAATAAACTTAACTATATTATTATTATTATAAAACTATGGAGAAAACTCGATCAACAAAAAATAAACGATCGACGAAAAAGATAGTCCTACATTTAATATTATGAAAAAATCATCATAAAATTCGATACACAGTGCTTCCCAAAAGTAACGGATAAATTCAATAAAACCTTAAATAAAAATATTTCAGAAAAATGCTCTGACACGTCGATTTTTATTTTTAAATTACTATCCTGACATACACTTTTCAGCCCCCAACCCCTTCGCCCCTAAGGGGTGGCAACCCCAACTTTCAACAGCAAAATTCCAAAAATTCCAATAGCAAAGTACCCCTTGCGATACCTCAATTGATAGATTTTTTTATTCTGAATACAACGAAAAAAAGATTATCAAAATCAGTTGATAAATAACCGCGATATTTACCAAAATGTATTCAAAGAAGAACGTCAATATTCGAGTAAGCGCTGTTGAAGCGGGCATAGCAATATCGTTCAAACAATTGCAACTTGTTTTTACTTATGTCAAAAACAATTCAGATTTTTCGTCATTGAAGAAATAGTAGCAAAATGAGATTTACAGAAACCGAAAGAATCGAAGTTTTAATGATTGGGTTTGGAGATAGAAGCCGGACGCATGACGAAGTTCGTGTTTTGTTCAATGAAACGCACCCGGACCGTCCGCCAATATCGGAATCTACAGTAAGTCGAATCGAAAACAAATTTCGCGATCTCGGTCATGTACGGGATAAGCCTAAGGCAGGACGTCCATTGGCCTTAATTGAAAACCGACAATTGGATGCTATTTTAATGGTGCAAGAAAATCATTCAACCATTGCGGAGGTCGCTTCACAAGTTAGTGCGTCAAAAAGCACAGTGTCCAGATTATTTCGAAAACACAAATTTCACCCGTATGAAGTGCACTTGGTACAAAAATTGTCCGATGATGACTTTGATCGACGAGTGCAGTTTTGTGAGAATGATGGAACTCTCTAATGAAAATCCTTGCTTAATTAGAAACATCGTTTTTTTCTGTTGAGGCAACATTTTGTCTGAATGGCACCGCCAATAAACAAAATTGCCGTTACTGGGCTCGTCAAAATCCGCATTGGATGGTGGAAGCGAACACACAATATCCTCAAAACCAATGTGTGGGCTGGTGTGGTAGGTTCTAGAATTATTGGACCAAATTTTTCGACGGAACACTGAATGGTGAACGTTATCTGAACTTTCTACGAAATGAACTACTACCTACTTTAGCGGTGTTGTTTCCCAACGCAGAAGGTCCTGATAGACACAAGGACAGAATTTGGTTACAGCAAGACGGTGCGCCTCCACATTATGCGCGACAAGTTCGAGAATACCTCGATCAAGTATTTCCTAATCCAAATATTTTCAAATTTCCTAATGGATTGGTAGATGAAGGCTTATTGAATGGCCAACAAGATCGCCAGATTTAACCCCACTAGATTATTTTCTTTGGGGCTATTTAAAAAGTAAAGTTTATTTTAATAGACCTGTAAATATTGAGGCGTTAAAGGAAAGAATTCCTGCAGTAATTCACTTAATGACTCCAGGAATGTTCGAAAACTCGAAATAAAATGTTAGAAAATGTTCAACAAGCGTTTGGGGATAGATTAGGGCATTGTCTCGTCGTTAACGCGCAGCACTTTGACAATTAATTAAGGATTAGTTAATTAAATTTTGTTATTCCTCAATTTCGTGTATAAATAAATTTTGATAAATATCGCCGTTATTTATCAACCGATTTCGATAATTTTTTTTCTTTGTATTCAGATTAAAAAAGTCTATCAATTGAGGTATCGCAAGGGGTACTTTGCTATTTGAATTTTTAAAGTTGTGGTTACCACCCCTTAGGGGTGAAGGGTGGGGGGCTGAAAAGTGTATATTAGGATAGTAAGTTAAAAGTAAAAATCGACGTGTCGGAGCATTTTTCTCAAATATTTTTATTTAAGATTTTATAGAATTTATCCGTTACCTTTGGGAAGCACTGTATAAGTACTCTTAGTGATGTTACAGTGAACCTGATAAAACAATTATATTATATTTTTAAACCGGTAAAAAAATGTTAGATTTTCTGTTGGTGGTGAAAAGTTGTGATGTTTTACTTTGGACGTGTGGTGATATTTTATTAATACGCATGTCAACACTCCTAAGTTGTCGCGTAATCGTCAATATAGAGCACAGTGCATGCAGGTCCAAGTTCTGATTCCGAATCAGCGTACACTTTGCTATCCCAATAACATACTTATTTCAACGGTTAAGAAAACACTTCTTCTACGTTTATCAATCAAACCAATGTAATCGCCATGTAATCTCCAATCCTTGTTCTTATGTTTCCCACAAGGTATGCACTGATGTTATAAACTTTCTTATGCATCATCAAACATGGCGAATTTTATAATATTTGAATTTTTTAATGCCCATCAGTTTGTCAGAAAAAAAATTGACAGTTAAAAGTGGCATTTGTCCGGAGCTGCTCGGACATGTTTCGGACATGCAGGTACAAAATTGCAAAATGTATATCAAACACAATCTATGGCCTGTCCCAGCTAAGTTGGGAAGCCTGATGAGGATTTCAATCAGCGCGAGCCAATTGGTACATTCTTAGGAGCGCTCAACTGGGCTGGAATGGTCCATAGGTATTTTATGCGGTAACGATTATTTTATTTTATGTTTAAAGAATCAAATATAACATTGAACTTAAGAAAACCAGCCAAACGTAACGTGCCCGTAACAGAAATTGGTTGAGGTAATTTGTATTGTATGTCGTTGCGAGAAACGGTAGAAATATCATCTGCAGAAGGAAACTGGAAGCCATTCGTGGAGTGCCTTAAAAATTTTACTTCAAATTCGCCATATTCGGCCAATCCTATTACTTGGCCCACATAGTAGAAAGCATTTCTCTTTGTGGGGAATCTCCCCAAGACGTAGTCATCACGTGCGATCTGTTCATAATCTACAAAGACAGAAGACGCTTTAGTAATAGTGTGATGGGGCGGACACCCTTCTCAATATTTATTATTATACTTTAATCAACTCTAAACTGAAGGGGGCCCCCGTTAGGACTTTGCTCATCTACCTAACCTTAACACCACATGTTGAAGCTGGTAACTCGCCCCAAGCGACGCTTGGCGACGCTAACACTTAAAAATGTGATCCTAATTAATCTTACGGTAGCGTGAATTAATTATCTCTCTCTTACGGAGGCTTAAAGAGTTCTTTCTCTGAGACTTTGTCAGAGACGTTTGAACTCATTCTAATTATCAAGCACCATGTGCAAGGCTAAATACTTTACCATAAAAGGGACAGGTTTATATTATTCTAAAATGAATATACCGAAGAAAACCACAATAAAATCTATTAACAAAAATATATACAACAATGCAGAACTGCTTACATGAAATATGACTTTTAATCCCTATTAACAAAATCTTATATACTTTGGCAGAGATGGACAAATCAGCAAGTACAGACAACAAATAAATACCTTATTATTTCGGTTGAGCACAAGAAACACGAGACAGCACAGTTTCTATAACTTGGCCCCCATTGGGGCCCTACGCTTGGGCGCGCGTTTTGACGCACGACCGTCTACTTTCAAAGCCCGATGCCAAAGAGGCTGTTTGCTTGTCCCTTTACATCTTCCCAGACACTTCGGCGCCAAAACCCCAGATGTTTGCGCGGTAAACCTGGCGCGACTGCAGCGCCACTCCGAGCATCTGTTAAATACCAACTTAAATCGTAATCTGACTTATTACAATAGCAGGTAACAAATGGGGAATTTACGTACCTAAAAGCTTAGTGAGGTCTTCGTAGTCAGATTCAATGCCGATAACAGAGTCAGACGAGCAGTCCTGAAATTTGACTTCCTTGGCGGTAGAATTGATCATCTCTCATTCAGAGTCAGACGTGGAGGTATCAATGCATTTTGGTCTTTTTTGCATTCTTTTCCTATACTGTTTCTTTTCGAATTTCTCTAGTGTCTTTTTAGTGTTAGTGCTCAATTCGGTCAATTTTTTTCTTAATTCCAGTTTTCCTCAACTTCAATTTCTGTTCCGCTTCTAAATCATCGACTCTATTTTTCTCAGGTGTGGTTGTGTATAATCTTGACTTGCCCAATCGAGATTTTTTATTAGTTTTCCCGGACTTTGCCTTCGGAAAAGGCCTTATATCTGCTGGTTTAACCATTATTAGTCAATTAGGTATCCCTAAAAGCCCCCTCGACTACTTCCTGCAGGTCTAGCACTGTATCATACCTCCTTAGATACACGTTCGTTTTCTTAAGGTCCCATTAAAAAATCCCTGCGGTTAAGTCGGGTGATCTGGCGGGCCACCTAATAGCATATTTGTGACAACTTCATAAACGTGTTATACATGGTTGAAAAACATATTCAATATTCCATTTAAATCTGTAAACATTCAATATGGCGTCCATAAGAAATAAAAAAAAACAATATCGCCCAGCCAACGCTGGTATAAAACCACATTGTCTAACATCAAAAATGACTTCAGAATATGCTGTTGTATAAGAATACAAAATTTTGACATTCTGTTTATCGTAATTCAAGAAAATTTTTTTACTTTTTCCGTTATATCTAGTGACCCATGCAAATTTGCGAAAAATAATACCGCGGAAAAGTTGCGAATTAAGGATACTAAGCAGGGGTAAAAAAATAATTAAAATCGGTCTATATCTTGAGGTCGCGGATGGGCTCTAAAGTTTGCAAACATGTGGTATTCAAATTTTTTAGGCATTAAAATTTTTTTTGTAGGACATCTTAAACACGAGGAATACGTGCAGACTGACAGTATGTCCGGTGTGCCGCGGAGGCGAGAGTGGTCGGCTAGAGTGGAGACCGGAGCCAGTTACGAGTTGCGTTAGATTAGACAGCTGTTTTGCGAACGGAGGACCTTAGCCGATTTAAACTATTATTTTTTTCTAAATCATTATCGGTTCGGCTAAGAGGCGACTAGAGCATTTATTATTGATAAGTTAAGTAAAAATATAAATATTTCTAAACTTGAAAGCTTATATATGATACTTAAAACTCATGAAGAAATAGAGATAGGTACTTAATTATGTCCTTACCAATTCAGATATTAATTTAATTATCTTTGACGTACGCCTTGCACATTTGGTTTTGCAACATTTCTGATTGGTTATCATAATCGGTGGGCGACGGTTAAAGCGAGTAAAAAATAATCAATGACAGCGTGCTTCCACATTATAATAGAACTGTAAGAAAGTTATTTTTGCTCATCTAAAGTATAAAGTTGAGAGACTGTACTTTTGCTAAAGAATTAAGTATGTACCAACATCAAACAATTCCAGAAGTTGCGCCAATATCGGCACTAAAACTTTTACGAAGCAAGGTGTATAAACTTTACAAAAGATTTTATTATTACCAAGGAGTTGTTTTAGGTGCTCACTTTGGAAATTTTCTTTATCAGAAACTTTTCCTCAACTTCAAGATGTTATTTACTGGGTTGCTTTTGCTGAAATACTGAGCCCATGCTTTTTTACGTACAAACTTTTAAAATATGTCCATGTTAACACATTTTCTAACTGGATTTGCTATTGCGCAATGACGCACATTGTAATTTTTATATAAAAAACAAATCGCAGTTTTAAATTTATTTTTAATGTATGTCTAAATGCTCTTCGAGATTATATCACTACAATTATTGACATTATATGCTTACCTAATAATTGTCACAGACCCAAACATAATCCACAAACACATTCAAAACATATTGTATTATCCTTCAATTGTACACAGCATGCGTATCACACAGAAAAAGTATAAGCAGGCGTTAAGCTCAATTTTGAGTATGAAATGATTAGATCATCCCCAATAAAAGTTGCCTTCTTTACGCCGATATACAAGAAGAGAGATGTCAACAATCCATCACACTACCACCCTTTTTGAGAACATTTTAAGAACGTTTTTAGAGACTTTTCTTTCTAACTTTCTTAAGTCATACTCATCTAACGGAACTGAAATGGTAAAGTATTGCGAAACCATTTCCAATTGGCTTTCGGTAACATGCGGTGTGTTGCAAGGTTCTATTCTGTGTCCGACTTTCTGCCTTATTTATGTAAATTTATGGTTTATGGTTAGTTTGTTTAATCTATGTACTTTTTTTTTACACAAGAAAGTACTAACATGCTGTTATGCGAAAGTGTAGGTTTGGAAATGGCTGCATTTCATCGTCAAAGTTATGTCACTAAGATCACATCAAGCAAATTGACACTAATTGATAAATGATATTTTTCTTAAACTGCTGTTTTTGAACAAAAGAAGAAATAGCGTAGGTTTACTCTACAGGGGCCTATAATTTGCACATTCAAACTAAGGTTGCTGCTCCGTGAGACTTTTACAGCAGTTAGACTATCTGTCTTTGAAATCTGACATCAGATTTCAAATCATCAGCTTCAAATAACACAAGTCGTCATATAAAGTACGCCCTTTTGAAAATCTGGCATCAGATTTTGAATTCGTGATGCTCAAATGACACAGGATATAAGTTTCAGCAAATCTGAACATTTTTAGAGTTTGGGGTCGTCATATTGAATACACAATATTCAGTTTACAAATTTGACATGAGATAACGAATCAGGAATCTTTAAATATCATGGGAAATATGATCCATGCATGTCCATTCTTTTAACATTTTAGGTGCCCATATGTAAATATGGGCCCATATTAAATATCACAGAAACTATGGGCGAATTCGACCATTGTGGTTGTTTGGTCACCATATTAAATCAAATAAATACTCATAAAGAATTAGCGACTCCGAAAAGTCTTTGCCAACATGCTTAGGCATATCTTACAACAGCCCCTGAACATGCGAAATTTTTGCCATTTTTGACATTTTTCGATCTCCTGGCCCATAATGCATGCCATCGATATTTTGTGACAAATTATTAATAAAATTATAAAACATGTTACGTACTTCTCTTATTTCTGATATTTCCTGGGTGGTTCCAGGGTTTACCATAAATTCAATAAAACACAGATTTAGTTGTCCTTTTATTCACATTATCAAAAAGCGACAATTAAAGAGAAATAATAACTAATTCAAAATTTTTTTGCTTGGTGTTATTTTTACCACAACAGTCGGCATGTCCTTCACTTTTCCAAACTCTGAATCCACAACATCTTTATACTTCAACGTTTGAAAGAAATAATCCCTATACCCCTTATCATAGTACGTTAAAGCAATCAATTTGATGGGAGAAGAGCAACACCCTATACATCTCGCCAGCACTGATAGATAAAAATGATACGGAGTATCAGGGAAGAACAAGCCAACGGTGTTCAGCAACCAATACAGAAACCAGAAGACCAGATGAATAGTGATAATCTTCATCATGACATGAAGATACTTATCCTTCCCACGATTGAAGCACACAATCACCAAATGGTATAATAGAGTAACCGAAGCCAGTAAGACGTACAGAGTCAAGCTTACCCTGCAGAGCAACTGCTGGAATTGTTCTTCGGTGCTAAAGACGCTGATGAAGACAGCATCGGACATCAAGCTGATCCACGTTAATGGTATCAGCGCGTTGCAGTTCGGCAGTGGATGGCCTAAACTAGCGTCCAACAGGTAGCCGATGGGTATCAACATTTCAGTCATCTGTGCTCCTCTTTCAAGGCCGTATAGTAAGGAGTACATCTTTTGGTCTGGGTCGAAAATTACCATCCATATTCTTCGCATTCCTGGAGAACACGCCATGTAAACGGTGTTAATATAGCACCATTCCATGAGGTATTTGTATATGGGTATCTTCATGGGTTTGTAATAGTTGAAAGGCCTCGCTGAAATATTGTTGATTATTATCGAAAAGATGCTCAGCATCACTAGGAGCATTTCGTGAGGCATCAGGAATATTCTTCCGTTAGCGAAGACGTTCTTGTTGCCATCTAGTGAATATTCGTTGTAATAGTTCCATCCTCTTAGATAATCCTCCATGTTGATCCTGGGCATAACATTTAGATTAGTAAAATATAATGAATTAATTTCTGCATTAATAAATTAGACGGTTAGAACTTACCTTTGTCTTTGGGAGCTTACTTGGGCGAGACTAATGAGTTATTAGAGAGATTTGAAATTTATAGATTGCCATTAGGCGTGGGTAGGGATATAATGTGATTAATTCGAAATTATTTCAGATATTTCTAGAGTGGTATCGCTGGTACATTACTCTTTGTTGCTTATTTATGTAGAGATAAGTGTAATCATATTCGCAGGTAATTTGAAGAGTTGCTATGCCTACTCGCACATTGCTGGTATTGTGATTCAGATGTTGATAATACTATGGAAATTTTTTAATTCGTTAGTTAGATTTTCTATTAAATCAATATCTTATAGTTATTTAAGTCTTGATCCCTTGGATGTTTTATTTTATCACCATAAGCAAATCGGTTTTTGTACTTGGCTGTAAACTTCTAATTCTGTACTGACAATTTAGAGTTTCGTCACGAAACTAACCAATTGCCACCAATTCCCCTTTGCTTTGTATCCAGGGTCATTCTTACTTTCGTTCGCATATGGAAACATGCCGTCGTTTATCTTTGCATAAGGTATGTCCTCGATTCTTTTGTTTTTAAAGTTAATATGGACAGATTTCGGTTCGTTGAAGTTGGGCTATTTTTGGTACATTGGTGTACTTGATTACTAGCTTGTTGAAGGTTCGTGGTAGATGCCATTAGAGCCTTGTCATCCGCAGAAGAGGCAAATGTCACATGTTGTAGCTGTATATAATTAATCAATATAATAAATATAAATATTTTTTGCGAATCCCCGGAAACACCTTCTGCAAAACCGCGGAGAAGTTAGCCATAAAAGATATCCATAACTTTTTTTTATCGAATTTTTTAATGAAACATATACCAAACGATAGAGCTGTTCAAGTAGTATACGCCATAGTTTTGCACCGAAAATTTATCCAACGGTTTTGCCTAAAATTTGATTTAATTAAGAGAGCGTTATCTAATAGAGCGCCCGACGCTTATTTAAATAATTGCAAATTACTCCGTCCACCGACATCACAGAGAATCGGCGCCAGGCAATTCGTAAAGCACATGAAATTCTGCATCCGACGACGGTATTAATAGGCTACTACCCTTAAGACATCCTACCCTAATGCGTCTGTAAAATGAGAAATTGCTGCGCAATTCGCCAGGTGAATGCTATAAATATTTATAACTTCTACAAATATTATTGCATAACTTTCTTTCATATATCAAATTCAAGGTATTTAGAAGGGCTAGCCACCCTCCACCGCTCGGAGTTTTGCACCGTTGCTAACAACCCCTAAATAGCGATAGTATGTAACCACCCATATAGTAAAAATTCGCCAACAGTCCGAGATAATTGTTTATAACTTCTACAAATATTATTGCATAACTTTCTTTCATATATCAAATTGTAGGTATTTAGAAGGGCTAGCCACCCTCCACCGCTCGGAGTTTTGCACCGTTGCTAACAACCCCTAAATGGCGATAGTATGTAACCACCCATATAGTAAAAATTCGCCAGCAGTCCGAGATAATTCTTTATAACTTCTACAAATATTATTGCATAACTTTCTTTCATACATCAAATTGTAGGTATTTAGAAGGGCTAGCCACCCTCGACCGCTCGGAGTTTTGCACCGTTGCTAACAACCCCTAAATGGCGATAGTATGTAACCACCCATATAGCAAAAATTCGCCAGCAGTCCGAGATAATTGTTTATAACTTCTACAAATATTATTGCATAACTTTCTTTCATATATCAAATTGTAGGTATTTAGAAGGGCTAGCGACCCTCGACCGCTCGGAGTTTTGCACCGTTGCTAACAACCCCTAAATGGCGATAGTATGTAACCACCCATATAGTAAAAATTCGCCGGCAGTCAGAGATAATTCTTTATAACTTCTACAAATATTATTGCATAACTTTCTCTCATACATCAAATTGTAGGTAATTGGAAGGGCTAGCCACCCTCGAGCGTTCGAAGTTTTGCACCGTTGCTAACAACCCCTAAATGGCGATAGCAGTAAAGACACTTATTTTTTAAATTATCCGATCTTTGTAAAATGTTCTCCATTATAGTCGTTCTCTATCGTTTAGGATCAAATATTTCTATGTTACTGTTCTTTACTACGAACTCTGTAAATAACTTATAAATACCCTACAATTAAAACCATCCTTCTGCAGTGGATAGTCTATTGTTTTTGTAGTGTATTTTACAAATGGGTGTGGTTTGGAAAGTGGTTTTTCTCATATACCTCCAAATATGAGGCAGCTGATTTTTCACTTTTTGACATTGGGTCCATATGTCCATATAAACAAACACGTGAGTGTTGAGATTCGCATACGCTATTGACGTGTGCCGAATATATTCGTGGAAGATTGGGAACAGAAATATACTTGAAGGTACTATTTTGTTACGTTTAATCAGTGATAAAAGGGCGGGATTTGTTACTAATTGACATATTTGGAAAAGTTATAAACAATTATCTCTGGCTGCCGGCGAATTTTTACTATATGGGTAATTATATACTATCGCCATTTAGGGGTTGTTAGCAATGGTGCAAAACTCCAAACGCTCGAGGGTGGCTAGCCCTTCTAAATACCTACAATTTGATATATGAAAGAAAGTTATGCAATAATATTTGTAGAAGTTATAAACAATTATCTCTGACTGCCGGCGAATTTTTGCTATATGGGTGGTTACATACTATCTCCATTTAGGGGTTGTTAGCAGCGGTGCAAAACTCCGAGCGGTCGAGGGTGGCTAGCCCTTCTAAATACCTACAATTTGATGTATGAAAGAAAGTTATGCAATAATATTTGTAGAAGTTATAAACAATTATCTCTGACTGCCGGCGAATTTTTACTATATGGCTGTTTGCATACTATCGCCATTTAGGGGTTGTTAGCAACGGTGCAAAACTCCGAGCGGTCGAGGGTCGTTAGCCCTTCTAAATACCTACAATTTGATGTATGAAAGAAAGTTATGCAATAATATTTGTAGAAGTTATAAACAATTATCTCGGACTGTTGGCGAATTTTTACTATATGGGTGGTTATATACTATCGCCATTTAGGGGTTGTTAGCAACGGTGCAAAACTCCGAGCGGTCGAGGGTCGCTAGCCCTTCTAAATACCTACAAATTGATATATGAAAGAAAGTCATGCAATAATATTTGTAGAAGTTATAAATATTTATAGCATTCACCTGGCGAATTGCGCAGCAATTTCTCATTTTACAGACGCATTAGGGTAGGATGTCTTAAGGGTAGTAGCCTATTAATACCGTCGTCGGATGCAGAATTTCATGTGCTTTACGAATTGGCTGGCGTCGATTCTCTGTGATGTCGGTGGACGGAGTAATTTGTAATTGTTTATATAAGCGTCGGGCGCTCTATTAGATAACGCTCTCTTAATTAAATCAAATTTTAGGCAAAACCGTTTGATAAATTTTCGGTGCAAAACTATGGCGTATACTACTTGAACAGCTCTATCGTTTGGTATATGTTTCATTAAAAAATTCGATAAAAAAAAGTTATGGATATCTTTTATGGCTAACTTCTCCGCGGTTTCTGCAAATCCTTTTTGCCCAACTTCGACATATTTCTCGTTACTGTAATTAGGCATGTTATCCTAAGATTATATAACAATACCACCAGCTATTCCAGTAACAGGTAAAGTCACTTAAAATATGTCATATTCAAATTGTCATATAATTTCCAATTTTGGTTTTATGCCAAAGTCAACGGTTCTTAACAAGTTAATTCGTATTATTTCATTTTAAAGAATCATTTTAAAGATCAACAAATTGTTGTAACTTTGAAGTTTATAATTTTTTCTTCATTTTAAATTGAACATTGTATTAAATAACAATCACGTATCTTAAATTTAAATCTAAAACGTCTCTTACTAGCATAGTTTGTAAAGAATGTCCATTAATATATGCAACTTTAACTTCCTAGCTTATGTGTTTATGTCAAAAGTTTACTAAGAAAATATACTTATTATAATATACTCTCCTCCGTATGATGTATGATGTAACATATGTTTATACATGATAATTTATAACTAGTGTTAAAAATTGAAATCTATCATATTGAATATGACTGAAAATAATTTTACGGACTAATGATGTTACGGTATAAAAATATGGTGACAAAAGTGGATGTATATTATTCAACCAATTAATAATTACAATTACGAGTTGGATTTGAACCAAGTGGAGTTAATCACAATCTTTCTATGCATTTGTATAGAATGTCATGAAGAATACAAATGAAACAGTGGCTGTTTTTGCTTTGTTTACGGGTTTGACTGTTAGACCTTTATGGGGTCAGTTTCTAATCTCCAAGACTTTTTTTAAGAATGTTTTTCTTATGGAAGAATTTATATTATTATTTCAACCTTTTAATACATGAAAGAGAAGATCTTAAAGTACTACAAAAAAAATAATATTTTTTTTAATGGAAAATCTCGCTAGTATGGCTGCCTGAAGTTTCCCTTACTCGAATCTGGGTGACACGATAACTCAACTTTGGTGCTTCTGAGAGAAAAATAAAAGACATTATTAAAAAGTAAACTTGTCGCTATGGTCCGTACCTCAATTATCCACATACGTTCCACTAAAACAAAATGGCGTCCTTTTGAAATTTTCAGCCTCGCTTTTGGTTTTTGTACAAAGTTAAAAAAAATGAATAAATATTAATGAATAATCATAATTCTGGTAGGGACGATAGCTACCCGTGTGCAGAACATGCCATCAGCCATCAACTTGATAGGTGCAACAGCTTCTTTTTTAGAATATCAGCCAGGTCGAAAAACGTAGTTTTGAGAAAAACGCGATTTACTTTTTTCCCAACAATATGATGTTTCTTAAGTTTTTTTTGTTGAAAAAATAGCTTCCTCATTCAGCAATGTCTGCTCTATATATTAAACATTCAGCTTCCCAGTAACTTTGATTTGTTTCCATTCTAGAATTCCTAATGGCCACCCTTTGTTCCTTATAGACCTAGAAGAGCTGATGAACGATTTTTCCAACCGATTTTATACCGCTTCAAATTTTTTAGAAATACAGCTTGTGTTTGTGCAAATTACAGGCCAACAACCTGGCATGGTCATTATACCCCCTAAAAGCCACCCCTAACGTGTACGTTTGCGGTTTTTTGCATTTAGCCGCAAAACGGTCACGATTTCGAAATTTCAGCTCCTGTGTAAGATGATCCTTATAAAATTCTGCACAAAAAAGATATATTTAATTTTTTTGATAATACAGCCCTTCTCACACAGCAAGTGCCTCAATATAGGGGTATACCACGCTTTCAACAGGTGTACAAGGCGTATTTGTGAAAAAAATTAAAGCGGTATAAAATCGGGTGGTTAAAAAGCTACCCAGCTGCGGCGATTGGTACAATTACAAATACGCCTTTTTTTCTTGCTTCCGCGCAGGATTTTCTTCTTCTATTCCTGCTGAAATTCCCATGGATGGCATGCAAAATGCGACCTTGTTCGGCTCGACATCTACAAAGAGGGGAGAAATAAACAGGTGTATGCGTGACGCGCCAGGACTACGCTCAGCGCGCTCGACACCGTTCTATTGTTTCGCATGTTTCGACCTCTTCTCGAAGTTACTGATAAAAATGATAGTTTCTATAGTATTTCTACGTATATTTACTACAACAATATGTGGTTTTTGAAAAATCGATCTTTTTAAAAGAAGATTGGGAAGTGACCCCTTAAATTTATTAAATAATATTAAATTAACGTTTAACTATGATTTGTGATATATTTTTGACATTGTGACTATTTATTATTGAAATAAGATTTTTTTTATTTAAATTTTTGTGCGTTTAAGGTGGCGTTTAAATTCGAAATGCGGTTATAATTTTCAATCGGTTATTACATATGCACGTTTAAGTTTGTGCATTAAGAATATACGTTAGAGTGAACTTTGTGCCTTTGATAATAATAAAAATACCTGGCACAATTCTCTCATGTGTAGGTGACGAATTCTGCGAATATTGGTGTTTTCTTGTTGATCCTAAAGACTACGACATAGCCACCAATAACCTTAAAATCCGTCACCTAGACTCGACAGAATTGAGCCGGATATTTTTTGTACTATCGGCAAAGGTTCCAAGTTCACTTTAACGTATAATTTGAATAGAAATACCTAATCATTTCGGCGTCAGTCTGATAATAAAATTATGAAGTATATTTGGTTGCCTACACATTTCGAAGCCCATCTTTAATCAGAAACAATCGAAAATACAAGTTTAAAAAATGCTACTCTATTTTACCGAAACATGAAAGGCTCTTCTATATGTCGGTTTTTTTTCATCTATTAACCCTAGTTAAAATTCAAATTTTTTCATTAAATTAAAAGTGCTATTGATGGTTTTGATGGTTTTAAAAATAGAATAGGATACATTTATTAGGTCATGATGTAACCTAAATATTTTCATCAACTAAGCTACATAATACCATTTATTTTTGCTAAAATGAAAATTTCGGCATCAAATAAATTAATGTATGTTCTCCTGTACCTCTAAATTGAACTGGAGTTCAGCCACTCGTGGAGAAGAATTTTAATTTTTACCCAATATCGGTTTGGAGGAATAAACGGTGGTAGAAATTTATCTTCTAAGACAAAGTTCGCTGCATAGCATCCCTAAAATTTGAAATCGCGAATGAAATATTTTTCTTTGCACTAATTGCTAATCAAATATACCATCTTTATCGGACAGGCAGTGATATTTGTAAGTGTGGTTTTATAGTCTGTTCCGTTAAAACGACCGTATATTTATCTTAAAAATTAAAATCGTCTGTTATGTTGGCCTACTTCCGCGAACACACAAATCCTACAGGTACCTATGCTTGCATGTAACAAGCTTGTTGATAATGTTGTCAACCAAATATGTACACATTTTCGACCAATTTTCCAGAGTGACTTCGAAACTTTACAAATAACAATTTTGATTTCCATGATCAAATAACTATATTTAAATTTGTATCGTATTTTTATAGCATTATTGACATTACCCCTTCCATCTGCAACTCATTCTTAAGAAATAGTAGGTATTTGGTATCCCTAATTAATTTTTATTAATAATATGTACTATCAAACTGTCACCCACCATATCCACATTATGGGAGTGGAACGAATTAAATGCTTTCACGCCTATTGAAAGGCTGACGTTTTCCAATCTGCCAATAGGAACAAACTTTTTATTGAGGTAAATCTCTTTCACATAGCTAAATTTCAGCTTGTAGACATTTTGAAAGAACTGAAAGGACACACTTAAAGAAACTTCAAAATTATTAGACTTAGCAATATTTCTTACATACTCAGCATTTGATTGTAAACCTAAAATTACACAGACAGCGATAAATAAAAACCTGGTCATGACAGCTCTTGATATTTTTAAGTTGTTTCAACTGTGTATAATTATGTCATCAGATGTGATTAGTAAAATTTTACTGAATAGGGGGAGATCGAAAAATATGATAATTATAATCATTTAATCATATTACATTCTTTAATTATTGTGTTTCTGTAATTAAATATAGATTTATAATACTGGAAAACAATGGTGTTGTCCCAAAAGGTGTGATAGGTGATTTTGATAGAATATCTTTGTACATTACGAATCTCGCATACAAAGGTGGCCCATAGCGCGGCGGCATTTATCGTTATAAATTGGTAATTCACTGGAATATAATATTTTCAAAAAGTTTTATGCTTAGCATTTGTTTCTATTTTTCTTAACGTTTTAATATAGTTGGATTAGTTTCATAATGACTTCTTCTGGTTAAAAACATTTATCACACAATTTCCGGTGACTTGTTCGTATCTATATTGAGGCGTGTGCCTTATACAGGGTTATTATAAATGATTGTAATCGAAGTAGGCGTTGAGATCCAATATAAAAATTTGTGTTTGCCGCTTTATTTGAACTGCATACTATAAGTCGAGCCAATATTAGTAGAGGGGTGACAGAGATAGAGATAGTGACATTTCGTATTTTGCAGCAATTTACGTGTATAGGGTGCGTGCAACAAGTTTTTGCTGGTGAAAAATAAATTACAGAATTCAGCGGCTGAAAAGAACCGCCGTGGTCACGGTCACGTTCAAAATAAGCTATTAATTTAGCAATTAGCATTTTACTCTGTTTGCTAAGGTCTTTCGGCAAATTTATTATTATTTCTACTAGCGCAATATACGACATTTCTGATCACACCTAGTATAAGGTCTTACCTTGTGTCAAACTGCAAAATTCAACCTAATAAAATAAAATTTGTATGAATTTGCATTTACTCTAAGGCTGGGGCCACGGACCGAGCGACAGCGGAGCGGAAGCGTCGGCGATCGTTGTGTATATATCTGTATACATACGTATATATAGATATATACACAACGATCGCCGACGCCACCGCCCCGCTGTCGCTCGGTCCGTGGCCCCAGCCTTAGTCTTTCGCAGGAATTATCTGGAAATATAATGATAACATTAACTAGAAATTTAATTTATTAATTTTAATTTATTGGAAGTTGGTAATGAAAGCATGGTACATTTAAATAGCTATATTCCGACCCGTCTACTTAAGTTGGCCCGACTATACTATGATACTACTGTTCTATACGCAACTGTTAAATTGGTTGCATAACCTATGGCCTACTTCGACTACAATCATTTATAATGAGCCTTTATATAGTCAGAGACATATATGAATTAGTATCTGTAAAACTGATAATTAATTATATCAATTGAATGGACAGCATTCAGAATTCAATTAATTACTCAATGTCTACAGGATGTCAATAGTTGGGTGACGTATTGTAAAGGTAGTATACTCTTACAAGTACAACATATGTTTTTTAACGAATATCTTTAGGACATATGTTTATACATGATGACCTAACATACAGAATATGACTGAAAATAATTGTACAGACATACTGTAATGATTAATTTATATGTACAGAAAGATGTGACAAACAGGCGGGATGTACGTTATTTAAAAAGACTACTTTATCATTCTAAACTATTTATTTTTTTTAAATAAGATTTTTTATTATCTAACTTTTTGTGCAGATAACCTGAGGGATGACCTTTAGGGTTTTAAAAATAGAATAGGATTCGTTTAATAAGTCATTAATGTAAATTTAATAATGTCTACAACTAGGCTACATAATACCATTTATTTTGACCAAAATGAAAATATCTAAATCAAATGAATTAATGTATATTCTTCTGTACTTCTAAATTAAAATGAAATTCTCCCATGAAAATCTCGTGGAGATGAAATTTAGTTTTCACCAAATATCGATTCGGAGGAATAAACGGTGGTAGATATGTATCATTTATGACTATGTTCTTCGCTGCATAACATCCCTAAAAACCAAAATCGCGAATAAACTGCTTTTCTTTGTACTTGATACGAATCAAATATACCTTCTTTATTGGACAGCCTGTGAAATTTGTAGATGTTTGCGACACCGTACATATTATCCTTTAACATATCACATACTTTAAGCTCGTAGTGAATAGGGGTCTCTTTATAGTCGGTCCCATCTTGGTAAAAAGAGTGTATATTTACCTTAAAATTTAAAATCGGTTGTTAATATTTTGCAAATAAGTAGAATAAAATCTATTTGCGAGTCACAGGCAGATTTTTTTATATTGTATGGCATGTGTACGAGACATTTTCGACTAGGTTTTCGTAGTAACGAGCAATATTTTAGTATGGAAGATTTTACAATTACAGTTTTGATTTCAATGATCGTCAGTATGAAAATCTGATGGTTTCTTGGATTTCTCACCCCCAAATTTGCTTTTTTCGTTCAGCAGTGGTATTGGTGGTGATTATTAAGGTTCCGTTGTAAAAACATCGCATCTACGAAATAAAATGTTTAGATTCGATGTTTTTCTGTCTGGGTCCGTGTCTATGCCGTGGTTTACGTATAGATTAAAGCTTATGGTATCTGCGATGAGCTGCCCATACGTAACAGCCGAAATATGGCCATTGCTTACATATCTGACAATTATCGCATTTTTCGGTTAGCGGAAAAGTTATAATGTTTGGGCTGAAATTGTACCTAGATAAAAAATCTATTATTGTATTGTGACTTTGGCTAGGGGTATTATATTTGAAAAAAGAGAAAGATGTTGAAGTAAAATTCATTTTTATCTTACCAAAAAATTATTTTTGGCCTAGCCAAACTCCTTATTTATCTAAGAATTGGCACTGAGAATTTCATCAATTTTGAACCATAAATGATGCCGATAATAGAAAACGCGTTTTAGCACAGGTACAACTGGGTCTTAATATGACTATATTTCGTATTTTTATTAGATCGCATTATTGACATTACCCCATCCCATCTTCAAATTATTCTTAAGAAATTGTATTTAGTATTCCTAACTATTTTTTATTAATAAATTGTACTAACTTTAAAACTATCTCCCTCTAAATCCACATTATGGCAGCTGAACGTACTAAATGCCTTCACACCTCTTGAAGGGCTGACATTTTTCATGCTGGCAACAGTAACAAACTTTTTATTGAGGTAAACCACTTTCACATAGTTAAATATCAGCTTGTAGTCAGTTTGAAAGTACTGAAAAGATACATTTTGAAAAAATTCATAATTATTAGACTTATTATTACAAATCTTTCTTACATTTACAGCATGTGATTGTAAAACTAAAGTTACGCAGCTAGCGATAAATAAAAACCTGGTCATGGCGGCTTTTGATATTTTGAAGTTGTTTCCACTTATGTGTTATAATTATGTCGTAGGATGTAGTTAGTAAAATTTTACCGAATACAGGGAGATCGAAAAAGATGATAATTATTATCATTTAAATCATATTACATTATTTACTTATTGTGTTTCTGTCATTAAAATTAGATTTATAATACAGAAAAACAATGGTTTTGTTTCAAGAGGTATGAGTTTCTGCCGTACATTGCGAATCTGGCGACAAAAAGTCTCCAGCGTTTCATATTTTTGATAAAATGGAGTTGAATATCAAACAACACGTTTATGACCCATTTTGATATCCTCCAAAAAGATACATGAAGTGAGTGCAGTTGAATGTTGCCTGATGCTTGAACTTTAAAGCTGTTAGTTTTTTTGCCGATGAGGATTACTTTGGGTTGGAAATTTAATCCTTGAACTAGAAGTAGGGTGGCAAAGAAATACAATTAAAAAAAATAATTGCCACATGCTAATAAGTGGTGGCTGAACTAGAAAAATGAACATAGACAAATTGTAACAAAATTGAACTATAGCGGTATCGACACCATTTTGAAACTATGCGCTGATCGTGTGACTAAGTGGATGTAGTATTTCCGCAATAAACAAATATTAGTGCGGCTCACAAGAAACTTTATTTCCTTTATTTGTGTCAGAGTCGGGCTCAAAATTCTTTGGTGCAGCGACTGAAGTAACAAACAACAAGGTCTACTATTATTATTAATCTAAAAATTGTGACACTACTGAAGTAAAACTCAGATTTCTGTTCTTACCACCTCACTCATCACATCTTTGGTTAGTATTTGAAGTTAGTTCTCAACATAAAACGTCTATATTATATTGAAAGGACCGAGTTCCCGACTACAGCGCGCTACACAAAAATGTTTTTCTTTTAATGATTATTAATTGTTACACATTGCTCGGATTTTAAAATTCGTTGAGCATCTTCAATCCGTCTCATAGATCATACATCCTTTTTAAGGGGTTACATCCAGCCGATATAATCATGCGTTTTTAAGAATGTTTTGTAGTGAACTAAACGAAAAAGGTGCATGTAAAATGACAATGTCATTATAGGCTGTGGGGTAGAATTTTATAATTTCGTCTACATTAACGATTTATTAGAGTTGGAGTTAAGCACATTCATTTTATAAATAATTTGTTCTTTGATGGTTTATAAAAAATGCACAATGTATCAAAAAATATTTCTGAAAATATAAAAAATATTCTAGTGAACTTCGTGGATTAGTAATCAATTTTTGTAGTAATCTTGATTATTAGTTTTTTAGACAAAATATATATATATATAATTAAGCATTAAAAAATATTTATACAAATGTTAATACTTGCAACGAAATGCAGCTAAAAATTATTACAAAATATAATTATAGCTACTCGATACATAACATTATACTTTCATAAACTAAGCTAAAATTAAGATATATCATAGCTTAAAATGTCCCATAAACGATTACTTAATATTGTTCTAATTCTAGAAAAAAATAAATGAAACAAATACATAATTGATACATAATTATAGTTTTTAATCATATCGCTAGTTTGCTATGTACACTGGCACAATTCAAATAGTAGATACATTTTACAGGAAAATCGTTTTAAAAATACGTTTCGCACTTGTGCAAAATGCCACATAATAGATAAAAACATATTTTATTTATTAGAATCTGCTTCAATACAAAAGACAATGATTAATGCGTATTCTGCCGTAATACGCATTGAGGTCGTATCTACGTTTCTGAAAAGTGTTAAAAAATTTAGTTAACAAATGTGCTGTGGTTTTTCTTCGCAGTTCTAAGAGTTCAAATACACATTTTTTAAATTCTTTATCATGTTCCAATATCTCTTAGCTTTAATGGATCAACAACAAATCATTCCATCCTAGGATTTTATGTTTAGGATGTTAACGCTGCAGTATAGTACCTACACTATATATAAATATAGTCCATTTCAAAACTAGGAGGAATAAAACCAGACGCCAGGTCCACACTAGGAAAAAGTTACCAAAAATGTCACCAGATAATTTTGCTGTTATATTTGAATTATTTTGAGGTTAAACGTATTTGTAAACCACAATAAATGTCCTCCGGTTAAAATTCTAGCATTTTTTTTGCTGTAAAGCCTTAAAACATGTCTAAATAATATAAAGCTTCTAGAACATAAATTAGTATATTTATTTAAAACAAATTAGATATCTACACTACGGATTAATGAGTAATCCCTTCGACGACGTTCAAGTGTAATAAAAACAATTACAAAACAATTATGTATATAATATATTATTAGTAATAAAAACTGTAAATAGATTTTAAATCTCCCGTAATCTCCCGTATTTTCTTTTTCTTCCTTTTGTTAATATTTGAAACAATTTGTGAAAATTAAACGAAAACAAATAGTTTTATGCACAGAGAAAAATGTCTTAAATTCTTTTTGGAAATTGAATTTAGTAAACTGCAGAGAAAGTGCTGTAAAAGTAATAGTAATACTGTAAAATTAAAGTAAATTGTATGAAGTAAATTACAGGCAAAATGCTGTGGGAAAAGAATTCGCGGTTACTTACGTTTTTTTTTCCACTGCAGTATCGGTGGTTATTTGATACCAGGTATATAGCTGTATTTTTTACAATACGTGATAAGATTTCTTTAATATTGAGATATTCCTGTAAAATTACAGCGCTATCTTAGTACATTTTATAGGATATTTTTACATTATTACAGGAAAAGTACGGTAATTTCCTAATATAAGTGATTTTTTGCTCTACAATATGTTTCTGTTTGTATGAAACCTTTTACTCAAAATGACATTAACTTGCGGGAATACGGGAATACGGGATAAAAGTAGGACACTTTGTAAGATGTGTTTGTTTATTCGGCTTATGCGTAATTACTTATTTTGTATGTAACTATTGTTCCTGTAAATAATAGAGTATTTATAATTTTTATAATAATGTCCAATAATTATTTATTTCAGAGCACCGGCACGAATAACCTTTTTAAGTTCACCATGCCAATCGATTTCAGCCATCAGTAGACCCATATAGAAGACTTTCATCTTGACCAAATACTTCCTTAGCGGCAGATATGGAGGCAATGTATCTTCCTGAATCCTGGAGTTATTTACTAGAGTGTAGCAACCCTAAAATAACGTCTTCATTTATGAACAATTTGTACTGGTGAACCATACGTAAATTACCTTTTTTAGTGGACACTGCGTGCCGTTTCCAGTCTTCAACAGTGCCAACGCTCCAAACATATTCATTTTCAGAGTATCGCAAATATTCAAGTCGAATTGTAACGGCGTATCTCGCAGTGCTTGATCCTCATAATAAGCATGCATGTTAATCTAAAAGATATAAAGAACAGATGTAGCCAAAGTTATCGTTAGAGTTGAAGTCCCCCAGAGAAAAAATAGACTGATGGTTGGTGCCATAGGTAGAACGATATTAATAAAATTTAAAGCAATTTTATATAACACCACGCGTTGTCACAGTGGCCGTAACAGGAAGAAGAAGTTGGAACAAGAATGCATCCATGGTGAAAACTCCAACTATCGTCCAGCAGTGTGTCTGCTGGACATGGCCAATTACTACAAATCAACGTCAAAGTTCAACACTGTGTCACCTTTATATAAATAATATCGTCAAAATTCAATCACTGTGAAAATTTTAGGGTATTAGACTGTACTAAGGCACAAGGAAATCAGGATAACCTGCGCATCAATCTAAACCTAAAAGGTACTGTAATAAAAATGTTAACGTCATAAATCATAAGTCGCAACCTCATCAACAGCTAAAAGCGAAGAAATTCTCAATTACAATTCCTAAGAACTCTCAATTCCCACCAACAACTACAACTGGCAACAAAGGTTGCAAGCAACCAGGGCTGTGGAGTCGGAGTCGGAGTCGTGGAGCCGGAGTCGGTGTTCAGACAAATTTCAGAGTAGTCGGAGTCGGAGTCGGAGTCAGAAAAAAACTACCGACTCCGATTCCGAGTCCAGGTTTCACTACTGTAGAAAAAAACATTCGAAATGTACGTTGCCTCAGCAGACACGCACAACGAAACGTTGTCTCAATTCAAAGCAAGCTTTGTTAATCCAAAACAACGGTTGTTTTACATATACGCCACAATATATATCGTTCATTGGGGAAAACCGTTGCTTTGACCGGTTGTCTTACTTTAAGATTGTACAATTTTAAATGGATACTATACTTATTTGACTTAAGAATTTGTTCTTTTAAATTAAAAGGTTGGGTAGTTAGATTAATCAGCTCACCATCTTGAATTAAACATTCACCTATTTCTTTTAAATATGAATATGTTATGAAAGCAATAATATTTTACATGGAATGCAATTAACACATCCAAAGAAGAATATAGTTATTTTCCAACTAGGGAAGGCACCCTCGATTTCCCTTCTTTGTCTCTTTTCCATCAATACTAGAGCTGTTGGACATTTCTATGTCAGGTATATTTACGGTATAATAGCACAATCACTGATGCTGCATATGCATAGACATGTATGCTGTTAAATACCCTCTAGGAGACCTCTCTTACAACGAAAAACTAAAGCTCCATCTATTGGCATTCTTCACATTATTTTCTTATTAACATTATTTTTTTCTTAACATTCTTATTACAAGTATGTGTTGTTTTAAAACAAACAAATTATATTAAGAATGTCATTTTCTTAACATTAGCCAACCATTTCTCTGTGTGCAGTAAACAAATAAAACCAAATATTCTATTAGGTCTTTTACAACGTACCTACCTACATACATATGTAACTAATCAAATTACAAAACAAACTTTTCAAAAAAAAAAGTGACGACGATTTACAAAAGTAATCTGACAGAAATTTGAAAAAGGAAATTTGAGTTTAAATGAGATTGAGAAGTAGTTCATGCATTCCGAAGTTATACCTGTAGCCATAATTATGATTATTTTAAGCTTTGAAAATAATTCAAAATGATTTAAGGGCATCTGCAGGACAATTAGTTGGAGCTATTCTGTCCCTCACAACAATTTTATAAACATATATTGTACTTAATTTTGTTTTTATTAGAATTAATTTTACTTCGTATTATGCACTGTCTTATGGGTGTTTTTGTTATTATTACAGATTGAAAGTCGGCTAAATGGACAAAGTCGTGCTGATTTTTATGTTCTCTAAAGATAAAAATTGTAATACTTAATGATTTCAGAGATATTTTGAATAAACAAAGGAATTTACATTATATAAATAACTTTTTTATTTGTGGTCCGTTTATTTGTATTTTTAAATAACTATTTTATTTGTGGTCAGATCAATAGATCTTTTTGATATATTATAGGCCGTTTCTTTTTTACATTTAGATTGTCGGTTTAAATATTTTTGCCAACAAATTCGATGGACACAAATAAAACTTCTGTTCTTCCTATGGGTTCAGCATTTGTTTGTGAGTAATTTGTTATGCACAAGCCATATGTTTAATACAATCAGAATACTCGAATAGAAATTTAATTTATTAATTTTTCCCTGGTAGTGTTTTTGTTTTCATAGCAAATTTAATATTACACTTGTATTATTCTGTGTCAAATTTGTGATTATTTACATGCAAGACTTTTATGACTCAGAATTATTTAAAAATATTTGGGTATGTAATTTTTTTGGAGTCAGAGTCGGAGTCGGAGTCGGAGTCGGAGTCGGAGTCGGAGTCGGAGTCGGAGTCGGAGTCGGACCACGAAAAATATCTGGAGTAGGAGTCGAGAATTCTTTTACCGACACCGCAAAATTGGTACAATCACACGCAAGGTTTCACATCGTAGCAATATTAAAATTTGGTATTATTTCGCCCCACAAGCTGGTAGATTTGTAGGATAAATTCCGAAGTTATTCCACTATATAGCTACTGGTAGAGTGGATTTGTCAACATCAAATAGTTAGATCGCTAAATTGTTCAACATGTGGCAAAATTCAATTGATAATGATTGTAACGTGCTTGTACCAGAGTGACTCCATCAGATGCTGGGTTCTGGAATTGTCTGGCTGTTTGGGAAATAACATGAATCGATTTTCATAAATACTACAATTATTATTTATGTAAATAGAAATGTGATAGATACCTTAAAACTGCTGCCTGTCATATCGATATTTTGGCAATGATAAGTACTAAAAGCCCGAAATGTTCTGTTAGGTTTAACATTAAATATCTTTGCCTCAGGAATATATTCCTTATTAACATAAACCATTTTGGCATAGTAGTGCTCGATGCGGTATTCCGTGGTCTGGAAACGAAAATATTAAATGCAACCAAATAGTTAATTTTAGACATATTACCGACAATCCAATGCTGAATATTGCTGAACAAATTAAAATGCAGAACAAGGTATTAATGATCATATTGATACTGTTTAAGCTCTTTAGTTTGAATTTGTTTCTGCAAATTGGTCTTGATAGGCAGAAATACGAATTATGTATGTTTGTGTATATAATCTCATCAGTTTTGTATTTGTTTCCGATATCAACAATTAAGCCAGGAGGAAGTGACTTGACTATAAATTTGTATTATGTATTTTATACTTTACAGATATAGTAAACAATAAATACTCAGATAACAGTTTGAAGAGATTTTGTTTTCTGATTCACGGAATATTTATTTTAATAGTTATGTTATGAATGTGTGGGTACAGTATAGGTACACAATATGTGACCGGACAAACACGTTTTCTGGACAAACTAGTTTGTTCTATGACAAACTAGTTCGTCCGAAACTTAGGCCCAACCAGTTTATCCAGGTATTTAACCGCGAACGCTGGGCAGACTGGTATGGCCTAAGCCGATTAGCGGTTCCAGAATGTACTACAACACTGGTGGTGCACGCTATTATTTATGGAGCCAAACGAATGAAATTTGAATTTGCGTCAATAGATCCAAAATTCTAATTTTTAGTGTTTTCTTGAGGTTAGTATGACTTTTTTCCGACAATTGCATATTGGAATCATCTTTGAAGCTTCAAACTGTATCCTATACTTACCTTGCGATATTTTCAATCGGGATGATATTCTGAATTAAAAAAATCTAATGTGGCCAGGCACATGACTTTATCATACTGTATAGCAGTTTCAAACGCTGATGATCCGACAATACTGTCAATAGAATAAAAATACCTGTCAAATCCTGGCAAACTAGTTGTAATGCAGATACGAGCGATCTAGTTCAAACAGAATGTTTTTGATGTGTATACTCGGGTTAACGCTGTTGGTTCGAATAAAAACTGCCATCTGTCATTCGTCATCAGTAAGCTTCTGTATTTTTTGACAGAATAGAAATTGACATAATATCTCGGTTCTGAAACCTCAGTTTTAACCTTTTCCCAAACCTACATCTTTAAAAGAAAATTAAGTAATTCTTTGTTCATCGTGTAGCCGCATCGTTTGTCTTTAATATGGTGTATAATTTATATTGATAATTTATATTGATGCAAACATTGGTGGACAACATTTCATGACCTGTGTTTTTTTATATTCATTAAACATTTTGATATGATGTTCAGGACATTGTTCTGAATCTGTTGGTATTATGTTCATAGACGGGCGAATTATTTACGACGTCAAACCTAAAATGACTACACTATGACCAATGACCATTGTGCAAACAACCGATATGGAATGCCGACTGACATTTATAATAATACAAAAACATATCGTCCAAGCGTCCGAGTACCAATATGTGCTCTTGCATCAGGAATACAGCACCACTGGTTTGATTTAACATATCCTCGCATATTCAAATGCAAACTGGTTTGTTTGGTTTCCTTATGTTTCTTGTATTACAAATATCAGTTATCCTGTTAACCCCCACCGGCTTGACAACTATTTTTTGTAACTCTCGCAAACTCTGAGCTTGACAGTAGATACCTACCTAATTTGTATTATAATATGTACCAACTACCAACCATCACCCTTCAAATCCAAATTATGGCAGTGGAACGAACTAAATATCGTCATACCTCTTGAAGGTCTGACATTTTCCAATCTGCTAAGAGGAACAAACTTTTCATTTGTGTAAAAAAGTAATAGGCACATATTTAAAAATCGGTAATTTTGAAAGAACTGCAAAAACAGATTTTTTTCTTTCTGAGCGTTTAATTGTAAAAAAATTGTTTTAACTGATGAGTATATTATGTTATCAGATGTAGTTAGTAAAATTTCACCGAATACGGTGAGATCAAAAAAGATGATAATTATTATCATTTAAATCATATTAAATTCCTTGTGGTATGTTTTTCTGTAATTAAAATTAGATTTACAACACTGGTCAATAATGGTTTTATCCCAAGAGGTATGGTTGGTAATTTTGATAGCATCTCTTCTATAGATTACGAATCTGGCAACGTAAGGTCTCCACTACGTCACATATTTTTATAAAATGCGGTGTGATATCTCAAACAACACGTTTTTGACGCATTTTGATACCCTCCAAAAATGTGTGTGAAGTGATAGATTTCTATATGCGCTTGAATTAAAACTTGAAGCTTGAACTTTAAAGCTGTCAGTTTTTTTTTCGTCGATGGGGACTAATTAGAGTAGTGAAAGAAATACAATTTTCAACAAATTATTTTTTTTTCTTGCGATCATGTGGGTGCGAGACAATATAAAGAACATAGAACAATTTGAACAAAATTCACCGTTTAGCGGTAGCGACGTCATTTTGAGACAAAGTGAATGTAGATGTTTTTTCAATAAACAAATATGTATGCGGCTCTTTATTTCGTTTATTGGTATCAGAGTCAAAATTCTTTGGTACAGCGAAAGAAATCACGAACAACAACATATATAATATTGTCAAATCTAGTGATGCCTTGGGAGGCACTTTATTGTAGGTGCTTGGTTGTAGGAACCTTGTTAAACAAAAAAGTTGTTCAATTAATTATGGCTTCTAGTGTGCACTGAATTTGATCAATTCAACTATGAAAGTATTTAAGTAGGGTGCAATTATATTTGCATCCTCCTTCCATTTTTCTGGCATTTTAACTTTATCTGTGTACTATTAGTAACGTTGTTATTATTGTAGCTATTAAAACTGTGACTCTACTGAAGTAAAACTGAGATTTGTTTCCTAACCCGAAGACTTTCTTTAAGTTAGGTATCTAAGGACCCTCCTACAAGATGCGATGTGTCGCTAACGTTTGTCATCGATGACGCTTTAGGCCACTCCTACATGCTGCGAAGTACGTCGCCAACGTTGTCCACCGGTATCAACGTCAACATATTGGGGAACTGAATGCGTGAAGTCAGGTTTTGATATCCATGTAGCACTTCAAATGACCAACGTAGAAGTGGTAGTGGTAGTAGTGTAGAAGCGGCCTTAACGAAAACGCTCAATCAGCCACTATGTATCCCTCAACTAGGAAATAACAGCCACGTTATGTTGACGCGCGTACGTCTATCTCTGTCAAGCAATATACGTTTTTCCATAAATCCATCGCTTATAGTATAACGTTCCCATGTTATAGTTTACGTGTGTGGGTACATACTTCGAGTGAATATCAACATGTTGACAAAGTGAATGCGCCCACTACGCGTCGCGTCATTCATGGAAAGCGTTAGCCACACACATCGCAATATACCTAACTAGTTTTGCACAAACGATGATTTCAATATTTCGAAGCACATACACTAAGAACAATAATTTTATTTTAGCATGCAAGCAAAAAATAATCATTTGATTTTTTTAATCATACGTGGAGTGTGGACATTTACAAATAAATTGACCAAGGTCATTAAACATTTATGGACAGGCATTTTTTGGAGTACCGAACCGAACACCAAACACGAAGAAATAAAACAAATCTAAACAGAAAACACACAAGCAGTGTTGCAATATTCTCACGCAATATGTGCTGGGATGGTAAACTTAGGCCTGTATCAACATTGTTACAGGCTGTATTTCATGGCCATTTATTCCAGTTCAATATTTCGCAAGAGCCATTTGTTCCTTCTTTAGGAACTAAAACAACATAAGCACAAAACATTAAGAAGACCAGGCAGCAGAGACATAACCTACAAGGTTACCAATTAGAACAGTGCTCTAATAATTATGATCATCTGAGTGGTGGTAGAGGGGTCGACAACCGAGTAGTACATAAATTGTAAAGGATAATGCTATTGGCGAAATCAAAATGATGGTCATTATTAACAGCATGTTGGGCGAGAGCACTAGTTAACTTTTTCTTTTTAATGTCAAGTCTTGTCAAGTTGTCCATGTCTTGTCTTAAGCCAGTTTGCGGTCTACCCGACGTAGCTAGAGTCGCAAACTCCACTAGGAATCAGGTAAACAAGCCCGGACACGTGACTGGTTGGTGACTTTTGTTTGACGATAATTAAAAAATCTCTCACCCTGTCCAGATTATAGTAGGGTATCCTTAGTTTGGCAATCTTAAAAGGTCAGCTCAAAGGTTGCGATAGTCCAGGCATGAATGGGAAGTCTTCTTTTGTCTGGGGTTTCTAATTTAATAACATATTTTTCATTGGAAGACCCTTATACCCAATATCCTCCACTCAATTATCAATTAATATTAATATAGCTTAATATATCTAATTTGAAACTTTTTTTTGTTTGGGGCGAAAAAATCAATTGGAAACTTATTGTACGACAGAGGGTGAATTTGTTATCTGGCCCACTGAAGACTTTTTATTTTCTAAATGTGGGCCGTCTACAATTGGCGGACGCTACAAGACATTGAAACCCAAGACTGGCAAATGCACAAGCCATCCGACGTCCGATATCCGACGATACGAAAACGTTCCTATTGGCTGGATCCTTTGAAATGATTTGCGCGCGTTAATCTGCGTATCGGTACGACAAGACCTCAACTTCATCCGACGTCGGACAGAGTTAAATTTATTTTAACTTTTTCCGATGTCGGAGTCACGTGATACGTGATCACCTAACCTCACTCAATAATTGTTTTGACGTTTACGTTTATTGAGCATTCGTAAATCCAATTATAATAGTGTTTATAATAATAATAGTGTTTATTGCCCAACAGATTAAAACCCAATTACAAGGCAATACATAACAGAAAAAAAATATTAGTTTATACATATACATAAAAAAGTAATGGATAATTATCGAGGGCAGATGAATAATATTATTTTGTTGGCGCTTTTGCTTCGAGTCCGAGCAAGAGCTAATAGAAAATAAATGTTACAAACTCGATGGTATTGGGTTATAATATTAAAAAAAAAAGGAAAACGCAGGAAGCATACCATAACCTAATCCAAGAATTGCGGTTGAATGACCCCGAAAATCGTTTTAATTATTTGAGAATGTCGAAAGAAACAATTCAACAAATTCTAAAAAAAAATTCTAAACCATAGACCATAGACCATAGAACCAGAACCATAGAATACCCACAGAATACCAGAATCAGTTTGAATCAATGGGTGCATTCAGCCGGTTCCAGCCAAAGCTGCTTGCGCTGTCGACGCCGAGACTAATCACCCGCGGTGGCTGAAGGGTCTGATCCAATCACGTGTATTTCCGCTTGAAGCTGAGTTCTAGCGGTTTCAATAAGCAAACGTGTTCATCACGTGTTCATGTTGTTGCGGCCGTCCGCTGAGCTCAAACGCTTAAAGTGGCAGAACACACCCATGACCCATTAGTTATGTTTTATTGGTTAGCATGCCGTTAGGTGGACTACGGTTACCAATATACAACTATGTACGACCCTACCAACTGCCACAACTACCACAAATTTACTAAATTTCACTAAATTTATTACTAAAACGTCCGACAATTCGTATGTACTGTGAACTGGTTTTCCAACGTACGAAGAAATTTGTCCGATTCGTATATCGGATGTCGGATGTCGGATGCACTGTGAACTGCTGTGAATCCTCCTACCGCGACTTATTGCAGGCAAAATGCTTTAGGGAAAGAATTTCACGTTACTTACGTTGTTTTTCTAAAGAAACATCGCTGGTTATTTGATACTAGGTATATAGCTGTATTTTACACAGTAATTTTACAGCATGTCTTTACAATATCACAGGAAAAGTGCGATAATTTCCCAGTAGAAGTCACTTCTGCTCAACTATTGCTCATATGACATTTATTATATCATACTCAGAATGACATTTATTTGCGAGATTGCGGGATACATGTAGGACACTCTGTATCATGTGCTTTTTGTTGGGGCGTAATTAAGGTTAAAGCGTAATTAAGGTTTGTTGGGGTTAAGCATAATGATCGTAATTTGTTAATGTATTATTTCTGTAAATAATGTATTTATAATTTTGATAATAATGTAAAATAATTATTATTTCGAAGCACCAGCACGAATAACCTTTTTGACTTCGCCATGCCAATCGAATTCAACCATTGATTCACCCATATAGAAGACTTTCATCTTCACCAAATACTTCTTTACCGGCAGATATGGAGGCAATACATCATCCTCAACTCTGAAGTTATTTAAAGCGTAGCACCCCTAAAATTACGTCGCCGTTTGTGTTCAGTTTCTACTGGCTAACCATTCATAAATTACCTTTTTTATGGGACACGTCGTCGCGTTTCCATGCTTCAAAATTGACCGCGCTCCATACAGGTTCATCATTAGAGCATCGCAGAGATTCACGTCGAGTTGTAACGGCGTATCTCGCAGTTCTTGGTCCTCATAATAAGCATGCATGTTTAACTAAAAGAAATAAAGAACATAATTGACCATACTAGTTATTTAAAGTGGGCTGATGCTTGATTTGTAATACGATATTAATAAAATGAAAGCAATTTTATGTAACAGTAAGCAAGTAATCATCAAAACTAAAAAGATAAGGTAACCATACAAGTTCTTTCCTTCTTAAGACCCAGTTCTACCTTTCCTAAAGCGCGTTTTTAAATAATAACGTTATTTATTGTGCAAAGTTTATGAAATGTTCAGTGTAACTTCTTAGATAAATAACGAGTTAAGCTGGATGAAAAATAATTATTTGGAAAGGTAAAAATTAATTTTATTTCTACATCTTTAGCTTTTTTCAAATATAAAACATCTAGCCCAACTCATGATTCAAAAAAATATTTTTTGTTTAAGTACAATTTTAACCTAAAGATTGTAATTGCGATAATAAAGCGTAATTGCCAGAAATGTATTTTTTTGCCCATATTACTGCTGCCCGGTGTAGACTGCAGACGTGTAGACAGGAGCTTTAAACGGATTGACGTTGGTGGGGGACAGACTGACTACTCCCAGCAAAAAAAAAACTTCGCAACGAAATATTTCGTTTCGGAGTTGCGATGTTTTTAGAACGGAGCCTTAAGACTTTGCTCTCATGATTGGTATTTAATTCTTGGTACACGGCATCGGCTGACGGACCACTGGGCGACAGACATGGGCGACGGAATTATATTTACGACGGATTACATTTTCATTTAATTCGCTAAATAGCGAAATAAAACCGGATGACAAACTTAAATGTAAATCCATTTATTATATAATATAATATGGTACATTATAATAAAACAAAAACATTATTCTCCCTCCTGCGACATCTCGGGACTGAAACCTTATGTGAAAAAAAAATTTTATGTGTCGCTATCCACTTGTTTGTTTTATTGTTCTTTTTTGTAATTATTTATTTTTTATATTATTATAGTTTATTGTATTATTATTTTATTTATGCTGTTTTACTTTTTTCCGTCCTTTTTTTATTTATTTAGTTATATGTCTTTTCTGTACTAATCTATATTTTATTGACTGTTACTAACTAAAAATTTTATTTTTCTCCTAAATAATGTAGGGTATAGTGTCTTAATTTCGGCTGGTAGGGCATTGTAGGTGTTTATTGCTGCTGAGCGTATGGCTGTTGCTGACTCGGTTCGTAGATGTAATCGTCTTCTGGTGGCGTGGTAATTCATTTGGTTATTTGTTCTTAAAGATATATTTGTTTTGATTTTCTTGTGTTCTGTTTGTGAATTAGAATTAGCTTGTTGTAATCCATTAAAACTTGGATATCTTGTTGTTTTGTTTGACTGTAGAGTTATCGGGGGGAGTATTGGAAATCCGTATAATATTTTTATAATTTTGTTTTGCCATCTTGGCAGGTTGTTCAAGTTAGTTTGTGTATTTTTCCCGCACACAGTTATAAGATAATTTACCTATGAGGTAAAAAGGGAATGATAAAGTTGTGTTTTTATCTGAGACGGTACTGATGTGACGTATCTTTCAAAGAAGCGCATTTGTTCTGCTATTTTTCGTTGTTATATTATTAATATGTGCATCCCATTTTCAGTTTTGCTGCAAGTGCAGTCCTAGATAGTTCATTTGGTCTACTCTGCTTATATTTTCTTCAATGGTCTGCATATCTCTATTGATTACCTGTTGTAGTTGCTCCTTTATCATCGACGAATAAAACAGACATATATCATCGGCATGCATGTAGCTTGTAGGGAACTCCGCAGAGCTTCGCCAAAGAAAGATGACTGCTCTTCATTCTTGACTTATTGCAACCTTGGTCAATTTTGTTACCTGTGGCCTGTCTTCAAGATACGAACGAATGCGCCTAAGATATCTGCCTTTTATGACTATAGCTTCCAATTTCTCTATCATGTTGGTCGTTGACACGGTATCCAAGGCTTTTTAGATCTATAAATAATCCTGCTACTAGATTTTCATTGTGCATTTCTTGTTTAATGTGTTCCGTGATGTTTAAAACTGCTGAAGTTCTTCCTGAATGTTCGATCCTTCTTTTAATCACTTTTTCCACTATTTTGCTTAAAAGTACTTAAAGCAACTCGTACGTTAAAAGTACGTGTTGCATAAAAAACAAACTTATCGGTTATAATTAATGCCTGCTACTGATAATTATCACAAGAGTCAGAGTTAAAAGAAAAACAGAAATAATAATAATAATACATTTATGCTAACTTGCTGTAATGAAAATATGAATAAAATTTTTCTAAACTCTAGATTTCCTAATGTTGACAACCTCTCTAAAAGCAAGCTTACAGTGTAGTTTTAATATTTAACTGTATTGATGTCATCACACATTTTTACGCTTGACAAAGTAATCCGACAATGCTTGGTTTCAAGATATTGTCCGATAATATGATGAAGATCATATTTTTGTCTTTTCTTATTGATAAAGGTTTAATAAAATAAAAACTCTTTGTTGCAAACAGGGTATCATCAATTTTGACTCTACTCTAGTCAACCCTAGTCAACTACTACCGAAAATATTATTACACAAACACATTTGTTTATTTTTTCCTTATTCGTACTTTAGGAGCGGCATATTTCTCATTGAGCACGGGCGACCAATAACCTCGGCGCATCCTGCTACAGAGCAACGAAACCCACAGGAAGTTATAGCTTCCCATTACCTATTTAAATTCAAATGGGTGTTAGGATATAATCATGGTCGCACGTGGTCAGTTTGTTCATATTCTCAGTGTTACGGGTGACTGTAAGACAAGCTGGTAGATTTGGCAAAATTCAGTAATAGTGAACGGTTGTTCAGTTGTAACGTGCATGAAGAGTGAATCCGCCTAATGCTGATTTCTGGAATTTTTTTGGCTGTTTGTGAAATTACGTCGATGTGTTTATATAAATCCTACAATTACTATTTATGTAAATATAAATTTGATAGATACCTTAAAACTGTTGCCTGTCATATCGATGTTTTGGCAATGAAAAGTACTAAACGCCCGATATGTTCTGTTAGGTTTAACATTGTATATTTTTGCCTCAGTTATATATTTCTTATTTACATAAATAAGTTTCCCATAGTAGTGCTCAAGGTGGTATTCCGTGGTCTGGAAATCAAAATATGAAATACAACCAAATAGTTAATTTTAATCATATTACCGACAATCCAATAAGGAATATTTCTGAACAAAGTAAAATGCAGAGCAAGGTATTAATTATCATACTGATGCAATTTAAATTATTCAGTTTGAATTTCTTTCTGCAAGTAGGTCTGGTCTCAAAAAGCAGGAATAACAGAAATACGAATCAATGTATGTGGATAATCTGACCAATTTTGTATTCGTTTCCGTTTACAATTAGCCAGGAGGAAGTGACTTCACTATAAATTGAATTATGTGTATTAGATTTGACAGATATAGTAAACAATAAATATTCAGATAAGAGATTGAAGAGATTTTTTATGTATTTTAATAAATGTGTAGGTACAGTATACACACCGTTTAGACAGGGCAAGTTCAATAGCGGAATATGCTGTAGAAGAGACTTTTTATTTGACGGCAAGTTCTTACCTATTAAGTACGTAGGCTTTCACGGCCAGAATCATTTAGAAAATAAACTGCTTCCGGGTTATGCCGTGTGTCAAGATTTGTTAATGCTGACGTTTCGCGAGCCATGTTGCTCGCTTCTTCAAAGCTAATTGAATACTGAAGACCTACCAAGAAAGTCTCCCTTATATACCTGAATTTACACCTCACTGCGCACATCTGGCGCTACCGCTCCATGTGTTTTTCCACCTGACCGCGGTAGGATCGATTTCCAGACCCTACTAATGTCAGTACCGTCCTCGCGATTGATGTTGTCAGGATGTTTGTAAATTTCGTAATGGATGTTTGGATGTTTGTAATACGTACCGTAAAATTTCCAAGGACCCAACAGATAAGATAGGAAGGCGAGTGAAGGAATTGGTTAAATCATCATCGATTCCCGTACAGGAACAAAGAAGCCTTTTTGTTCAAGCCCCTAGGGCACCTAGGATCTACGGTTTGCCAAAGATCCACAAGGATAACGTACCTTTAAGACCAATCGTTAGCGCAATAGGCTCCCCAACCTATTTGTTGGCAAAATACTTGGCGAAAACCATCCAACCGTTTATAGGTCAAACTACATCTTTTGTCAAGAACTCTGAACATTTTATTCAGATTTTAAAGGAAGTTGTCATTGACCCTGAGGATATACTCGTAAGTTTCGACGTAACATCACTCTTTACGTGTGTTCCGGTTAAGGAGGCAGTCGAAGGCCTCCGGACAACACTTGTCCCCCTAGGTCTACCAACCGATGTTCCGGATCTTGTAGAGTATTGTCTCTCCACCACATACTTCAAGTGGGCGGGAGCGATGTATGAGCAGGTAGAGGGTGTAGCCATGGGATCACCTTTGTCACCGGTAATCGCCAATTTCTTCATGGAATTGTTTGAAGAAAAAGCCATTACATCAAGTCCCTTCAAACCCAAGCACTGGGTCAGATATGTCGACGATACCTTTGTGGTTTGGCCACACGGTAGAGATAGACTTACTGAGTTCCTTAACCACCTGAACAATGTTAGTCCTTCCATCAAATTCACGATGGAAATAGAAGAGGACAATCAGCTGCCTTTCTTAGATGTGCTGGTATACAGAACGTCAACGGGTAGACTTGGACATACAGTCTAACGTAAGAAGACACATACCGATCGGTACTTGAACGCCAAATCACACCACCACCCCCAACAGAAGAGAAGTGTTATTAACACTTTGTTCAACAGAGCCGAGAAAGTATGCGACTAGCACCTTGCACGACGAACGGAAACACTTGGAGTGGACCCTACGCCAGAATGGATACACCAAGTCTGACATACGGGGTGTCACACAAAGAAAACCGCAAGTCTCAGAGGAACCGCAAGAGTCAAAGGGGTTCGCTTGCTTACCATACGTAAGTGGGGTATCAGAGAGAATCGGTAGAGTACTGAAGAAATCGGGTATCACGGTAAGGTACAGAGCACCAGCTAAGGTAAAGGATCTTTTGCCTAACCCAAAGGATATCACACCACTCCTGAAGAACGAAGGGGTATACAAGATAACATGTGAGTGCGGAACATGCTATGTAGGACAGACAGGACGAAGCATCGAATGTCGAATCAAGGAGCACAGTAGGGACACCCGGCTAGGCAAGATCCAACAGTCCGCTGTTGCTCAACACTGCCACGAGTCGGGACACACAATGGATTTCGATGACGCGAAGATGTTGGCAAGGGTGGGTAATTATCATCGAAGGTTTATTAGAGAAGCCATCGAAATTTACAAACATCCTGACAACATCAATCGCGAGGACGGTACTGACATTAGTAGGGTCTGGAAATCGATCCTACCGCGGTCAGGTGGAAAAACACATGGAGCGGTAGCGCCAGATGTGCGCAGTGAGGTGTAAATTCAGGTATATAAGGGAGACTTTCTTGGTAGGTCTTCAGTATTCAATTAGCTTTGAAGAAGCGAGCAACATGGCTCGCGAAACGTCGGCATTAACAAATCTTGACACACGGCATAACCCGGAAGCAGTTTATTTACTTACCTATTGTTTAGATATGGCAAGTTCAGCGGAGGTCAGTACTTGCCGCCACTAAACTTGCCCTATCTAAACGGTGCTTTGGGTAAATTATATGTTACTGGTTTTAGAATGTACTATAACACGGGTGGCGCACGCCATTCTTTATGGAAACAGACCAATGAAATTTGGATTGGCGTTAATGGATCCAAAACCCTAATTTTTAGGGGGTATTTACTGGAGGATTAGCATGACTTTTTCCGAAAATTGCATCATGAACTTTAATCGATACCCTAATCCGGATGATATTCTAAATTCAAAAACTTATTAATTGCTGATAACTAAGTCAAATAAAAGAAATCTGATGTGGTCAACCACATAACATTATCATAATAAAGTTAACAGCAGTGTCAAACTGTGTCGAAGGCTGATGTTTTGACATTACTGTCAATTGAATCAAAATATCTATCATATCCTGGCTAGCTCGTTTTAATGCAGACAAGACCGATCTCGGTCAAATAGAATTTGCGCATGCAGCTAAACTATTAATTTTACCATGAAATGTCAAAATGTCATAATTATACAAAATACCCCAAAGGAACTCCGTGTGTGTGAAAGTGGCTCAAGGTCACGTCCGTCACCTCAGCCCACCACTTGTAGCGAATCACCGCGAAACTCTCCAAAATTTAGTACCCAATTAGTACTCATTGGTACCACCAACCTAGCAATTGGTACCTCGTTAAAACCCACCCAAATTGCGGGTAGTTCTTTCGATCATCACGTTTCGGTACGAAACATTGGAAAATGCATGGCTGCAATTTTGGTTGCCTATACGATAATTTTCGGAGTGCTGTAGTTTTTGTCTTTGGAATTGAAAAGAGACAAATAAAGACTTTTTGGATGTAGAAGTTGATACATATTTTACGTTGAATTTATTATCAACAATATTATTTTTATTTAAAGTATTAATTTAATTTTTGCGCATTGGCAACAATAAAACTTATTCAAGTTTTTTTGTTTTCTTTTTAATTTTCGACATTTTCCCTTAATGAAAGACTTCAGGAAATCTACAATAAATAAGTAATTTTTAATATAAATAATATATCAAATTTATAAATTTTAACTAAATAAACTATATGTTACTACAAACAACGTGAACACATGAAATTTTTTAAACCTTTACAAATGTCAAACAAAGTATCTCATAACAACGTAAAATAATAAAAAATCACAATAACAGTGAAAAAGTAAATTAATCAAAAATTATGTCAGACCATTACAAGATTTTAATAACATTAATAGTTTTTTATAAATAATTTTTTCTAATTTTCTACGTCAGTTTATTAAAAATACTAGTATTTAGTTCATTAATATATTCCAAAGAGTCTCTATTTCGTCGCTTTTTGCAAATCCCTAAAATTTTTACATTATCAAATTAATCGTTTTCGTGAAAAGCATGTTGAGCTAATGTACACCTTAATTTATTAGTTTTTATGTCTGATTCGTGTAACGAAATTCTAGTTTCTAAATAATTACCAGTCTGACAAACATACAATAATTTTTTTTTTTATTAATAAGCATAAAATGCTTAACATATTGAAACTAATCTAAAAGATTAACCATCAATTTAAATCTGAATTCTTAAAACTAAGTACTTGTCTCTAATAGGCTATCCACTGATGTCCCTATATTTACTTTGTCCCAAACAAGAACCACTAACACCTCACTCACTGTGCTCTGCTTTTTACACATTTCAGTGATTCACTAGCTCGAAGGGTTTAGTTCTTTTTAGTCTTCTCACTAGATTCTGGTTGGCCAGTAGCTGCAGGGCCTCTACGTTGACGTGATGGCTTAGGCGAGATTCATGCTTAGTGGCGAATCTTTTTATCTCTTGGATGACTTGTGGGACACCAAGATCACGGTGCAGGTCACTATTCCGTATGTACCAAGGAGCGTTAACCATATTCCTTAGTACTTTATTTTGGAAGATCTACAATAAATGACAACAAGGACACGGAATACAATAAACAACCCCAGAATTTAAAACAAAAGACGTTTTATCTGTGAGAAAGGAAAAACAACTATCAATGTTTAATAAAGTATATTTTGCAAATCTAACGTTATTACATTTTAAAATTTGTTTGAAATTAGATATTAAACCCATTATATAAAGAATTTTTAAAATCAAAAGAGGTTGTTGTAGAGAAGGAACATTATTGTTATGATTTGGCGGATAACCAAATAATAAAAAATTAAGTAAATTTTTTGGAAGACCATTATTCAAAAATATTGAAAACAATTTTTGTGTGTAAATTCAGAATTTATTTTTTTATTCTATTTTTAACTGCCAAAACTGTGTTAATTTTTTGCTTAATGGAATGATACGAGAAAAAATAATATATCTACCCAAATTTGTAACTTTTCTAAAACAAACTAAAGCAAATTATTTTTATCGGTCCTAATAATATTAATATCTAAAAGACACAAATTATTTTCTTTTTCAACAGTAAACTGAAAAAAAAATAATATATTTGAAAATCAACGTAAAATATTTTACAATTTACAAGTGTGTTTAATTGTCTCTATTTAATGACAAAGAAAGCCGTATTGCACTCCGAAATATAATATCGTACATGCAACCAAAATTGCAGCAATACATTTGCCAATGTTGCGTCCCGAAAGGTGATGGTCAAAAGAACTACCCGTAATAGGGTGGGTTTCATTGAGGTACCAATTGCGGGGTTGGTGGTACCAATTATTACTAACTGGGTACTAAATATAAACAAAGTTTCAACTCTATTCGCGAACAGCGGCGGGCTGAGGTGACAGTCAAAAGAGCTACTCCTAATTAGGGGGAGTTCCTTTTAGGTACCAATTACGGGGTTGGTTGTACCAATTAGTACTAATTTGGTACTAATTATTTGGAAAATTTCAAGGCGATTCGCGGCAAGTGGTGGGCTGAGGTGACGAACATTGATATACAAACAATGTATTTTAAATTATGTAATACGTTTTACTCTTCCTACAATAAGCTAAATAATAAACCTAAAAAAACAGATTATTTTCAATTACAGAAAAACAAAATCGATAAAATCAAGAGGGTTTGGATGTTGCTTGTGTGCACCATCGCAAAAACGGTCGTGTCAATCCATGAATGTGTAGACAAACATGTGTCATTCTACATTTGCATCTACATCAAATGTTTGTTCGGTGTGCCGACCACTATTAAAAAATAAAACAAAACAAAATCCTACTGCTGTGGGTGGTCATTGCCATGAAAATGACGGTATATCGCTCCATTAAGTTTCGACGGCAAAAAAACATGGCCCTGTCAAGTGGTCTCCAGCAACTCCAGCCCACACGAAAAACGTGTTTATATATTTATATATATATATATATATATATATATATATATATATATATATATTTCGTACCCCACACGTACCTCCTGGGGCAGATGTACCCTATATTAGGGGGAATGTATTTCTATCTTCAAGAGCTTGTTAAAAAAAATGATTTTCTGTTTGAATAATCCTGTAGAACACATATATTTTGAAAAAATGGTGCCCAATTACATTCTTAAATAACGTATTTAATTTTTTAATTTATTATTCCTGTAAATAATAATTTATTTCTAATTTCTATAATACCTAATCTATAATAATTATTTATCCCGAAGCACAACCTTTTTAATTTCACCATGCCAATGCACTTCAGTCAATGATGTACTGTTATAAAAGACTTTAAACTTGATCAAATACTTCTTTAGCGGCAGATGTGGCGGCAATACATTATCTTGAATACTGAAGTTATTAAGAGTGTAGCAACCCTAGAAGTAGGTTTCCATTAGTGTACAATTTGTATTGGCTAACTCTTCATAAGTTACCTTTTTAATAGGACACTGCGTCAAGTTTCCATACTTCAAAATCACCCTCGCTCCATACGTGTTCAAACTTAGACTATCGCAGATATTCATGTCGAATTGTAATGGCGTATCTCGCAGTTCTTGGTCCTCATAAAAAGCGTGCACGTTAAGCTAAAAGAAAAATAAAGAACGGCTTTGCTTATACTAGTTATAACAGCAATTTTATAACAGTCGTACATCGTCTGAGGGGAAGTCCCTAAAGGAAAAAGTGGACTGATATTTAATGCTGTCAAAAGTAATAAAGGGAGCGAATTATAAATATCTATCACGAAAGCGTGTACAAGTGTTGGAAATGAGAGAACCTGGAAGACTTGTATTTTAGCTAAGCAGATATTAGAAATCAGATTTCTCCTGACATCAAAGAAAAACTGGAGAAAATACATATACCGTGTCCGGTACTAACTTGGACACAAAGGAGAAAATATTTTATTATCAATTTTCCAGAAAATTTTATTAGAGTAAAAAGTTTCTGTATTGTCTTAAACATAAAATGCGCACATCAAGATATAATTATCTGCTTGCGTATACCGGCTGCTACAAACAAAATGACTAAAGAAAAAGTATCTTTATTTTAAAAGATGCACATTAGAAGGTATCCAATACGAAATTATACCCACTTTCGTAAGATTTTTTTAACCACAAGCTTTTTGACACATATTTACATCAATTTACAAACTACAAAAATAAGGCAATGCCAAAAGTAACAGCAGAGTTTAACATATCATTAATTTAAACATAACTGACCAACTGAAGAAGCAAAAATAAAAATACTGATAGTATCACAAAGAACGATTTATTATTAAAACATTTACAACACAATCTAACATTTTACTTCATGTTGCCTCTTCAATTTTCAATGCATAATATCGAAATCTTGTTATCTCTGTATGCACATTTCATTTCATTTGGATGCATGAATATTTAAAAGTTTGTTAAAGCGACTGAGAACTGCGAACTCCGTACAGTTTTATGACATTTTATGAAAAAGTATCAAATTTACCTGATTAGTGTTTCCTAGCAACGCGATCACAATTGTTAGTTTAACATCACCAACAATAGTTGCGATAGTTGCAAATTAAGTAACCTCAATACGTTAATACATATTTAAAGCGTGTAGAATTTGAGAACTGACGATGGTTGTGAGTTTTGCCAGAAAGAATACATGGCGACGATCATCACACTTGTGGGGAAACCGCTATTATTTTTAAAGAAACGCACTCAAGGAAACACTTAAATTATTTACCAGTAGCTAAAGTCGTTAAAAAGTTTAAGAAAACTGGGTCCATTGAAAAAAAAAAACCTATCGCACAGAAGAAGTGCAACGAATGAAGAAAATTCCCTGGTTATTCTTTGTCTGTCGTGGAAGCTCAAAGAATGTCTCTATCTCATAGGAAAGAAATAAGAGAAGTGTCGGAATGTTCGATTAGGAGAATCTTAAAAGAAAACAAATGTTAAGCATACAAACTCGTTTTTGTTGATACACTCCTAGATAAAGACCTAAATGCACGGGTGGCTGTTTTCTTTCTGGTTTCAAGGTAACGTAGAAGAACATGCGCATTTCTCAAAAAAACATTCTTTATTCTGACGAGACAACCTCTACTTTCAACGGTATTGTTAGTTCGCAAAATTGTTGATGGTTGACGCAAGACCATCTAAATTTTAAAATTAAACGTCGAAACCAGTATTTGTTCATAGCTTATGCTTGGTGCACACCATTGAACGAAAATATTGTCGGCCATGTAATTTTTCGTGCAATTTTAAACACCTCAGTATATTTGGAAATGTTGCAAACATTCTTAGACGAATATTTGGACAATCTTTTATCCCTTAGATGTTCGGGGAAATATACTCTTTCAGCAAGATGGCGCACCCGTTCACTCAACAGTACCAGTGAGATTGTGGTTAGACGAAAGTTTTTCAAACCAATGGATGGGAAGATATTCGAATAGCCCATGGTCTGCGAGATCACCCGGGTTTGTTTTCTTTGGGGTACTTTAAAGAAACTGTGTACACGATAACTGCCGTAATTCTGAAGTATATATATATAATCAGAAACCTATCTACCATTTAGGTGTAAGGCTTTTCAATTCTACATATCATCTAATATTATAGGTAACTACTTCATGTACTTCATTTATATCATTTCACATGTACACATTCCGCCCACTTCTCTCTGTCCATGGCCAATTTCTTTGCTTCTTCCCAGTTAGTTTCTCTTTTCTTCAGCTCTTGCATCACCTCATCGTTCCAAGTTTTCTTTGGCCTTCCCTTTGCACGTTTACCCTGTACTTTTGCCTCCCATATCTGCTTTGCAGGCCTTTCCTCATTCATTCTGCATAGATGTCCGAACCATTTAAGTTGTTGTTTCTGTATACTTTCCATTATGGGTTCTATGTCCAATTCAGCCCTGACATGTTCGTTCCTTATTCTGTCCCTCCGAGTTATTCCTTTGACCTTTCTTAAGTATAGCATTTCCATAGCCTGTAACCTGCTCTTCATTGCTTTTGTTAGGACCCAGCTTTCACTTCCGTATGTTAATATTGGTCTGAATATTGTTTTGTATACCGTCATTTTCGCTTTGGCTGATATTTCCCTTTTGCCTATAAATGGTTGTCTCAGAACGTGATACACTCGTGCCGCTTGGTTTACTCTGTCCTTAATTTCAGCTTCCATACTACCGCTCCCGTCTATGTTCACGCCCAAATATTTAAATACCTCCACCTGCTCCAACTTTTCTCCATTCAGCTGTATGTTAATGCTCTTCTTCTCCTTACTCACGATCATTACCTTTGTTTTATCTAGGTTTATTGTCAAGTTACGGGCTTTCAGACTATTCCTCCATGTTCTTAAGTTCTCCTCCAACTCTCTCTCTCTCCTCTTGCACATACCATAATATCATCTGCAAAAGCGCATTCGGATATTCTAATTGGTTTCAGTTTACGGTATCCTATGGTCAGCTTACGCATTTTTTGTTTTATTTCTTTCATGATATCATCCATGACCATTATGAACAGAGTTGGGCTTAGCACACCTCCTTGTCTCAATCCATCACTTATGCTGAATTTGTCTGATTCTAGGTTTGCTGTTCTTACATAGTTCTGGGTGTTGTGTAGTAAGCTTTGTATTGCTTTCCTCAGTGTGGTATCTACTCCTCGTTGCTGTAGACTTTCCCAGATAATCCTTCTTGGTACTCTATCAAATGCTTTCTCCAAATCTATAAATGCTAGGTATATATCACTGTTCTTTGCATTGCATTTTTCTATTAGTTGCTTTATTGAGAAGATATGGTCCTGTGTGCTCCTTCCCGTTCTAGACCCGCTCTGTTGTTCTTCCATTTGTTGTTCGATCGTCTGCCGCAGTCTATTATCAAGTATTCTTTCATAGAGTTTGGCTACGGAGCTCACCAGTGTTATGCCTCTATAATTACCGCAATCCTGTCGGTCTCCCTTCTTATATATTGGCAAAATGATACCAATTCTCCAGTCGTTTGGCACGTCACCTTCCTTCCACGCTTTATTAATTATATCTTTGAGCATATCCTTGGCTCCTTCCCCCATATTTACTAACATTTCAGTCGTGATCATGTCATGTCCTGCGGCTTTTCCCCTTTTCATGGAACTCATTGCACTGTTTATCTCCTCCATACTTATATGTTCTTCCTGGCTCTCTCCTTGAGTCTCTGTGTCGTTATTTGGGTTAAGGTCATCGCTGGTTGTATTATCCTTCGCATTCAGGAGTTCTTGGAAATATTCTCTCCATCGCATCATTATGTCCTTCTCCTCTACTTGCAGTTTTCCTTCCTTATCCTTAATTTGCATTACTCTGCGTTCTTTTCCCTTTCTAATATTCTTCAAAACTTTATAAAACAGCTTCTGATTACCTCTGTAGTCTGTTTCCATTTTTGTTCCAAATTCTTCCCAGTTCTTATTTTTTGCTTGTTGTACTATTTCCTTCACCTTTCTTCGTTGTTCTTTATATTCTGTGTAGCTTTCGTTTGACTTCTTTGCTAGATAGTTCTTCCATTTTTCTTTTTTGTTTTTTACTTCACTTTCAACATCCTCGTTCCACCAATTTGTTAATTTCTTTTCTTTGCCGACAACCGTGGTTCCGCATACTTGCTTTGCTGTACTTAGGATAATTTCTTTAAAGTACTGCCATAGTTCTTCTACATTCTCTTGTATCCATTGTCTCTCCGTTTGCGCAATTTTGTTCTCTATTACTCTCTGATATTGGGCCGCCTTAGCACAGTTTGCCAGCATGTAAGCTCTTATGACCTGTTTAGTTGATCTTTTCCCTGTTTTTGTAGGGCTATTCACCCTGGGTAGTCCTTTACATCGTACTCTCGCACACAGTAGATAGTGGTCACTATAAATTTCTGGTCCTCGTCGTACTTTTACGTCTAGTATCTCTTTAATATAAGGCCTTTTGATTAGTACATAGTCTATTACAGATGCTTCATTTCTGCTTTTAACTTCCCTCGTGATCTTGTGAATATTTTTATGTTTAAAGAATGTGTTCATTATTGCTAGATCGTTCTGTACGCAGAAGTCTATAAGTCTACACCCATTATTATTTCTATGCTCCTCCCCATGTTGTCCTAAAACTAGTTCTGTGTCATTTCTTCTTTTACCAACTCTAGCATTTAGATCCCCAAGTATGATTAGTCTATTTTCAGTTTCTTCCACAGTGTTCGTCATTTCTTCCCAGAATGTGTAATTGATCTGAAATTTTGTATACAAGCTTACCTCTTAGAATGGGCAAAATCGGTTCACTTGTTCTTTTTAAATATTTTACGGTGGGGGGTATTTTAACTTTAGAAAATAATTTTCTTACTAGTTTTTTAACTACATTTATGCTTTTTTTAGTTTATAAAGTTGATAAAAATGTTAACTTGCGATTCAAAAAATTGATTAGGAAAATGATTCTAATTTCGTATTTGATACCTTCTAATCTAATCTAAGGTTTCCTACTGCCTTTTTCAAATAAAATTTTTGCGTGTCTTTAAAAATTGAGGTACTTTCCTACGCAAGCCATAATTATATCTTGATTTTAGCATTTTAGGTTTAAGAGAATACAGAACTGAAATAAAATTTCAGTTAATTTCAATAAAATATTGTCAAAAGAGACAAAATAGTACGGACAGCGTTCGAACGTAGGACAAGGTGGACAAGAAAATAAGACTTTAGGAGGACAATAATAAAAAGGAGGACAGCTGTCTTAAGCGGAAGGTCGGCCTTTCCTAACGCAGGACGATTGGTGCCTTTAGTACTAAAACCTAAGTGTACCACAATGAACCCGCCAAAATATCTTTTCCTGGCTGTATATGAAATAACTTTGATCGGTTCACTTCAACTATCAGTTATGTAAATAAAAATGTGATAGATACCTTAAAACTTTTGCCCGTCATATCAATATTTTGGCAATGAAAGGAACTAAAGGCTCGCAATGTTCTGTTAGGTTTAACATTGTATAATTTCGCCTCAGTTATATATTCCTTATTCACATAAACAATTTTGGCATAATGATGCTCGATGCTGTATAGCGTGGCCTAAAAATTAAAATATAAACTCACCAACTAGTTAACTAGTCACTTTAAGACATATTACCGACAATCCAGTTAAGAATATTGTGCAAATGCAGAACAAGGTATTAATGGTCATATTGATGCTGTTTAAATTATTCTGTTCCAATTTTATTCTGCAAATAGGTTAATTACTGTTCATGTAAAGCACAAAAAGGAATAACAGTTTGTGGATAATCTGATAAGTTTTATGCTTGTTGTTGTCAATGTAGTTAATTTTGCGTGACTTTAATAATTAAACAATTTGCTTTACCACGAGAAGTTGCTGGACTATAATTGTAGTAATGTACATTATATTCACATTTGACAGACATGGCATGCTATACTAATTTAGATAAGATTTTGAAGATATTTTTTTTTGTCGTTTTATGTAATTTAGATTAACGTTAACAGACCAAAAATTCAAATGCTCTGGTATCATTGTGACTTGCATACACGTTAGTTTTTATGTAGCTCCATAGAAAAACAAATCCAATGGGAATAAGTTGGATGATCTGGCAGTCGTTCATACATATACGTGCTGTAGAGAATTTTCAATGTTAATTCTAAATCTTTAAACATTCAATATGGTGTTCACAAGGAAAAGGCTGACATTTTTTCACTTTTAATATGCTCACAAGGAACAATCAAAATAATTACACCAGAATACATATTTAGCGATAGCTACTATATTAGTGGACCGATATCACATCCTTGCTACATATAAGCATAATAACGCACTTTATTACGCTACTGTGACTGAAAAAATCGCCCATTTAGACGTATATCCCGAAAGTTTCCCAAATAAGGAACGGCAAGTGGACAACAAAGATAACGTTGGGCAAGATTTGTTAGTGTCCTGGGTCAAGCGAGATAACGGCCAGTTCAAGGGTAGATCTCCAGGGGGCTTCCTGAACATAGGATTAAGTCCTTAATGAGAAAACTTTGCGATCTATTCCGTGACGGACACTGACGTTTTAATTCGACCCAAAAGTAGCTTCCTACGGAGTAATTCCACTAATGTTGGTGATTTCCACATAAAGTTGTCATGACAAACTGAAAAATGTGTATGTAATCAATATTATCCTCCATTATTACGCTATTCTAATACCTTTTACATAAATAGTTTCTATAATCCCAGAGTGTATACTGTATACTCACATAAAAATGGTTGTCTAATGTTAAGCAAATAATACTAATTGTTTATTTTGAGACAACACATACTTGTGATAAGAATATTTCTTTAATATAAAATAATCTAAATATTCAATATAAGAAAACGATTCATTCGTTGACCAGTTAAATGAACTGCAATACCCCTTAAGTTCTTTTCAATTTATATTCAGTATGTTCAATATTTATTTTTGATAGTCTTAATATTTGCAATTTAAAGAGATACCTTAAAGAGATACCTTAAGTATTAGTACCTTAGTATTATAGTACATTAATATTGCTCTGTATACATTGTGGTTGGTAGTAATATTTTAAAATATTTAAAGGGTTATTGAAGAGGTCATTTAGAATGTGCTAGATTTGTTCATATACAAAAGGTAAACGCCCCACATTCAGACAGGTTAAGGAATTTTTGTTACATTTGTAACTGTAGAATTTATATTTATGTGGTGCTAATAACCATGTCAACCTTTTTTAAACAAATATTTCCTTCTAAAGATATCTGGCTATTCACTTTGAAGTAAATTGATAATAGTTATATTATATTTTATAAATTTAACAATTGCCCCTAATTCCGACACTAAGCGTATATTTTAATCCGAAATCCGTCACCTCAGAAAATCTAATTCAGACAGTGATCCTAAATCAGACACTTGTGGTACATTATTCCGACAAATATAAATATTCAAGTAAATATTAAGTGTTTTAAATATTGTTAAATAAGATTTATTATTAAGAAGTGTTAAAGATTTATGTTTTACCATTTTTAATGAAACAGTATAAAATAAGTCCTTAGTCTTCTTCAGTCTGCCCTCTCTACCTCATCTGTATTTTAATGTTTCTTGCATCTGGAATTTTTAGTGTTCTCTTTTCTTGGCGCAGCTTTTTATTCTGTTCCTTTTTCGTTTCCTTTCTTATTTCTCTAGAATGATTTTCTTTTGTGCTTCCTTCTTGTTTATTAACAGATATTCTCTCGAACCATTAGAGATAGTGTTACAGAAGAACAGTTTCTTTTTACTTTATTTGGGCGTTTCAGGTCAGAATAATGATTCCATGAGTTCAACTGTTATCTCCAAATGTGGTGTACTAATGCCAAAATCGCTACTCTTTGCTGGATTATTGATGTCCGTAATTCCGACAGTCGTGTCGGAATTGGACAAAATGCGTACAATTAATTATAATATAGCAAACGATGTATAATGTGCTATTTTCTTGTGCAAAGGCAGCAATAAAGCAATTTGTATTACATACTTCTAACCATGCACACAATTCCGACACACATGTCTGATTTACGGACGTGCTATATTTCATGTACCTAATTTCGACACCCCCAAATTTGTAAATAATAGTGGTTAAAAGAGTAGTACACCATATTATTATGAAAATCTAAAGTTTTTTTAGTCAGCCTAAATAGATATTATTAGAATTTTCTTAATTACTGTTATCCTGTAGCGATGTAAAAGTAAGTCGAATTGCAATTATCTTATAAGGAAAAACCAACTTGTAGCATAACACTCAATTATAAAGATCAGTCAAAGTTCTAGGTTATATTCTGACCGTTGGAACATTGGTAGAATAAGAAACGATTATGGGTTGATAAGTGTAATATCAAATCAAGAAACCGGATGTCCTAAAATAAAATTCAATGTTGTAGATTTCTTATTTTATCCAACTAAACAGAAATATAGCGAAATTTAGGACAGTGGCTGAATTTGGACGTTTAGCTTATTATGGTTGTCAAGATATTACGTAATTTTATAAGTATGTTTATTCTTTTGCCATTTTTGCAAACGTACAACGACGAACCAGTTGACCTAAACCTTAAACGGTGTAGTTTTAAGTGGACTCCAGGTGAATATTTGTTCGTTTGTAAATATTTTGCGCATACGTTTGATTGTAGTTGTAGGTACTTGGTGAGCAACGTTTGAGAACGGATTTGTATTTACTACAAACAAACTACCAATTGATTCAAAATTAGTTACTTTTTTTGGGAAGAATTCAAAATTGCGATAATATGAATAAAAATATGATCAATAAATCAAATTGACAACGTGAATGGAAAGTGTCATTTGGAGGAGTTTTTGATCGATTTTTTTGCTTTGAATAAAAGTCCCAATCAAGCCTATCAATTTGTTTTGTTACATATTTGATTTTTGTGTGTGAAAACATAAACCACATCAATGAAACGCTGTCTGTTCTACATTTTCAGAAGTCAAAAAATTTTCACGATTGTTCACTCACAAGTAAATGGGTTAGGGTTTACTTTAGTAGTAATTTGAAGTTTTTTGGTCCCGGGTTTGCTCGCCATACGATTTGCAAAACTGACAAAACATACTTAAAACTTTCATATAAAATTGCTAATGCATATCTTGATAACCGTAAAAAATTAATATATGGTAAGATCACTCTGCAATCTGCAAAGCGTAGTTTTTCCTTTGTCTAAAATGATGGGCCAAACAACTTTTGTGTAAAATATTTTTTTCTATCTCTTAAGTTAAATGCAGTATCGGCCACTGCAACTATAATGACTCTTTATTGAAGAAAATCGTTGTTTTGTCTGGTTGTCTTACTTACTGAAAGTATGGATTTCAGCATCAGAAAAAGGATGTCTCTTCAGAAATAAACGATTTTCGCCCGATATGTGGCTGCATAGTAAAGGCGAAAATCGTCTCAACAACTTGGTTTTTAATGATTATCCATAATTTCTATTCAACTTTGTTTTCTAAACTGATAAAACTGAAACTGACTTTGTTTTCTAAATTGATAAAACTGTGATATTATCATATGTTTGTACGAATGCAGCAGTTTCATCACTTTATTAACCGCTATCACGTTGCACTGAATACTCGTTAACTCGTGAACTCGTTAACTCGTTAACATTAAAACATTAAGAATAAGCATCGTGGTATGTCATACTATGTACCTTCTAGGTGGTATTATAAAACTTTAAACCTTCCTCGTATAAACATTGAAAAGTAATAGGTAGTCAACCAATTTTATGCTTCGTTTTTTTGCAGATTTTAACTCGAAAACCAATTATTTCCTGTCCATTTTCAGATTCAATCTTCTGCACTCCACGTCGTTGTCGGCGATGCAATAACATGCGAACTTGGAGATCCATTGTTTTCGGAACGCAAGACACCGACAGCAATTAAGACTGAGGCTGCATCGTCAATTAACTTGGGTGAGTTATGATGCCGTCAAGCATCCGGAATGCGGGCACTGTCATCCGCGTGGAGCTTCATTGTCATGCTAATGAATTTAATATTTTCGAGTTTGATTACACCCCAAACAGTGTTGTCTCCACTTACACCTCATGCCGCATACATACCGGCTTTTGACTGCATTAATTAACGTGAAATCTTGAGAATAATAGACCATTGTTAAGAAAGATAATTTTCTATAAAACCGCTGCTTCTAGCAACAGGCTGAAATTTTACTCAAACGCTTTCTTTCATACCGGGTTACCTTTTGAAACATTGCATTACAGTACAAAAATACTCCAAAAAATTATGTTAGTCCATTTTAAGTTTTTGACCTATTATTTTATGGATTATTATTAAAGTGGAAACATTGTAATTATGGAAGAAGATATACCTTACCTACCACTCCTACCCTACCACTCGAGTCTCTCGTTAACATTCACCTAGATCGTAGGCATTTGTCAGCTGATCGATGTTCAATGTTTCGCGTTCAAGTTCAGCAACAATATTGTGCAACATTTTGACAAAACATACAACAAAATAAACATTCGGACCAGTGAAATTTTAATTATCCGAATATATATTTTTCAATTAAATTTTATTTGCTACCACCAATTCTTCTTAACTTACAACGTCATCAACATATGCATTGTCGATACATTTCTAATGTTTCTGCGTTTAATATGATTCCGAAATCATAAGTTTTCAAAAAGTTTTTAGGTTAATGTGTGAAAAACTTGATTTTGTTACAGCGGCTGAACCAAATGTCTTTGTATTTATCTGTACTCATGAAAATTAATCCACAAAAAGCCCATAAAATTTCTATATACCTGTATATACATGCGAGCAGTGGCGGATTTCTAAATAGGCTAGCTAGGCTATAGCCTACAGCGGCAAATTTTCAAAGACGGCACTTTTTTCATCGAGTTGATCGATTAGTACAAATCCTTAATTTCATTTATTTCATCTTCCCGTGCGAGTTTCACAATTTATGAACTGGAGGCCAAAGCGCTGATTGGTGAGCAGAGCTATAGTTTCTTTCACGACAAGTGGCAGTAAGCCGCTGACATAATGCGCAAACGTTCCTACGCATTGACATGTGTTAGAACGAAATAAAGAAGATTGCTATTTCATTCTAACACACGTCAATGCGTATGGGAACGTTTGCGCGTCATGTCGCGGCTTACTGCCACTTGTCGTGAAAGAAACTATACATTGCAAACGAAATGAATACTAGAAAGAGAAAGCGACATTTCGATGAAATATGAAGAACTTTTCTTTAGTGCAAAAGATGCTTTCAAAATAAACTTATTCGTTACAATAGTAGATCGATTAAATTCAGAGATAGATCTTCGAAGAAGTGCGCACGACAAAGTGTTCGAAGTTTTCTACGTTCTCTTTAAACTTCGAGAACTCTCTGTTGAAGAAATAAGGAGAGAAGCGCTAAAATTATCTGCAGTTTATTCCCATGATATTTCAGACGATCTAGTTGGTTGCTCGAACAAATCTATAATAGATTTGATATATTAGGTATTTTACGCTGCTTACGAATTCAAACTTCAAGAAGTTTACAACTACCTCAGCAACTTCCAATATTTAATTTTGTCTGACTTCTGATAACCACAAACCAACAATTTTGTTTCTATCAAGTTTGCTGCAGGATAAATTACTACTTTGTCAAATCAGTACTCCGTCGCTGAGATCCGACTGCGTGGCGAACTGTGGTACTTCTAGTTGGTACAAATGCCACCTCAGAGTTTGACAATTTTGCCACATCTACATCCATACTCATATGTGCTTCCCATAGTGTTGCAGCCGGTTTGAGAAATGGCATAGGACCTACCTGAGGCTAATCTAGTAAGGGTAATTTTGAGAAACTAATTTTGACTTTAATTTTTACCGGAAACTCCTGATAACAATCTGTTGAATAATATGTGTGTTGTATCCAAATCATTGAAATTCCTAATGGCATTCTTCAATGCAATCCCATGACCCGCACAACATACAGGCTGTAGAGCTTTTTGACCATTTTTTTTCAGAGAGATGTCATTTTGAGTAAAAAGTTTCCTATGCCTTTATTTATTTTTCCAATTCCCTAAAAAGTTACAGTCGTTTGAAATGTTAACAAAATCGTATTTTAAACAGCTCCAACTTTTTGATGTAGATTTATTTGGTGTTTTATTCAATTATCCTTATTATTTTTAATAATTAATTATTAATATTTATTTTCTTTTTATTATTGTAATGTGTTTTGTTTATTTCCTTCCTTCGCTTTCGCAGTGTTTAACATGTATTTTCTATTTTTATTTTCCTCTGTTTTGTTACTATTTTATTAAGTGTAACTTTTTAAAGAATTAAAAAAAGCAAATAAGTCTATATTAAGTCGACTTTTTAGCCTAGTTACAATCAATTTGAACTCCACCTTAAAATCTTAATTTTTTTTGTAAATTCGTGATTAAAATTAAGTAAATTTGTAGGATTTGTGATAAATGTTGGAAAAACTTTGGAGTTGACCAACATTATTTGAACAAATTTGCTTCTCTGACTTGGCGGGTATACTTCTTCAAGGTTACCAGTCATTTCAGAAGCTGCCTTTATATATTGAACATAATCACAGAAAAGAGAACAAGAAGAACGGAAACTCTCGTTGGCGGTGAGATCTACGCATACCACCGCGCGCAGCTGACGCCATGTTGAAATCGCGCAGACTTTTGACCAATAGAAGACAAGGAGGAAGGTGTATATACGTGTTGTCATTTAGCATGAACGTGTTTTATACCGACTGACCGGTTCAAGTACAGTCAATCCATTATTTGCCATCTCTACCGCATGACGTAGGTGATTGCTCGATGTATTTGTTTGGTCTAGCTTGTGTCTAGACTTCGTTCCGTGCAGGGCCGTATTGGCTTTTTGAATTAGGATCTACATGCATAACGCAGTAGTATGCAATATGTAGCGACAGGCCCATCATTTCGCAGGTATTCCGGCCCTGTGTAATCCTCAGAAAAGATGGCGCGAGGTCATAGAATCTGACCGAGAAAGATCAAAGGCACCGCCGAGAGTTTCCCTTATAATAGTGGCTGTCGCGTAGACATTGACCTGAACATAAATCTGGCTCTATTTCCTCGATGTCACGACGGATATTATATCTGAGGTCAGAAATAGGCGAAGGGTTATTGACGAGTAAAGATGGAATTTCAGCTACAGTCACTCTCTACCTTTCAAAATGATAGGAGTAAACAGTCGGAGCGCGCTCTATTATTCCTGTTCATTCTGTGTACGTACAAGTGAACGAAACAGTACATTATGAGTACTTCAAAATCACCGAATACGACCAGGTCCGGCTTGAGATCTTGCGGGACCTCAAAGAAATCTGTTCCTGCGCCCAAAATATTTGCTATCGACGAAATTATGGTATATTTTCTAAAATTAAAAAGGTTTAAATTAAAATAAATTATTAGATGAGTTCCATTGGCTGCCAATTGCGAAGCATGTTCTGATTATAATTAGTTTTTCGAAATGAGTAGTATACTGACAGTTATCATTGCTTTTTATTTTACTACAGTAAAGCTCCGCTACTCCGAATCAATTAAAACTGGCCGAATTCGGAATAGCGAAACATCCGGATTACAGGAGCACTATAATAATACATAATTACGTAAAGACGTAATCATAGTGAAGCATTTATTATAACTAATATTATACTTATTTTCAAGGATAACTAAAAACCACAGAACCCTTTAAGATGAAGACGCAATTAATTTGCTGTAACGTATTTCCGATTTCAGCAATTTCTTGCCGATTTTCATCCATTGACAGCAACTTCTCTTTGAGAATCGACAATGGTATGTTATTATGTAAGGAAAAATACTGCATCCTTCAAGGTGCTGTTCTTAAGAGCCCGTGAAATGTAATATTCCTCCAAAGATAGAACATGAGCCAAAAGACTCTTTATATAATACTGTTTTGTCAAACGTATTCCACGGACTGAATAATCCCATTTTGGTCCATTGATTGATTGGTGCAATTGGGTGGCACCCACACATATGGTTACATTTTGACCATAATCGCTTCTTACTTGCGTCTTCGACGCGTGACTTGGGGCATGGTGAGATGTTGAAACAAACTGATTACAATTTCTCTATTTATATTACTCACTTTTTCCCGGAAATTTTTCTCCTTGATATTCAGATACGCCAAGGAACCACATGTCTTGCGATGCGGATTAGGGGATCCGTAGTAGCCCGAATTACAAGGTACATAATATAAAATTTATTTCATACATCATACATATAAAGTATTGTAATCGTGTGGAAAAAAAAGTTTTGTGAGTTTAGCGGAAATATGTCCTTTTGGGTCCCCTGAACATTTTTGACCAAGGTACAACATTTTTGACCAAGGTATCGAGAAGAAACTTAATATTTAGAAGTATCATGACCAAACTTAGAACTGAAAGAGTTTTTATTCAAAAGGGTCCAAAGGAACTGGGGTTTACTCTTAGCATTTTTCGACGATTTTCCAAATGAGCAGCCATTTCTGTAATGTCGTCAAAATAGTTAAATAACAAATTATGGTAGAGGAAATTTTGTATAATCGGTCGATCGAAATCGGTCGTGTCTGCATTAAAACTAGTTAGCCAGGATTTGACAGATATTTTGATTCTATTTGACAGTATTGCCAAAATATCAGCGTTTGACACAGTTTGACACAGTTTGACACTACTGTATACTATGATAAAGTCATGTCGGGGGCATCAGGTTTTTTTTTTATTTTGTCCGGATTACAAAGACATCCGAATTAGCGGAGGTTCGGATTGGCGGAGCTTCACTGTTCCATTCTTTACCACCATATTTCGGTAAAACATTAGGGTTTGTCGCTTTTTAAACACCGTTTTTTTGTGACATTCTAAAACAAGTTTACAATTACAATGAATATGAAATGACGTATTCAATTAAAAATTGCCATTTTGTCTTTACATAAGTACAATATTGTACGCATTATTCCACGTCTTGTATGGAAAGTGATATACGGATGTCCCACTTATTTTAGCAAAGATTTTCTTGTCCTTTTTTACTACTTAAGAAACTAAATACGTTTGTCTATATAAACAAACAACTAAAAATATAATACATGTGAAACAATGCAAAAATGTTTACCGTTACAACAATAAAAAAACTGATGTGGCCAGGCACATGACTTTATCATACTATATATAAAATTAATAATTTCGCTGCATGTTTTTCGACATATTTTAAAATAACTTTTCTTTCTGTTAGGTATATAGGTATATATGTTAGGTATATATGTAGCACCGTACGAATACTTCCATTAGATTCATACCAAAAATGCAAACATTTTTCAAATGTTTCTCTTGTAAAGTTTACCGAATTGTTATACTTGTACTACTATCAAATCAGCGAATTTGTAGATAAAAAGCGATAATTATCAGATACTCATGGGAAAATGTAAGTACGGAATAATTAATTTATACTTTATTTCCTTAGGACCTGAATAATAATTTGAAGACACTGACTGAATCACATTTTCAGTATTTGCGACATCCGTTATTATATTCTATATTCTAATTATATTCTAATTATATTCTATTTATTATATTAGGTACATATTTTATTTTCTATCTAGTCTATTATTTTCAAAATACCTACTAAAGCCCAAAGCTTCCGACAATTTATCTTCTAGTTTTCCATCGAAGCGAGGTTTAAAAATGTCCCAATAAAAGAACTTTTCGCACAACACCGGTCCAACTTTTTGACGAGCGTTTAAAACTCCTGCAGCCTTAAGCCCCGAACAGAGCGGAGGAAATTTCATGGGTGTCATTAAAATCCGTGGTCTTTATCCTTTTCTTCTCACGTCGCCTTTTTTGTCGAACTTTTTCTGGCTGCGCTATAAGCTGCTCTTGACGTGCTGATAAGCACGCAACCAACACCATAATTAAATCGCCCTACACCAACATTAAAGCATAATAATGCTTACTGGAATACTTTTTTATACATTGTAGATGTATAACATAGAAGTTACTGAAAATATTGGTGAATATTTTAATCTATAATTCAAAATAATTAACTGGCATGCCCTGTTGTAGTTACATCCCTGCACAGAAATACAGTAATACAATAAAATAATCATAAGATCATCATAGTTCTATGGAACAACAAATTAAATGAGAGTGCCTTGATTTCTGCCAGAATGATTCAGCTGTGGGATTCTTGACACTTTATAAAAATCTTCTGTTTATCTTAGAGAGAATTAATAATTCAACAAATTGACCATTCGTAACCGAAATAATAACAACCTTATGACGCCATATATCATGTTAGTTAGCAAAATATGTAAATTCAAAATATTTGTTCCTAGGATGTGATAATAAAATGTTAAAAATGTGTGTTCGCTATTGAAAGACGTATATCAGTAGAAAAATGCTTTAAGTTTAACAAAACATGTAGTTGAGTAGACTAGAACTGGATATTTTGTGCTAGTCTTCATGTATTTTACTCTTGGGAACGAAGCACAACCCCTTTTCACCGAGTAGGTAATGAAAATTTAAGAACTCTGTCGACCGTAGACAATGATCTATAAAGAAACTGCCCCTGGCAGTGGGTTAAACAATTTTGTTTTAACTGCGAACGGTTAAAATGTAATCTACATTCACCCAGCCACAACTACAAATGAATGGGCGGACGAAACAACGCTGAAAGCCGCGCAAAGTAACTAAGGAGTATTTTAAGAAACAGTGTATACAGAATTGCTTATACAATTCTCATTTTAAGCAGGTACTCTAATGTGTTTATTTTGCAATATGTAATAATATTATGATAGCGAAAATGAAACAAACAAGCTCATAAAACTCTTGTAGAATATCAAAATGACATTGGACTGCACATATTTTAAGTCGTGTTAATGATACAGAAGGCTTAAAGTGTCACTACTAAAGGTATATTATAATCTACTTTCTGGGTAGTGTAACCATTGTTGTAATCATTACTTACGATGCCAGTAGCGCAAAAGATATATTTCAATACATATATTTTTTGTGGTTCTTGCTTTCCTTGAATTTATTTCACAAACTATTCTATAGTAAAAACTATTTTTAACTTCTAAGTCAAAACATGATACTTAAACGTTATCACACGGAGAAAAGAGAACAGAAAAGTTACGAAGAAGAAAATAAGACCCTTGTTTGCCTAATGTTATGACAAAAATAAGGTTATTGAAGAAAAACACAAAACAAGACGGAAATCGATTAACCGCTATTTGCTTATGGTACAACAGTAATTTGTATTGTTCTTTTTTTTGCAATACTCTTAGCTTAGAAGATTGAAATTTTCTTTAATATAATATAACGATAATTAGGCTTTAAATTGGAACTACAATAAAGTAAAATTATATTTGTAACCTTGATACAAGAACAACCTGGAATTGCCTGGAATTGGTTTAAAAAAAAAGATAACAAGAATAAACTATAGGTCCAGGTGAGTGTTTTTTCGTAAAAGCTGAATGTAAAGGCAGAAATTCTGAATTTATGCTTTTAGAAAATTATAACAAAACTGTAGAAAACGTGTTTTTTTGGCATTTGCTTTTCTAGAAAAGTCAGTTCACAAATTCTGTTAGATTCTGTCAAAATAGTATACAGAATACCACACAAATACCACATACCAGATTCGGCCGTTATTTCTCCGATATTTTTTAGTAATTTGTTTCCAATTCGTGTCTTTTTGAAACATTAAGTTAATCTATCGTTATTTTGACTTCGACACTCAAAAGTTGCCCGATTTCAACCCCTAAACATTAAATAACGTTTGATAGATTGATAGCAAAACTCAAGTGTTACTGTTGTTTTCTAACCACGTTTATTTATGTATAATAAATTAATTTATTCTGATAGTATGTATAATCAATAAAGAGAAACAACAAAACGGTACTTTAACAAAAATCAAAATACTTAAGGGTATGGATTCAATTCTGATCTGTTCAGAAAAGGGTATTTGAGTATTATTGGAAAACCATCTTAGTGTGTTTATTCTTGCACTCTACTTTGTAAATGCATTTTTTTCGTCATTATTTGCTGAATTTTTCATAAAAATCATCGGTACTTTCTGTTGTACGTAGATCACGTGATTCTTGTGACGTCACACCATACTAGATATCCAATCGGCCCATATCATCTGTAATCATCGGCACCGGCGCTGTTTGGTAATTGTGTTGTATGATGTGGTGTTTTCACAATTTATACATAAAAATGGGTTGTAAATGGTGTATAGTTCCACATTCCACAATGCACAAATACGTCAATAAAAACTACAGATAAACTATTTGTAGCTGTTCCGCTAGATGTGAAGCTGCGCTAAAAGTGGTTAAAACGGGCTCGTCGAAACCCATATGAAATAAAGAGCAATACAAGTGTTCTTTGTTGTGAAGATTACTTTACATAAGTAAAATAGACTAGAATAAGTTATCTATCGTGTTTTAGATCCAGGTATAATCTGACAGTTTGAGGTTAGGACTAACCTAACCTACAAAGTTATGTTTGCATTGCACTTTTTACACGTTACTTGGTTCCGGGCCGTCGAAGAAGAATCCCACCATCAAAGATTTAACCTTCGGTAGATTACCACTATCCGCTTTAACAAAGTTGTTTTTCATTGCTTGTAAATTAACGTAGTAAAGTCAAGCGGCAGAAGCACAAGCTTAATACATTGTGACGTCATTAGAGACTGACACAATCACAGAGTGTTTTCAATCACGTGATAGGACGGAATAAAATTTTAATTTTTGTTTTTAATAGAAATAATGCATATTTTTGGAAAGTAATAACAAATGATTTCCTTAAACTGTAATCTATAGGATGACTATAAAACAAACCATATTTTTAATACAGTCAAATACCCTATTGTATCTGTGTAACACTGGACAAATAGTAAAGTCAAAAATTCTATTATATTATTTCCTTGGCAATTAAACACAGTGGAAGTAGGATCAGTACTACTTAATGTTGAACAAGTGCTAAAACACTTTTCACACCTCCAAAATTCTAAAAATACACCGATGACATTTTCTGAAGTTACTTCAAACATCGAGTGTGCTTTTAATTCCAGTCGGACAATTTAATGTAATCTCCTCCCACGTGTCTGAAATTACAGGTCGTAATTTTATATCCAATTAATTTTACCCTGTCGATGCTAAATTCAAAACACTTCAGCCTTTTTTATCTCGCCTGAAAATCGATATTTCAGGCGTCGGCCTACTAGACTAACGAATCTGACAAATGTCAAGCGAGGCCATGAAAAGAAAACGTTGGAATTGTATTTTTAGCAAGGTGGCGTATTCCTTTGCTTTTTCAATGAAACAAAATTACTGGAATTATTACTTAGTCTTTTGATACAATAATTACTTTTTCTCCCTTATAGAATTAGGAGTGGACGAAAAAGCAAGAAATAATAATGTACAGTAATTTCCCACAGATATGGTCCTGGGCCACATCTATTGGCCTGGGGCGCGTAGGTCAGATCATTTGACCTACTGTGGGTGCTGTTTAAGATCGCCACGTAGTGGCGCTGTTTATATGCAATTTCCTACTTAGTAAATCACCCACATGATAAGTACCTGTAGCGTGTCGTAGCGTAGCGTGTAGGTACCAGTAAGCTGTACGTTACTTGGTAGAAGCAAGTAATGTGTTTATAGTGAACATAAGCAGCGTTTTCTTTTGTTGTACTGAACGAATTTAATAAAACTAACATATTTGTTTGCGAAACATGCCATCAGAACATACCGAAATAACGAAGACGTTCACAGCGCTTTTTCGCGCAGCAGTATCTGAGAAAAGTTCTCACGGAACTACTATTCCGCCACGAGCATCCAAATCGTTTCCCAGTGTGTGTCCCTCACTTCCTAGTATGCCCTAATAGTTCCCTAATTGGTCCCCTAATAGTTCACCTGAGTCCACATCATATTGTTACATGTTGGGAGCTGATGGTTACTCCTATGTGGGTAACCAGCGCTTTTATTATCATTGTATTTTCATTTGGGGCTGTAGTAGATACGGTAGCTTTCCCAAAGGAATCAAGACACTATGAACGGGTTAAACGGTATTTTCAATGTACATGTATGGATATATATATACCAAAGAACGGTAGTAACGACCTAATATATGTATGTATAAGAAAGTGATTGAATCTTGGGAATTTTAGGTCCTAGGGCGAAATTAAGGTAACTCCTTTTTTCTTAGTTCAAATTTTCGCTTTATTATAAAAGCATCATCAGGAACAGGCTAAAATACACAAAAAATCCTAACTTCTAACGGTAGTGAACAATAATTTATGAACAAACTTACAAACAGAGTTCTGAGAAGTCGTTTTCATCCGCAAATCAAAAGAGGCCCAGCACAACACATATCAACACGATCACAAGGTAATTAACTGAAGCAATCACACTAAAACAATTTAAAAGTCGTGTATACCGCACATGCGGCCGCTCTTACATCGAACAACTGTGAACAACACACGTGAAGTTGCAACGAGTCTACATCTCTTCGAAGTTTGCTGGGTTGCCAACACCAAAACGAACCGACTCGCGTGAATTTTTAAAATTATAATTAATAAGGAACGAATAAATACTGCTCAGCTGAGTAGTGTCTGATTTGAAGTTTAAACACTCAGTAATATTACGCTGGATATAAAACATCTCCAAAAACAGTCTGGCTCTATAGTTATTTTCGCGAGCAATAACCTCCGTTTGTTCCCAGTTTATGACGTGGTTGCTGCTCGCCCCGTGCAAAGCAACAGCGCAGTTCTTTTTCTTTAGTTTAGTATCGCTCTTATGCAATCCCATCGGGCACCCAAACACAACCTGATAGAATACATCACTGAACCCAAAATAAGTGCTACTGAAAATGAATTTATTAATCCTGTTGAAGAATTCTAAAGGGATGTTACAACGTGGTTCAATCAACACCCAGTGTTTGTTTATGATTTCCAAGACTAACTCCAAAGAAATGTTAGTGAAAAGCGAAACTACATCTAAAGAAACCACCACGTGACCCTCAGGTACTTGTATATTATTAACCACCGATGCAAATTGAACCCCATCAAATTAACCCCAACCCACCACTTTCCAAATCAAGTTTCAAACGATTTCATGACAAACTGGCCCCACTTGCCGTTTGAGTTTTTCCCTAGTGTCCTTTAGTGATAGAGAATCACACACGTTGGTACCTATTCATTCGTGTTGAACTGACCACATGCCAAAAAAACCATATAACTTTTAGTTTGGTTAAAAATGGCCCAGTGAAGCATTGTGCAGGACAATTTCCGTTTTCGCTTAACCAAATTGTAGCGTAATAACACCTTATGTCGATTACTGTCTTAATTGCATCTATAAGCAACAGCCACATTTTGTAAGTAATTTTAACACCTTTAGAATAAGTTCAGACTAACTGTTGTTTATAATCGTTTTAGTTCTCATGAAGATGCTAAAAATTATTAGCTAAATATCAGAATTAAAATAAAGGCTTACTAAATAACAGCTCCTTTATTTGCAACACGACTTTCACCCTATTAAAACAATCTCCTATATATATATATATATATATATATATATATATATATATATATATATATATATGTTACGGTTGAAGTGATAAATGTGGTTTGTATTAATAATTACCGGCTATTATTAATAATAACCGCATCATTTGGTCAATGTGATTAGAAACACTTCGATAATCACATGGACCGGCTATTATTAATAATTTCCTAACGGACACGGTAAAAGTGATAAAAACGTTACCTTTTACAAAAGATCTTTTGTAGTCTTCAAAGAAGTTAGCTAAGTTATTTTGATTACTATGTAAGCTATTATATTTATTTACTCGACGCAAATCATCAGTACGGCTAGCCCAATGAAAATTACGAATAATGCAAAACATTGATAATGTTTTCTTTTGTCTCCCTTGTACTTTAGAAACTACTGGATATAATTGGTAATGATATTTGGTATACACCCAAGGACGGCTCAATGACGAAAACATAAAAAGAACACTTTATACAGAGTGTTCAAAAAAGTTAACATTTTTATTATCAATAACAACCGTTTTATATTTGACGCATGAGGGTAGTTTTTTTGTAAATGTGCAGTTACAATTTATTAAGTAAATTCTTAAATCCCAATTATCTTGAAATTTTGCGCATTTAATATTAATTTTTTCAATATTATTTAGTATTTTCATGCAATTATATGCAAGAATAGGCGAGACTAGTTTACATAGATGTTTTTACATAAATTGCACAGCACAAATGATGCAAACGTTTTTGTTTGGTTCTGTTCCTAACACGGTATTTTTACTTTTGGTGTTTAACAATAAAGTAGGTACTATTTTATAAATAAAAGATTAACTATTGTAACAACTTGCCCCAATCTTCCCTACATTAGGTTGTCCTTTAACTACACCTACCGTAAGCATATCTAATATCTGACGGATATAATCTGTTTTCTAAGGCGGTTATTATAAAAATGTTTATCACCAACAAAAAGAAATCTGATGTGGCCAGGCACATGACTTTATCATACTATATATAAAATTAATAGTTTAGCTGCATGAGATTCTGTTTGATCGAAATCGGCTATGTCTGCATTAAAATAAAACTTGTAGAACTAGACAGATATGTCGATTAAAGCTGCGTTCGGATATTGTACTCCGTTGACACCGGGTACACCGTCCAAATGACACTTACGAGTTATTGGGTGTAAAAAGTGTAATACAATATCCGAACGCAGCTTATATTGACACAAGTTATTGTCAAAACATTAGCGTTTGACACCACCTACTGTCATTAGAATCAAAAAATTTGACAAATCCTGGCAACTAGTTTTAATGAAGTAAGACCGATCTCGCTGAAATAGAATTTGCTCATGCAGCTAAACTATTGATTATACCAAAAAATTTCATATACCTCCAGTTCCTCTGGACCCTTTTCAACAGAAAGCTTTCAGCTCTAAGTTTGGTCATGAAACTTCCAAACATGAAGTTTCGGGATCGTCGCCACAAAAAACGGGTACACACACACATACACACACACACACAGACATTTTTTTGTACCTTGGTTAAAAATGTTCAGGGGACCCAAAAAGACATATTTCCGCTAAAATCTCTTTTTGGCACGATTGCAATACTTTACATACTGCGTATGATAAAGTAAAAAGACTTTTAAATACATTATTTATTTAGATATATGAAAAAATATAACAAGAACAAAACCACAATAATTCTCAAGTCCAGGAATCAGTTTAAAAATAAAATTAACAGTAGGTAACTCAAATAAAATCTGTATCACATTTGTGCACTTACAAATCAAAAATAAACAATATTCATAGTAAATAATAAAATAAAAATAAAATACAGGTACAGTTCACATTTGGGAACAAAACAAAAGAGGATGACGTCTTATTGTTACAAACTATATCTTGCTTTATTTTTACAATATAAATGGTGTAATTGTTGTACTACCACAAAAAAATAAAGGTCTAGAAGGACTTTTGTATTCAAAATTAAATATAATTTTTTTTTAAGTTTTGTATTAAAAAGATAATAAATAATAAGTTATAAATAAAAATAATTTTTCTTGCCACGAATTGCAAAATACAGAAGCACTATGTACGTATGCACTGGCAGAATAATACAAACCGAGTTTTTAATTTATTACTTACTTAGCTTTTAAGAATTGCGCAAATAAGCATGACCCAAAGAGTTACACACTCGTGCATGCAATTAGTATGGATTGGCATCTTTCAGTCTCGTTTTGATAATCTTCCTTATTTTAGTCATGAGTAGTAACTAAAAAAGTTAGTCAGGACTACCGTCACTAAAGGCCCAACACTGAAAACCCAGTGAGAAGATTCGTTGTGTGGCGATTATGTAGATACTAACAGAATTTCAAATCTGAGGATCTATTATATTGTAGCATCACCTTAATGCAATATCGAATTGTAATATATCACATTGACCACAGCATGCTGGAAATTATTAATAATAGCCGGTTCATGTGATAAATTCTTCACTTTAACCTCGGTAATTATTAATAATAACCTATTTATCACTATGACCGTAACATATATATATATATATACGTACGCCGCATAAGATGAGATCCGCATATTCCGTAACCGGGAATTAATAAGCTATAATATTGTCTCGACAAATTTTAACAGAAATTGAATCAGAATGCAAACAAGATAAAGTTTACATTGTTTACCAATGTCCTAAATAATACCGAATTTAAATTAAACGATGGAGTCCAGATCAATTGAAGCGAAGTCTTTTGGGACTAACTCTATTGATTGGAAGCTAAAATATCATATGATATGCCGCCGCGCAGTGTTTTGTCTCGACAAATTTTAACAGAAATTGAATCAGAATGCAAACAAGATAAAGTTTACATTGTTTACCAATGTCCTAAATAATACCGAATTTAAATTAAACGATGGAGTCCAGATCAATTGAAGCGAAGCTTCTTGTCTTTTGGGACTAACTCTAGATTGAACTTAAAATATCATGTGACAGGCCGCCGCGCAGTGTTTTGTCTCGACAAATTTTAACAGAAAATGAATCCGAGAGATATGCTTAATATCGGTGATTTTATGGCTTTGATTCTAACGGCAACTCGCCGGTGGACATAAACATGCGGGTTCATTTACATATGTATTGACAGACATCCTGCAGTCTAGACGCAATTAGTTTTTTCCACCACGAAGAAGATCGTCTAATGAATATCGAAGTGGTACCGTCGATCGCTTTGGAACCACACTCTTTTCTACATATTGAGACAGACACGTTGTATGTTATTCGACCATATCTGACGAGTGTTAGATAAGTGACGAAAAAAACAGTTTATTTAGTGTTTCATTAAAACTTCATAAAGAAACTCCGACATTCGAACAGGTAAGAGATTTTTTTATTTTATAATTATATGTTGAACATACAACTCTCGATCAAAATATAAGAAGACTAATTATCTAATCAAACGTTTCAAACCCAAATTAAAGAAGTCCATAGTATTGATTCCGAACAATGTGAGTAAGCCCAAGATCCCCACCATAACGCAACCTAAACACCTTGGATTTGAAACCGACATGATGCCAATTCCCATGCCGACTGTGTCAATTGTTGGTGATGATAAAGAACGAAAGACTCCGCACGATTCAAACACATTACATTATGGCGCAATGACTACATTGTATGAATTGTCGAAAGTATTTGAAGAGGCCGGTATCCCAGACGTTAAGAATTTCAAATTTGCACCAACACAATATGGTATGAATCTACGATCGTTGCAGGCACAACCAGTGTCCGTATTTTATGTAGACGTACCAATTGTAAATCATAAATGTGATATTGATTCTCACTTTTTGGCATACGGTGCCATACCAAAGGTGATGGTTGTTCCGGCCGTCCATATCGTTAAAACTCTCTATGGGATCACTCAACATCATTTTATTCGAAATGCCAAACCAATCAATACCAATTTCGTAGAGATTAAAGAATACGATCAAATTGATATGAATAATATGTACGATAGTCAAGATGACGGTGATAACAGCGACAATGATGATCACGATGATAATAATACCAACAAAAGACAAGAAACGACGGCGAAAAAAAAATAAACCACCACGGTACCATTTTGCCATGGGAGAAATAGAAATTTTAACTTGTCTGTATTGGTTACATTCTTCAACCGATCTCATTAATTATAAACCAGAAGAACCACGAAGCGTCGCCAAGAACCGTTTAGCGTACATAATTCAAGAGATGCATGCTAACATGAATAGTTGTCCCGATTTGCCCCCTACTGACAGAAAACATTTATTTAATCTGGTAATTTTGGCAAATTTCAAGAGAACCGTCACCACATTATCGCGTGAGTGTCTGCTATACATGAAAACGCATTTTACGACTTTTGAATTTTACATGGACAGAGACACACGATCAGTATGGTATTACAAATGAAAATGTTTAACAACATAACTTGTCAAATTAATATTTATAGGTTAATAATATGGTGACATACAGGCGGGATGTAAATTTTAAATAAATCAAAAATTACAGCCACAACCTGGATTTGAACCGGGGACCTTTGCGTTTCTAGCACAATGCTCTGCCAACTGAGCTACTGAGGCCTATGTCATTTGACTTATGACAAATTATATCTAACAAATGACATAGGCCTCAGTAGCTCAGTTGGCAGAGCATTGTGCTAGAAACGCAAAGGTCCCCGGTTCAAATCCAGGTTGTGGCTGTAATTTTTGATTTATTTAAAATTTACATCCCGCCTGTATGTCACCATATTATTAACCTATAAGTATGGTATTACCTCTTTCGCTTGTTGGGTATACATCACTACAAGTGCCCACACACCTTGATGTATATCCTTCAGGGCCATTACAATTTCACGTGCTATTTCAATATGCAGTATATGGCTGTGAAGGCGGATACCACGGAACAGTTAGGTCACATTGAAATTGCAACCATTTATCCGATCTGGTGGAGGAGCTGAAGAGATTCATCAAACACGCCATACAGTCAATTGGGGCATACATTGTGAATAACGGCTCTTATAATGCTATCGTCGGCCCAATACAACTCCTCGACGCATACATACCAATACAGGCAAAACCCACTCTAATCAATGCCATGGAACAAGTTCGTTTGGGTCCATTGCCACCTGCCAGCATCAAGAGCGCTACAATGTACTTGGATTATTATATACGTTATTTAACAACGCTCAATAATAAGGCAATAACTGGGTACGTCTTTAATACGGTCGACGTTGAACCGTACATGGATGTTGTTTTGAGGACATTAATAACGTCGGCAATAATACCAGTCCTAATTGCCGAAAAGAACCAAACGTATAAGGTGGGTACATCCGCTCCCAATAGTATCCAACCTAAGGAACGTTTTACCGAGCAGCAGTTGGGTCGTATCGACTTCATTAATGATATGATCAAAGCGTTATCGGACTTCGCCAAAGATACCATGAACGGAGTCTTTAATAACGTTGTCGAAGAATTCGATTATACGGATGACGTTTCCGATATGAATCTTGACTTGAAAGATACCTGTAGGGATTATTTTCAACAGAAGGTGCAAGCTATCGTCAAAGCTTGCGAGCGCGGATCAACAAACTTTGAAACAATCCTTACGGACAACTTTGATCATAATCCGAATGCCGATCAATGTCCATTCCCGAACGATCATGGTACAATTGAATTCGATACGACTACGTTTCCCGAAAATAGACCTCATCAGATGCACCAAATTGGTGTGCAAAGACATTGGTAATATAGTACCTTTATTCCGTCTCAAGACCCCAACGATACGGGTAACAATAAGACTATTGCCGTTAATTGGGGAAATTTTTGCCGATAAATATAATCGCAAAATCATGCATCTAAATGAGGATAGACAACTTATTGCGACTATATATTTGTCGTATTATGATGACGACGGAAAGAAGCATTTCAATTACACGGGCAACGATAGATCGTTCGATTATGGCGGAAGCGATGATGACAATAGCAGGAGCGAAGGAGAGCACGATGATAGCAGTAGTGATGGCGGTGATGATGTCACACGGCTATCTAAATCTGAGGAGGGTTCGAATTTGGAAATTTCCGCAACAGATCTTGCACGAAAGCACCCTAAATTCATTTCCGAAAGAAAATCCTTATTTATTTGCTGCAATCGGTTCCACCAGATGGTTAGATGGATCAAGTACTTTAAGAAAGTATGCAGCATCTTGTGGTGCGCAGAATCCAGAGACATTAACCTCATCGCGTTTAAGAAAACAGATTGCTACAGTTCTGCAGATTTTAAATCTTAGCCATGTAGAAATGGAGCAAATAGCATCTTTTATGGGTCATACAAGGAAAACACACGAACAATTTTACAGGTACTTATCTCCATATGTTTTACTCTTGCAATAAAATTAATCTATGTATAGCAAATACATATTTGTTACGCATACCCAACCTAAACAAATTGTTTGAAAAATTACATATTCAATTCAAAACCATAAATATCTCAGAATAATGCAAAAATTCGACTATCGAATACTATGGCCAGTGTGGGTTATTTTTAATAAAATTAATATAACTAATAGATACTATTTATTTTCTTAGATTACCGCAAGAAGTGTATCAAACATCTAAAATAGCTAAATTGCTTTTAACGGTGGACAGGGGATTAAACAAAGAGCATGAAGGAAAAACGCTGGATGAAATTGATGTTGAATTAAACATGTGGCAGAATTATGAACCAGCTTTAGAAACACCTGCTGAAACAGAAAAAGGTAAAACTGTTGTTCGGTCAACTTAAACTATTATGTTCAAATGTGTCAATCAACAGAGTTAGTTACCTAATTGCCTATTATAATATGTGTGGACATTTTCAGCTTTAGTTGGAAGTGTTGCGGAAATACAAGACAGCAGTGAAGTCAACAGCCACAATCAACGTGCAACTTCGACAACCAAAAATGACACGTTTTCGGTAACAGAATCAGCTTCAGAAACACCTGGAGACACAGATAACGGTAACTATCGTTCGGCCAACTTCAAACTATTGTTTTGTATAAATCAAAAGATTTTTACAAATTTTAATATGTATGCACATTTTCAGATTCAGTTGTAAGTGTTGCTGAAATTGAAGAAGAAATCTTGGAAGTCAACAGTCACAATCCACCTGCAACGTCGCAAGTAAAGATAGACGCCGAGGATCATGGAGCAATCGACATAAAAGCATTATGCTATTATTTTTTAAGAAACACATTAAAAAGAAGGTAGCTCATAAAAAAGCGGAATGTGAAAGGTTAAAGGGAAAGTATGAAAAATTATTTAAAGATAAAAATTGGGTTCAAATTAAAGTTTTTGTGTACAACACTTATAAAAATAATAATTAAGTTCTAGTATTTTCAAATATGAATACTTATGGTGGCAATGAAACCATGTTTTGTTTTCATTATAAATATTTCGTACTAAATTATTTAAAGATAAAAATTGGAACCCAATTTTTAAGTTTTGGGTACAACACTAACAAAAATAATAATTAAATTGTAGTATTTTTAAATATGAATACTTATGGTGTGGTGGAAATGAAACCATGTTTTGTTTTCATTATAAATATTTCGTACTAAACATGGCTGAATTTGAGGCAGTAAAAGAAACCTTATATGGATTAAATCTTTATTGGACAGGATTAATGTCAATATATCAGAACCAATAATATTATATGAAGACAACTAAAGTTGTATTGCTATGGCAAATAATCCATCGACATTAAGAACCATTTTTTACTCGTGAACAAGTAGGTAGAGAACAACACTGTCTCTTTGAAATATTTGTCCACAGGTCATCAGCAGGCTGACTTACTGACAAAATCTCTACCAACACATCAGTTCAGGGAACTAAGGGAGAAGGTGGGACTGGAGCAGAAATAGAATAATAAATTCTATGACTTTTAATATATCATGGTCTGGTTAGGTTTTTGTGGGGTTTTTCCCTAACCCTTTTAGCAACAAATGTTGGATCATTAATTGTTAACTCCCCATATATACATACAATATCAAATATTAGTTCATACATTTTTTTTGGGGTGGGGGGGTGTGTTGGCATTTAGTGCATAATTAAGTAATACAAAAACTGTAGTCACTTCTTAATTTTTATGGCGTTACTGTACTTCAAAGCGTCAACCTATTGATTCAGAGAATGTGTTGGCGAACTATGCTGAATATGTAAATTTGTGAACAACACCATTTATATAGTTCATGTTGCATGTTCTACGTTTAGCAGTCGCTTGTAAGCTATTGATATAAAAAAAGGCGTACTTCGTTAATTAAACTAAAGTGTGAACGTCTAATTGTGTTTTATTTCGACTTAAACCATAACATCCTTTTTGTACATTTCATATGGGAGCGGCTGCACTAAAGAATTAGCCCATTCGACGACCAGTTCTCATACAATCTATCATATAATCATATCATTTAAATAAATTCGCTTCCAAGCTAAGCAAAGTCTTTTATTTGAATATTAAGAAAGTTATTAGAAGACATAACCCGTCATAACTATTCTAGGTAAGTAGAATCAACAGTCAGCTTTTTCCTAGTATAATTATTACAAATTTTGAGTGTAGTCGTTTTTTTATGTTCTAATGGGTACCTATTGTTCCTTTATTTTTAAGTAAAAAAAGCCTAGACGTCGGCCTTGGGTTTTCAGGCGAAAATGAAAAGCAAAATTCCACAATGGGAGATTTTTTATGTCAATAATGACATGTTCTACTAAACACATCAATAAGTCGTATGAAACAAAGAGTTCATAGGTAATCCATTGATGTGGTTGCATAGACAGTTCCTGCAATATTGCCGGCGTATGTTAAATATAAAATCATCATCTCATGCACCTAATTTTTATGATACTCAATAGACTATAGTGTATGGTGGGTTGCAGGAGTTGCAACGGACCTCGACAACTACTAAATAAATAATATACTGTATAAAATCGAGTCATACACTTGTTGGCAGCTCATATGAACTGTATATGAATAAAGTTTGATAAAATGTGGGTAAATGAGTTCCAAAAAAATGAAACAAAGAGTTCATAGACTTCATAGGTAATCTATTGATGTGGTTGCATAGAAGACGGTCCCTGCAATATTGCCGGCGTATGTTAAATATAAAATCATCATCTCATGCACCTAATTGTTATGTTACTCAATAGACTATAGTGTATGGTGGGTTGCAGGAGTTGCAGGGTTATTTCTATTGCGCGGCTTGCCGGTTGAACGGATCTCGACAACGACTTTTATATTATACACTGTATAAAATCGAGTCATATACCTGTCGGAAGCTCATTTGAACTGTATATGAATAAAATTTGATTAAATGTGTGCAAATGAGCTCCAACAAAACATTTGGCTTTCATATTTATCAACCCAAGCGGCCAGCGGTCGCAATGGCGACGATATACACGCAAAATAAGCCGAGATCCGATAGCGGACCTCGCGTTAGAAAACGGATCTCGACTGAAGCAAGCATGTATAAAAATGATCTCGACTTAGCGCTTTATATATATATATTATATATTATTTGTTGTTGCTCCAGTTTTTATTGCATATTATCATCCCATGGCCAAAACTCAAAACTAACCTTCCATATTGGTTATGTTATGTGTATTATACACACTAGGGTGGTCCTTATTTTTCAACTCTAATTTTTTTTTGCAGGACCGTCTCAATTTGTTCCTTCATATTCATATTTAATTCCTATGAAATTTGAGATTGATGAGTACACATTAAGATGTGCTCCAAGAGTTCAAAATCAGAAGAAATGCAATCTAATAATATAAAAAAATAAGCAAAATCACTTTAATTTGGTTTTACTACAATAAATTTACATCTGTGGTATGTAGAATGTAGAACATAATAGAAAACAATTAATCCATTAACGTTTAAGTCTTCATATCAAAGGTCTCTTTGATAAAGTGTGGCAGGAATGCTTAGTGCACAAACTAAACATCCTATATATAAGAGACTATTTAAGATAAAACAGATAGATGAACTCTCGGAGTAGTAAAAGAAGGAAAAGCAGGCGTGGCTAGTAGTGTTTTTGGACCAATCCTGTATCTACAATATATAAGTGATTTACCACTGCTAGAAAACGTAATGCTAGGTCCACAGTCAGCCCGAATAAATCGGCGGAACGTTCGGCGAGGTTGGGTGAGACATAGCGGACAAATAAGGCCCTCCACATTCTCGGGGTTCGGCTCGTGTATTCGGTGTTCATCTGCGGGGGACGTCGCTGAAGTAGCCGCTGCCGCAGCGTATACTGCGTATGCATACTTTCAGTTTCGGGACACGTATCAATAAAATACAATTGTGTGTCGACAGCGAGAAGTCAACGTTATATGATTTTATTTTCAATATTTGCCTATATCCTAGAGAGCAAGTAAATTAAGGGGCAATAAAAACGACCCAAAGTGCAATAAAAGTATGAATCCCCTTTTGTGGTTAATTGAATAACGTAAATAATAATTTAATATAAAAATAAACTAAAATTTGAACAATTTCTTAATTGCTGTTGATTTATTATACTGATCATTTACCTATATTAGATACTATATACTAATCTATGACATAGTAATACGATTTGCCATAAACAAAAACTAAATATTTTCATAACTATTATTTTAATATTTTGTATAATGTATTGTGGTATAAATCAAAATTATAGTGCATATCCATACAGAGTTAGTCAAAATTAAAACTAAATAGTTCTCCAACCGTAAAATCATGTAAAAACATTTTTTTTGTTCTAAACAAACTATCGAAATTTGCTAACATTTCCTTTTTCAAATAGAACATACTGAAACATTTTACAAAAACATTTTTATTTATCAGCAATTAATTAAAACTCCTGAACTTTGAAACTGAATATTTTCCCACATACATACACATTGATTTTAATTTGAAGTTTGGACCTCTATTGGTGGTGGAGCCAACTTTACTATACATGAATCTACTAGCAAGAATCAACAAGTCTGCAATCAAGTCTACATCAATTGACCAAATCATGGAAGGTCAAGCTCACCGAATAGAAATCTGACCACATTAACTTCGCAAACAAAAGAATTGAGGACATACATCATGTAAAGATAAACGACGCTAGTTCCATATGCGGACACTGCAAAGTATTTGGGTATGACGCTCGATACAACACTACCATGGAAAGAAAACTTGAAAAAGAAAATAGCAGTACTTGGTATTAAATGCAGAGAACTGTATTGGATTTTGGGAAGAAACTCTTAATTGTCAGTACAGAATAAACTACAGGTTTACAACCAAATACTAAACCCAATTTGGGGTTGTGCTAAAAAAGCTAATCACCAAGGGACTCCCCAAAATAAAGTACGATGGAATATGGTAAACGCTCCTTGGTACATACGGAACAATGACCAACAACATTTGATAATATTCTCAATAAAATAAAAGCACTTTTACTTCAATAAAGTAGTCTATCAACCATCTCCCAACCTAAAATAAGCAACATTTGCATGTTATTTCACCAACCATATACTTTTACTTCAAAGAAATAAATATTGCAATATTACTTAATACTCCCATTAACCTAAAGCCAACCACATTTGTATGTTATTTTACGAAACAAAAAAGAAATATCCACAACCCTAATTTGACTCAATGTCATTTAGTCCGCCAAAACAAACGGTTCACATAGCTTGCCAGAATATTTATTATAATCGGACAATGATTAATTTACAGACTCTAAGGAAAGACTGTACTGTGTACAGTATTTATTCGAGACACCGTAATACCTGACAGTTTTATTAATCAAACTGTCGCTTTGCGTCGCTTCCGTCGCTAAGCAAAAAAAAACTGTATCCCGCGAAGCTCTGTGGGCCTTAAAAACGCCCATTTAAACATCAGCTTATTCAGACGCGCCGGATAAAAGCCACGGGATGAGATGCTGCTCGTCATTTGTTTCCTTTCAACGTCAGAACCTTACTGGTGAGTTATAATCAATATTTCAAGCGGAAGCTCGTGGCTCAGCGCCGTTTTCAGCCTTCAAACGTTTTCTTCGTCAGTTAAATTCCAATAACTTGATTTAGATCGTTTAATTTTCGTGTACCCATCTATACCCTTTTTCAACGTTTGCTTATCATAATTGGTTTCCTAGATAGTTTCTGAAGGAAGAGGAAATGCTAATTTAATTAAATAAGCCAATAACGTCATTAAATAGTTACAGCGATAAGATAGAGACATATGGTCGTTTAAACCGAATGGTGTATATGTTATGGACCAAGTGATTAATCCGGGCAATATTCATAATGCCCGGGCATTATGAATATTGCCCTGAAAGATTGGGCAATTTAATAAATTTGTATTGATGCATGATATATAATCACATTGCCCGGGCACTATGAATACTGCTAGATTGTGTTGGGCACTTTGATAAATATTACAAGCAGTGTTGTGGTGAGTAAGTAGTAGACGGCCCACCAATGTCGTCAGAGCGTCGACGAATACAAACCGACCACGATCGCTGTAATGGCGGCCACAAACAATCGTTTTCCGAATTCGGTTTTTAAATTCGTTATCCAAAGTGGGTATTGCTATTCTGTTCGGAAATAAAACAAACTTGTCTGTCATCAATAACTTTAGTATAGGTTTTGTTCATCCGCTTCCGAAAACAAATTCTGAAACATAAAACATAGAAGAACGTTTGCGGCCAGCTTAAAGGTGCGTTTAGATTAGTGGTAATAGGCAATAGCAGTGGTAGTAGACGCCATTATAGTATATCTGATAGAAAATTGCTAGTGAATTATGTTTATGTACATGCAAACTAAAATGTGTCACTATCACGTCTGAGGAAGATTTAGAATCAGTTTTAACAATTCAGAGTGATGTGCAGTCTGAAGAAGTGTATATGGTCCAAAATAATCATATCAATGCAGACTCCTTAATAGCATTACATGACCCAAACAATGTCTCACCTTGCGGGGATGTAACTGACAGTATTCAGTCTGAAGAGTTGGGTACTATTTCAGATGATAATATTAATGCAGATCCTGGACCTGGTCATCAAGTTAAGAAAAGCATAACTAGAACAGGATAGCTGGTACATAACAACAATTCCATAGATCCGATTTTGGAAAAGAGCTAACATGTACAAAATACTAGAGCAATGGCTTTATATAATCTAAAACAACAATCCTTAGTACTTCAAATACCAAATTCCCCTCTTCTAAAGTAGGTGATACAGTAAGAGTTTGGGTGCCGGATGTTGGCCGAGCTCGTAGTGATGGAAGGAATATTCTAGCTACTGTAGTTGAGCTAACAGATACCAACCTTTGTAAATTAGGCACGAAACAAGGCATATTAAACCAATTGTATTCCAGAAACGAATTTACAACATGCAAAGAAACGTTCATTTCGGCCGAACAAGTTCAGGAGTCATAGGTTTCATTAAGAGAATGCGCAAGAATGTCATGGAACTGTGGAGGCCAAGACTACAATCGATGTGTGTGTAAAGGTGGTTGCAAATCGGACAGGTGTAAGTGTCGTAAAGAAAAAACTAGTAAGAAAATTATCTTCAGCCGTGCTGAAGTTAAAATACCCCCCACCGTACAAAAAAAAAGCAAGTGAACCGATTTCGCCCATTCACGAACTTGTATACCAAATTTCAGATCAATTGCTTCAAAATTGCGGTAGTTATCGTGTACACAGACGGACAGACTGCACACAGAAAAGTGATCTCTCGAACGAAGAGAGAATTACTTGGCTGAAGTAGTTGGTAGGTTCGTATATACGCGAGAGATTATTGACTTCAACCAAGAAATTTTATTCCTTGGAATAATTACTAGATTTAAGAAAGTTGTTACTCTGGTGAAGTAAGTAAACAGTCTTCAACGAAGTGTATATTTTTATTCCCGGTAAATATTTTTAGCTACTTAATGTAAGAATTTTAAAGATTTCGCACAAATACGTTTTCTATTGCTAATAAACAAGATAGGTATGTTATATTTACTTACTCGTTCTAAACTGTTGCGTGCCTTACATCAAACTATTCCGTGTTGAAACGTTTATTGTACACTATAAATCACAATGCACATCCCCAATAAATCACAAGGCACATCCCTTACGGGTACTTTTGTACTGTTTTCGTACTATAGGCTAGGTTCTGTGTCGCCAGCACGTGCCAGCACCACGCGCGGGCGCGGGAGCCTTGACAAAATCACGGTGCGCATATTTATTCCAGAGAAAGGGATTACTTGAAAGCAGTGAGAATCACTTCAGTTAAATAATTGGTGGGTTTTTATTCAGTAAACAATACTTACTTATATTAAATGTGTTATATTTTCTTGGATCAAGTAACTACGCACTTGGATGGATTTACTATTACTTCGTTGGAGAAATTAACATTTTTGGAACGAAAAATTCAATTACTTCTTTCAATACAATATTGGTTCTTATAAAGAAAGAATTTATTTGTTGACAGCATATATCTGAGAAATTATGTTACTTATATTGAGTATATGGCATTTCTTGTATATAGGTAAAACTACGAGAGCTGAACATGAGTCATCGATTCCAGCTGTTATTTTGCTCATACGTTACAGACCATTCCCGTGCGTTAGAAAGAAACAGAGTGCTTTTTCATGCGTCTGTGCTTACGTTTATAGGCGATGACTCACGTTCAGCTCTCGTAGTTTTACCTATATACCTAACTTTCTACATCCAAGTAAATATGCATTTGAATCCAGTAAATAAATTCAAGTAATTATGTTTTCTCGTTCCAAATAATCACTTTTCTGTGTGTGATAGACAGACGGATATAGCTAAATCAATTCACTTTTCAATTCTGATCAAATCCATATAAAAAGTCTATATCTGCCACGCCTCCTTAAGGGTGTTACAAATGTTGAATCAAACTCAATATACCCTCACCACATTAAATGTGGGGGGGGTATAAAAATCTGTAATTCGAAGTCTAAACCACGAAAGTCTAAACTGCTCCAATAAATAAAAAATATTGCTTTAATATATTTTTGATTGCTTACTTAGTTTTTGTATGTTTTGCTAATTTTCGATGTTTTATTACGTTACTTGACAGTATAAAATTGCCTTTTTATTTTATTTCTGAATATATATTTATTTAGGATATGAGATTTGTTTTATTTTAACTTATAAGCATATTGCTTGCGTATAGAGTTTGTTTTTTTGTATATTTTTGAGGGTTTATTCAGACAAAATATGAGTTTTGTTAATTTTTAACATATGTTGAATATATTACTGGAGTCAACTTTATTTTATTATTGGACAAATACTCAAATAAAAAAATTAATAAAAAGAAACATGTTTTAATCATCCTGCCCAATAGATACAGGGCATTATGAATAATGCCCGGGCAATGTAATAATTTCAATTATTTTAATCACCTTGCCCGATTGTTTTGGGCACTTTTCATATTGCCCGGGCATTTTTCATATTGCCCTATTAATCACTTGGCCCATAACATATATACCAATATACCCTCTGCGACATTTACTATATTTACAAATAAACTACCTCCAACTTATTTTTGTTTTAATATAGAGATCAATGAACCCTGTCTGCAACCAGACTCGCGTAAGGGAAATTTTTCACATTTAAAGTACACTAAAGCAGTGTTTGGCCGCTTGACGACTGTGCTGTGCTGGCTTTGGACGTCGCTATGAAATCACACCTTAACTCGGAAGGATATCGTGTAGAGGCGAATTGTGTACTACAAGGTTCTACATTCGTTGTTATTTGTGCTAACTCGGGACTGCCAGATAAGCTACTCTTACACCAGAGCGAATAGCTGTATTCTTATTGTGATATTGTCACCGTCTTATTCAAAATACATTCCGAAAGATTCGCTGCGGCGATGGATCCTTGCCTTAGCAACAGGGTGTTTGATTACGTTATTTTGCTAGACACCGCATTTACGCCGACCAGTTAAAAGTTGCACATGAAAATGTTATAGATTGTGCTGTACATCAGGAGAACCGCTTGGTAATATTGAAAAACATTAATTCAATTAAAAAACATTATGATCAAAAAGTTGTACGTTTCTATTCTCATAATTCAAAAACGGGATGTGAAAAGCTGGAAGCTTTGGTATTTTTGTTCTGCTTTTTTTCTGAGCTACGGAAAGACAATCCAATTACTCCAAATTTCATCGAACTTCTGGGTGCTGAGGTTATAAATGTTCTAAAACATACACCGCGACTGAGACAAATATCGATCGTGACTGGTCCATAGTTGTTATGATTAAACTGGCCAACAAAAAAAACGCCGGACAAGTGATAACTGATTCGGATAGGATATTTCCCTGGAATCCGAATCTGAACACAGAAATGGTGAATTGGCTCTAGTTTTCTCGAAAAACATTGTTAAAGATTCCAAAAACGCTACTTTTGATTACATGCAAAACAGTAACGTTATTTAGTAGATGCTTTTATGTAGGATCAAATAAAACTTTGAACCTTCTCCTTTAAGACCATATAACGAGAAATCTGATGGCATACTTCGCACATTTTACACCACTTTCGCGTGGTGTTAGCGCGTGTCCATCGCAGCCCCGGTCGGAGCGCACTGCAAAGTTACAAAAAACTTTAACATATAAAAATCTTGAAAGGAGGAAAGATACATTTTTCACATATTTATTACAGTTTACAAAGTCTCATCTTCGCGTTCACACACAGCGAAGTATATTCTCAAAACGTGAGAAAATTATTTACTTGCGGTTATTGCTTTAGATGAAAGTTAATATTTACTTGCTTTGAAACAATTTCTTTCATTTAAGAATTCCTTGTTCTCACAATTCAAGTATATCCCAATCTCAGAGTTATTAGTTTCGGTTAAGTATATAATTTTCAAACCAAGAAGTTTAAATTCTCAATTCAAGAAGTTGATCAATATCTTGAATCAAGTAAGCCATTGCTTGCAACGCGCTTGCGCATTTACACTCAAACGTGCACGAACGTTGCCGAGATTTAAGATTTTTCGCATCGGCCTTTGCCCTCAGTTAGTTGGGGTCTGCTATGGCGTCGTGTTCGCTGACTACCTAGTATTGTACGGGAAGAGTTCAATATGTAAGTATATCTTTACTAATTTTGTAGGTACTGTACGCAATAACTACGCGATCTATAATATTATGAAAGTATATAGTTTCAATTTTGCGTGAATAGCCTACAGTACTTATGTTCAACGTATTTGCGACGCAGTTCGTAGTTGTGACTTGTGACGCACACGGTACGTAAATTTTGCCTAGCCATATAGTGGTCACTAAATCAACATACATGTCACAGAAAATTTACTTGTGTAATATAATGGAAACAATTTGATGTCTAATAGAATATGGTGTTTTTTTCCATGCCTTAGATATTGTAGGTAGTGATAATTTATAAATAGGTAAGTATATATGTAATTAAGCAAAGAAATTTCATACAATAAAACAAATATCATTCGCTAAGTTATTGTCTACTTATTTTACACAATTCCCTACCTTTAAAAAAAACTAAAACAGTATTTTCTATTCAATACATTATGATCATGTTCTTGAATTAATAATATCTATCCACATTTCAAGAAAATATTTTCTCATTGTCAAGCATATATATTCACTTTAAGAAAATTCCATTATTCTCAACGTCAGGATAGTTTTCTTGAATGAATAATATCTATACTCATTGCAAGAAAATATTTTCTCAGATATACAAGCATATGATCATTTCAATTCAACAATATCTCTTTATTCTTAACTTGAGAAAATATCTACTTGCGGCTATAGCAAACTAATCATTTACTTGGGTGAAAGCATATTGCTTTGAGTGAAGTATTTACTTTTCTGTCTGCACTCCCAGAATAAATCATGCTCTGTGCTTAGGGAGTACTTGGTCATCTGACCATGAATACTCATGTTGTGAGATGACAGTTGGCCCTTGTGGTATTGGCATGTCTTCTAAAAAAAAGATTTACACTGACCCGTTAATATATTATATTAATTAATTTACCTACACAAAAGCCTATACAAATAACTTTGCATTTTTTACAGTACCTCTCTAAAAAAAACTATGGCCAATTTACTGTTTCTGCTTTCAGATTCGAACTCTATAGAAAAAACCTAGCCGATCAGTTATCATTTCCACGACAACTTTTTATTTGGCCAGTCCAATTTATAAATAAAGGAAGAACCAGAGCGCTCTGTCCGGTGACGGTGCTACAATGGGCGCGCGCTCTTATAAAAAAGTGGTGTAAAATGTTCAAAGCCATGTGATTTTTAGCTAAATGGGCTTAATCCAAAAGGTTCTAATTTGATTCTACATATCTACATCTACATCATAACGTTATTTTTTGCATGTGTGAAAAAAAGATACGTTTTTTTCCACCTTTAACACTGCTTTTCGTGAAAACAAGAACCAAATCGCTATTTCTGTGTCCAGATTCGGATTTCTGTGCAAAAATCCTATGGAAATCAGTTTGTCAAATTTCCGACAACTTTTTATTTGGCAAATGCAATGTATAAATAAAGGAAGAAGCAGTGCGCTCCGTCCGGTGCTGCAATGGACGAGCACTCCGACAAAAAAGAGGTGTAACATGTTCAAAGTTTATACCATCTGATTTCTCGCTATATGATTTTAAAGGAGAAGGTTCAAACTTTTATTTGATCCTATACCGGGTGATGCATTTTCGAGGCTCACAATGGGTATCTATCTTATTAGTGGAGATAGAGGCTATGTTTAAATTTGGCAAACTTTCGTATTTTTGTACTGATCAATTATCTGAAAAGAAATTTTAGGTATCATTTTTCATTTTAAAGACATCCGCAAAAAACTGAAATGTTAAGATAACGTCTTTAATTTTTTATTTAAAACCAAACGTAGCTATTTGAAACAAAAACATTCTACAGCTACTTTTTAACAAGGTCATTTTTTAATTTGAAATAACATCAAAGATGGCGGCGTAACCATGGCCAACTTTTGTTTTTCTTATGGGCGCCATGTTGAATTTTGACATTTTCCGATAGTCGTGATTTTCTCATTTCCGCAATGTATAACATGTTGGCATTATTTTTTAAAACAATTTTAAAGTTTTAAAGTTTTAATAATAAAAAAAACTTTCTTTTTTTTCTCGTTGTTTGTCGTGCTTATCAGGTACCCAACTGGTGCTTGGTTACAGACCGCCGGCGCCGGACTGACCTTTCGATTAAAAACATTCAAATTGTAAAAGAAGCAAGCTTATACAACAAAAAGCTTATTTTTTAAGTAAATGTTCAAATTGGTTGCCATTTTCTTGAAGGCATAAAACCGAGCCAGATTTTCGATAAGTTATGCTCTTCTAACTGTTCTTCCCGGAATAGTATTGATCGCATTGGTTATTCGATCCCGCAGATCCTCGATATTTCTGCGAGTATCGTGATAAATTTTGTCGTTCACAGTTCCCCATAGAAAATAGTCCAGAGGACTTTAATCAGGGGATCTAGCAGGATATCTCACCACTCCACCATTACCAATCCAGCGATTTGGAAATTGTTGATTCAAATAATTTCGTACAACTGCAAAGTTTGACTTGTGCGGGGTTTGTACGGTTTCAATTTCTTTGTTCATAAAGCTCTCCAAACACGTGTTTGTGGCAATTCCAAATGAGAGGCTACTTACCGCGTAGAAATCCGAGGATCGTTATTTATCTAAACACCAGTAGTTGAAGCATTGCAAATTATGGTAATCTAACGTTTACCATTTCCAAAATATCTCTTTGATCATTTTCAACATTTCCATGACGATTATAAGAATTGCGGGGTTTACTAAACGATCCATGGTTCGCTAAATTTCTGTCCAATGTTAGGAATTCTGTACGATTGGGCATTTCCATGAGAACAATAATAAACCCTTATCATACCACGCTCTTCGTTATTGGTAAACGGCGCTTTACATCCACAATCAACCACAATTAAGGCTTATTTGGTTAAATGGCAAACCCAACGCTGAGCGCGCCGCTTGATTCAAGTGCATTTTGTTGTCGTTGCCTGGCAACGAGTCCGGCGGTCAATAACAAAGCTCCAGTTAGGCACCTAAAGGTTTTTTATTATTACACCATCTTTTTAAAAAATAATGCTAACATGTTATACATTGCGGAAATGAGAAAGGACACGACTATCGGAAAATGCCAAAATTCAACATGGCGCCCATAAGAAAAACAAAAGTTGGTCATGGTTACGCCGCCATCTTGGATGTTATTTCAAATTAAAAAATGACAATGCATTCCTTGTTAAAAAGTAGCTGTATAATGTTTTTGTTCCAAATATCTAGCTACATTTGGTTTTGAATAAAAAATTAAAAAAGATTGCTTAACATTTCACTTTTTTCTTCAAAATGATAAATGATAGCTTAAATTTCTTTACAACACAAAAATACGAAACTTTGCCAAATATAAACATAGGGTCTATCTCTACTCATAAGCGAGATCCCCATGGTGAGCATCGAAATGGAATCACCCGGTATATACACATCTACCACATAACGTTACTGTTTTGCATGTGGTCAACTGTAGCAGAAAACGCATTTTTTTGCACCTTTAAGACTGTTTTTCGAGAAAACTAGAGCTAAGTCACCATTTCTGTGTTCAGATTCGGATGCCTGGGAAAAATTCTATTCGAATCAGACGTCATTAGTCAGAAATTTGAAGTCGGTAAAATTTTTTTGGCCAGTCGCAAGGACATCCTTTGCTAGAGCGTTCCTGTTAATGTCTGTTTGGGACTGTGACTTTAATGCAAGTTTTCGCAATTTTCATTTGTTTACTGCCTGGAAACAAGCAACAAAACGTGGAAAAAATATAGATGAAGATATATGATAGAAGAAGTGGGTTGGTCCGAAAAGTTACCACAATGGATTGCGGAGGACACAGTTTCTGGATCTGAATCCAATATAAATTGTTTGGTCAGAAATGAAAGTGCTGAAACGTGCGTTTATGAATATTGTAACAGGTAATACTAGATACACTAGTATTCTCAATATTATCAATCTCAATTTATCACTCAATATGACAAATAGTCTATTTGCTGCCCATGCACATGTGTCTTTGTCGTACAATTCTATTTATTGTTATTCGAGATGATTAAATTGTTAATTTAATCAGAGGCTCACATGTGTGCTAAGTGTTGCTTTTAGGCGTAAGATGATGAATTTATCGTATTATTTCTGTTTCGGTGGTCGTGTGTCGAGTTTGCTCGTACAAATAATCCCCGGAATTTAATTATTTCGGTACAGGGCCTGCGCTGGGAAATTGCTGTTTACATTTGAAATGAGATTAAGTGTACGGGCATTAATTACCCAAATTAACGTAAATCGGCGACTACATCGCTTCGTGGTACTGGAGACAATTGAATTTCGCTTAGCACAGCGTTAAGGGTTGGTTAGCCTGATCTCTGTGCTGCCTCCCTTTCCTACTGTCACAGTTTACTAGTGTGCAAATGCGAAAATAACAAGTAAAAACGTTAGGAACATTGATTAATGTTTGTATACTGGTTCGCATTACAAGTGACGTGCCAGACCGAAGATGACCAAATCCGTTTTTTAACAATACCGTACTTTCTATTGAATGGACGAAATGCGCATTATAAGGAAATTTGTAGATTTTTACTTTATCATATATAGTATGTATGATAGTATGTGTACCCGTTTTTTTGTGGCGACGGTTCCGGAGAAACTACGAAAGGTATCGGGACTAGTTATGTAAAATTACCGGTAATTTAAGAAATGGTAATATTACCGGTAATATTACCGCGACGATAAATTACCCATAATTTAATAGCTTGCAATATTACCGGTAATGTTACCGGTAGTATTACCCACAGGTCATATCCATACAAACCTAATTTCGTGGCGTGTGATAGATAATAGATAGAGAATAATATAAAATCTTGTAACTATAGTCTATTCACTTTTAGAATAAAGCATTGGATAAGATAGGGCTATAATTTGCGGCTTGTGATTGGCTGAAAGTTGAACCAAATTTACACCAGCCAACGCGCGCCAACAAATGAATTTATGTCGGTAAAGAAGAATGTATCTCACTTGAATGTTTAAAACGTCATGTTATTTGCGTCAGATTTTCGTTGTGTTCGGAATAAATTGCAGTCTTTCGAAGTTATTTTCAACAATCAATCGATTCAAATCAAACTCACTTATTCTTAGAACTTTACACAATATAAACATTGTAACAGCTAATCTTAATATTGCCAATAATAGTTGTTGTTAATGTTTTACGATTATATTTAATAGTGCTAATATGGATGAGAGAATGCAGGTTGGTTCATCAAAAAATCCGCATACTAATACCGTTCTCGTCCACCTAACAATCACATTATATAAAACTTAGGTTATTTCTTATAACCCTGTATATCAGAAAATCTACGCAGGTACTCGTACGCACAACTACATTAATAGTTAAATTAATTGCCGTTTGTCAAACATCTTTTAATCATCATCCGAAATTAATTTGCAAACATTTCAAAATATTACTTAAATTACCGGTTGTATTACCGCGGTAATACAACCAACACAAAAGTCTGTCTTCGGTAACTTTACGTAATACGACCAAAATTTCCGGTAATATTACCGCGGTAATATTACCACTTTACATCAATAATCGGGACGAAAATTCATATTGAGAAGTTTCATGACTAATCTTAGAGCTGAAAAGCTTTTTGTTCAAAAAGGTCCAAAGGAACGGGATGTTTACTCCAAGCATTTTTAAGGATTTTGCAAATGAGCTGCCATTTCTGTAATTTTGTCAAAATAGTTAAATAATAAATTAAAGTAGATGAGATTTTGTATAATTTATGCCTTTGACATTTTTTGGTACAATTAATAGTTTAGTTGCATGAGGAAATTCTATTTGATTGAGATCGGTCGTGTCTGCATTAATATAAAACTAGTTAGCCAGGATTTAACAGATATTTTCATTCAAATGACAGTAGGTAGTGTCAAGCGCTGATGTTTTGACAATACCTACTGTCAATAGAATAAAAATATTTGTCAAATACTGGCTAACTAGTTTTCGACACGACCAATCTCGACCAAACAGAATTTCATGCAGCTAAACTAATAATTGTATGTATATATAATATGATAAAGTCATGTGTCTGGCAACATCAGATGTTTTAATTCTATACCAAAAAAATCTATAAATCGTTTAAGTACGAGTTGGCGCTTTCAAGTTATACATATGAAAATGTGTCACAACGTATCTACATTTGCATTTGTATTTACAATATTATCATACTCACAAGATGTGAGAATCTTAACACCAAACATCCTCCTTATTGGTAAGAACTATTATAAGTTACAAACAAAAATTAGTCTCGTGCGATTCTGGAAATCACATTTCATAACATGGCGTCATGCAGGATTTGACCATGAAACATGAAATATCTGTTTTAAGGCAAGTGAGCAAAATGTATGATTTTTTCTCAAATCCTTGAGAACAATGATTAGGTCCTTCTAAATTTAACATTAATTATGCGGTCGATTAGTCCTCCCGATTATATGCGCCTCTTTTAATGAAGATCTTTTAATGAAATGTTTAAGATTAAATATGAAATATACACGTACATAAGATTACAAACTAAATATTACATCCTAATGTACCCAACACTCTCCTAAATAAAGTAGTCATTAAAGGGGTTTTTTGTTTGCAATAATTAATATAACTTAATATAGTAGCCCAAACAAAAAAAAACATTACATTTCTATGGGAAGTAAACGAACATTTTATGTTTCTTGTGTATAGCTTTGGAAAGTCAGATTACGTACCAAGTCGTAAACTTCAAACGTTAAAAAGCGTTTCTCCTTTTTTCAATGGCATTTTAAAATCTCGGCCCTATAATTCTCACGTTTATGCGCGTCATTAATTCAAAGTTCACTGTAACGGCATATTGCGGTCGCAAATGTTTCCCATAAATTCAAATTTGGAATCTGCTGGCTGTAAAAACAGATAAAATTAATATTATGAGCGCCCTCCGAATGTACGAGCTTTTTTTAATATCTGCACGCGGTTGGTCGACAGAATAAACGGTCCTTTTTTATTTACGCGTCGCTGATAATGCATTTCGGCTAAAGTTAAAGCCTCCCGCCCTACTTTCACCCTCGTAAAATATACACAAATCGAGTGCTCGAGTGGTCTGTGAATTTAGGGTTGCATGATGCGAAGGGTGAATTGGACTGTTTCCAAAATTAAGCGTTATAGCCACCCTCGTCGGGTGCCGACTTTCGAATAATCAGACATTCACATTTGTCTGTAAAATTTAGAAGTGCGAATAAATAATTTATATTTTTATGATACTACACACAGGTGTTTGCTAGTTTGATGTAAACTTGCTATGGGTCGTATGCAAAGCTGGGCACAAAACCGTTAATCCGTTAATCGCTAATTAACGAAGTTAAATTTTTCGTTAACGAATTAACTTTTAAGTTAACTTTCAAAACCATTAACGGACTGACTAACTTCCGCTACACTCATCATCCGTTAAATCGGAAATATCATCAATAAATATTTCAAATGGTTGTATAGGCATTATGTACGAGTTCGGACTTGGTTTTGTTTACATGTGTGACGTACTACTTTGTGTGACGTGGCGTCCGTATATAAAGCATGCGCGCGAGTTGTTTTGTTTTTAGTTGTTTCAACTCCAACCATGCTGCAACCCCCTTAAGCCCCCTTTACTTCATTCTGTGCAATTCAAACGCGCAATTAAATTCGTCAAGTCCAATGTGTTTTTTGTTTTACTGTATGAAACATTTTAAAATTAGCAAGTATCATGGAATTAGGATAAGTTTGATCAGTTCTAAATATGTAAGTGCGTCCGTTTATAGCAACAATCTAGGAATTTTTTTCTAAAACGAAAATTTGGTGACACCACGTGTATAGACGCGAAACATAACCTATTCCGCATTTCGTTATTGGTTATTGTTTGCTGTGATTTAAAAACTGTGTGTGGAAGGAAAGCGTAATCAATAATTTAATAGCAACGCATGCAGGTTATGTTTGCTACCAACCCAAATCAACTACATATTGTTGTCAAAAAATAAAAATCACTGATGTTCAAGCCATGCGATTTATTAAACTTGCACAGATGTAAATGATGTACAAACTGTCATAAAATTGCATGCGATTTTTCAAAACTGCATTGTTGACAGTGCAGGTTTGAACTGCATAGATATAAAAGTAGCTTTAGTTGATCTTTTCTTCTTTGTATCTCGCAATGTAGTTCTTTTAGATACCACTGTACCTAGTTTGAAAAGTTTCTAAGGCAATCTTTACATATGCAACCGCAAGAGAGGTCCGCAGTTATTTGGGTTACATACTCACCGGTAGATCGGCACTCAACATAACCTATATTTTTTTTTTATAAGAAGTTAATGATTAACGGTTAACGTTAACTTCCGTTACATTTGTAACAAATTAACGGACTAGCGGTTAACGAAGTTAACTTTTTCGTTAACGGATTAATGATTAACGAAGATAACTTTCTGATTAACTTTTCCCAGCTTTGGTCGTATGGCATTTTTCCGATATACTTTGACTTAGGAGAGCTTTTGTATTTCCTCTCTATTTTGTGGCTTGTCGTAACACCGCAACAGCGTTCAGGTCTGTAAAAGTGAGTCTTAGAGCCTTCTCTTGCTAGGAAGTTTACCTCTTGCCGCCTGTTTATTGCTTTCGGTCCCTAAATTACCCTGAGCATAATGTAAGTGCGTGCCCTTCGTATGTTCGTAAGGGTTCATTTCTGGGCACATATGTCAATAGCAAGAACTTGCACCCCGAAGATGGTTGGAGTACTGCCCATGGGTTTGGGTAAAGAGAAATCCGATCCATTAATGCCCACCCCAATATCCTCCTCGTTCTTTGATCCATCTGTGAAACACAGCGATGACGAGAGTCTGATTCGGCTGAGCCTCTCATTTTCACAACTTCTACTTCTACGACTTTGTCCCATCAAAGTCGTCGTCAGTTGACGACATCATGTTTGCCATTCCTACCGCATCACCACATATGGTGTTTAAGATGCTTAGGCGACCTGGCCTAGTTTAAGATTCACAAGCTGGCTCTTTATGGCGTCAACGGCAGGCTCTTTTTTTACTTGTATCTGCAGAGGTGTGAGGTTTAGTATTGCCTCCACCAGTGCATAATCCCTATTATGCCCAAACATATGATCAGTTGTAGTTTTGTCAGCTTCGTTTGGGTTGATTATTTTTTATTTCACCAAACAGTCGAACCGTATGTGATGATTGCTCTGTCCGTGGTATAGACTGTCGAGCCAGTAAATCTTCCTCGGGATTAGACCACAACATCTATGGTTTGTTGCATGACCATGTTGTACGGGTCGCTCTAATTATGGTCTAATTAATGACCGTATCAAATTATAGTGCGACGATCGACCGCCAGCAGAAGCAATCGTCGCCACTTACCCCACTGAGCGATTAATATAAAAAATCAAGTGATTACAAGACTTTTGACAGAATTGTTGGTACTTAAATCGTTTTTATTAGGAACAATAGACTATTAAACCCATTAGACTGGGTTTAAACTGGTATTGAAAAGCCCAGTCTTAACCACCACCTTCATTATTAGAAGCATGCCAGACTTTTCTTATATTACTATTAATACAGACCACCCTTATGTGTGTACCGATATTATTTAGAAACGCTAATATTCTGTGTCGATATATATGGCATTGGTAACAATTTTAAAGCTTGGTGGATTGTGTTAAGTCCTTAGGAACTTCTGATTCGATTTCCAATTATCGGGAACAATTCAATCTCAATAACTCTAGTCGTTTTTTCTAATGGATTCCGCCCTTAATTGAGTTTATACAGCCAAGCCACGACATCCTCATTCCGTATTAATGACAAGGGGTGGTTCGGTGGATATGGATTTGCGAGGGGATGATTTCTCTATTCCATCACGCCGTGTAAACATTTAATTTCAAACGTGGTACACTTGCCAATTAATAGGGTTATCTTTAAACTACTAACGTTAAATTGTATATTTAAAACTAGACGTTAAAATTACAGTGCTGGATTTAGACACAGGTCACGATTAGCTTGTTTTTCGTGTAAGCATGTGGCAGACGTTATTTTGAACGTCTATTATAATTTAATAATATGTCTATTATAATGTAATTCATAATTATTATTATGGTTAATAAATAATTTTAATTTTTGCATTTATTCATTTAAGCTTAATCGGGACTATTTGAAGTAATCAAAGAAAAAGTTACTTGGCCTTTTTTTATGTTGTGTATGGAATATTTCTTATAATTACTAACACAGGGTTATCTTCATTTCAGATTGCATGACCAACAACTGAACCAAGATGTACGACCTAAACTACACCACCGACAACATGACCATGAACCAAACTGACATTATGTTACCACCGATGCACTACACAATCCTCATCTTCCAAGAGCTATTATTCGCGGTCGTCTGCATAGTCGGCCTTCTCGGGAACACATTGGTCATATACGTCGTCATCAGGTTCTCAAAGATGCAAACTGTTACCAACATGTACATCGTCAACCTAGCCATTGCAGACGAATGCTTCTTGATAGGAATACCATTTCTGATAGTAACAATGATAGAGAAGTCGTGGATATTCGGGAATATAATGTGTAAAGCTTACTTGACATTGACCAGTATAAACCAGTTTACGAGCAGTACGTTCCTGTTTGTTATGAGCGCTGATAGATACGTGGCCGTTTGCCATCCGATATCCTCACCAAAATGGAGGACACCGTTTATCTCGAAACTGGTTGCAGCATGCGCTTGGGCCTTGAGTATTACATTGATGATTCCAATCATGGTGAATTCTAATGAGATCGATACAGTTGAGAATGGAACTGGAAAATCTTGCGTTATAGCTTGGGGCAACCATACAATCAGCGGGTCACCGAAAGCTTTCACTCTATACAGCTTCTTCTTTGGATTTGCCATACCACTAGTCTTCATCTCTATCTTCTATCTATTGGTGGTGAGGAAACTAAAAACCGTCGGTCCCCAAAACAAATCAAAAGAGAAGAAGAGATCTCATAGGAAGGTGACCCACCTCGTTCTGACTGTAATCAGCGTTTACATCCTCTGCTGGCTACCCTACTGGGTTTCTCAATTAACAGTCGTCTTCAGCAGCAGTATCTATGAATCTCCTTTCGTTATAATGATCCACCTTTTAGCATCCTGCTTGAGTTACTCAAACTCGGCTATGAACCCTATCCTTTACGCTTTTCTCAGCGATAATTTCAAGAAGAGCTTCTTGAAGGCATGCACTTGCGCAGCTGGGAAGGATGTCAACGCTGCTCTACACCTGGAGAACAGCGTATTTCCGAGGAAAACGAAGCCCGGATCTACGAAACTGAAGCCGTCAAGATGCACGTCCATCTGTCCGAATAATGAAGACGAGTGCGACGTTGGACCATTGGTTAGTAAGGGAGATCCGTCTACTTCCCTAATTACTATGTCTTCCCGGTCAAATATCTCGATAGGGGCCCAACCAGAGGCCAAGGATACCGTTGTCAGGAACGGGGTAGCTATTGCACACTTTTTTAAGCCTAACTAAATCCTAACCTAAATCTGGACGATCTAGTCTCTGGCTGGTCTCAGGACTTAAGTGGAGAACCTGTATTTGGAGTGTTTGGCATGTTGCACTTTTAACCATACACAAATTGCTAGCAGAAGTTAATTTACACATTTAAAGGACGATGGTTTATGAACGCCTAATAGTACAGGGAATTGCCGTAATGATGTTCATAAAAATAAAAGTTATAGATAGTAAATCCCCTTGTTTTTGTTCATTTTCACTATTAATTTTACCGATCATAATTTCTATTGAAATCAGATATCTAGAGTTTTGTTTCTGGTGGCGACACTAAAATATGGAAATGTGATTAAATTTGGCAAATTTTGCTAGTGAAAATACTTTTAATCTAACTTAATTTTAAACAGGTATGCTATAAAATAGCCGTTCTAATAGTATACGTGTATCTACTATATAAATATACTGTTATAAAACCATTAAATGAGCGCGTAGAGTAGGGAACATGAGAAAACCTCCTAACGGTTTGTTGATTTAAAAAAATATTATACATTTCGTTGAAAAAATCCATTTCCGACCGTCTATTGTTACTGACTTAGACGACATCGTATTTTTTGAACTGCAAGGCTATCCTTCTTACAGATTTTGAAATATCTTAATTGTAGTGAAAACATTATAAGGCCGTACATAAGAAAATTTTCGAGAGAGGGCAATTGCAGGTAGTAATAAATTGATAACTCTAGGAAACAATTTTATGAATGAATTATGAAATTGCATTTTTGTTGGAATGATGTGCCCTGAAGACGAGTCCGAACTCAAACATTTTCTATAGCGTAAGGTTTTCGAAAAAAGTTATGTCAAAATGTAACAAGTAATTTATACTACCTGAACCAATTGTCCTAGAAACCTCAAAACGTCTCATAGTAAATCATAATCTTTAAACTATTACCTTAAATTCTCAAAGTTTAAAATTGTTTTTGAAGCATTTCAAGCAATTCTTTAAGTGGTGTGTGGGCTCCTACATAAAAGAAAAACAATAAAATAACACAATAACCTGACGTGTCTTTCTACTTTCAATTGGAACTCTCTGATATATCTCATTACATACGTTAAACCTAGATAATATAATTTAGATACAACATATAAATACTAAAATTACACTAATAGATTTTGAAAAGTAATGAAGAGCATCATTATTATTACTACTATTATTATTATTATTATTATTAACTAATGTTACTATTAGGATTATTAAAGAGATTTTACTAAATCAGTACAGAAAATATGGGCTTGCGATTTAAAAAGGGATCGATGATGTTATAAATCAAAGTAGAGATGTTAAATTACCGCGGTAATTTACAGAACCCATTTTACTCTTATGGGTAAGCGTATTTAACCAGCGTATTTTACAAATATATTGCTCCATATGATTAACATGGACACCGTAAATTGTCACCGAAATTTAAAATCTCTAAATCAATCACAATTGCAGGTCGGAAATTCAATCTGATACAGATGTTATCTTGATAATTAAAAATATTTGTACTAAAAATAAATGGAGATTGGCGTTTTTGATATTGCACACGGACTTTTCAACGAGCAACCCAATAATAATAAAACAATAGTACGCAACTTTTGTTTTTGACGTTTAACTTATGACCTATTATGGGTGCAATCACGGAGTAGGAAGGGAGGAGTTCGCACATGACTGCATGATAAGTATTGCTATCTCTTTTTTCTCCTTCATAAATTAACCCCTGCGAGTAGCGACGATTGTCATTGTGTGGTGAGGTTATGTTTCTAAAAATTATCAACAGAATGTTAAAATTGTTGAAAGAAGTTAACAGAACTTTGTTTCACCTATTTTAATGAAAACTTTACAAAATAGATTTACCTTCTAAGAATTGCGGCTATACGAATGGAAATAAAACAACTGTTGGTCTACCGTAGTACCGTATTAGTAGAAAATAATGTTAATTTAGTTTTCCTGTTCGACATTTCGAAGCCTGGCACACAGCACTTCATAGTGAAAATCAGTGAAATCTAAATTTAGTTTGTCCCTATCACAGTCGGTACCTATGTAAATATATAATAAAATAATCGTATTTACTTGATAACATAACCACCATAACCTCACAACCACACGTTTTGACAGGCCGATTCGTCGCTCAAGCTATGAATGAGAGCAGTATGTGCGTACTGCGCATGTCTACAAACTTGCCATTTTTAGGACTTATTGTGCAGTGATTTGGGTCAGATTTTGCATATAGAGTGCGGTCTCCTCATATTCTTCCCTTGGTGCAATATTGAATTTTGACATTTTCTGATGTTGGTTCTTCCTCTAATAATATATCTCTCACACTTTATGTTAGACTGTGAATTCTTCGTAAATTTGATTTGATATTTTATATTGTTATTTATGTTGCAAATGGTGCTTTGGAACTGGAATCAAAGTTCGTGTTTCTAACAAAATGATGACAATTGTCTGACAGATTTAATTGCGAACATTTGTTTTGGAAGATCAAACTGATGAGATTCATTAATTTTATTTTTCTACTCCTATTGATGAATGCATTCATTATCATGGCAATTTATGATAAGTAATACCAACCATTCCCCACACACATGACAAACATTTCATTCCTGGTTCCTCATACCCCGCGAGCCGTGAGAAATATTTCATTTCTCACGGCAATATTTCATTTCTCACGGCTGTAGAACCAATCATAGCGCGGATTTTCGTTTCTATCGTGTTTAGAGAGACTGCTTAGCGACGTTGTCATGGCGTTGACAACGTCGCTAAACGACGAGCGCTACAAACAATTTTAATCTGTCAGATATTTTAACGAAATACACATACGTACCACATACCACCCACCCACCCACATACCATGACATACCAGCACATACGTACAGTGTACAGTAATTACTGTAATTCGTTAATCATAATTATAAAAAAATGGATTCTGATAGCGAACAAGAGGAAATGTGTTCTCCACCTGATGTAATACAAGCCGCGCAAATCCGCACATTAAATTTATTGGTCGAAAAATCGAGGACAAAATACGAAAAAACCTACAAAGCGTTTATGGATTGGCGAATCAGAAAAAATGTAAGCTCATTTTCCAAAAATGTTTTGATAGCCTATTTTGGTAGCAAATTTAAGTCGTCCAAAAAAGTGTTACAATCTGACTTATTTAATACATCAATACGCACAAGGGATAATAATTATCTGTCATTTTGTAGGTTAGATACCTTGTTATCTTTTCTTCGCTGTCAATATTTGACACTTTTAGAAAAAAAATCTGTAATACCGATAGTGTCATACATAATCAGAATACCTATATGTACCGCAGCGTCGCCGCCGCCGCCGGCGCCGTCCCAATACGCACTGAATTAATTTAAAAAAAATATCGTATAGTCGTAGAAAAAGTATAGTATTCCATTCGCAAGTAATGTCAATTACTCACTCGAATGTTTTGCAGCACTCGCCTACGGCTCGTGCTGCAAACTTCGTTCTCGTGAGTAATTGCTTACATTACTTGCTCATAGAATAATATACTATTATCTACGACTCACATATAATACGTGTATAATACGTATAATCATTGCATAGGTATCTACGACTATATAATCCCCATCATGATACACGCCAATGATATAATGATACGAGCGTTGTATAATAATGACAGTTTCTTTAAATAATGACTTCATTATTTGAACGAACTGTCATAATTATACAATGCTAGTGATAAAGTTTGTCAAAACCTACGTGGATGGCAGTTATGTGACAGTTCGTCTCGCCAGCATTGACAAATGCATTTAAAATATTTGATTTAAAATGGAATTTATGAGTCGTAGATAAAGCGTCGTATTCGACTCACACACGACGGATATAAATCGCTCGCATGTTTACACTTACACTACGGCTCGCGTATAAACTCCATGCTCGCGAATTATATCCTTAGTTATGTGCTCGTCAAATAATATACTATTATCTAATCAATACACCTTGTGTTTAATTAATGTTTATTTTCCATAATTTGTATCAGATAATTTGATCACGATTTTTGCTTTAAAATGATCTCGAAGCACCATAAAGCTCAATGAAACTATACAAAATTACTTGTTCAAAATTATATTCACAAAACTCAAAACAAATAAAATTAAACAAAGTAATATTTGTAAATTAATAATTCCGACTCGTTAGTACATAAAATGTCCACAAAATCTGTAAATTCACCATAATATGTCCACAATTTTCTTCTAAATCAAAGATATAACGTTTCCTCGAAATACAGGTTTCCGAAGTTACTGAGTTATGCTACTCTATGCCTTACTTATTTACAATATAGTTTTAGATTTGTCTGTATGTAATAGTGTGCATACGAAATAACATAAAATTAATAGATTTTGACCACAGGGTAGTTTTTCTCTTGAATTTAATGTAACACATTGCATTTTTGCAGCCATATCTTTCTAAAATTATTTCTTTCATCAGTTATTCCAAATCCATTCTCATTTGAAAGCAAGCTGAGTTTGATTGAAACAATGTATCAATAGTTCCCTCGTATCCAACCCTGCAAAAATATGTTTATTTTGGTGTTTTAAACAATACCGTTTGAACCAACACAATATCGAAAGTGTGGATTCATCATTTTGATCCAGACAATACAGTTCGTTGTACGAAAAAATTGCAGAATATTTTATTGAAAATATTACGAGGTATAGTTTTGATTTGACGATGTTGCTACTGGTTTTGTGCGCAGGTATTCGTAGCGCATGCGTTATTTGGACTCCTTTTAGTGGTCGACACCCAAAAAACAGTTAAAAATTGCCGATGTTGGACTGTTTTCGAACTCACCGATTCAATTAATATTGTGATAGTATTTACTTTTACTTTTGAAATATGTTTTAAAACATCAAAATAAAGCAGCTTGTTCAATTTTTCTTTTTATTGAACCGATTTATTTTCTTCCATTGATCGTTTCTTAGCTATTTCACAATGAATGATGATTAGTGTTGTGCTCCATTTAGGTTTACATTATTTTGATTTTTAGAGAAAATTAAAATATTCGTTTCATGTTTTTTTCTTCAAAACATATTTATTGCGTTCGCTGAATTCAAATGTGTACTGAATAATCAATTATGTTTAGGTACTACATTTGTATGTACATTTGTAAAGCTTGTGCTTTAGGTACTAATGTTCATATTATTTTAAAATCGAAGTAGGTTGAAAAGAATTAGTTCAGAAGTAAATTTGATGGAAGGAGAACATGAAATGCCTTTAGTATAAATGAGAATTAACAAAACGCAAAGAAGAACGTATCTTAATATTATCAATGTGTACTTATTTTTAGGATGCTTCTCGAGGATTGGTGCTGTCGACAGTTTAGCTAGGAAGGACGGAAACCTCGGTAATGCTGTAACATACCGGGGATTGGACACCAACGATGATTTTTACTCATGTTCAATACGGAAGGATTGTTAATAAGTAGCGTTATTTTTTCTAAGGAATCATGTCTATCATATCTACGTAGCTGTTAAGTGGATGTGTTATTTCATATACAATACATAATATATTTACTGTGTTAAGTGTTGTTAGTTCTTAGATTTTTCACGCATTTGATACCTATTCTGGTAACATGGAATATTTATATCTCGTTACATTATATTAACTTAAAATAATATATTTAAATATGTATGTAAGGTGTATATAGTATAATAGAATAATTATCATTTAATGTAGTGGTAATTGATTGCCGATGTTGTTGCCCATAACAAGATGAGCAACAAAATCTTGCGTCTTTAGATAGATGTTAGATTTTCGATGTCACACTGTAGAAGATAAAATGATAAATCTGTGTTTTAGTGTATTCAAGTACCATCTGTAAAGGTTGTGCACACATGAGCCCAGCAACCTTTACCGATATCAAACTTACATGTTAACCTAAATAAAATCCAACAAGGTGCAGGTGCGCTCAAATTTAACTCTTAAAATTAGAATCTCTCTTTCATTTAAGAATATTTTCATAATATATCCAATCGAATATGAAATGCTATTCGCTAACAGGGTACACAAAATTAAGAACACTCACTGTCAATTAGTTTTGCTTAATTGAGGTATGTGTAGAATATTATATTTTTAATGCAAAGATTCTTTAGATCTTAAGAGTAAAATTTGACAGTTGCACCTGCATGTTATTTTTGTATCGGCCATACCAACATAGTCAAACGATTGTCTGTGATATTAACAATATGTTATCCCAATGTATATAATCAAATATTGATTACATGTAATCTTGTCGTATAAGAATATTTCTGCACGAATTCGATGATGATGATGATGCTACTCGTACTGTACCAATTCTATTTATTAAGTATTTGTAAATATTAAATATTATACGATTATGTACGATGATATCGTTGTGCTGTAACCTGTACTAACGTGACTACGATTGTTTATCCATTTCTCTAAAGCAACGGATATCCAATCTTCTTGTCTTTTTGTTTATGGCTATTTGGTGTAGTTATGTATGTGTAGAGTGAATGTGATATATGGAAAAATAAAATTTCAAAGACATCCACGTGTTTTCTTGAGCAATATTATTACTAAATTATTACTAAAAAGCTGATAAGAAACTCAAACGCTAATAACATGCGCTGCCATCATTCCATACAGGCATATTCTGAAGGTTGTAGTAAACTGACTGAGATTTAAAACCAATCTAAAAACCTATTTTTTAAATTTCATTAACGCTATTAGATGGTAGCATTGAGGATGATGTGATCAACATATTCTTGAGTATCTATTAGTTACACATATGATAGACTTAAAAAGGTTGGTTATTTTTAGAGTAGGTGAAGCTTAAAATAATGAAAATAAAACATTTTAATACATAATATTTTAATGTAGAAAATAAAATGCTTCCCGTTTATGTAGGATTGCCACCCGGCCGATTTTGAGCCGACCCGACCGGCTTTTTGGGTTATTGTTCGGTGCTGGCAGAGTGGGGCACTACTTGGGAAGATTTCATAAATTTGAGTATTGAGTACATGAGTAGTGAATAAAAGCACTACTCTTGAGTACTCTACTCAAAACGATTTGAGTAGACTTACTCAGAGTACGCTATGTACGCATCTACTCAAAACGTTTTGAGTATTTTACTAAGAGTACTACAATCTACTCAAAACGATTTGAGTAGATTTACTGATATTTGGGTATTTTCCTCTGAGTACTACATCTACTCAAACCGTTTTGTGTACTGCTTATTCTGAGTATGTACTATGTTTCGGCTTACTTTGTAAATGCATACATAGCACATACTACCGACCTGCTTTTTGGGTTATTGTTCGGGTGCCAGGCAGAGTGGGGCACTACTTGAGTAGATTTCATAAATTTGAGTATTGAGTACCTACGTGAGTACTGAGTAAAATTAATACTCTTGAGTACTCTACTCAAACCGATTTGAGTAGATTTACTCAGAGTACGCATCTACTCAAAACGATTTGAGTACACTCTAACTCGTACACTATAAAAACACAAACATTACCAAAATCTAGCTGTCTTTTTTTTACTTTGGCCAGCATTGGTTTCAACATTTTGATGTAATGTTCAACATCACTTTAGCTGTAGAGCAAAATTTTGTTTTCTGGTAATCGATACCTTTTCCCAGATTAAATCACATTTATATAAGAAAGAATATATTAAAAGATAATTAATAAACGATTGAGTATAGACGTCAGGAGAACGACAGGTTTCGCACACGTAATCTGCAAAATTAAGCAAGAATCGAACGGCAATATACAGGTTGGGTTATTTCAATCTTAAACTTGGTTATCTAGGAACGCCTGCTGCGAGAAAAAATATACAAATAACGCCACAAGGACGTGTTAGTTTTGTTTAGATGACACTAGTGAAAATCAGGTCAACATCATTCTTTTTTAAATGTAAATGCCTATATTTCTGTATTGTTCAGTATATCTTTGCATCCTTTTAGTACAAAAAGTACTTAACAACGGGTTACGACTAGTCAAAACTGGCTACCTTAATCAGTGTTGCCAGATCTGTTCTGTAGACCTCGTTTTTGCTCAAATATCCATTTTTGTATGCTAATTGTTTATTTTTGAAGTGTCATAAACTGTGTAAAATTGCTACTCTAACTATAAATAGCATTTTGAATAGTGAGCAAGTTTTAAGTACCCAATTATAGCCAAATAAATTTATATATGTGTGATGTAGAGAAATTGTTGAAAGCGGAAGTTGAGACAACTCGCAACTTATACAGGATGAATTGATAATGCGGTATCCTTCTTATCTCATACATTAAGAATGATATGGAGATATGGAATTTTGCAATCTGAAATTAGAATTAAAATACTACAAGACTGTGTCCTAAAAATTATCTTTTTTTAAATTCATTTTGATGTCACAAGCTGTCAGTTTTTTTAATTGGAATCTAATTTTGCTATAATTAAATATATCTATAAGTATGATCAAAATGTATCAAAATGTCTTTAAAAAACTGTTAATAAATAGTAAAAATTCTAAGGCCTGTTTTCTTTTAGTTTTTGTTATATTTGTACCGTCTTTTCAACTTTTAATCAAAATTTTGGGAAAATAACTACTGTTCCGTATCCTAGGAGTTATTTAAAAACTGTACTCAGATTTATTAGAATTTGAATTAAAAATAGAAGTCAACAGCTTGTGATGCTACAAGTAAATGACAAATATAATTTTGATCAAATAGTTTTTTAGTATTTTGATAATCGTTCCTGATTTCAAAATTTTAGATGTTAAAAATTCTTAGTTCTTGCGCATTCTATTCGTTTGTCTATCCATTTCAATAATACAGGTCTGTGAGCGTATCAGGCGATAGAATGAAGTACATTGCTCATAATAGACAATAATAAGCAAATGAGGTATTAACGTAGAAATCAGAATGGAACAATAATTAGCATTTTTTTATATAAATCTGAATATTTATACCACGTTCGGGAAATCTACTGTTTTTCACTCCAGATCTACTGTTTTTTAATAGGCAATCTACTGCTGATGGCCAAATAGCACCTGACAATACTGACCGTAACATAGAGTGTGATAAGATCTACATTAGATCTTTGCATTTATACTTATCAATTTATTACCTATCTTATCATTTGTGTGTATTTATATATAATCGGTTGTCCGCAAAATAAATTTAGATCGAATATTGGAACTCAAACTCAAACTATCATGACAGTGGTAAGTTCTTGTATTAATTTTGCTTATCACTAAGTTCATATAACCACAAATTCATTGTCCATTTAATTCTCTTTCACAGATGTTTTGAAGTTGACTGTCCATGCTGCCATCTCAGGCAGCATGTTAAATATGCATTCAGATGATTGAGTTTAATTCTACTCAACATGGTCTCCACTTTTCCACATACGTCCACCAACATCATCATCATCACCACAACCAATCTCCAAGGCTATTTTACCAGACGCTTAACATAACCTAAGTGTTGCATATTAATATCAGACATTACCAAGTTTTATACCATATAATATGCGTGATATTTGACGTGGGATTATTCTTTGATTATTCAAGGATTGAAATTGCTCCCACCATGTCACATGGATTTTTCTATTTTTTGATCAGTCATAGGTAAGTGTGCGTTTGCACGCGAAATACCTTGGTTGGCCAGAAGGAAGCCAATGGTGAGACTTCCAATACATTGTTCAAGTTGGAATCTGGTGCTGGATTCATATAAACTTGATATATTGGGAGGTTCATCATTGGTTATATTTTGCAATTTTTAGTGCATATTCAATCATCGAAGTATGTATAACGTTTACTTTGAATGATTCCACGCATTTCTGGGGATAATACTTTATTGGTATAATCTGGATAAATATGCGTTAACTTGGTGTTTTGTTAGAGAAGACAATCCGAGTATTGATTATTTTTTGAATCACTGTGTTAAATTGATACAAAGTTGTTTGAAACTTAATGATATACAAATCTATTGTTAATAAAATTTTGTGAAATTTATTCCGTTTATGTTTTTTTTTATTGTCGTATTACTACAAATAAAACACTAAAGTGTTTTTGGTGCTAGACCAGATTATACAAAAAAGTCAGGAAATGCCCTGTGCTGTCGGCATTCCCTACTTAGGAACATAGAAGAATGAACACCGAGTAGTTATAATGATCTTATTTCAATTAGATCTGCCATACACATGTATATTAAAAATTGTAATTGATTAAAATATCAACCTGAAACTCAAGATATGAGTTAATTTTAATAACGTCAAGGTCAATCAATGCAAATAAATTATGTATTTAATATAATGTAATATTTGAAAATTAACACATGCAAAATTATCATTTTAGATAAAATTGGAAGAACATCGCCAAGCAACCTTATCGAGTGAAGTTTAGTGAATGAGCAAAATTGCCAAAAAGACGCGAATTAAAAGTTTTAGTTAAGTATAATTATCTGGAATGTGTTCCAAGGTTTTGTTAACGGACTTAAATGTTTGCAATTTATGCAATAAATCTTTAAAATGTAAATATAATTGCATTTGGACTAATTTTACACAGATGTGTACGAATGATTTTTGCACTCACTGCCTGTATGTGATGCGAGCACAGAAATGATGCGAGATACCACGAAAAGCATTCCTGTGATTATGCAACTAATTTTACACCAACTTTAGTCGCCATCTATTGTCAGTGATGTGTGTGCATTCCAGATCCCTGTTTGCCACATGTTATGCCTAAATTACAACGAGAGATGGCGCCAGGCATATGCAATCGCTACTTTTATTTGGATTTTCTACTGGCTACTTTTGTACATATAAATAATTATACATTTTACACAACTGTATAATTTCGATGTTACATTCTAATATAAAATGTCTTCATTCATATTTTTATAGTTATTTATTATGTTATTTCGCAGACACGTATCCAGTGAGTCCAGTGACCAGTGAAACCTTTCGACAACGCCAACTTATATTGGCAGTATGTTGTGCAAAAGTGTGAATTTGTGTTTAAAATTTTGACCGACAGCAACTATAAACAAGTAAAGGATGATCCGGTAGACGCAAGGATAAGTAAAAACTCAAATGTCCCAGTGAACAACCATTCAATAGAAAGATACTGCTAGATACTTTGGTGAAGAGTGTGACATAACCTCAATCCCAGTGTTGACTTTTCAAATAAAGTGATTATTGCTGAATATATGGTACTAATTGATGGAGAAAATGATTAGGATGCGTAATAATCTGCTTCCAACGATGTGAAATAGTATTTATCCGATGTAATTCTCATCTGTGAAAAGTATCATAACATCAGACTCTGCATCAGAAAGAATCTCCCCCAGGATGGCAACGTTCAATGTATCGCAAGAAGGCCCAGTGAACGCACTTGCTTTAAATCGAGACAATACTCAAGTAGCCATAGGAGGACGAAATGGTACATGTTTTGTTTTTGTTTCTAGGTCTGTGTTTCTAGGTTAGAAATGTCAATCGCTTGAAGGTGTTTGTATTAACAAGATGAAAGAAAAAATTAGGAAGTTGAAAATGATTGAAAGTGTCAACAAAGTTGTGTTTATGTTGTTTACAGCTATATCGGGAGTAACGTTACGTTAATCAATATTTGGAACTTAAATTCTTAATTCTTTTATTATATGCAAAACTCATTATTCCAAAATTCCGAAAGCGACTGCTGTTATTATATGGCAACTTTGTCTGAAACATCTCTGAACTGTAACTTATTAATATTGCTTGTTCTTCTATCAAGAATTTTTATTTTACGAGAGATAGCTCAATTTAGAAATATGTAAATTTTATGGATCACAAATAAAATAGGTCAAAATATACTACTAACTGATTGGGCAACAGATTCTACAAGTTAACAAATATTAAGTCATAATTCATGCATTGCCTATTCTGCCCTTATACAACAAGACATCCTATCTTAATTTTCAATAAAATTTTTATTATTTGTATTAATTTCAACATAATAATTGCTTTTATTTGTGTTTATATGGAAAAAATACATAAATCAAATACTAACGTACATAGGTAATATAATACATTAAATAAAATCCCAATTGTGAGCAAAATCTTCACCTGTTTCGTGCCATACCTATTCTTCAGTCCTGATTTCTTAGCCATGTTTTGTTTGTTTGCTGTATTGGTTTGTCACTCCAGCATCTCCTGTATCAGCTTCTCCTTTTTTCATACATTGGAGTTCTTTCTGTTAAGATTTTGGGCCATCTCTCATTTTTCAGTTGTTTTACGGTTTGTACTACATCACCGACTCCCATCCTACGTCTGATCTCCACATTTCTAAACTTGTCCCTTCTCCTATTGCCTGTCCTTATCTTTTCCATCATGCATTGACATACCCTTCATTTATTTTTTTTCTTCTTGTTGTTGACCACACTTGACATCTGTAGAATGATCAAGAATCAAAAGTCTTTTTTTTTATCAGGAACGGCAGTTTGCTGGTTAATATATCTTTTAGGCTCCAAAATCTTTTCCAAGGTTTGCAATTTCAATAACTGGTTTCCAAACTCGCATCCAAGCTCAGAAGGTGAAAAAGACATGGCAAGAACTACAAAGACAACATTTAAAAACTTCTTTTTAATACAAATTTTCGGATAGGACGTTTTATTTTAGGACGGCAGTATTCTGCATATTTAAAAAATGTAGGGCAATTAGCGGATCTGCCTCATAATTATTGACCAAAAAAGTTCAGGCCGCACAGAAAAAATAGTAATACAGTAAAGCTCCGCTAATCCGGATCAATTAAAACTGGCCCAATCCGGATTAGCGGAAAATCTGGATTACTGGAGCAATATAATAATAATCACGCAAATGTGTAATACATAGTCAAGCATTTATTATAACATTTATTTAACTAATATTACACATATTTTCAAGGAGAACTAAACACTACTGAACCTTTTAAGATTACGCAATTAATTTGCTGATGTCCTTAAGTGTAATCCGTACCCCATACGTTCTTGTCGGCTATTAGGTTACAGAATCATAAAATAAATACACCAAATTAAAGATAAAAGGTACCTATATAATTTTCCGGTTAATGGTAGATTTTTTGTTATATTTGTTCATTTTTGATAAATCTGTTACTGAATCTGACAAAAATTGGCGGATTTTGCAAATTTTTAACGGAGAATGCACGTTAAAGTTGATAAAAGAAAATGTTCAACGACCAGCGGCGCGTTATGCCTTCATGGGGCCCTGGGCAATTTTGAATTTGGGGGCCGCCATATACCGTGTTTAATTACGAATTATTTTTTATACAAAAATAATATGTAGATACTAATACTAAATAAAATCAATCATAATCATAAACTAGGAAGAAGATCATTTTCAGCCGTGCTGAAGTTAAAATACCCCCACCGTAAAAAAAAAAAAAAAAAAAAACGAGTAAACCGATTTTGCCCATTCACGAACTTGTCCTTACTTTTTAAGAGATAAGCTGGTATACCCAATTTCAGATCAATTGCTTCAAAATTACGGCAGTTATCGTGTACACAGACGGACATAGCTAAATCGATTCAGTTTTAAATTCTGATCAAATCCATATACAGGATGTCCGGAAAGTAATGGGACCCAGCTTAACAGTATATTCTTGATGTCAAATGGGACCAATTAAACCAAAAATGCCATAGTAAAAAGTTCTTCCTTAAGAATAACCTTATAATAACCTTATGACAAGGTGTTAAAGATAGAAAATATATTTCTTGTTTTGCGTATATTTCAGAAAAGAAACGGCCGATCAAGCTGAAAAGTGGTACCCTTAGGCGTTTGGCAACGCCAAACATGATAAGAGTATTAGGACATTTGCATATTGTAGAGGGAGCTGTCAGCAGCTTTTCAGGGGTAGTATTATTATGATATTTTTATTATTATTATGACTTTGGGCGGTATGACTAAAAATTATGATACGGACGTTAATTTCACATAAAAAATGTTTACCTATTTTATGGCGATAAAATCCACCGTTTTCAAGAAAAACGCAATTTAACATTTTGTGTATTTGCTAAAAGCTATCATTATAAAATATTAAACGTTATTTTCACTTATTGTTAATTTATAAGTTTATAACGTTTTCAAAATGTCCACCGTTTTGTTCAACACATCTTTCACAAGTTTTGTCGTACTCTAAAAAATGACGCAAAGTTATTTCTAATTTCATTTCCTGCGTCAATAATCCTTCTTTGCATATTTTGCCTAGTATTACTGACTTGCCGGTATACAATAGATTTCATATAGCCCCATATAAAAAAATCTAATGGGTTGAGGTCTGGGCTTCTCGGTGGCCAATCCAGCGGTGCGGAAAGTGGTTGTCCAAATAGTTTCGCACAGCTAGCGGGAAATGAGCGGGAGCACCATCGTGCATTAACCATACACTCCTACGCAGGTTTAAAGGGATGTCTTCTAATAATGCAGGTAGAACGTTGTCCAAAAATTTTAAATACGATGCACCATTTAATCAAGGAGGTAGTTCGCAAGGCCCGATCAAATGATCTCTAACAACACCGCACCATACATTTACTGAAAATTCATGTTGGAAATGTTTATTTCTGGATAAATGGGGGTTTTCTACATTCCAGGAGTGAGAAGTACGTGTGTTTAGGATACCACGGCGTGTAAAAGTTGCCTCATCGGTGAATAACACACTGCCAAAAAATGTCGGGTCGTTATTATGTTTGTTTCGTAACCATCGACAAAAGTTCAATCTTTGTGGCAAATCATTTGGTAGCAACGCCTGCACATTAGTGTGGTAGTATGGATAAAGCAGTTCTGTACAAATAATTTTATGCACGCTTGTCCGGGGTACTACAGTAGCTGCACATAATTTTCGTACACTTACTTCAGGATCTTCTTCTATTCGGAACAAAATATCTTCCTCCTCCTCAATGGTTCACGAAGTTGGTCGTCCTGCATGACGCTTTACCCGAAAACATCCATGTTCTTTCAGCCGTTGAAATAAATTTTGGAAAAGCTTTCTATTAGGTTGGCGACGATTTTCGTACAATTGCCTGTATCTTCTCGCTGCTGCTGCTCCATTAAATTGCTCTTGAGCATAAACAGCAACCATATCGGTCATTTCCGAGTTTGAAAAAATATTGTACCGAGGCATATTTTTTTTTGTGATAAAATACCACAAATATGTTATAAACTGTGAAATAATCAATTAAATACAGTATCGTTAAGCTAACTGACACAAATGTATTTACGTTTGACACATAGTAACTTGATAGAATAACATTGCATAAACTACTGTTATTAAATACACAGCACATTTAATTCCGTTTTTCTTGAAAACGGTGGATTTTATCGCCATAAAATAGGTAAATATTTTTTATGTGAAATTAACGTCCGCATCATAATTTTTAGTCATACCGCCCAAAGTCATAATAATAATAAAAATATCATAATAATACTACCCCTGAAAAGCTGCGGACAGCTCCCTCTACAATATGCAAATGTCCTAATACTCTTATCATGTTTGGCGTCACCAAAAGCCTACGGGTACCACTTTTCAGCTTGATCGGCCGTTTCTTTTCTGAAATATACGCCAAAGAAGAAATATATTTTCTATCTTTAACACCTTATAACTTCTTAAGGAAGCAGTTTTTATTATGGGATTTTTGGTTTAATTGGTTCCATTTGACATCAAGAATATACGGTTAAGCTGGGTCCCAATACTTTCCGGACACCCTGTATATAAGTCTATATCTGCCACGCCTCTTTAAAGGTGTTACAAATGTTGAATCAAACTCAATATACCCTCACCACATTAAATGTGGGGGGTATAATAATAAGTAAGGTATTTAACTTTTTTGTAACAACATTTAATATAAGTACCTACAATCGTTAATTAAAGCAACAAATGAATATTCTTAAGAAATACAAAATAACAAATAAATAGCTTAATAATTTAAAAATCAAAATTCGTAACAAATAAAACATATTATTTTAATTAATAAATGGGTATTCTTAACAAATAAAAATAAATAATTTTTCACATTAGGGATCTAGATATATTCCTGCTTGAACATTTTTTTTTAATATTTTGCATATTGCAAACACTGCGACAGTTCATCCTTAAATACGCCATCGTCACTATCTACGTCCTCTGGATATGTACTTATTAAATTTGTAATGCAGTTTTCATAGTCTTTTGGAGATGTTTCTTTTAATAAGCTGTTATTTCCTCGTTCTTTTGCTAACATTATCGATTTCATAATCTTTATTCTTAACGCATAAGATTCCGATTCAATATCGTCAAAAAGTTAACAACCTAACGTGTCTATGTCTAGTCCTGAAAGTTTAGAAGAAAGAAACCAACTAAAAATTTTAGGAAATGACTTAAGCTACAAACTTGGATGACTTTTGAATATACAGGGTTATGCATTTGTAAGAAGCAGACCAAATTCATTTTTTTTAAAGATAGCACCCTGTATATTTTTCCTGTCTAAAAGTCCCTGAGGTCAGTCGTTTAAACTTTAAATGATACAAAATGATTAAATGTTAAGACAAAGCAATAACAAAATGTAAAAACGATTTCTACCATCAGAATAGATTTCCATAATAAAAGAAAAAGTGTCGACTGAAAATCATCAATGTATTCATGCAGTATTTTCTCTTCTTCAACTTTATCAAGGGTTTCTCAAAATTAGATGTTTCATTTATGGCAAAAAATGACTTTAACTGCTAAAACTGCCCTAGGACTATGCTAAGTTCAAATTCCATATTCTTACTGCGTTAATTTATTAATTAATTAATTTATAGTTCAAAAGATTTGTTTTGGTCCCTAGCCAAAAATAAAATTCAATATTCTTGCCACGGCAATGAATTTGTGAAAAATTAGTTGGGGCCTTAGGTGGTTGTCTATTACAGAAACGAGTTTCCAAAATACTTGTTTGGGGTTTGCCCATAGGATAACGCGCCACTGTCAACGACATACTTTTGTCAAAGTAATATTATCGGTTAATAATATGGTGACATACAGGCGGGATGTAAATTTTAAATAAATCAAAAATTACAGCCACAACCTGGATTTGAACCAGGGACCTTTGCGTGGCTAGCACAATGCTCTCCGATCTGAGCTATTGAGGCCTATGACATTTGTTAGATATAATTGTCAAAAGTTACAATCATTAGTTATAATTAATATCACACCACAAAAAAAGTTGACTATATCCAGGAAATAGTTAGTTATCCAACCATAATTATTTATCTCGGCCCTACATCTTGTATTGTTCTAGTTTTCAAGGTATACCTGATCGAGGAGAATAGTTTTAAGGAGGTATGCAACCTTAGGGCGTCCAAGCACCTAAACCTGAGCTTTTCTTGCAATGACGTCGCTTGGAGTTCGATTGACGGTAAGTGGCGCCGTGATGCGTATTTTGCAACAACCGCCTTGAATTGCTGCTTGCAGACCATTGTTTGGCGACGGCTGCCACAAATGGACACGTGTGCGTCTGGAATTTGACCAAATCTGGGAAGGCGATGCAAGAGCAGGACTATCAGGAGCACAAAAGGACCGTAAACAAGGTTAATTTCCATGCCTCGGAACCCAACAGACTGATCTCGGGTTCGCAAGATGGAACGATGCGTTATTTTGATGTTCGATGCAAGTCTGCAGTCGCCATATTCTACAGGTATTATATACGGTTAATTTTCCAAAATGTTGGTCGCAATGCTACGCAATGGGATTATTCATTATTTAAATATCCCACTGCTGCCACCAAAGTGAAATGTCTCACCGTTGCACTATGGCGCGAGACAACTCAAATTTGGGACTACAATATTATATTTAAAGTTAAAATCTCTATAAATTAAGTATTTTAAATGAAATGCGTTGTATTTTTAAGTGTTCATTTCATTTTTGTGTTCAATGTCATCTTCAATTTAATTGTTGACGTCATCTTCTGTGTGTTGATCTTTCTGATTTTAAAGCTCTTTTAAACTGCTTTTAGTTTAACCATATCTTCATTAAATGCTCAAAGTTTAATTTTTGAATTCAATTTAAGTTTTAAATGAGATGATATGATGATACGAAAAGGTTCGTCATGTCCGGGATTTAAATTACTTATCCTTTTTTACTTTATCATACGCAGTATGTAAAGTATTGTAATCGTGCCAAAAAAATTTTTTGAGAGTTTAGCGGAAATATGTCTTTTTGGGTCCCGTGAACATTTTTGACCAAGGTACAAAAAAATGTCTGTGTGTGTGTGTGTGTATGTGTGGATGTGTGTACCCGTTTTTGTGGCGACGATTCCGAAGAATCTGTATAAGTTAGATATATCGGTAAGGCGACTATTCGGTTGTTTGTTCTTCGGGAAAATCAAAACAAGCCCACCAATTGCTCCCGACATAGCAACTAACCCCGCGATTTGTTGCGATTATTCCATACAAAATAACCATCAATTGTGTAACTGAGCCGCGATTTCTATAAGTTTGTCAAAATACTTAAATAATAAATTAAAATGGACGAAATTCTGAATAATTTATGCCTATGACATTTTTTGGTAAAATTAATAGTTAGCTGCATGACCAAATTCTATTTCATCGATATCGCTCGTACCGCATTAGAACTAGTTTGCAGGATTTGATAGATATTTTTATTCTATTGATTGTATATTCAAAACCTCGGAGTTTGACACAGTTTTACACTGCTGTATAGTATGATAAAGTCATGTGTTCACATCAGATTTTTACTTTATCACACGCAGTATGTAAAGTATTGTAATCATGCCAAAAATTTTTTGAGATTTTAGCGGAAATATGTCTTTTTGGGTCCCCTAACATTTTTGACCAAGGTACAAAAAATGTCTGTGTGTGTGTGTGTGTATGTGTGTGTGTGTGTGTATGTGTGTGTGTGTACCCGTTTTTGTGGCGACGATTCCGGAGAAACTACTAAAGGTATCGGGACGAAACTTCATATTTAGAAGTTTCATAACCAAACTTAGAGCTGAAAAGCTTTCTGTTGAAAATGGTCCTAAGGAACTGCAGGTTTAGTCTTAGAATTTTTGAAATATTTTGTAAATAAGCCGCCATTTCTGCAATATATTTTACATACGCAGTATGTAAAGTATTGTAATCGTGCCAACAAAATTTTTTGAGATTTTAGCGGAAATATGTCTTTTTGGGTCCCGTGAACATTTTTGACCAAGGTACAAAAAAATGTCTGTGTGTGTGTGTATGTGTGGATGTGTGTACCCGTTTTTGTGGCGACGATTCCGAAGAATCTGTATAAGTTAGATATATCGGTATGGCGGCTATTCGGTTGTTTGTTCTTCGGGAAAATCAAAACAAGCCCACCAATTGCTCCCGACATAGCAACTAACCCCGCGATTTGTTGTGATTATTCCATACACAATAACCATCAATTGTGTAAATGAGCCGCGATTTCTATAAGTTTGTCAAAATACTTAAATAATAAATTAAAGTGGACGAAATTCTGAATAATTTATGCCTATGACATTTTTTGGTAAAATTAATAGTTAGCTGCATGACCAAATTCTATTTCATCGATATCGCTCGTACCGCATTAGAACTAGTTTGCAGGATTTGATAGATATTTTTATTCTATTGATTGTATATTCAAAACCTCGGAGTTTGACACAGTTTTACACTGCTGTATAGTATGATAAAGTCATGTGTTCACATCAGATTTTTACTTTATCATACGCAGTGTGTAAAGTATTGTAATCATGCCAAATATTTTTTGAGATTTTAGCGGAAATATGTCTTTTTGGGTCCCCTGAACAATTTTGACCAAGGTACAAAAGATGTCTGTGTGTGTGTGTGTATGTGTGTGTGTGTGTGTGTGTATGTGTGTGTGTGTACCCGTTTTTGTGGCGACGATTCCGGAGAAACTACTAAAGGTATCGGGACGAAACTTCATATTTAGAAGTTTCATAACCAAACTTAGAGCTGAAAAGCTTTCTGTTGAAAATGGTCCAAAGGAACTGCAGGTTTAGTCTTAGAATTTTTGAAACATTTTGTAAATAAGCCGCCATTTCTGGAATTTCGTCGAAATAGTTAAATAATAAATTAAAGAAGATGAAATTCTGAATAAGTTATCACTATGACATTTTTTGGTACAATCAATAGTTTAGCTGCATGAGCAAATTCTATTTCATCGAGATCGGTCGTACTCCTTTAAAACTAGTAGCCAGGATATGTCAGATTATATGTCAGATATGATTCAGATATGTACGTAGTGTCAAACGCAAATGTTTTGACAACATACTGTCAATATAAGCTGCGTTCGGATATAGTATACCGTACACTTTTTACACCCAATAACACGTAAGTGTCATTTGGACCTGTGTCAGCGGAGTACAATATCCGACCGCAGCTTTATTCGACATATCTGTCTAGTTCTACTAGTTTTATTTTAATGCAGACATAGCCGATCTCGATCAAATAGAATCTCATGCAGCTAAACTATTAATTTTATATATAGTATGATAAAGTCATGTGCCTGGCCACATCAGATTTTTTTTTAGCAAAAGTTTGAGTCTATATTCTACACTAAAGTCAACACTTTGGGAAAACGAATATCTAAGACCATCGGTAACACCAGTCGTATATGCCAGGGGTTGTGCTACTTAAGATCTACTTTTTATCTTTAAGATATGCCGCGATCGACGTGTTGTCATAGGCGTAGTTTTACTTTATCATACGCAGTATGTAAACTATTGTAATCGTGCCAAAAATTTTTGTTGAGATTTTAGCGGAAATATGTCTTTTTGGGTCCCTGAACATTTTTGACCAAGGTACAAAAAAATGTCTGTGTGTGTGTATGTGTGTGTGTATGTGTGTGTGTACCCGTTTTTGTGGCGACGATTCCGGAGAAACTACTAAAGGTATCGGGACGAAACTTCATATTTAGAAGTTTCATAACCAAACTTAGAGCTGAAAAGCTTTCTGTTGAAAAGGGTGCAAAGGAACTGGTGGTTTACTCATAGTATTTTTCGAAGATTTTGCCAATGAGCCGCTATTTGTGTAATGTCGTCAAGATAGTTAAATAATAAATTAAAGGAGAGGAAATTTTCTATAATTTATGTATATGACATTTTTTGGTAGAATTTATAGTTTAGCTGCATGAGCAAATTCTATTTCACGAGATCGGTCGTACTGCTTTAAAACTAGTAGCCAGGATATGTCAGATTTTTTGATTCTAATGACAGTAGCTAGTGTCAAACGTTAATGTTTTGAAAATACTACTGTCAATATAGGCTGCGTTCGGATATTGAACACCGTTACACTTTTTACACCGAATAACACGTAAGTGTCATTTTGACGGTGTACCCGGTGTCAACGGAGTACAATATCCGAACGCAACTGTAATCGAGACATCTGTCTAGTTCTACTAGTTTTATTTTAATGCAGACATAACCGATCTCGATCAAATATAATCTCACGCAGCTAAACTATTAATTTTATATATAGTATGATAAAGTCATGTGCCTGGCCACATCAGATTTTTTTTCACCTATTAAGTTTTCTATATAAAGGCATAAAGAAAATAAACTTCCTGACACAACTTTTCTTATTTGCAGAGTTCATTATAAAAATGCACAGTATGGATGAAAATTTGATTTTAAGATTTCGCGACACTTTTTCTGCCAGGAAAATAAACATGGAAGATTTTTAGACTTATTTTCTAAAAATTTTAGACTTTTGTTAATCTACCAATAGATCGTGGGAGTTCATCTCGTACTGAAACAACTTGTTTAGCTACCTACGTTGTTTATCTACGAGTGATATTAACATACATATTTGATTGGGTTTGAGCTGAAAGGATAGCCCTTTGCTAATATTTTTATCTTATTAAGTTGCAAGGTTAGTCCTTTGCGAACATTTGTTTATCTTGTCGAGCTGAAAGTCAGCTCTTTACTCAAATGATAATTTATTTAGTTTGGCTGAAAGGTTAGCCCTTTTCTAATATTTATTTATTTTATTGAGCTGCTAAGGTTAGCTTTTTCGAATACATATTTATGTCAGCCCATTACTGGCGTGGTAGGTAATTTATTTTGTTGAGCTGAAAGGTTAGCCCTTTGCTAATATCTGAATAGTTTTGAGCTGACAGGTTTGCCCTTAGCTAATATTTGTTTATCTTCTTGAGATGAATATTTGTCCCTTTGATAATATTTTTTTAATTTTTGAGATGAAAGATGAGCCCTTTGCTAATATCTGTTTATCGTGTTGACATGAAAAGTGACCAATTTGATAATATTTGTTATATATTGTTGGAGATTAAAGGTGGGCCCTTTGCTAATAATTGTTTATCTTGTTAAACTGAATGATTAGTCCTCACTAACGATTTTACACCACGGACCAAGATGACTGCGTTTATTGCTAATAAGTCCTTTGCTTATTTGTTTATGTTTATGAGCTGAAAGGATGACCTCTTGCGAATATTTGTTAATTTTGTTGGGCTGAGGGGTTATAGCTTCACATGCTAATATATGCAACTGAGCTGAAAGGTGGTTTGCCTTTTGCAATTATTTGACTATGTTTTGAGTTTAGAATTTTAGCGTTTTGAACGCAAAAGGAAAAGAAATACATATTGGTAACTTGATTATTGTTGAATGAGTAACACCTTTGAATTTCGGCAAGTTATGAATTGGCGAATGGAAGTTTGAATGAGTTACTGAGACCAAGTTTATCATTGAGGACAATAGTTCTGGAGGCTGGCTTTGAGAGCAAAGCTATAGTCATGATTGGCCGTGTTAGGAATTACTTTATTTGTTGAATTAATTCAGATATTGGGCCAGTGATAGAAGATTATAAACACGCTTATTTGTGAATACATGAGTAACTAGACTCACTTTTTACTGTTAACGGTTTTTGTTACAATGCGATAACCAAAAACTGCTATCGGTAAACGGACAGTTCTGTGAGATCGAAACTTGATTCTTGATGCAAAACTCTTTTATCTTCCATATTCGCTAACAATAGGGTTATATGCTTAGGGAGAAAATCAAAGGTTCGTCACTGTTCAAGTAGTATATTGGGCAATTAGTTAACAACCGTTTTGAATAGGGTTATATTATAGTCAGGCTTATTTACTACTATATAAAGGTCACTAAACCCACCATCACACATTAAGTCAAGACATCGCGAGCGATCGACCAAAATTGGCTTCGCTATCGACCGGTCGATCGCGATCGACTTGTTGGCCACCCCTGGTATATGCGATCAGTTGCCTTCGACCAAATAATTAATAAACATTGTAATCTGTACTGTAGATGGTTTGCTGATTGCATACTTGGTTGGTTGCGACTGACCGTTTATGACTTGGTATAGATCACGGCCTAGAACAACTTTGTCTATATTTCGTGCGAATATCGCCTAAGTCAGATGATTTTGCAGAAAACTCGGTAGGTGTGTAGTGGTTAGGGTGCTCGAAAATTATAAAATCCAGACATGACCTTCAATTTACCTATTATTGCCAAATCTACACAAATTTGACTGCTTGAAAAACGAGAATGAACTATTAACATGTTTTTTTCTACTTATCCCATACTAACATATTAACATATTATTTCGCATAATATCACCTTTAAACAGAACAGAAAAGGAAAACAGAACAAACCTAACATAATAATTAAGATGCACCAAATAGGCCTTTTATAAAATATATGATAATAATGGGAAGATTATTGTTTATGAAAAATAAGAGTAGGTAGGTACCTACTCATATTAATGTCCGAATAATGAATTGTATTTTCTAATCATTTCAAAAAAAGTCATATTGTATACCACCTACTATTGAAGTGAAACTTGTTTACAAAATCTACGTACCTACACAGCAGTTAGGTAGAAAACTCACCGATGGATGCGATAAGCGACGAGCGATACGCGACAGCCTGTATGTTTCTACTTTCTATAGTCTACTTCTCAACTTCTTTTTTGCAGCGTTTGCTCATTTGCTCGTTTAGGCGAATTGACTAAACCACATTGGTTTACTAAGATCGCGGATAATCCATCTTTGAGTAAAATTGCAAGTTGTTGCAAGTAAGTCGCTTGCAAAAAAGACTTGACATGAAAAACTCATTAGAACCCCAAAATTATAGACGAAAATTGGCGCACGAGTTGGTACGGTAGCTGATTCTTGGCTGACCGTATTTATTCTCTTTCCCGCAGCAACACGGAAAGCGTCCGAGACGTCCAGTTCAATCCTAGGGCGTCGCACTCGTTCTCGGCCGTGTCTGAGAATGGCAGCGTCCAGATTTGGGACGTTCGAAAACCGGATAAATGGCAGCAACAATTCACAGCTCACAGCGGGCCGATTTTTGCATGCGATTGGCATCCGGAAGTACCATGGTTGGCTACGGCCAGCCGAGACAAAACAATCAAGGTTAGTAAATCTAATAACTGAAATTGTTTTTATTAGCATCTAAGCAAAAGTGGTGAATGTTTTTGTACCTAGAATTACAGTACAAAGCGTTTGATACAAATCGGTTTATATTCCCCAGGTTGTTCTGATGTTTGGATGTGTGAGGTTTGGAATTTCTCAATTTGTCTTGATTTGAAAAAGAAATAACTTTTAGTCAAAAATATTGCTTATTATAAAACAATCTTTAAAGGATTATTGTCGGCTATAGGTGTGGGACTTGGCAGGTTCCAATCCCACTCTGGAGTACACAATCCATACGATCGCGTCAATCGGACACATCAAGTGGAGACCTCAGAGGAAGTATCATATAGCGAGTTGCGCTTTAGTGATCGACTGCAGTATAAATATTTGGGATGTCCGAAGGCCGTACATACCGTATGCTGCGTTCAACGAACACAAAGATGTTGCCAGCGGCATTGTTTGGAGAGGTGATCCGCAAATCTTTCTCAGCACTGGAAGGGTAAGTAGATAATCTTGAAGAAATAACATAGTCTATACTCTATAGAGAATGTGAAGATGTTAATTCAAACTCATAAGTTATCTAAGTATACAGTACACATGCCCGAAAAAGAGACAAATTACTTTAGTGGTAGAGCGTTGGCATACTAATTAGAGGTCCGGGTTTTGCACCAGACGCAAATTAGTCCGGTGCCTTTCCGAAGGTACGAAAAATCATGGGCTAACAGTTGAACACCTCTGGTTATTGTTTTCTCAGTATACTAGTGAGGGGTAAGAATAAAGGGCCAAATGTGGCTTAGATGCTGGGAGAATAAAACCGCACCCCACGATCCACTTACACCGGTCTGCTTACTTCGTGTCTCAAAGTCTTTCATTTCTGCGCATGACGTCACTGCGAGAAGGATGTTGACACGGACAACTACGCACCCAAATACATCCTTAAACTTTTTGCTTTTGTAGGTGAGTTAGGTTAACATGTTGACAACAATGCCAACGTTTTAATTGTCAAGAAAGCTTGAACATCACTTATTAGCTACCATGGCAACAAACGCTACTTCTCGCAATGACGTCAGCGCATAAATGTCCTGTCGTCACTTGTAGGCATGGCCACTGCGCGTAAACAGACCGGTGATCCATTACTATAGGTAAAACTACGAGAGCTGAAGGTGAGTCATCGATTCCAGCTGTTATTTTGCTGATACGTTACAGACTATTCCCGTGCGTTAGAAAGAAACAGAGTGCTTTTTCATGCGTCTGTTCTTACGTTTTTAGGCGATGACTCACCTTCAGCTCTCGTAGTTTTACCTATATGTATTCGTATGTGTATGTGTTTCCTATTGGGCTAAAGTGGATCGTGCCGCACCCCTACCATACATTTACATTTGTGTCGGAAGAATAAGAATTCAAAGATTTGCAGATTGGGCTTTAGTTTTTAGCAGGGTTGTTATGTTTTAAAAGATTTGTTTTAAAACATTGTTTTAAACATGTTTTAAAACAAATATTTTGTTTTAAATCATTCTTCTTAAAACATGTTTAAAACAGTTTGTTTTAAAGGTATAAAACACTTTTTTTAAAACATTATTTTAAACATGTTTTAAAACAAATATTTTATTTAAACATGTTTAAAACAGTTTGTTCTAATGTTTAAAATACTTTGTTTTAACACATTATTTTAAACATGTTTTAAAACAAATATTTAGTTTTAAAGTATTTTATTTTCAACTTGTTTAAAACAGTTTGTTTTAAATGTTTAACATATGTTTTAAACTACCGAAAGTTGTATGCTGGTCTTCAAGATTTTTATGCATAGATCAATTAAAAAATCAAAAAAAATATTTAAAGTTCTTTATAAAATATAATAATACATTCAGTGATAACATGTAACTACAATAAACAAAAACTTTTAGAATATCTTAATAACATACCGGGTGACCCACGCCATAGGTACTCCCGTTTATTTTTTTTGTTTATAAAACTAGACGAATGAAATTTGGGAAAGTGTTAATAGACAAAAAATTCCATTATTGAGATACGTCATCATTGAAATTTTAAATGGCACCCTATATTCTTTGTGTGATATATTCTATCAGGATGACATTCTGAACACAAAAATATATCGATCGTCAATTTTTATCACGAACGCAACGCCAAAATAACTTTTTTGTGTATTAATTTGCTGACTATGAATTGGTGAAAATAGTCGAAAATTGTCAAATAAACACTAACTAAATCGATTTTGGCCGACATTGCATTACTGGCGCCCTCTAGCGTCACAACAAAAAGTCATTCACACAACAGATTTAGCTCTACTGTGAACTGACGTATGAAAAAACGCCGATGAAAATCTTTACAAATGAACAATTGCGTGATTTAAAACATGTTTTTTTTTGTGATTTAAAACATGGTTTTTTCATGTTTTAAAACATGGTTTTTTCATGTTTTAAAACATGTTTTTTTGCGAAGTGTTGAAAAACATTGTTGCGTGTTTAAAAACATCATTTTATAAAAAAACATGTTTGTTTTGTTCAAAATAAAAAAAAACGTTTTTTATAACAACCCTGGTTTTTAGATTTGCGAACAAAGTTTTGTACCAAAAAACTTTGGTAAAACTTTTAGTTATTTTGGAAATAAAAATTTTTTGTAAATGTCACAAATGAACATTTTCGAGATAATTGCATTGAATTTTTACCATTTATGCCAATACAATGTACCTATACTCTCTTAAGGCTCCCGTATCCTACCGCGAAAACGCGCCGATACCCCACACAATAATTAGTTTAAATTGTGAAACTATAGCAACTATTCGATGGATTAGGTCCTTATGCAACTGCGTTCCCAAAGAATTTCAATATTTATGCAAATTATACTTGCAAATTTTAGTGTTAAAAAAACTAAACTACAAATATAGAAATGCTTTTTGGTCTTACTGGCGTATGATTATTGTGTACTGTAATATATTATAAAAGTAGTGAGCGTAACTAGAATAACATTCTGGGGGAGTTTTAGTCTGTTGGCATTGGAAAATAGTTCAACGGTATGTGGATTGGTGGCACTGTTTCAAATTGGAAATGTAAAGACAACATAAATAATTTATTTAGTTATGAACTAAAGTACCTATATTAAAAATCGGCATTACTGAAAACAAGACGTAACATATAGAATGCCACTTTGGAGTTTTTCTTTGTGTTAAAAAAATATATCGTTGCTGGCGTCCTATTTGCATTTGAAGGTCGTTTAAATTTGTTTTACATAATATAAGCTGTGGGAATAATAGCTTAAAATATGTTATTGTAATTAGCGCAAAATGCCACAAAAAATCTTTAAAAATCAGAGATCAACTGTAAAATAAAGTGCCCGATCAAAATGTGTTCAAAACCAAAACCTCGATGATAATTTAGTCACAAAGCCCCTTTCTTCGAAGCAAATCTGATACTATATAGTTATATGTACTGTAATAAATAATCATCCGTTAAACAAAAATCATTCAGCATTTTATTAGTATTTTTCTCTTTTTTTCATTTTTAACATTTAATGGCTTATAATTTGATGTACTTAAATAGTAAACAACACCTGATTTTTATTAATTTCTATATTTATGTAGATAATTATTATTAATCATATACCTTCCTACCTCAAGGTGGCAGATTCTATTACATTTAAATTTCACAAAGAATTATCTATATGAAAAAGTTTTACGGTAAGAATCATTTAAAACATAAATTCGCCCTCCAGACTGCGTGATAAAATAATAATAATCTTTTCGCTCTCGAAAAGAATCTGAATTTAAGCATGTATTAAATTAACAGGACGTTGTTATTCTTTTTACATTTTACCGGATTTTTTTATATTTTATATTTGTTATATCCAAAGTCCGTTATGTCGAGGTTTTACTGTACATAGAATAGCAAACTTATAACTGTGTAAAAAAGACTTTCCAATTATATGTAGTAAATTCAAGTATTGATTTAAAAACGAATTGCTTATATTGTGAAGATTGAAAACAGGCCATATTTGTAACAATAGAACGTTTCGATCCAATGATATGTTACTTTATGAATGGCTATGCAGTATTCCTGATAATATCGGATCAATTTAATGTGGAATAAAATGTGTATTAAAACTAGTATCTAATGACATTTGTTTGGTTTTGGGCAAAAGAACAGTAGAAATTTTATAGCATTGTATTGGCCCCGTGCGTAGTAGGAGCCCCACCTCCTGAGAGTGAGAAACGATTTTGATGCCCGTGGCGGAATAGTAGTTCCGTGAGAACATTTCTGTCACCGCTGCACGTAAAAGCTCTGTGATCGACTTCGGTATTTCTGTCAGCTGATGGCATGGTTTATAAACAAATATATTAGTTTTATTAAATTCTTTAGTACAACGAAAGAAAACGCGGATTAATTTCACTTTCACACAATACTTGCTTCTACCAATATACGTACTGCAACGTCTTTAGTCGACAAGCTACAGGTACATACCACGTGGGAGATTACAGATTACTAAGTAAGTAACTGCGTAGAAACAGCGCCACCTCGTGGCCATCTTAGACAGGTCCCACGGCAGGACAGATGCGCTATTGTACGCGCACCTGGCCAATACAGGTATTGTTTTAGTTTACAGTGAAATTTTGAGATATAATAATAATAATCCACGCCTTAACATCCCCCAACAGCTTTCGCCACTACGGGGGCATCGGTAGGCCCGAATTATCATTATCATGGCCCGCGTCCGTGGCACGTCTTAAGTTGTTTGGGTTTCAGCATTCGCCGAGGAGTGAAGGAAAACCACAGAAAAACCTTCACTCTGAAAGCAGAGCGTGAGACTCGAACTCACGCCCCCCAGACTGATAGCCACAAGGCGATTTCGCGTGGAACGGTTCGGTTGCGGTTCGACTACCGATTTGAACCAACCATTTTCACATGGCGATTGATGACGTAACGGTTGCAGTTGGTTCGATTCGGTCCGTCATAATCTTGAACCTGCCTGGCAAGACGGTTTGAAATATCGGTTCGTTTGGGTTGTCATTTTTAGGTTATAAGTTTGAAAATGCTGGTAAAATGGATACGTATGTCGTTGGCGGAATGCGCGGTAGACCACTGCGTATGTCATTACTGTCATATTTAACAGTAAGTGGGGCACCTAACCTATGAATCGAACCGGATCATTTTCCGTCGAGCGGTTACTGACGTTTTAAAAATGATGACGATTTAGAACCGCTCTGTCAACCACATCCAACCGCCAACCAGAACCAAATCGAACCGTTTAGCCACGCGAAATCGCCTTGTGTATCGTACTTAAGATTAATGTCGGAATGACACTGTATAGGTTATAGAAGAACCATTTACAAAGCTAATAAAAATATGTTCAGTATATTTGGTTGCAGATGTGGTGTACGACTACGACTTTTTTTGGCGCGCATAGTACCTCACTTATTTGGCTAAAGATATTTCACATGTTTTCATATTTATTTTTTTGCAAAGTGTTATTTTTCACCTAAAATTCAAATAAAAGAAAAACAAAATTATATATATTATATATATATTGGAACTGCCTTTATTTCAAATGCCAGTTGCACATAAAAGATGAAGAGGCTTGGTTTGAAGTGTGCCATGTTAAAAAATGTCCATCCCAGCACCAATCCAATCTTTGCAAAAACAAACAAAAATATTATGTCAAAAAATTACAGCTAAACAATATCTGTGGTACATCATAATTAAAACTGAAGAAAAACCACCTGAAATATTAAAATCAAACATGGCGCCCATAAGAAAACAACAAATTGGTAATAGTTTCTGCACAATCTTTAGAGATAACTGAAGTACCCAATTTTTTGCAATGTTTTTGTTACAAACGTACAACTCCACTGCTGCTTGATTAAAAACAATAAAAACCAATATTGAAACATTTCACCATGTATACCGAAACAAAATCACCCTGTATAGAACTCTATAAAATTAAATGTCACCTACTGATTTTAATCCACCTTTCATTTCACATTAAATTGACCCGATATTATCAGAACTGCTGCATAGCAATTCGTTTTTAAAGAAATTTTTAAATTGACTAAATATTATTGGAAATACGAGTCCAATCTGCATTGCCCACAGTGTATATTTCGAAAATATTAATTGAATTGAGTTTGAAAGAATGTACTAGGTAATTAAAAACAAAAACGAAATAAAACATGTATTATTTGAAGGATTGTAGCCTGTATCAACACTCGCTAAGGGATGCTAGCCGTCCTGCCAACAAAGCCAACCCTCAAGGCATATCCATAAACAACAAAGGCGAAATCATCTTTGCTTATCGTATACCACTCAACAACACGTTCATGAAACCACCTGCGCTCATGAGGTAAGTGAATCTTAGCTATCCGTTTTCAGCCAAACTAATAATTGTCTCTTTTGTCAACACGTTTAGCAATAAGTATTGAATATAACTCTTCTGCATTGTTTCTCTTCTAACGTTACGTTGCTTAATGATTTTCTTTATAGACTTAGGTCGATATCCTCGATTGCGGACCCATTGATTGTTAATGCGTGAGTACCAGAATAGATAAAATTAGAACTGGGTACTTACCGATTTTGTTTTTAATATTTTTTTTATTGTAAATTTTGCATTTGCGAGCTTTTGTGTCTTACGTTTATGCATTGTTCTGTCCGCTTTTTACGTATTGGACTATTTTCTATTTACTTATTTTGAAACTGTAGGTTATATAGGATATGGAGAATATTTTGGATGGTATACGTACGGTTACCGAAATGCAAAATACAATTTAAATTGTTAGTTAAGTTAACTTAACTAACCTAAAGTCCTGTCGATATACCAAACAAAATTATCCGCTACATATTTGAACGTAGATTTGAACGCCGGATAAGGCGAGAAACCTTTTAAGACAGACCATTTTTATTTGTACTGGGTTTTAATACTTAATGAAATAGAAATAGAAATAAACTTTATTCATGTAACAATCACACAGACAGACATGAAACGTCAATACATATACATATATGAAAGTTTGTTAACAACAACTATAAGAAAAAATCTTCAACAGAATAACACGTTTTATTCAACAAATATTTGCGCAAACCGGACTTGAATGCCTTTATGCTGACCGTCGACCTAATATCCCTAGGGACCGAGTTATACAGCTTGCATCCCATATAGCATAAGCTCCTCTGGTACGACGTATGGCGATGCATGGCCGGCAGCAAATGATCAGCACCTCGTGTGCTGTATGCGTGATCAGCCCCATGGTCGAAGTCGCCAGTTCGCCGGTGGACAAAACAAACCGTCTCGAGGATGTAAACGTCGTAGAATGTCAAAAGTTTATGCGTCTTGAACACATGCCTACAAGATTCACCGCGTTGCAGACCAAAAACAGTCCTCAGCGCACGTTTTTGAAGTAAAAATAGTTTCTGGGCCGCTGGAGTCATTCCCCAGTGAATTATAGCATATTTCATTCTTGAATAAAAGTTAGCGAAGTAAAACGTTTTTACCACATCGGCACTACAGGACTTCTTCAATTGGTAAAGAGCATAGCAGGATCTGGATAATTGTGAGGACAATACCTCCACATGACGTGACCAGCCCAAACAATCATCGACCTCAATGCCGAGCAAACGGCATGACTTATCTATATCAATTACTGAATTTCCAAACCTTATGGTTGAATTATTATTTTTTGAAAAGAAAATACATTTAGTTTTACTCTGGTTAATAGTAAGTCGATTGTTTGACATCCATCGCAAGGTGTCCTCGTATGCTCTGGACGCCGCAAAACGCAGCTCGTCGACAGTGTCCGCCGAGAGAAAAATGTTTATGTCGTCAGCATACAGGGTAACCTCAACACTACTTAAAAGATTTGGCAGATCATTAATGTAGAGTAAAAACAATGTTGGACCAAGAATTGACCCCTGTGGTACTCCTGCGGTGAATGTGATTGGGTTTGACCTGTTGCCTCCCACACACACTCTCTGCGGACGGTTCGACAGATACGACCTCAACCAGTCCGCCGCAACACCAGTGATTCCGTATCTCTCCATCTTGAACATAAGAATGGAATGATTAACGCAATCAAATGCCTTTGAAAGGTCTACGAAAAGGCCTAGGCATGTTGTTTTTTTATCAATACATGAGTAAATATTTTTTGTAAAGTTGAACAATGCAGTATCAGTGCATTTGTTGAGACAGAAACCGTGCTGATGTTTTGATATAATGTTAAATTTATGTAAAAATGAGTTAAGCTTACCGTTCATAATCCGTTCATATACCTTCGCGAAGAAATTAAGTAAATTTATTGGTCTATAATTACCGAGGTCATTGCGGTCGCCTTTCTTGTGTAACGGCCTGATAATTGAAGTTTTTAAGGAACTGGGAAACACGCCGGTTGAGAACGACAAATTCAGACAGTAAACCAACGGATCCACTATATACTCAATGCAGCGCTTAACAATAGCCGCGGGAATCGTGTCATCACCAACACCAGTCGACTTCAAACCACGCACAGCGTCCAGTACATCGAGTTCACATACGGGAGAAAGGAAGAACGACGCCGACGAGCGGTGGACGCTCTCCCCAAGCTCACCGAAATCGATGGGGTCATTGTCGAAAGATCCCAACTGACTCGCAGCATCAGAAAAATATGATGCAAACTCTTCAGCAATGTCATTAGAATTCCCAGTATCCGGCAAGGCAAAATCACGCGAATAATTTGAACGCTTTTGACTGATCAACGACCAAACAGCTTTGGACTTGTTATTGGCCTGCATAACAAAGGTGTCATTTGCCTGCGTTTGTGCAATGTGCAACATTGCATCGTAGTACTTCGAGTATTCCACAAAGCTTTCTTTAAATACTGGATAACGCTGACTCATATCTTTTAGAAATAGTACTGTGCTCTTTATAGAGACCAGATCCTGAGTTATCCAAGTAATTTTTTTGGCACCGGGCACCAGCGAACTTCGTACCAATGGAAAGCAGATATCCAAAAAATATGTAAAAGTATCCGAAAAAGAAGTAAATGCAGTTTCCGCAGAATCACACAAATATACAGCAGACCATACCTCGCCTCTCAAATAATCATTCAAACGACTAACCGAAGTTATGGAGAATTTTCGACGAAACCCAGTGGGACGCTCAGCTGCATTTCTCATATAAGTCTTCAGGTCCAGCACAAGGCCACGATGATCCGACAGATCAAAATCAAAACAATTAAACACATAATCAGTACAAGCTAAACTTGTAAAAAAATTGTCTATACACGTAGAAGACGTTAAAGTAATTCTGGTAGCTACATCATTCACCACCGCCAAGTTATACAATCGCAATAGATCAACCAGTGTACTTTTGGCACGAGATGAGGTAAAAAAGTCTAAATTAAAGTCGCCGCCTATGGTCACAGATGCTTCCTCATCTCGCAACAGTTCAACAAGTTGTAAAAACTGAGCTAGAAACACTTCAAAATTTGCCGTCGGAGGCCTGTATATTACCACAAAAATATATTTAATATCGGTTACTAGTTCAGCCGCACAGCACTCAAATACATTTGAAATCGATAACCCGGATATATCTGATCTTTGGCGTACATTTAACGGACTGAGGCAGTACAGGGCAACACCACCATGGCGGCCCGCACCACGACAGTAAGAAGAGCATAATTTATAATTTTCGAGAGATACTTCAGTGATCGATACCTCTGATTGCCAATGCTCAGTGATCATCAAAACATCTATCTTACACTGAGAGAGAACTACCTCTAATTTACTGACTTTATTATTAATGCATCTAATATTTTGCAGAAAGATTCTAAAACAATTTCTAACTTTTTTAATACGATCTGTGAACCTGTACTTATCCGGTGGGGCCACGATGTTGATACTGTGTCCTATGTCGATGGGAGTAAAAAATCCTCTACCTCTGGTCCAGCACCGCTACCGTTCGGCGCCATCTCCGTCACATCCAGCACCTCCACCACATCCAACCGATCACAAACGCCCGCAACACTCGTTGCACAACACTTGATTTCGATCAGATTGGACGCATTCACATAGGCACTAGAACGGTGCACCGAACCACCGCCGAGCTCCCGCACACAATCAGCCATAAGCGACACCACTGCCCGCTTCCCTCGATGATTGAAATGCAGACCATGTTCGGTATACATGTCTCTAGAAGAGATAGCGTTGATGTCCAGCAAAACGACATTTTCCTCAGCAAGTTCGTTGTAGATTGTGGCGTTGAGGTTGTGTATAATGCTGTTTAAGACATGACGTCCATGCCAGAAAGGAACGTAGCAGACGATTACATTTGTATGCGACGATAACAGCTTAATGCCTAGTAAAGTTGTCTCGTTTACTCTACGCCCGTGTAAGCAATCATTCACACCTGCCAGGATGATTACAAAATCTTTGAAGTTCAGACCGTCGGTAACACTTCCACAATCAGCCACTATCTGTGTTAGTGTCGCATTGGGTTTACATAGCGTAAATGGCGTGAAGTTTGCGTTATCCCAGGCATCCTCAAATATCTCAGAGAAACCTCGAACACGGCTATCCCCAAGAAACACAATCCGCCGCGACTCGACAGGCGTCGCCAAGCGTCCCGGAGATTCGTGTCCATCAGCCCGGCTCACGTCCACCGCAACGCAATCGGACCACGCCCGCTGCTGTTTACGCGGTAGGGGGTCACTATGAGAAATCCTCCCACATTCTCTAACACTTGCAAAGTTGTGCTCAATCGTCTTCTTAAGAGCTCTGCGTAGCTTAGTGTTCTGCGTCGCCACAAAATCGATTTTTCTCTAAAGATCTTTCATCATTTCCATAATAGTCACTCCGTTCAATTTTTTTCGTCTTCCTGTGTTGGCTAACGGGGGTGCCGAGACAGGAGACTCCAAAACACCAGGTGATGGGTTCTCCGCGGTCAGAAAACTTGAATCCAGTAAGTCCCTCAGCCTCCGAACCAGCACTTCCTTTCTCCCGGACAACGGCGCATTCCTCTTGACAAGTTCGGCCTTAATTGCTGTGATCTTTAGCGATGATATGCGTATCATATTAGCCATCGGTATTGGAATGATCTATTTGCTATATTGGTCTCTCAAATAAGAGAGAGCAAGTAGCAGACCACCACGGAAAACTAACCAAACCTCAATTAGTACGCTTATAATAAGCGTATAAAGAGCCAGGATATTCCAAACAGTCAAATTGGCTAGGGTTGACCTTTGTACACAAGACCGGAGAAGCGGCAAGGAATACTCGATCGGCTCGACCAGGTCGACCCCGCATAAAAAGAAAGAAAACCAGTCCAAGTCGTACAACGTACGGGCAATTCACACACCCAAAACGGAACAAATAACCGCGATTTCCAACGCTTCCAAAGCCCGAAACAAAATTGTTTCTCAATCACTCGCGAGTAGCAGTCTCTTAGACGCAGTCGAGAAGTTCCAACACAATAAACTTTAAAACACACTGAAAAAAACGGATAAAACTACGGAGCACGAAACGCTGTGTGTGTGTACTCTCTGAGTGAAATTATTAATGCAGGTGCATACCCACTCTAGCTTAATATAAGTAAAAAAACATAAAATTTATCATAACAATTCCAAAGGGCCAAAGCATAATAACAGACTTATTCTCGTCTACGTTGGAGATTTGGACGATGTTTAAGACGACGAAACTTTTTAATAATACATTTTTGATTAGAGAAATATCGAATAATTTATACAGGTTGTTTCAGAAATAACCACTAACTTTGAAGGAGCATATCTGCTAAGGACAGAAGCAATTTTGGTCAAATAACATATAGTCTAGTTCACAGTTTTAAGTAGGTAGGTATAGGTACCTACCTACAAACAAAATTGTAAAGAAATCATCTAAGGCTTGCCCAGATGAATAGCCGATCGCGCATGAACGAAAGACGATTGCAAACTTACGTATGAAAATTTATCTGTCATGTCGCATACGAGTCATCCGTCGCATACAATTGCCATCCGTTCGTCACTGGTACTACACAAATCATTACACTAACGCACCCGCATTAAGATTCCACAATCCAAAAGATTCTTATTGTAGATAAACCAACGAACATGCTAACTGCCTACGATGATATCAACAGGCAATTGTAGGTCAATACTACTAAGCGAAAAACACCAGAGTGGAGGGAAGCCGATATTTTGCTGTCTGTGTTGTTTTGTCACCAGTTGCAATATATCTGCGGTAGAGTGTTGACGATTTTCTTGCTCTGAACAGACAATTACACCCCAGTTTTTCATTATTATTTTTCTCAGGAAAAGGTTAAGTTAGGTTTACCATACGTTATTTGACAAGACATGTTTATTACGTCCTTGGGAATATAGTCGGTATTCCCTGTTCTTTGGTAGGTTTTCAGTAGTGATGCCGCGAATAGTAATTTTTCCCAATACCGAATATTCGGCCACACTTTCGGCCGAAGCGCCGAATATTTGGCCGCCGAATATTCGCTACAAGTTACAACGAGTTTCAATGGAGTGCAGTGCATCCGGGGTAGATCGTTTGCAGTCTCATTTGCGAGTATATGGTGTCACAAATCGCATTCATTACCTACGTTCTACTGAAAATCTTTCACAAATGGCATCAGTTAGGTAATAATAAAAGGTCGCCCTGTATATTTATTTTTTTTAATTATAAGTTTTTTGTAGGAATCATTTTTTTATAAAATACATTAATAATAATAATAATGTTTATTGAAACTCAAAAATAATACAGTTTAAGTCAAAAAATATATACCTAAGAAGTGGTATTTTTAGTTATTAGCAATTAAGGGGAGGTTCCCGTCCAAATCGATGAAAAAAAACGAAACGTTTTCATCCTTATGTTGTCGAGAATACGTGAGAGAAAGGATTTTTCGATATATGATGTAGTTCTCGAGATATACGGAGTTGGGGCGGAACAGTGCGTCGGCGCTCCGGACTCGCCGAACGGGCGCTCGGCGCGGCGAGACCTTTTTTCTATACCTGAAGCCTTGTATACACTGCAGCTGTAACGCGTAATGTAACATGTAATGTAACGTGAATGCTCGTGGACGGGGTTAAAACGACCGCGCAATGGATTGGCGCGCTGGTCCCGCTCGTGGGTGATCCACAGTTGTTCGACGAGCGTTGAGAAGCATGGAATCGTCATTTCAAGTAGCCGTTGCTTGCGGTGCATTTATGTTGATGCATGAATTAGCTACGTATAGAAAAAAGCGAAGATGGTGGTTCATTTTTGGCCCATGATTAAGATTTTCGACTGTTTGGTACCTTTCTTTAGATCTTCTTCAAATATTGGACATTTGTTTTTAATGCCATGTATATTATTCCATTATTAAAACGTGCGCATAACAAATTATTCAAAAAAGTCAATGTTTTATTTGGGTTTTTTCACTTGGAGACTTTTTTATTCAAATCTATCGTAAGAGTTTGTTTTTCAAGTGATACCTTTTCAAACTATGTATTATATTACCAGAAAACTATTACGCATTTTTTTTCTTCACAAAACTGTGTGCGAAAATGCACAAAAAAACTCATAATTATATTAATTATAAAGAAATTTGAAATTGTTTTTCTGATCATCTACCATGTGAAAACATTTCTTTAGTACAAAATAATAAAATCGCCTTCTGCTTTTACAGTTATTATTGCTGATTACTCGATTTCTTGTAAGTTTTGCATAACCCTGCAACATTTTCGCAAAGTACCCTAGTTTGTACCGGAGGTTGTGATAAAAAAAAGTTGGGATATTGGCACCTTAAAATTTATTCGTGCGAGATGTCATCATACTTAAAAACTATGTTTTGTTTGAACCCTTTCTTAACATCATTAAAGAAATTTATGGAGCACCGAAATTTGGTGACATTGGTACCTCACTTTTTTTTATTTAGCGCCAGTGAAGAGAAATTTAAGAAAATCTAACAACCGTTTTACGTAAACCTATTTGGATTATTATTGTTATTGATATTGTTATTGTGTATTTGGAGAAAAACACAATAAATACCCATTATAACAATCAAAAGTAAATACATTTAAGTAAAAAAAATATACCATGACGAAAAATAATTCAATCTGTTTTCAAATGTAATTCTGAGTAAAAAATCATATGGACTTGCAACGCATAAATGTTAAATTGTAGTAACCTTGACACAAAAAGAGCCAATCTGGCTGCATTGTTCACTTCATTCAATACTATCGGACTTGTTTAGACCTGTGGGTTTCAATGAAATTGTTCTACCACGTTCTTCGTCCCAGCTATCCATTTTAATAAAAATCCCCGTTTATCTTGACGTTGTTCGCACTGCTTGTTCGCTGCACAGTACACACTGGCCGATGCGCCACCAAACACGTCCACGCTGCAACTGCTCGGTCCCTTTGTGTTCGCGACAAATACTGACAGCCGACGGAGCACAGCGAGCACACAGTGTAATGCTCGCTGTAACATGGAATGCGCGCTTGTACCCCGTCCACACAGGTTACATTACACGTTACATTACATGTTACATTACACGTTACAGCTGCAGTGTATACAAGGCTCGATGGGTTGAGTATATGGCACGTATGCCGAACACGCGACAAAGTTCACTGGGAAAAGCGCGCCCTGCTCGTCCGCGGAAAAAGAAAGTCGGTTATAATCCAGAGAAAATGGAAAATGAGAAAGACTTTGTCAGCACTTCCGCCAACAAATTGAAGACCGCGACGACGAACCGAATCACGAGAACTGCCCGCCAGGAGAGAACAGTTGGAGCGTGTTCGGTTTGTCAGGGTAGGGTATGGGGAGAGCAATGCTCAGATAACCTGGGTCGGCTGTCTCTCTCTTATATGCAGATAAACGCCGTATGACATTAGTCCGCCTATTATGCAGCGCGTCACTCTCACCGTACCCTACCTGATTATCCGAACGCGCTCTTGGTGCAAGTGGCGTGTCGCAGAAGCTACGCGTCAACTTGCCGATTTCCACCATGATGAACCTGCCCTTCAAGAATCTGTCCAAAAAGACATTCGACCAGTGTATGAGGCTCTTTCCAGTGATGATTTATAGTGATGCAACATACCTCTGCTTCAGCTTCCGCAACTGCGGAAGTTCTGCACACTTTTTCACCTCTGCTTCTGCATCCGTTTCCGCAAGTTTAGAACAGAAGTTTAGCGAAACTTTCCAGATATGGTGTGATTTACCAGATACGCGCTGATTGGCCAAACGCATGCGGCGAGGGTTGATTGGGGCGCCCGGCTGCACGCGTTACGATTCTTTTGTTTTGTAGTTTATTACTACGCCATGATCTCTGTCGTATGCATTTTGCACTTACGATTCAACTACGCGTTTATTTCGTTAATAGTTTTGTATTGTAACATAAGTTAAGAGTGCAATGTGGTGAAAATTTAATGGACACAAGTGCCATACTCTCTTACCACTAGTACGGCAGCATTTGTCAACACCTCCCAGTAGCGTTGCCAGTGAACAAATATTCAGTGGAGCTGGCCTCATATACGAAGATCACAGAAACAGATTAGAGGGTATAAAAGCGGCAAAATTACTTTTTATGAAGTACAACATGCCTTTGTTAGATTTTGAATATTAGATGACTAAATAAAATGTCACTTCTTAAAAAACTATTATTTTTTTATAGTATAATACATTGGACATCTGTTTCCGCTTCTGCTTCTGTTATGACAGTTCCGTTGCATCATTTATTGCAAAGATTCACCGGAGGAAAAACAAAATGATAACGAAAGTTCCAATTCTTGCATTTGGAAGCTTTCTCCCAAACACATTCATTGTGGTGTACAAACGATACAAATAGCAGCATATAGCTGCTGGTATTTTCAATGAAGACTATTCATATATTTTGAGAACTGTGAATACGCTAGGAATCGTCATTGGGAACAACAGCAGAATTTTCGCCGAGAGCACTAAAAAAAAGCGCATCACCGCAGGGGCTAAAGAATTGCCGGAGCTCGAAAAACAGGTCAGGATTGAAAAAATTATCATACAAATAAAAAAAAAAACATACTCCTCGAAGAAGAAGGGACCCTATATGGTACTGGAATAGTTGATTAAATGTAAGTTGTCAGAAACTAACGTTGAATACGATTTTTTTATTACGCGTTTTTCTAGAAGCAACATTTTTCGACGCGCGGTACGCTCTAGAGCTTCGAGAAATGCACCGATTTCAAATTTTAACCCCTCAAATTAAAGCTAATTTAAAGGGGGTCCCGGCGGAGGCTCTTTTCCGGGAAAAATAATGTTAATGTGTTTTTTTACGTTAGTAAAAAAAAGCATGAAAAAATGAGTTTCTTTTTTTTAAACGGCCGCCATATTGTTCCAAAGGGATTATTTAAAAATCGGAAAACTATAGGGCCCTACAAATTTGATCTATTTTAAGAATCTTTTTGCGTTTTTGGTTTCAGAGCACTTGGCGAAGGTGTACAAGGTACCGCGCACAAAAGTTCGTGCCGGCCGCGGGTTTGGTGGCGGAGGGCTGGAGCCGCCATTTGAATTTTTTTTGTCAATATTCAGGATAATACTTCTTTTGTATACAAATAAAACCCACAAAAAAAATTCTCAAATTAATTTATTTTGTATCAAAAAAAAATCCTGAAGTTGAGGCATTTTTGGGGCCTTTGAACGGGAACCTCCCCTTAAGGCATTAAAGGCACGTAGCGCGCTCTTTACGTAGATACGCCTAAAGTTAACTCATGCGAGATCGAGCGGTCATGTTTTTTAGTCATTTCTCGACATCTTTTTGCGTAGCCCGTTATTTACATACATACATACAGCCAGTGGTACCCAGCCCACTTTAATGTAATAAAATCAACACAAATTTTTGAATTTTTGGCTCTTAGTTCTGCATTTACTTCAACTCTTCACTTTGTTTGTTTGTTACGTTCAAATCTTGTAATCGATATTTTGGACAGATGTGGACAGATTTCTGGTTATAATGCATAAATCAATAGAAAATTCGGAAAATCTTTGAAAAATTTTGGAAATATTTAATTTTAAGAAGCACGCACTATCTATGAGGAAAAGATGCTTTTATCTATCACAACTTACCATTAATGAATTTCACTTATTAAATGTGAATTATTTTGTGGTTAAAATAGATTTTGGAGGTGCTTTTTTTTCATGATTACGTATTTGGTATTCGGCCCAATACCGAATATCAAACAAAACGGCCGAATACGCCGAATACCGAATAGTAGCCGAATATTCGCGGCATCCCAAGTTTTCAGTATTCAGGTAGCTCTGAAGAAGCGAACACCATGGTTTGTGGAACGTCAGCAATTGCGAATTTTGATACACGGCATAACCCGGGAGCAATTTATTTCATTATAAAATATAATTGTCGTCAAAGTAGCAGTGAGATTGCTAATAATAGTCTACCTAACACATAATGGTCTACAGTGGAGACCGAAGAATTAAATTGGTTGCATAACTAATTTCCAAGTTTGGCAGTTGTGTCGATTTACCAGCATTTTTATTCGAACTGCTTGCATAGCAGTATTTCTTATTAATATTGGAATACCTACTATCCACTTGTAAATATGTTTCAGACGACTTTCAAAATGGATACTTAAACCAACGTATCGAACACTGGGCGCGTAAGTTACTAAGTTTCAGAGTACAATGTATAGTCGTGGTCTCGGTTATGATATAATATAGGTATTACGTAGGATAATATTTTATGTATACATACTATATTTAATGTGTTGTATATTATGTAGTGCAATAAGTATGACGAAACTATAAAAACAAATTACACCTTTAGAAATTAACTTATATAAGTTTTAAGTAGATGGTACAAAATTGTAGTGACACTCATCGGTGGTAGTTTGATTCCGGTGATTCAGCGCAGTGTATAAAGCTGCGCGTCAAAATTAACGCACCACAAGAAATTTTAAACTTTATTTTCTGTTAAACCGCTCATACGATTTTGATGATTTTTTGTTCTGTTGTGGGTTGATTCATCAGTAATGATATGTGGTAGAAATGTATATTTAAGTTTCAGATTTTTGAAAGAAGAGAATAAGTTTATTTGGCGAAATTAGTAAAATACTGTAGTTTAGATTTTGATTCCTGTAGTTGCAGCTGGTAAAACTTATTTAACAATATAACAAAAGAATCAAAAGTCGAATGAGCATCGCGAGAGTAAATCAACTATGAAACTATGACCAATTTCTAGTGGTGCGCTAATTTTCACGCGCCGCGTAGGTATTTGAAAAGATACAGCTAGCAATGACTCTTAGAGCTGGTGGTTATTATTTATTACTGTATTTGTTGTTTTTAAATAGTTTGAAATACAAATTCCTATATGGGCTGATGGGGTTCCTTGGGTATAATAAAAGACGAGTTCGTACTTTGCATTTCGGGGAGTCCGTTGAATGTCTTAGACTTTTGCACTTGTTGTGTCCAGCCTGTGTCATTCGACTTTATAATTTCGGTGAGGTCATTGCGATTATTTTATAGAAAGAGTTCGAACACGATGATCAGCAACGACCAGTTTCATCAGGCGAACAGCGCCATGCACCAATATAACGTTGGGTTGTCACAGGATCAGCACCGTTTCTACGATCTGGCCACGTCATACCTCCTTAGCGGGAGGCCCTTCACGGAAATCTGCGAGCACAACTACAATACAGCGAGGGATTTTGGAAAAAATAACGTAAGTTTTGTCGTTTTATGTAAAAACAATTGAATCGGTGGGTGGAAGAACAGAACAAGTCCAAATCAGGCGTTTATGACAAACTAAAAAAAAATGTATAATTCGGCAGCTGTGTAGGTATATTACAAATTTGGTAAGCTCTGAAAAGTACTAAATTTCATTTGCAGTTGTTCTAGAAGTAAATTTGGTTCAAAATGCAATAATAAATAAACAATTAGATAAAAACATCGGCTGCACTTGTTCTGTTCTTCCAGTCAACGACATGCTTATCGATAATAATCTCTTATTTGTTGAAAGAAATTATGCTATTAGCACAAGTGGTAAATAAAAATGCATAAACACGAAAAGAGCAAGTTTAATATTAGAAACAAAAATAAAGTTAAAAAAAAACAAACTTTATTAAACTTGTCATTAGTCTTCATCATGATTTGACGTTTCCCAAAAATAATTACGGTAATAAAATTCAAGATCTCCTTCTAAATAGTGCATCAATTTTTTTAAATTAGCAATTTTTAGGTACCGTAAACTGGGGCTACTTCGACATCGTGGGTAACTTCGATACCTCGCGCTGCACCTGCGCGCTATGCATCTGTGTGTTGTTTAGGTAGTTGCTTAGTTCGCAACAGGTATTTAGTAAATTATAAGTAAGATTAAAAGAGTGTAAATATGGTTTGAACATACAAAAAGAAAGTGGGTGGTAGAAGATACCGAAACTATAGTGGTAACACGGACGTTGCCAGGTTTTAGTATCGGGGGGGGGGTTCAAGAAAATAAAACGACTAAAAGTACCTAAAATAACCCTTATATTCATAAGAAAAATATTAAAGATATAAAAAAAAATCTGATGTGGCCAGGCACATGACTTTATCATACTATATATAAAATTAATAGTTTAGCAGCATGAGATTCTATTTGATCGAGATCGGCTATGTCTGCATTAAAACAAAACTAGTAGAAGTAGACAGATGTCTCGATTAAAGCTGCGTTCGGATATTGTACTCCGTTGACACCGGGTACACCGTCCAAATGACACTTACGTGTTATTGGGTGTAAAAAGTGTAACGGTGTTCAATATCCTAACGCAGCCTATATTGACAGTAGTATTTTCAAAACATTAGCGTTTGACACTAGCTACTGTCATTAGAATCAAAAAATCTGACATATGGCTACTAGTTTTAAAGCAGTACGACCGATCTCGATGAAATAGAATTTGCTCATGCAGCTAAACTATAAATTCTACCAAAAAATGTCATATACATAAATTATAGACAATTTCCTCTCCTTTAATTTATTATTTAACTATTTTGACGACATTACACAAATAGCGGCTTATTTGCAAAATCATCGAATAATGCTAGGAGTAAACCACCAGTTCCTTTGGACCCTCTTCAACAGAAAGGTTTTTAGCTCTAAGTTTGGTTATGAAACTTCTAAATATGAAGTTTCGTTCCGATACCTTTAGTAGTTTCTCCGGAATCGTCGCCACAAAAACGGGTACACACATCCACACACACACACAGACATTTTTACTTTAGCATACGCAGTATGTAAAGTATTGTAATCATGCCAAAAAAAATTTTTGCGATTTTAGCGGAAATTTGCCTTTTTGGGTCCCCTGAACATTTTTGACCAAGGTACAAAAAAATGTCTGTGTGTGTGTGTGTGTGTGTGTGTGTGTGTGTGTGTGTGTGTGTGTGTGTGTGTGTGTGTGCGTGTGTGTACCCGTTTTTTGTGACGACGATTCCGGAGAAACTACTAAAGGCATCGGGACGAAACTTCATATTTAGAAGTTTCATAACCAAACTTAGAGCTGAAAAGCTTTCTGCTGAAAGGGGTCTAAAGGAACTGGAGGTTTAGTCTTAGCATTTTTGAAAGATTTTGCAAATAAGCCGTCATTTCTGGAATTTCGCCGAAATAGTTAAATAATAAATTAAAGATGAGGAAATTCTGAATAATTTATGACTATGACATTTTTTAGTACAATCAATAGTATAGTTGCATGAGCAAATTCTATTTCATCGAGATCGGTCGTACTGCATTTAAACTAGTAGCCAGGATATGTCTGAAATTATGATTCTAATGACAGTAGGTAAAGTGAGGCTAATGTTTTGACATGATTTTGACAACACCTACTGTCAATATAAGCTGCGTTCGGATATTGTACACCGTCACTTTTTACACCCAATAACACGTAAGTCTCATTTGAACGGTGTACCCGGTGTCAACGGTGTACAATATCCTAGCGCAGCTTAATCGACATAATATCTGTCTAGTTCTACTAGTTTTATTTTAATGCAGACATAAGCGATCTCGATCATGCAGCTAAATTATTAATTTTATATATAGTATGATAAAGTCATGTGCCTGGCCACGTCAGATTTTTTTGTACCTTGGTCAAAAATGTTCAGGGGACCCAAAAAGACATATTTCCGCTAAAATCTCAAAATTTTTTTTTGGCACGATTACAATACTTTACATACTGCGTATGATAAAGTAAAAATAATATCTTAACTTTTCGACGGGGGGGCGGGTTTGAACCCCCAACCCCCCCCCCCTGGCTACGCCCATGAGTGGTAACGATCTTAACAAGCAGATGACGACTAAGATATATTTTTTGGGGCCAAAGAAAACGCCAAATACGGCTTTATTGTTGTTTTTTAGGTTATAGTCGTTGGAAGTATTTAGAATACTAAATCAATTTTTTTATATGATAATATTGTTTTTTATTTTAGGTATTTTTTAAAAACCAAAATTTAGTGTCAACGTCACCTCTATGCTAAGATATTTTCGATAATACACATTTTTTAAGAGACGTCGAAGTTACCCCACTCTACGGGTAACTTCGACACGAAATTAAAAATTAAAAAAAAAATATTTCTCAACATTTTGAGTTTTCGGCATGTAGTGGTTTCGAAAGCCAATGCTTCAAATGGTATAATGGGATATTTGGCTCATGATTTTATAACTCGTATCAAAAGTCCTCGAATGATTTATGCTGAAAACATGTCGAAGTAGCCCCAGTTTACGGTAGTTAATAGGTATTGGGTTTTTGTATGCTGATTTTGTTGGAAGTGTGGGACGATTTTTAGTTTCTTTTGATAGTTTGAAAGTATGGGTGGTGTAGCCATCTATTCAGTGAGCGCGTAAATTATGGAAACATGACAAAATCTCAAGAACGGTTTGGTATTTTAAAAAAATCCTCGAACACGTCGCTTTATAATTATCAAAATACACCTTATGATATCAAATTAATTGTTTTACCTTCAATTGTTTTTAACAGATGACGTCATCGACATTTTTTTTAAATGACAACCCTATATTTTTTAATGAATTGACAGACCTTTTAATTGTCTTAGTGGTAGTATAATATTTTTATGGCCTTACATAAGAAAATTTTCGAGAAAGAGACAATTGAAGGTTAAGAAATAAAAGGACAAAATGTCCAGAACGGCGTTATTATCGTTGATGCAACGTTTACAGTTTCTGAGATATAACCTCAAACTTTTGAATTTTAAATAGAACAACCTGTATATTTTGACATTTTCTGTTACAGTCTCCATTATTATATCAAAAACATCTCGAAATTAAAGAAAAACCTTTATTACATAGGTCTAAACATTAAAAAAGAAAAAATTGATAACAAAACATTATTACATTTTCTACTGCAACTACTGTAGTTGGTTTATGAGGATTTTCAACCATTGACAAGAATACATTGTTTTAAATTTGATCCGTTGATTTTTTTGTTATTGCTTTTTTGCTATCAATTTTTTCTTTGTTAATTTTTAGACCTAACTAATAAAAGTTTTTGTTAATTTCTAGATATTTTTGATATAATACTGTAACAAAGCGTAGTAACATTGAATAGGCAATGGAAGACTGTAACATAAAATGTCAAAATATACAGGTGTTCTATTTCAAAGTTTGAGGTTATATCTCAGAAACTGTAAACGTTACATCAACGATAATAACGCTAGTGACTTCACATGGTTACAAAATACTTTATTCCAAAATTTCATTAAATTCGCTCGAGCCGTTAGGGAGATTTTGTTTTTTTCATTTCATAACCTTCAATTGTCTTTTTCTCGAAAATTTTGTTATGTAAGGCCATAAAAATATTATGCTACCTATAAGACAATATAAAGATCTGTCAAATTCATTAAACAAATATTGGGTTGTCATTTAAAAAGAATTTCTATGACGTCATCTGTTAAAAGCAACCGCGCTCCATGCAATGAGTGTAAAAACAGAATATGTCCTGGACTTATTCTGTTCGTCCAGTCATTGCGTGAAGTACGGTGCTTCTACAGCAGTACTGGTAATATATATTATATATGATAATTTTTTTCATATTTTCGAAAAGCGAGAAATTTTATGCAAAATGGCTATCTTAGTTTGAAATGTCAAATTTTGGACTTATTCTGTTCTTCCACTCACCGATTCAATTATATGTTGCGTTTAATTCTAGCTACTAACTCACATACTGGATCCACTAAGCAAAATTTCCCTTCTTGCAAATTATCTACGTCTTTTTTGAACGCATTTTTATAATTAGGTATCGAGCGTCTGGCGGATGATTCAAAACCTATACGGAGATGAGTTCCATCAGCCGGCCATAATCACTCCCGCATCTGACAAGACATTCCTCAAGATGGCCGTCGGCTGTCCAAACGAATACCTTCCGGAAGACCAACGGTCAAAAGGTAATTAGATTATTGACGGATAGTGTACATACATACAGCTTTTGAATTATGTTTCTATAGGTGACACATCGGGTTCAAAGTATAATATCGGCGAAGACGAGAGTGAATCCGACCGAGATGTTGTAGATCATGTGGGGACTTTTAATGGGTTTTCAGTCTACAGTAACCTTCGACTAAGGCTACCCAAAGGCGATTTTTCCTTCGGCGAGAATGAGTTGGATGTTGAATTGGACGCACTCAGTCTGGGTAAGCTAGTCCACCCACTTCTGTATTATTTGTTGTTAATGTCATTAAAACATGTATAATAGTTTCTTATTTATGGCTGTCAGAAATAACGTTCGTTAGTTTCGTGACCAGCTACTACCAATGTTATACATGGTCCGAAATCTGTTACAGAGCCACAGGGTTGAATTACATACTTATGCTCGGACTCTGTGCAATTCGCACCGAGTGCGTGCATAAACGTCTATAAGGGTCGATCTTACAAGTGTACGTGTAAGTAGTGGCATAGTTATTCCCAGTATAAATAGTGCTATTCCGCCTCCCATTGGCTAAAATATTTGTGTTGTCATAGTAATAACAACTTATACTGGTATGTATACCAATGTTTAGTTATACCATGGTATAACGTGCTTTGTAAGATCGGCCCTAAAGGCTATTTTACACTGCACTACTTTCGTCTTTTTCTAAACTTCTTTTTAGTAACTTGAAATAAGTTTTAAAGTGACAAGAAATGGGTATATTAGACACTCTTCTTTATCTATTCCAGAATAGCCAACCTGGTGCATTAAAGGTTATGTTGTTTGTTTACTTTATACAGGTTTATTTGTGCAATATTTTACTGTAATCATGTTAGTACAAATTAAATTACATAAATTAAACCAACTGTACAAAGCGTGGCGCGTCACTGTGACGTTAAACGTATACTTTTCTGCGGTATGTCAAAACAAAACAAAATGATTCACGGTCGCACTGTTGGCTAACCTTACAAATGCCTACACTGGGCATGCGTCTATACTAAGAAAAAGTTTAGATATATAATAGCATGGCATTTCCAACTATACTATTATTTAGAACTTTTTCTAGTGACTAAAAAGAAGTTTAGAAAAAGACGAAAGTAGTATAGTGTAAAATACCCTTTAGTCGAAAACGCTATAATTTGCGTTATAACATGCCTGACCATCTATATCCGTCGGCAATCAACGGTCTAAACACTTGTCTTGGTGCCATTTTATTTACACTCGAAAATAATACCGTGCGGGAGATCAGGCAGCGCATTTAAGTCCTACCTGCAGTAAGTCATAACAGATACGTTTGCTGTTATCGGAAAACGCAGTTGACATTTGCGCACGTCATTACTGTGATTTTTTACTGTTATCGTGTGCGCAGTAGTTAAGTATCGTTTACATCCCCTTAACTTACTGTGATGGGGCGGACACCCTTCTCAATATTTACTATACTTTAATCAACTCTTAACTGAAGGGGGCCCCCGTTAGGACTTTGGCGCCATCTACCTAACCTTAATACCACGTGTTGAAGCTGGTAACTCGCCGCAAGAGACGCTTGGCGACGCTAACACTTAAAAATGTGATCCTAATTAATCTTACGGTAGCGTGAATCAATTATCTCTCTCTTACGGAGGCATCAAAGAGTTCTTTCTCTGAGACTTTGTCAGAGACGTTTGAACTCACTAATTATTAATCACCATATGCAGGGCTAAATACTTTACTATAAAAGGGACAGGTTTATATTATTCTAAAATGAATATGCCCAAGAAAACCACAATAAAATCTATTAACAAAAATATATACAACAATGCAGAACTGCTTACATGAACTATGACTTTTAATCCCTACTAACAAAAATATTCTTAATTTGGCAGAGATGGACAAATCAGCAAGTACAGACAACAAATAAATACCTTAATATTTCGGTGACCACAAGAAACACGAGACAGCACAGTTTCTATAACTTGGCCCCCATTGGGGCCCTACGCTTGGGCGCGCGTTTTGACGCACGACCGTCTACCTTCAAAGCCCGATGCCAAAGAGGCTGTTTGCTTGTCTCTTTACATCTTCCCAGACACCTTGGCGCCAAAAGCTTGCGCGGTAATCCTGACGCGACTGCAGCGCCACTCCGAGCGTCTGTTAAATACCAACTTAACACAAAACACGCCAACGTTTGTATTCAAACATCCATCCAAACCCGCGCGCAAAACCTCGACTTATCACATTCCTCCCACGTTAAGATAAATAATTATTTGACCAATTATTTATCCCTAAACAAAACTAAATAAACAAATTGCTGACTGTACCATCTCCCCTTACAAAACAATTCTCTTAATTGCTAATTACAATGTTGACATGCAAATTTTTCTTCTTGTATTTTTTTTTATTTCCTGAAATAAAAATACAGATATGACCCAATAAAAACCCAAAAGAATTCGGCCTTGGTCCAGGAGTCCGGCGGTGTTGATTTGACTTCGGTTCTCCAAACCAAGCGAATGTCCTCATTCCCGGGCCATTGGTCACATGAAACAAAAGAAAAACAACATTGAAGCAGTATCATAGCAGTCCGATTACATCATAACTTACATTATCTTTTATCCATCTTCAAATACAGCCGCAATCGTGAAATGACTCTCCTCCACATCTCGCCTCGTTTTTTTCTCCGTCCATCTTCCCTCCTAGCGTCATCGGCGGTCCTTTAATCTCCAGCGACGTCCAACGTTCCTCGAAAGCTATCGTATACCTCGTAGATGACCTACACGACGTGTGGATGTTGTCCAGCGACACTTAGGCCCTGGTATGACATCCCTTTGCGTTGTCCGTGTAGTCATTTTTCTTCTAACACCATCGACGTACAAAGTACAGGAATTCTGTCAACTGTCACTTTGTAGTTTTTTGACCCTACGTCTCTCTGGACGCTTTTTTCGGTCACACCATTTTTTGAAGCGCACTGGGCTTCGCTTGCTGTAGATTACAACCCTTTGTAAATCTACCGGCACTAATTTCGACGTACAAAGTGCAGTATATTTGCCTGCAAATTTCTAATTTTTCCTTGCCCCTTTTGCGACACGCGCGGGCTGCGTTTTCCATCACTAGACGATTTTCGATTCCGGGAACGGGACGACGGCACGCTGCTTCCACGCCTCATGACCTCGGGAATTCCTGGATGGGCCAAACTACCTGCGCTCGTGGGGGTCTTCAATACACGTCCGCATGGCCGGATATAGGGAACATCTGCCTCTTCGGAATAGCTGCTTATACCTACTTGGTCGTTGAATTTCCCTTACAAAACAATACTCTGCAACTTCCCTTAATAACTGCTTTATTTTAACTTAAAAATACAGTTGCGAGTATACCCCTTAATTTTAATTAATTATTAATTAATTACCGCGTGTGTTTCGTGCTTCTCTGCTCAGAGCCGCCATTTTCAAAAATGCTTACATAAAAACTTAACTTGTTTCCATCTTTTAATTCACTTCAATTTCCTCAAAATTTAGCAAACAAAGTACTCAGGCTTTGTTTCTATCCTAGCCTTACTTTACTTTCACTTAATCGACCGCTGACGGTACGATTTTTTTCTGTTTATTGTTTACTGTTGCCATCTCTACCTGCCATCTTTCCTTTACTCAATAAAAAAAAATTCCTCAGAATTTAATTTTTAATTTTAATTTTAATTTAACTACCTGTTCTGCATGTCGCCATAAATCATAACTCAAGCCCTATCTAACACAATCTGGTTCAAACTTTCTCCAACGAACGGTCTCGAGAATTAAGACATTTCTTTCAAAAACAATTCCAACACTCAAAAGAAATTATACTGCAAATATTTAATTATTATGCTGCCACCAGCAGTATATTTCCTACTCAAATTCACGACTATATATCGACATTTATCACACAAAATGTCCACTTCTAAAGCAACAAACAAAATTCCTGGAATGCCACGCGCAATATCCACAAGGGCGCCTAAGCTAGCCCCTAAACACCACTTTCTCTAAAGGGTCGTTTGCCTAACTTTGCTTTTAACCATAGTCTACAATGCATTCTTTAAAATGCGTCACCCAATTTTCTTCTAAAATTCACAAACAAATCTAACTAGAGTGCTTTCTTCATAATCTACTCAAAATAATCACTTGAAATGTCTTAAATTATCCCACCGCTAGCCAACAAAAATGTGATGGGGCGGACACCCTTCTCAATATTTACTATACTTTAATCAACTCTTAACTGAAGGGGGCCCCCGTTAGGACTTTGGCGCCATCTACCTAACCTTAATACCACGTGTTGAAGCTGGTAACTCGCCGCAAGAGACGCTTGGCGACGCTAACACTTAAAAATGTGATCCTAATTAATCTTACGGTAGCGTGAATCAATTATCTCTCTCTTACGGAGGCATCAAAGAGTTCTTTCTCTGAGACTTTGTCAGAGACGTTTGAACTCACTAATTATTAATCACCATATGCAGGGCTAAATACTTTACTATAAAAGGGACAGGTTTATATTATTCTAAAATGAATATGCCCAAGAAAACCACAATAAAATCTATTAACAAAAATATATACAACAATGCAGAACTGCTTACATGAACTATGACTTTTAATCCCTACTAACAAAAATATTCTTAATTTGGCAGAGATGGACAAATCAGCAAGTACAGACAACAAATAAATACCTTAATATTTCGGTGAGCACAAGAAACACGAGACAGCACAGTTTCTATAACTTGGCCCCCATTGGGGCCCTACGCTTGGGCGCGCGTTTTGACGCACGACCGTCTACCTTCAAAGCCCGATGCCAAAGAGGCTGTTTGCTTGTCTCTTTACATCTTCCCAGACACCTTGGCGCCAAAAGCTTGCGCGGTAATCCTGACGCGACTGCAGCGCCACTCCGGGCGTCTGTTAAATACCAACTTAACACAAAACACGCCAACGTTTGTATTCAAACATCCATCCAAACCCGCGCGCAAAACCTCGACTTATCACATTACCTTAACGTACGAAGAATTATACTTAACGTACGAAATTTAGATCCTGTCCATTACGTTCACTTACGTTGAGATGTTTGACATGCGCATTTGACAGTGACACAATATGAAATCTATATTAAATCTATCGCTTTTATTATACAAATATGTTTATACAAGTTTATACAAGTTGGATCAAGGTTCCATCATCCGTGTTAATAATCCGTTAATCGAGCTAAAAATATTGCAAAACAACACAAAGATAAGAAAATTCTTGTCGCACGAGTTAATTTTTAGGTTATGTTACTGCCACTCGCCGTCACCATCATCCAAATTGTAAAAATTGAGAGCTTGAGATTGGTGCACTTAGTGCACGGATTCTGTTAAGTTGAAATTGAGTGAACAAATCCGTACGTTACGTTAAGTTTTTGTACGTTAAGTGAATGTAAACGAACACATCATTCAATAGAGTTCAACTATCTCTAATGTTTAAGTTTTTATACGTTAAGTGAAGTGGATGTAAACGAGGCTTAAAAGTCCGTTCTAGTACTACATTAAGTCGCAACGGATACGTTTGTCGTTGTCGGAATGCGCGGTACACCACTGCGCACGTAATTCTTGACAGTACGCACTGGTCAGGTCAACTTCGCATTCCGACAACGACAAACGTATCCGTTGCGACTTAATGTAGAACACCCTCGTATTCCTACAACGACAAACGTATCCGTTATTATGGCTTGCAACTTAATGTAGATAGGACTTAACTATCTACATTAATGTCCAGTTTACGTTCTAAGACGCAAACGCGAACGCAAAACGCAGAAAGTTACCACATACAGTTCGCGTGTATGGGTTTACGTTCCATGTGACGCGAAGGCTAACACGGGACGCAGACGCGAAAAGTTCACCAACTTCAACTTTTCGCGTTTGCGTCCCGTGTGGAGGGTGGCGTCTGGCCAATCCCAGGCAAGCGCGCTTGCACGTGACACTGACACTGACAGGTTACTAATACAAAACGCAGAAGAAAATAGGTACATTTGCATAATTATGAAGATAGGCGACGAGAAGCTAGTGAACAGAACCTCTAAAATATAAAATCCCTACTAGTGTTGAACTGCCAATCTCTAAATAGAAAATGTATTTCTTTGCGTTTGCGTCTAGTGGAACATAAACTGCATTATTTATGTTCGCGTTTTCTGTTGGCGTCGCGTCTGCGTTTGCGTTCGCGTTTGCGTCTTAGAACGTAAACTGGACTTAAGTCATCACGATGCCGCGCCGACGCGTCTATCGAGAATTTTTAACGAACCCGCGTGGTTGGCGCAATCTATGCATGCTGCCAACAAATGTGTGTCACTCTGCATTTTGCACTTAGCAGCAAATGCTTGTTCAGTGTACGCGTCGACGTATAAATACATGGGACCTATTTCTGCGTCTTAAATGCCTTTGTTGTCTGTTTGCTGTACACACAGAAAAGTGATCTCTAGAACGAAGAGAGAATTACTTGGCTGAGGTAGTTGGTAGGTTCATATATACGCGAGAGATTATTGACTTCAACCAAGAAATTTTATTTCTTGGAATAATTACCAGATTTAAGAAAGTGGTTACTCTGGTGAAGTAAGTAAACAGTCTTCAATGAAGTGTATATTTTTATTCCCGGTAAATATTTTTAGCTACTTAATGTAAGAATTTTAAAAATTTGGCACAAATACGTTTTCTATTGCTAATTAACAAAATAGGTATGTTATATTTACTTACTCGTTCTAAACTGTTGCGTGCCTTACATCAAACTATTCCGTGTTGAAACTAATCACAAGGCACATCCCCTACATCGTGGTATCCCCTACGGGTACTTCGTTGTTGTTTTCGTACTAGGCTTCGCTCCTTTACGGCGCCAGCACCACGCGCGGGCGCGCGAGCCTTGATAAAATCACGGTGCGCATATTTATTCCAGGGATTACTTGAAACAAGTGAGAAACACTTCAGGTAAATAATTGGTGGGTTTTTATTCAGTAAACAATACTTACTTATATTAAATGTCTTATATTTTCTTGGATCAAGTAAGTACGCACTTGGATGGATTTACTATTACTTCGTTGGAGAAATTGACACTTTTAGGATGATAAATTCAATTACTTCTTTCAATTCAATATTGGTTCTTATAAAGAAGGAATTTATTTGCCGGCAGCATTTATCTGAGAAATTATTTCACTTATATTGAGTATGTGGCATTTCTTGTATATACCTAACTTTCTACATCCAAGTAAATGTGCATTTGAATCTAGTAAATAAATTCAAGAAATTATGTTTTCTCGTTCCAAATAATCACTTTTCTGTGTGTAGGCGTCTTTGGTATGCGACAGGCTTTAATTTGTAGTTTCGTTACAATTGACGGAGTAGTGTGGTTGGTTTGGGTTGGGTGGATTTTTGATTTATTGTCGGCGTTTCATTCGTATTTTTTACCACCTATGCTAGATTTCCGGAACAGCCTGCACACTTCCCAACAGATAGGACAGCAACCCACTGATTGGACATTACCCAATGAGGCTTTTAATTTACGGCACGAGATATCGGATAGGTCTCCGCCTCCTGAGAACCTCCACAATCACTACTCGCCGGACGTCAATGACGAGTGCCAGCTTCCGTTACTGAATGAAGATGTAGCCCCGACGCTGATGAGCGCCAGTAGAACAAATGATGCCTCCACCTGGGAACCCAATGTTGCCCTGGTGGATACGTTGAAGCATCACGCGCTGATGGGCGACGTCCAAACTGCCGCTTCCGTACTGATAGTCCTCGGCGATAAGAGGAAGTACCTTAAGAATTTGGACTATACGCTACAGGAGCACTGGCTGCTCGGGTATATAGAAGTTCTGAATCGGTACAAGCTCTGGGATATTGCAACACAGGTTAGCCTTAACTTTGTTTTTCCTCCTGGTTTGTTTTGTTTCTTTATTTACTTGATAATACTTTCAGGTAATAAAACTATCATGGATGCCTTCTGTGAGTACGCTTAACCAGCAATCGACGAGGATAAACACAAATTGCAGTCAGTGTGCGAAGCCTCTACAAAGGATAGGTTGGCTGTGCGACAAGTGTCACTCCCTAAAGTACAGTCTGTGCAGTGTATGTCACCAGGTTGTGAAGGGACTGTACGTGTGGTGCCAAGGATGTTCCCATGGGGGCCACCTGGAGCACATGGGCGATTGGATAGCAGCGATGAAGGTATGCCCCACAGGCTGTGGACATCATTGCGAATACGATCTTGCGCATTAACCAGTTGAATATATAGAGCGTATATTTATTTTATTATTTATGAGTGTAAGAGGAAAAATGCTTTAAGTGATGCAATTTCGTATATTTAAATAAAAGATTTTTGAAATTTTGTAATTTGGTTTGTTGTGGAGGTGGTTGGTTCTGACCAAGATTGAGTGCTTTAACATAATTGGAAGGAACATGATGGTGCACTGGGGTAATTCTTCCCTACTTCTCTTGTGGATGATTGGATATGAGATGCTCGTTTTTGTGTCTGGGGGTTCATTGCCCCCAGAGTCAGGTGTAACATGAGTGATGTCGAAGAAGCTTGTTAAGTCTCGGAGTATGTTAGTCCGCACGTCCGTACGTAACTTACTAGATGCTGTACATATTTGTTGACTTTTACCTTAACTAGGTAAGACATCTGAGAACCTGGGTTTGCGTCCTAGTGACTAAGTCACATGTGTGATGTCTAAGAAGCATATTAGGTCTTGGAGTAAGATGTTAGAGATGGGCATACCTTACTAGATACTGGAGATATTTGTTGAATTAGGCCTGAACAGGTAAGACACCAGTTTCTTAGAAACTGGTTTTGCGTCCTATTGACTGTAAGTCATGGGCGTAACGTGTGATGTTTGAGAAACATGTCTTTGAGGAAGATGTTAAATACGTGTACTTATTAGATGCTGAAGAAACCTTTGGAATGGGGTTGTAATAGATAAGATGCCTGATAAATAAGCTGCTTTTGTGACAGACTGACTTGCAAGGTACAGGCATTAACTTGTGTGATGTTTGAGAAGCTTGATAGATGTCAGAGTGTTATTAAATGCGGGTACACAGGGTGTAAAATACATACATTATGTGAAAAACTTTACAAACAAGGCTTAAAATTTGTCAGCCCTAATTTGATAGGACTAAGCGGTTACTTTTAGGAAATAAAAAAGCCAGATGAATAAATAAATACGTCTATTTATCAAACATTATCTAATGACAATAATATTTACATGTGATTCAATATACATAAAATTTAATATACTTTTATTACATAAGTTAATGGCACATACAATCTACAGTGCGAAAGAAAAAAAATCTTCCTGAATCATTTTTTTGTTTTAATATACTCTTTAAAATTGTATTTACATGGAGATAAATGTTCACAGCCATTCAATCAACAAAATCACTGACCCTCATGTTCCAGCATGTCCGATCCGAAGATCCAGACCAGCGGTACCAAATAAATGATCGTGCCCACAATAAAAAAAAAACAAAAACGGAAACAAAAAAAAACATACACATTGACCAACAAAATAAGTTTTCTCTGTTGACAAAAAGTAATATTATTATGAAAAATGTATCATTTCTTTATTTCATTCTTAATTTATTTATTCATGAGTGATATGTCGCACATTGATAATAAAACGCCGGTAATTTCAGTAGGATGAAATTAAAAGAAATGATTATCGATTTCAAGCTCTATCACGTCAAATACAGCAAGTACCAGAATTTCTTCTACATTTTGCATGGAGGTAGTTGTGGAACTATCAACGTGTAGAATTACAAAAAAACCTGGAATGCCGACAATTTAAAATGACGTCAATTTTTTTATAAGACAAAATCTAAAATTTTATTTTATTTTGAAATCTTAAATGTTACCTTAAATCCAATATACAAGATCAATTTCAATATTTAATCAGATTTGTGTTTATATTGTTTTCTTCTATTGCATTAGAACTTTATAAATAAAAAAATCATGCTTGTCTCAAACATAAAATTTGTTTGCAAACACAAACTAGTTCCAAACAAAAAAAGTATTAACGTCAACACGGCTGTATTCATTACATTTCCGCGACCAAATAAAAGATCAATGTGCCATCATCATCACTCGCACGTACGTATATAAATGCATAAAACACTTCGAGAGAAGAGACACCGAGAGACATAATACGACGATTATTCCTAACAACGATTAATTAATTCCTTAAAAAGTTTGCAGATTCAGTAACGATTGCCTAAGCCCAAAATTTTAATTTTGCTCAATCGCGACTGATACCTGATTATTTCGGTTATCCGATTAGACGATGCTCTCCTTTTCCAACTGGATTGTGTACTCGTTGAGGACGGTATTACTCGCAGGGAAGCCATTCCCATTAAACAAACCGACAATCCAACTCTTGATAGAATTCCTCGGTAGGTTCTTCTTACTTGGGGTATCGCTTGTCGGTTCCGTCCTTACCGACTCCAAAGACTTCCAACGTTTCGACGCTAAGTCATCCATCATCTCATCAGTCCCACTTCCGAATCGTTTCCGTTGCAAAATAATCTCGTGGTTATCGCGCGAATTCAACAACGGTTCCTCGATATCGCTCAAGCTGTCATCGTGCGATATCACGCGTCCGTTCGGAAAGTTGTTATTGCAGAACTTATCGTCAGGTATCGCGATTATTTGAATCTCCCCGGAGTCGAATTTATCGCAGTCCGCCAGTGACCGCGCGCTGCGTTGCAATATTTTTTTCGGCGGGTATTTCTTCTTTTTGGCGAGCGGTAAAAGGTCGAGGGATTTGTACTCTCGTGCCCTGTTTAGGGCGTGTTGGCTCTTGTTTGGATCGTCGCAACTGGAGGCTATGCTGGATAAAACTCGTCGCGAGCGTAGGCCTCTAGTGTAGTCAGTGTCGTTGTGGTGGGTTGATCCACCAAAAACGGAGTCTACGGTGAGTTTTGAGCCGGCATCGGGTACGTTTAATGCGTGCCTGTTTGACCTGATGAATTGGTTTCGTAATGGTAGTGGTGAGGGGTTGTGTAATGTGGAGCAGCTCTCCACTTCTACGCTTGTTCCTACAAAATAAAAAATTTTGAATTGATTTTTGCGGCAAGAAATAGGTTTTTAGAGTTAGGCGTATCGTGCAGTTTTAACAGGCTCGGCGCAGCGTGCCTGAGAAATAAAATAGTTCTCTAATAGTCAAAATATCTATCATAATAATCAATATATAAATAAAAATAATCAAAAGCCGTCAACAGAGTACGGCAAGCCTTGGCGTGACCTTGAATGATACCAAAGTCAGCGACGCCCAAACAAAAGTCACACGCCTAACTTCAGAGGGGTGTGAGCTGTTGTTTAAGAATAGCTAACGCATTATAGACCAGCCAATAGAGATTTTTGCGTGACAAAAATACTAGCAGGAAGCCGACGGTCGTAGGTCACGTGGAACAATCCGTAGATGTATTGTGATGTGTTTCCGACTCGCAAATATCATTTCTTAGTTTGTTATAAACAAAAACCTAAAAAAATCGTGTTTCTCTTTCGTTTTTCGCTTGTAAAAACTGAACCGATGCGATGGAGCAATGTTGATGCTTTCAAGAGTCGAATTGTAGAGAATGAAAAGACGAAAAAAATGAACCCTACACGGACTCGATTAAAGTAATATTAACGGAGGAAATTCGGAAGCACCGGAAAAATCTGGGTTTTTTTTTTTAAATTAATAACTCCGCCATTTTCAAAGTTCGAAGGCTTCTCGCGTGAAAATAGCGATTGATGGGTACTGAGTGTGGACAACCCAGGCGTTGTCCGATGATTAGTTTTTGCAGAATTGCGATTGGAATATTTGTATGCAATATGTTTCGGCGAGCCTTGATGCGTCGGAGGTGGCCAGATTTTAATTTTTTTACGTTTTTCGAAAGTAGAAGTATTGTGCTACAAAACGTCTATTTTGATTTTGCGTTAAAATGTTGCGAAATAGGAGAAAAATGCTTGCAAACATTACCGAAAACTACCGCGCGGTCCAACGCGGTCGAGTAGTGAGGGCAGACGGCCGACGCGGGGAAGCTCGCAGCGCGCTTGTATTACTATATAGATACGCGCTTCCCCGCGTCGACCGCCTACCCCTTACTCGACAGGTGTGGAGCGTGGGGCAGTTTTCGGTCATGTTTGCAAGCATTTTTCACTAATTTCGCAACATTTTAACGCAAAATCAGAATAGACGTTTGGTAGCACAAAAATTCGAATTATGTACGTAAAAAAATTAAAATCGGACCACCTCCGACGCATCCAGGCTCACCGAAACATATTGCATAAAAATATTCAAATCGCAATTGTGGAAAAACTAATCATCGGACATCGCCTGGGTTATCCACAGCGTTATCCACATAGCGGAGGCTTTTCGCGTGATAGTAGCGATTGGTGGGTACTTTGAGACCCACCAATCGCTACTATCACGCGAAAAGCCTCCGCTACAACTTTGAAAATGGCGGAGTTAAGAATTTTTGAAAAAACGCAGATTTTTCCGGTTTTACCGAATTTCCTCTGTTAATATTAAATTCAATCGAGTCCGTGTAGGGTTAATTTTTTTCGTCTTTTCATTCTCTACAATTCGTCTGGTGAAAGCATGAAGATTGCTCCATCGGTTCAGTTTTTACAAGCGAAAAACGAAAAAGAACACGATTTTTTGAAGTTGTTTTTGTTTACATATAACCAATTAAGAAATGATATTTGCGAGTAGGAAACATCACAATACATCCACGGACTGTTCCATATGACCTGGGACCGTCGGCTTCTTGCTAGTATTTTTGTCACGAACTTAGTCATTTTCTGCTCTATTGCCTGGTCTATTAGACCTGTTGGTTTTGAACAGCTCACGCATCTGACCTGTTGGTTTTCGAACAGCTCACGCATCAGACCAGTTGTTTACCAACAGCTCACGCATCAGACCTGTTATTTACGAACAGCTCACACCCCTCTGAAGTTAGGCCACGCGCCTTTGACCGTTGTTTGGATGCCGCTGAGCTTTGGGATCATTCAAGGTCACGCCAAGGCTCGCCATACCTCGTCGTTCAGTGTTACCAATGTTTCATTAAACCCGGGCTTTCCTAGCAAATATTTTTGTACGAAGCGTACAACGTGAAACGCGTAGCCGTACCTGAAATGCACTGAAATGGCTCTATTCACATGCTGCTAGGTAACCCCTCTTACAAATTCAAGTAGCTGGATATCGTTCATAATCCGTGCCGAACGAGCTCTGAGCATTACCTGTTTTTACCGAGATTAATCAGGGACTGGTAGGTTGGTTTTGACTATCGGTCCAGCGCTTGTTGCGCCGTTTTCTTTTCTTTTTAGTTTATGACATCGTATATGATATGAAGAATTGCGAAACTTAACAATAGATGTTTGTTTCCCTCACATTAAATCATGGCTCAAATACTGCCACAATCTGCACTCAATCTGGTCTGCAAAATACAGTCAAACAAAATACAATAAAACTTTCTAACCAGTAGCTAGGTATTTTCTGTCACCTCCTTGAAGCTCACAATAGTAAATTATGGAAATGTAAAGTCGCATACTAGTTTCAACCTTCAACGAAGAAGATTGCTTATATCAAAGATTTTGAATCACAATCATCGCCAGGTTTGACTTTTCTTACACTATATTAGTCGACTGTATCCTTTTAAACCCATAATTGATTGAATTCATTTTTGAATAGTTTCTCATGTTTTTTTGAAGAAAAACAATTTTTTAGGAAAAACTCACCCCTGGGTACGCTCGAATGTCGCCGGCTGTTCATGCCTCCGAAGCCTCCCGCGCCAGCACAGAACGAGGCTTGCCTGGAGTCGTTGTTCAGCCGTGGACTTCCCCTCCTCGGTCTGCAGAATAACGGCGGTAACTCCCCTAAGTCTACTTCTCTCCTCTGTATAGCCCTGTCCGTGGCCCCTTCCAGCCAATAGGTGCGCACCTCGCCCTTGCCCTTCATATTTACCAGCCCTCTTTCCGCCACTATGTAACCTCCAATTTTCTCCAACGCATCTCTACATTTTCCACTGATGTGGATTTTCAGAGGTTCCCCGTTGCTTTCCATCCGAGATGCTGTGTTCACAGTGTCGCCGAATAAGCAGTATCTTGGCATGGTTAGGCCGACAACACCAGCTACTACAGATCCTGTTGATAGAGTAATAGAATAAATTTAGAAATTTGCAACAAAAAGTACTGGCTGAATGTGAATTCAATAATTCCAATTCTTCAATATTTTGCGTCAGTCTTTAAAGTAGTTTGAATACGGTTAGAATTTCAAATGAATTTGTTGGTAATTGGAATCCGGTGGTATACAGGAAAAAATTTATATATACAGGAAGTTGGGGCGCGTTCAGAAGCAACGCCGGGCGTATGTCGGGTAACGTCGGGCGATTAAGAAGCGTCCAGATTGGTTGACAATTGACAATTGACGTTCACAAACAACGTCGGGCATTTACCGGACGTTTGCCAATTTAACCAAGTCGAGAGCTGGATAAAAGTTGCGAGCATGCGCAGTGGCGATGTTTGGTATAATATGATTTGAAAATTATACGTGTTCTGCGGGATTGCGGACACTTGTGCTTGTGATTTCAATTATTCAGCCATGGATGGATTTGTCGACAAAATTTATCACTAGAAAAATTATTATTGCAAAATTTGTTCAATATTTTGTTTTTTTAGGCAGTTATCTTCATAAAGAATCTAGAACACGTTTTATTTTATAAACTTGATAATTGACATAGATTCCGCAAGACACAAGTACATTAAGAGACATATTATATATTGTTTTGTAAATTGATATTTATTTATAGAGGAATAAATAAACTATGTCGAATTAGAAGTTATAAAACAAATTCATCGACAAAATTTTTAACAAATTATTTCACAATTTCTTTTAATAGAATAACTTTTTTGTTACGTTTAAAAAAATCCAAAACACGTTTTATTTTATAAACTTGATAATAAAGTTGGAATCTGCAATTTATAATTTTACTTATGGACAATTTTCCTATGTTGCATCTTCAAAAAAGGCATACAGTATATTTTTTGTGAAATATATTTATTTATAATATATTATAAGTAATAAAAAGTGTAATAAAAGTGTTTTTAGTTCAAAGTTATACTATCATACTATATATAAAATTAATAGTTTAGCTGCATGAGATTCAATTTGATCGAGATCGGCCATGTCTGTATTAAAATAAAACTAGTAGAACTAGACAGACATACTAGACAGACAAAGCTGCGTTCGGATATTCTACTCCGTTGACACCGGGTACACCGTCCAAATGATACTTACGTGTTATTGGGTGTAAAAAGTGTAACGGGGTACAATATCCGAACGCAGCTTATATTGTGTCAAAACATTAGCGTTTGACACTACCTACTGTCATTAGAATCAAAATTTCTGACATATCCTGGTTACTAGTTTTAATGCAGTACGACCGATCTCGGTGAACTAGAATTTGCTCATGTAGCTAAACTATTGATTGTACCAAAAAATTTCATAGTCATAAATTATTCAGAATTTCCTCCACTTTAATTTATTATTTAACTATTTCGACGAAATTCCAGAAATAGCGACTTATTTGCAAAATATTTCAAAAATACTAAGACTAAACCTCCAGTTCCTTTGGACCCTTTTCAACAGAAAGCTTTTCAGCTCTAAGTTTGGTCATCAAACTTCTAAATATGAAGTTTCGTCCCGATACCTTTAGTAGTTTCTCCGGAATCGTCGCCACAAAAAACGAGTACACACACACACACACACACACACACAGACATTTTTTTGTACCTTGGTCAAAAATCTGACGTGGCCAGGCACATGGCTTTATCATACTATATATAAAATTAATAGTTTAGCTGCATGAGATTCTATTTGATCGAGATCGGCCATGTCTGCATTAAAATAAAACTAGTAAAACTAGACAAATATGTCGATTAAAGCTGCGTTCGGATTTTGTACTCCGTTGACACAAATGACACTTACCTGTTATTGGGTGTAAAAAGTGTAATACAATATCCGAACGCAGCTTATATTGATAGAAGTTATTACATATCCTGGCAGTAGTTTTAATGCAGTACGACCGATCTCGATGAAATAGAATTTGCTCATGCAGCTAAACTATTGATTGTACCAAAAAATTTCATATTCATAAATTATTCAGAATTTCCTCATCTACTATTTCGACGAAATATCAGAAATGGCGGCTTATTTGCAAATTTTTTTTTGGCACAGATTACAATACTTTACATACTACGTCTGATAAAGTAAAAATAGGACACATATATTTTTACAATATATTTTTTATACGGTATCAGTTAAATTATTTCTACGGTTATGACCATCCTCTACTCCATCCCCTTGTCTTGGGATATTTTCCTCATCATTGTTTACTGCAAGTGTGCCTTCATTAACGTAGCGATTTATCAGCTCACAAGATTTTCGTGGAAGCGGATATCTCGGCAACGAGTATTATCACGATAACGAGACAGGTACGAAAACAATCGCAGAATTTTGTTTAATGAGACTACTGAAATAGAAACATATTTCAGATGTTCATTAATTTTATAAAGCGACATAAATATTCGAAATAATTTTGGTACAACGCGCAAGTACGTCACGTCGTTCAACGCAGTCGTCATCGGCTCGGGTTTGAGGTCGGCTACAGCATGTATCACAGGCACGTACTTAGAAATAAAAGAAACATCGTACTTACATTTATTATTGTCACCAGCATTGAAGTTGAAGGTTAGAAATAGTGGACTCTTTGTTTAATGAAAGAATAGGTTGCAAGTGTACAACGAAGAGTTGTAAGTTTTTTTTAACGCCTTTTGAATCAACAGCAGCAATCAAATATTATCAGGTAGCATAAACAAATAAAATAACAAAACCAAATATTTTTTCTCAGGCCCCAATAATATGATTTTGGGTAAAATCAAGATACTATTTTTCCGCGGAACCCTTAATGACATCTCGCGGAACCCTGGCCCGGTTGGGAAACGCTGCTAAAGGCTGGTTTTCCTAGGAGCAGGTTTTTTACGCAGCGTACAACGTAAAAGGCCTAGCGCAACACGCCGTCATATCACCGATAGGGAAGCAGTGTGAGTGTTTTCCTACAGAGCGCAAAACGTAATGTCAAAATACAAAATGTCAAAAGTGACATGAGCTAGTTACGATGCGATTGTCATGCATTCATTCTTTCTACGATATGTGAAAAGATTGACATGAACGTTGGACGTACGTCTTCTCAGACGACTGTCACTTTTGACAAGACGCTGATACATGGCTGATACTTGACATGCCTCTATTCAGTTGTACGCTGCGTAAAAAAACCTGCTCCTAGGAAAACCAGCCTTTAGAGCATAAATTGACCCATGTTTCGGTAAACTTTTAAAAATTCAAAAAATGTCATCCTTATAGCGTTAAATTGATCCATGAATGGCAAAAATTAGCAGTAAGATGACGGAATTGTAGGATAAATCATTCTAAGTGCTGAAAAAGTATTATTGGTCAACACTCAATCAAAACTAAATAAATTATCAAATACACAAATAAAATCAAAACTCAATAAATTATCAAATACGTATAATTATTAAAAAAACTGTCATAAACATTATAATATAACCACACACTCAATAGGCAACAACATTAAGAATAGGTAGGTATAACACGCCGTAGCCGACAAAAGCGGCAAAACGGAGAATAGTTGTAAAAATATATGCGACAGACTCAAATCGATTGCCCGTGGATACATCATGTTCACCAGAATTCGCCTTTCCAACGCACAGACTCTTATACGTGGTATCAGTTTTGACGCAGTCCCTTGCTGCTGGTCCTAGCGTATAGATCCTTTTACCTGCCCAATTACCGGACAAATATTTTTCCTGTCAGATACAGCTCTAGATACGATCTCCAGTAATCTGCAGTCTCCCAGAAATGTTTAAAGCCTTTCTGATCGCCGTCCTCGTGTTAAACTTGTGCATCAACGCCGGAAGTCAGGACCCACCTGCTTCTGATGCACCAGCAGAAGCTGATGAACCATCGACTACCGAAAGCACGGGTGCCGTCGCCGGAGTAGATTATTGCGCTCTGAAATGCAAAGCAGAAGACAATTCGGCCTGCAATTATGTAGATGACGAAGTGGCGTGCGCTGGCAAACCTAAACCCGAAATGCATAAAGATGTTCGGAGGGCTATTTTGGCAATGCACAACGTGTTCAGAGAGTGGGTGGCGTCAGGCACGGAGAAGCGAGGTGGGAATGTTGGAGCGACAGATATGCAGGTAATTGCATATAATACGACAAATTCTGGTAGGGCTAACCTTTTCGGAAACCTGCAACCCGCAGCCAACATGGGTGGTGGTGGCCCAAACTATTTGGGTGTAGTGGCTAATCCTGAGCGAGTCACATTCAGTGTAATTTTTGACGCATGCAACTGACGATTCGTTCACTTCGTGTTCGTACCAACCGTAAAGGCTGTTATTGCCACGTTCTGGACAGTCTGGTGAAATCACCTCGACAATGTTTTGTCCAACTTGGTCTGCGTCCGCTTTCCATTTACTAGTCAAGCGGCATCTGTCGTGGCCAGTCTTACACTTTCGTAACTAGCAAAGTGCGACGTATTCCAGCTCCTTGTCATACACCATTACCTTCAGAAAACAAACCATAAATATGTATCTCTTGTTGATTATTATTAAAAGAGACGAAGTAACATTTTGGTCATCTTGATATTAACAAGAACTGTTTAATAGCACAGTGAAAATATGATTTCACTTTTCAATTCCGAACTATTTTCACTTCATAAGAACGAACAACTTTTGACAACATGTTTATTGGATTTTTTTATCATAGAATACGAATGCTGCTTTAAATTCCCCTGTAAATTTTCGGGACTGGTAGATCATTTAATTGTCTAAATGGTATCCAAAATATTTTATGGCCTTACATCAGAAAATTGTCGAGAAAGAGACAATTGAAAATTGTAACATACCTACTGATAACTTGAGAAAATAGTTTTTGTGAATTGAATATGAAGTTGCGTTTTGGGTAGAATTATTGCCCTGAAAACGAATCTGGGCTCCAACATTCTCTATCGCGCAGGGTTTTAGAAAAAACTGGGTCTTTTTACCTGCATATCTGTCGCTCCAACATTCCCACCACGCTTCTCCGTGCCTGACGCCACCCTCTCTCTAAACACGTTGTGCATTGCCAAAATATCCCTCCGAACATCTTTATGCATTTCGGATTTAGGTTTGCCAGCGCACGCCACTTCGTCATCTACACAATTGCAGGCCGAATTCTCTTCTGCTTTGCATTTCAGAGCGCAATAATCTACTCCGGCGACTGCACCCGTGCTTTCGATAGTCGATGGTTCATCAGCTTCTGCTGGTGCATCAGAAGCAGGTGGGTCCTGACTTCTGTAGTTGATGTACAAGTTTTACACGAGGACGGCGATCAGAAATGCTTTACACATTTCTGGGAGACAGCAGATTACTGGAGATCGTAATTCTAGAGCTGTATCTGACAGGAAAAATATTTGTGAATAATTTGTTTTGTGTTTCCACGGTTATATGCGTCTCGACTTTGTCTCAACGTATCACAGCAACGTATCTCATATGCATCTTGATCAATCTTGATATAATTGAATCAATTTAACTTTACGTGTTGTCAAAAGTGACAATCATCTGGTGCAGTCGACTGTTGTCATTCGGCCAGTGGCGTAGTCGATCAAATTTTGCCAAAGGAAAAGCATACGTCTGCATACAAGGCTCTTCCTTTAAGGCTCCCGTCTCCTACCCCCAAAACGCCAAAGTAACCCACGCTATAATTATTGCGCCAATCGTGAAATGCTCGCTACCGATCGCTACCTATCGCTGCGTTCGGATATTGTACTCCGTTGACACCGCCCAAATGACACTTACCTGTTATTGGGTATAAAAAGTATACAATATCCGAACGCAGCTTATATTGACAGAAGTTATTGTCAAAACATTAGCGTTGTCATTAGTGTCATTACTGTCATTAGAATCAAAATTTCTGACATATCCTGACTACTAGCTTTAATGCAGTACGACCGATCTCGATTAAATAGAATTTTCTCATGCAGCTAAACTATTGATTGTACCAAAAAATTTCATATTCATAAATTATTCAGAATTTCCTCACCTTTAATTTATTATTTAACTATTTCGACGAAATACCAGACTTATTTGCAAAATCTTTCAAAAATGCTAAGACTAAACCACCAGTTCCTTTGGATTCTTTTCAACAGAAAGCTTTTCAGCTCTAAGTTTGGTTATGAAACTTCTAAATATGAAGTTTCGTCCCGATACCTTTAGTAGTTTCTCCGGAATCGTCGCCACAAAAAAACGGGTACACACACACACACACACAGACATTTTTTGTACCTTGGTCAAAAATGTTCAGGGGGCCCAAAAAGACATGTTTCCGCTAAAATCTCAAAATTTTTTTGTAGCACGATTACAATACTTTACATACCTACTGCGTATGATAAAGTAAAAATGTTCAGGGGACCCAAAAAGACGTATTTCCGCTAAAATCTCAAAAAAATTTTTTGGCACGATTACAATACTTTACATACTACGTATGATAAAGTAAAAATAATACACATATATTTTTACAATATATCTTTTATACGGTATCAGTTAAATTATTTCTACGGTTATGACCATCCTCTACTCCATCTCCTTGTCTTGGGATATTTTCCTCATCATTGTTTACTGCAAGTGTGCCTTCATTAAGACCCAGTTCTACCTCTCCTAAAACGCGTTTGCAAATAAAAGCGTTATTTATTGTTCAAAGTTTATGAAATTTTTTATGTAACTTCTTAGACAAATAATGAGTTGGGCTGGATGAAAAAAAAAATTTTTTAAAGATAAAAATCAATTTTACTTCTACATCTTTGGTTTTCTTCAAATATAAAACATTTAGCCCAACTCATGATACAAAAATAGATTTTTTATTTAAGTACAATTTTAATCTAAACATTATAATTGCGATAACAAAGCGTAATTGCCAGAAATGTATGTAATTTGCCTATATTACGGGCCCGGTGTAGACAGCAGACGTTAGGAGTTTTAAACACCGCCTATAACTACGCCACGCCTACTGCTATTTTAGATTAGACTGTTCAAAAGTTATGAGTGTTATGACCGTAGCGTATATTGAATCGGGAGAACAGAGTTCTCGTATTTCACATTTATACGCACGGTTTACAAATTTAACACACGATAAAAGTCATATACTGTATGATATTATACTTAGTGTAGTTATACCTGCTAGGTGTTAGGTACATTTGTTTAATAATGGGTAGAAGTCGTGGCAAAATACCTAAACATCCGCGTCTGTCCTTTAGACGAATTAGTAAAAGACGACTACGTACCACCTAAGTTAAAATATTGCATAGATAATCTAAAAGAACAATATTGTAATTATTTAATTACAAATGAGACAAAGAGACCAGAACAGGACTCAAATGAACATTTTATTTAAAATGTCGGTTTTATGGACAGGAAGAGACAATTAGCAGTGACGAACTTGGGTCGGCTCTAATGAATATTAGTTCAACGACTGTATTGGGCAGTATTACAGCGGGAATTGGATATAGCCAATGCCAGAATTTGTTTTCATTCATGAATCTTGCATTCATGGCGCCCAGAACGTTTATAAAATATAGCGAACTTGTAGGTGACAAAATATTTGGGATTTATATAAATGGTTTGGGGAACTTTGGACTATGTGCTATGATTTTACTTTATCATACGTAGTATGTAAAGTATTGTAATCGTGTCAAACAAAATTTTTGAGGTTTTAGCGGAAATGTCTTTTTGGATCCCTTGAACATTTTTGACCCAGGTAAAAAAAAATTCTGTGTATGTGTGTGTGCCTTTTTTGTGGCGACGATTCCGGAGAAACTACTAAGGTATCGGGACGAAACTTCATATTTAGAAGTTTCATAACCAAACTTAGAGCCGAAAAGCTTTCTGTTGAAAAGGATCCAAAGAAACTGGAGTTTAGTCTTATAGCATTTTTGAAAGATTTTGCAAATAAGCCGCCATTTCTGGAAATTTGTCGAAATAGTTAAATAATAAATTAAAGTACAGGAAATTCTGAACAATTTATGACTATGGCATTTTTTGGTAAAATGAATAGTTTAGCTGCATGAGCAAATTCTATTTTATCGAGATCGCTGCATTAAAACTAGTTAGCCAGGATTTGTCAGATATTGTGATTCTAATGACAGTAGGTAGTGTCAAACGCTGATGTTTTGACAATACTTACTGTCAATATAATTAAAATATCCGTCTAGTTCCAGTAGTTTTATTTTAATACAGACATGGCCGATCTCGATCAAATAGAATCTCATGCAGCTAAACTATTAATTTTATATATGGTATGATAAACTAATGTGCCTGAACGCACCAGATTACTTTTTTTTTATTTTTGTCTTCGTGTGTCACTGCCGTGTGTTCGTTCGATATCCAGCATGTTTATAGATGTATTGGGTCCTCATTGCTCGATTTTAATTAATTCCTTTCTAAATTGAAGTCCATAATTCACCGATGAGTTATTATGAGTTAGGTAATACATTTTTGTCAATTTACTATACAGTATGTATGTCACCCTGTTAAAAAGATTAAATATTATAATAGCAAGCGCGCTCTCTCTAACTTAAATCAATATATTTTCTTTTGCCGCCTGGCGGCCGCCAGCCAGCTGTATGCAGTCCGGTATGCATATGCGACCGTGATGAGTGAGAACACTAATACATTGTAACTTGAGCGAAAGCGAAAGCACCGACGCGCGGCGACAAACTGGCTGAGTACTTCCCCTTCGAATGTACTCGCGTCGACTATGCTCCGCCTTTGCCTCTTCTTCTAAACCCCCCAACTTCCCCTTATCGTAAAACTGTGGCCTGGTTGACGTTGGTGGGGGCCAGGTAGACCACTCCCAGCAAAAAAAAACAGCGCAACGAAATATTTCGTTTGGAAGTTGCGATGTTTTTAAAACGGAGCCTTAACGTAGTGATTTATCAGCTCATCTGGGTGAATTATACGAATGTGTAAGGTGCACGCTGCAATATTTGGTAGCTTATGTGATCAAATCGGTTCTTCATATCGAGGTATCGTACTCTTTCGGAATCGACCAAATAACACATAATACACCAAAATTGAGGTTAATTTCACCAATAGCTATTGCTCAGAAAATTCTCAATTCCGGAAGGATTTGTTCAGGTTCTACTGTTCTTTTAAAATAACACATCTTATATTATAATTATCTGCAAATTTATAACCTGTTACGCAGTTAAGCACTCACAAGTTTTTGTAATATTTATTTTAGTTCCTATAACAACATGGTAATAAATACCTAAACGCTATACATACTTTTATATTGTTGAGGTTATGAAGCTCAAGTAAACACGCCGGTTGTGCCAATACCGTTCAGATTGACAGGGCAATAGACAAACGCCCGGTGATTAACCAGCCGGCGTTTACCCGACAAACGTCCACTTAATCTGAACGCATCCCTGACGAAGCATTTTGACCGATTGATCGTATGACATGAAAACTACATAACCTAATGTTAGTAACGTTGTATTCGTTAGTTTAAAATTTCCGCCATGTTTGGTCAACGATTTAAAACGCTCATATGCCCTCAAACGTAGATCCACAAGATCAAAGAAGTCGATCCGTAGCGACGCGTCTTTTATCTATTGTTCTAAGCGGAACACAAAAAAAAACACGCTTTGTCCGGTTAGTCTGTCCGGCACTTCCTGGATAACGCGCGGACTACCTCAACATGTATATAAATTATAAATAAAAGAAATACAAAGCAACTATCTTACCTGTGTGTATTCCGATGCGCAGTTTGACAGTTTCATTAGGCCGATGCAGGATGGTGTGCTCCTTCACAGCCGACAGAAGATCGAGGGCCATCGACGCGATTTCACCAGCATGCAGCTCACCGTTCCGAACCGGAAGTCCCGATACCTTTTGTTGTGGAGAAAGAAATGAAGTGCCGTGAATCCATCAAAGTTACATGCTACAGTTTCTTATCGAAAGGAACACTACGGGCGATCGATAGATCACAAGCAAGAGGTAATTTTGATGAGTGATTAAAAATAGCCTAAAAAAACGTAAATAACCTAAAAAAAACAAATTTACTTACCACCATGTAAGCGTCGCCAATTGTTTCAACTTTGTACACGTCGTAGCCCTTGATAATCCTGTCGAATACTGTGTAGAGATCATTTAAGAAATTGACGACCTAATGAGCAAACGAAAGATGATAATACAACATACTATCAGACGTACGATTTGGAGTAATTTGTAGAAAATTTACCTGTAGAGGTGTGCTTTCAGCCGACATAGCTGTAAAACCAACTATGTCGCTGAAATATATAGTAACTTGGTCGAACCATTCGGGTTCAATGCCGCATCCCATGGTCAACTTCTCAGCAACAGGCCTATACAAAAAGAATCACAATAATTTACAGAATAATAAACATTCATTAATATTATTACTTTGGTAACATTCGATACAGTAAATCTACGGTCTTCATCTTCTCTTCGTGCAACTGCCTAGTCCGGTCCGAGACTAAGTCTTCCAAATGGTTCGCGTACTTCACCATCATCTCCATCATTTGATCCATAATGTTTCGATGCCTAAAAAAGTTGATAGTGTTTTGAATTCGAACACAAAGCAACATCCTGCATTTATACGTTTATTGGATACCACTGCCTATACTTACTTTCCATCTTTCATGTTCTTCAATCTCACCCGGATCATTGAGAAATCTGGACGGCTCTCGGCGTCTTCAGCCCAACACTCCGTGATGCAATTCTGTACGTATTCTTCGCGGCCGTACTCGGTGTCTTGTAGGAAGAAAACATCGGGCCTGAAGGGCTCCTCGCCGTTCTCGGGGATCTCCTTGATCTTCTCAATAATATCTGCAATACAATTTGTATCATCGGAATTGTTATACTTTTATTTATAAGAATAATTTACCTTTTGGTTCTAAACCCCCCGTGCCGAATGGTGGTGATCGCCTACCGATAATTTCATACAGGATGATAGCAAATGCGTACACGTCACCCTTTTGCGTTCCCCGTAAGTATTTTGTCGGTTCTCTCAGATGTTCCGGTGCTTTCCAAAATAAACCTGCATCGAGAGAGAAATGTTTGTAGACTTCGCTAACGATAGATCCTAGTTGGTAGGATGCATGGATGCATTATTACTTACTATTTAAAATTACTTCTAATGCCCGTTTGCACCGGTATTTACTAAGCCAGACCTAATTTTAAGAATGACTTAAACCTAAGTCGAGCTTAAGTCGGCGTTCATTTGCACCGCATATGTGTAGGACATTCCTATCTTAAGTTATGCATGACTTGGCAACAAGATAAAATTCTAGGAATATTGAGAGATGTTGGTACCAATGTAAGTAGTATTCTGTCAATTGTGAAGTTTACAGTCATATTTTTTCACTACAATATTTTGGCGGTAAATTTGAATTACTTTGATAATGGCAACAGCCAACAAGTACTGCAGTTGTTAGCAGTAGACAAAATTTTACGGTCAAAATTATAAAAATTTATTTTCCTTTCGTAAGAATAGAGTTTAAAGCCTGGAAATTATGCAAATAAATGACCAAAATTATGATCAGGTTCATTGAATGACAGCGGTCATAAGTTATTTTGACAGATGTTACAATTCAATCTCCATTCAGCCAATCGCGAGTACACAATCCGTTATAATTAAGCCGGCTTTAAGCCACCGATTTTCGTCGGCCTAACTTAGGTCGTTCTTAACCTTAGTTAGGTGACGGATTAGTCACGGTGCAAATGAAATCGATGACTCAACGGATTGCGTACGCGCGATTGGCTGAATGGAGGTTGAATTGTAACATCCGTCAAAATAACGTATGACCGCTGTCATTCAATGAACCTGATCAAATGATTTTGGTCAATTATTAGCATAATTCCCAGGCTTTGAAGTCTATTCTTATGAAAGGAAAATAAATTGTTATAATTTAACCCTAAAATTGTGTGTATTGCTGATAACTGCAGTACTTGTTGCCATTATCAAAGTAATTCAAATTTACCGCCAAAGTATTCTAGTGAAAAAAATATGACTGTAAAGTTGACAATTGACAGAATACTACCAAATTGGTACCACTAAAATTTTACCTTGTTGCCAAATCACGCATAACTTAAGATAGGAATCTCCTACACATATGCGGTGCAAATGAACGACGACTTAAGCTCGACTCAGTTTTAAGTCATTCCTAAAGTTAAGTCTGGCTTAGCAAAAACGGTGCAAACGGGCATAAGTGAGTTAATACTGGGGTTACTATAACATGACATGATAGTTATGATGTAGACTAGCAAACAAAACTAGTTTTTTTTTGTTTTACGTCAAAACAGTATCACATAACGCACCTAAGTTACTATGGTCATGTAATAGCTTGGTAGTTCGTTGTGTGTAAATGATTAGGTTTACATTGTCGTGTAGCAAATTTGTTAAATATTAAGATGGGCATTGTCATTAAGCAAAAAAGCATTGCAGCAATTGACAGCAGATTTTCTCTAAGAGTAATTTACGTATAGTTAGTAAGATTGTCAAGAAGTCCATTAAAAAGTTGACGTTGTCATGAAGAAATTGATACTGCTATTATCTGCACTTGTTCTGTTGTAGTGTATCACAGGAGTAAATCGTGTATTACCAATTAGCAACATTAACAATGCTATACTATAATTACAAAGATAACATTGCATTGTAGTAAAGCGCATTTTGATGAGTGCGGGTACCAATGTGCGTGTGGAAAAGATAATATTATTAAACAACAAATTGCTACATTGCGATTGAAAAGTTTTAATTTGCAACACTACAAAAAAAGTTTTATTGCCATTATTGTCATGTAGCAAATCGGATATCGCTTAGCTAAGAGCAGGTAAGGGGTAAGCTTTTATTGTCATGTGTCTAATATGATATTGGTTGACTTAGAATATTTGGCACTGTCACACAAAAATTAGATTTTGTCAATGCCATTTGTAATAAAAATTTGCTACAGTTATTTTCTGAACTTCTGTTGCAGATCAAAGGAGTAAATTTTATATCACCAATTAACAACATAATGCTATTGAAAAACTGTTGGACCCTTGCCACTATGGAATAACTTTTCACTACAAGAAAGGTTTTGTAGTGCTTAAACATTGTCATGTAGCATACATGATACTCTTAGATTAGAGCACAGATCTGAAAAGCTTTTATTGTCATGTAGCTAATCTGATATTGAGAGAGGTTGGCATTGTCACATAGAAAGCTTATTGTGGCTAAGGGTGGTTTTATGTTGGAACTGCGATAAACGATAACAGCGGCGATGAGCTGTCAATATCCGTACCGGCCAAAGCTGATAGAAACAAAAGAAAATGGAGAAATGAGTTATCGCCGCTCTTATCGTTGCTCAGTAACTAAACGCGTCTTAACGCGTCGCTTCAGCATAGATAAATGCGTACAAAATTGCAATCATTCTCTCCGCTTCGCTAGTATCGCTGCTCTTATCTTTCTAACAACACGCTTTAATAAACTAATATAAAATACATGGCGTCGTTCCGCATCCCGATTATTTTCTAATTAAAAAGAATATTAATTAAAACAGTTTAAAAGTTCCGAAGCTCATAACTCGGCAACGGTCAAATTTGAACTACACTTTTTTGTAGGTTTTTTTTTATTCATTAACTGTTACAATAAAAATATTTAGGACGCGGAACGGTACACCCTGTTATATTCTCTAATTTTATAGCAAACACACATACAACATACATATATAACTTACTTCTATAATACTGATAAGGTTCTCCTATACTATCGGTTTCAGCGCAGTTTCGCATCTCAGTCAAGCCAAAATCCGTTACTTGGAGAACCCACCTACTTGTCACGACACAATTCGAAGATTTTAAGTTGCCGTGACAGGCGAGCAGCGAGTTATGTATATACAACATGCCCTATAACAGAATATATTAATTCAAACACCTAAATTTGCTAAGTAAAAAAAAAACAAGAAGTTGACGCTTCACATACCTTAATGAGATCATGAACGAGTGATGCAATGAACATCTTATCCAACTTAATGTCTTCATTTTCTATAATATCCTGCAACATATTGGTTATTGGAATAAGGACCAATGACAATCGGTGACTACATGACAACCTACATATAAACTTCCTTTGGCACAATAGTCAGTGACTAGCAATAGTGACGTAGGCTCGACGCACGCACCGATAAACGAGTTGACGTTGTCATGCCTGAGCTCGCGCAGCAGCCGCATCTCCTTCATGACGTCCCGTGAGATGTCTCTTTTCCTGGAGAACGTCAGCTCCTTTATACGGACCATGACGCCGCGAAAATGAGCCGTAGACGCAAAGACTTGGCCACCGGTTCTACTCTCGTACGAGTTCACACTTGCGCTACCTAAACTACACTGTAATCAGGGAAAAAACATTGATGCAAACCATAACCTACACATTTTTGTTAGATAGAGCGCTAATGTTTAATTAGTATTGGATCTACTACTGTTGTTTTGTCATTTAGTAAATATCACAGACGATATTGTCCTGACGTATTACTGAGTTAACACGTCAGAAACATCAAGAGGGCCTGATGCATTTGTTTACCTGCGCCACCTAAGCCAAACATAAAAAAGTGTAATGTGAAAATAAACAGCGTACATTACATATGGCGTGATATGTACGCCGTTTACTTTTTATTTATTTATGACCCTGTACGAATACAATTTTGAGAATTATCATTGAAAAAATGCCATTTTTTGGGATACTCTTGAGGTTAGTATAACTTCCCGGTTTTACAGAAATGATGTCATAATATAAATTTTAAGACACGATATTTTTTCTGTAATATTTTCAATCAGGACGACATTTTGAACACAAAACAAATGGATTGTCAATTTTTGTCACCAAGGCAACGAAAAATAACTGTTTTGTTATTAATTTAGGTGGATATGAATTGGTGAAAATTGTCAGATAAACACTAAGTATCGATTGCGATGTTGGCCGATATTGTATTCCTGACGCCCTCTAGCGTGATGGGTACACCCTAATAAATAAAAGTTTTCCGATTACAATGACATTTTCACGCTATGAATTTCGTTTTTTTTATTAAGGCAACAAAAAAATAACTATGTGATGAATAACAAAATTTGGTTAGTTGATTTTTATGAATTTGCATGGATACAACAATTATTAACTTAATAAAAACAAAGACTAATAAAGTTTTAAGTGACGGACCGTCAAAATAATGTCAGATTTATCAATTGCATACTTAATTTTCTTTTACATATTTGACTCGCTGATCAACAAAAAGTATCAAAGAAAGGACAACTGATTCTGGTATGCGTGGTCCTTGAATCTGAAGGTAGAAATTGTACAATTAATCTAGCAAATCGAAACCAATAATTTTAAAAAAATCCTCGTTTGGCAAAAGTTTTCCTAATTCATAATTCCTGCCTTCAGAATCAGATTCTATGGGAAAAAGGGTAATGTATTGTTTTCATTTGCATCTTAAGTTGATATTCTCAACACCGATATCATTATACTCCCTATATCATCAAGACAAGGTTAAAACTTATTTTACCAGAGCATACAACATGATGTTTTGATGGCCTAAGTTTGAGACACATGTGGAATTAAGGATCTCCACAGCGGATTCTCAAGTATTGTATCTATTTCTTTTTTTTTATATGTACCAATATCTGTGTGTAAATTTATGGTTACAAGTAAAACTTTCGATCAAAATATTGTTTTACTTGTGACTGTGTAGCTTTTACTGAGAGATAAAAAAAGCAATAAAAAAATGTGAAAATTAATAGGTTTATAAGAACTTGTTTATAAGTTCATTAATTACTCCACAGATCTTAGATATCAAATTAAGCAAATTTAAAACACACAAATTAAAAATTTTGGTGTACTAAGTTTATTTACTTAGGAGACATGTTTCGGTTTTGTAAAAACCATAATCGGTCCTAAATAGTCATTTGTAAAATTACCAACATACATTAATATTTTCATAGTGTGGATCTTGTAAGAAATTACATTTAGATATTGAGCATCACGACTATTTAGGACCGATGATGGTTTTTACAAAACCGAAACATGTCTTCTAAGTAAATAAAGTTTAAAATATGCAAAGATAAAAGGCTTTTATTACACCGAAATTTAATCCAACTTTGCAATATGGATTCAGCACAACAAAGTAAAAAGATGTATTTATTTATTTTTTTGCTCCTAGTTTTGCCCTTGTATCTCTTAATCAATGTCAATTAGGTCAATAGTGGAACAGTTTATACCACAAAAAACATCAAACAATAAAACAGGTTGTTTGGTACTTACACGACTAGGTGAGGGTAGTAGGGTATCCCTGTCGAAATAACCGTTAATATCGGCCCGTTCGATCTTCCACAGTAATCCCTCAATTTCTTGTTCGATCTTCCACTTTCGATAGATACTGATCGTGATGACAACGGTGCAAAAGAGCAATGCGCCCAGGAAACCAGCCCATATAACACCACGAGTTTGGATGTCATTATTCTTGCACAAATCATTGTTAAAACCGCAGCTGGGTTCGGCATACGGAGGTGTATTTTTCAGCCACTCGATCTGCTTGTTCTCCAAAAGCTTGTACTCCTAGAAAAAAAGGAAAATTGTACTGTAAGGTTTTATTTTGTTCAAAAAGTAAAACAAACCATCAAGCGAGTTAACATTAATATTTTATAAGGAATTAAAGCATCGTTGCGCCCGCTTGAAGGCTATACGTTCGTGTGATAAAAGTATCAAAAACTCACTCACTGGCAACTTTTCGTCGTCTTTCTCGTAGAACTGGGCGACTGGTCTCATCTGATAGTCGCATACGAAACTTTTCAAGGTTTCTACTTCAGGGTTTTCAACCTTGGTCAGCGCCAGAACGGAAAAGTTACCCTCAGAATCGCCGTTGTGGTCGATCTTCATGACCGCGCCGGTTACACCTGAAAAATTAACGCATATTTTGTAGAGGATACTTCAATATTTCTTCTTTTTGTTTTATTATGAATCTTATACATGACAGATTCATGTATGGAATGTGAATTATACAAATCACTTACTTTCATACTTTCCAAAATTTCTGATTGTCTCTATGATTTTGGTTCCATTGCTGGCGATTTCATCTATCTTCTTCTCGTCTAAGGACTTCTCAAGATTTAGAAGTGTATCCAGAGCTTTGGCATACAAATACACGGCATCGTACAGGTAAGCAGCATAAATCGAAACAAACTGAAGAAAAAATAAGCATTAGAACATAAGAAATTCAGCATAATAATATGCTGTTTAGGAGGCATCATTTTTATTCCAAAATAATAAATAAAACAGCGAGGCGGATACATCAGCCAATTCATACACGATTGATTTGAAATTTTGATTTTGAATTTTTTCTGATAATTTAGTGTGTAGGACATTTTCTGTTCTCCATGTTACATACATTTATTTACAATATTTTCTAGTAAAATGTAATCGGCTGTGTTCAATGACGCCCGAAACGACGAAAAAGTAATATTTAGCTAAAATCCTGAACAGTACTGAACAGTAGTTCGGGTAGCAGCGATCTAAAATCATTACAAATATCTGATTTGATGAAGCTCATAAATAAAAAAAAAACCCTTACATACAGTATGTAGGAAATTAAATTATCTACAAATTTTATTTAAAACTTTTTTTCAAATTAATATTTCTTGATTAATTTTTGTTTGAAATTATTAGGGTAGTTTAAGTAGTTAAGTAGTTTAAGTATTGTAATCATGTCAAAAAAAGTTTTGAGATTTTAGCGGAAATATGTCCTATTGAGTACCCTGAACATTTTGACCAAGGTGAAGAAAATATGTGTATGTGTGTACCCGTTTTTGTGGCGGCGATTCCGGAGAAACTACTAAAGGTATCGGGACGAAACTTCATATTTAGAAGCTTCATGACTAAACTTAGAGTTGAAAGAAGTTTTGTTCAAAAGGACCCAAAGGAACTGGAGAATTACTGTTAGCATTTTCAACGATTTTGCCAATGAGCCGCCATTTCTGTAATTGCGTATGTGCGTACATGGAGGAAGGAGGAAGGAAACGACGAAAAAGTAATATTTAGCTAAAATCCTGAACAGTACTGAACAGTAGTTCGCGTAGCAGCGATCTAAAATCATTAGAAATATCTGATTTGATGAAGCTCATAAATAAAAAATCTGATGTGGCCAGGTACATGACTTTATCATACTATATATAAAATTAATAGTTTAGCTGCATGAGATATTATTTGATCGAGATCGGCTATGCTATGATCGGCTATTAAAATAAAACTAGTAGAACTAGACAGATATGCCGTTTAAAGCTGCGTTCGGATATTGTACTTCGTTGACACCGGGTACACCGTCCAAATGACACGTGTTATTGGGTGTAGAAAGTGTGAAGGTGCGTTCCGATTGGTGGCAATGGTTGGTAATGGCGGTGGTAGCAGACGAAATTATAGTGTTTCTCACATGTCGTGATGGTGACACATATTAGTTTGCATGTACATAAACTTGAGTCACTAGCAAATCCTATTAGAAATACTATAATGGCGTCTACTACCACTGCCATTAGCACTAATGAAAATGCACCTTAAAGGTGTGCAATATCCGAACGCAGCTTGTATTGACAGTAGTATTGTCAAAGCATTAGCGTTTGACACTATCTACACCGTCATTAAAATCACATCTGACATATAATCTGACATATCCTGGCTACTTGTTTTAATGCAGTACGACCGATCTCGATGAAATAGAATTTGCTCATGCAGCTAAACTATTGATTGTACCAAAAAATGTTATAGTCATAAATTATTCAGAATTTCCTCCTCTTTAATTTATGATTTAACTATTTTGACGAAATTACAAAAATTGCGGCTCATTTGCAAAATCGTTGAAAAATGCCAAATATGAAGTTTCGCACACAAATACACACACAGAAATTTTTTTTACCTTGGTCAAAAATGTTCAGAGAACCCAAACATACCGCTAAAATGTCATAACTTTTTTTCGACACGATTACAATACTTTGTCATACCAAGTATAATAAAGTAAAAAACTTTAGAATTGACCAGAAAGAAGAAAAGTAAAAAAAAATCTTTGAACTATTCTGAAGGATTGCTAACCATGTGTTAAAAACGAGTTGTAGACAACACACGTTATAAACCGGAAATTAATTACTGCAAATGTTTTACATATTCCCGAGAAGTTCTTACAAAAGCTTGCCAAAGCAGAATAATTAAAGACCGTATTTTAAACGACTCTAACTGCTTAAGAAATTGAAAAGCTAATAAGTCCACATGAAACTTTTTACTCAGAAATGATCTTTCTATTCTTTTTACTTTATCATACATAATATGATAAAGTATGATAATAAGATTAAAAAAATTAGATTTTAGCGGAAGTATGTCGTTTTGGGTCCCCTGAACATTTTTGATCAAGGTAAATAATTTTTTGTGTATGTACCCGTTTATGTGGCGACGATTTCGGAGAAACCGCTAAGTTTTGTTGAAAGGGGTCCAAAGGAACTGGAGAATTTTTTAATGATTTTGCAAATGAGCCGCCTTTTCTGAAATGTCGTCAAAATAGTTAAATAATAAATTAGAGGGAATTTTGTATAATTTATGTCTATTATTTGGGAAAATAATAGTTTGGCTGCATGAGCAGATTCAAATCGAGATTGGTTGTGTGTGCATTAAAACTAGTTAGCCAGGATTTGACAGATATTTTGATTCTATTGACAGTATCGTCAAAACATTAGCGTTTGACACAGTGTGACACCATTTGACACTGCTTTATATGTAATATGATAAAGTTATGTGCATGGCCACAACAGATTTTTTATTTTTATTGTTATTATTGATTATTTTTTATCTTATTAATTAATTGCTTTATATTATCGTGAAGGGTACTGTCTTGTCTTCTTCGGTTTTGCACTGTCTGATTAGTATGGTGCTTTTCCTTCATTTTATTACTATTTTAAATTTGTGTAACTGTCGAAGGAATTGAAGAAACAAATAAGTTGATACACAGAAAAAATGTCTGTAAAGTTAGAGAAAATGCTCTTAAAATTAACGGTAATACAGTTAAAATAATAAAAAAGAACTCCAAGAACTTTCATTACGCATTACTTAGTCCCCTTAACTCACCTGCTATTTGAAAATTGGAACAAAAATCGCCATATATCGCTTCTCTTTAACTGTGTTCTTAGTACTTATGTTTATGTTGGTAAGTACTTCCTACACCTACCTTTTTCTACCTAATATCAATATTTTTAATACCCCTAATGAATTGTCTGAAATAGCAGCTAGTTTTGATAGCACCCACAATTTAAAAAAAACATGCCTGAGGAGAAATACCGGTGCTCCGTCATTTTGATATTTTGTAATACATGATTACAGTTAGGTATCATTATTTTTATTCCCTAATGGCGGCTTAACTCATAAACCTAGAAACTAAACCAATACCTTTTTGTACTGTCCAAGGATGGACGGTGTTGTGAAGTTGAAAGGTTCCTTTACATTGTACTCGCGTACTTTCCTGGAGAACCCTTCGTAGCTTGTCAAGGGTGCTGTTGGAACAACGACCAGTAGAGATTTTGCCCGTTTTAAAACATTGGGCTCGTGGTCGGTACAGGTTGAATTTCGCTTGTAGGTGTTTGGTTCTAACAATAAAACAAACAAAATATTTTGAAATTTTTTACAACCACTTTTTTTTCGGATACATTAAGACACGTACTTAATAACGTGGGCGTTCAGGCAGAAGTCCATTTTTGTCATAATTGAGATATGAATGGTAATAACCAAGAAAAACTATAATCAGTACGATGGTAAAACTCAAAAAGTTTAATACTAGGTGATTAGTAGACTTGAATTTTGCTTTTACAAATTAATAGGCAGTACAACAACGAAACGATTAGAAATTGCAGGTAGACAAGTTGGCTTAAAGAATCTGTGCTTAATGACTGAGTTTGGACTGCTCGCATCGGATTGACGTGATTTTTATTATGGTTTGGACATATGAAGAGTTGAAGTAAATAATGAACCAAGTGCCAAAAATTGAAAAATTTGTTTTATTACATTAAAGTGGGCTGGCTATCACTGGCTTTAATGTAAATAACGGGCTACGTAAAAATATGTCGTGAAATGCCTAACAAACTTGACCGCTCGATCTCGCATGAGTTAACTTTCGGCGTATGTTCGTAAATAGCGCGCTAAGTGCCTTTAGTCAGTGCCAGTAGTTGCTTATAATGAAAATATTATGCATTTTATAAAAAAATATTCCTACAAAAAACTCTTAGAATTAAAAAAAAAATAAATATACAGGATGTTCTATTAGAAAAAGGAATGTTTGCAAACTTCCATAATAAAATGAATAATATATTAAACAAGAGCTTGTTTAAACCCAAAAAACTTTTATTTGAAGCATTATTTGAAACTATTTACGGTTAGGGAATTATTTAGGTGTTCCGGTAATTTTGACAAATGTTGATATACCGGGTGGTCTTTTCAACTTGAGACTCCTAAATATCTCGAGAAATATGCATGGACAAAAGTGTCTTTAATAAACTTGTAGGACTCAAAGGGGGAAATGAGTTGACGATGTCAATTTCATTGCAGATGGCGCTGCAATCGGTGAAAATGAGGCTAACTTCATTTTTTTAAATGGGAATACCCAATTTTTTTTTATCAAATTATGATTTTACGCTAAATAAGAAGAATCTTTTGTCTGAAATTGTTTTCCGTACGATGCATTTTTTTCGTACGTAAACCAACCCTATGCGCATGACGGGACACCGCGCGAGATACCAAAACGTGTCCCCGTTATTCACATACCTTCCTACGTTGTACCATGAGTGTCTACTCAGTCGTCGCTTTGACTGCCAGACGGGGAGCGCATCCCATGCAGTGGCAGCGGTCGTAGTTACCGCAGACGCCACAAACTTCCATCGTCAATAACTTTTGATAGATGTATCGTACGAAAAAATTTTCAGACAAAAGATTGTTCTTATTTAGCGTAAAATCATAATTTTATAAAAAAGTTTGGTATTCCCATTTAAAAAAAAAGTAGTTAACCTCATTTTCACCAATTGCAGCGCCATCTGCAATGAAACTGATATCGCCATCTCATTTCCCCCGTTGCGTCCTACAAGTTTATTTAAGACACTTTTGGCGCACCAAGTATATTTCTCGAGATATTGAGGAGTCTCAAGTTAAAAGGACCACCCGATATAAATTTTGTATACTTTTAACTCAAAAATGATGGATTTTATAAAAAAAAAAATGATTCCTATAAACTATTCTTAGAATTAATCATAGAATTAAAAAACGTAAAAATATATTTGAAAAAAGGAAAAGTTACTAAATTTCCATAATACAATCTGGTAATTTTAGTATTACAAAAAAGTTCATGTTATTTCTGTTTTTTATTTTAGAATTACATTTTATTTTGATATTTAATAAAAAGAAAATGTACGATATTGTTAGTATCAATACTGTGTTATACCTTGAATAGTTTGTGAAAAAAAATATTAGCTTGTTTTTATTTTTTCTAAAATAATAATTCAAAATAAAAGGAAAACGTTGAGTGGATTTTGATTTCTGGTCCTTACTTTTTCTGAAGGAAGTTACTAAAATAAGTCAATTTCAATGTAAACTTTATATAAACATCTTTAGATTAGAAAGATTGCACAAAAAACAACAGCTTTTCAGTACATTTGCAAAATAACAAATAAACGCATTTTTAAAGAAAATTAATGACTATAAAATTAAGCAGAACTATCAAATTTTGCATGGCTTTCAGTAAACGAGGTCCTCATGTATTTTTTCGAACAACGCACACTCTGTATGAAGTATACTTGGTCAAGCAACTTATATTTATTAAGTTTCACTTTCTAGTATAAAAAAATATCAACTTAGCTTAAAATATGTATAAATAAATATTATGGCACTTCTACGAGCACCTTCTACGAATTTTTGAATTTGCTTTAGATTTGTTCTTGCGATACAAGACCTCTGAAAAAAACAACACCAACATGTGATATACAATTTGTTTAAATATGCACAAAAAATTAGGGATGGCTTTCTATAAAACATTTATCTTGATGCAGACTATTTTCTAAATATCTCAGAATAATGTTTTTGGCACTTAGTTCGTTATTTACTTCAACTCTTCATATGGTGAGACGCTGAAAATTGAAAATGTATGACAAATGGACTTAACTGATAGATTGCTTTCCTGCATCTTATAGGTAAGAGAGTGAAAAACGGTCCTACGTTGTTTGACAAGTATGACCAAACAAAATGATAATTATTTCATTATATCTTATACAGGTTGTCCAAAATTTCAAGTATGTGGAATATAAATAGAGAAACAACAAAAACTTTTAATGTATCAGTAGGTGGCGACACCCTGTATTGGATATTATCTTGTATATGCCGGCCGGACGAAACTGCTTCTTGAATTGAAGTCTTGGATGGGTTTTCCTGGCTTAGTTGGTTTGTTACACCATTTGTTGGCATCTTTAAATCGTTATAACGACCATAATAAATACACTCTCGTCTAAAGTCTTGAATTTACCTACCCCAGAGATACTTGAAAGCTTCTCGCTCAGCGTAGGTGTTCATATCAACGTAGATGACCATATAGTCGCCATTGTCGAATAACTGAGCGCTCTGCATATTGTTCATAAAATTGATGAGCATTGGCGCGGTGCCCAGGAACACGTATACTAGAAAGGAGAAATCCTGTTTACATGGTAAGAATGAAACGTACGTCTGATATGAGTTGATCAGGTGAAACCTTAATATCTGACAAAGAAATAATAAAACAAAATATATGAAAACATTGAAAATAATAAACGAAGAAAGAGAAAATACATAATAAATCTCAATTGGCGCCGGTGTCTGCACATTCATTGTTTTGTTTAAAGTCCCCAGCCTGTAAAAACGACGTTTCTACTACACAATAGTTTTGGAAGATCGTTAAGAATCAGGTATACTGCAGTGAGGAACATTGTTATGAGTGTGACAACATCTATCTAGAAACTTACCTTAGAGAATGTTCTCTCAGGTGAGTAGGCTCAAATGAAACTTTGAACATTAAAGCTATATTCAGAAAACCGTGTGATAACTGTGTGAGAAAATTGAGTAGAAACAATTTATTTATTAATTAATTAGATGTATTATTTTCACATTGTTCACGCTTACCACTGTCAATTTATTAAGAAGTTTTATATGGACTTGCGAAAGAAATTAACCCATTGTCAGGCAATTTCAAAGTTGGCGGATAAATTAATTAGATTTTGGTGATTTTAGTTAGTTGTAGGTTGCTTTGGCAGATACCATACTGTGAAACAGATATTGATTCAAGTTTCAGTGTTGAGTATATAAACGGTGCAAGAATGTGTTTCATGTCTTTGTGTCAATATTTGTTGTACTCTTTGGGGTGCATCACTGACAGTCACTGGTGTTCTTTGGAATCAACCCGTAGTACAATCTTATCTGAAAATTCCTTTCCTTGCGTGGTTCGCGTCTTTATTTCCAGGAGATGCAACGAAAATATGTCAGAAAAACTAATAAAACGGAGTCCCAGTTTTGAAAAAGAAATGTCCAAGGAAATTCCTCCCCTATCAATTATCAAATCACACGACTTTTTATTGAGAATTTTGTGTCTCATTATGCGTCCGCAGAAGCATCGTCTTTTGCAAGTGTGTATACATTTTGATAATTTTTCTATTTACTTAGTTTGAACCTACACCATAATTTATCTATGTTTTGAAGTGCAAATCTAGTGAAAATAAAAGTAAATATTAATAATTTAAATTGTAAATGAAAGTATGTGAAAATAAATGAGAACTTTGACACAATTGGTGGATGCGCCGGGTTATTATAAAATTTATCATTTGATCAATTTATTTTACATTCCTGAAAAAAATTAACAAATTTACAACTTATAAAATGCAAAAAAGGTAGATAATACAAATTTGTAGTAAATAGTTGTGAAAGAAAAAGTTCACATGCATATACACATATAAATATATACACATAATATAATCAATATCATTTTAAAATAAAAAAAGCTAATCAATAAAGACTATTAGACTATTACAGCGTATCTCATGGACGTTGTATTGTATGGGTACGTTTGTTCTCATTAGAGATACGTGGCTGGTTAAGAGCCAGTACAACCCGCCTGAAAACGAGTCGTAAAACCCTGGAGTTATTTGTTCTTTACAAAATTTAATTTGTTTTGTTAAAATTTTTTGTGTAACTTCTTGGATAAATAAGCAACTGGGCAATGACAAAGAAGTTTGTCATGAAAAAAATTAAGTTTACTTACACGTCTTTTGTTTTTACATATATAGATAGTTCAAATAGACTAGCCTTTTTATGATGCCTACGATGCTTCCAGGAGGCAGATGCAGAATCTGCAGGTATCACCATTCATCTGACCCATTTTATGCAGCTGGTGTCTGAGTAGACAAGCTTCTGTGGGGAGACCTGTAATTAGTCTTAGGCCTTCCCTTCCCAGCTCGAGGTACTGTCTTGCCCTTGTGGCAGAATGCCTATTAGACCAGGCAGTAGAGATTTTTGCGTGACAAAAATACTAGCCGGAAGCCGACGGTTCCAAGTCACGTCGAACAGTCCGTAATTGTGTTTCCTACTCGAAAATATCATTTATTAATTTGTTAACAAAACCTCAAAAACAAAAAACCTCAAAAATCGTGTTTCTTTTTTTGCTTTTTGCTTGTAAAAACTGAACCGATGGAGCAATCTTGATGCTTTGAAAAGACGAAAAAAAGGAACCCTGCACGGAGTCGATTGAATTAGTATTAACGGAGGAAATTCGGAAAACCCGGAAAAATCTGCGTTTTTTCAAAAATTCATAACTCCGCCATTTTCAAAGTTGTAGCGGAAGTTGTAGCTTTTCGCGTGAAAGTAGTGATTGGCGGGTACTTTGAGTGTAGCCAACCCAGGCGTTGTCCGATGATTAGTTTTTGCACAATTGCGATTTGAATATTTGTATGCAATAATGATTCGGCGAGCCTGGATGCGTCGGAGGTGGCCCGATTTTATTTTTTTACGTATTTCGAAAGTAGTAAACTGCCGCGCGGTTCAAAGCGGTCGAGTAGTGGGAGTAGATGGTCGACGCGGGAAAGCGCGTATCTATAGTACTACAACGCGCGCGCAGCGCGCGTATTACATTAGCTTTGTTCGCTGAGCGAATCCCGAACTAGTTCAAGTACTCTTTTATATTGGACCAATCCGATGTCTCGCTATGATTTCCCTATCACTATCACACAACACATCGGGTCCAATATAAATTATGTCCCGAACACGTGGTGTTTTCGCTCATGTTCTCAGTGGTTTATTACCCGCTTAAACGGGTCTTATCGAAAAACCAGAATAGACGTATTGTTGCTGCTCACGTCTAGTTTCCAAATCCGTTTCTTAAATTGCAATCAGACGACCTCAAACGCATCCAGCTTTCCGCAAAAATATTGCCAATAATAATTCAAATGAGGATTGTGCGAAAACTATTAATCCGACCGAATCCAGGTTTTGCACACTTAAAGTACATGTGAATAGCTACCACTGTGCAAAGTTTCAGCTGTTAATATTCAAACATGGCGGAGTTATGATTTTTTTTTACAAAGCTAAATTTTCCGGGTTTTCCAGCTTTTCTCCGGTTCTAATTATCCGATCGGATCGTTTGACCTGTCATTGTCTTCGTAATTTAATTCTCTACAGTTCATCCCGTTGCACCATTAAGATTGATTCCATAATTTTCCCTTTACAATAAAAAAAAAGTACAAAAAAACGCGATTTTTTGTTGATAATTGTTTATAAAAAATATATAAAAGAATGGCATTTTCGAGTAGGAAACAGTGGGAATATACTACGGACTGTCCTGCACAGGATGGCACAGGCGGCTTCCTGCTAGTCTTTATGTAAAAAAGCAAGCATTTAGCTCTATTGCTTGGCCTATATAAACTGTTTTGGTTGCCTCATGCATGTAGACGAATGTACACCGGTGCAGTCCTTGACTCTTTCTTCTCAACTGCGTATCCTTTGCTAGACATGTTATGATCCATCAGTGTACCACATTGATGAATTCTCCGAGAACTACAGTACTTCTTTTTTCTCTCATGCAGGTGCAGTGATGTGAGGTTAAGTATGGCATCCATAACTGCGGTGGGGCTCGTTCTCATGGTCCCGGTAATGCTTAAGCATATGAGTCGTTGTAGTTTATTCAATTTTGTTTGTCTTGTGATCTCGTTGCGTTTAGACCACCAGATAACCGATCCGGTCTGATTACAGTTATTAAAACGAAGTAAATACTAAATTTACTAATAACAAAAGTATCTATACAATCCATCGCCCCGTGAAACACACTGTATGCAACGCGATATGGGACTAATTGGTCCAAAATGTAATTCATTAGACTTAGGTAGTTTTCAGTGCTATACTATCTCTACGTAAATGTAAATAATAACAAAAACGTAAACTAATATACTCATAACAACGTGCTTCCAAATCCCTAATAAAATGGAGGGTAACTAACCAAAACAACATAAATTTCTAGTGCAAAACACAATAAAATATAATAAAAAAATCAAATTATAATGGATAATAGTAACCAAATATTAAAGCATCACCGTAGTCACTTTACATTCGCCCTGAATTATAATACTTACTTCGAGTTTTGTCCTTCGTTCGCCGAATGAATTCGTACCAATAGCCACTTTGGCAGCAAGGTTGATTCAATTCGCAGCATTGGTGTTCATCGTAGACCTTCTCCACCGCGTTCACGGTCATGTCATAATTGATCGCTTGCTGTTCCAAAGATTTTGCCACCGTATTCCAAACGTCCTGGTAGACGATCAAAAACTTCTTCCAATGGTAATATCGTAGAAGGGCTATTATTGATTTTGTGACCTGATAAAAATTCGCGAAATGATAACTTTGTAATATAATAATAGCAATAAATGTCAAACCCTGATTTGAAAATTGTATTTACTTAACCATAATAATGGATTCCAAAAGGGTTTTTATATCAATCAGGAAATATCCTAGTATATGAGAAACCATTTAAGCGTAAAATGTTTATCTGAGGCCGATAGGTACGGGTATGTACACTGCCGCTCATGGAAGTTCGGACACAAAGTAAACATATAGGAAATAATGATAAAAGCACTGATAACGTAGCAATAGGCACCTCCATTTCTACCAAATAGCGAACACATCCTTAACGTTGATTTCCAGTAACATACGACATCACTAAATGTGCAAATTTAAAATAATTTTTATATTTTATTATTATGCAACATTTATGCTGTTTTGTAACTGGTTGTTGGGAATTTTCTAGTTTCCATTAAAAAGGATTAAATACGAAATAACAAATAGAGTCTCAAATGCGGCATCTCAGACATATGTTGCGATCCCATTTTTATCAGATGTTTGCATCAAATGCTCGAATTCGTATTCAAACGAGTCTGTGCCTGCAATCTGTAGTTTGCACAGGATAACTCTGTCACGCGGAAGACATTATGCGACGCGGAAAGCCAACAAGCAAAGAACAGCGTTCTGTAATTATCGCTTTTCATCAGGAACGATTGTCAGTTCGTGAAAATGCAAGAAATAAGTCAACGATAAGTGAGTCAACGATAAGTGACACTCTTCACCAATATGAAGAAGCATGGAATTTGGATGACGTGTTCGGCCGGGACTATCACGAATAAATTCCCAAGCGGATGAAGAACGATATTAATTTTTAAGCAAAACAGAAAATTGACCGCACCTAAAATCACCTCTGAAGTCAATCGCGATCGTGAAAGACCAATTTTCGTAAGCACAGGGAAACGACGTCTCCAAGCGAAAAATCTGCATGGACGCGTTGCCGTACGCTAACCATTGCTTGGTCAGGAAAATCGTCAGACACTACTGTTTCCAGTCTACATTTGTCCAACTTCGATGTGTTCGTGCCCGCTGATGTCGTTTCTGGCGATTTCCTCGACGAAGCAATGGTTTTCGTACGGCAACGCGTCCATGCAGATTTTCCGCTTGGAGACGTCGTTTCCCTGTGCTTACGAAAATTGGTCTTTCACGATCGCGATTGACTTCAGAAGTGATTTTAGGTGCGGTCAATTTTCTGTTTTGCATAAAAATTAATTTTAATCGTTCTTCATCCGCTTGGGAAATTATTCGTGATCGTCCCGACCGAACACGTCATCCGAATTCCATGTTTCCTCATATTGGTGAAGAGTGTCACTTATCGTTGACTCACTTATCGTTGACTTATTTCTTGCATTTTCACGAACTGACAATCGTTCCTGATGAAAAGCGATAATTACAGAACGCTGCTCCTTGCTTGTTGACTTTCCGCGTCGCATAATGTCTTCTGCGGTACAGAGTTATCCTGTGCAGATTGCAGGCACAGACTCGTTTGAATACGAATTCGAGCATTTGATGCAAAAATCTGGTATAAATGGGGTCGCAACATGTCTGAGATGCAGTATTTATGACTCTATTTGTTATTTCGTATTTAATACTTTTTAATGGAAACTAGAAAATTCCCAACAACCAGTAACAAAACATAGAGCAGCATATGCAGCATAAATGTTGCATAATAATTAAATATAAATATTATTTTAAACAAGCACATTTAATGATGTCGTATGTTACTGGAAATCAACGTTAAGAAAGTGTTCGCTATTTGGTAGAAATAAAGGTGCCTATTGCTACGTTATCAGTGCTTTTATCATTATTTCCTATATGTTTACTATGTGTCCGAACTTGCATGAGCGGCAGTGTAGGTGCGGGTACCAAAAAAAGATTTATCATTAAAACTTTCATTGAACCCAAAATGAACGTAATTTTTTTACATCATCTAATAAAACTCAACCATATATAGAAATTAATTTAAACGAATAATTTCGTTGAAATAAACAAAATTCTTAATAATATAATGAAATAATTTAGACAAAATGGCTTAAGATCGTACTTCAGCAAACTTATGGCGAAAATGCCATTTAATTTCGTTATAAAATGATGGATCACATTTTGTTTTCTGACGAGTGTTCTCTGAGATCAATTGTGATTTTCATATTTGTCGCTAGTAGCGTTGGTTGTAGACTTGGTTGCCTATGTGGCAGTTGAGCTATGTTAATATCGTCCATGTCAAAATGGAACTGTTGCTATTTGCTATTTGCTATTTTGAGTTGCTATTTTCTAACAGCATTAAATAAGAGCATGTTTTTACGACAATACAATCTTGGTCAAAAATAAAGAAACAAATTCTTCATATATCTGATCTGTCTCTGCTTGCCTAATTTTGTTTTAATTTTTTTTTTTTTTTAATTTTTTTTTGGTGTGCATATAAATTTTTGGTAATAAGGAAGAGCTAGGAGATGTACATCTCCTAGCTATCTATAGTGTTTTGTTTTCGAGTTATAAAAAAAGTTAATATGATATAAAATAAAATAATAATATGATAACAAAATTATTGTGTAATTTTAATCTACTTTAAGGTAGATTATTGTGAAATTTGATGATTGTATAACCTATACCTATTGTGTTTTAGCAATGATTAAGGTAAAAATTAAAACCGAAACGTCAGCAACAACGTAAACGAAGATTTTTATTACTATATAGTTCCAAGGCAGTTTAAAAAGTAGTCTTGGGGTAGATCTATCAATGCAAGGTTAAAACAGTAACTACGGGTTTAATTTAGGTTAACTCTTAACTTTGAGTTTACGGGTTCATTAATGGTCGGGTTACCCCTAAATACTTAAATCTAAATCGTGGTTAATTTTACCCGGTAGTATTTTTGATAGTTAAAGCGCTAACTCCTAGTTTACGGTGGCGCGCGCATACAGAATGGCACTGTGGATTTTCTAACCTAACGTAAAACGTTACATATGTTGTGAGATTTTACTTATTTACTGAAATCAAGAGTGAAGAAATCAGCGATTTCGACTGTCAAAAGAAACTTTGCATGGTTTTATCTCGATTGATGGGAGTATACAATGTCCGTCATATATGTAAGTTCAGTTTTTCTTTGTATGTTTCTTTTTTAGATATCATGCTGTTTCCCCAATTACAAACTTCTGCTAACTCTCCAGGTCTACACTACAGTGGGATTTAAGTAGCAGTTCCTCGTGTAATAGGGACAATAGACCGTACAAAGGTACACAATCTCCAGGTATGCAATACAAACACGTATATAATTTTTACTTTTAATAAATGACATTTATAATAGGAACTGACAAAGTTGAGAGCTTTAGAAACGGTAGCTTCATCTCGCTAAACGTCCCGACTGTGCCTTCGTCTAACCTAAATCCAAATAAAATGATTACGAAACATAAATTTGCGTTGTAGTATTGTCCTACGAGGTTTTAAAACACAAATTTCCTGTTTTGCATTGAGCTTACGCCTGATACTACAAACTTGGTAGTAACTCTTGCAACATCGGTTGGGCATAACATTGCTGCGACAAAATGAAGAAGTTTCTCCGCAAGATCTGTATGTTGCCGTTATACCACATGAAGCGGAGTGGACTGGCATACTACCTATACGAAATAATTATTGTAATGCTAGGGCACAGATATTGGCCAAATATTTTCTCACACTATACAATAAACAAATTTTGTTATAAATAAGTCTTGTGATGTTTTATTTTTTATAACGTAACCCTCATCGGTAAGTATGTGGTACACAATGTACTCTGCCACTTAATTGATATCCAACAGTCTTGAACGCTGATGAGTAACGGTGAGTATTAATTGCAAATACAGAAGACTTGATAATCCGGACTAACCTGTAGTCTAACTAATGAAATAATGAGAAAACATAAATGATCGATTTTGTTAAATTTTATTCTTCGAAGATCTTTTCCCAATACTTATTGCGGTTTTCCACGTAAGGTTAGATCAAAATAAACAAGGTTAGGTATATTGTTATAATAAACAAAATATAACTATAAATATATAACTTATCAAATGAGATATAATACAATCACATGTGCATAATAGTCTATGGAAAATGAAATGTACAGAAAACAACATAATATGTAAATTCGTAAACAAAGAAACTGTCGCAGGTTTGAAATTCAAACAAATGCGGTAACCTATGCACAGCTGACAGCGAAGCGCTATATATCACCAGAAAATTACTAAGATCTTATTTACATATGGTTGGCGACATCGCTTTTTCATTGCCATCCTCTCCTTAACCCGTAGTCGCCTAACTAGAAGTTTAGACTGCATTGACCCGACATTTTGGTAACTAGGAGTTAACGTAAACTACCAGTTTGTTAACTATAAGATTTAACCTTGCATTGATGGATCCACCCTTAATATAATTGAATGTTTTAGAGGATTGAATTTTGCATCCATTCGGCGATCACGTCACCATATTTTTCTTCATGAGAACTAGTACCTAGCATCGCGATGAAATTTTTATTTATCATTGCTTATCTTGTTGATCTTTAAGGAACTAAGCAATCTGCCATAAATTAAATCTCTCATAAATATGCTAAAAAGTATGTATTATTATGTACATATTGCGCCGGTGTTTGTTCCGTACTTAAAGTACTGCGGGGTTCTAAAAATAACCAAAAGGTCGTCATGGATGTATTTATAATTGCTTTCCAATCTTTACGGCGCGCGTATTTTTAGAACACAATTGGAACACGTGGTCAGACCGGTCCGTAAAGTCAAGTACGTAATCATTCACCAGTGGTCAGCGGCGGCGATATCCCATCAGAACAATGGGATGGGCTACCACTTGTTGAAGAAGGCGAAAGAGGAGATAAAAGGAAGAACAAAAAAGCTAAGCTAAGTCACCTGCGTGTCCGGTGGTTCCGTCCTAGCGAACGTGCTCACTGCTGAAGCCTTGTCATCAGAGCATTTCTGTAACAAGAAAACATCAAATTAATCAAACTCGTATACCTACACAAGGGTTAAGTATCATGTAACCATCATAAGATATTGGTAATAATTTATTTGTAACGAAGTTCTTTTTGTAATTTTATGTTCGCTTTTTCAGCTGGGTATAAAAATTTATCTTTTAACTTAAGCATATTTTTAAAAAAATTACCCTACAATTAACGTTAATGTTGATGAAATGTTGATGTAGCGTTGATTTCTAAAATGAAGCAAAGAACTATCAAGTACCAATACTCCAAAGTTATGCCCGTTAATGTTACGGTAAGTTCACTGTATGCGGGTTGTCACAACAAGCTGAAATACCCGGTAATGTGAAGAGCTACCCAATAGCCCTTATCAAAAAGTTATCATAATCATCATTGGAAGATGAGGATGGAATACGCCGAAGATAGAGGAAGCTTATTTCCTGGATAAAAATGACGAAAACTAACAAAGGACATAAAGGACGAAAAGGACAAAACTTAACATCTCAAAAATAGATCTATATAATCGACGTTCGGCTGTGCGGACGAGTTTTTTTACATCAAACACTTGGTATTTGCAATACCCAGTTGAAGTGGGTACAGCAAATGCCATGGCGACAAATATTGGAGCATTTATTTGTACACGATGAAGATTTTAGTACGCTGTCTAATGTTTCCAATTTTTTATTTCGCTTTGTGTGAAGTAGGTCGTATACAGATATTGACAATAGATTTGTAATTATTAGTAACATGTGTGATTTTTTAAAGGGCGAGAACCGCATGACATTGTAATTTTGTAAAAAAAATTATTTTCGGAAACCGTCGCAAAGAAATAAAAAAAAATTGTTATTGATTTTTTTACCTATCCACATAAACGCAATGTGATTTCTTTCCAATAAAAACGTACACCATCTACCGAGTGTATCCTAAGATGATGCTTTTCTTGGAAGAATATAGATGAGCCTGTCTATAAAATAAGTTATTTGGAAAATTATACATTATTTGCTTGTATTTATATACATATTTGTCGATTATTATGATGTTTATTATTCAAAGTGAAATGAAAACGGTTAAAAATATTTTAACAGTACACAAAATTTTGTGTAGGTTTTTATTTAACAAAAAAGTTATATTTTGAAAGCTACTTTCTTTAAAATTTTAGTTCCAAAAGCTAATTGATCTGTATTTCAGACAATATTAAGACACATTTATACAACGAACCTAGCACTACAATTGGATTTAGTAGAACTTTAAAAATGGCGAAGAAACCATACCCAACATTTTGTTTATGGGCAATATCTTCCTAAGGGCCGTACTATCAATGTAGGGTTACAACTGGTAATTTACTAACTTTGAGTTAATGGTAACTCCCAGTTAGATACTCTTTCCGATTATCAATACTCAATAAATTCGTAGTTAGGCAACTATCGGTTTGGGCGCGGTTGGCAAAGGATGTTCTTGAAGTTTATTTTGAAATTTGTCGTTTGCAATTTATTATAAAACCATCAAAATAAAACAACAAAATATTCAAATGCCGGTAAAGATGAAAGAAAACCGTTATAGGGGTACAAATTTAACAACAACGAAGGAAATTACCTAGATATGATTAGCATATAGGCAAGAGAATAAGTTAGAAAATAAAATGACAAACAGTGTCAGTTGGGCTATCTAGAAATGTCATGATTGTCATGTACTTTGCGCGCGTTACTGCTAACTGCCAGTTACAGTTTAATATTTCAAAAAAGTGATCATCTTCTAAAATAATAGTTTATTTAAATTAGTTCTCACCAAATGACTTACTGTATTGAGTTTTACAGTCTGCTAAAATTAGATGCTGCGAACTATTAATACAGAATTAAACAAAAAATCATTAACATGAAACAGTTTCGTCAAGATTTGTTTTTAAATTTCCACAATAATGCCTTTTGGGTATGCTACAGTGAGATCTGTAGTTATGTAATTAAGCATGTGCCGGTATTATATAATAAAATCTTGCTTGTTCGTAATCAAATTATCAGTTTGACTTGAAAAAGCGATAAGCTAATGTGCAAAATAAGGCAAACTAATAAAAAAAAGCTATCGCCCATTCGGTAGCTGCATGTAGCAAATCCCCAAAGAAGACGATTTCCACCTGTTGGAAAATGCCATGTGGGAATGCATCAATGTCCGATGCATTCGCTGTTGCAGTGCAACTCTGACGGTCCGAAATTACACACGAATATTGTACAAATTTATTGGTATGTGAGAGATTTTTTTGAGTTTTATGAAAATCAGCCGGAAATCAGTCGGTATGGATGAAAAATATTCGGTGAACAAACTTAAAAGGAAAAAGGAATTACTCATGGCATCGTTTAGAACCATCAATAACAAAAATTTTCGATTTGTTTGCCAAATATATTTGCCAAATATTTGATATTTGATATTCTCAGTATGCGAATATGAAGCCCCGGCTTCAGACGAAACTGAGAGCAAGGAACAAAAACGACCAACAAGGACTAACAGGACGAAAAGGACAAAAAGGATAAACAAATGATATAAATAACAAATTTTAATATGGGTACGAATAGAATAAAAACGAGCTAACAGGACTAACAAGACGTAAAGATGAAAAACGTCAAAATGATTCAAAAGGATACAATGAATAAACATACCGATAAACAAGGGAAAACTCACCGTAAAGGACGAACCTAACAAAATTGATATAAGGGGCGTAAAGGACACTTTGTCGAATTGCCTTTTGCACAGCTGGGCACGTTAATCCGTTAATTGTTAATAAAGGAAGTTATATTTTGCTATAGGCATTCTGTGCCCATAGTTCGGACTTGGTTTTGATTACATGTGCGACGTACTACTTTGTGCGACGAAGCGCGGTTATATTGTCCATGCGCGCGAATTGTTTTGTTTTTAGTTACTTCCCCGTTCCCGGTCTAATTGCATGTACCTATTTATTATGTAATAATAAATAATTAAAAAGTCTAAGGTTGAAGCCTTTATTCCAGCGTAGAGAATTCTCTGAGGTCTCGTTACTGTTTTTGGATATCAAAGAGTGTCCAATTTTTTCTTTTTATTTTGTGGGTACATTTTATTTCTGAAACAACATAAACTGTAACAGATTTCCTTTTTGATTCGACACGAATGAAAGTTTAAACCTTGGACATTCTAGCTAGGAGTCGAAAAAAGTTACTGTTTGGCGCAAAAAAAAACTCTTTGAAGTGATATTTCCTCATTGTCGACCGCGGCCACAAAACTGAAGTTACTTTACTTAATTAAGGTACATGCCTTCTACCATAACAAGCATAGCTTAAAAACGGGACAGTATTCTACTTTATTGTTGGATAATGAATAAGACAATAAAAACTAAGGTAAGAAAAAATAATCAAGTCAATTTTATTAATATAACTAGAAATGAATATACGGACATACCGTATCATACGGACTAACCACTGTAATGATGAAATAATCAATGTATAAAAGATGGTGATTTTATTAATGTTTGTCCTTGAAAAATAGAAGTATACAAGTTGTGTCGTTACTTGCAGGAATTATCTATGTATTTTTAGGTATGTTAGCTATGCGGAGAATCACCAATGACAAACATTGGCCACATACATGTGACAGCGCCTTTAAATGTCCACTGTCTGACACTGTCTTTCTAAAATGATGTATAGGGGGTACGTATATAGATAAACTCTACGTATATTTAAATCGTGATCAACCTAAATTCCCGTAAATGTGTCCTTTAATTTGTTGTCCCATGGTCATACTTTTTGCAGCCTAATAATGGTAAAGCTCCCGCAGGCGATATGTAGTACAATACAAAGAAAAGTTTAACTCACGTAATTGACCATGGGTATGTTCATCGCCTGCGATACTATAGCTTCCACATGGCAGCTTTTGCCTTCTGGTCCAAAGAATGCTGCGATTCCTCCACATGTCATCTCCACAATGGCCTGTGTAGTTTTCACCGTATTCCCGTGCGTGTCGTTCCATTTCAGATCCAGCCTGACATACGGAAGAAGGTTTGTATCGTTGTTAATCTGCAAGAAAAACATTAAACAGTAATAAAAAAATAAGATTTTTTAAAACGAATTATTAAATTATAATTGTTTCCTTTGCGATTGTCTAATCATTACCAGTTATGCCTTTGTGTTTAGGAGTTTACATCCCACACAATTAATTATTTTAGACATGTTTATATATGTATTATTCGCCCAGAGAGTCATGTAGATGCTGTAAGTAAGAAGCTTAAATGTATTGCAAGCCAAACAACAGGCGGCGTTCCAAAAACAAATATATTTCCATCAGCTGTACCAACAATGCGGCCGCGCACAGTTTGAAGTAATAATTAAAGTCGATATTTGGCAACGACGTCTTATTTGTTGATCAATACGATCCGGATCGGTATAAATTTTCCGTAATTGCCGCTCGAAATTATGTCACTTTGTCGCGCACGGTGCATATCAAACCGACAGAAATTGATGCCAACAAAAATACACGAACGTTAGCTCGCACTAAAAATAATAGCGATATTAATGAATTAATGAGAATCTTATCGGCGTGGTCTGTTTTGTCGGTTACTGTTATTTTTCCAATGACCGGCCGATTAACAAGGCAAAATACTTTGTGAATAATTTGACGCGTATCGTCTCACACGCAGGTCAGAGTCTCAAACCACTAACCACACGAAATATGAGTGTCATGTCATGAGTTTCTTGTGTATATAGATACAAGCGGAGTTCAAAACTATTCTTCTACAAATGTGTTAAGGCCGGGACATACCTGTCATACAACCCTCCGATCCGACTACGATCATACAGTGGGAAGAGGTAGGAGTAGCCCGTTACATGCCGGAAAAGTGTGAACTAGCGCGTTCGACGTCCACTACCATTTCCCTCTCAGACGCTCGTCCGACTGTATGATCGTAGTCGGATCGGAGAGGTGTATGACCGGTGTGTCCCGGCCTTTACTCGTAGACCACTGAATGTTTCGACATATTATTATTGGACGACGCTTACAACACGCGTATAACACCAGTGCAAAAAACGATCACATTATAAAACCCAGTTTTAAAAAAAGTTTTATAAGACGAAAATTGGCGCACGACTTGCTTTTGTCCAAATCGAACTAGTGCGCCAATACGTCTTATAAAACGAGTGTTATATACTGTTTTTCTACTTTGCGACATTAATTTTACATAAATTTCGAAAATTGCGGTTGTCACCTTACAAATTTTTCACAATGTATTTTGTAGAGTAATTTTATCTTGTTACAGTAGGTAGCCAATAGCGATTGAGATGTCAGCATTATTTGACGCTTGGCATCAATATCACCAATCTTGGAAAGCTAAAAGTTAGCACAGCACCGATAGCGGTTTCGTTATAAGTTTATAATGAACGCAAAGAAGCAAAAATATCATTTTTCTACTTTGGATAATTAACACATTTTCACACTATTTTTGGTTCCGTCATTAAAATAGTCGCTAACGGTGGTTACGGCCAACATAACTCAAAGTATAAAAATACCATATTCCACTCATTTTATTATATATTAATATTACCATGCGCCAATTCACGTCTTATAAGTCTTGCATATACGTTACCAAAATGTAGACAAACATCAATATTTTCGATGTCAGGTAATGTCAGTTTGACATTAATTAATACTCTAATTAATTAATTAGTACTACTAGGGGCCGATATATTCACCTATCGTCAAAGTTGTCGTTCGCCAACGAACAGATTACGCTAACGTTCGCGTTAAAAATGATTCTGTCTTTTCACCGATCTGTAAGTTATCGTCAGGTAACGAGAACGTAAACATCGGTAACGAATGTTTTTCGGCAGTATAGTATCAAATGTCGGTAAAAAGGGTGTACTAAATCAACACTTGGATCATAACTTGGACTAATTGCCGCTAGATGTAGCGCCGTAAATGACATTGATAGACATTGACAAAACGTAACCAAAATTCATTCGCACCCATTTCTAACCGCATCAATTAAAAAAGACCACCAAAAGTAAAAAAAAAATGGTATGAAAGACGAATTCAGCAAATTCGGCCATATTATCTAAATAATGACTTCAATTAATACAGTACCACGTACGTACGTAAATATTTGTCAGTTTGACTTTTTGTTTGACATTCAGCACATGCTCTGTGACCAATCAAAGTGTTCGTCATTAGTTTACGGCAGGTTCATTCGATCGCTAAATAAATTTGATCGTTAAGCGTATTTATCCGGTCGGTAACGTTAACAACAGGTGAATAGGCACATTTTTACCATTTCTCTTGTCGTTTAGATGACGAACAGTTTCACGATAGGTGAATATATCGGCCCTTAGGGCCGATATATTCACCTATCGTCAAAGTTGTCGTTAGCCAACGAACAGATTACGCTAACGTTCGCGTTAAAAATGATTCTGTCTTTTCACCGATCTGTAAGTTATCGTCAGGTAACGAGGACGTAAACGTCGCTAACGAATGTTTTTCGGCAGTATAATATAAAATGTCGGTGAAAAAGGTGTACTAAATCAACACTTGGATCATAACTTAGACTAATTGCCGCTAGATGCAGCGCCGTAAATGACATTGATAGACATTGACAAAACGTAACCAAAATTCATTCGAACCCATTTCTAACCGCATCAATTAAAAAAGACCACCAAAAGTAAGAAAAAAATAGTATGAAATTCGAATTCAGCAAATTCGGCCATATTAACTAAATAATGACTTCAATCAATACAGTACCACGGACATACGTAAATCTTTGTCAGTTTGACTTTTTGTTTGACATTCAGCACATGCTCTGTGATTGGTTCAAAGTGTTCGTCATTTAAGGAGCAAGTATACCCCACTAATGAAAATTTTTGTTAGTGTTTTGAGAAAAACTATTTGCAATGGAAACTAACCACAGGTGATATAGGACGTAGAAAAACGCATGAAACAAACGCTAACGCCAAAGGTGACTTAGAAAAGCCACTTTTTTTCTAAATCGCGGGTTCGAAATCACGTAAAAACGAAAAACAATTCAAACTAACCTTATAGGTAAAACCTTTCTATTTTTTTATGTTCTATTTTGGAAAGTCATTTTCATATAATAATAATGTGTACCAAAAAAAATGAATGTCGTCATTTAATATTTTATTACTTTTATATACTTTCCAATATGCAATACTTCATCAGAAAACCACTGTAAAAATTTCATATCTCTACAATGCGTATTAACGCTAGGATTTCGAACCTACGGTACACTTCCGGTAGACTACATCGTTAAGCGTATTTATCCGGTCGGTAACGTTAACGACAGGTGAATAGACACATTTTTACCATTTATCTTGTCGTTTAGATGACGAACAGTTTCACGATAGGTGAATATATCGGCCCAGAGTTGGTATTTTTACATACCTACAAAGCCCTCAATAATTATGTGACAGATCTGTCAGATTTGTTACGCTTTTTTGGCCCATTAAATGAGAAGATTAACTACTTACTCTCAAACATCTAAATTTGACTCCCTAATCATCCCTAACGATCTCTAAACCAATCCAATCAAAAAATACACAAAATGTGATAGTTGGGGAGGTTTTTCTTACTTGCCGGTAAGAAAAACAATGTTTGTTTTCTGAAAAACAAAAAAAGTGTATTCCCAAACGATTAGTATCACAATCGACATAAAATTCTAAATCCATTGATTAATTTTTATTTCTATTCAGGAGAACAATATAGCGTCTACATGAAAAAAAAAACATTTTAGTTTTATATCATGTTCCTAATGGATACGAGTTACACCAGTTACATATTTCAAGGCAACATTTCTTATTAGGTTATGTTAAATTTTTTGTTAATTACTAATGAAATTTACTTTTTGCAATATTAAAATATATAAATAAACTTCATCCACAAAAAGTTACTAGCTTTGTCTTCAAATAGAACCGTTTATAAGTCATTAAAGTGAAAGATTAATTAATTTTGGCGACGTTATATAAAACGTTTTGCCTTGAGAAAATATTTCATCTAGTTCGTACTCATCCGCTAATTAGACGACTCTAATAAGCGGCCTCTATTTATTTATATTGCTAAACACTCCGGCCGCTATATTTAGCTCGGCGTGTTTACGTTTTGCTGATATATTTATTATCACGCGAAACACAATGAAATTAGCGACGTGGTGCAATCGGACGCTCTGCCATTGTTACACCCTACAAATCTCTCACTGTAAAAATAATTTGCACCGCAAGCAGTTTAGTTTCTAAATAATTAATTTGTTAAACATGTTTGATCGAAATGGCGCACAGCCAGAGAGATCATAAAAAATTGACAAAATATGTTGTGATGGTTTCTAGAAAATACCATATTGATACAAAAACATGTCTATAATCAAAATAATAATTCACGCTAATAATTGATGTCCCTAACAAAATAGACGATTTTTCATAGAAATTTAGGTTGCATTTTTAAAGGTGCTTTTCGTGTAGAACGTAGTGGGTAGGGATTCCTCTGTAAGTTGCAAGTTTAAGTTAAAAGTTCTATTGATAACAGTGCATTTTCAGTTTTTGTGTTTGATAATAAAGTATATTTCATGAATAATTTTTGAAATTTTGTTATACCCTCTCTCCACTACTCAATTATAAAGCCATAACAATGTTATAAATTTTGTTATTGACTCATCCCAATACCTAATTTTTTGTAGATGACGCAATTTCAAGTATATAATAATACGTTGTTTTATTTTCGTCGGCATATTTTCGCAACTTAAGTCAAACACTGACACTGGAAGCAACCTTCATATATACAGACATTTTGTTGAACTGAAGGAATTCCAACCCCCAAGAAAAAAGTACATTAATTCATCAATTATTCTAAAGCAGAGGTAGTGGTACCCTCTTCTTATTTTGAAACATCTCTAATAATAACCAACTTTTAAAATCATAGATATCTGCTTCACTTCTGTATGGTATTTTTCACGACAAGTGGCAGTAAGCCGCTGACATAACGCGCAAACGTTCCTATAGGCATTGACGTGTGTTAGAATGGAATAGCAATCTTCTTTATTTCATTCTAACACATGTCAATGCGTAGGAACGTTTGCGCGTTATGTCAGCGGCTTACTGCCACTTGTCGGGAAATAAACTCTATAGGCAAAACCGGGAGAGGTGAAGTTGACTCATCGCTTAAAATCGTATGAACCAAGATATGGACGTACCGCGCGGATTGGTTCTATTGCTGTGTATATTTGGTTGCCTACTAGGTAGTTCGTTAAAGATTAATACATATTTAATTACTAAAAATGCTATCATTGGTCATTTAATTGTGATAATATCCTATCTAATTTATATATATCCATCATTACCATGTTTAACAGAAGCAAAGTGAAAACATACCAACTAGCCCATTTAAGACAGTGTATTTGTGCGGTTGGAATTAGCTCAGAAATAATCATTTTGTGACTGAGTGCTTAAACTTGGAGTTTCTTTTCTGTTTGTGTAGACATTATTAAATATGTTTTGAAATTCATTTCTGAATATTTCAGGATAAGTATTTCACAAAACGGTGGTAAAGCTTGTTGTAAATGTGAGGTTATGTTTTTAATAAAGGATTAAAAGAAATATGAACTGAAAATTACTTTATTTTGATAAAATATATAACATATATACATAAATAATAATATATATTATATTAAAACAAAAAAAAAACATGGTCTTCTTCGACAACATTGTCCAGTATATACAGACATAAATAATAATAAAATATATATATAACAAAAAAACATGTTCTTCTTCAATCTCATCCTCCTTTTCTGAGTGGTCTAGAGGTTTATTTCTTATATACCCCCGTAAAAAGTTCGCTCTTAATGCGACGATATTTGGCTGCTCCAGTAATCCTTTTCGTCCGTCATCCATACTATACGAAAATCCAATCGATTGCAAGCATAGTCGAAGGCTTGTCACGGAAAAATCAAACACCTCATCTTCCCGAAGCTCCTGTGCAAGACTTTGTACAGTAACAGGAAGTACTACAAAAATATTTGTTAATCATTGTTTCTATTATTTTAATATTCTTAAAGCCTTGCGTATATACCACCAACGGAGCACAGATTTTGTACCGGGATAAAACACAGCATTCCGCAATATTCAAAATTTATGTTACTTACGTTTCTTATGTTTATTGTAAATTTTGCGACGTATAGCAGCTTTTGTAAAATCGTCAACATCGACAGATTTAAACTTTGGTCGACAACGTCTCTTCTGCGGTGAAGATATTGAGGTACCTTCTGTTTCTGCCGTTTGAAATCTTAGTTTTGTACGATATACTGTTGAAACGGTAACACCACAAGCATCAGCAGTCCTCTAAATTAAAAAAAAATAAAATAAAATTGGTCTTTTGAGGTAACAACTTAAATAGAATGACTTACTTCCATAAGTATTGTCTCGCCTACATTTTCAGACGTGCGACGAAAATAATTTAATACGTTCATGACCATTACCATCGATTTCGTATTTAGGACCTTTCCTTTCAACGAAACAAAATGTTTTTTTCTCACATTTAATTCACACGTTCGCGCTGTGTTATTATAATAACTGGAGGTTAGGTTGCAAGTACCGCTGTCATCTGTTCTAAGAACAGACGTACTTTTTGGTCTTGCCCATTTAAATTATACAGCAGACGTACGAAAGGGATGCTATTTCGTTTTAACACACGTCAATATTTAGAAATAATCTGTAACGTATGTCGAAAATAACAGCTGAAATCGATGAGTAATCTTCACCTCTCCCGGTTTTGCCTATATACAGATTTATGTTGATGTTGAAGTCAATATCCCCCCCAAAGAAGAACTCAAAGGTGGTAAAAGCATGGGAAAATTAATAACATTATTACGGAATGTGTAAGTTTTTCGGAGAAATGATCAGAATCAAAATTATAGATCAAAAATTTTTCGTAGAACATAAAATACGTACTTGAACTATTTTTAAGGATGGTTGAGAAACTTTTGGTTTTCTTATGGGAGCTATGAATGATTTTGACAATTTTCGTCCATATTATTAGAAGAGTGTTTCACACATTACTGTCATAATTTTGCGACAATGAAAATGTTGATTAGTTTCATAACTCTATGCAAAAAACAAAAATAGAAAACATTTGCTAAAAATCTACAGCCAAATAAGTGTCGTATATCGCGAGAATGAAAAAAAAAATGTTTTTTTCATGCCAGTTCAAACAATAACCCGAGTTTAGGGTTAAACTGGCATTGAAAACCCCAACTAAAGACGTCAAGTTGCAAGTTGCGTCAGGTTGTTAATTTTTTTTGGTCAAGTTTGGCAATTTCTCGACTCAAAGCTCTGCGCACTAAGCGGAGATTAAGCCTTACGATACTTTAATGAAGCTCTGATTGATAACCGGCCCTTAAAATTTTTAATTTAAGTTTACTTTACTAATCGTGCACGTACATGTCCTCTATCTTACAAAATTGACAAATTTACATTGTTGTGCTTTTAGATGTGCGAATTATATAGCCTAAGTTAATATAATACACCATTTAATATTTCGTTCCAACCAACCGAGTTATATACACTTTATGAATGTACACATGGCAACAATGTACTATTATATAACTACGAGGAAAATTTCGTAATCCCACATAAAATATTTACCGAATGTGTATCTTAAAATTTACTACCCCTCGTAAAAGGAAAACTTATTACAAGTTCCTTTATCGACAAGACATGCGGTCGAGTAGTGAAATATTGAACCAGTTTAGTATCAGAAGGTGTAAAACACCATTTCGATATAAAATAAAGCTCTGTTTTATCGTTTTTAGCTATACATTTACTTTGCACTACTAGATGGCGACACTGACTACATATAACGGTATTTCGAAGCACTTCAATTTTAAAATGTTTGAAAAGACGTCCACCTTGCTACTGACCTCAGATCCGTACCAAAATGGCGTAGCGTAATTAGACTTAATCAACTTGCGTGAGTCGTTCAGAGTTGCTCCCGAGAGATATGACAATTGCTCGTTTTTAAATTAAGTTCTACTGAAGAGTGACCACAACGAATATTCTTGTATCTGAGCTTGTAGCTGGATCTCTTTAAATGTCGAAATAAAGAACAAATTGACACTGTGGAGACGCTAGCAGATAAACATACTTTTTGTCGATCATTTATTTACGGGTCTGTTTAGTAAATAGAAAACCGTTTACTAAACAGGTCCATTAATGCACTATTTCTATTATTGCACGATTTATTGTAGCCAATAAAACAACGTCATTACAGCCAATCAAATATATGTAAAATGCAACAATCCAATAAAAACATTTTGTCATCCAGATCTACTGTCACCTGCATAAACTGTCACAAACGTCAAATGACATCGACGAAGAAATTCCGTGTAACGCCGCCCGAAAAAAACAATACACGGAAAAAGAAATAACCAATTCTAATATTAAACGGCGACCTATCACGTCTGGGTTTCGGGAAAGTCGATGTAAAAATGTCAAACATTGTATTTTAGCAAAATGTTTGTGAATTAATGCGTAGAAACTTTAATGCCCTCTAAACTTTATCTCAAGGTCCCAAAATAAACATTAAACTGATTACACTTTGTACTTTTACCTGATATCCTAAAAGTTGGTTTAGGGCATTGATTTCAGCCGCTATATATTCAGAAATAAAATTAAAGAATGAAGAGTAAATCACGATAAGGTAGAGCACACTAGCTAAGGTAAAGGATCTTTTACCTAACCCTAAGGATATCACACTACTCCTGAAGAACGAAGGAGTATACACAGTGGCGGATTACCCACTAGGCGCAAGAAGCACGCGCTTAGGGGCCCCCGCTAGTGGGGGCCCCAAAATTAAATTTTTATGGTAGGAATACGAAAGAAGCAAACATTAATATAATTGGCGATACACTTGTATCTGAATTAAATAATAGTGTCATTTACCACAAAATTGTAAAAGATGACCATAAAGTGGCAATAGGTTAAGGGGGACCCCGAACCGAGGGCCCCAAATTGCATTTATGTTGTGGAAATAACGATATAAGAAAAAAATTAACATTATATTTAGACCAGACGTCGCCTACTCACATATCTTTCAGAGTGAAACAAAATTTCATCATAAAGGTACATAATGTAATTTCTAACACATTTGTATCGGAATTAAATAATAGGAGCGCATTATAACACAAAGCAGCGCAAGATTAAGGGCCCGGCAACTCGGCAAGCGTGGGATGTAAATTAAATATTTTTTTAGACTTTTTAACGCACCAACGAGAACGAGAATTTGTTAATTGTCGACATACATAAATAGTATTTGATAAACAACAGAAATGCGACAATATTATGTAGTTTATGAAGCTAAGGGCTAAATTGTTCAGACAGAAAGGAAGAGACAAAGTCGGAAATTCAATTTCATCGAGTATGCAATAAACAATTACAACAGCGAATTAATAAACTAAATAAACTAAAATACGTATGTAATATAACAAAATTGACAAAATCATAACAAAAATATCTAAACAGGTTCGTGCAGTACCAAATAGTGAGTCTTTAAGGGTAAGTACATTCTGGTGTAACCACACTAAAAAGCAGAGCATTTTTCTACTATTTCTTCTGTCTTCTATTCTATTTCCATATTTCACACATTTATTCAAAGACATATCGCTATCGGGTAAACTAGAAATGATGTAATGATGAAATGATAAATAAAAATTAAAAATAAATAAAATGTAAATAATTGTTTTAAATTTTAAACTTGATTCTAATACAAGATTGAAAATGCCCTCTATTCGCTAAAAAAAAAAGGCTGGATAAAAAAGTTAATATTTAGTAAAACGGGTTTATTCTAGTGTACGAGATAGCGAGGCATTCTACGAATAGACCGCAAGAATTTTTAAAATCGATAGGCGAGTACCTCCGGAAATTTTGTCAATCTAAAAAACAACATTTCGACCAACGTAACGACTTTTCCAAACTGTTAATCTTGCCCACCTTTGTTTTTATCAATATCTCCAACCTGACATATTCACCTAGCAATGTCCTCCAACCTTTGTAGCTCAATTGATTAGAGCTCCGGACGGAAATTGCGGAGGTCCCTGGTTCAAACCTGGCCTTAGGTTTTTTTTTAATATTCTCACCTGAATTAGTTATATTATTCACATGCGGATAGGATATTTTGACCATTTGCTTTAATGCGAATAATTTATTATTTTTGGCAATATACTATTCTTTTGATAGATTTTTCCTTCAACTTACAAACCGCAATGGAATCTTTTTCTTACTTAAAATTATACTAATTAATAAATTATTATCATTATTCATATTAAATTCTAAAATCTTCCTTTATTTATTTTGAAATTCAGTTCCATCGTGCTTCATTTTATGTTATTCCCAGTTGTAATATCTATAAGATGATAGTAATAATATATTTTTGTGTTTGTATATTTATACATTATGTATTTGTTTACAATTTTTGATTACTTTTATTTCAAATTATATTTTTGCACAACTTTTTATAGATTTTCTTAATTTTTGTTTCAAATAGGTATATATATTTTACAATAGTTTAATTTTTGTCTTCGAATAGATAAGGTATAGGGGCGCCGAAATCAGGTCGCGCTTAGGGGTCCCAATTTAGTTAATCCGCCACTGGGTATACAAGATAACATGCGAGTGTAGAATATGCTATGTAGGCCAGACAGGACGAAGAATTGAATGTCGAGTCAAGGAGCATAGTAGAGACACCCGGCTCAACAGTCCGCTGTTTCTCAACACTGCCATGAGTAGGGTAGTACACAATGGATTTCGATGACGTAAAGATGTCGCCCAGCCAAATCTAGCGGACAAAAATATTTTCCGGCATCAAAAATGGCTTAAAAAAATTCTTCTTTCTATTTATCGTAATAGGTAAGTTATTCAAGAAAAAAAATTAATTGAAATTTTTTTCTTTTTCCGTAATATCTAGTGATCCATACAAAATTTTTGAAATGTGAAAACTGTCCTGAAAGCGGTCCACATGTACGCAACTTTTGTCCCACTTAACCGACATCGTAGCTCTTACAGTTTCCGATATCCCCTTGTACATCATGTTTCGTGAGACACACTGTATAAAATTAATGTTATCTATAATTTTAACCGAAAGCCCCTTTATCTGTACAATAAAATTAAGTTTAGATCAGACGTGCACACCCTGAACACCAGATTTCGAGGGACCTTAACGCCTCCTGCTCCAGAACGGAATTGTACAAAAAGAGTACCAAAAGTACCAAATTGCAAAACTATTTAATGTCTTTTTGGCCGAACTAGGTGTGTGCACGACTGTAGGTTCTGTAAAACGCCGCCTCCGACATCAACTGCTCGCTAGGCAGTGACTTCAGGGCTGACAGCGGGGTGAGATATTCCACTTTTATGACATTTCCTTCCGTGGTGCATTATCATTCCTTGAAACTGAATGCATATTAGGATATTTTCTGTTGTGATTTGATTTGTTGTTGATAGCGCATATGTTTTTCTTTTTTTGTGTGTTTAGTGTATACTGGGGTGAGGCGGAAGAATAACTATAGTTAAACCTCACTCCAAGGTTGTTCAGGAAATATTTGTTTGTTTTCTTTAGCACATGTAGATTACGACTTGTAGTTACTTCTTTTTCTTGAACAATACATTATTATTATTATTATAATTATTATCTTTAATGCAGTAATGAGACGATAATTTTATCAAAAAATGCGCGGCCACACGGTAGACAACCCGTTCCTGCGTAGGTACCCTTCCTGTGAAATGCTCAAAATACCCAAAACCATGTTGTTTGGTACTTTTTCCACAAATGTAAAATCACAGAAACTAACCTGTTCCAAGGCCAGAGTCAGTGCACCAGATATCACAAGCCCTTGTCGCTCCTTGAGGTCCCCTCTAACTGCCGTGAGGTATCCAACAGTAAGGCTCTTCTCCTTGAAGCCCAGCGTGGTATTTGTCCCCGTAATGTTACTATCATTGCTGACGCTGCTATTATCGAACAGTTCAAAGTCAGCAACGTCCTGTTGCTGATCAAGCACGATCGGAATCTCTGGCGTTGTTGTGTCCGGCGTCGCAATACTACTGCTGGGGAATCCAACAGCCGTCGTAGTGGTCGTCGTCGACGTCGTCGTCGTCGTGGAGTGTAGAGTGGTTGTGGAGCTCCAGGTCGTCGCGGGTTCATCTGTGGACGCTGTCGTTAGGGTCGTTGCGCCCGTCGCCAGGTTGGCCCTAGCTAGAAGTGGAAGCAGCGCGACCAGCAGGGCCGGGCCGAGGCGCATGACCGGCCCACGGGCTTATGAATTCTCCAGGATCACCTGAAATCAAGAAGAGATAGTGTTACTAAATGATCCTCATAATAGTTCCGACATTAATAGATAAAACAAGAGCATTTTTATGTTCTCGCGAAACGCTTGATTCGAGATGTATCCAAAGTATTGTGTGAGTATTTGCTCATGAATAAAATACAATACAATGCAATACAACAACAGCCTTTATTTGACCAAACAACCATATTTACCATAGTATCTATAGTAGTCATAATACGTATTAACTTAAAACACCCAAATAAAATAGGAACATTTATTGAAAATATCATTCCTTCATATCTTTTTCTGGAGTCCCCTTCTGCGTTTATGAACTACTCTGTCCACTCTGTGGTTTTCTTTGACCATCTGACCACGCCAGTAATTATCCTCTCTATCTTGCTCCGACAGCACTTGATTTTTTGTTCTTCTCTTTTTGTAGTGGCCCATGATTGGCAATCATAGGTTAAAATATGCACATGTAGAAGGTTCTGTGGTTTAAAGGAACTAGTACTTTTCTAAACATGTTTCAAACACCAAAGCCCTTTCCAACTGTTTGCTACTCTTGAGACGTAGTCACATGGACGCAAGAAATCACCACCTTTATAACATGGGTCAGACAAATGATGATTCTGCAGGAGATTCTGCGATAAAGCACCCGAAACTGCGGAGCATATACTATGTTTCATGATTTTCTTATCTGCATTTGTGTATGACGTGTCCAATGTAACTATGTTGCCTTATGGAAATAAAGAGTATTATTATTATGTAAAATGTTGAAAATAAACGCCTCTTAACTTTGCAGATTTATTTAATTTATATTGGTACCGGTTTCGGCAATGCTGCCATCCTCAGCCAAAATCTACAGAACAGAATGGACCAAGTAAAATCACATGCATGGGGAAAACAATCAACGAAAGCTTACTGTCAAATAGTTAAAAGCTTCTATAGCTGCAGGAAATCAAAATACTTGCGTCATGAAAGCGGTTTGACATCTAAATACAAATAAAATAACACGATAAGCATAAATATGAAACTGATTACAGCTGAATAAATAAAAACGAAAGGTGAAAAAATCAGAGCAGCAGCGAGCATACAAAGCGAGACAAACAAACAAAAACAAAAAAGAAACTGACTTACGGTTAATGGGAGAAGCACTAAACAAATATTGTTCATTATGGATTTTATCCATAAGTGCGATCAAACATTGGACTAAACTGCAGACAAAAGAAAAGGATTGGATAGGATAGTTCCAAATCCAAATTATTATTATGTGCCAGCGTAGCGTTACTCCGCACTAGAATAACGCTGCAACTCAAACACTATCCAATAAATTTTGGTCTGCTTATTCTTGAATATTACCTAAAATATAAAGAATTTCTTGGTGAAAGTCCGATCAAAATTAGTTTCTGAGTTACAATGAAACAAAAAAACGTAGGATGTACATATCATATTTTCCGCGAGTGAGCATATTACTTGAGTATAGGCACACTAGACCCTAGACAACTGGTCAACTGCCTCCTCGAAGCATCACAGACATTATAAAAAGAATCTCTATTTGTACATTTTCTTTGTTAGTTATACAATACACCTCTAATTTCCAATGGATATCCAATCCTTTTCTTTTGTCTGTAGTTTAGTCCAATGTTTGATCGCACTTATGGATAAAATCCATAATGAACAATATTTGTTTAGCTCTAATGCAAAATAAGTCATTTGTATTTAATTGATGGCCGGTTTTTACACTTGTCTTCTTTTCAAAACCGAGGTCGCATAAATTAATTTACCCCGAAAATTGCTCACGGTTATGCTTTATAATAGATGGCTCTTAAATCCTGTTTCCCAGATGTCAAACTTATTTATAGTCATAAATCTTCCACTGACTACAGAACTAATGATATTCGTTTATAATAATAATCAATCAAAGGAAAAAAGACGGATTTATAACAGGACACAGTAACATGTCAGATATCTTTTAGCATTCTGTTCCACATAAATTAAAACTGCGGTGTTGAACCAAAACAAATAAAATATTATATATCACTTAAGTAGAAACAATACTTACAGTTAGTACGTTCAATGTTTTAAAATGCTTTAAATTTGAAATTCAAACATATATTATGGTCGAATGAAACGACATGAAGATAGTTTTGCAACCTTAGGATACACATGTATCTCATAAATACAATCTGAAACGCACCATAACAACCCTTGCAACTTATTCCTTAGCTAAAAGACTTTTGGTCTTCATGTAAAAGTAAGTGCGAAACCATTTTAATACAACGGAGGTAAACCACTAGCAAACGTCAAGATAAGGATAAGTTAAAAATATACCGCTAAAGGATACGGGTATCCGTTGCCACACCACATTTCCTGTTTACACACGTAATTCTTGGAAACAATAGCATCGAGATATGTACAGCATCAGCAAAATTCTAAAGACTTTTACAAATGACCATAGGAAACAATTTCCCAATCAAACAGGTGCAACAAAATTTAGATAGTCCTTAAGCCTGACATGCCAAATTAGATCAGGTATGCTTTATTTAGTTACCAACAGTCGATAAATACCTATTTTAAATACATTATGCAAAAGTTAATGGTAGGTAGATAAATTACCAAGCAAATAAATAGGAGTTTCAATAAAAAAAAGAATAAATATCCCCCTAAAGCGGTATTCTCCCGATTAAATTAAGTTGAAAGACATTTTCCCAAGATTAGTTTACAAGTCGATGTCTCTTATAACCAAGAGGTGTGAGTATGGTATCATTTATCAAGAAGTTTGTTGTATTGAATCAGGTTAATTTGTGTATGTTACCAGTTATCCACAATATCTACGTTATACAATAAATAAATGGTATAATTTGAATTAATTATTGGCTTTAACCATTCCAAACTATTCCACTAGCAATTGACCCCCCCCCCAAATTTAAACAAATATAATTTTGTTGAGAAATCACAAAGGTTGGAAATAAAGTGTTGACGTATTTTGATCTATATCGTAAACGTCTTAAAAATACCCAATCGACTGAAGACTTAACTGACAAGAGTGTGCAAAGTGATCATTTTGCTCATTAGTGAGCAAGTAGATCTTGCCGTTGCTAAGCAATGTAGAATATAAACGTTTAGGCAACCTTATCTACAATGGCGGGTAAGAAAGAAACTGTAGATGGAAATAAATAAATAATTAAATAAATAACTAAATATTTGGAAAAATCGGTTACAAACGTACGTACGAACATTTATCAATTGAAAATTAGAGAGATTAGGACGTACCAAATCGAGAAATGTGATGCGGATTTACAAACATTGTGATTGCAAAGCAATATCCGTCGAACAAAACAATCATTCTAGCCATACCTACAATCATCCGTGTCTGGTACTACACAAATCACTACACAAACACACCCCATTGTGATCCCCATCCCACAATCCAAAAGATTCTTATTGTTGATAAACCAACAAACAGCTGATCACTATCGTACGTAACATACGTACGAACCTGGCGAATGTAGGTCATTGTCGCTCTGAGCGAGAAAGGCCGGAGTGGAGGGAGGCCGATGTGTTGCCAGCGGCGTTGATTTGTCACCAGTTGTAAGGGCACGGACACACAATTCGCGACGCTCACAGCAGTGCTGGTAGCTGCGCTGGTTGCGGAGCGTTTGAAAACACAGGTGCTTATGGCAATAAACATACATCAGCGGAATCAGCACCGCTAGCAGCACCGCTCGAAGCGCCCGCTCATGGCCATAAGCACCTGTATATTCAAACTACCATCCGCTACCATCGCCGCTATGAGCACTGCTAGAAGCACTGCTAGGAGCGTCGCTAATTGTATGTCCGTGCCCTTACACAACTGTGGCGCAGGGACGGACTCCGTGTTTCTTTATTAATTTTCTCACGAATGCGTTAAGTTAGACCATACGCTATATGACAAAACATGCTTAATACGTCCTGGGGCATATGCTTCTTCAAGGTTTGCCGTTATTTCTGAAACACTCTGTATTTTATAAACTGTTGTATCTGCTGTTGATAAGGAGTTAATATGAAAAATAAAACCTCCCAGCTATCAAGTGTGGATGCAATCGATAGAATACCAGCATCATAGTTTATTTAACACGTTTTTCCACAAAAAAAATCATACATTTCAATATTTTCAGTTAAATTTGTGTAGTATTTGTCATAGTGATTTGTTTTGTTTTGTTTTATAGAGACTAGGGTTTGTCTGTTTTTTAACCCTTTCACTGCTCTTGACGAATATATTCACCAAATGGTGCGGATGAGCTTTTTCCCAATTGATGTAAAAATATGTTCAGAATGATCATACGCCCGAAACTAGTAAATAGCAAACAAATATTGCCGCAGTGAAAGGGTTAAAACGGGTTTTTGGTGTCATTCGAATAATGAACTATTTGATTTAACTCATTGCTATGTTGACTGAAATCGTTATTAGATAATAAGTAATCTGCTTATATTGTCAATCCTGGAATATGAGAACTGCCCTGGTTGTACAATGTACATATAAAATCAACACATAGAATTGTCAAGTTAAAGATAAAAACATGGCAAAGAACAAACAAAACGTATATTTTAACTCTTCTATCTGTGAAGTAAAAACACAGCACATTTTTAAACTCAATGTTTTTACAGATTTCAGAGACGTAGATAATGCTTAGTCTACGTATTATTCATGTTTGTGTATTGAAACATATTCTAATAAATACAACATGTATTATGCCATATATGTGCTATTTTACATAACACTAAACGTATTTTTTAAATAATTCTCCAGTAAAATTTACTTACTTTTGATTCGAGTCGTGACTTACTTGTTTTTCATCTTAATTTATTTTGAGTGTTTGGTTAAGTGTTGGTTGTATTTTGCAGAAAGGTCTAACAATGCATTCTATGAAACCCGCCATCTTTTAGGTTCACAAATTAGGAAAATAAAACATACATAGTAAATAAATTTGTTAAAATTCAACACGTAGAAATGGACGTTTAAGCGAAAAAAAAATATCAATTTTAATAAAGTCCAAATTAGATACCAAACACAACGAACAAAATCACACTGGCATAAACTGTCATAAATGAGATATCAGACCGTACAGTTACTGAGGTAATGTAGAATTGCATAATAGTAATTTTCATTCATATGGGTTAATTGCCTATTAACTTTCATAATCTTAAACCGTCTAAATCAACTGTTAGATCATAAATGGATTCTAAAAGAAGCATGTAATATAGGAAATACAGTGCGGCTATTTTCAGATGTTTTCCGAACTTACGAGCATAGTGCAGAACTACTTAAAAACTTAAAATACCAACTTCACACAGTTCAATTTGAAAGTTTGCATACGTTGGCCATATTCCAAATTACACCTTCGTGATCACTTTATGTCACCGTTTGAATTTCATATAGGTTGCATATGCTCTGTCACGCTAACTGCTTGTTGTTACTCCTGGCGCTAATAAGGATAATAAACATTGACATAATTTATTAAGGAAGCTCGTAAACTAGCCAGCAAAACGGAAAATATGTTACGATCAAACGATTTCTCTAATACCATGAGAAATCCGTATATAAATAGGTGTTTGATTCCAATCCGGGTAATAATAAATCGATCTCGATGGCATTTCAGGATGATGCGTTTCAAGAAAGGAATAATATAAGGTCTGGATTGTCTCCTTCATACATTGCATAGATATTTTTCTTTTGTTTCGGATACTCTTGATATATTTAACGAGCACTAGTGAAGATCGCTTCATTTTAAAAATAGACATATTGTGCTATAATTAGTTTGCATAATATATACCAGACCTCAAGGATATCTACCAAATGCTAAGACTCCAACCAAACAGATTTACTTTTAATATAATCTAGTCGAGGAATTTGATTTTTCAAGAAATAAATTCATGCTATTCAATGCTAGTCTTATGGGTAATACTTATTTTATATTTTTCTTTTTCAGCAGTTATATTGGTGTTCAATTTTATTCAAAACTTTTTTATTTTAGCAAATTGATCATGAAAATGTGCCACTTTTCCCCAATTTAACAGTTTTTATATATATTTCTTTTATAAACTAAAGCGTTCTTGCGAAAAAAATTGACTCTATACAGGATGTTTACGGTTTTATGATTCTATTTTCAAGGGGTGATTAAACACCGTAAAAGAAGGTCTTTAACGTAAAAATGTCTTAACAAAAATCGCATAATAAGAGAGATATTACTGTTAAATTTTTAAGAAGAAATGTTATTTTTTAAAGCTTAATGTTTAACTTTGAACAAAAAATTAAAACTAAAAAAAAATTAATTTCTTATTTTGCAAGTTTTGTTAGGACATTTTTACGTTAATAACCTTCTGTTGACATCTTTAACCACCCCTTGAAAATAAAATCATAAGACCGTATAGTAACCTGTATCGTATAACACCCTGTACAGTAAAAAACATTAATTAGGAAAAATCAATCGCTTCAAAAAGATATGGGTTAGAACTGGTGTAATTCTAGTTCTTTGCAATTTCGGCTATTTTCACTAATTTTGAGCCAAGTATATTAATAAATAATAAACCGATTCTTTTACTGTCTTGGGAATCAAAATTGATAATGAGTTCAGAATAGTATAGTGAAAATATCACAGAAAAAAACCAATAAGTTGCAATTTAAAGGATGGTCCTTATTTATACAGTGAGCGCGTAAAGTGGAAAAATGACAAAATCTCAAGAACGGCTTGCTATTTTAAAAAATCCTCGAACACGTTGATTTATAATTATCAAAATACACCTTATGATATCAAATTAATTTTTTTACCTTCAATTGTTTTTAACAGATGACGTCATCGAAATTTTTTTAAATAACAACCCTATACTTTTTTTAATGAATTTGACAGATCTTTTAATTGTCTTAATGGTTGGATAATATTTGTATGACCTTACATAAGAAAATTGTCGAGAAAAAGACAATTGAAGGTTATGAAATAAAAGTGACAAAATCTCCGGAACGGCTCGACCGAAATTTACGAAATTTTGGAAATAAGTATTTTGCAACCATGTGAAGTCGTTGACGTTATTATCGTTGATGTAACGTTTGCAGTTTCTGAGATATAACCTCAAACTTTTGAATTGGAAATAGAACACCCTGTATATTTCGACATTTTCTGTTACAGTCTTCACTATTATATCAGAAACATCTAGAAAGTAACAAAAACCTTTATTACTTAGGTCTAAAAATTAACAAAGAAAAAATCGATAACAAAACATTATTACATTTTCTACTGCAACTACTCTAGTTGGTATATGAGAATTCTCAACCATTGACAAGAACACATTGTTTTAAATTTGATCGGTTTATTTTGTTGTTGTTATTTTTTGTTATCAATTTTTTCTTTGTTAATTTTTAGACCAGAGTAATAAAGGTTTTTGTTAATTACTAGATGTTTTTGATATAATACTATAACAAGCGTAGTAACATTGAATAGGTAATGGACGACTGTAACAGAAAATGTCGAAATATACAGGGTGATCTATTTCAAATTCAAAAGTTTGAGGCTATATCTCAGAAACTGTAAACGTTGCATCAACGATAATAACGCCAGTGACTTCACATGATTGCAAAATACTTAATTTCAAAATTTCGTTAAATTCGGTTGAGCCGTTCCAGAGATTTTGTCATTTTTATTTCATAAACTTCAATTGTCTTGTTCTCGAAAATTTTCTTATGTAAGGCCATAAAAATATTATGCTACCATTAAGACAACTAAAAGATCAGTCAAATTCATTAAAAAAGATATAGGGTTGTCGTTTAAAAAAAATGTCGTTGACGTCATCTGTTAAAAACAATTGAAGGTAACAATAACAAAAAATAATTATAAATCGACGTGTTCGAGGATTTTTTAAAATAGCAAACCGTTCTTGAGATTTTGTCATGTTTCCATACTTTACGCGCTCACTGTATAGAAAAAAATCATGTGAACACATGACTTTATCATACTATACAGCAGTGTCAAACTGTGTCACACTCTGTTGTTTTGAATATACAGTCAATAGAATAAAAATATCTGTCAAATCCTGCAAACTAGTTCTAATGCGGTACGAGCGAGACAGATAGACAATTAATTTTACCAAAAAATGTCATAGGCATAAATTATTCAGAATTTCGTCCACTTTAATTTATTATTTAAGTATTTTTAGTATTTTGAGGAACTTACAGAAATGGCGGCTCATTTGCACAATTGATGGTTACTTTGTATGGAATAATCACAACAAATCGCGGGGTTAGTTGCTATGTCGGGAGCAATTGTGGGCTTGTTTTGATTTTCCCGATGAACAAACAACCGAATAGTCGCAATACCGATATATCCAACTTATACAGAATAGTAACCAAAGTTATTTATAAAAATATTTTAGGGTTATTACTATTTGAAATGAAAAGCTATTAGTCGACCACATATTTTAAAGCATCTGTTATGAAATATAAATAAAATATATGTATCCAAAAATGATTACATTTTGTTCAATTAATGATCATTTTAGGAAGAGCTATAATTAAAATCTTGTTTGCTTCATGGGCGCCATCTTGCGCTTGACCAAAGGATGTATCATCACGCTTGTTGCTTGGTTCTAAATTTTAGACGATGTTGATGCTGTTTTAGACAGCTTTGGAACCGAAATCGCGTCTTTCAAGGGATAAACTGTAAATTTGGGTAAACCTTAGATTAACTGTTTTATGAAATAGTTAGGTACTTTGCCTATTGTGAAATTTGCAGGGAACTACTGTCCCCTTCATTTGATATCATTGTTACACTGGAAAAAAATCCCAAAGAGAAAAAAAAAACAAGGAAGGTATTTCACACACTTTGATCTTCTTAGTCATACCACGAAATCAAGCCAAGTTTTGATTATTTGTTTAGTGTTTTTTTTTGTTACATGTTGATGTAACAAAAAAACGCTGTTATTGTTGCTCATTCCTATGAAATAAATTTTAAGTAATAACGATATTTGATAATTTGGACCAAATATGCATCCACACGCCTGCGCGAGTGAGAATTTTCGCCGAAAACAACGCACAACGGATTTTATTTTCTAATGTAGTTCTGCTAAATAAAAATACACAAACCAGTAATATGTCATACCAAGAACATTACATGTTTATCAAAAAGCGTTACATATATGCATCGGAAACCACAGTTTTCTTTTTGTAGAATTTGAAGGTCACTGAAAACAAAATTTTTTTAAATATGTAGAAACGTAATGCAAAATACTGATTTTTTTGCAATCGTTTGGATTAATCGTTCTGATATACAATTTAATTACAAGAAACAGATTATTTTACTTCACCGGTACGGTATAACATTCCTCACATGACAGCTACGTCACAATCACCGCCTGCCACATCCATTTATCCTTATTACACATAACTTCTTACTTACGGCTTTAAAGCGACTCTAATTATCATCTATGCTCGGAGATACGAACATCTGACGTACGCCACATTCGGGAATATTCCAAAAGATTGAACAACAGACACAATCACATTTTTTTATTAGAGCGCACAGAACACACAACCGAAGTCGTTTAAAATTGAACAATCTCGAAAAACGGTCACTATTACTCGCGGATTTTGAGCGGTGTGTGAAGTTTTTGTGCCGACGTTTAGTGTACGCAATACATGTGACCCCCCACAGTATCGGACAACCGAGAGCGCAAACTATAATAAATGTATATAACTGTGGCTAAAAATAGCCGCTCTCAAACGTTTAAAAACGTGAAGGACAGGCACACGCTCACAGCGCACCGAACAACTGATATCAACCAGTTTTTTTTCTGCGTTCGTGTATTGCTTATTATTTTTGAACACAATTCGTCACTACTCACTACTGTACTGTACTCCCACTATACTCACTGTACCCCATCACTGGACTGATCGTACTCGACAGCAATGTCACCAGCGAATATCATTTTAAGATGTCATGGATTCACCACTAATGTTTGGTCTACCGCTTCCGTTTTCCTGCTAATGATCAAACGTTGCAAACGTTTTTGGTACAAAAGGTTATGATACGAGGGCTGTTCGATAAGTGGGCAAAAAGTAACAGTTCCTACATGATGCCATTGGTACATAAGGAGTTATCCACGGTCAAAGATGCCGATTTGGGTTTTAACAACATCGTGATCACTATTGATGAAACGACAATAAGCGTTATAAGGACATTTCTAGAGCCTTCAATTCTCTACAAAAAAATGTTTATACATAGTTTACGTAGGAGTTGGCATTTTCACATTAGGTAGGTCTAGCAAAACGTCAAACGCACATAATTACAAATTAACAAATTAAACGCATAAACGTAGAAGAGCGTATTTATGTTCTAAGTAATGTACCCATGTCATTGAAAACACGATAGAGCACAATATTTTATAAGAAAACAATAGAATGCAGTTAAAACTTGACCATTTCCAAGAGATGTCCATCAGATGATTAAGGTAGTGTTTTCTGTAATACGCATCTTTTTTTGCGGAAACGGAAGACAACTTCTGTAACTATATATTCAAAAATTCCGAGGCAGGTGTTTAATTAAAACAAGGTTTTCCTCTGAAGAACATATATCGAAAACGGCCAAATTTTGACTAGATGTTTATTGGATATTTTATCATAAATTATGATGCTCCTTTAAATTTATTCCCCTGTAAATTTTCGGGACTCAGATCCGTGTTTCTCTACGTGTAAGTGATGCATTTCAGCCGTATAGTGCAAGAACGGTTACTAGTAAGAAAAATCTGATGTGGCCAAACACATGACTTTATCATACTATATATAAAATTAATAGTTTACCTGCATGAGATTCTATTTGGTCGAGGTCTTTTGTGTCTGCATTAAAAAAAAACTATTTAGCCAGAATTTGACAGATAATTTCATTGTAATGACAGTAAGTATTGTAAAACGTCACCGTTTGACACTACCTACTGTCATTAGAATGAAAATATCTGTCAAATCCTGACCAACTAGTTTTATATTAATGCAGACACGATCAAATAGAATTTTCTCATGCAGCTAAACAATTAATTTTACCAAAAAATGTCAGAAATATAAATTGTATAAAATTTCCTCCACTTTAATTTCTTATTAAACTATTTTGACGAAATAACAGAAATGGCGGCTCATTTGCAAAATCCTTGAAAAAGGCTTAGGGTAAACATCCAGTTCCTTTGGACCATTTTGAACAAAAATCTTTTCAGCTCTAAGTTTGGTGATGAAACTTCTAAATATGTTTCGTCCCGATAGCTTTAGTAGTTTCTCCGGAATCGTCGCTACAAAAATCGGGTACACACTCATATATATATATATATACACACACACACAGATGTTTTTTGTACCTTGGTGAAATTGTTTAGGGGACCCAAAAGGACATACTTCCGCTAAAATCTCAACATTTTTTTTTCGGCACAATTACAATACTTTATACTACTGCGTATGATAATGTAAAAGGTGCATTTTATCCTAACTTTCAATCTCGCCAGATAATAGGAAGAAAGATATTGACAACAAACGATTTCGAAAGATGAGCAAAATCGTGTATATGGCATCACCTTGCGTCCGCTTGGTTTGACGACAATTAAGCTTAGATTGAGATTGATAGATCTTCTAATTTTCTACAATAACGGCTCTATTAATCGTCTTCGTACAAGTAACCGTGTTTACGTTATACGGCTGAAAAGCATCAACAAGTAGCAACGAACACATTATGTACATATGATAGAGGCTATCATTGTCCACGTCTCTCACATGTACAAGGTGAGTTTAAGTGGCAGCATGCATATTTTATGAAAAAAAAAAAGAACAACAAAAAACAATAACCATGTTGTCAAAAGTAGGCGGTTTTGAGGTATGTTCTTCAGAAGAATTTTTTAAGTAAATACCTTCCTTCTTTTTTACGGAATTTCTCCAAAACTAGTATTCTTTACTAGCATATATGTATTTGAATACATAGATACAAGATTTCGGTAACGATGGGGACTTTTTGCATGTTATTATAGATTATTATATTGATCGTGAAGATGGTAATTAAGAATTTAAGAAGAATTTGAATTTGAGAAGTTTTTTATGAAATTCATTATACATTTGTTATTTCGTAATTTGTGACGTCGTTTGATCCGATCACGACAGCTGTTTCCGTTAAGAGCTGTTGATAATTCGTCTAAAGCCAAGTCAACAAAGCAATAAACTACAAAGCAAAAACAGTCCTGCTATCAACAAAATAAAATGAATAATAACCCAGTAATAGCAACTTATTTAAGGAACGCGGTATATTTCAATGCGCATTCATTAATCATTATTCATTACAGAGTATTTGTAATCCAGTATTTGACAATACTCAGAAAACATCAAACTACATTACATTTAACCAATCAATAAACAGCATTTTAATAATTATAAGCATCGATACATATGTTCAAAATAAACGTAGTACTTCCAGAAAATATCACGGTATAAAAAAATATCATGGTATGTAAGTTAGAAAATGATTCGGCACGAACAGATAAGACCCGCCCAACAACTAATGTCACTGGACACGCAAATCTAGCACCAAGGACCGCAAATATCGACCGTACGTTAGGAAGAAGACATCAGTGTATTTCAATTAATTAATTTTTAATTCATTGTCAAACAGAAATGGAAATACTGACATATAAAAATACACTATTTACATGACGAACGACATACATGTTTATGAATCAAGTCCAAATTCCTGACTAACGCATTGTTTAAATAAACGCTTTGTGACGACAAACATTTTTGGTTACGTTAGCATACAATACAAGGACGACATATTCCAAGTACGTCGGACGTTTAAAAAAATGCATATTATATGTAATTGCACGTATTAGAGAGAAACAGAAATATAGTAGGTATAGACTACTAGATAGACATCTTTTTAGGTAGGATTAGAGTTGACTCACACAGTAAATAATTGATTTTGCGAATTTAATTGTTGATTTAATATGACGTCTCCATTTCAGGTAGTTTACTATATGGTTAAAAATAGCCTTGTTATAAAGCATTGTGTTGCGTTTTACTGAGTTATTAATGTTTTCTATCATACACTATTCAATATGAAGATACCGTAAACTTGGGTGACTTTGGCCGCCCTGGGTGACTTTGGCCACTATTCGAAAACTTATTTATATTGTTTAGATCTTTGTTAATATTTCAAACATTGCGAGTATTTTTGGTTATTTATATTTTAGATACTATATTGAATACAAAGGTGCTTAATGTAAGTTAGATGATAATTTATTTTTTTTGTGGCAGTGTTCAGGAGATAGCTTTGAAAATTGACCAATTTTGTTACTATGAACAACTTTGTTTGTGTTGAGTAATCTATCAGCATCTATGATTTGCCGCCGATAACATTAGTCCTGTGGTTTGTTAGGAATATCTTTCTGCAATACCCGCGTAGTTAAAGTGCTCGGTGTAGTCAATCAAGGAAAGTAAAGTCGGGCATTCTCAGTGGAAATGGCCGTCAAATGATGACATTTCTGTGGTATGACAAAGATGACATTTTACAAGCAATAAAAACACCTGTCCCGTCCAAAGGAGGTTTCTTCATTATACCAGAAGTACAAAATTATGTCTAGCTATACCGGGTGATTCAATTTCGAGGCTTATTAGATCTCGCTTTATTAGTGGAGATAGAGGCATGTTTAAATTTAGCAAAGTTTCGTATTTTTGTGCTGAACAATTATCTGAAAAGACATTTTAGCTATCATTTTTCATTTTAAAGATATCCGCAAAAAACGGAAATGTTAAGATATCGTTTTTAATTTTGTATTCAAAACCAAACGTAGCTAGACATTTGAAACAAAAATATTCTACAGCGACTTTTTAACAAGGAATGCAGTGTTATTTTTTAATTTGAAATAACATCAAAGATGGCGGCGTAATCATGGCCAACTTTTGTTTTTCTTATGGGCGCCATATTGAATTTTGGCATTTTCCGATAGTCGTGTTTTTTTCTCATTTCCGCAATGTATAACATGTTAGCATTATTTTTTAAAATAGTCATAAAATAGTTTTGTCATGATCTTATTGCTGATTTTAACATATTTTGTTCTTGAACACTTTTAAAACATATTTGGTGGCCAAACTCGAGCATACACTAGCTTATCGCTTCATTGGCATGATAAACAGTAGTGTGGCCAAAGTGACCCAATAATGAATTCTGACTTTGGCCACCCATATATATATATATACATAAAAGAAGTATATCCTGACGTTGGAAATATTAGTGTTTTGATATTTTTTAAGTACTATCAAAGACCCAAAAAATAGCACAAGTATGAGTAATTATATCGAATCTGTTAAAAGTTACCAGACTTCAAATTTCAAAAGTGGACTAAAGTCACCCAAGTTTACGGTATTCTTAAATTTAGAAGCTTATTGTTCTTATGCTGTTTGGAAATATATTCTGATGTAACTTTTTAAATATGTGTATATGTACTCACAGAACAAGACTGATAAGTGATAACTATATTATATTTTCATACGCGCATACATAATTACACAGCTGTAGTATTTATTTTCCCGCACCAACTTTGTGACCAACGGCATTTCAAAATACGGTAATAATTATGACTAGAGGTTTTAATCTATCACTTATATACCGGGTGTCTCTGAAATATCTGCAAGTCTTGAAAGAGTATGTCCCTGGGCTAAACAAACAAATTTGTCCAATAGCTTATATGTTATATAAAGCATTCTCGAGAAAATTATCAGCTGTTAATTGGAAAATCTACGCTGAAAGTTTTCAAGACTGACTAATATTTTTAGCGCAAAATTTTTGGTCGTATGCCAAATGAAATTACTTTGATCGTCAAATATGTTGGTAACATGATATCTTCTGAAAATAAAATTAAATCTAGCCAGTAGAGCAAAGTATGGCTACTAAGAAAGATAGAGAATATTTTTAGAAAAATTGGTTATTTTAAATCTATTATACAAAATAATTTTAAAGTAAAATATAATCCGTTCCGTAAATGCTTTGAGGGGTGTGTATTAAGGTTATTCTTAACGTGTCATTTCTTTCCTTAAAATTCGTCACGAATGTTCTCCTAACTAAACTAATAAGATTAGCAAAGAATTCAATATTAGTAATTGCAATATAATAATGATTAAAATGAAATGAAGATAGAAGGAAAATGAATATAGGTAGGTAATGATTAATATCTATGCTGCTAAGTCATTTTCTCCCAATAACTACACACAAATTTCTGCGTTCAGATTCAGATCCTACTGAAAAAAAGCATACAGAAACAGTTTTTGATTGTTTGATTTTGTCCATTGTAGAGATTGGTCAATTAGGTCTTAGATTATTGTACTTTTGACAATTTCAGTAGTTGGAAGTGTGTGAAATGCTCCGATATCCAGATTTAAAAGTTAATTGTATATTGATTTGAGTAAGTTTTGAACTATGGTATGTAAACTTCTTGGAGACAAGAAAAAATAGTTTACTGTTTTTCTCTATTGAATAATTTATCAATAAGCTAAACTTATTCTCGACTTTTAGCTCCTTGATGCACGGGTAATATGTATTGATCGATCTCAAATTTTACAGGACATGAAAATGATATAAATAATCAAATTCAGAGTATCCTGAATAAAAAATTAAAAGTAAAACAAATTAGGACCACTCTAGTGTTTATTTCGTCATAGGTGAGAAACGTTAAAACAATTTATGAGAACAATGCACATAGTTTTTTTTGTATATTTTCGTCACAAGCCTAGCTATCAAAAAAAAAAACTGTGTTGGTATTACAGTAATTTAAATTATGAATTTTTCTCGATGCCATCTTCTCGCTTATCTCATAATATTGCGGTTTCCGTTTGTCAGTTGTTGTCAATACATATTTTAAAGATAATACATTTTGATAACAGAGGAATAATAGGAAGAGGCTTTTACGTAAAATGAAAAATCAAAAATATACAAGATGTCATACAGTGTACAATTAAAGTTTATCGAGTTGGAACTTGAAAATTACATATTGGCATACAATTTTCACTGTTCTTAATATCAAATATTTGTCAAACATTTCCTCTATTTCACAATTAACTCTTATCACAAGTCACGAGTCGCGAGATCTTCAATTTTAGTTGTCAAAATCGTCTCGGCGTGGAAGATTTTTCGGTAATTAATAATAACTTAACATAAATCGTATTGAGGTCGCCTGGCAACCTTACCAGTATCAATTACTGCCGAATTATACGTTCGACCCTACTGATTAAATGGATATCGCGTGCTAGAGATTACACCAGAAGAAGAAAATCGAACAAAAAAAATATCGAAAACGGAGATGCCGAGGTTTTTGCGGAATATGGGTCATAAATAAAATATTTATGTCGCAAGACCAAGACCGGTGGGTCTATATTTATGTTCAATTCATAAATAGGCCCCTGGGCAACGTATAGTAGCATAAATACGTACTTTACATGCTGGTGTGGAACGCATGGACAAATTTAAATAGCTCATATGATGCACTTAATTGGTTCAATATGGTTCATTATTTGTATCAGATTAGTTTCTGCAGTGTCGAGAGACTAAAGAATATATCATGGGAAATTTGTACATCATAAATGCACATTAAAAAGATAAACACAATGCAATACAATGGGTATAGGTCATAATAAATGAATTACTTCATCACAAAAGTTAGAACAAACATTTTCATGTATGTTGTTCAAACATGGTTGAGTTCTCCCGGAACCATTTATTATTTATCATAGTTTATTTAACTGTGCGAGTTCTACTGATGAGTATTTCCCAAATGTATTTTCCGCAGTTGTCAAGTAAATAAAGCGTCACAACTACATTTCTAGTATTGCTTTTCTGTGAGCAAGATAGAGGCATGCAGGAAAATTACGTTTATGTTTTAAACCTCGCACGTACCAACTCGCTTCTATAGAGAAATGATTGAAACTGATGGAAATTAATCAATTTTCGATCAGCATTGTTTTCATCGAACAATGTTTTTAATTTCTCCATTAAATTCTTAAAATACATACAAGTAATATCGATCACTGGTATCGGTGTTCTGTAATCTGCTAACATAAACAATTATAATATTGCGTGTACTGTTTCATAATGATATTTTCAAAATCAAATCATCAATCATTCTTAAACTGAATAAAGCCATCATTAGTGTTAGTTTTAAGGGATCGGAAAGACAGAGACGAAGATTCTGGTTCAACATAATCAAGAAAAAGCAACCGATACAAGGGGTTATTTTAAGAGAGGAAGATCAGCAAGAAGGTGAGGGGTACTCAATATTAAGAAAATATATAAAATTTCAAACAGATTATGCAGACTAGGGAATATACTTACATAATAATAATAGCTCTAAATTCAAAATTACAGCTAAAACATAGATTCGAACTGGGAACAAAAATTTCTTGACATTTTGGACCTACACTATTCTAAAAACCTATGCCTGATGGAGACTGTTTGCCCGAATTTTGCCTATTTTACAGAAAACATGTACCGAAATCATACCGTTTACGATAAAAAGTATTGGCCAGTCTTATTGCTGGAATAATAGAATAATCGATAATCAGAAAAAAAGTTTGACAGTTCCACATTTCCTACCATATCTCAAATAGTGCTTATTTTAGGGCCCGAGTTGATCTGGTTTTTTGATATATTTTGTTACATTTTGTTTTGTACGGTACGGCCAGTGCAAAATAACCTTTCAAACAAGACAAGAGCCATCCGAATCGATCCACACATTATGGAATTATATGCAAACATACGTAAAACCAAAGTTTTTCGTGAAAATGCCCTTCTTTATAAAGAGTTTTGGTGTCCTAAAAATGCCATACTCATAGCCACAATATTCATTTAACATACAGGTTCTTTAATCTGCTCAAGAGTAATGGATCAGTTTTTCACAATTAAACGTAAAATATCAAAGGAAAAAGGTGTTTTAAATTTAGACAACTGTTTTTATCAAATTTGAATATTGTATATCAGTTTTAATATTTAATCTCTTGTTATTATTAGTTTTGATCAACTGCATAATAATAACAATAACCTGTGTTTTCAATAAAAGAAAATAGTTTGACGTGTTGCTTTTAAGATTGTGTGAATAAATACCTAAGAAAAATCTTCAAAACTTTTACTGTTTTTATTGAAACAAAATACTATAGAGCAATTTTTTACGAAATAAGTTCTGTGTACTATTCTAGATGTTATTTAGAAGGACTACTAATTACGTATTTTGTAATTTTACGAATTCGTTTTAAACATCGAGTTGTGACACTGTTGTCACACTATCCTCAATTTTTAATTAAAATGTAAAAAAATTATATAGTTTCTTGAGCAAATTTAACAATGTTAAATCAGTGATAAGACTGTGGCTACAGACTCTTTAGATCACCTTTTATAAAAAGTTCGTCCATCTGGAGGCACTATACCGGGTGGTCTTTTTAACTTGAGGCTCCTAAATATCTCGAGAAATATGCATGGTACGACAAAAGTGTCTTAAATGAACTTGTAGGACGCAAAGAAGGAAATGAGATGGCGAAATCAGTTTCATTGCAGATGGCGCTGCAATCGGTGAAAATGAAGTTAACTTAATTTTTTTTAAATGGGAATGAATACCCAACTTTTTTTTTATAAAATTATGGTTTTACGCAAAATAAGAAAAAACTTTTGTCTGAACAGTTTTTTCGTACGATGCATCTATCAAAAGTTATTGACGATGGAAGTTTGTGGCGTCTGCGGTAGGTACGACCGCTGCCACTGCATGGGATGCGCTCGCCGTCTGCCAGTCAAAGCGATGACTGCGTAGACACTCATGGTACAACGTAGGAAGGTATGTGCATAACGGGGACACGTTTTGGTATCTCGCGCGTTGCCCCGTCATGCGCATAGGCTTTGTTTACGCACGAAAAAAGATTCAGACAAAAGATTCTTCTCATTTAGCGTAAAATCATAAATTGATAAAAAATTTGGGTATTCCCATTTAAACAAATTAAGTTAGCCTCATTTTCACCGATTGCAGCGCCATCTGCAATGAAGCGCCATCTGATATCGTAATCTCATTAGCCCCTTTGAGTCCTACAAGTTTATTTAAGACACTTTTAGATATACATATTTACTACACATATTTAGGAGTCTGAAGTTAAAAAAACCGACCGGTATATACGTGTCGAATTGATAACCTGCACCTTTTCTAAGTCGGTTAAAAATGATTAAAAACCTTGTAAACCGTTATCAGCTAAAAGTTGTCATAAAAATTGCGAAAACTACAAATATTATATTGTCTAAGCTACAACCATTGTCTTATTGGCATAGATACTTGAAATAGAACACATTGCAAAATAGTGTTCTTGGTAATGCGTTAAATGCAAGAATAATTTTTCTTAATTTGCCGTAATCCGGCTCATCGAGGAATCTGGTTCCTAGATTCCTTGATTTAAGAGAAAATAATATCTTCATTTCTTGAGAGAGCTAGGGAGAGTCTTGTAATCAACTTGTACATCCTCGAGGGTACTTCAACAAATGTATATGGAACTAACCCTGCTAAAAATGAAATCATTGAAGGATATCAAATCACCCTATTCTCCGATTGGTTAATAAAAGTACCCGAATACATTCACTAAAATTGATTTGTCCTTGCTATAAAAAAAAGAACAGGAAACTTGCTAATTCGAATAAATATAACCAGATCTCATAATTATATACTTAGATAATAATAGTTCATTTAATATTCTACGTATAGGTACTTTTGTTTGATCGATTACCATCCTGCTTGGTCAATTTATATTAGCGGCAAGTTTGTTTTTAACCGCAAATAACATACTAATATGAGTGACAAATTCACACGTCTAATACACTGCCACAAGGTGTGGATATACGGTAATTATAACACGTTTTATTGCCAAGAGATTAAGGCTAATCCTGATCATAATCTACTACTTTTAAGCTACATAAATTAATATTGATACACATACCACGGGTTTCATTGAATGTAGATATCAGTTTGACGATTATGTGTGTTTATATTAAAGAAATCTAAATAGGCACATCAAATAGTTTGATAAGAATTTATAAATTGCGGTTAGGATATGTAGCCGTAACCATGGTACAGTTTCATAATGAAAACCGTGCATTGTGAAACCGAAAACAGTGTTACAATATCTTAATTATACAACCAAACTACGAAAAAAATGGTTATTTGTTCCTCACCATAAGAAGTTACGTTATTAATCACAACACTCTGTATGATGTTTACCAAATCGGTTCAAAGCAAAGAGAAAATAACTCGTTTCTATCCAGACATTAGTTCCTTATTACTTTTTTTCGGTAGCGACGCATACACAATTAGGCAAGATACCTTGAGGCATGGTTCTATATTTAGAAGTGACAATTAGTTGTTTGTCTCTCGAAATAAACAGTTGCCGTCTATGCTTGCTGCTAAGTGAACAAAAAACGCTGAAATAATGGTCATTCTGTACGGTGTACGGAGATACATGTTGGGAAAGATCGCTGACAACAGACACAATCTTTTCTGATGCAAAAAACGGAGTTTACATCACGAATAACAATAGTTGTCCTAGGTTAATTTATTTCAAGGATTTTTAGAGGTACATTGACTGATTTTTGCCTTTGTTGCACCAAGTTTAATTTTACAATGTGGTTACTATTTCATCTGTCTTCTTCCAGTGTCGGCGTCATTGTATTTTAATAACAATATTACCGTAATACCACTTTGTATGTAACTGATCACGTAAACAACAAACATGTAACTTGATGCTTGTTGACACAATCTCACACAATAACACCGTGTATGACTTAGTTTGCGCTATGTAGTTTCATGTGTCACAAAATCATTACAAAATCATTAAGGGTATGGTTTTCCACTACTCTCAAAGTGTTCCATAATAGTTATTTATATATTAAACGGATGTTTATGCCCCGAGGGTGACCATCTGCCTATCGGCCCTCGAACTTTTTAAGTCGCCCGAGGGTATAAACATCAAGTAATGCCCGTGGTACAAAATTTTATGTCCTACAATGGTTATGTTCCTCCATTTGAATAATATTAATACATATTTTGACGTAATCAAGTGACGTGCGTATCTACGGAGTTGAATAACAACACAAACAGTTCGGAGTTGAGTGACAATACAGACAATTAGTTATTAAACAGAACAACCTTAATCGCCAATAATTGACGATTTAAAATTTACAATCTGAATGACAATTATTTGATAGATTTGACATAAACCATGGCAACGCTTAATGTCCGCGCGGGCAATAAGAAGTTAGTTTCGCCCCGGTATCTAAGATGTAAAGTGTCACTTTATGATCATGTAGGACATAAATAAATTTAAACTAATGTTTTATTTTATATGGCGAATAAAGGGGTTTCCAATCAGGGTTAAGGACAATGTATTGTTAATAAAACAAACAAATGTCTATAACAATTAGATGTTATATACATACACTGTGGTCAAAGAAGAAACGGTAAAAATTTTTAATTACTCGTATTTCCAATAATATTTAGTCCATTCATATTTTTCTTAAAAAACGAATTGCTTATATTATGAATATCCAATGTTATGTTACTTATGGCTGATAATATCAGCCCAAATGAATGTGAAATAAAAAGTTAATTCAAATTAGTACGTAATGACACTTGTTTGAGTTTTCGCGTACAGAGTGAAATTATAAAACTTAGGTTTTTTTAATTGTTTTTACTCATAAAGTAGTGGAGTTGGACATGGTAACGAAACAATGGTTTCGTTGCACATGCACAAGCAGTCCAATTGCGTACTCGAGTTATCTTTAAAGATGGGGGAGAAACCATAGCTTACGTTAGGTTTTATTATGGGCGCCATGTTTTTGACATTTTAAGTGGCCTTTTCTTCAGTTTCAATTATGATTATCACATTTGTTAGACCAGTATTACACTTGTTAAACTTGCTAGGCCACTAAATTCAAATTGTGACTAGCCGTCAACTATTGGAAGTTTACTTTCCCATTGTAGTTTCACAGGGCAAGATTAGTGGCGGCAATTTATGCGACTAAACTTGACATGCTTATGCTTAAACGGTGCTGAAGTCAACAGGTACTGTAAAATGCCATGGCACCAACTGATAATGGCGTCTCAAATCTTTCTCAAATGCTTTAGCTAGGTTCCCACGGTGCGTAAATCCACGGACAACCACGCACAACGCACCGTGGGAAGGGTGCCGTCCGGAGCTGTGCGGGCTCGTCCGTAGTGGTGCGTCCGAATTTGTCGCAAGTCGGTAACTTCAAAGGTGCGTACATGTGCGGGGCGAGCTACAGCCAGTGTTGCCAGACTACGGATTTTTTCCCAAGTTCTAGAGATATTTTTGTAGAAATGGGAAAATGGAATTTTACTGATTATTTAGGGAATTTTTAAATATTTTGGCGATTTTTTCAACCATCGTATGTTAATAATCAATTGTACATAAATCTATATAATTCCCCCGTCTTGTACTTCGCCGCCCATATAAACCCAACAACAAAACGCCAATACGCTATACGCTCTGTATCACTTGGCATCTGAGAACCTTCTGGCAAAATTTCTCTTGCGATAAGTGTCGTGCGTATCTACGGAGTTGAATAACAACACAAACAGTTCGGAGTTGAGTGACAATACAGACAATTAATTATCAAACAGAACAACATTAATCGCCAATAATTGACGATTTAAAATTTACAATTTGAATGACAATTATTTGATAGATTTGACATATAAACCATGACAACGCTTAATGTCCGCGCGGGCAATAAGAAGTTGTTTTCGCCCCGGTATCTAAGATGTAAAGTGTCACTTTATGATCATGTAGGACATAAATAAATTTAAACTAATGTTTTATTTTATATGGCGAATAAAGGGGTTTCCAATCAGGGTTAAGGACAATTTATTGTTAATAAAACAAACAAATGTCTATAACAACTAGATGTTATATACATACACTGTGGTCAAAGAAGAAACGGTAAAAATTTTTAATTACTCGTATTTCCAATAATATTTAGTCCATTCATATTTTTTTTTAAAAACGAATTGCTTATATTATGAATATCCAATGTTATGTTACTTATGGCTGATAATATCAGCCCAAATGAATGTGAAATAAAAAGTTAATTCAAATTAGTACGTAATGACACTTGTTTGAGTTTTCGCGTACAGGGTGAAATTATAAAACTTAGGTTTTTTTAATTGTTTTTACTCATAAAGTAGTGGAGTTGGACATGGTAACGAAACAATGGTTTCGTTGCACATCCACAAGCAGTCCAATTGCGTACTCGAGTTATCTTTAAAGATGGGGGAGAAACCATAGCTTACGTTAGGTTTTATTATGGGCGCCATGTTTTTGACATTTTAAGTGGCCTTTTCTTCAGTTTCAATTATGATTATCACATTTGTTAGACCAGTATTACACTTGTTAAACTTTCTAGGCCACTAAATTCAAATTGTGACTAGCCGTCAACTATTGGAACTTTACTTTCCCATTGTAGTTTCACATGGCAAGATTAGTGGCGGCAATTTATGCCACTAAACTTGACATGCTTATGCTTAAACGGTGCTGAAGTCAACAGGTACTGTAAAATGCCATGGCACCAACTGATAATGGCGTCTCAAATCTTTCTCAAATGCTTAAGCTAGGTTCCCACGGTGCGTAAATCCACGGACAACCACGCACAACGCACCGTGGGAAGGGTGCCGTCCGGAGCTGTGCGGGCTCGTCCGTAGTGGTGCGTCCGAATCCGTCGCAAGTCGGTAACTTCAAAGCTGCGTACATGTGCGGGGCGAGCTACAGCCAGTGTTGCCAGACTACGGATTTTTTCCCAAGTTCTAGAGATATTTTTGTAGAAATGGGAAAATGGAATTTTACTGATTATTTAGGGAATTTTTAAATATTTTGGCGATTTTTTCAATCATCGTATGTTAATAATCAATTGTACATACATCTATATAATTCCCCCGTCTTGTACTTCGCCGCCCATATAAACCCAACAACAAAACGCCAATACGCTATACGCTCTGTGTCACTTGGCATCTGAGAACCTTCTGGCAAAATTTCTCTTGCGATAAGTGTTGCCAGATGGCTGAAATTTACATCCCTAGCGCTTAGTACCAAGATTCCCTAGAGGTATGTAAAATCGACTATTAAAAATAGATGATTAACATTTGATGAGTTGGGTTGGCGTTTTGTTCTTGGGTTTATAATTACAGGCGGCGAAGTTGAAGACGGGGGACTTCTTTTTTTATTAATTTACAGCACCTCATAGGTACTTTAGATGTATAACACCTAAACTATCTAGCTATATTGATCTAACCTAAATTGCTACGTATAAAAATGTTGGATATTAAGTGTTCACCATTGGTGTAACTTAAATTAGTTTAGATGCTGACGCTTTAAACTTCACACACTGCATGCACGTTGCTCTGCTTTGTTCACCTATCACTCACATAACACTGTGCTCTGCTTTTTTAGCGTTGCTACTTCAACATTTGTATATGCCGTGATAGCAGTATCATCAGCAAAAGTGGCAACGGTAACACCATCTGGTTGCGGAAGATCATGTGTGTAAAGAAGGTAAAGAAATGTATGAAAAATCGACTATTAAAAATAGATTATTAACATACGATGAGTTGGGTTGGCGTTTTTTTGTTGGGTTTATATGGGCGGCAAAGTTCAAGGCGGGGGACTTATGTAGATTTATGTAAAATTGATTAACATACAAAGATTGAAAATTCCCCAAAATATTCAAAATTCCCAAATAATCAGTAAAATTCCCATTTTCCCATTTCTACAAAAATATCCATAGACCTAGGGAAAAAATCCCTAATCTGGCAACACTGCTTGCGATGCCTTCGCGCCGCACACGGGTACGCACCGCCACGCACCGTGGGAGAAGCCTCGGTGTGGTGCGTGGTCGTCTGTGGTGCGCGGTACCATCCGTAAAATCACGTACCGTGGGCACCCAGCTTTAAATCAAAATAAACAAAATGGATAAAAGATAAAAATCAAGTTTAACTCCAAATGGAACTAGCTATTTGAAACGTTTACAGTAACAGGACATTTTCTAACGAATACTCTAATAGTGTGATTGAGTTTAAAAAAGCTTAGAAGAGATTACCTAATGATAGCAGAAATATAAAAGTCAACTTTTATTTTCATGATGGGTGCCATTACGGAGTGAATTATTTTCAGATTTTCTTTAATCACATTCGATTTAGTGGTAGATTAGATGTAAATTTTCATTATTGTTTCTTTTGAAAAGAGTACTTTGGTTCTGAAGTAAAATTCTATGTTTGCAAATGTTGACGATCAGATCTCTGCAGGTAGTGCATAATTCACGATTGACATATAAATAGTAATTTTAGATGAAGAAGGGACGCAAACCTGTATGTCCTGTATTTTGAGATAAATTTGAATTAGTAATGTTTATGTTGCAATGTGTGTTTTAATATTGTTTTATAGTGTACAAACTGGCTTAGTAAATTAATTACCGGGGGGAAGTTAGCCATAAAAGTTATCCATAAAACTTTTTTTCATCCGATTTTAATGAATGACACATTTTTGGAAAGCCCTTAACGTACTGAGTCTACAGTAGTTATTGCAGAGGGCGCAATTCATAACTACTACCTAAAAATTAAAAAGAAAGTCATTTTTTGTTTAAATTGGCTCATTTTTACAATCGCATATCTCCGTTAATGCTTTACCAATGACGACATCTCTTACAGCAATCAAAAGTACAAATGTAGACCATACTTCCATAGTTATTGCAGCCCAACTTTCCACTAATTAGTGGTTAAAAAAAATTCCTGAACTTTGACTATTTTTATCCAGGGATGCGAGTATGGAAGCATACACCGTTCCAGTAGAACAGTGAGCATAACTCCTTTTTATCAACCGATTGTAACAAACTATATACCAAACGAAATAGGAAGCTTGTCTGCACTTATGCAAGTTATTGCAGTCCAAGTTTCCGCTAATTAGTGGTCTAAAAAAATTCATGAACTTTGAATATTTTTACTTTCGAGTATAGAAAAATACATCGTTTCAGAAAAACCCTATGCATAACTGGTTTTTATCATCTGATTGTAACAAACAATTCACCAAACGAAAGAGGAAGCTTGTCTCCACTTATGATGGTTATTGCAGTCCAAGTTTCCGCTAATTAGTGATCTAAAAAAATTCCTGAACATTGTCTATTTTTTTCCAGGGAGGCGAGTATGGAAGCATACACCGTTCCAGTAGAACAGTGAGCATAACCCCTTTTTATCATCCGATTGTAACAAACTATACACCAAACGAAAGAGGAAGCTTGTCTCCACTTATGATGGTTATTGCAGTCCAAGTTTCCGCTAATTAGTGATCTAAAAAAATTCCTGAACATTGTCTATTTTTTTCCAGGGAGGCGAGTATGGAAGCATACACCGTTCCAGTAGAACAGTGAGCATAACCCCTTTTTATCATCCGATTGTAACAAACTATGCACCAAATGAAAGAGGAAGCTAGTCTCCACTTATGCTAGTTATTGCAGTCCAAGTTTCCGCTAATTAGTGGTGTAAAAACATCGCAAACTTTCAAAATGTACCAATTTAAGCAAATAATGACATTCTTTTTATTTTTTTAGGTAGTAATTAAGATTTGATTCCTCTGCAATAACTACAGTATACTCAGCACGTTGCGAGCTTTCCAAAAAAGTATCATTTATTATAAACGGTTGTAAAAAAATTATGGATAACTTTTTGCCTAACGTTGGGCTTTCGCCTTTCAGTTCCGATGTGGAAATGGCGCCACAACATACCGACAAAGGCTTGACTGCGACTTTTGCCGCCTGTAAAAACCAGCGGTCCCTTTGTCGGCTTTGAGCACTTGAACTCTTGCGGTACGGTGTTGTGTTTACACGATGCCGATCTGTCACTTACGGTTAACTTTTATGTGATCATCACCGTTTAATTAATTTATTTAATTAGTTTTGTTGCAATTTTTCGAATCATATTTTTGTGAATAAATTTAATTTTATTTCAGATTAGTTACATTTTTTTAGTTTCGATTTGCTTTTTAAGTCAGTCTATCTGATCGTAAAAATGTTCAAAGTCGTTATACTTTTAATGCAATAATTAGCGTATTCTCGGAATTCAATAACTATCGTATATGGACAAAAATAGTCAAAGTTCAAGAATCTTTTTAGATCACTAATTAGCGGAAACATGGACTGCAATAACTATCATAAGTGGAGACAAGCTTCCTCTTTCGTTTGGTGAATTATTTGTTACAATCAGATGGTAAAAACAAGTTATGCATAGGGTTTTTCTGAAACGATGTATTCTTCTATACTCGAAAGTAAAAATATTCAAATTTCATGAATTTTTTTAGACCACTAATTAGCGGAAACTTGGACTGCAATAACTTGCATAAGTACAGACAAGCGTCCTCTTTCGTTTGGTGTATAGTTTGTTACAATCGGATGATAAAAAGGGGTTATGCTCACTGTTCTACTGGAACGGTGTATGCTTCCATACTCGCATCCCTGGATAAAAATAGTCAAAGTTCAGGAATTTTTTTAGACCACTAATTAGTGGAAAGTTGGGGTGCAATAACTATGGAAGTATGGTCTACATTTGTACTTTTGATTGCTGTAGGAGATGTCGTAATTGGTAAAGCATTAACGGAGATATGCGATTGTAAAAATGTGCCAATTTAAACAAAAAATGACTTTCTTTTTAATTTTTTAGGTAGTAGTTATAAATTGCGCCCTCTGCAATAACTACTGTAGACTCAGTACGTTAAGGGCTTTCCAAAAATGTGTCATTCATTAAAATCGGATGAAAAAAAATTTTATGGATAACTTTTATGGCTAACTTCCCCCCGGTAAATTAATTGCCATTCTTCTTTCAACTTCTATTTGAAACACTATTTTTTATGAGTGGTAACTGTTGGGTTGCATACGTTAAAACGCAGCAAGAAAATTGTTGGCCGTTTATTTGAACCGTTTATTTGCAAATCACAGTAGCAAGCATCGTCAAAAAATGCGCAATAAAGTGCAGATTATCATTTACACTATTAGATATTAAACACGTACCAAAGCGATGAAACAAAATAAATCTGCAGTTACTTCCAACATTTCTACATAGTTGCTGTATTTGTAATTAGTATTACAGTTTTAGTGCTTGAACTACTATACCAAATTTAATAACCCTGTAATTTTCTACGTTAAATGTTCCTAAACAAATCTTTTCAAAACCAAGTTTGGCTACCCAGCAACGTTGCATAAGCTTTAAACTCTCAGATTGTGAGTTTGAGCTGTAAATAAGCGATTTAGTTGGAATTTAAACTTCAGTGCTACAACCGCTCGGTTAATTTTGCAAATTCACCCCTTTCACGTAATATAAATTTAAATTTTCGACTAAGATAAACGAGAAAATAATTAATTTACGACCGAACAACTTCACAAAAACATTTACAATGCTAAAAGCGCTTTCACAACGGGTTAATCTCTCAAAATATGCGTTTATGTACCATTTTTATTGTATTGTACGATTAACACTTGTGATATTTTTTAAATTTATCAAAATCATTTATGAATGAGGTGGATATCTAACGGTAACGCCTTTCCCCAGTGGGATGGCGGCTGGTTGTCATATAAACGCTGGTGTACGCCAATTTTCATCACCTATTCTTATCATACAAAAAATTGTCAATACCTAGACGGTTATAAAAAGAATAAAAAGCTACTAGCATTTGCTACTGAAGCGAAGCAAAAATTGATCAAAAGAAGTATTGACGACAATCTTCGACGCGGTGAGACCACTGTTAACAATGAGGCATTTTGCATAAGATGACAGATTAGGTGTTCATCTTAATTCCAGGTGGCCATGAAGTCGCCAGCACGAACGCATGGTGTTCTAAAAATAGAATACCCTGACCCTGAACGACAAATATGTACCTGTTGTGTACTATATATACCTCACAACTTTTTTGCTTCATTTTGTTGTCTACGTGACGTTTCAGAGCCCTACTATAGATGCGGATGGATCTTCTAAGTATACAGCAGCGAAGATAATGAGGAAGTAAAAACAACAAGAAGACCGTTTCAAGCTGAAGACGTAGGTTGGACCAAGTCAATTCAGGCGCATATAAGTTTTACTGCACTTCTTTTGAATACACGGTGTTTAAAAATGGTCTTACCAACAGTTAGTTGAAGGTAGTGCCCATAAATAATAAGGAAAAATGTTCAAATATTCAAAATGTCCTCACGATAGCCTTCACGAGCTACTTCTCTTATGATGTTTCTAAAGCTGGTACCATCTAGCCAAAATCTCAGGAGGTTATAACTGATTAGTGAACCACTTTAAGACCTATGTGTATTAGAATTTTTTTGTTTATTTTTATGGGTACTACCTACTCTTAAATTTGGGAACAATTCTTTTTAACACCCCATATATAATCTTGATACAGAAAATAAGGCTGCAATTACTGCTATTTATAAATATAGTTCTTCTTTTAAGGATTATGTAATGTATATTTGAATTTTGAAATCTTATTGAGATTTTTCACCAGTTCTGAGTAATTAAATATGGAAAATGCACAATTTGACACTTCATGTTTTTAGGAAGACTAGTAGTTGACCTACTGCGCGATTAGTTAAGCCGAATGAGATCCAGTGCGTTCCTGATGGTTGATCGGTTACGTGTCGGGTTTCTTTGGTATTTTGTGTGATCAAAATGGATAAATTTCACAATTAGTGAGTATGTATACATGATGCTCATTTACGGAAAATGTGTGCAGAATGCAGCAGTCGTAGCTTGATATTAGACGACGAACTTTAAGTTGAAATTGGAGGCGCCGTACAGAAGCTTGTTTGGATACCGACGGTGGTCACTTTGAGCAATTTGTTTAAATTTATCGCTAAGTTGATTCATTGAACATAGAACATGTTGCTTTGAGAAAATATGTTTGTAAAAATATGGAATACATAACTACATTTTTTACTTTATCTTAGGCAGTATGATAAAGTATTGTAATCGTGCCAAAAAAAAAATTTTGTTCTGTCACACTAGAAAACAGCTGATTTCGTTCGAGGTTGGAGAACCGCTATGGAACTTTGCCGCTCTAGTGCGGCAAAGTACAAAATACATATTTTAAATAAACTAAGATCACCAATTTGATTGTTTGTTGATAAGGAATAGCAACCCATTGTTATATCTAATTCTAAAAACGATAAATTGAGAAAATTGTAAATAACGACTCGCTATAACGAGAGTAGTTCTATTTTAGTATGTTGGTACGCATGTGACATCTACAGTATAATGAACAAATATAAATCTGGCAGAATTTGAATTAGTTTTTTATTCTAGAGGTTTCGTCGAAGTGGTACGTACCAACCTAACATTTCTTATACAGAAATATTACCATTTTTTATTCTTTTAAAAAAATACATATTTACTCAAAAAACAGCACAAAAAAACGTATGTCACTCCTGCCGAAAACTACATAGCGCGACTCGCTCACATGCGGCGCTCCGCCTTCGGCGTCGCGCTGCATTACCGCTCGTCGCGCTATTCCGTACTTTCGGCAGTTGTAACATAAATAACTATTGAGATTTTAGCGGAAATATGTCCTTTTTGGTCCCCTGAACATATTTGCCCTAGGTACAAACAAATGGTTGTGTGTGTGTGTGTGTGTGTGTTTTTTTTTCCAAAACGGTCTTAACAATTAAATATGCAACAAAATTACCCATTTGATTCAGAATCCAGTAAAATAATAACAACTTCTTCTCTTTGAATTTACAAAAATTCTATCCAGTCCAAATACAGTTTTAGATTCTTCCATGGATGGTCTACAGTATGAGTTTTACTTTATGCCAAACACTGTATATTTCCATTTGTCCTCGTGAATCCTTCAGGCTTGAAAAATACAGTATTTCGTATTCTGTATCTTTCCAGCCAGACATGTTGCTCCATACAACATTCCTTAGACTAGCGGAATCGGTTTACTTTCAACTCCTGCACTCATATATTTACAAACTGGTGGTCTATAAATAGGTAAAGGTCGCTGCAATAATAGCGCATGAATGTATGTATTGTGCGACGTAAAATTGTTAAAACTTCCTTATTGTTTCGGTTATTTTCCAAATTCGTCCTCCAATTTTAATTCTTTCTTTTGGTATTCCGTTAAAGTATGCCGGGCATTATTTTAGATGACTGCGAAAGACGGTAGAAGATTGACATTCGCCTAGCCGATGCTTTGCCAAGTTCCGTGTTTACTATAAATAGAATGCAATTAATTGCTTACACTGTGTTGTTACTGTAAGTTCAAACTCAATGCGTTATGCGTTTGAATAATGAAGCAGTTTTGTAAGACACGTTGTTTAATGAACACATAAAAATAGTTTCCTACGATTGAGAAAATTGCATTCTTCATATAATTTGTTTCTTTTAAGACAACTTGCAATAAGAATATTTCTTTAATTTAAAAGTAACCTATATATTCCTTTCAAGAAAGCTTCCTTTTCGCGATTTCTATATATTTGAAATTTTGGGACAAGAATATATTATTCTAAATATACCAAACTTCTAAAATACTCACAAGATTATATTTTGTTGTGTACCTACATGTTTCCGTTTCTTTTTTTATTTTATTGGTTTTTCAATTTAATTGTACGTTTATATGTAAACATTTTAAAAATTTGCAAGTGCAAGTATTTCACGTATTTTGCTTTAATAGAACAGCTTGTATACTAACACACTGAAAGAAAATCTTGAGCTCTACCTATTTCATACTCGGATTTCCCTATGGCCTCTATACCTACCTCTAGTCGTTTTTGAGAAATTCATGTTTTTGTTAAATTCATTCGATTTAGACAGTGTTTATTTGACAATTTTCGACTATTTTCACAAATTCATAACCACCTGGATTAATATACAAAAAAGTTTTTGTATTCCGAATATCATCCTGATTGAAAATATCCCACAAATAATATGGGGTCCATTTAAAATTTCAATGATGACGTCATACTAACAAAATAAAATTACGAAAAATATCGTATAACAAGACTGAGAGGAAGCCTGAGGTAAGATCAAGTGGACTACTATTTCTACAGTAGGAAACCATCAAGACGATCACTTAAAGTAACTTGATGGCCATGGCCAACCGTTGGCAAAAAAAGACATTTGTCAACTGTAATACTCAAAATCATCAACTAGTTTCTTTTAGACAATTTATCGTTAGGAATTGTAGACTGAGAGGTTCCTCGTACAGACAATGTTTGCACAGCACGGTATATTAACTATATACTCAGTATAATGGCATTGTCCATTAAGTACGGTATTAAACTTGTCTACTAAAAGTATAGATAAGTTAAGTTGTTGTCACGTCGCCGTATCGGATATATTTGGTATAATCAACAAACGTTACAAAATCCTCTGTAGTTAGTAAATTTAGAGCATTATCTTATCGCCGAATAACATTTCTATATTTAGACGGCTGTGTAAATACACAGATGTGCGCTATCCTGCACTACCTACTCGCGAATTTGTGCCGAAAACCAAACGGATCTTATCTGAGGACCGTTGAAAAATCTGAAAGAAAGAATAAACAAGCGCATCGTCGTCCAAAGGTCGTCAGAAATCTATTTTAATTTGCTATGCTTGAGAACTTTGCCATGACATTATAGTAGTGAAAAGAGATTAGAATTCGCTAAGTGGATTAATGTAAAAGAAGTGATTACAAGTCCTACATTCATCAAATGTTTTAGTGTTTATCCCATACCTTTAAGATTCCATTTTTATTAGCAATGGTGTTATTTGTGGACCAAACGCAATAAAATCTTGAAATTTGTCACAACTTAAGTATTACTTTTAAAAACGTCTCGCCGACCTTTTCAGCCAACAAAAACCTTTATAAACAGTTATAAACAGAATAAATAGTTTCCAATTCCGAATATTCCGAATCGATGCAACATACAGTTCTCGGTATTTTTTAACAGAAAATTTTCCCGCTTCCAATCGCCCATAGTTCCATTTTGTTAAACAAACCGCAATATTTTTGTTTCAGTTCGGTTCGTTTCTGTTCCACCAAGTGCATGCAAATTTTACGGAAAAAATGTTATCGGTTAATCGTCCGCAAAAACTAGTGAATTTCTCTTTTACAAAATCATCTACATACCAGTATGGAGGAAAATATTTGATATCCAATGACTTCCAAAGTAACTAAACAGATTTGTAGATAGGCACAATAATAAAGTATTATTGGATTTTATTTCCAATAACAGCACAGTATGGGAATATGCCAAAGCTCCAAAGCTGTTTGTTATTAAAAAAAAAAACCTCGAACAAGTTGAGTTTGAATGCATTTTTACTTTATGATACGCAGTATGTAAAGTATTGTAATAATGTCAAAAAAAATTTTTGAGATTTTAGCGGAAATATGTCTTTTTGGGTCCCCTGAACGTTTTTGACCAATGTACAAAAAAATGTCTGTGTGTGTGTGTGTGTGTATGTGTGTGTGTGTGTGTACCCGTTTTAGTGGCGACGATTCTGGAGAAACTACTAAAGGTATCGGGACGAAACTTCATATTTAGAAGTTTCATAACCAAACTTAGAGCTGAAAAACTTTCTGTTGAAAAGGGTCCAAAGGAACGGATGGTTTACTCATAGCATTTTTCGAAGATTTTGCAAATGAGCCGCTATTTGTGTAATGTCGTCAAAATAGTTAAATAATAAATTAAAGGAGAGAAAATTTTCTATAATTTATGTATATGACATTTTTTGGTAGAATTTATAGTTTAGCTGCATGAGCAAATTCTATTTCATCGAGATCGGTCGTATTGCTTTAAAACTAGTAGCCAGGATATGTCAGATTTTTTGATTCTAATGACAGTAGCTAGTGTCAAACGCTAATGTTTTGAAAATACTACTGTCAATATAGGCTGCGTTCGGATATTGAACACCGTTACACTTTTTACACCCAATAACACGGAAGTGTCATCCGAACGCATCTTTAATCGAGATATCTGTCTAGTTCTACTAGGTTTATTTTAATGCAGACATAGCCGATCTCGATCAAATAGAATCTCATGCAGCTAAACTATTAATTTTATATATAGTATGATAAAGTCATGTGCCTGGCCACAAAATACACACATTTCTATTAAACTAAATTTATCATCTTCAATTGATTTTATTTATGACGTTCTCTTAATTATCTTAACAGTTGTATATAAATCGTATAGTCGTACATAACAGAATTTTCGAGAAAATGGCAGTTAAAAATTAGGGTAACGTTGATAACTTTTGTTTGTGATTGAAAAGCTATAGGCGTTTTTGATTAATTTGTTTGCGCTGATTACGAATCCGGTTGAAAGTTGCACATTACGTCTGGTTACTAAACAAACTTTCAGAATTTCAGGTAAAAGTTTGAGGTGTACTATTAGAGACCCTTTTGAGGTATGTAGGACATTGAGTTCAGCTGGTATAAATTTGCAAAAATTGCTAAAATAGCTTTTTCCGTAATTCTTACGTGATAGGTGTTTTTTTTTTGTCAGGATTCGTCTTCAGGACTAATTTTTATTTTCAAATCGCATATCATAGTCCATTTACAAACTTCATGTTCCCCAGAGTTATCAATATTTGGAAATTCTCAAATGGGTTTTTCTCGATTTTTTTTATGTAAGGCCATAAAATGTTTCCGCTACAATTACGACTCTACAGCTCTACGAAAATCACTAAAAAACGTATGGGGTTGCCATTTATAAATTATATCGACGACGGCATGAGCCAGTAATAAATGAAGGTCGGAAATTAAATTTTACAGGAAAATGTATATTTTGACAGCTAAAAATCAACGTTTTTTTTATTTAAATAGAAAAACCGTTCTAGACATTTTTTTCATGTTTACGTACTTACTGTATATCAGAAATAGCAGAAGTAGATGGCATATATTTGGTGCGATTAACGCTATAACACCGTCATGAAATCTATCAACGGAGAGGCAACCTTCTCTGCGAGGAGATTGTCTTTTATCATATACTATCAAATAATCAGTAGTCCACTGTTAATTTATTATTATTCATACGAAGTACCTTTGACTAATAAATTTTATCGACAGAACTTGACGTCAGTACTATAACATATCCATTACTCCATTACTGAAAATGTGTTAGAAATCATGAGCAAAACATATTTCAAATAATTCTGTCACGTATACTAAAATTCAGTTCACTTATAAGAGTAAGTAATTTGTTTGGCACTGCAAATACCGTCTGGAGACAACTCAACAGAACAAAAATTCTGTAAAGTACGTACAAACTGGAATGAGATGTAAAGTAAAAATAAACAATGTTGGCCAGATCCCGACATAAACAAGTTCCAGTTTGTCGGTGTAATCATGGGGCAGCCTATATAGATATTTATAAATAGATAATAGACTCTCGGACTTGTAAGTCATAATATAAATCTTACTATTATCTTTATTATTGTTTTATATTGTATATAGATAACGCAGGAGTTTTACCTGATACATCAACATCACGGAATTTTCGCGTCAAAATGTTCGGCTCTTTTCGACAAACGATTAATTCATGTGCGAAGGTCAACACAAATGTTAAATTTGTGTTCATTCCAAATCCGTACATTTATGTGTATACGTTGTGTTATTTTCTTCTTAACGTCGCATGTGATGCACGCACGGCATATTTTCATATGGCTAACAAATTTTGGACAGGCAAAGGGTTAAGGAACAGATAGAGGTGTTTAAGAAAGTGGTTCAACTGTCCAAGGTTCGGATGCTGGGATTCCATATATTCCATATCAGTGGACAAATTAACCTCTGTCAAATCACCGCGCTATCACTTTCATTAGCTCACCATAGCATAAACGCCACTGTAAGCCGTCATCCGAACGCTCTAAAGCAGCGTTTCCCAACCGAAGTTCCGCGGAACCCTGGGGTTCCGCGAGATGTTGTCAGGGGTTCCGCGGAAAAATAATTTTGATTTTGGAGCCCTTCTAACCCAATAAACCACTGTTATTTCGATACTGCATCCAACGGGAACATTCTAGATTATTCATTACAATTCAATTGACAATATTACTTACAATTATCTGTTAATATAAACAAAATAACTTCTAGAAAACAACAATCTGGCAGAGTTATTGGTCAAACTCTAACATTATTTGTTTTCAATATTTTTGCCTTTCCAAATGTGTGACAAAATAAACCTATAATTTTAATCTGCTGCTCATAATGTTATGTACTTTTGGAGAACAGAGTTGTAGGTGATGGATTTCAATATGATCTTACATTCCAGATAAGATAACCAACCTATTACCAGACAAGTTCTGAGCTTCTATGAGGAAAATTATGTCGGTCCCATTCATAGAAAATCAATAAATATACAGAGTGATTTGCAATTATTGGCGAAAATTTATGCGGACAGGAAACTAAAGTGTAATTTCAAATTTCGTGACTGCATTTAGGTAAACAATAAATAATTAAATTAAATTGAAGTAAGTACTAATTTTGACGAAACAAATTTAAAGGTTCTTCACATATTTTTATTTATCATTTGGTAAGTTTTTGCATCTAATTTTCACCTCGAGTTATAAATTACCTTGTATCAGTTCCGTTTTCAACATTGTGTATGTATGAACAAGCTTTTCCTTATTTAACGAACATTAAGAGAAAATATAGAAATCATCTGTTGTAGTTGAAATTAGTGTGTACAAATATCTTCTAGTTGGGTGTTTATTCCCACATTTTTTTTTCTCAGAACGTAATTATTGTTCTGACTAAAATGTTTCATAAGGACTTATTTAGTTTTTCAATACCTCAAAAAAATAACAAAATATTAATAGAATAGTATTTTAAATGGCTCTAACTTCTTAAGGAATATTAACTTGTTATCAATAGGTCCATATGATATTTTTACTCAGAATAAATGTTATCTACTTAATTTTTGTATTTTTACCAATGATTTTTTTTTAAATTATTGAATGAATTTATTTATTTAAATATTTTTGAAAGGTACTTTTTGTATTCTTCGTTTTCGCATTGTTTGATTCGTATTTTCTTTTTCCCTCCTTTGGGAATACTTGAAGCAACTAAGAAGAACACATAAGTTTATACCTAGAGAGAAATACCTGCAATGTTACAGAAAATTAATGTAACAAACTACCAAAAAGTGGCAAAAGAAGATATAATTGTAACATCGCTGGTTATTATATAATACCAGCGATTTTCTGTATTGTTTTTAGAGAATTCACATATTCCACATACATTTTCCTGTGAAATTACAACAGTACCACCGCAATTTTACAGAGCATTGTCAAAATTTTACAGGAAAAGTTCTTTAATTTCACAGTAGTAAGTAATATTCAATCATTGAATTGTGTTTTTTGCAGACTTGTGTCTGGTTACTTGAAAAACTGCATTACACGTTTTTCTCTTCGAAAAAAAATACTCGAAATGCCTTGGAAAAGACATTGTATATTTTTTTGTTGGGGTTCCGCCAGGTTCCAACCGTATTTAAAGGGTTCCGCAAGAGTAAAAAGGTTGGGAAACGCTGCTCTAAAGCGTCGTTCGCACACGGCTAGTAGTTTAGTACACTAGTTTAACTTCTGAAAATTTAGTCGAGTGGTTCCTATCCGCACACGAAAATTCACTAAATTACCAAACTAAACTAGTAGCGGTGTGCGTACGACCCTTTAATGACCAAACAGTAGTCGCAGTTATGTTTTTTTACCTTGTATACATTGCAGTAAAGCGATCGTATTTTTTTATAAAAGCGTATACACACTGGACGTCAAACAATTATGTGATTGATGTGAATAGCAAACAATACGCTGGTAGCATTAGCTGCAAATATACCGTCTCGTCGGTCGGTTGCACGCCCGTCTGTTTGCATATCCAGTCGCTGTTAGCGTAATGAAATTCGAGGGCAAGCATGTACGTTAATTCAGTTATTAAGGTTTGCCACAGCAACATGATACACAGCCTCCATATCGAGTTCAGTGTCAACAATAACTGAATTGGCCGCAGTTTTCCGATTATGTACTCGCGTTGTGTAACCGAACTTTAGTGACGAAGTTCGTCATATAATTTTACCTCGTCGAATGGAATCTTATGCTGTGTGAAGGTAGCAATCATTTTTGTTTGCAATTACTATAGTTAAATTATTCATTCCAATAACAATCAATTGTCTCTATCAAAAATGGAGCAGATTATTTAACTAAATCGATACGGGTTTAGTTTAATTAATCCGTTAAACTGATGGAAATTGTTTGCACATTAATGGTGAGTCAGACATATTCTGCTGTTGACATTTACAGATTTAATATTATTGAATTGGACTGCGGGTGTCGTACGATTTGGCATCCTTTCGAATAATATTTATACATTGGATAGGAGAAATAGAATTATTATTCGCGTTACATAGCCAAGTGCTATGTTTGCCGTAACTTGTAATGTATATGCAGCGAGCGCAACGAGCCATTGGTTTAAAATAGAACGTAGTTTATTTATATATTTGTTTATCTGGTTTCACTTGATGGGTGCTGGATTCTGTATGTGACCGTTCTGAATGTTGGAGGATGACCAAAAACACCTTGCACCAAACGCGATGTACAAAACTTTACGACAAAAGATTGAAAATATGTTAAGTTAAATCAGATTACACACAATAATATAAAACATTGTTGAGAAGATTATGTAATTCTCTCAAAAAGCTGGGAAACACTTTTGTGAGGGAAATGATAAGACATTCTTAAGGATTTTTTCTTTCCAAAAAGTAAATGTAACGGCTTCCACTATCAACTTGTGGAAGTAGAATCTGAAAACCTCTAGAAATGGTAATTTGGCACCAACATTTAGTAGAGGCAGTAGACAATTTTCAAGGGAAACTCTAATATCGTAAATATTAGGGAATGTGGATTTTGTGAATGCAAAGTGTGCATACGCGTTTTCGATAGATTTTAACTGATAACAATGCTAAAAAATTGTTGGTATTAATATATATATATATATATATATATATATATATATATATATATATATATATATATATATAATTATATTACTTATTACTGTTGCCTTCTTAGTTTTATGAGAGAATTGAATTATTTAGTTATTTTCAAATAAAATAATTAAAAACATAAACGTCGACGATACTATGCTGATCAGAGAATTATAAGATAAGTAATCAATACCGAGAGGAAAAATGTACTTACATTTTGTAAAATTACAACATGAATTGGCGATTTGCTTAAACACTAGGTACAAGATGTTAATAGTAAATGTAATCAATAAAAGATGTGCATATCATCAAATTTTAACCAGGATCTGCTGTATTTCAGAAAACTTGTTTACTTTCATTATTACCTAGCTAACTGTGTTATTTGGAAAGGTTGGAAAAATAGAAAAATCTATCAAGTATCGTATTATTATTTTTTTGTCTTGTTTTCTGTTTTCTCATCTGCTTTAGTAGTGACAGCATTGCTTCAAAGTGTCAAAAATTGTGATTCCTGGTACTTTTTGATGTCCTCCCAAAAAATAACTCTAAGTCACAGAATTCTCTATGTACCCTGAAATGGAAGCTTAAACCTTGAATTTTAAAATCATGAAATAAAAAATTAGAGAATCATATAAAACGGGGCAGCATCGGCCATTTTACCGGACGCGCGCATAAACGCGCGCCAACTTTATATTCATGCAGACGCGTATAGGAGTTAAGAGCTGTGACAACGTTGTGTCACTTAGTGTCACTTTGTAATTGTTGTCACAGCATTTTGAACGTTATAGCATTAAATTATAAGGTCGCGGATTTCCTTTCAATGCAAAACTTGGAAGGTAAATTCTATCACTTGACTCACAGCACAAATTTTGAATATAAATTAATCATTCAGAATTCTTGTAATATAAAATAAAATTTAATATTTGCCCAATGTTTCAGTTGTTGCAGGTATTGTTTGCAGGGACTAGACCTCGTGAGGACACTGACATTGACACTGGCACTGACATTACTAGGGTCTGGAAATCGATCCATACGCGGTCAGGTGGAAAAACACATTTCTTTAGTAGGTCTTTAGTATTCAGTTAGCTCTGAAGAAAGGAGCAACATGATTCGCAAAACGTCAGCATTTACGAATCTTGACACACGGCATAACCCGGAAGCAATTTATTTTCTAAAGTAAGGTTTTGTAGTTTTACAGCTCTATGATTTCCAAGAAAGCCATAAACCACTGCCTGAAATCCCTTCCAGGCATCTCTCGCACTGACCACTTGATGAAACTCTTTATTCAATATATTTTTTCTCATATATCTTTTCAACAGTGCCAACAGAGATTGGCGACTTGACTTGACGATTGAAGACTTACCTTCACTTTGGCTTCAGAAAGATTGGGGGGAATGTTCTGAAGATATACACAATCAGCGTATTGCAACAAAATTTTACATGGGAATCTTCAAAAGAAACTTGTTTACAAACTAAATACAATAAACTGCTCCGTCTCATCCTACCATTTTGACCATTTGGAGTTTAAAGGTTATGTTATGTTACCATAATCGAAATTGTCAAAATACCTATATCAAGATATATCAATATAATCTAATCGGTAAACGTGCAAATGTCTGTCGGCATCTTTATCTATTCACAGAATTCGCACGTGATTTTGCAATACATAATTTTAAAGCTCAATGTTTAAGCTTTTATTTAACACTACTGGGATATTTCTCACCGCATCGTATAATTATTTGAGATGGAATCAAAAACAGGAAAGAAACGTGAATTTTTACACTTTCACCTTGACATTCGGGTACAAACGGCGGTGATTCGGAACCTTACCTTAGTTCTTGGGTTTTCATTTCATACTTTTAAAGTTTAATATCAAGCTTCCATTTCGGACTGCACAGAGAATTCTATAGCCTAGGATTATTTTTTGGTAGAGTATCAGAGCATCAAAATGAGTCAAAAAACGTATTTTTTACACTTTGAAGCATTGCTGCCACCATGCTGCCACCACAAAAGCAGATAAAGCATAAAAGCGACAACAGTACAAATTATATGCGCAATAAATAAAACAAAACGTACATTTATTGTAACCATTTGATAAAATATTTTACCAATACCATAAATATTTGTCCAATACAAAAAATATTTGAGCAATTCAAAAAATTACTTGTGCATTAAAAAAATAAATGCGCATTAAATTTATATAAATGTCTATCAGAATAAATAATTGTGCATTTATATATTTGAATGTCCCTTTAATAATATATTTGTACACTTAAATAAATAAATGTGCAATACAATCGTTACCTCTATAAAAATATAATGAGCCGCTTAAAAAATACTTGTTCGTTGAACAAATATATTTCCAATGGTTTAAATAAATCAGAATTTGAAAATATTATAAGCGCATTTAATAATCTAAAATGTACCATGAAAAAATTATAATGCGCCCTAGAAGGAATATAATGTGCATTAAGTTCTGCGACCTGCAGCGCACGTACAGTAAGCGTGTAAAGTATGGAAACATGGGAAAATCTCTGAAAAGTTGTGTCATTTTAAAAACATCCTTGTAGACGTCGATTTTTAATTATTAAAACACACATTTTTTGATTTTTAACGTCATCATTTTTTTAAAATGGCGACACCATTTTTTGTCTTACTGAAACTGGTAGATCATTTAATTGTGTTAATGACAGCGGAAACATTTTATGGCCTTACAAAAGAAAATTTTTGAAAAAAGACAATTGAAAATTGAAAAATACATAAAATAAAAAATTATATAAGTTAGGGAAAATAAATTTTGTAAATTGAATATGAAATTGCGTTTTCGGTAGAACTAATTACCCTGAAAACCAATCTAATAAAATAATTTAATTTTCTATCGTGCAAAGTTTTCGAAAAAAAAAAATCTGATGTGGCCAGGCACATGACTTTATCATACTATATATAAAATTAATAGTTTAGCTACATGAGATTCTATTTGATCGAGATCGGCTATGTCTGCATTAAAATAAAACTAGTAGAACTAGACAAATATCTCGATTAAAGCTGCGTTCGGATATTGTACTCCGTTGACAGCGGGTACACCGTCCAAATGACACTTACGTGTTATTGGGTGTAAAAAGTGTAACGGTGTTCAATATCCGAACGCAGCCTATATTGACAGTAGCATTTTCAAAACATTAGCGTTTGACACTAGCTACTGTCATTAGAATCAAAATAATCTGACATATCCTGGCTACTAGTTTTAAAGCAGTACGCCCGATCTCGATGAAATAGAATTTGCTCATGCGGCTAAACTATAAATTCTACCAAAAAATGTCATATACATAAATTATGAAAAATTTCCTCTCCTTTAATTTATTATTTAACTATTTTGACGACATTACACAAATAGCGGCTCATTTGCAAAATCTTCGAAAAATGCTATGAGTAAACCACCAGTTCCTTTGGACCCTTTTCAACAGAAAGCTTTTCAGCTCTAAGTTTGGTTATAAAACTTCTAAATATGAAGTTTCGTCCCGATACCATTAGTAGTTTCTCCGGAATCGTCTCCACAAAAACTGGTACACACACACACACATACACACACACACACACACACACACACACACACACACACAGACATTTTTTTGTACCTTGGTCAAAAATGTTCAGGGGACCCAAAAAGACATATTTCCGCTAAAATCTCAAAAAATTTGTTTGGCATGTTTACAATACTTTACATACTGCGTATGATAAAGTAAAAAGTGGGGAAAAATGTAATAAATGCGATTCGGTGATTTTGACAAATTTATACCAGGTGAACCTTTTGTTCTAGAAACCTCAAATTGATCTCATAGTAAACCTTAATCTTTGCACTTTTACCTGAAATCTCAAAAGTCTGTTGCCCAAATATTTTTGAAGAAACGTAAATAACGCAATACCCTGATGTGATATGCAAAATTGAAGTTCACATTCGTATTCAGCGCAAATAAATCAATCGAAAACGCCTATTCGCATTCCATAAACAAATAAGTTACCAATACTACCCACCCTAATTTTCAACTGTCCTTTTCTTGAAAATTTTGCTAATTACCTACCTTTAAAACAAGTAATAGATCTATCAATAACAGTACAAAAGTATGGGATTGCTATTAAAAAAAGTGTCGATGACGTCATACGTCGAAAACAATAGAATTTTCATTTAACATAATATGTAGGGTGAGCCATTTGCATTAATTAATAAGATCGTATATTATTGAAAGTACGCGCTATCAATAACATACGATTTATCAAAATTATCAGCGTTAGATCTAGTGCTCAATATTTATTATTTTAATGCACAGGTTATTCATTTTAGGGTACAATATGAATAACATATTGCTCCTAATAATATTTTTTATGTAACATATTTATATTTATTTAATGCACAATATTTATGATTTTAATGCTCAAAGTATTTATTTTATTGCACATATCTATTTAAATAATGCACCCTTACATCGCACCCGATAGAAAACAGCATTTATTTATGCTTCTGAACATGGCGAATCAAGAAATACCGTTTTAACTCTAAAAATTTTTTTTGTTGTCATGTGCTCTGACGAATTTTTAATGGAAGATACTGAATACTTCTGTCGATAGGTTAGGAAGAGCTTTTTCTTAGGTCAACCAAACACCAGGAAAGTATTGACGACAAATATTCCGCATTGGAAACCTTCATGTCATACATAATCGAACGTTTTTCCGTCTACACGACCTACTCGTTATTTTTAGACTAATATAATCTTTCAGTTATTAAGCCAAATAAGTGGCATGACGGCTGACCTTAATCTTCTCGAATAGTCAATAAGCAACGAGAGGAAATGATTGCCGCCAATTAAAATAAAAGAAGTCAAAAAATGAGCGATTCTGTTAAGTGAGTCCATTGCGAACCCCACAAATTGAGTAATAACAATGGACGACAGCTATAAACGACCAAGTAATTTGCGGCGTTACGAGATAAAAAAGTAATGAGCTAGCTAAAAATATGGAGATTGGTATGCTAATTTGACCGCCAACAGCCAACTAGGGAAGAAGTTAAGGGAGAATTGCCTTGTGAAATTTTACAATGCTGAGTTAGTAAAGTTTTTGATGGGAGTCGTTGATGTAATAGGATTTAAAACTGTTCTCTTAGATTTTGTTGTAAGCAAAAGTATAATAGTGATTTAATTAATAATGTATAGTTATATAAGAACATTATCTACTCTCCTTCAGAAGAAGATTATTTGTTTTTCCTATGATATGCGGGGGATCTGTTATATGGATTCAGATATTCAGCCTAATTCTGTAACAAAATGGTTAACGCTAGCAAACTATGAAAGTTGTTAACTGATAACGTCAAACAGCAAATTCATGGAAAGCCAAATTCAAAATTCTTTTAAGTGAAGTTAGGTACGCAGGTTGGTGCACAATAATGTTCCTAACAATACTGTGCAAAATACGTCAAACGTCATGTTTTAAGAAACAAATCGAGTCATTAATCGACCTGCAGATGCTTCAAGAACAATTTTAAAAGATATTTTAACAGTTCGCAAAAACTGAGTCAATGGTTTTACCTATTTAATCAATCCTTTTACTTCATGTAACTACGTCAGTATGGAAACATGAACAAATTTCTTAAACGAACTGCTGTTTGTAAGTCCTCTAACACCTTGATTTTTACTTTATCATACGCAGTATGTAAAGTATTGTAATCGTGCCAAAAAAAAATTTTGAGATTTTAGCGGAAATATGTCTTTTTGGGTCCCCTGAACATTTTTGACCAAGGTACAAAAAAATGTCTGTGTGTGTGTGTGTGTGTGTGTGTGTGTGTGTGTGTGTGTATGTGTGTGTGTGTGTACCCGTTTTTGTGGAGACGATTCCGGAGAAACTACTAAAGGTATCGGGACGAAACTTCATATTTAGAAGTTTCATAACCAAACTTAGAGCTGAAAAGCTTTCTGTTGAAAAGGGTCCAAAGGAACTGGTGGTTTACTCGTAGCATTTTTCGAAGATTTTGCAAATGAGCCGCTATTTCTGTAATGTCGTCAAAATAGTTAAATAATAAATTAAAGGAGAGGAAATTTTCTATAATTTATGTATATGACATTTTTTGGTAGAATTTATAGTTTAGCTGCATGAGCAAATTCTATTTCATCGAGATCGGTCGTACTGCTTTAAAACTAGTAGCCAGGATATGTCAGATTTTTTTACTCTAATGACAGTAGCTAGTGTCAAACGCTAATGTTTTGAAAATACTACTGTCAATATAGGCTGCGTTCGGATATTGAACACCGTTACACTTTTTACACCCAATAACACGTAGCTGTCATTTGGACGGTGTACCCGGTGTCAACGGAGTACAATATCCGAACGCAGCTTTAATCGAGATATCTGTCTAGGTCTCCAAGTTTTATTTTAATGCAGACATAGCCGATCTCGATCAAATAGAATCTCATGCAGCTAAACTATTAATTTTATATATAGTATGATAAAGTCATGTGCCTGGCCACATCAGATTTTTTTATAACAAAAATACTTATTTCTGTGGTAAATTCAATTTTCAACCTTTAATAGTTGTTACTGACTTATAACGACATGCATAATTAATTTATGTCCTACATGATCATAAAGTGACATTTTACATCTAAGTTACCGGGACGAAAACAGCTACTTTTTGCGCCCTAGGGCGATTAAGATTCTTTATGCGCCCTAGGGCATAAAGGATTGCCATGGTTATATGTCAAATATATCAAATATTTGTCATTCAAATTGTAAATTTTAAATTGTCAATGTCAATTATTGGCGGTTAAGGTTATAAGTTTGACAATTAATTGTCTGTATTGTCACTCATCAATGTCAATTATTGCGATTGAGGTTATAAGTTTGACAATTAATTGTCTGTTTTGTCACTCAACTCCGAATTGTTTGTATGGTTGTTCAACTCCGTAGACACGCCGTCACTTGATAACGTCAAAATATGTATTAATATTATTCAAACGGAGGAATAAAACCATTGTAGGACATAAAATTTTGTATGTACCTCGGGCATTACTTGATGTTAATCCCCTCGGGCGACTTAAAAAGCGCGAGGGCCGATAGGCCCGAGAGGGCCTGTCACCCTCGGGGCATAAACATCCGTCTAATGCCCTTGGTACATAAATAACTATTAAATGGCGACATCATATTTCTGATGTAGTAGTAGTCTGAGTACATTTTTAATTGTCATTTAAATATTTAAATGACAGAAGATTTTCCAGAAAGGGACGAAGGAAAAATTGTAGTATTGGTAACTCTGGGAAACATGGATTGTCTGAATTGAATATAAAATAGTGTTTTGGATAGAATTATATGCACCTCGCGCAAGGTTTTCGCAAAATATGAGGTCAAAATGTAAAAAATGCGATTTTAGAAATGTTTGCAAAATTTCAGAGATGTTAAATTACGGTAATTTTTTTTTTCGTAAATTATCTAACGTTGAAATTAAAATTATTAATTTCAAATATTCAATTACCACGTAAATAAAAATTAAAAATGGTTAATTACGCTGGTTTAAATTACCGGGTAATTAAAAATTCAAAATGGTAAATTATACTGGCTTTTCAGTAAACTACCGCTGAAATTAAAACTGTTTCTTTCAAATTTAAATTACCGGGTAATTCAAAATGATAAATTTACCGATGACAATAAGTTATGTAAAAAAAATTGGGTAAAACCTTAAGTCATTATATTGTAGATTGATTTAGTAGTAGTAATTCATTATTAAAATGAAAGCAGGGACTACAATAAAAATACTTTATAAACCAGCAATCTATAAAATGGACAGTCTAACGGCATAATTATAGTATAAAACACTGTAATTTATTACCGACTCATAAAACGACAACGCCCGATTTCACAAACAATGATCACTTTTTATCCGGATCACCAGAACATTTCTTTAGATCATGAATTTGATAGTAGGTAAGATGGCTTCTAATTTAAAATATGCATTATTGGCTTCGCTGAATTAAGTAATTAAAAATCCTGAAATTACCATTAATTACAGTAATTTGTTTCGTAATTTACCCAAAAATTACGCTCTTACATCCCTAAGTACCTCCCAGGCAAAGCACATGCAACAGTGCACTGTCGACTGCTTAGGAGTGGTGGGGTGCATTCACGTCAGCACTGATGGAAGGTTTTTAAATTATTTTATAAATTATGGTATATTACCAACTGTAATTAAAATTTTCGGTAAATTACCGGTAAATTACCAACAGTAATTTAAATTGACGATAAATTACCATCGGTAATTTAAGCCGTAAATGACGGTAATTAAAAATCGGTAAATTACCATTAATTACGGTAAATAATTTGGTAATTTACGCGGTAAATTACGGTTTCACATCCTTACAAAATTTATATCTCCTGAACGCAACATCCTAGAAACTATCGCCTGAAATGCTGAAACTTTGTCCACAAATATTTTTGAAAGATTTGCAGCGATTCTTGAAGATGTGGGCGAGCGCAATAGAATCGGAAATAATCAGAAGAACTAAAACTATTAGTTTTGGATAATCAGAACGAAATTGAGCTAAAGCAGCAAGATTGGGCATACAATATTGTCAAGAAAGAAAGATATTACTTTGTTCAACATACTTGTGCGCATTATTTTTTACTTATGAATATCATAAAATCGAAGTATATATGTATATCTTGACTCACAAATGAACATATTGCTGATTGTACTAACGAAATGTAATGCCAAAGATCACATTGTTTTACACTTTGTATATATTGCTATTTTGTTTTACACATTGTTTTACATTACATTGTTTAACACTTTGTATATATTGCTATTTTGGAAGTACTTACTTAATCTAAGAATACTGTAATTGAATGTAGATAATTTGCATTTCATTATGAGTAATTGTTTTCAAATGATGCTTATTTCAGTAGACCACCATACCTAATAAAAGTTATTATTGCTATATAATATTCCTAGCACATCCAGTCACATTCCAAATCCAAATGTTTCAGGAATCCTTACCTGCAACAAAACAAAAAAAAAGGTTAGTCTCTTATCGGCGGCATAGCTTAGAATTAAACGGCCAATTAAAAATACTCTTATCATCAAAGACATTAATTAATTTTTAATGTTAAGACGAAATTCTTAAGGCACCAATTACTGGAAAATTTACATACTTGTATTACGAAGAAATATCTGAGACATTTTGACTGGAGAGTTCGTATTCTGTCTCAAGTCATTAGACTAATAATAGTACATTTTGTGCTAGGCTTTAAAGTATAAATAATACAGCATTTTGACACTACAGAATATAGAATATTTTATGATTAATTTTTAATGCGCTTAATCGTCGCAGACACCATCCCGGAAATAAATGCAGTATAAAATAACATATATAATAGTAAAAATATCCAAAATGTTATGAATTAATTATTATTATAATTCGCCATATTATTTCAAACTTACTGTCCCCGTCTCCTATATTATGCATAATAAATTTATTGAACTGTACTCGCCAGAGCTGGTTTAACTAGTTTGCGTTCGCTGATATTGTAGAATAAAAGGCATCGATCGGCAACAAGTTTTCCTCAGCTATTAGCGCTAATTTGTACCGACCAATATCCCCTCAACTTTCTAACTCCTGAACTAAGTCCTAAACTTTGAACATCTGGGTGCTTGTAACTATTCAGTTTATCTATGTAATGGCGACACTAATTACAACCTCCGTTAGGAGAAGCATGGAAACTTGTGTGATTATTTTTGCAGTAGTCTATAAGTCTTACGGTAATTAATTTTTTCGTAAATTACCGTTGAAATTAAAATTATTAATTTCAATTATTAAATTACCACGTAAATAAAAATTAAAAATGGTAAATTACGTTGGCTTAAATTACCGATTAAATAAAAATTCAAAATGATAAATTAAACCGGCGTTAATACCGATCACTGTAGGTTATGAATGCTATTTACGTTAATAAAAATGTTATATTTTGTAGATAACTAGCAATCTGACTTAAGGATGTTAAATTTCCGTAATTAATTTTTTTAGGAAATTACCGCTGAAATTAAAATTATTAGTTTCAAATTTAAATTACCACGTAATTAAAAATTGCAATTGGCAAATTATATTTTCTTAAATTACGGCGTAATTCAAAATGATAATTTACCGCTGATGCTTTTACCGATTTAATAGTAGTAATTCATTACAAAAATGAAAGCAGGAACTACAATAAAAATACTTTTTATACCAGCAATTCATAAAATAGACAGTCTAACAGCATAATTATAGTATAAAATACTGTAATTTATTACCGACTCACAAAACGACAACGCCCGGTTTTACAAACAATGACCACTTTTTATCCGGATCACCAGAACATTTCTTTAAATCATGAATTTGATAGTTTCTGATTTGAAATGTGCATTGTTAGCTCCGCTGAATTAATTAATTAAACATCCGGAAATTACCATTAATTACGGTAATTTATTTAGTCATTTATCCGATAAATTATGCTCCTACATCCCTAAGTACCTCCCAGACAAAGCAACAACAATAGTGCACTTGTCGACTGCTTAGGAGTGGTGGGGTGCATTCACGCAAGTACTGATGGAAGGTTTTTGAAATTAATTTATAAATTCCGGTTAATCACCAACTGTAATTAAAATTTTCGGTAAATTACCGGTAAAATACCAACGGTAATTTAAATTGACGGTAAATTACCATCGGTAATTTAACCCGTAAATTACGGTAATTAAAAATCGGTAAATTACCATTAATTACGGTAATTAATTTGGTAATTTACACGGTAAATTACGCTTTTAGATCCCTGGATATACTCAATTGGTTGAGTTAAGTTTATCGTTGGGAAAAAAAATAAAAAAAATATATATATTTGGCACATTTCCCATAATTCATACACAGTGAAAAATTCTATAAGGCAAATAATACATGGCTTTTTAAGAGTTGTCCAGACTCCAGAGATTTCAAACGTGTCAACGGTCGTTACTTCATAATCTGATAAAGCAAACTAATTTCACGTGAATACAGTTATACTACAAAGCAGGAGCTTTGTGGTTCTACAAGTCCGAAGGACCGTGGCTTCATACCAATATCACACCCTACAATTATGTTACGCAAATTAAAAACTAGTTAGCAGCTAAGAATACCCCATATAAATGGACGAACTTCGAACCCCTTTTGTGGAAACTATTCAAAAAGTAACGAGCAGCACAAAATTGAAAAATAGTGACGAACGTCATAAAGGAGGAAGAAACAATGATGAGCGTAGTGATTTATTTTTTAGTACGGTTGACGATGATGATTGATGAATTATTGTTACAAATTATGAAATTATTAATTATTATAATAAAATATTTCCATTTTTAGTGTTTGTTTTACGCATCATGAAAATTCCCATCAAATTTTGGTCGACGGTAAACTTACGCCAAAGCGGAAATATTTATAATGCGAAAATTCCAAATAGTAAAATTGCAATTATTTTTCATCCCAGTTTTTCAGTAACGATAGTCTCTGTCGTCCCATTAGTACCTATTTCTCTATTTTTCAAACACTTTTTTTGTTTATGTTTAATTAAATTATTAATTTAAATTATTGGAATGAAGTCACACACTCATAGATTTGTTATTGTGTTCTGTTTGGCGGTATCTGATTTCCAAACCTCAAAAAGTCTGTAGACCGTAATCTTCCGTCATAAAATAATAAAAAATATTTTTAGACATTTATCACTCAACGTCACAAATATTTGAACTGGCGGTAGCTTGGAATAGGATAAACAACTCAATTTCACCGAATAAATCCATAAAACAAAAGATCCACGAAAAGCAAACAAACCAAAACAATCAAAATTTACTAAGGGTCTCTTTAGGTAGGTACATACCAATATTCCAATAACAATTTATCGGTTACATAGGTGGTTTGTGAAAAAAAAACTCCACTCTCAAGCTCAATGATGCTAACTTAATAATTGGTGAAATTTAATCAATAATCGAAAATAATGAATGTCAACGCTGCTTGACGTCGAAGAATAGCCTCGCGAGTCCTTGTGAGTCCTGATTGAATTTCCACGACAAATTGAATCTGGGATGCCTCAGAGTGCCCCGAGTGCTGCACGTCTTTCTTAGTTGGTACATTTGACCTTTAGAAATATTGAAATCGAAGGAGAGTTTACCTCTTAAAGTGTACAGTTGCCACCTAATGCCATTAGCGTCACTTCGATGGCAAGTCGTGAGTGCACACGATCAGCGACGTAAACAAGCTTTATATTCCAAATCAGATTTTCAGCTCAGAAAAAACGGTTCCAAAGCTATGAATTATTTATACGTTCATTTTTGTTCAGCCTTGATTTTTATTTTTTTTTATTTTTATCATGCTCAGAAGGCCTAGAGATAGTAGGGAAATTATATTGAAAAGTTAAGTGGTCAGCGCGTTATAGCAAAACTTACTTCCAGAAAAACATGTGCCTTTCGAGAATATGTGCTACAACTAATGGTAGTTTTAATTCTAATTATTTTGGTTGTTTTATTATTCTATTTTTATTAGATAAATTGTACTAAAAATTATTGGTAAATAACAAAACACTTAATTTTTAAAGTGTGCTTCAGTCCCAACATCTCATCTTGGGACTGAAGCACCAAATTTGGAGACATTGGTCACCCCCTTTATGGTCTCCATTTGAGTGTTTTTCCATTGAGTATCCATCTTGCTCCTTGGCTATACCGTACTGATGAGGACTAATAGTCCGAAACACGTGTCTACAGTAGCTTCAAGTGTGGTTTTCATTCTTTAAGAATTCAGATTTAAATTGATGGTTAGTCTTTTAGATTAGTTTCAATAAGTTAAGCATCTTATGCTTATAAAAAAAAAACGTAAGGTTTCCTGAAAAATGTCAAAAAGAAGCGCGATTTTATCAGTTATTGCAAATTTCTACCAGTTGAACTCAATGTCCTAGAAACCTCAAAAGGGTCTCATAATAAATCTTCAACTTTGTACTTTTACAGGGAAGTTCTAAAACTTTGTTGGCAAAAGTGTTTGAAGCATCTGCAGCGCATTCTCTTGGTGGTGTCATCATACTATATATAAAATTAATAGTTTAGCGGCATGAGAATCTATTTGATCGAGATCGGCCATGTCTGCATTAAAATAAAACTAGTAGACAGATATGTCTATTAAAGCTGCGTTCGGATATTGTACTCGGTTGACACCGGGTACACCGTCCAAATGTTCCTTTGGACCCTTTTCAACAGAAAACAGACATTTTTTGTACCTTGGTCAAAAATGTTCAGGGGACCCAAGAAGACGTATTTGCGCTAAAATCTCAAAAAAAAAATTGGCACGATTGCAATACTTACTTACGTTACCGCAAAGTAAAAAGCAATAACTTGACATAATATGCAACATTAAGCCGAGATTCATATTCAGCGCAAAGAAATAAATCAAAAACGCCTACTCGCATTCCATTCACAAATCAATATCAATATTACCGAAATTTTCGACTATTTTTTTTAATCTCTTCCGATCAAACTGCCGATGATAAGCATAAGTCAAAGAAAAGAAGAATACCGAAGTTCAGTGTATTATAAAAATGTGTATTTTCCAGGGTTGTTATAAAAACGTTTTTTGTTTTTATTTAAAACAGAACAAACATGTTTTTTTTTTATAAAATGATGATAAAACGAAACAATGTTTTTAAACACTTGTGTTAAACATTAAAAACATGTTTAAAATCACCTAAAAAGGTGTTTTAAATCAGGAATCAAACTTGTTTTAAACGTTTAAAACACAATAGTTTAAAACGAAATATTTGTTTTAAATCAATGTTTTAAAACAAAGTGTTGTAAAAACATTTAAAACAAACATTAAATGTTTGTATGAAATATTTGTTGTAAAACATGTTTAAAATAAAATGATTTAAAAGAAAATATTTGTTTTAAAACATGTTTAAAACAATGTTTTAAAACATAACAACCCTGGTATTTTCATAATTCAAAATATGAAGCATTTTTGAAATAACAAACCATTTCAGAGATTTGGTTATGTTTCCATAATCAATTTTGAACTTCAGATTTTTAACATTATCTGGGTGTAATTAATTTTTCCATATCCAATAGCATGGCAGCTAATACAACTTTAAATCAGTAATTTAATTTTCAAGAGAATATTTAGTTAGGTCAAAATGATAATGAGATTCAGATCTCTTAATAATAATAATGGTTAGACGAAAAATTCTACGAAACATTATTGAAGACTTTAAAAGAAAAAATAGCATAATTACAAACAACCAGGCTTAAACATGCTGCATGAACATTTCAAGGCGAAATAATGAGGAAAGAGAAAGTAGACAAGTTTCCGAAAGAAAAAAAAATACCTTATCGAGAAATGATGGGGATTGCACCAAAATTCGACACGATTAAAGCACAATTTTAAGCAATTAAAATATCGTTCAATAACTTATACATCTTTTATTATAGTATCTTCATACTGGGTTTGTTACCAAAATGGTAACTTTAAGTGCAATTCTACGGAGTATCGTGCGTACAGATGAAGGATGCCGGTCGTCATTGAGGCTGGGCTGCACATTAATGGCTGCGAGCAAAACTAGATATCCATTGAGAAAGTGGCCGGCAGTGAGTGTCGTGGCCGAGCGACGTCATAAATCGTACCTATAAATAGAAATACCAATCGGCGGTTATTTATAGAAATTAAAAATAGTCGTAAAAGTTGGAAAACCGGTACACCAAGCCAGCCTGCCCAGCCGGGGTGTACCCGAGTTAAGATTCACCGAGCCAACGTGAAGAATTCACCGGTGTTCAACTGTTATAAATAGAAACAAAACCGACAACAACGTTGCCATCGCCACATAAATTATACTACGCATCTCCACCTCATTGACCAGTTGTCAATTGTTTAGAAAAAACGTGCAATACACCTACAAAAAACTACTTAAAGTAAAGTTTTCAGAGGAACATTGGGAGTAATCTGGCAACTTTTCTTCCAGGAAATGGCAATCATAGTTTGGTGAACATATGTTTCAATTTTATTTGTCAAATAATGAGGCACCTTTCTATTTGTTTCAATTAATGTGTATTTTGATAATTCAAAATTGATGTGACCGATGATGGTCGATGTTTTTCTTTTCAGTTTCAGTTTATTTAAACAAAAATGGCATGTACTACATACAAAAAATAAAATTGAATTCACAATAAGTATCATGCAGGCTTTCCGTCCCTCTACCTTCATCCTGGAACGGCATGGGCCGTCCTGACTAATGGTGGCGAGGAAATTTTTAGTTTAGTCTGGTTACTTAATAGTAACGTTAGGTCGTCAGTTGTAGCTCACTCTCTTCATCTTCTTCTTAAAGGTGTTATAATTTAATTGTTTTACCATTGCTGGCAGTTTATTGTATGTCTTCACCGATTCTGTAAGTAGGTTCTCGGTTGTGGTGGTAGTTCTAAACGTGTTTCACATGAATGATCTGTTTCTCGTTTGGTGGTCGTGGATTTGTCTATTTTCAACAAGATTGATGCTTATTTTGATTTGGTTTAGTTTGACTTTATGCAGCAAAAGTAAGTTTGCAAGTTTAATTCGATTCTTTATACTGAGTTCATTGCTCAGCCTCAGTACATCAGCTGTTGGCGTTCTCTTATACATATCAAATATTATCTTTAGGATTATATTCTGTAGTGTCTGAAGTTTATTAAGGTTTCTCTCGGTTGTGTTACTCCATATTGTATTTAGGTAGCTTATGTTCGATATAAACAAGGAATTGTAGAATGTAGATGTTAATTCTTAGTTTTTTGTCTATGTATTGATATGTTTTGTATACTGTAGCTATAAGTTTCGATTTTTTTCTTATTATTTGGTCAATGTGCTGATCCCATTTCAGGTTGTTCTCCAGTTGTAGTCCTAGGTAAGTTATGTGTTTCACTTCGGTTATTTCCTTTTGGTTTATGCAAATCTTCAGGATTAGATGTTTTTATTGTTAAATAGTACATAATGTGTTTTTTGTTCATTAATCGTGCGTAGATTTGTTGCACACCATTTAAAATGACAAACCAGATTCTGTCATGTTCCAATACTCACTGTATCTATGTATTTATTTCTTTGTAAGTGCAAAATTACTCAAACATGAACTATGCGTTCTGTTCTTTACATCAGGTGATGCTTTTCTCAGATATGTTGGCGACGATATTATGGGAAAACTGTCAATATTATTGTGCGTAGTATTTTTGATGGAAGAGCAGCTCACGTATCGAAAGTGACGCGTAATCAGCATTAAGCTGTCGCAGATATCGAAAACGAACTCGTCGAAAAGAAAGTAAAATGGAAATGTGGGAATCAATAAGTGTGAGTGCCCTGTGACATGATTCCCATGTAACCACCGCACCGCATTGAAAATGGCACCTTATCGAGATCTCTCGAAGGTTGCCCTAAGTACAGTTTGGCTGTCGGCAAAATAACGAGAATTGTTTCCGTTTCACTAACGAGGATTAATCCCATACGGTTTTCCCTGCGTTGGCATATTGAGAAAACACTGGCGACATTTGTAGACACAATACATAATACTATATAGATATTATTTATTGATCACGGATGTAGTTCTTTTTTCACGATTCGGAGTTAGAAGAATGTTGCGGGAGATCATCAGAAATTGTTCAGAACTCCCGAAGGAATAAATCCACAGCCACTACATTTTGTTTAACCACACCCACCTTCCCCTTCAACATTTTCCCAAATTAACAATTACAATATTGCGTACATTTTAATTTTGTGGCAGAATTTATCATCAGACTATTAGCATCTTTGTTTGTCATTTATTAACCAATTTGCAACTGTTTAAACAACTACCATTTGTTTAAACAAAAATATGCAATGCTACGTATATATTTTTCTATTTTTTTCAGAAATTATTATTAGACATTTTTGACATTTATTTTTCATTTAATAACTAATTTGTATGTGTTTAAACAAATACCATCTATTTAAACAACAATATGAGAGGTTACGTAGTAACATATTTTTCTATGTTTGCAGAAATTATTATTATTGGGTTATTGACATCAATTTTGTAGTGTCCTAATTAATTTGCAATTGTTTGCATTTGTTTATTTTTTAATTTGTGCTGTTGGCTATTAACGTCATATGACACGGGGATGTCCGGTAAGATTTACGCATATTTGAGATCTGTCCCTACAAATGTGTTATTATTATAGTAATTATTAACTTATTTATTAATATCTAATGGATTTAAAAACACTTTATTATACTATGTAATTGTTATTGGTTACTTAATTACAAATTAGTTAACAAATTACATCAAAATTTGTGCAAAAAATACGTAGCATTGTATATTATTTGTTAAACATTTGTATTTGTTTAAACAGTCTCAAAACAACTAACAAATTACGAAAAAATGCCAATAATCTAATAAAAAGAATAATTTCTGGAAAAAAATTGAATACTTTTCTTTAAACAAATGGTATTTTATTAAACAGTTGCAAATTATTAACTAAAATCGCAAAAACAACATGGCAATCATCCAATAATAATAATATAAGCTAAAATAATAAAAAAAATACTGCGCAAATATTTGCCTCATATTGACGGTACTGCAGATGATTGTAGGGGTAGTGAAACAAAAAGTAGTGGTTGTGGATTTGTTCCTTGAGTCGAGTCCTGTACAATTTCTAATAATCTCCCGTAATTTTTTTTCTAAATCCGAAATATGAAAAGAACCGACAATGTATTTACATAGGTCCGCAGTGGTTGGATTGAATAGAACAGAACAGAAAAAAAGGTGTTGAAAATCATTTTTTCCATCTTCTAAAAACCTATATTAAAAGAACCAAGTGGTTAAGGCCCTACGTTAACCCATGTCTTACACCTTGTTCCACAGAGTTTTCAATAATTCTTTGCAACAAAACTTTATTATTGATTTCTCCAGAAATTTGTTTCGTTGGAAAAGTTGATGTATCCTGCGAAACAACTATTGCACTCATAAAATATAATAATGGAATGAATTTGAAGGAGACAAGACACATGTGCCACCTTTGACTTTTCAATAGCCTATACTAATAGTTATATTAAAACTTAAAATCATCCATGGATTCAGTTGTAGACTGCAACTATAAAACATCCTGTTTATATGATATTTCGTTTATGATCGACTTGAATAAATAATAAAAATGGTTTTTATTAATATTATTATCATCATCTAAATTATACATACTTTTTGGTATTTATAAATCCATCAAAAGCTCATTTGTTGAACATTAGTCAGAATTTCTTAAATATATTGCATAGAGATCTCTCGCACACATTTAACGACAATTATCATACTGGTTCATTTTGGAAAGCTATTCAATATTAGCAATGTACTTCATTGTGAACTTTTACTGCCAAAGAATAACAAAGAACACCCCCAAAAAAACAATTGATTCAACCCTTGTTCACAAAGAGTAACTTTACTCCATGGATATAAGTTACCAGAATCAATTTAGTTCAGACATAAATCTACTCCTCGCCAGCGTCCTTACTAAGATCCCCTTGGCGCACATTCTCGCAGTTTAAGTCTTTACCTAATTTACGACCGCCCTAAACGTTACAAGACGCCGGTAAATCCGCTCAAACAGAAAAGAACAAACAAAAAAGAAATCTCCCTCTAACTCCCTCCCATCTCATCACCTGAATGCAAATTCAGCCGGAATGACTTCGGACTCTCGGCACGTTCAACGGACGGCAAATTGGCCGTCACGTCCTGATAGATATCCTGGCGAGACTAATCGCAATGCCGTTGGCTGCATGCACACCGATTCAAAATTGAAATTCACCAAATTAGAGCTGGTGGCCGGGTATTTTTCAGGCGGCGCATTTCGTATTCTGGACGGTATGGATTTGGGACGCAATTTTGCCTGTGATTGAAATGGCGGAGGCGCCGTGTTACTTAACCGTCAGTCCTAATGAGGCCTTTATCAGGTTGTAGGGTTAATAGATATTCGGGTCGAGATAAATAAGTAATTCTGAGTGGTGAAGCGTGATCTGGTGAACTAATTTTGGTCTCGTTAAGAGTCGTTTATTATATCGTAAATCACATTTACTGGGATACCTCAAGCAATCATAAAGAACAAATTACTAAACTAACTTTATGGATAATTATTTAGGGTTATAAATAAATATTATAAACATTTTATTGAGATTATCGAGTTTTAAAGAAAAGCGGCTTTATTATGGAAAATCAGAAGCAGCGTGTGTGCTATGGAGCGCAAACATCATATTACCATACTTTTGAGGTTTTGACCGTTGTCACTTACCGTACTCAATACCGCTCGTTAGTTAAAATGTCTCTCCATCATTAATCGAGTTAAAGATAAAACTCGCTAAGTAACATCTCGAATTACTCAGTACTTGACAATCAGATGTTAGTTAGTGACTCAACGATGTTATAAGATTAATATGTAATATTATCAATTAATAATTAATAAGCTTTTAAAGTCCTTAAAAATCCATTAAATCTCTGCATAATATAGATATATTTTTTAATATTCCTTTCTACAAGGGGGAGGGGAATGACCACGCACATGATGGGGAATCATATGATATAAAGGCGAGGGGTTGTCTTGTAGCTAATAAGTAATAAGCTAATAAGTATCCGAAGCAGTGATTAATAATTTTCACAGCCAATTTGTGATTATGGTAACACAAAAATATCAAAATTTTCCAAAATCGATTTAATGTATGGAATAGCCACTTGATGTACAGAGTGTCCCAAAAATTTTGACGGGATTAGTTTAATAGTCTCTAATATCTCTAATATCTCTGTAACCGTAATTGTCCGACTCACATTTCCACCAATGTTTCTGGTGTTAATCCTAATAATGATTTTTCCTTTATAAGGAATAATCCTTTATACAGTGAGCGCGCAAAGCATGGAGACTTAAGAAAATCTTTAACACCGTTTGCTATTTAAAAAAATCCTCGGACATGTCGATTTAAACCAGGGGTGGCCAACCCAAATTGTTTCACGGGCCACTTTGATGACCCGAAACGACTCAGCGGGCCGCACTATGGGTGAACATAGTTTTTAAAAAATACAAATATAAAATGAATAAAACTTTATTGTTATACTATGATTCAATATAACTATCGAGCCCTAATTAATGAGATATTTGTTTTTCCTTTCTTTCACTTAATTTTTGTAAATCTATATTTATGTTCGACGATGCACATCTTAGCTGGTTTTCTAAATTGGCATCAGTTAATGAAGCACGACCTTTTTGTAAATTTCATCTTCGAAAAAAATGTTTCACAAACATATGTGGATCCAAACGCACTTACAACGCGTTGTGCAAAATATCTTAAGTTGGAATATCTCTCGGATGGAACATAAGTATTTCATCATTTCATTGTTGCACTGTAACTCGATTAACTCCATTTGCAGATTTTCAGGAACACTATTAACGTCAACATGGAATGGGCAGGAAAATATTTCAAACATCTTATCATATTTTGCCAATTCTCTATCAAATGCGGTTAGAAGTTTCTTTATTTAATTCGCATATTTCGAGAAATTCGGTATAGGTTGGCTTTTTGGAAAGTTATTAAACAGCGGAAAAAGTTGAGCATTATTATTTCTAAGTTGGCATTTAAATAACAATAATTTCTTATTAAAAGCTTTGATGAAATTTCAAGCATCAATTATTAAATTATCTTGCCGTTGCAAGTCCTTATTTAGCTGATTAAGTTTTTCTGTTATATCCACAAAAAAACATAGATCTAACAACCAATCACCATCACTTAATTCAGGAACAGACTCCCTGCTGCTCGTTCATAAACATATCTACTTCCACCCGTAAATTAAAAAATCTTTTCAGGCATTCTCCACGACTTAACCATCTAACATTGGGAAAATATACAAGGTCACCATATTCAGAAGATAATTCGCTAAGGAATTCTTTGAATTGCCGATGCTGAAGAGCATGTGAACGAATGTAATTAACAGTCTTTATAACTACTTTCATAACGTGATCCATAGATAATACTCGAGCACATAAATTTTGTTGATGTGTCAAATAGTGAATAATAAAAATATAATTGGTTTTAATGCCTTTGCGATCTAGCTTGTCCATAAGTAATTTTATAGCTCCCTTATGTTTACCTACCAAAGCAGGTGCGCCATCTGTTGTTAATCCAGTAAGACCCTCCAAATTTAAGCTATTTTCAGCTAAACATTTTTCAATCGCCTGGAAAACACCTTCTCCTCTAGCTGTGCCTTTTAAATGTAAAACATCTGTCACTTGGAATGAATCATTTACACCGCGAATAAATATCACAAGTTGGGACGTGTCAGAAATATCTGTGCTTTCGTCAAATGCAAAAGAATATGCTCTGAATTGATGAATTTTATCTCGCAAAATGAGTACAATTTCAGCTGAAATGTCGTCAATGCGACGACATATAGTTTGACGTGAAAGACTTATAGTGGAAAATAATTTGCTTTTATCGGGCAATACATCTTTTATAACTGCTTCCAAACAGTCCTTTACCAGTTCACCATCCTAAAATGGATTCATTTTCTTTGCAGTTAACATGGCAACAAAACAACTAGCTTTGACAATGTTAGATGGTTGTTTTAATAATGCACCAAACATAGTTTGCCTAGTTTGCAAAGCCGATTTAAGCGCAGTTAGTTTAAAACTTTTCACTTCTATACTGTAATTTAGATATGCAATATGTTTTGTCTCATGATGTCTTTTAACGTTATGTTCGTTAAATACAAAAACACACGCAATCATTTATTTAATATTTTTTATATACATACAATGAGAAACAAAAGTTTCAATACAAACATTAATCGCCCGGCGGGCCGCACTATTTAACGGGATGGGCCGCATGCGGCCCGCGGGCCGCGTGTTGGCCAGGCCTGATTTAAACGATCAAAATATTAAATTTAATTTCCAATTTGTGTGACATATGACACATAAACACTTTCCTTTAAAATAGCATCCGCATATTTTCCGCATAGATGTGAAGAAGATACAAACTGAAGAAGATACAAACTGTATGGCCTCATATCAGAAAATGTTTGAGAAAAATACAGTTGAAAATTAGGAGAGAACTTATATGTTCATAGAAAAGGAATAGGCGTTTTCAATTGATTTCTTTGGGTTGAATATAGATCCAAGATATTACATACTTAATTGTATTAATTGTACCTATTACGTCAGAATATTGCAGTTTTCGTTGTTTCTTTTATTGAAGCGCTCGCTGCTAAAGAATCATTGGAAACAATGTAAACACATTGATGACCAAACTTTCAGGATTTCAGCTAAAAGTGCAAAATATTAAGGTTTTCAAGGGTCTCATAGCCCTCGAGTTTTCGACGACAATGGGTTCAACTGGTATAAATTTGCAGAAAATACCAACATTTCGATTTTTGACAATGTGACCTAAGCTACCTAAGCTTTTGGAAAAGCTTACGGGATAGAATTTGTTTAGACCGGATTTGTCTTCAGGGCAAAATATTATACCTAACCCGTCTACTATACCCACACTCCATGCACACAGAGAAATGGTTGTCTAATGTTAAGAAAATAACATTCTTAAAATAATTTGTTTGTTTTAAGACAACACATACTTATAATAAGAATATTTATTTAATATAAAACAACGTAAATATTTGCTTTATGAAAACAATTATTTTGATTTAAGAAAGTCCTTGTTTTGAAAATAATGTGAAGGGTGCCGATAGATGGCGCTTTAGTTTCTCGTCGTAGCTCGTCGAAGTCTCCTAGAGGGTATATAACCGCATACATGTCCATGCACCATCGGTGATTGTATTTATACCGCCAATGTACCTGACGTAGAAATGTCCAACAGCTCTAAGATTGGTGGAAAGAGACACCGGGTGTCTTCTCTAGTTGGAAAATAAGAATATTCTTCTTTGGATGCGTTAATTGCATTCAAGGTAAAATATTATTGCTTTCATAACAAATTGTTCATATTTAAAAGAAGTAGGTGAATGTTTAATCCAAGAATGTGAGCTGATTAATCTAACTACCCAACCTTTTGATTTAAAAGAACAAATTCTTAAGTCAAAGAAGTATAGTATCCATTTAAAATTGTACAATCTTAAAGTAAGACAACTGGTCAAAACAACGGTTTTTTTTAATGAACGATATATATTCTTCCGTATATATATATATATATATATATATATATATATATATAAATCAACCGTGGTTTTGGATTATCAAAGGCTGCTTTGAATTGAGACAACGTTTCGTTGTGTGTGTTCACAAGAGCAATATAAATATTTTCCAATTTCCAATTGTCTTTTCTGGATTTTTGTAAGCCCATAAGTGTGTCCGTAAGAACACTATATGGAAAACTACTAATATTTAACCACTAACTATAATGTGTATTTTATTAATTAAAAATCGACGTGTTTGAGGATTTTTTTTTTTAACAAATTGTCTCAGGGATTGTTTCGTGTTTCCATGCTTCCATGCCTTGTACAGTCTAAAAATTAATACAAGGCAAGCTAAAATTTAAAAATCTCCGTAACAATGAAAATAATAATCGGATTGCTTTGAACAACTTTTTAATAGATTTCAACAACCAAACATCGACATTGAAACTTCCCTAAACATTGAAGCAGTATTGCAATCAATACCTTTGCGGAGTCCTAGCATGTTTGCCAACTAAAGGGGCAATCTTATCGTTATAAACATCAGCGTGCACATCACTAATTTATTTGGCAAACTCGCTACTTCCGCAGAGCAGCAGCACTCTCTGTCGGATCTCAGGCGAATTAGAGGTCATTACTGCGAACTGTCAACCGCCAACTGGATCTTAAAATTATGATTCACTGGCGTTCCGAGAGTCTTCATACATACATTCACGTATCGCAACTGAAATGTGTACCAACACTGCTTCCCACGCGGTTTTACTCCAACAACTCCGTCAATTATAGGTTTAAATTACCTAAACTAGTTAAAATGATATGTAACGGGAGAACTTACTATTTTTGAAATCATAGCGTTAGTACTTACGTATGTTATCCGATTTGGAATTTAAGTATTGTTTGGCAACAATATGCAATAATTTAAAACTTCTTTTGCTAGATGGATACGCGTTATTAACCCCTATCAAATGATGTTTTAGCGTTTAATATGTTTGTTTAAAATTAAATACAATTTCATCGAAATGAATTTTAATATCATTTACCCAAACTCAATGTTTGTACCTTGAAAGTGACGAGTGTTTATTCAAAATCTTTATCACCAGAAAAACAACCACATACTTGTTTTTTTTACATACAGTATTTTTTATATAAAAAAATTAGGCGTTGCTTATCGGTTAAGGTAAATAAAAGTGAATTGAATTTTTATTAAAAAAATATATTTTTTTTAATAACACTATTTGTACCACAATTATTATATTAATAAAAATGACCAACTTTTGAGTCTAGACTTTCACAACTTAAATATTTGGAAATTCTTGAATTGTCCTCAAAAGTTTAGGGATTACTTTCTTATGATGGTAATAATTGTGGTAAGCAAATTTATAGCAGTTGAACAAAAATATAAAATTTACATCCCACTTGTATTTCACCATTTTCTAGACATTTGAATAAAATAATAAACATAATTTTTTGCTTATAGTAAACTTTAAGCCCTAACAACATTTTGAAGGGGCCGCCCTGGATTTCTCTTAGACTCACTATGTTTTTAAAGAGAAAATGAACTATAAATGGTAACAAAATCAAATTTGTTTCCGCTGGGAGGATATATGAAAACTCCAGCTGCCATTAGATTTCTAAAATTGCCGTTGTGGACAAAAGACATAACCTTTAAACGTGCATAGTTTATTTTGTTATGAAAATACACAACATTACAGACGAAAACAATCAGCTTCAACTTTAACAAACAACAAGCAAACATTTTAATTCCGTTTTCGCTGTGGCTAGATTTTGTGACGGAACAGTATCTGTTTATTCTTCATCGCAGAAAAATAAATTAACAAAAAAAAATTGATATTGAGGTCCTATGAGAAATTTCTTGTTTTTTTATTAATTAGATAGAATTTGAACAAACAAAAAAAATCTGATGTGGCCAGGCGTTCCTAAATATCATGTAAATACGAAAAGGGGTAATTCTTTGGCTTATTTAATGACTAAAAATTCATATAAACATAGGTCTGCAAACGCTTCGTTGCCGATCTACAGGGTGTTGAAATTTCAAGATTGTTTTAGTTTTTTCTTTATAGCTCTTGTATCCTAGTTTTAATTTTTAACAGTTGGTGGCAAATAAAATGTCAAAATAAATACAAACAAAAGGTTATCTAAATCAACCCATGGCATACTAGACCAATTATTTAAAAAATTTTAATTTCATCTAGCGAAACACAGAAAAGCTTTTATTTTTTTCTCGATAACGGTGGTAAATACGAAAAAACTACAAAAGATTAAAATGCTTTAGAACAAAACAAAAAATGCATTTTGTAGTTTGGAATCCACCAGCGGCGCACCGAAAAAAAGTTCATGGAGAGAAAAGGGGGCATGACCCCCGAAAAAATATCTCCCTATAGATTCTTAAAACCATTTGGTATGCCCAATGATGTAAGTCCTACAGCGTAACCCATACTCCAAATTAGAGCTAATTATCTCAAAAACTACAAGAGCTATAAAGAAAAAACTAAGAAAATCTTGAAATTTCAACACCCTGTAGATCGGCAACGAAGCGTTTGCGGACCTATGTTTATATGAGTTTTTAGTCATTAAATAAGCCAAAGAATTACCCCTTTTCGTATTTACATGAGATTTAGGAACACCCTGTACAAAATTAATAGTTTAGCTGCATGAAATTCTATTTGATCGAGATCGGCCATGTCTGCACTAAACTAAAACTAGTAGAACTAGACAGATATGTCGATCAAAGCTGCGTTCGGATATTGTACTCCGTTGACACCGGGTACACCGTCCAAATGACACTTACGTGTTATTGGGTGTAAAAAGTGTAATACAATATCCGAACGCAGCTTATATTGACAGACGTTATTCTCAAAACATTAGCGTTGTCATTAGTGTCATTACTGTCATTAGAATCATAATTTCTGACATATCCTGGCTACTAGTTTAAATGCAGTACGACCGATTTCGATGAAATAGAATTTGCTCATGCACCTATGTGAAGTTAGCCCCCAGCCCCCTCTTATGGGAATTTACGTGTATAGAAAAACTCTAATTACTCGAGTACCCTTAGAGATACCGCAACGAAACTAACACTGTTCGAACGACTGTTCTTCGGCCAATCTAAAAGTGGAAAAGTCCGATTCGAAATATGTAAATTGGTGGCCGTAATTAATTAATAACTGATTGGGTGACACGGAATATTTGCAAAAATCGGGATATTCCATGGGCTGTATCTCGTTAAGCCTTTGTTCAATCTTAATAAAACCAACACCATTCGATTCCCCTGTCCTTCGACTATAGAAATGTCAAAAAGTCCGATCGCAATTACCTAGGTTTGAGGTAGTATGCGTGGGCGAAGGTTGGTGTGTTTTGCGACAGCTTGCGTTGTTAACGTGGACGGCCCGGCCGGCTTCCAGCCCCCTCATATGGGAATTTACGTGTATAGAAAAACTCTAATTACTCGAGTACCCTTAGAGATACCGCAACGAAACTAACACTGTTCGAACGACTGTTCTTCGGCCAATCTAAAAGTGGAAAAGTCCGATCCGAAATATGTAAATTAGTGGCCGTAATTAATTAATAACTGATTAGGTGACACGGAATATTTGCAAAAATCGGGATATTCAATGGGCTGTATCTCGTTAAGCCTTTGTTCAATCTTAATAAAACCAACACCATTCGATTCCCCTCTTCCTCGACGATAGAAATGTCAAAAAGTCCGATCGCAATTACCTAGGTTTGAGGTAGTATGCGTGGGCGAAGGTCGGCGTGTTTTGCGACAGCTTGCGTTGTTAACCTGGACGGCCCGGCCGGCTTCCAGCCCCCTCATATGGGAATTTACGTGTATAGAAAAACTCTAATTACTCTAGTACCCTTAGAGATACCGCAACGAAACTAACACTGTTCGAACGAGTATTCTTCGGCGAATCTAAAAGTGGAAAAGTCCGATCCGAAATATGTAAATTAGTGGCCGTAATTAATTAAAAACTGATTAGGTGACACGGAATATTTGCAAAAATCGGGATATTCAATGGGCTGTATCTCGTTAAGCCTTCGTTCAATCTTAGTAAAACCAACACCATTCGATTCCCCACTTCTTAAACTATAGTATTGTCAAAAAGTCCGATCACAAATAGTAGAGTTTGAGCTAGAATGCGTGGGCAAAGGTCGGCGTGTTATTGCAGTCCAGGTTTCCGCTAATTAGTGGTCTGAGAAAATTCCTGAACTTTGACTATTTTTATCCAGGGATGCGAGTATGGAAGCATACACCGTTTCAGCAGCACAATATGCATAACCCCTTTTTATCATCCGATTGTAACAACAAATACATAAAGGGAAAAAAGCAGCTTGTCTCTACTTATGGGAGTTATTGCAGGTCAGGTTTCCGATAAAAAGTGGTCTACAAAAATTAACTTTACTTATTTTTACTTCACACATACCTATGAATGTTTAATTTTTTAAGGCGTACAGCGATAGATAAATCAAGTTACATAAGTCATGTTTTCATCAATTCCTAACAAAATGTTCATAAGAACCGAACCCATATACCAGAATACGCTAATTATTGCATTAAAAAAATAACGACTTTGACCATTTTTACGGTCAGATGGACTGACTTATAAAGCAAATCATTAATTAGAAAAATGTAACTAAACTGAAATAAACTTAAATTACCGCGGAGAAGTTAGCCATAAAAGATAGCCATAACTTTTTTTTTCGATTTTTGTTATGAAACATATATCAAATGATAGGGGTGATAACTTCTCCGCGGTCCCAAGAACGATATCAAAACTTCCGACTGCACTCAATAACTACCCGCAAGAACTTGACAAAAACGATATACCGGCACCCTTTGATGCCGGTATATCGTGCCGCCAATGTCGACACTCTCTTTGTGTCTTTGTCGGCATTCGTTGCCGGCGTCACTTGGTCGGCCGTTCGACTAAGGACCACTACGGCGCCAAAACAAGTGCGCCAATCAGTGTACAATAACATTTGAATTATATTTTTTTAATTAAATATATTAATATTAAATATATTAATATTAAATTATTAATATTAATATTATTAATATTAATAATATTTATTATATCTTTAATTATATTTAATTATCAAAAATAACAAATACTATTAAAATTCACTGAAATCATTAAATCAGTTGTTAAAATTGACTTGTTCGCGAATTGCATATTCGCATTTTACAAAATGTATGACGAGCTTCGATCTAATTTGGCGTAAATATCTACATGTGCCAGGAATACAAATAAAATAGTTTGTGATCGGTATACCATGTATGATCGTTTCTGGTTTGGCGTATATCCGAAGGTAAAAATGATCAAACATTGTTAATCTTTTTACATCACTAATTAACGTAATTTCGAGTTGCCATTTCGAGGGGCAGCCTTCCTCTACCGTTTGATGTACATATTGTCACGATCGGATCAAAAGAAATGACTTATGCAGCATTTCTTTATGAAGCCCTGTTCTGCTTAGACGCTCATCCGATTGTAAAAACGTTAAGAGTTCGTTAATTTTTTTACATCACTAATTAGTATAATCTTAAGTTGCCATAACTATGGGAGTTAAAGCGACGTCTGGGCTTTCGATTGCTGCAACTACTGATATAATTCGTCAACTATTTGCGGAGTTATGAGGTTTGACAAATGTGAAAATTTATGAAAAAAAATACTATCTTTTCAATTTTTGAGATAGTAATTATGATTTGATCCTGTTGCCATAACTACTGTAGACTCAGCACGTTGTGAGCTTTCCAAAAATGTATCGTTTATTGAAATCGGTTGAAAAAAAGTTTTATGGATAACTTTCCCCCGGTGAGACAAGCTGCTTTTTCCCTTTATGTATTTGTTGTTACAATCGGATGATAAAAAGGGGTTATGCATATTGTTCTGCTGAAACGGTGTATGCTTCCATACTCGCATCCCTAAAAATAGTCAAAGTTCAGGAATTTTTTTAGACCACTAATTAGCGGAAACCTGGACTGCAATAACACGCCGACCTTTGCCCACGCATTCTAGCTCAAACTCTACTATTTGTGATCGGACTTTTTGACAATACTATAGTTTAAGAAGTGGGGAATCGAATGGTGTTGGTTTTACTAAGATTGAACGAAGGCTTAACGAGATACAGCCCATTGAATATCCCGATTTTTGCAAATATTCCGTGTCACCTAATCAATTTTTAATTAATTACGGCCACTAATTTACATATTTCGGATCGGACTTTTCCACTTTTAGATTCGCCGAAGAATACTCGTTCGAACAGTGTTAGTTTCGTTGCGGTATCTCCAAGGGTACTCGAGTAATTAGAGTTTTTCTATACACGTAAATTCCCATATGAGGGGGCTGGAAGCCGGCCGGGCCGTCCAGGTTAACAACGCAAGCTGTCGCAAAACACGCCGACCTTCGCCCACGCATACTACCTCAAACCTAGGTAATTGCGATCGGACTTTTTGACATTTCTATCGTCGAGGAAGAGGGGAATCGAATGGTGTTGGTTTTACTAAGATTGAACAAATGGTCAACGAGATACAGCCCATTGAATATCCCGATTTTTGCAAATATTCCGTGTCACCTAATCAGTTATTAATTAATTACGGCCACTAATTTACATATTTCGGATCGGACTTTTCCACTTTTAGATTGGCCGAAGAACAGTCGTTCGAACAGTGTTAGTTTCGTCGCGGTATCTCTAAGGGTACTCGAGTAATTAGAGTTTTTCTATACATGTAAATTCCCATAAGAGGGGGCTGGGGGCTAACTTCACATAGGTTGCTCAGGCAACTATACTAGGTATTGATTGTACCAAAAAATGTCATAGTCATAAATTATTCAGAATTTCCTCATCTTTAATTTATTATTTAACTATTTCGACGAAATTCCAGAAATGGCGGCTTATTTGCAAAATCTTTCAAAAATGCTAAGACTAAACCTCCAGTTCCTTTGGACCCTTTTCAACAGAAAGCTTTTCAGCTCTACGTTTGGTTATGAAACTTCTAAATATGAAGTTTTGTCCCTATAACTTTAGTAGTTTCTCCGGAATCGTTGTCACAAAAAACGGGTACACACACACACACGCACACACACACACACAGACATTTTTTTGTACCTTGGTCAAAAATGTTCAGGGGGCCCAAAAAGACATATTTCCGCTAAAATCTCAAAAATTTTGTTTGGCACGATTAGAATACTTTACATACTGCGTATGATAAAGTAAAAATAACTAAAGACTACTTTGTTTTTGCTTTTTTCTTAAATATGTGAAAAACAAAACACTTTTTCTTATTTTGTAACTCACGTCGCAGCGCTGGCGCCGCTTCGAAGCTACGTTTACTGGACATAGTCAGTTCGTGTGTCTAATAAATGAATCATGATATTTTCATATTAGTCAATAATTTCTGATTTATGTATCAGAAACGATCGTCAGATATTAATTCGTTTAATTAATTCCATATACGCGCAAATGAAACAAATGTGGTTGATATTAATTATGGCAAGTCTGGTTACGATACATTTGCATAAAGCTACCAGTGTATATATGTATGCACACTTAATTTCTAACGAGGAAAATCCATGCTATGGATATTGACAATATGTTGAAAATTGGACATTTAACTTGCAAATACGCCGCATGTTGTCACCGCAATTAACGCTGCGCATGTGACTTATCGTTACCTGGAAATGGTTAGTTTCTTTTCATTTAAGATAATCCCAATTAAAATAACACTTCGCATTTAGGCTAGGTATAAAGCGCTAAGAAGTTGCTAATGTGGAAAAAGTCCAAATAGGTAAAACATATGTTTTTTTTTAGTTTAACTTCACCTGAAACGAGTGTCATCATATAATAATAGACTTTTTATAGCAGTTCTTCTAATGTATTTTAATAAATTCCCTAAACAAATGCTCTTCTGGGAGCTTTTATATCGTAAATAAATTTTCTGATAAACTTGCTATCGGACAAACTGGCAACCCGCCAGGGTCCGCCGTACAACAACCAAATTATTAGTCAAACTTTTGTGGACATTTTTAGTATAAGTTTCCTAAATTCCATATTTCTACATTACATAAAACAACAAACTTACGCCAACAAAAGTTCAACGATTCCCAATTTCTTCGAAAACTTGATCTACTCAATTCCCTTGAGCCCTTAAGATATGACGATGCCTAAAGTTTATCGATTTGATGAGGGCTTTACGAGATGACGAGACAGGGAGAAATTCGGAATTATTAACCAACTCAGCGGTTTTGATATTGGAGTTGAACTTTTCAGGCAATACAAGCCAGGGAATGCTTGTCTGTAATGAGGGCATTTCGTTGGTTAAATAACAAGCAAACATCGCTTAAGGGGCATAAGGAACGACTGAAGATTATAAGATTATACGAAATTAATATTAGCAATTTTGAATGAAGGTACGGGATGAAAGGGTTTGTTGCTCTGGGAAACGCAATGTAAAAATACCTCGGATCCATATTAAATGCAAATATACATTTTATGTCACAATATTAGCTTTCATTTAATTCTGTCGGTGAAATTAATTAATATTAATGTTTTTTGTTTGTGATATTGTGCTATTTATTGAGGACAATCGTGCAAATTATCCAAATTATTTTTTTTAATTTAAAACAGCAGCTTCTCAAATTGTTTGACTAAACTAAAATGTGTGTTACGTTAATTATACATTTAGGTACATACACTATATGACCTAATTACCTAGAGAAACACACATACATATAGAGCACTTGCAACACGCGCTCTCAGTTTGCACATTACACGCAGATTTTACCTCGCATTTCAGTTTTAATTAAAATCTCTGGTGCAAACACTGCAGTGATTGCGTTTGAATTGCCGGAATATGCGAGTTTTAAAATATTTATGCATTAAAGTTGTTTCCAATTTTCTCGTTACTATCGGGTGTTTTTTTCTGTACTGAAAACTATATTTGCTGAGGCAGGCAGCTGTTAATTTTACACAGTAAAGCTAAAGGGAACCTGTTAACTGTTTAATTTTCCTATTTACCTTGCAGATTTTAAATTCCGAAGCACAAAAAACTAAAATATGATAAAATTTTATGTTAAATAAATTTTGTAAGCTTTTATCGATTTTAATGATTCTTTCAGAACATTAAATAAATTCATCAAGATTACAACCCCCAGTTAAGCAATTTAAAAATAATAACTTATATATAACTTATATAACCTGCAGCGGCTTACGTACACATTTAAACATTTTGTTGACTCAGATCGAGGGTCTGGGCCCCAGAACGGGGGTGTGGCGAGATCAGCTGGCGTTTGAATGATCTTGCCGGGGTTACTAGAGGTCAGCCCAAGTCACCCTCATACTACTAGCACATAAACAAATTTAAGAAGCCCAATTATATGGACTTCTTAAAGTACTCACCCATCTTTTACAAACATTCAGATATAGGAATTATATTGTTGCGAAGTATAGTTTAATTGCATTGTACAATTGAGGTCAGGTCATGCAACCCATCCGACTGCAGACAGTTGCTTGTCCAGAAATGCAGACGTCAGGCTTTTCATATCGGAACAAAGACATTTCTTTGTGGCACGCGTTCAAAGCGTGGAAATTAACTTTGATTTATATCAAAGGCCGTGTGCAACCAAAAATCCTAACTCAGGATTTTTGGGGGCTCAAAACAGGTCATGACGTCTTGCCAAATTCAATATAAAAGCCACGGCAAAGGATGGGAATGGGATCAGTAGTTTGCAGCACCTACTTGTAGTGTAGCGCGACTATTATATTTTAGATATCAGCTGTAGTATTGGAATTTTGTATGGTCAGCAATACACGAACAATGTAAACAACACTGCGACTTTTATTTATACATCTCCATCCTGACCTAGAGCCGTCCCCCATGAAGAGCTACGTAACATGGTGGAGGCGCAAAATGGTCCCAAAGAAGATTGGGAACGGCTCATTTTGGTCAGGGTGGAAACATCTGAGAAAATCCAGCGCGACGAAGAAGAAGCATGGCTGAAGCGACTCGGAGACAAGACGAATTGGGTTGGCGGTCAATGTGCAGGGAGGTTTTGTAAAATTTCTCACTCCCCCAGTGAGAAATATGCCGTTCCAAGGACAGCTACTAACAACCGCATGGATGGATAGCGTTAGAGTCAAACAACGCTCAACTCTTCGTCTTAGAAATAAGTTAGTACCTAGTGTGTTTATTTGTGTAGTTTAATTGTTGAAGGTTGATGCCATCACTGTAAGGAAGAATATGCATTTGCCCGTTCTCACTTCGATGGATGCAGCTGGCTGGTCCGGGATCACGAAGAGAGAAATACACGGATGGTGGTCATCTACAAGAAGCAGTCGACACATGACGAAACGGGGTACCATACCGGCATAATTGAGTTATATGCGAGTTTTAGGGTTGCCGATACCGCCAGAGGAAGCTGGCGATGTAGACTGGAGGGGATTTGGCGCTACGGATTCTACCGAACCACCCCGCACGGGACAAGGGATGTCTCGACCAGTCTGAGAAAAAACAAACAAATCGACTAGAGAGGAACGGTCCTATGGATTCTACCAAACCACCTCGCACGGGACAAGGGGTCCCGACTAGTCCAAGTAGAAGTAGAAGGAGCAGAAGAATTAGGAGAATTCTGAGAGGCAACAGGAGATGATTCTGAAACACGAATCTGGGTACACGGTCAAAGCCGACCGTAATGGTATCTCTCACGTAGATGACCATCGCAATCCTAGAAGAAAAAGGTTAGCAGGAGGACCCAAGAACCAGACGGAGACGGATGAGAACGGGGCAAATCGCATACGATACTGGCACGACGACATTGAACTTTTTTCTATGGACGTTTTTTTTTGTATTGTTATTTCTTATGTTAGGCAAATAAAATTATAAGTGGTGCGTTCTTTCCTATCCCGCTCCGTGGCTGTACAATTTTTGTCTATCTCTTTTCATTGCTCTGGGTCGAGCAATTGTTTGCGAGGAGGGTTGTTGCGAAGTATAGTTTAATTGCATTGTACAATTGAGGTCAGGTCATGCAACCCATCCGACTGCAGACAGTTGCTTGTCCAGAAATGCAGACGTCAGGCTTTTCATATCGGAACAAAGACATTCCTTTGTGGCACGCGTTCAAAGCGTGCAAATTAACTTTGATTTATATCAAAGGCCATGTGCAACCAAAAATCGTAACTCAGGATTTTTGGGGGCTCAAAACAGGTCATGACGTCTTGCCAAATTCAATATAAAAGCCACGGCAAAGGATGGGAATGGGATCAGTAGTTTGCAGCACCTACTTGTAGTGTAGCGCGACTATTATATTTTAGATATCAGCTGTAGTATTGGAATTTTGTATGGTCAGCAATACACGAACAATGTAAACAACACTGCGACTTTTATTTATACATCTCCATCCTGACCTAGAGCCGTCCCCCAATAAGAGCTACGTAACAATATGACGGACATCAGGCTCAATGAAACATTTAGTTTTAAATCGGTTGACACAAATGACGTTAGAGAAGCGATACAGTACATTAAAAGTTACGCCAAAAGTATAGACGGCTATAGATAAGAAGATAATTATGATAAAACTATGTTGCCCCACGTTTATACAGTAGACCAGGCAATAGAGATTTTAGCGTCACAAAATACTAGCAGGAAGCCTAAAATCCCAGGTCACGTGGAACAGTCTGTAGATGTATTGTGATGTGCTTCCTACTCGCAAATATCATTTCTTAATTTGTTATAAACAAAAAACCTCAAAAAGCAATCTTCATGCTTTCAACAGATGAATTGCAGAGAATGAAAAGACGAAAAAATGACCCTGCACGGACTCGATTGAATTAATATTAACGGAGGAAATTCGGAAAAACCGGAAAAATCAGCGTGTTTTCAAAAATTCATTACTCGGCCACTTTTCAAAGTTGTAGCGGAGGCTTTTCGCGTGAAAGTACCGATTGATGGGTACTTTGCGTGTGGACAACCCAGGCGTTGTCCGATGATTTATGTTTGCACAATTGCGATTTGAATGTATGTATATAATATGATTCGGCGAGCCTGAATGCGTCGGACGTGGTCCGATTTTAATTTTGTTTTACTTCGAAAGTAAAAGTATAGTGCTACAAAACGGCTATTCTGATTTTGCATTAAAATGTTGCGAAATAGGTGAAAAATGCTTGCAAATATGACCGAAAACTGCCGCGCGCTCCAAACCGGCGCGCGCGGATTACTATATATACGTTTCCCCTCTAATCGCACACTTCCCCCATCACTTGACCACTCTAGCGGGCGCGGGCGTTTTCGCTCATGTTCTCAGTAGTTTATTACCCACTTAAACGGGTCTTATGAAAAATCAGAATAGACGTTTTGTTGCTGTTGATTTCCAAATCGGACGACCTCAAACGCATCCAACTCTCAAAATATTGCCAAAAAAAATTCGAATGAGGATTGTGCGAAAACTATTAATCCGACCGAATTCAGGCTACCACTGTGCAAAGTTTCAGCTGTTAATATTAACAAATGGCGTAGTTATGAAATAAATAAAAGCTAATTTTTCCGGGTTCTCCAGCTTTTCTGGGGTTCTAATTATCCGATCGGATCGTTTGACCTGTCATTCCATTCGTAATTTAATTCTCTACAGTTCACCTCGTTGCACTATTAAGATTTCTTCAATAGTTTTCCTTTTACAATAAACAAAGTTAAAAAAACGCGATTTTTAGTTGATAATTGTCTATAAAAAATTAAGAAATGGCATTTTCGAGTAGGAGAATGAATATACTACGGACTGTTCTGCACTGGATGACACAGGCGGCTTCCTGCTAGTCTTTATGTCAATCATTTGTAGCTCTATTCCTTGGCCTATACGCATGTTATAAATGTTTTAATAGAATACAACATTTCCTGAGATATGGAAAATAGCAGTTGTTAGACCACTTGCAAAATCTAACTCCCCCTTAGATTTAAATGACTTTAGACCAATTTGACTTTTTTTACTTTACCAAATTTTACCTACGATATCTAAAATGTTCGAGAAAATATTATTTAATCAAGTTGAAAACTATGTGACGCAGCACAACATATTACCTTACATACAGTCGGGCTTCAGGAAAGGGTATAGTTGCGTAACTACCCTTTGTATCATAACAGATGGAATAATAGACCAAACAGATAAAGGGAAACTCATTTGCCTTATCTTATTAGACTTCAGCAAATCTTTCAATACAATTAATCATCATCTTTTACTAGCGATACTAACTTCGATAGGATTTTCTCAAAGTGCTACACCCTTAATCCAAAATTTCCTTTTAAGTAGGAAGCAGGTTGTCCGGTATAATAAAGAGGACTCTGGAGTAGGAATATTAAATAAAGAGGTCTCCAACAAGGGTTAATTTTAAGCCCTTTGTTCTTTTCTATATATACTAGCAAACTAGCAAGGTTAAATCTTAGTTCAAATCTATATATTTACGCGGATGATACTCAACTGTATCAGTCATGCAAAATAGAGGATATCCGTGTCACATCCAACATCATAAATAGAAGCTTGGAATTTATAAGTCAGTTTGCTAAGAAACCCTCGCTGCAATTGAACCCTAATTAAGTCGTGTGCGATCATATTTGGGTCAGAAGAATGTTTGTAAATATCAAAAAGATTACGTTTTTAACATCGATAGTGTCGCCATTCCAATTTGCTGTGAGGTAAAAAATCTGGGTTTAATCATGGACAATAATTCCCTTAGATTCGAGAAACATATTCAAAAATGTGTCAAAAATGCTTGTATCGGTCTAAAATGGCTTTATCCACATAGAAGTTTGTTTAATACTAAAATCAAGAAAATGATTTTTGTGATACTTTAATTTTAAGTATCTCTAATTATGCCACGCAATATACGGGCCTTGCTTAAAATCCGATGCCTCGAGAAGAATACAACGCATCCAAAACTCGTGCCTTCGTTTCATTTACGGTATTAGAAAATTTGATAGAATTTCTCACAAACTTAAAGATGCAAGCTTTAAATAGGATGTGTAATACACAAAATCATTCTTTCTAATACGCCTTTATATCTCTACAAGAAAATCAAATTTCGGAGAGACATGCACTACGTTAATATTAGGAATAAAAAGCTTGTAACTATCCCAAGTCACAAGTCAGCCTTGTTTCAGAGATCACACAAAATTATAATAACATACCGCAAATTATTAAGGGAAAAAACGAGCAAATGTTCAGGAAACTTTTAATTAATGCGCAAAACGCAAATTGATCGAATTTAAACTACTTGTCATAGAATTTAATAGCTTTTTTATTTATTTTATTTCATGGTTAAGCTGAAAAGCACACAACAATGCAACAATGTTGAGCCTTCGCCATCATTTGCTCTACTTTAGGTTTTGAATTTCTTTTATTTTTTTTTTCTCTAGTTTGTTTTATTATTTATTATTATTCTTTATTTTACTTTGTTAAAGTTACGTTTCCTTAAAATTTGTTTTGTTATATTTGCTTTTATTGTGTTGATGTTTATTTTGGAGCAAATAAAGACGATATTATTATTTTTATTATTACTTTATCATACGCAGTATGTAAAGTATTGTAATCGTGCCAAAAAAATTTTTTGAGATTTTAGCGGAAATATGTCTTTTTGGGTCCCCTGAACATTTTTGACCAAAGTACAAAAAAATGTCTGTGTGTGTGTGTATGTGTGTGTGTGTGTGTGTGTGTGTGTGTGTGTGTGTGTGTGTGTGTGTGTGTGTGTGTGTGTGTGTGTGTGTGTGTGTGTGTGTGTGTACCCGTTTTTTGTGGCGACGATTCCGGAGAAACTACTAAAGGTATCGGGACGAAACTTCATATTTAGAAGTTTCATAACCAAACTTAGAGCTGAAAAGCTTTCTGTTGAATAGGGTCCAAAGGAACTGGAGGTTTAGTCTTACCATTTTTGAAAGATTTTGCAAATAAGCCCCTATTTCTGGAATTTCGTCGAAATAGTTAAAAAATAAATTAAAGATGAGGAAATTCTGAATAATTTATCACTATGACATTTTTTGGTACAATCAATAGTTAGCTGCATGAGCAAATTCTATTTATAAGAGATCGGCCGTACTGCATGAAAACTAGTAGCCAGGATTTGTCAGATTTTTTGATTCTAATGACAGTAGGTAGTCTTGGTGTCAAACGCTAATGTTTTGACAACAACTTCTGTCAATATATGCTGCGTTCGGATCTTGTATTAAACTTTTTACACCCAATAACACGTAAGTGTCGTTTGGACGGTGTACCCGGTGTCAACGGAGTACAATATCCGAACGCAGCTTTAATCGACATATCCGTCTAGTTCTACTAATTTTATTTTAATTCAGACATGGCCGATCTCGATCAAATAGAGTCTCATGCAGCTAAACTATTAATTTTATATATAGTATGATAAAGTCATGTGCCTGGCCACATCAGATTTTTTTTATATTGGGATGAAAATATTGAAAATTGACATGGCTTTGTATAGTTGTAACAGAACTAATTGAGAACATGACTAAGTTGCTAATTACTCCATAGGGTGTCTCAAACTTAGACCTCTAAAACAATATGTTCAATCTCCTGGTGTAATAAATCATACAAATTTCTTTTTCAAAATTGTAAATACAACTGACTATCTAGATGAATTTGTTGACAATATGTTAAAAAAAACTTGAAAGTCCATCATTATTTACAAAAGTTTAGCCAAATCTTAGCGTAAATGCTTATACGAGTAGAGTGAATCAGCGCCCTCTCAATGACTATAGTCACACTTCCGTACTCGATAAAATCATTCTATTCTTTCAATTATTTCTTATATTTTATATTCACAAAAAAATTACAGTCCTATTATATAGTTGTTAACCATATATTTGACAGGAATTGTAACTTCGAATCGCCTAGAAATAACTAGGTATAAATTAAGATTGACACACCCTTCAGTTTCCATACACATTTAGGTCAGCATTAATTTTTCCTGCTTCCAGTCGTAACGCAAGAATTATTACAACGGTTATTATTATCCCGTAAATCACACTATAATGCGTGGTGATATGTGACTTTTATTAGTTTATTTATTCTTTTATTAGTTTATTTATTCTTGTCACAAAAAAAAACTAAGTACCACAAGGTTTATGGTTCACTTAATTACGCTGTGCCAATTATATAAATAAATACACATAAAAATGACTAGAATGTCCTCTGCTTTATTATTGGTTTATCCAATAAATAAATAAATCCCAGTGCCGGATATTGAATAAATACAAGAAACAGGAGATTGGGTACGATTGGCCGTCGGGAAATGTGTAATCGGTCGGCCTAATTGGAGTCAGCCAGTGAGTAATTGGAAAACGAAAATGGGGAGAGCCTCCACTTAAGCCTTGCTGTGCTCCTTACCTCAGCGTCAATCATAAAGAGCAAATAAAACCGTACATTTATGACGACCCCAGGGTCGCGCCAACTTTACATACACGGAGTTGTAAAGTAAAGCTCGTAAATTTACCGTATGATTGGACGTTTATGTCCACAATTACTGACCCAATATCGACCTCTTTTGCGTTGACAACAAGAACTCGTGTGACACAATCAAACAGAACAACTGGGATGTAAAAGTTTTACTCAATCCATATATTTATAATAGTACAGAATATAGATTTTTTTAATGACCCTGAAAATCTTATAAACCGTAAAATAACAAAAAAGCTTTTGGCTCGTCGTGTTGCCACGCGACGCTCTATATTTCAGGTCTCCTTCTAAACGTTTATGATGCACTATAAAAACATCCTTATAGTTTATAGTCAGACCTGTAGAACGTTCCTGGTTATTTTGAATCGAAGACGTGTAAAATTAGAAGATAATTTGAACATTTTTCATTTTACATTTTTCAAATCTTGAAAATCCATCATTAATTACAAAAAATAGCCAAACATTAGTGTAATGCTTTTCGGGTTGTCTGGGTTGTCTTTTGTTATTGTATGTCGAAGAAATCATCAAACTTGACACCTCAGAAGTTAATGAACGCCGTTGGATGTCCGAAATATATTAAGGTTGAGCTTAGGCATCTTTGTACACTCAAAAAGTCTAACATATTAGTGTGTAAAATTCTACTGTTTCTAGAGATTTTTTTTACATCAATATAAAACACTACAACAATTTTCTGAGTTTTTATTAAAAACTAAACAAATACTTTTTCTTGTATCTTTACTGCATGTGCAACCGTCTCAATCCTGGTGACTTAGCATCGAATAGTTAGTAGTCTTTAAGAGTAGAGTATAGCGAATACTGGATCATTTATGGATTTTGATTGGTGACTTTTTTAGGTGTGATTCGTGTTACCTATGCATTCATCTAGTGAATTATTATTCCAACAAATTTATATCAAATATGTGAACAAATTGTACAATTCTGAAAAAAATACATATTTTTCAATTTTTTTTCCAAATGCATAGATATTGGAGCAAATCAAGAAATAATCTATATGGCATTGCACAGCCTGGTTGAGAAACTCAACAAAATCCTTAATTTCTCCACAAGGTGTCTTAAAATTGGACCACCAGAATATTATTTTCGTTCTCCTGATACAGCAAACTGAAAGTTTACAAACGTTCACATAAAGGGACGGATAAAAACCAAAATATTAAGAATTGGTCCGTATAATTTGTTTACAATATAAAAAAAACATCTAAATACATATTAAACGGAGTAGGAAGCATTAATAAATCAATCAGAAGCCTCTTTATCCGTGCTTTAGGGCCGGTTTATTCACCTACCCATAAAGTGCTTGGTAGCTATGAATCAGATAAGTCTATTGGTCGCCCTATTATACTTACGTGGTTGTTAAGCTATCAGACACTTAATGACAGGTGAAGAAACCGACACTTAATAAAATAATGTATAGGAAACATGTTCAGATTATTGTGGTTAGATTATTTTCAATCCTAAATTGTCAACCTACCTAGACAATTTAGGATTCAAATAAAACAATTAGAAGCCTCTTTATTCTTGTTTTAATAAAATACTGTATATAGGTGACATGCTTCAGGTGAGTACCTTGACGATTTAGGAGTGAAAATGGTCTTAATAAATAATCGAGGAAATTAAAATAAATAAATCGGGGACGTTCAAATATTTTGGTGGTTATATTTGGTTATATACAGTGTGTCCACGAAAGTCCGCACCATATGGAAAATCTTTTTATTGTGTATTTCTCAGAAAATTTTATTCTTTATATTTTATTCGTATGAAACCAAAACTGCAACCGTCAAATATGTTAATTTCGGTGCCATATACCAAGCGATTCAGAATATATGAATTTGTGATAAGAGTAAAGTCCCTGTTTTTTTATTATTATCGATAAACTTTATTTGAAAATGCTGTTTAGAAGTAAAAATTATAATCAAATATGATGTCAGAGCCACCTACCTTGAAAAAAAATATTTTCAGTTTTTTTCTTAAATTTTACTTTTGTGACAAATATTAGTAAATTCCAGTGCTACTGAAAGGTTCTTTTTATTCTATTTTTTGGAAATTTGAATACATATTTTATATTTTTGTTATTTTGGTATGATAACTAATGTTTATCTAGAACTAACGCAAAATTACTTATTTTCTTGGTGCGAACTTGACATTTCACCCTGTAGATATTAATATATCATACAATAACTAATTCAGGAGCGTGACTTACCTTTTATTCAGTTAATATTATTGACTGTGGATAGGTTTATAATAGTAGTTATCCATCTACACCGAGCAATTCTCAAGCGGTGGTACGCGCGGTACTACCACTTATGAAATTTTATTTTCACTGATAATATCTTAATAAACATAACTGAAACCTCAATCAATTGTGTCTTGAATCAATTATTTTATGCAAGAATGTATCTTCTTATGTACAGCAGCACAAAACGCACCAATAAACACCTAAGTATAGGTTCTTGTATAGGCAACCCAATGATACAAAAAAGAAAGAATATGAAACAAACTGTTTATTTTCTTTATGCAACATTGTTTAAATTGTAAAATAAGCATACACCAGTTATCACAGGTGGATATGAAAAACAAAAGCATTATCCAGACATTATCAATTTAATCGTACTCACTGCAGTTTACGTTAGTTTATGTGCTGTAACTTTTAAAACCATGCTTACATTCCAACAAAAAGTTGAAATTCTTTTAATACATGGAAAAAATAGATCGCACCGAGATGTTGCTGCTATTTTCAAGACGTCCACACAACCAAATTGCCCATTCAACCATTTCCAGGATAATGAGAAAATTCAAACAGACTGGGTCTGTTGAAAATAGCTTCAAGAAACCCCACAAAAATATGTTGCCAAAATGAGGAAACAAGTTTGCCAGTGTTGCAAGGAGTAATCGAGCATAAAACGACTTCTGTTCGACAAATTGCTTCACACAGCCAATGCAGTAAATCAACAGTACATAAAATAATAAAACTAACCAAGTATCACCCTTATAAACCAAAATTTATAAGTACACTGAAAGAAAGAGACTTCGACATCAGGTATGACTATACCATCTGGTTTGAGGTGAAAATGAAAGAGAACATAGTTTTTTTTTTAATATTCTTTGGACAGATGCGGCAACATTTACGTCAAATGGGACTGTTTCTTCAGAAAATTGCCAGTGGTGGGCACATGAAAACCCGAACTTTACAGTAGAATGCCGAGATCAGTACCATTTTAAGACTAATGCTGAGCGGCATTTTGAATAATCAAATATTTGGGCCTTTCTTTTTTCGTCAAAATTTAAATGGGGAATTATATCTTCAGTTCCTGAACAGAGGGTTGTCACCTTTTTTGCCGTTAATTCAACGGGCGTTAATTTGGTTCCTGCTTGATGGTGCGCCCATATACACAATATAAACTCTGTCTAGAACTTTTTAAATCATAAATTTGGCCATCGCTCGATAGGTAGAAATTCGGAATCAAGATCCTGGCCACCTAGATCCCCCGACTTTACCCCGTTAAATTTGTTTTTGTGGGTTTACGTAAAAAATAACGTATACAAACACCGACCATTTAGAGATATAAATCATTTAGAGGAAACTATACAACATTTTAAGTAGTAGAAATAAAGTAAGTTCATAGATAATAAATTAGCATTATTAACATATTCATAATAGTTATTAACTTAATAACGGGTAAATCAGTCATAATTTATTCAAGAAACAATAGATGTTTGATGCTTTAGTTATTTTTATTAAAATATTATCAGTGAAAATAAAATTTCACAAGTGGTAGTACCGCGCGTACCACCACTTGAGAATCGCTCGCTGTAGGTGGATAACTACTATTATAAACCTATCCACAGTCATTAATATTAACTGAATAAAAGCTAAGACACGCTGCTGAATTAGTTATTGTATGATATATTAATATCTACAGGGTGAAATATCAACTTCGCACCAAGAAAATGAGTAATTTTGCGCTAGTTCTAAACTAACATTAGTTATCATACCAAAACAACAAACAATACAAAAAATGTATTCAACTTCCAAAAAAATAGATTAAAAAGAAGCTTTTAGTACCATTGGCATTTACTAATATTTGTCACAAGAGTAATAATTAAGGAAAAAACTGAAAATATTTTTTTTCAAGGTAGGTGGCTCTGATTTCATATTTGAATATAATTTTTACTTCTAAACAACATTTCTAAATAAAGTTTATCGATAATAATGAAAATAAAGGTACTTTACTCTTATCACAAATTCATATATTCTGAATCGCTCGGTATATGGCACGGAAATTTACATATTTGATGGTTGCAGTTTTGGTTTCATATGAGCCGCCAACTTTTATAAAGAATAAAATTTTCTGACACAATAAAGTTTTTTTCCATATGGCGCGGACTTTCGTGGACACACTGTATATGGTTATATTTTCAATCCTGGTCAATTTAATTTAATTGTAATTTAGGATTGAAAATTGTCATTGAAAAGCGCGGTGAAATCATTAAGCTAGGTGCTGGTGTTTATAGCTGAGGCGGTACAATCATCTAACGGCTTTGTCAGTCAAGTGGGCCTCGCCTATTCTCCTTCTCCTTCTAGGCGGAGCCACGTGACGCGTACAGCCTCAGCTGTAGAGACCAGCACCTAGCTTAATAATTTTGCCTCGCTCTGGTTATTTAATTGTTTAATTTTAATTAAGGATTGAAAATGGTCTGACCACTAAGACATGTTTCCTATATAACTTATTGTATTAAAGCAAGGGTAAAGAAACATGATTGATCAATTAATATTCCATTAATTAAAATAGCTATTATCAAAGTTCATCAAACTATTAGGTTTCTGGTTTTTGTGTTTGTTTGTTTTTGAGTGCAGTTTATAGTATTTCTATTAAATGATGGTATTCTATCCATATTGAAGGATAGAATGGATCTCATTTACCACCCTTCAATATGAAATATCCTTTAAAAAATTACTAAATTTCTTTGAATAAATAAAAAATAATCTGTTACTGTTAAAACACTTATATCATGATGTCGTTATCGGGAGGGACAAACCAACGGACGCATATTGACAGTTAAAGTGATTAACCGCCCAATAATGTCCCAATAAATCAATTTTGTATATCACTGCCATCTGTCTGTTCGGATTCTGCTTATTGTTCTGAACTGATATAAATTGACTCCGCAGCACCGTGACTACATTACTCGATATTGATACGACAGCGACATTTGATAATATCGAGACCTCGACCTCGCATCGGTCAGGGGTTACCTAATATTTATTAACTATTATTGTGCTGCTGTCGCCGACAGTTTTATTCGTTTTGATTCAATTGACAGATAGAAAATATACTTGTAAGAGTGTCACAACTCATCAAGATTTGTGAAATCGATTAAATATAATCGTTTTATAATGATAGAATATCTGGTTTTGTTCGTCTTCTATTCAGATTTATTATCTTATTTTTAATATTGTACCTAGCACGCCGATGACTGCCTTAATCTGGGTCTACACCGATCGGTCGTACTTGTCACTGGTGACTGCGCATGTTTTGTACTTTTGCTGTACTTTTGCCAGTAGGTACAATCATTAGTCATTACACAACCTCCTACCTATAATAATATCTAAATGTGCCCAGCCTGTACAGGCTGGTCTTAAAACACAGGAAAAACTTTTCTTCTTGCAGCTTCTGAAGACCCATCTTATAACTATTAAACCCATCTTATACCCATCTTATATCTATTAAGTTTTAATTTATCTAGTTTTAAACTATGCAGTAAGCAATAACTGTTAAAAGTTTTTTCCGTTGATCGTGTATGTTTACTGAATAGAAAATCATTTATTAAAAAGCTCTATTAATGCACAATTACTATTATGTATGATTTGTTATATCTAATCAAACATACGTAAAATAAAACCATCCAATCACAACATTTCGTTATCCAGGCCCACATCCGAGAACTGTCAGTGTCAAACTACATAAATGGCCATATAACCTCAAACGACATCGACGAATAAAATCTATGTAGATGCCGCCATAAGAATAGGATCAACGAAAAAATGTTGTAACCAACTGGAATATTAAACGGAGATTAATGATCTCGACAATTAACGCACTCGTTAATCGCTCGTGCGTTAAACAGTCTCGATCATTAATCGCTCTTTTCAATATACCTGTTGGTTAAATAACTATTACTTTTCATTCTGAGCTCTTCAATTATTCTTTGCATTAGAATTGTTTAAATAATACTGTTTTGGGTAATTCGACGGTAAGCTTCGGCATATTTGTTCGTTAATAACTTATGTTAGCAACCACCTTCCAGGATGGTAATTTTTCATCGAAATTTAGTAGAAGACTAGGAGAATTTGCAGGCCTAATAGGCCTGCTGGTCGACCTAGGTAGATCTCCAAAGCGTTAAGAGGTAAACAAAAAGCCCGGAAAAAAACCGTTCGAAGCGGTTACGGGGCGCCATCTATTGCTTCGTAGCGTAATCCCAACAGCGACATGATGATGTGCCACCGTCTGGTGACCGCGTCGCGAAGCGCGCGGCCGTTGCCTAGCAACCTCGATAGGTTGCCATGGCGACGCGCTGACCTGTACACTCCTAAAGCATAATCCATAAATTTACCCGAATCGAGTTAAAAAATAACGAAAACTGGGCCGAAAATGGACGAAATCGAAAGCCTAAGCGCTGTACAATCCAATTTTCGCTTCTCCGAGGAGCAGACCCTTCCCCCGATTCGCCGATTTTCGTAAACTTCTTGCGCGGACTGTGTTAGACTTTTAGTATATAGTAGGGATTATTTCTGAAAAGCTGTTAAAATTAAAAGTACATTAAAAGCCTACTAAGAAAATTTGCTCAAAATTAAAGAATACCCACACATAAGGAGTTTTATTGAAATAATAAAATGGTTAGTTTTATCATGGAAAACTTGGAACTGTTGGTAATTTCTTCTGTTATGAAGATAGGGTTACAAGTTACTAAGAATTCTTAACATTTAAAAACATTTAGATTACAAATAAGTAATTAACAGTTGGGTCTAGATATTTGTCAAAAGTACAATAATTTAAGGTAAGTTGTCAACAATGAACAAAATGTAAAAATGGTTCTGGTAAGTTTTTTGTTTGTTTGTAGTATCTGAATCTGAGAGATACTATGACTTGGTAGTTTAATAAAGTTTTCCTTTCTTGCAAACTATAAATTCATAAAATAAAGCGCTGGTTTGGTTTGTTAATTTTAATTAAAAATCAAGCTGTCGTATTTTGACATTTATGTCTTCATCTGAAAAGTAAGTGGTGTTATAACATATATTAAAACATATAATAATAATAATAATAATAATATTTATTTACGACCGCGGTCATTTCCAATAGATACACATAAAATATTCGAATAGATACATACACATAAAATACAAAAAAAAGTATTCTAACTCAAAAGTAACCGTATCCCTAATTAATTGCTTAAATTTGTTAAACGAGAGGTAAAAATCATCTATCTCAAATTCAATTTGTTGGCTAACCGACACATCCTTGTAAAGGGTGTATTAGACCCGTAGTTCGTTCGATGAAACGATTCAATAAATACCTTGTTACTCCTAAGACCTTTTTGAGGCACATTGAAGCCAATCTTCCCTAGCAATTCTGGGCACTCAAGTTAACTACTTAAAATTTTATACAAAAAGGCCAGGTATTGGATAATTCTCCTGTTATTTAGATTTTCAATATTGACAACTTCTATTAGATGAACCAGCTGATCTCTATGATACATTGTTCCCATCTTGTATGCAATAAATTTAAGAAATCTATTTTGCACGCTCTCTACCTTATCAATCGATGTTTTATAATAAGGGGACCACACCACCGCAGCATACTCGAGGTGTAACCGTACATACGCACAGTAAACATCATTTTTCAAGCACCGCAAATCCGTGAAGTCCGCCAAACTTCTCTTGAGAAACCCCAACATCCTAAATCCTTTATTTACAATATTATCGATATGGTCAGACAAATCTAACTTGCTGTTCAAAGTGACTCCGAGATCGTATATATGGTTTACTCTCACAAGTTTATTATCATTAAACAGATAATCGCAGTTTATGATGTTCGTGTTACGGCAAAAACTAATTACAGCACATTTATTTATGTTAACATTCATTTTATTATTGCTACACCATATTCCAAAACTTTGTAAGTCACTCTGAAGGTCTGCGGAATCAGTAATAGATCGAATAATTTTGAAGAGCTTTAAATCATCTGCAAACAACGCTACATGCGAATAAATAAAGCACTGTCGAACATCATTAATAAAGCAATTAAACAGCCATGGCGATAAGTGTGCACCCTGAGGAACACCAAATGAAACGTAAATCTCACTGAAACAATGTTATTTACTTTCACAAACTGCTTCCTCCCCGTAAGATAACTCTCAAACCACGAGAGCAGCCTTGCATGCACAACCACAGCATCCAATCGGCTCCACAGCAGAGCATGATCAACCCTATCGAATGCTTTGGAAAGGTTATATACGCTAGGTACTCACCGTCAAAGGATTTAAAAAACAACAAAGACAACATAGTCAGCTGCGGCACGGGCTCATATGTATTGATCGGTAAATTTCATAGGCATTAAGTACCTAAGTTCAATGAAAAACAAGTCCTGAGGGTCCGAGAGCATATTTTTAAATAAAACACGGAATGCATCACCTTTTTTTTTACTTGTAGTTAGTTAATTACTTAAATGTAAACAAAAAGTACCTAAGTAATAAAACTTCGTTTTAGCTAAGTTTCATCAAATTGTGCACACCTCAATGAAAATTGAGTCTTTTAGCCAAATAAAAAAAGTACGTAGTCCCACCACCACCAATTCCAACCACTTCGTACATTGACGATCCTAAACGTTTGGGTAGACAGCAAAGATCAAATATAATGAGATAAAATCAATACATCAGGGTTATTCAGTAAAATTTTACATCGAGATATTTCACGATGGAGTCAGCAATTCCATTCAATTATCCAAGAACATCTCATTATAGAGAATTTCTCGGTTTTTCGCTGTTATGCAGACCTTATTAATAGAGGGAGCAATTGTGCACAGGGCAGCGACTTTCCTCAACAAATGAACATCGCCACGTTTAATTATCTCGCGGCTAAAGTTTCGCGGGCGTACGTCCATAATTAACGAGAGCGCAAACTTTTATAATCAGCAAAGCTCGAGGATCGGTCGCCAACGGACGGCAGGACTGGTATTAAAATAGGCTAAAACGAAGAAAAAGGAAAACAGTATCAACGCGGTGGAAAATTCTAGGATTATCCGGCAATGTGAAGCGTAAAGGGAATGCCGCCGAGAACAAGTTTTATTTTACGTAGGTACCGGTGAACCAACATCATAGGTATTGAACATATTAATAACATACATAATGGTGTTAAGAAAAAACCGTAGTCCCAATAACACGAATACATAGATAATTACACAAAAGCAATAGTTGTCTCGTGAAGATGAGACAGCAATTTGTGAATCAGTAACGAAAATCAAAATAGTACAAGATTACATTATGTTTTTATTTAAGAAACAGGTATGCTAATAATGAATAACTAAATCTATTCTAGAGAGAGTCGTTTTTAGTTATTTTTATTTAACATACATGCAAAAAAGTACATTTTTTTCATTATGTTTGTAGTTATCCACGACTATTTTAAGTTCATTTAAAAATGCAATTTTGTCCACTTAAAAGTTCAAGTCGCCCACTGTGCGACGTCGAAAAGTTTTGTGTGCAATAACCGCAACTGCTCGTGAACAAACTTCCAGAAAAAGTTTTAAGTGGAAAATAAACAAAATTTAGAGGGCAGATGTTTCCGTTTGCTGGAATATTGGCAAGAAATAGGAGAGATTACTTCGTAAATTCTGTGCAACAAATTTTGAGTGGAATGCCCTAGAAACTGACGACACTTTGTAGTCGTATGTAATCCTGGGATAGTTGCGATTACTCTGTTGAAATTGTTTATTGTGTCCCTTTTTTAATTCTATTTATCTGACAAATGATCATAATGCATATCATAATATAAGTAAATATAAATAATCTTTCTGAAAATCCTGAATGTTATTCCGACTGTATGTTGAAATACTATATAACAATTTATTAAATTATGTCAACGTCATTTTGTAATTACTTTCTTGGCGAATATTTTATCAAATATGTGAGTACTTGTTATTTTCTCAAAAATTTACTTTTTCAAGAGCCATCAATTCAAAATGTTATATGATCAGAAAAACAATTACAGTAAAACTGCTAAAAACTAATTAATTTGTATTAAAAAAAAATATTTTTGTTTTGACTACAATATATTTGTAAGCCATGACTATTATGTTATTAAAGAAAAAATAAATGATAAGCTTTTGAGTTTAGATATCAGAGCATTCCCCACATTTCCAACTACTTAACTTGTAAAAAATACACTAAACTAAACAAAACAAGTTTTAGTTTCAATTATAGTATTTTTAACAAATTAAGCAATGGAAATATGTACTGATATCTACACTCAAAGATTTATGTTTTTTTTTGTTAAGCTAATTCTTTGTTGTAAGGAAATTTATGATATTAAAAACGTAAATTACTTTTTTTACCAAACGAAAAAAATTCTCTCAACCGGTAAAAAAAAGTGCTATTTGGGTTGCATACACGATGCAGTAATATCCGAATTTTGCGGTAAAAAATTGAAACGAAACCGTCATTGCGGTAACGTTGGATCACGTGACGAGACAAAGACGAATGGCACAAAGTGGGATAGATAGTAGACACACTTCTACTATGAAAACTACTACATTGTTTACATCTGTTGAATATCCTGATACCCGTCCAGGGATGTCCAGGGAGCGCCGGCCACACGTCTGATTTGAACCATTTTGCACAAAGTGTGATTAATAAAATAAAGTGAGCAAAAAAGTTACATTTAGTATGTGCGCATAGGTATTTAGTTTATTTTATTGACTTATTACGGTACCGATCGGTTGGTTATTAGTGTTATTACTTAGGCTGTATACCTATACCTAGTTTTGTTTACAGGTATACTTATTACATTAGAATAAGTATGTAATAGTTACAACTTTTTGTGTAAGTTATTACAACTTTTTGCAAACTAATAAAGTACATATACATAAGTAATAATTTTTGTCTAGTGTTTATGTCGGTGCAATACGTAGGATAATATTACTTTTCCAAAAAAAATTCGTGATATACAATGACATACAATTAGGGCAGGATTTACGTTTTTAAAATTTTTTTTGGTGCTAGGTTATGTATGAGAATTTATACTATAATTTATACTATAATTTATACTATATTTATATACATAGTAAGTACAAATATTATATGTATTCTACATACATATGTATAATACATACGTACTGTATAGCTTGAATAAATCCGCCGATTTCGAAACTTGGTTTGCAAATGTGAAAATAATAATAACCATTAAAATGTATTTGCTGGTGCTAACTTCATTGTGTAATTGTTTCATGCTCGGGATTGTACTCAACTAGCACACCCATGCTAACTAGCATTCATTAGTTTTATAAATTCTTTTCGAAGAAGTATAAAATTGTGTTATTTAACATTCGAAACTTGGTACATTACAAATTTACCACAATCAAATGGTTTCAAATGCGAAAATAATAATAAACTATGAAACATATATACTGCAGCTAATTTCATTGTGTGCTTTTATATTTTCGGGGTTGTACAGAAGTAGTCAGGTCTTCAGCGAATCAATCGATACGTGCCATTCTGAACTTGTATATTTACTTGTAATTCGTGACAGCAAAATCCTGAAGCTTCTATTGACTAACAAACTTTTGATTTCCATTCATATAACTCCAATTCATAGGGTTTGATTACACATGATTTCGCAGCTTATAAAAAAAGCAAACAGTACAGTTTCAAGAACAATTTTCAGAAACATAACCTCAATAATGCCATTGCAGTTTTGACACTATTTATGAATTAGATTGAATCCGTATGAATGAAAGCAAAAATCAATACATATTTTCGTTTGGGTTGCCTACATCAAGGGGTTACACAAGAGCGACATCTCGTATCAAACGCTTGAATTACAGACCAATCAATGTGTCAATTTAATTTACACGTTCAGTTTTTTTTTAATAAAGTACAAGACGACTAAATTACAATTTATTTTATTATGGTTGTATATACCATTCGGTTCAGAAGAACATGGTGATTTTTATCTCTATTTTATCTCCGGTAAATGTTCTTATTGCGGCCATTTGAGCATAACAAATAATAAATTTATAGAGACAATTAAACTGTGATCTCTATTTATAATCTTGCAAATTCAGATATTCAATTAATCCTCTGTATCAAATGTCTTGTATACGTTTCAGTTGCGAGCAAAATTTCTGCGTCGCATGTGGTAAGCTTCCCTGTGACGCCGACCGTTAATACAAAGTTAATGTATTTCTAGCTACGTAATGGGTAAAGAATCGCAAAATTATTATGTTAATAAAATTCCCAGTCTTCACGAGGTATAAAAATTATAATAAAATTTACCGTGTCCGTGGCATTAATCGCTTTTTTTTAACAGATATTGCTATCCTTAAGCGTATTTGTAGAACTTTCGACATTGTTACTACCGGAGTTTGTTGTTCAGGAAAACTATACCAAATGGCGGAGGCGCCAGTGCTTTTATTCTAAAAATATTTTTGTTTCAGAAAACATTTTGGTCAAATCATAATCATTTTATCCATAGTTTGACACACCAAATCAATTAAATCCAATTTATCTCTACCGTAGAGACGATCGCCAAAATACAGTTTTCATTAACCATAAATCACCATCAGATATTCGATAGTTTCCACACGTCCGCCCCAAACGGTTCCCGCGGGACAGTTTCCCAAATTTACCCTCGTTGAATTGAAGACCTCGCCAACCACGTTAGCCTCCGAGATTCCACTCTGGAGTCGCGTAAAAAGCGCTTTTTTACGCTCCAATGGACCCCAAAGAGTGCAGCGCCCAGTCAACCGTAAACCGAATGCGTGTCTCCACGGCCCAACGTACGAAAAGGCCTTAAATTCGGGTGAAATTGTGGCACCCCGAAGAGCTGACCCTCATCAAAACACAAACCGGTCGGATTATTTGACTTAATGGCGTCTGCGAAAACACTTGCTATGCTGCCACCGGTTAAAGTTTCTGTAATCTAGTTTGTGGTGAAAGCGGGAGTAATTACTGTGGTCCCAGCTGTCGATAAGGTCTGGCCATCTAGGATAATTATATCCAAAAGTTTCAATGAAAATGAACGGGTTAGGTTAAAATTGAACTTGATTAAAAACTGAACCTTTTATAATAGCAGTATCGGACAATAAGACTGTGTTGCAGTAATATATATAAATAGTTTATATTTTGGATATCAATAGATATTGCGCAAAATAAATTAAGACGCTTCAACACCAACAAAAAATTGAGTTGTGGGTTAAACTTTTGGCAAATTTATTCAAGTTTAAAAATAAATGATATAAGTAAAAGATTTGTGTATACAGGGTGAGTTATTAGTATCCCGACGGTCCATAGTTAATAAATGGTTTGAGAAAGAAAAAATATTTTATACAAAAGTTGTTTGACTCGCTATTTTCTATAACGTAAAATTATTTTCATTTATACAGGGTGTTGCATTTAGGTGTGACAGAAAGTATGTAATTTTTTTTAAATGAAACGTCCTTTATATATTTTATTATATTATGAATACTACTAAATTTGTTTATTCAACCGTGTATGTTGCAAAGTCACAGCGTTAATGGTTTCAGAGATATTCAACTGTTTTTCCAAAATATGCCCGTTGCAAGATCTTTTTAAAAACTATGTAAAAACGACATTTTTGCCGATTTTGCCTTTAAACTATGTGAGACAATAGTCAAAGCCAGTAGGTAGATGATGATAGTACTCAAAGATATTAGATAAACTATACAGGCTGTTCATTGAACTTAGATAATTTTGATATTTTTCAAATGGCTTTTCGAGAGTTTTTTAAATGGCACACCCTGTATAATATGTGTTGGCTGTAATAACCCTTTATTTCGCTCCAATTTACATGTAGTATGCCATACACCAAATGTTACTACTTTTTGTGATATTTGCTATTTAACGAAAATGTAATGCAATTGTAAATTTTAATATTGCTGTGAATAAGGTATTTGGTAGTTTGATGTAAAGTCTTCAAGTCTAGAAGAGATAATTTAGAAACGATTTAACTAGCTTGATCCTTATACACAGTATTACCGTTATCAACATATTAACAATTTTATATGAAATTTTGTAAGTATATTTCTCTCTCGTATGGCAACCGAAAACGCGATTTAAAAATTTCAAATTACAGCTAAAGTAAACCCTAAACCCTGGACTTTTAAGTTAACTATCGAGAAAATTTGTTGACTTATGAGTGTTGAGAATCAAATTTTCTTTGATGTGATTTATGTGCTCACACACAAAAACCAAATATGCAACAAAAACAAACTGATAGGTATCTTTAGGTTCAGATTTTCATTCATAGCAAAAAATATCCATTAAAAGCACTTCCAAATAACCCACTTTCCATTCACATTATCAATATTACTCATACTATCATTCATATTATCCCATTTTTGAATTGTCTCTCCAGAAAAATAACCTATTTTAAACCAATTAACAATAGTAAGTAGATATTGTCGATTGTTTTTTTGTACTGAATACAAATCCGTTCTCAAATGTAGCACAGCAAGACAGGTTTTAGCGTTTCTGTTTGTTTTTATGTATGAGCCCACATACTATTACAATGAAACATCTCCGCACACTTTTCACACAATTGAACAATTTTTCACGATAGTCCTGCTAAATTTCTGGTTTACTTCGGAACCTAACTGAAGTTACTAGGTTTTCAGGTTCGCTAGCTGTACATTTGAAACACCTCCGCACACTTTTCACACAATTGTACAATTTTTCACGATAGTCCTGCAAAATTTCTGGTTTACTTCGGAACCTAACTGAAGTTACTAGGTTTTCAGGTTCGCTCGCTGTACATTTGTAAAAATTGCAAAACATACTTATAAAATTGTATACTATCACTAATTTTTCATGACATCAGCATCTAGCTTTGGGGTTAGTTATTATGTAACACAATTTTTAAGACAATATCTGCAAAAATGTAGTATTAACGTAGTTTTTTAGAAAGGCCTGCAATTGCCAATTTTTTGACAAACAGTTGAATATCTCAGAAACCATTTACTTTACACAGGTACAATTTACACAGTTGTAAAGACAACTGCCTTCGTATTCATAATATGGTATAATATATAGGGCGTTCTATTTAAAAAAAATGTATTGACTTTCCGTCATGCCCAAATGCAACACCCTGTATAAATGAAAATAATTTTACGTTATAGAAATTAATGAGTCAAACAACTCTTGTATAAAACATTTTTTCTTTCTCAAACGGTTTGATGACTATCGCCCGCCGGGATACCAATAACTCACCCTGTATATAGTTGAACGAAATGTCACCCAAAAAGTCTGAATGCCATAGAGCCTCATCCATAAAACATAATATGTATACTAGGAGAAGATGAAATATGAAGAGACAAATTAAAGATACATAGAGAACACCGAATGTCCAAAATATACGTAATATATAACGATAAACTACAAACTCTACTAAAACGCAGTAAACGTCAAGAAAGTTGATAAAAACATTGTTGAACTAATTGGCCGCATAAACGGACATAAACGGATGGAAACCAGGTATCGAAGAACTTTATTGTAATTAGACCGATAGATAAAATAAACAAATTCGTAACAATACATTTAAAGTACAATCTACAATCGACTAAATCACAAATCTAATCTCTTTGTGATACCTAAAACAATATTGATATTGTATAGGTACCAGAATCGGGAATAAAGTTGATTTATTTCTAGACGGGCTTGATAGTATAAGCGCGTGTACTCTCACTAATTTTCTGGTGCGATGATGGCCACTGGTATGTTGTAATTTCCACCGATCTAATTTTAGACCGTCCGATCTTTTCTATTACAAATTTCGCAATGTGGGTTTCGAGTGAAGGTTGTTGACTCGTTTGTACACACTTTCGTGCCCGCACATTGTTGCTCCATGTAAAATACCGCATAATTTTCGCCGTGTTATAGTTGCCAATTTTTAATCTATATTATTATGACACAACAATAATTGTGTTTAAAAACTAGTTTCACCCGCTGGATATAAAAACTAATGCACTGATTTGTGGTTCAAAATGAATGACATTTTCAGTGCTAATTTAAAATTAAATATCAATTTGGAAAAATCAACAATATAATATTTTGTATATTTCCATAGAACTGAGATTTCTCAAAATAAATTAGTCAAATGGCTATTCTTAGACATTTAATTTAAAGTAAGACATGAACGTTGAGATAGATTTTCTAAACTAATACTTAGTAACTCATATTTAGTATGCATAGTTTTCAATTAATCTTGACCTATATATCAAGGTGTTTTTAGAAACGCTTTTCAGTTTTTCAGTCATATTTTCGTATAAAACAACATTTTGACTGTCCAGAGTATTTGAAAGAAAATTGCTAAAATTTTTACGACCCCTGTAAATTCGGTAAAACGAGTTTGATAGCATAACTGATTTTTTTTTGCAGGACATACTTTTTAGTCCTACAATAAAATATTTAATTGAGTTTTTCTCGATTTTCTTATTTTTTCTTCAATTTCTTCAAAAGTGACCGCAGTTTGAAATATTAACAAAACAAACAAAATTTAAATACATTCCAAACAATGGGAATATTAGGCCCATTACAATCATAAAGTATAAGGCCCATTACAATCATAAACTAAAATAAATTAATTGATGAGTAAATAGTAAATTGAGTAAAAGAAACAATACTATCAAAAATTGTTGCCTGCTGATATGTGCAATTTAATTTACATTTTGTTAAAAAACGTGTGAATATAAGATAAATTCAATCAAGAAGCGATTTACGAAAGCATTAAACCTGAATTCCTGAGAGACGTGTATGTATTACGGAAAATTCTCGAATTATGTTGGCTTATCCAGAAATGAATGTGTTTAAGTTGTTTTATTTTGACAGATGGCCACCACTCGTTATTTAAACCATTTTAAAAATAAATAATTATCAAGAAAAGCTCCTTTAATCTATTCTAATTATCGTTTCGTGTGCGTAAAATCTATTAAAGCGTGAATCGCTACTATATTCTCATGAGTTACTAGAACTAATTAAAAGGCATGAAGATATGGGTCTGCTGGTTAGACGGAAAGCGCGGAACACTCTGTCGAGTTAACTTCTTAATTTGAGCCAATTTACTCGGGTTATTTTTAGGTTACAGTATCTCTAGTACTATAATCGGGCATTTACTGCCAGCTACAATCCAGGACTAGTGTTCATAATTCGTAGCATTGAATATCCAAGCTATAAACGCAATAAATTTATTAATTTAACCAGACTGGAGATGGGACAGCTGCACTAAAATATCAAAGAAAGGGGAAAATATATGTAATACCTTACTAGAAGTATCGTAAAGATGGCCGGGTAGCAACAGTTTGTAAAGATTGATCCTTACCTGGAAAAATAAAAAAAATAACCATTAGAAACAATTTAACGAATTTAACAAAAAACAACGTTTACGTGTTACCGTCTGGGCAATAAACAGCTGAGAAAGTAAACAAACCAATTATAGGATAAATATAAATTTGACATTTGCAGGTAGTGTAATATCCGGGATGTAAATTCTGTTATAGCTCGTTCATGAGGTCAACATTATTATTTAATCCATTCAAACATCAAAGCGATGCTAAAATTATACTGAAAATGGTTAGCCAAGTGTATTCAGTTTGGCTTGTCACCTGTCATTCCTTTATTTCCTTTTAGATGTCGCTCCGGTTAGATGCCAGACATACCAGCTATCATATTAAATAGCTGCTTTGCTTTCCACCGACCAACCTACCGCAAAATTCAAAATATTTCAGCAACGTGCTGTATAATTTTGTTTTTAGATTACTTTTTAAATCAGAAGCATTCCGGCAGTCGGGCTCAAGTATTTTTTGTTTTAACATTTCGTTATACAGAGTGCTAAAAAACAAATATTTGGGGAATATGTAAAAGATACCAAAATAGGTCGTATATTCAGAATCAGCATGAGTCCAAAATGCACCGTTTGTACAGGGTGTTGGTATTTCGTGGGAATGCGGGAGGGTGGCGTTTATTTGAAGAATTACAAAAGAATAAAACAAAAACTAAATAAATAACGATAAAAAAATAATATTTAAATTGGGAAATGTCGAGCATTTTTATATTGTTATATCATCCTAAAATAAATTAAACCAATCCCATTTTGTTTTGCAGGTTTGTTAACAGGTGACAGCCGTATATCATTTTTCTTTGTAATCATTTTAGCATACGATTTTTTTTTGTTGAATTCTACGATGTAAAAAATTCTTTGGCATACATTTAAAAAAAAAATTAATATTGTAGAATAGTAAAAGTGTTTTTTGGTTCAAATCAACCGGATTATATAATAATAATTATAATTATTATGATTATTATTATAATTATATAATTATATAAGTTTTATAAGGACCCTCTCAATGTGTTCCATTACTTAATTCCATACTTAACGCCCAAGAATATCCAGTTTGTTTCATTACATTAAATTTACATACCTACCTACTACAGTTATTAACTTAATAATAAAAAACATTTAACTATTGAGTATAGATATCAGAGCATCTCACATATTTCCAAGTAGGTCAAGAAAACAATAAATGAAGGACAACAATGCACTAAATCGAACAAGTGAAACCGGTTTCTGGAATGCCTTTTTTTCCATAGAAACTGAATGTGAATTTTTAAATTGTGTCTTCGAAAAAAAGCAGTTTTGTTTTTGTTTGCCTTTTTAACAATGTTTCAAAAACTAGACTAGAATCAGGTTTTCTGCCTTCTACCTTCATTTGTGCAGAAATGCAGAAACATATTTGATCACTTCAGAGATGATTGAGAGAAGTAAAATACCTTAGAAGTATATTACGTCCGTTATTACGAATACGTTATCAGAATTCTACATGTCGGATTCAATATGGCTGACGCAAACACAGAAATGGTACAAACTGAGTACAAAAATAGTGAGCATGAAAATTAGGTATCATTTGGTTGGATAATCTAGGTCAATAATTATAACTTGGACAAAAACAATTATATTCCATCACATCAATTCGGCTTTCGAGCTCGACATTCAACAATGGATCAGGTACACCGAATTACCGACGTTATAGAAAAGGTTCTTGAGGAAAAGAAAATTTGCTCAGCAATATTTTTAGACGTGGCTCAGGCTTACGATAAGGTGTGGTATGATGGACTCTGAAAAACTGGAACAGCAGCTTCCTACTGAATATACAGAACTGTTAAAATCATATCTGAAAGACCGTCACTTCAGGGTGATACAGGATGACAAATACTCCTCGCTACGCATAATCAATGCCGGAGTACCATAAGGAAGTGTACTGGGACCACTTTTGTACCTACTGTACACTTATCATATTCCTATTCCGGGAGAAAGCACAGTGGCAACATTTGCAGACGACACGGCTGTTTTGGCGATTAGTGACAGTGTCGAAGAAGCAATTGAAAAATTACAGATAGCTGCAAAGAAAATCAACCTTTGAACAAAGAAATGGCGCATCAAACTAAATGAAGGAAAATCCACGCATGTAAACTACACCAATAAAAGAGTTAACTATATTCCAGTAACCATTAATGGGAACGATATTCCATACGCGGATACAGCGAAATACCTTGGCATGACACTGGATGCCAAGCTTAGATGGAAAGTACATGACAAGAAAAAGCGGGACGAACTCGACCTAAAATTCCGCAAAATGTATTGGCTAATGGGACCGAGGTCAGCCCTGTCAGTGCAAAATAAGCTATAGTAGGAGCTTATTTAGTACAAGCAATTATTAAAGCCAGTATGGGTGTATGGAATACAGTTATGGGGATGCACTAAGCAGTCCAATATCCACCTGATTCAGAGGTTCCAAAATAAAGTTCTAAGGGCCATTCTTGGTGCACCATGCTACATCAAAAATACCAATCTTCATCGGGACCTTCGCATGGAGATGGTAACTAGCGAAATATCAAAATTTGCTAAGAAGCACGAGGATCGTCTACTCCACCACGACAACATTGAAGCCATCCAGCTGCTCGACAACAGTGCGCTAGTGCGTCAGCTGAAAAGAACTAAACCATTCGAACTACTGCGGGAATGATTAAAACCAGAGCACCCGTAGTGTATTCACAGTGATAGTAGAAGTGAAAACAACCGCCGTCTACTTGAGTGGTAAAAACTGTCAGACTAAAACAACTTGGGCCAATGGGCAAAATTGTAGAAATACTCATTATTTTATCAGTTTAGGTTAAGTGAAAATAACTTGTTAGTCATTGACTAGGTGTTATGCCACAAACACTCTGTGATTGAACAAAATAAAAAAAAAATTGAATATTAAAATGGCGAGATTTTGTTGTTATTGTTGTTCAACATCTAATAAACGTCCTATAGTCATTATATCGTTAAGGTGCGCATGTTATTACATATGCATGGTTATTTGTACGTCATGGTGGCGATACTTTTGCAAAAAAAAATTTCAATTGTAATTTGAAAACAAAAATCGGTAAAAAGTACAATATTTGAAGCCATCAAAATCACACATGCGCATGTAAAAATAATTATTTCTACAAAAGTTACATTCAGGCTGATAATTTCACCAATAAACTTATTTTTTTACCTAGATTACGTTCTTAGGACAATTTTTTAGCATGATAATCTTATTTTCAGATGAAAATCTCATTCAGTCGCAAAAATTACAAACCCATTCGCCTGCGTATTTTCACTATTCTAAAGTAGTTTATGTGCAACAAATATACTTTTGTGGTAGCATTACATATCTACTTCAAACACCATTTTCATATTTTTGATTACATTAGCCTATCAAAAGTTTACACTTTATATATAGGATTTGTCACAAATCCGCCAAAACGGTCCATTTAAACAAAATTCTAGCAGTCAATTCATACTCGATGAAAACATGATGTCCATATTTTTTATGTAGATTTGTCTCTTCTTTTGATTGACGTCATAGTTTTTGCAGAAAACGATTGAACTAGACAAAATTAATTGCTTCAAAGCTATTTTTTCAACTTATTTCTTAAATAAAAAAGATATTCCAAGTTTAAAAAATCTGATGTGGCCAGGCACATGACTTTATCATACTATATATAAAATTAATAGTTTAAATGCATGATATTCTATTTGATCGAAATCGGCTATGTCTGCATTAAAATAAACCTTGTAAAACTAGACAGATATGTCGATTAAAGATGCGTTCGGATATTGTATTCCGTTGACACCGGGTACACCGTCCAAATGACACTTACGTGCTATTGGGTGTAAAAAGTGTAACGGTGTTCAATATCCGAACGCAGCCTATATTGACAGTAGTATTTTCAAAACATTAGCGTTTGACACTAGCTACTGTCATTAGAATCAAAAAATCTGACATATCCTGGCTACTAGTTTTAAAGCAGTACGACCGATCTCGATGAAATAGAATTTGCTCATGCAGCTAAACTATAAATTCTACCAAAAAATGTCATATACATAAATTATAGAAAATTTCCTGTCCTTTAATTTATTATTTAACTATTTTGACGACATTACACAAATAGCGGCTCATTTGCAAAATCGTCGAAAAATGCTATGAGTAAACCATCCGTTCCTTTGGACCCTTTTCAACAGAAAGCTTTTCAGCTCTAAGTTTGGTTATGAAACTTCTAAATATGAAGTTTCGTCCCGATACCTTTAGTAGTTTCTCCAGAATCGTCGCCACAAAAACGGGTACACACACACACACACACACACATACACACACACATACACACACACACACACACACAGACATTTTTTGTACCTTGGTCAAAAATGTTCAGGGGACCCAAAAAGACATATTTCCGCTAAAATCTCAAAAATTTTTTTTGGCATGATTACAATACTTTACATACTGCGTATGATAAAGTAAAAATTTAACAACAGTAAATAAAACTTTGCAACAAAAACAACAAAAAAACAATCATAAGGATTTATATAAAAAAATCCTACAATTTCTAACCATAGGAAAATATTATAGGCACTGCTTTCTTGAAGTAGACAGAATATACTTCCTAATACCGATAGCAATCATTTTCTTGGAGCACAAATCTTGGCGTACCTTCAATGTGTGTTCTTTACTTCTTCAAGAAAATACTATTTTCAAAACAGTTGCTACACCGACTTGCATATCAAAAATAATAATCTAAAATTTAGGTCGTCCAACACAGCCAATAAAATACTCCTATGGCATTAATCGTCGTGTCAGAAACACCATTAGAAGAACAAATCCGTAATAGGGATCGATTAAATCCGCGATAAATTATCAGAAAGAAACAGGACGACCACTCGAACCAGGATCGATGGTTTGATTATTCGTTCCGCGGTCTTTCCATGGACAGCTTATCAATTAGCCAAATTTGGTGTAACGGATGTCGCCATAAATTGCTCTAATAGTTTTTTAATAGCGACGTAGCCGCCGAATACAAATTATAGACCTATGCGGAGGCACATACATCAACGTCAAGGCATCAGTTTCTTATGTATAACATCATGGGAGGCAGGCCACTGTGACTGTTTGGCATCGATCTCCGAGCTTAGCTGGAGGATTGGCGATATCCGTTATGCATTCGCGACCTCCTAGATGCGAAATAATTGATAGAACAAGAAGAAGTGTACCCAAGTGATTTATGTCGTAATTCGCCAGTGATGGTTTTAATTGATATCTTGGATAGGAGAATTAGATTGAGGACTGCAGAAGGAGGAAATGGTTTGGAGGCTGTGAGTGTTTAGACTTTAGACGGGACAACTTTCATGAAACCAGGAAGAGAGGAAAAATTAATTGTATGGCTTTATTTTTTTGAAATTTAACAAGAGTTGAAGTGAAAAGAGGAAATTATATGGAAACGTATTATTAGACATGGAAAGGAAAAGGTTTAATACAAATAAATGCGTTGACTTAAGGAAATCTGTAGATAGAGGCAATAATATATTTCTTTGCATAAAAATATATATTTCTTTGGAATATTTATTCCGTACAAGCAATGTTTATTTGAGTCAGTTTTTGCTTTAAGGTAAAATTTGCAATCTTTTTTATCTGTGTGCGCTCAACTGATCAGATACAGACTGATCGATTTTTGAGAACAAATGAAGAGTTGAAGTAAATAACGAACTAAGTGCCAAAAACATTATTCCGAGATATTTAGAAAATAGTGTGCAGCAAGATAAATGTTTTATAGAAAGCCATCCCTAATTTTTGGGAATATTTAAACAGATTGTACATCACATGTTGGTGTTGTTTTTTGCCGAGGTCTTGTATCGCAAGAACAAATCTAAAGCAAATTCAAAAATTCGTAGAAGGTGCTATCGTAGAACTGCCATAATATTTATTTATACATATTTTAAGCTAAGTTGATTTTTTATACCACAAAGTAAAACTTAAATGGGAATACCGAACTTTTTTATAAAATTATGATTTTACGCTAAATAAGAACAATCTTTTGTCTGAACATTTTTTTCGTACGAAGCATCTATCAAAAGTTATTGACGATGGAAGTTGGTGGCGTCTGCGGTAGTTACGACCGCTGCCCCTGCATGGGATGCGCTCGCCGTCTGGCAGTCAAAGCGACGACTGAGTAGACACTCATGGTACAACGTAGGAAGGTATTTGCATAACGGGGACACGTTTTGGTATCTCGCGCTGTGCCGTCATGCGCATAGGATTTGTTTAAGCAAAAAAAAAATGCATCGTACGAAAAAAAAATTCAGACAAAAGATTCCTCATATTTACCGTAAAATCATAATTTGATAAAATATTTGGGTATTCCCATTTAAAAAAATGAAAGCCTCATTTTCACCGATTGCAGCGCCATCTGCAATGAAACTGATACCGTCGTCTCATTTCCTCCTTTGAGTCCTACAAGTTTATTTAAGACACTTGTCGTACCATGCATATTTCTCGAGATATTTAGGAGTTTCATGTTAAAACGACCACCCGGTATATCAACATTTGTCAAAATTACCAAAATTACAAAATTACACCTAAATAATTCCCCAACCGTAAATAGTTACAAAAAATGCTTCAAATAAAAGATTTTTGGGTTTAAACAAGATCTTGTTTAATAGATTCATTTTATTATGGAACCTTTTCTTTTTCTAATAGAACATCCTGTATATTTATTTTTTTTAATTCTAAGAGTTTTTATAAAATGCATAATATTTTAATTGTAAGCAACTACTGGCACTGACTAAAGGCACGAAGCGCGCTATTTACGAAAATACGCCAAAAGTTAACTCATGCGAGCTCCAGCGGTCAAATTTGTTAGGCATTTCACGACATATTTTTACGTAGCCCGTTATTTACATTAAAGCCAGTGATATCCAGCCCTTATGTAACGTATTATATAACGTAACCTTATGTAATGTAATAAAACCAATTTTTCAATTTTTGGCATTAGTTCATTATTTACTTCAACTCTTCAAATCGAAAATCAATTTTCAATTTTCAAAATAGAAAAGTAGGAATAGTAATTGTGTATAACTTTAAATTCCTGTGTTGCTTTCCTCAATTTTGCATACACTTTCCGGATTGTATGCCGGAAATTTACATTTAGTCTTTTTGTACTGTTTCTTAGTCTATGGATCAGGAATGTGCAACCCGCGGGCCGGGCATATTTAGGGGTTTATTATATATTTGTTGTGTTTTCTCTTTATTGAACTTTATTATGAACGCTCCTACAGGGTTGTTTATAACTATTGATGAAAGTTATAAAAAATAGCTTTGAATGGGAAACACTAAAACCCATTAAAATTAGCTGTAATTTAATCTGCTTGAAATGTCTGTTTTTCATTATTATCAGCACTTAAAATTTTTTTATGGTATGATTTTTTGGTGCTTCCAGTATTTCCGCCAATAGCAGCAATTTATACTTCTCTCCTTATTATTTAATTTAAATTAAATTAGTTGGCTACCGGTTTTGCCCTTTTGGGTATTATCAAACCAACCGAACGCCAACGATGTAAAAAGGCAAAGTACCCTACAATTATAAATAATGAAATAACAAATAACGAAAAATAAAATTACTCCGCTGCCATTCAAAAACAGAAGCGATTTGACAACGTCACATAATAATACAATTTTAAGCAAATTGTCAAAAAAATTTTGTTTAAAAAAATAATAAAAGAAAATGTTGATTTCAATCCGACAGCACGCTTAACAAATAAGAATAAATCATAAATATTTACCTAAAATACACAGGAAATATACAACTGAGCAAGTACTTCACGGCATTGGAATCAGAAAACAAAAGTACTTTTGAGAAGACCAAAATCCAATATGGCACCCATTCAGAAAACAGGTGTAAGCTATGACCAAGTTATCTTACAACATTATTAATATATTAACACTACAATAATTATTTGAAAAAGTGTCCTTCCAATGCTTGTGTCACAGATGTTAAATTTTATTGATTTTAAGGAAAATATAAAAATTCTTGCGTATAAAAAATGCTTTCTGTTTAGATAATTGGTAGGTATAAAATTGTAGACTTAACCGAATTAAACATATAATGGTTTTTTGAATCTTTTTCTTTGCATATGTATACAATAAATTGTTTGCAACCATATGGCTATCGATTAACACATTGTTTATTTTATAAATTTTAGTCCCACCATGGTACTAAAATAAAGAAAAATAAAGAAATTGTGCTTTTACGACCTCCTACAGCCCAGTTTTCCAATAATCCAATAATAATTTCCGTCTATTGTTTATTTACGCGTATGTTTAGGGAATAGAAAATAATTTATTAAAAAGCTCCATAAATGCACGATTTCTATTAATGCATGACTTGTTATAGCCAATCAAACGACTTCATTATAGGCAATCGAACATACGTTAAATAAAACCATCCAATCAGAACATTCCGTTATCCAGGCACACACTCTAGAACTGTCAGTCAAATTACATAAATGGTCAGATAACCTCAAACTCAACAGAATAATACGATGGACGAAAAAATTTTGTAACCAACTCGAATATTAAACGGCGATTAATGATCTCGACAATTAACGCACTCGCTAATCGCTCGTGCGTTAAACAGTCTCGATCGTTAATCGCTCTTTTTAATGTACTTATTGGTTAAATAACTATTATTAAATATATGCTGTGGTATAATGACACTTTGATCATAGTGTAAAATAAGTCACTAACTTTGGTAAGAAATACGATATCATAGCTTTTAGATTGAATTGTGTGGTTTTGTCGGCGACAACATTGTGATACAATTTCTATATGTAAATATTACCACTCAAAACTTCATTGGCGATCAGAACTTCTTCGTCCAGTCATCCGACTGACCAACTGTACTGATTGAAAAACGATTCGTCTGTTTTAATTGCGTCAGTCGGGAATTCTAAACCGCAAATTAGATGTTGTAGAACAGACACAAGAGCGTTACGTGTTTTGCATAAGGCCGGATTCGGTGCAAGTTGATTTGCAAATCGACCATTGACACATATTCGATACAATCTGGCCGCAGAACTGCGGACGTTATTACGGCAATTAAGTGAAACGTTACCAATTTTCCGCCTCTCCACTTACTTAGTCCGATTATTTACGCTCGTGGCGAAAAGTAAAAACTTTATTGTCGGACCCGAACCGGTTTTGAAGCGAAGTGCGTGCACAAAAGGTGAGATCATTCACCCAGATTCAATTGATATAATTTACTTGTTCTTTCGATTCTCCATTCTTGACAATTTTTTTACCGAACGGTAAAATTTACAAGGAAATTGACCTCACGCAAAGCCGTCGCATCCTGTAACCCCAAATCTAGCGGAACTTAATTCTCGGGATTTATTTAGTGAACTTTTACTTCTCATTTGTCGATGATTAAGGTGATTTTAAAGAATTTATTTGTTTCTGATCATTAACAGAGCAATCTCAGAAAATGGTTGCACTAGTGATAATAAAGATAACGTCAATCTGATTTCTCCTGGAAATGCTAAATAACTGGTCGCATATTTTAAATTACGTTCGTATATACAAGATGTTCCGTAAGATTGTATCAACCCAAGATTATGTTTTAACAGAACAAATTGATGATCGATTTGCAGTTTCATAAGAAGATCATTTAATGCAGAAATAGTTTTACCTACATATAAAAAAGAAACAACTTCTAGGTTATAACCGCGAAATTATTGACGAATTTTATTATTAATATCAATTTCTTTTAATTCTACTCGAAAAAGTCCCTAGTGATCACATATGTATATCATATGATCACTTTTCTCGCTGGTTAACAATAGACCAAAATATTGACAAAAAAAACAAACTATTATTACTGTTGAAAACAAAAAACTACAGCTAATTAAGGTTTCCACAACAGATTTTCATGTGACATACATACGACTACATTTTTAGAATCTCAAGCAATGTTAGACATTTTCCAACATTTCTAAATTGCGAAGTTTGTTATAGTTTCTTTCACGACAAGTGGCAGTAAGCCGCTGACATAACGCGCAAACGTTCCTATATGCATTGACGTGTGTTCGAATGAAATAGCAATCTTCTTTATTTCATTCTAACACATGTCAATGCGTAGGAACGTTTGCGCATTATGTCAGCGGCTTACTGCCACTTGTCGTGAAATAAACTCTAGTAAAAAAACACTATATTTACTACCATATTGCCTTGCAGTTTAGCACAAAGACTAAAACAGAAAGTAGTCCGCAGGTTACTCTTGTATTCGGTATGATATTACAATCACAGAGCAAATGTGTTTAAAAGTAATGATACAATGCACCACTTTATCCAATTGTTTTATCAACAACTGAGTTATCACTATCAGTTAAGAAACTTCTATACAAATACTTACTAGTTAAACAAAAAATATTCATCAAACCGACAAATTTGAATTAAGTAGGTACCGCTAGAATTAGAAAATATTCCAGTGTGTGTCGCCAACTCAGTGGAATGCCCTCAATCGAAAAAATAAAGATGATATTGAAGTGTGACCTTATGGTAGAGGCACATGTGCCGAGGTTTGGCAGTACATATCTTAATCAACAATGGAATTGCCATTAACGCAACAATGGAATGCGCAGATACTGGACGGCTACTGTCATTGGATGAGCTCATTCGCAACAACAGACGATTTTGTTTTTCAACTCGGCCAAAAAGGAACAAACTTAAATGCTTTTTACGAAGAGAAACTCATCTCATAGTCCATATTATAAGTTTATGTATATTATAACCAGCGTTGCTAGATTGGGGGATTTTCCCCCACACTATCAAATATAAAATTTGACTTTGTTTCTTAGTTTTGAAGGTACCCTCTCAGGTGTCCCAATTTGATGGACTACAATTTCAATGTAAAAATAAATATCATGCGCTTACTTTCTTAAGCAAGTACCTAAGAAAGGTATTGTTATGCTGACGTACCTAATAAATGCATCATTCAGATTAAAATACGTCCCACATGTCTGGAAAGTAGCAGAAGTTATCATGACACCAAAACTAGGCAAACCACCGACCGAGGCCAAATCATATCGCCCAGTCTCACTGTTACCAATGATATCGAAGCTCTTTGAAAAGTTGCTTCTAAAGAGAATGAAACCTATCATTGAGAGAAAAGAACTAATTCCTAATCACCAATTTGGCTTTAGAGAAAAGCATTCCACTATAGATCAAGTCCATAGAATAACAGATATCATAGAGAAAGCATTAGAAGAAAAGCTTATTTGCTCAACAATCTTTCTTGATGTGACACAAGCTTTCGATAAGGTTTGGCACGAAGGATTGATACACAAACTAAAGAGTAAAGAGACCTTTACAATACGTCGAGCTGCTAACATCCTATATATCTGATAGACTATTCAGAATAAAACAGATCGATAAATACTCGGAACTAAAAGAAGTCAAAGCAGGGGTACCCCAGGGTAGTGTATTGGGACCAATTCCCTATCTACTATATACAAGTGACCTTCCACACATGGAAAATATAACAGTTGCCACATTCGCAGATGACACGGCTCTAATGGCAGTGGGATCAACTATTGGTGAATCTACCAGGAATCTTCAACAAGCTAGTAATAAAATATATAAATGGACCAAAAAATGGAAGACCAAGCTCAATGAACTGAAATCTGTCCACATTAACTTTACAAACAAAAGAATCAAGGACATACCTCATGTCAATATTAACGACGCCATAGTTCCATATGCGAACACTGCAAAGTATTTGGTTATGACTCTGGATACAAAACTTAGGTGGAAAGAACATGTTAAGAAGAAAAAAGTAGAGCTCGGCCTCAAATACAGAGAACTGTACTGGCTTCTTGGAAGAAACTCTCAGTTGTCAGTACAGAACAAACTACAAGTTTACAACCAAGTACTAAAACCGATTTGGTTATACGGCATCCAGCTTTGGGGCTGCGCAAAAAACTCCAATATACAAGGAATCCAGATTTTCCAAAATAAAGTACTAAGGAATATGGTTAACGCACCTTGGTCCATACGGAATAGTGACCTGCACCGTGATCTTGGTGCCCCACAAGTCATTCAAGAGATAAAAAGATTCGCCACTAAGCATGAATCTCGCCTAAGCCACCACGTCAACGTAGAGGCCCTGCAGCTACTGGACAACCAGAATCTAGTGAGAAGACTAAAAAGAACTAAACCTTTCGAACTAGTGAATCAGTGAAATGTGCAAAAAGCAGAGCACAGTGAGTGAAGTGTTAGTGCTTCTTGTTTGGGGCAAAGTAAATATAGGGACATCAGTGGATAGCCTATTAAAGCGCTTACCCTTCACTCAAACATAACAAAAGTAACTCAAACAGTGCGCTCCTCTTCGTGATAACTACTTAATAGTGAAAAATAAATATAAAACTAAACAATGCCTTGTTCTTATAAAAAAAAGATTGAAAAACCAACAAAAAAGATATAAATCACTAATACTTATACTCCTATAAACCTTGACAAAAGCGTAACATTTTCTTATTTATCCGTGGAGGCCGTCTCCTGATTATCACAACGGTTGACCATTAAATTTTCCGGCTCCTCCATATTATGAACTTTATGCATGAATTTACCATTTTCTATAATCTATAGTGAACCGTAACATCTTGGATAGACCGTAATATTCTATAAATATTGTCATTACATAAGTTATAAATAATGCCTGCAAAAAATGCATTAAGAATAATGTACTAAAAAGTTAATCCAAGCAGTGCCTTTATATAAAAAACAGCCTGTACGTTTCTCACAATTATGTACGACAATATACTATATGTAAAAGTTGTAAACAGAAATAAACAAGCCGGCCGAACGGGTCCGATAGCCTGTTTCACTCCTACATCCAACTGTTGGAGTGAAACAAGTTATCCGGCGAAATCGCTTTGGTCTGATCTCTTGCGCGATTCCGTGTTTCGCAGGCGGTGCGAAAGATTCGCTGCTGCTGTCGCGGCGGCGAATTCGCTGTGGTCTGGGAGTAGCTTTAAGTAAAATGTTTTTTTTAACTTGTTTATTTTACGTCGGTCTACTTCCGCAACTTAGGCCAATCACCGACGCTAAGCGCAGGCTACACACACTCAGGAATTTTGTCGAACTGAAGGAATTCCGTAACGTGCACCCCCCCCCCCCCCCCCATAAATAAAATGATAAAACACAAACACAATTTGATCAGATTTTTTGCCATAAAACAAATATGTATAAAAAAGTTACAAAAAGTATAGAATTAAACATAGACTAGTGCCATCTACAATAGAACTAATACTGCGTCCATTATTACAAATTTTCATGTTCCTAACTCAGAGAGGTGTAAAAGAGATATATAAGATGCAGTACCTCGGTCGGTTTCTTCAGTATTCAATCTTCGTCAGCTTCTTCGTTAGCAATTATCAATTTTGATGAACGGATTTACGTAAAATTATTTATTTTCCGAATAGTTCAAAGTTGTCAAATAAAACTAATTTAGATCCATTTAATAATCCATGATCCAGTTTGACTTTTTTAGTTTGATATTATATAGATAATTTGCGATCCGTTTTTTTTTTTAATCTCGAAAACTACGCTATACGTCGTAAAATGGACGATGCGGGTTTTCTATTTTGGTGTCGAGATCTCAAGAAAAGTCGACTGCACATTTAACTTTTCAAACTCATGTAATACCGTTGACATTTCTATTGAATCCAAGTACACATCTGCTACTGACAAATGATATTCTATACCGAACGGATTATATTCGTCTTCACGTAACGTGTTTTCGCCTCGCGGAGAGCGAACCGGGAATATCCTGTTGTTAAGAATTGTACAATCGCTTGCCCGTCAATAGCAGTTAACCGCTTAATTAGGTGCGACGAGCATTCGACACATGAGTGCTACTTCAACTTTTTCCGTATGTGTGAACGTTCGTTTTTTTATCTCGGCACTTGGGTGACAAGTGGCGATTTTGATGTGACATGAGTGGTTTTGATGTAATAGCGCGGCCTGTGTTGTTTTAGCGATCACCTTTATATAGATAACAGGATATATGACAGCGCTGTGCAGCAAAACTTTCCATTGCTGATATTTTCAGAATGTGAGATCTTCTTTTGTAGGTACATGTAAAATTGTTTGGTATTAGATACATTATTCTATTGCCTGCTACTTGGAAGGTATAAATATAAAGCATATATTTAAATAATTGCGAAGGTGTTTTATTACAGTATTAATTAATGCCATAATAAGAAATCTTTCAAAGATTTGTCGGCTGATGGGATCGGTGATCCGAAACTAGTCCCCCAAGTATATTAATAAATTATATGCAAAACCCAAGAGGCTTTTTTTCGGCACCTACTTAATATTTAAAATTTGCATAATGGATTTCAACTTTACTTTAATAATAAGAAATGACATAAAACATACCTTATGGATTTTTTTCCATTGCTGTGTCTGTGTATTTGTACTGAGTAGTACACTCGCGTTCTTAATATTTGTCCATTTGATATATTAATGAAATATATCGTTTGCTTCAACAAATATGTATAACGGTAAACGGTATAAACACGGATATCAACAGAAGTGGATTTTGAAGATGTCACAAATAAACAGCAAAAAGATAAGATCATATCAAAAAAAAATATAAGTAAAGAGTACTTAAGATAACATAGCAAGGTAGATCGACAACAACAGATATGATAATACAAAAATACCGGATTGATAGTTTGTTGGTTTAAAACACTTTTCAATTGTTTTGAACGAGTTAAATTCTAAGTAACGTGAGAAGGAGAATATAATATCATTCTTTTTAATTCCTTCTAATGTTGTTTTCTAGTTAACCTATTATAAGATTGATCATGTTATACTTTTCTAAATTAACCGCAATTTTCTACGTTGAAGCAAACAAAATAAAATCTAAAAAAAAAGTATTAATTTTATAATATTTCTTATACTGTAAACAGCAAATAAACAGCAAAAAACACAACCAGAAATGATGCTTGGTGATTATTTAAAAAAAAAAGTATGACTTTATCATACTATATATAAAATTAATAGTTTAGCTGCATGAGATTCTATTTGATCGAGATCGGCTATGTCTGCATTAAAATAAAACTAGTAGAACTAGACAGATACCTCGATTAAAGCTGCGTTCGGATATTGTACTCTGTTGACACCGGGTACACCGTCCAAATGACACTTACGTGTTAGTGGGTGTAAAAAGTGTAACGGTGTTCAATATCCGAACGCAGCCTATATTGACAGTAGTATTTTCAAAACATTAGCGTTTGACACTAGCTACTGTCATTAGAATCAAAAAATCTGACAAATCCTGGCTACTAGTTTTAAAGCAGTACGACCGATCTCGATGAAATAGAATTTGCTCATGCAGCTAAACTATAAATTCTACCAAAATATGTCATATACATAAATTATAGAAAATTTCCTCTCCTTTAATTTATTATTTAACTATTTTGACGACATTACACAAATAGCGGCTCATTTACAAAATCTTCGAAAAATGCTAAGAGTAAACCACCAGTTCCTTTGGACCCTTTTCAACAGAAAGCTTTTCAGCTCTAAGTTTGGTTATGAAACTTCTAAATATGAAGTTTTGTCCCGATACCTTTAGTAGTTTCTCCGGAATCGTCGCCACAAAAACGGGTACACACACACACACATACACACACACATACACACACATACACACACACACACACACACACATACACACACACACGCACAGACATTTTTTTGTACCTTGGTCAAAAATGTTCAGGGGACCCAAAAAGACATATTTCCGCTAAAATCTCAAAAAAATTTTTTGGCATGATTACAATACTTTACATACTGCGTATGATAAGGTAATACTGCGTATGATAAAGTAAAAAATTCAAAGTTACCATAATTGAAACTAAATGATTAACCTAGCCAGAAATCAAACAACTGACAAAAATAAATCGAACAAATGCAAATTTTAAAAAAGTCTGTACTTCCAGAAACTTAGGCTAACCTGTACCTTGCATTGGTTGTAGGCCTAATATGCAGTAATTCCACATTAACACATTTTAAATCTTATGTAATTATGTATTAAATATGTATCTTGTATTCAACTGCATCCTGTTATGTTTAAGAGGTGGAGCCAGTATCACTTACGCGTTACCGTTATTTGTTTATTACTGGTTATCATCACTCAATTAATTCATTGCTGGTGTTAGAAACAATAGACAAATACTCTCAATTAAGTATCATTTAGCTCATAATTTAAGTTACAGGAAACAGTAAATTGTCTACCACAAATCAGAGATTGGTATGAATCAAAATGTAAATTGTTGAAGATAGATGTGGCTTTATACCATAGTAGTACCAAAGTAGTAAGAAAAGTGAGTAACAAAAATTGGCCACCAACAATTGTAATGGTTCTCCTAGTATAGCATTTTATACTAACATACATATTGCTTCCTATAAAAGTTGCTAAAAATAATGCTTATAAATTTGTTTATTAGCTGCTGAGATAAACATCAAAGTTTACCCACCACTTTTCAGGCATCATTAAATTACGATTTCAGGAGGAAATGCGAAATTTGTCCCTGGATGTGCTATTTTCATATCTATCCATTTTCAATCTAAGAGCACAGTTGCGTAATTTTTAAAGATTTTCATCCGCAAGTTGGGACAGAAGAATGCTTCGGATTTATCGCTTGTCGTCTTCTTGACTTCGTTCCACAAAAATTACGTACTACACAGCGACGTACTACCTCGGAAGTTTTGTGTTTTGGTCCATCTTGTATATACTCCCGCTCCCAAAATTGCTGGTTCTAATGATAAATGGCATAATATAAATAAAGTGCAGTCGAAAAGTCTATTCTGAATTGATCAGGTTTGGATGATATTAGAAACTGCACCCAGTACTTACACCACTCATTTTACAAGGATGACCCACCCAGAACTTTCAGTCTTTCTTCAGTGTATCTTCAAGACCATCGGTAACGTTTTCAGAGGATATTAGTCATCATCTCCACACACAAAGGCAATAAATCGCATTCCTAACCTAAGATCGTCCAATTATCTCAGCTCCACATAAGAATTATGTGACCCATAAGCATTTTTCTATTGTACTGCTCATGGTGCAGATGTACTTGAAGATCGGCATTTCTCGGTATTCTTTAGTAAAGCGATTAATTTATACGGTGCGTGACCACTTCACAGAAGCCGACAAATGTTTATGTCACCTCTTAAGCGGATAAGATCGCCATGTTGCGCCTGAACCGAGGCGGTTAATGCATCTCAAATTAAAGCGATGATTGAAGAACAATTGTAAATATGGACAATGCGCAATGCGGAGGTTTTAATGATTTATACAATTATTGGGCTTGCATTGCGAAAGTATAAATAAATGCTGTACTAATTCCAGATCATGGAAGGAGTACTGAAGTTACATCATAACTAGAAAAAGCATATACAAAGTAGGTAATGTATTAGATTTGTTCTCTTTTCCAAATTTTCTATTAATAAATTTTATAACTAAACGTTGGATAATGTCATGCCAGGTTCTTATCGATCTCCCTAGTACCTTTATAATAGAATAGTGCAAAATATGAACACAATATAACTCGCAGAGTTTGTGAAAATACACGTTACCTAACTGAATATACCAAAAAGTTTGGATTGAAAGCGGGAACATAGTATTAATCCACTACTAGGTATATACTAAAAGTCTAACACAGTCCGCGGAAGAGTTTCGCGAAAATCGGCGAATCGGGGGAAGGGTCTGCTCCTCGGAGAAGCCATGCCTGAAATTTGCCTGAAATTTGATTCTACAGTGCTTAGGCTTTCGATTTCGTCCAGTTTCGGCGCAGTTCTCGTTATCTTTTGCCCCGATTCGGCTAAATTTATGGATTATCGATTGGGACTGTACCTTGTCAGCCCGTCGCCATGGCAACCGATCGAGGTTGCTAGGCGACGGCCTAGATCGAACAACTGGCCTGTTAGGCCCGCACGTTTTACTAGTCTATCTATCCTTATATGCTAAAAGTCTAAGAAACACAGAGCGAGAGTTTTACGAAAGTCGTCCAACTGGGCAATGTAAAGGATCTCGAACGTAGGCCGAACGTAGAAGCATAGTCACGCGTCTACCTAGATCGGTTCCCGCAGGCCTATTAGGCTTGCCCATTTTACTAGTGAATTACTATCATTACAGTCAAACGTGTCAGACGTTAAGCCTAGCCTAGCTTTCATAGTTGCCAGATGTAGACCGAGAGCTGAAGAACGAGCGTGCAACGTATTTTGATACCTCTTCAAATTATTCAGAAAAACACTTTGTATCTGTGCAAACTACATGCCAACAACCTGGCAGGGTTGCTCCGGTGTAACTCACAAACTACCGAACGAATTTTGACTTTTACCCAGAAATTATTTGTATTTTAGTATTATTCAAGAAAAAAAGCAGACCAAAATTTATTGGATAGTTTTTGTGTTATGGCGCCGCAAAAAAATGCACAATGTATATGTTACCGGTAAAACCCGTTTTCAGGCAGAACCAGTTTGACCTAGGCCAAACTAATTAGGCCGAAGGGTAGGCACAACTAGTTTATCGTACGCCAAAACTAGTTTAACCTGGTATGTAAACGCATACTTCAGGTCAAATTGGTATGGCCTAGGTCAAACTAATTTCGATTAACGGTTTTGAAGTGTACTATAATTTTTAACAAAAATACAAAGTTTGCATACAAAATAAAAAGTGGTTGTACAGGCTAGGCTACAAACATGTTGTTTGTAGTTATTGCAAACGAGTTTAACTAGTAGACATACTGAATGCATACACTAATTTTGTGAGACTTTAACATAAATAGCAAATGAATGCAATTATGAAACTGTTGCGACGTTTTTAATAGCAATTGGTTTCATACAGATTTAGAATTTAAGCTTCCATTGATACACGAAACAAAATAGTGCAATCACGAAACTACCATGTTGATAGATATTGTAACAACAAATGTTGAGTTTCTTCTGAAAGAAGAGATAAGATGTTCTCTATAAAGCTGTAAGGAATATTTATTTTTGTTTGTATTTTCATCTAATGTCTGTACGGTGTATGGTGTGAACATATTGTACACTTTTTTAAATAAATGTTTAATGTTGATAAGAGATTTTTATTATAAGAACAGATGCCTTCTTCTGGGCCCTGATTAATCTAAATTTCACCCCTGGCAAGATCAGGATACCTCGTCAGTCTTGGGAAAAATATTTGCCGAAAGCGGTATCCGAATATTTAAAATATCTCGTTTCCACTGGATTATACAGCAAAAATTACAAAACATTTTTTGGTAGATAAGTAGTTGCACATGTTATGACAAAGGAGAAAGCAGAAACGTCCCAAGAAGGAGAATTTTGCCAAAATTTGCCAGATGTGCCAATTTATATATTTTATTTCCGTTATAAAGCGGTTTCCAGAATGAATATAATCGCCAAGAGTAGAACCCTATAAAAATCATTCTTTCCACCGCTAAACAGATAAAGTTTGGCAATTTAACACACACAGGACACGCTGCGGCTAACAGAGCAACTCTGGTTGGCCTTTAAATCTCTGTTCCCCAATGAGGGCGCCTGTGATCGATTTGCCCTCCCCAACTCTATTACCTTTCACCCGAACAATGTACTATTATTTAGGGATTGTTGGCCTCCGACCTTTTGACTTTTATTATAAAAAAAAGATTAATTATAACTGGAGTAGTCGGTTTCGAGAGAGCGAGATTGGAAAAGCCAAATAAAAGCCCATGAAATAATTGTTGTATTTTATACCTTAATTACCGATTTTCTCTTTTAAACTTACCTCGAAGCTTAAACACCAATTCCTTCTCTCTTTGTATACAAACACAATTCTCGAAACGGCATAATCCCATTCTCTCGAACTGCGACCGTCTCGAAGCTCTACTAACAAGATCCCGTTCCCAAAAGAGAGCCGTGTGTACATTTTCCCTTCAGCTTGTCCCAAATCGCTCGAGCAACCCCTAAGGCTTTGCGTCGCTTTCAAGTCCCCGCTATGTATTTTCAGTCGCTTCAGGCCCTTCGTCGGAACGCTGAAAGAGATTTCTGCTCCCACCCAGCTTTCGCAAAAAGCAAACTCTCAGGTAAACAGCCGACCAGAGAGTGGAAATATTAAATTTAAAGGGGATACGGAATAATTGAAAAGTTTGCGCGTTGTTTTTTTGCGTGCTTTTTTGTTCGTTTGTTTATGTTTGATGATGGATTCGTTGGGATTGTTTGAGTCTGAAGGCATGGTAACAGATGAGAAATGATTAACGTAGGCAGGATATTTCTTTTGTAGTCGCGTTAGCAGCTTAATGCCTCTGGGGATCAAATGAAATTTTAATTCGGTTTGTGCTGAAATTTGGAAAGCATTTCTTTTCGTTTCAATCCCCATAAATACGTAGACCCTTGGGGGATACGTATTCTCTTTGTAGGTATTTCTCCTCTGTCTGCCGTCCAAAGGTCAAGGTACGGTAATTAGGTAATATTATTTCCAAAGTTGGATGATTATTAAAACATGGTGTACACAGACTTTCTTTATTCAAAATAATATGAGAAAATATCGAACCATTACTCTCAACTTCATTTGCAGTATACATATTAAGGTTATAAAAATAATTATTTTTAAAAAAACATCCACACTTCCTAGTAAAGAATAAATTATTACACTATGGATCGGATTTTAGTCGGTCATGGCGATCATAGGTAACCAGACATAACAATTTCACCAATCTGTCATCTAATTGTTGAATGCAATAAAAGTACCAATATACACGTTGTATATTAAATGAGTGCAATAATTTCTAGGGGTTATAGATCTACATAATTGGAGTAAAAAATTCCAATAAGTTTTTTCTCTAAGTGACACCAGTATTGAGTAATTAATTATTGAAAAGGCAGAATTTGACGCCGCACGTTTTTAGGAAGGGTAGTAGCGACTTGACCTAGAGCCTGTAGCGAAACAGTTGACATCTGAGCGAGGGGTTTCAAAATGGACAATTTTAGTAGTGGTGAGTACGTGGACATGTTACTTGTTTATAGTGAATGCAGAAAAAATGCAGCGGCCGCCCAAAGATTTTATTCGCAACGATTTGGAAACCGGCGCGTCCCAAAAACTAGAACTTTTGTTTCCGTGGTTCAACGGTTAAGGGATAGTCCTGCTCGGGTATTTTTGCCTAACCATGGAGGAAGAGGCCATCCACGCGATCGTAATATGGTAAATAACGAAGAACAAATCTTGCACATGGTCCACGAAGATGGTCGACGAAGCACTAGAACAATTGCTCGACAAGTCGGAGTTTCCCACGGGATAGTGCACAGAACACTACTTGAAAACTTACTTCGGGTATATCGGGAAACGCGTGTACAAGATTTGCCCCCACAGGAATATTTACAGAGGGTCATCTTTTGTGAGTGATTTCGTGGTCAATGTCAAACCAATGAAAACTTTCCTAATTTGGTACTTTCCACTGATGAAGCGACATTTACTCGAAACGGAATTTTTAACAGCCGAGACATGAGCCACTGGACCAATGAAAATCCGCGAATTATACGACGTACCAAGTTTCAGCACCGACTTTCCATTAATGTCTGGGCCGGAATTATTGGCAATTCTTTAATAGGGCAAGTGGAACTACCGCCCCGTCTTAATGGTGAAGAATACTTCAATTCTTTACATAACACTCTACCAGGTTTGCTAGAAAATGTGCCGTTTGATGTTCGCCGTGAAATGTAGTTTATGCACGACGGTGCTCCTGCACATAAGAGCCGCATTGTAGTGCAACATTTAAGTGAAACATTTGGTGAAGAGTGGATAGGGATTAACGGACCAAGACGGTGGCCAAGTCGTTCTCCAGACTTGAATCCTCTGGATTTTTATTTCTGGGGTTATTTAAAAGGATTAGTGTATAAGACGGAAGTAAACAATGAAAATGAACTCCGTGAGCGAATTTTCAATTGTGCTGAAATTGTGCGCGATGACATTGAACGCCGCTCTTTATGTGCGAATTGGAGGCGCCGCGCCGGGCAGAAGCGTGTTTGGATGCAAACGGTGCGCACTTTGAGCAGTTTCTTTAAAATTTTTGGTAAGTTTACTGTTAAATCATTGAATACATCGTTATTTATACGCATTTCGTAAGCTCCGCGTGCTACAGATAGGTGCGGGCTAGTTTTCGACGGAGTACTACACATTATGAAAACATGTGGGTAGCGACAATTGAATTTGCAACCGCAATAATTTGAAAAATTTAATAAGATTTTTTGTTCCTCATATTGAGTTACATCACCCCTCCAAATTATTGCACTGAATTAATATGCAGCCTGTATACAATGACGGCCCATTAATTTTACCGTTGTAAACCGCCCCACTGCTAGATATGGCCACTCAGGTCAAACTTTCTGTCGAATCTGTGGAATCAATGACAGCTATCTACTAATATTTATTAGACTTGTTTGAAAATACGAATAGGGTACCTGTGCGCTAGAATGGTCGAATGGTCGGAGACCACGTGACACCCTCTTCTTAGTTTAAAACATCTCTACAAGATTTGTAATTTACAAAGAAAAAATCAAGATTGGTGGCTGGGATTTAATTTAATTTGCTAATTGTAACACCAAGAACAGTGTTACAATGGGTCCATTGTGAACGCAAAGTAGAAACATTTATTTCACTTTGCCGTCGATGTATATCTTAAAGACATAGAGATCCTCTCGTCTAATTGCAATTTCCTCTGCGAATTTCTCTCGCCGTGTTAGCGTGCGTAAATCTGCAGTAACCGGCAAGGATCTGCTAACCTGGGGGTAAGACCTTCCGGTTTTAATATCCGGCATGAGTGCTGATCCTTCCCGACCTGTTGCAACGACGTAATTTTGACCTCCACCCTTCCGCATGTCCTTGATTCAGGATCCATATCAATTTTAATTACTTCAATAGCTGGCGTTAACCTCCGAATATTTTTTAGCACTTTATTTTTTAAGAAGCCGTGGTAAAGAAGGCATGAATGGTATGAATAAAAAATCATATCATTAAAGATATGTAAAATTTAACTATATTAACAGCTTCTAATAGTACTGTACGTGCGATAAGCCACATTTTCGAAGCTGTAATTAAATGGCATTCGCAAATGGCGCTTCCTGTATTCGGGTTCCAGGAGTGCTTTGCATTGGCTCCAGGAAATGCTCTGCTTGTTTACAAGCCAGCACTGCAACTCCAATTTCCCATTCTGATTGGAAGTTTTATTGGCTTAAGGCTTAAATGTTTGTGCGTTCACTAACAATTGTCCGCTGAAATTGTCTGTATATATTTTGTTCAGGAATTGTGAAATGCAATAGTGCACAAAATTCTACTGGAAATTCCGGTACTGTCAAATTTATGTTCAGATTTGAGAATATTGCAGATATATTATGCAAGTTATGGTGTCGTAATGTACCTAGTCAACAGAACAGTACTACATTGTGAAAATTTTCGGTATATGTTGAGCAATATTTATCATTCCCAGATTTCTTGTTTGACCATGGTAAAGATTGATAGATGCTTGCTGAGGTTATCTGAGATATTAGAAACAACAAATATTTCGATAATAGAATTCGTCACATGTATTGTTATAAGCGATTGAAATATTTATATTCTATTGTTAGTATTAAGTATGTAAATATGTAGTAATAAACCGTAACTATAATTACGCGTTTCCTTGGCCTGATTTAAAGTTTTTTTGAGAATTTATAGTCGGCAATAAGTACGTGTGTTATTAGTATTATTTCCTAAGGGAGTTGTGTATTTTTTTTTATTTCACTATAACATTATGATAAATAAATTACAGAGAGTATAAACTGAGGTATAGTATATTTGTATTTTATGTTACGATAAGAAAAATGTCGTTGCCAATAATATATAATTTCTAAACTTACTATGCCATAACTTGCTCTATCGTAGGTTGGCTATATCTTATTAAGGTTATTTTACACTACACTTCTTTCGTTTTTTTCTAAATTTTTTCTAAAGTTATAAGTAATAGTAGTTGGAAACATCGTGATATTATACTTCTTAACTTTTTCTTAGCATAGATCCATACGCAGTGGATGCATTTGTAAGGTCTTAGAGTGTCTAAAAGCACCAACGTAAGACATTTTGTTTTATTTTGACTAACCGCAGTGACGTCCATTGTGTGTCCCGACTCGTGGCAGTGTTGAGCAACAGCGGACTGTTGCATCTTGGCTAGCCGGGTGTCTCTACTCTGCTCCTTGACTCGACATTCGATGCTTCGTCCTGTCTGTCCTACATAGCATGTACCACACTCACATGTTATCTCGTATACCCCTTCGTTCAGGAGTGTTGCTCAACACTGCCACGAGTCCGGACACACAATGGATTTCGTTGACGTGAAGATGTTGGCAAGGGTGGGTAATTATCATCGAAGGCTTATTAGAGAAGCCATCGAAACTTACAAAAATCCTGACAACATCAATCGCGAGGACGGCACTCACATTAGTAGGATCTGGAAATCGATCCTAACGCGGTCAGGTGGAAAAGCACATGGGAGCGGTAGCTCCAGATGTGCTCAGTGAGGTGTAAATTTAGGTATATAAGGGAGATTTGTTTGGTAGGTCTTCAGTATTCAGTTAGCTCTGAAAAAGCGAGCAACATGGTTCTTGAAACGTCAGCACTTACAATTCTTGACACACGGCATAACCCGGAAGCAGTTCATTTTCTAAATGATGGCCGTGAAAGCCTACGTACTTACTTTACAGCAAAATATTGCAGAAATAAATCGGCATAAAGTAAACAAACAACATAAAGTTAAATGCGTTTGGTTGCGCCCGGTTGGCTATTCTGGAATAGATAGAAAAGTTTTTCTAGTATACCCATCTCTTCTTACTTTTTTCTAGTTACTAAAAAGAAATTTAGAAAAACACGAAGGTAGTGTAATGCAAAATAGCCTTTATTTTAAAAACTAGGGTAACAAAAATAGAGTGACAATATCATGCCCTTGCTCAGTCGTTGTTAAAATTATCAATAAAGCTTTGCAAATATGCAATGTGCAGACATTTAGCTCTTGCTGTTAAGCAGGATACCGTCTATCTATAACAGATAATTCCAAATAGATTCTGCGTTTAGTGCCGAAGTTGGAAGCATAGTTGAAATTGGATAATAAGTTTAATCATCTGGACATGACATGGCAATGGCTATACCAGGTTATACAACTCGAACAGGAAAGTTACCAAACAGCCCTGGTTAGAAGTTTTACTTGATCGTTCTGAGCTAATGGCAGCGGTAATGCGTGGAGTCGTGGACACAGAGGGCGCTTAACATCGCATGGGGGAAATGGATTGCGCAAATTGAAGCGAACAGAAGCCGATATTGGTTCGCATTCGGCCACCCGTTGAGCTTATTAGTATTTATGCAAATGGGTCGACGACTTTTATTGTTACCTTCCCACGGATTCCGCTTGTTTTTGGTCTTGCCAATGACACAGCGCCGCTGGAAAATTTCCAACGCACTACGGTCACAATCCATTGATACTGAATACAATATCAGTTTTGGTTCTTTAGAGGTATTAAAATTTTGTAACGTGATTTAAATCGAAAATCAAAGAATATGCACCTAAGTTGTTAAAGTATCACTATTCACTATTTCCGACAGGCTGCCTGTTACATCAGGAGTACCTCAAGGCTCAATACTGGGACCACTACTTTTCATAATATATATGAATGACTTAATTCACAATGAGGAAGAACATCTGAGCCTTTTATAAGCAGACGACACATCTTTCCTATCAAGAGCAACAACTATAGAAGAGCTCCATCGTAAACTGGATGGAGCCGTGATGGAGGGAACCGAATGGTTTAACACTAACCAACTGAAAATCAACAGCAAAAACCCAAAGAATATCTTTTACAACGAAAAAGACTATACCTCAAAATTCAGTGGGTTTCTTCGGAGTTGTTTTGGACTCAAGACTGAGCTGGAACGAACACATTCACCATATGTGTGGTAACTTGTCGGCAGCCATATACAGCATCCGCCGAATTTAAAAAATTGTAAATGACTGGTGTGCACTTCTATCAAACTACGCAAATTTCCGCAGTGTAGTAACGTATGGCATAATATTGTGGGGTATGTCATCGGAAGCATCAAAGATCTTGAAACTTCAGAAGAGGGCCCTACGAGTGCTCCACGGTTTGGGGTATAGTGAAAGCTGCAGAAACGTCTTTAAATTGACGATGGCGATACTTACCATCGTTTCCATCGATTTTCCAAGGCATGCTGAGGGCCACGAGCACAACACAAGAAATAGGGACCAGCTTGTTCTACCTTACCACCGATTAACAACAACACAACAAATTGCCAAGTAGAATAAGGCTATTGCCAGATAGAGATTTTTCAAAATCGATGAAAGAACTCTTGTTAGGGAAGAGTAGTGTGGAAGAGTTTTTCGGGGCCGATTTGCAGTGATTTTTGTTTGTAATATTGAGATTTTGTGAAACTGTTACTTTTATATACATTTTGGTGCATGTAATTTGATTTTTTTTACACTTTTGGTACAATTTTTTGTGACCTGATATGTACGTTTTTTTTTTATGTCGGAATAAATTGAAATTGAAATTGAAAAAAATATTTTTAGGAGAGTAGATACGTAATACACAAAATAAACTGTTGGAATGATCTGACATACCGTATCACACAACTACGAATCTTGTCGAGAAAATTTTCTTTTCACAGTGCGCAAGTGGTAGATTAGAGTTTCTACAAAAACCGACTTTCAAACGGCTGTAGCTTTTTGAGAATTCCAGTCTATATGAAAAGTACCACTCAGAATGGCATTTACCATTTAAAATTTTTTTTGAGGAAAACAACTGTGGCGTATATTTATTAAAAATAGTTTCCATAAGATGTACAATATTTTACTAATTTAAAGACAAAATAGAAAAACCGGGTTAAAAAAAAACAGAGAAAGCCTACTCACACCTGCTTTCCCAATGATGTTTCAACAGTTTCCGGTTAAAACTGGAAGTTGATAATATCATTTACCGCCCCGCAAAACCTTTTTTCAATTCATAACTGTTACCAGCTTAAATTAATTATTATTATGACCTAATTTTTAATAATTTAAGTCTTTAGATAAGAATATAGATTTAAATTGATGGTTATTCTCCTAGATTACTATTAGACAAACTGCCACTGCTGTTATTATAGTATGTTGGCAACATAGTAACAAAATCACAACCTACTATAACTGCTAACTCATTAGAAGGCACGATTCTTTTGACACCTTTGTAAAAAAAGATTATAAAGCATTTTTGTTAAAAAAAAGCTTCTTTCTTATTTCCCTTTAAAATGATCTAACACTTTTCTTGTCTTTTAATTAGTATGTATATCTAAACTAAAACAAGCAATAAATAATATACCTTTACGATCAGGTGACATAATATTTTACGCAATTTAACTGTATGCGTATAGACATGATACCTTAACCTTACTAATAAGGTCACCGCTACATAGAATGTCACATTCTCCCGCTAGAGTAGATACACAATGGCTCTAATAATTACCATTATCACTTGTACTTTTCTATAAATAGCGTATCGTTCGTATGTGTGTGCGAGTATGTGATGTGTGTGTGTGTGTATTTAGACTTGCCTACTGTTTGATCAGGTATTGTTTAGTGTTGACTGTAAATTACGTACGGGCATACATACCTTTACGATTTCTTTACACTGACTACCAATACTTATCACGACAGGAATGTTGCAATGCCATATGATTCGTGACGACACATCTCCAAAAAAACAAACATGCCACCTTTATTATTATAAATATTGTCTCGTCAACATAAGTTTTTAAATAACCAGTGATTTGAGACATACATTTTACACAAATTCAGAGTGCCACAATGTGTTCACTATGAAACCAGTACAAGTACAAAGCATTTATCACAGTATTCGAAATCCATAACTTTTTAAGATAGGTCTTCTTTGGAATTAATTCAATTATCGACTGCTTTTGAAGGTTTAAATATGTATAAATTCAAGTTTTACGAGAATTCAGTTTATTGTTAAGTTGTTTCCGCAAACAAATTGCTTAATGGACTATATAAACGGGCCTTGAAGCGCCAGTCAAATTCATCACGTCACGCTCGTCATTTGTTCCGTTTTTCGACGTTGCTCTATTGCTGCATCTCTCCGGTGCGATTGCACTTAATCCGGGGCCGCCTTATTTTATGTTAATCCCAGTTAATGCCATCAGGTATTCAAATGCAGATTTTCTGAACACTTCGCAGGCAGTATCGAATCTGGTTGCAACAGTGTTGTCGCGGCAATCATGTCACCGAGATTATACAGACTTGAGCTGACATGCTTAACGAAGCAAGGGTCTCAGCTGCTAAATCTCGTATATTGATAATACCGAGCATCCGTTTTTACAATATCAACAAGATTCAACTTACAAAGCAATTTGGTTCTTCCTGAATTGGTTTCTAATATCAGAGCTCATGAGGGCGGGCAAGTCAGCAACGTAACTTTTATATCAGTACGATTTTCAAGTGCTCATATTTGCCGGTCAGGTTAATGTGTTTAAGTCTTCGGATTCTCGGTGGACATATGACATTTTCCATCATTTCTACAGAAATTATTTGATAACGCTCCCTTATTCTTCATGTTTATCGTAGTTGTGATTCCCTCATAAATTTCTTCCTCACGTCTCCACAGTAAGAAGTCAAACGGTGTTAAATCAGGCAATCTATTTTGCCAGAGCGTTGGACTACATAAACAATTTTGGAGTGGAACAATTTTAAACATGCTGCTGCATAAAGAGAAGAATTATTGCATTTGTGAGATTGTTAAATTTTGTCGTACCACCTAGATATTTAATATTAATTTATGAATTGTTGTGTTATAAATGTGGAATTAGATGCTTAAGAACTTTTTACTAATTTATCGATAAGTTGAAGTATGTTGAGACATACAGGGAGTTCCATTTCCAATTTTTTAGTTTTGCTACTTTTAGCATACTTTCAGTTATTCGGGATAAGTCATATAGGAATCGCAAATCAATAATAACTGTCAAAAGGTGCGATATTTTTACTATGCAAAATGATATTTTTTGTTTCCTGATTCCTTGTTACCTCAGAAGATTTTTTTTTAAATACGGGCTTTTGACATTCATTTCAGAATAACTCGGAAACAGTTGAAAACAGCCTAATACAAGTTGTTGCCAAAACGATTAGGATACAAATCTTAATGAAAAACTGCAATAATGTACCTAGCAGTGGCGGACTGGGTCCAAAAATAATGGTTGCCAGGAAGCCAGGAGGGGGCCCACATTTTTTTGTTCATGCTGCCGGTATATACATATACAGATGTCCCACTTTTTCCCCGCAAAATTATTTTTAGAAAGCAAATGTCATTCTGAAGAATTTTTTTATAAGGACTTATTTGCTTTCTCAATTCCTTGAAAAGTTTCAGCCGTTTGAACACACCCACTACACCTTACAACGATAGAAAGTAAATAAATTTAAATAAAAATATTTAAAAGAAAATCGACATAAATTGAATAAAAATGAACCAAAAAATTCATATGAAGCTTTCTATTATTTTTTTTCTAGAAAACAAATGTCATTTTGAGTAAAAAGTATCATATGGACTTATTGGTTTTGCTTAAGAAGTTAGAGCCGGTTAAAATACGGTTTTGTTAATAACTCAAACGGTTGTAACTTTGTTATAAATTGAAAGAATAATAAGTCGATATGAAACGTTTTACACAGTTTCTCATTTACTATACAGGAGAGAGAAATGAAAAATGAAAGAGTTACAAAAAAAAACTTACAAAAATATTATGAAATAAAATGTTCGACTAAATATTATGGAGGTAAAGTAGAACTGTGTTTGGTGTACAATAGTTTTAATAATATAAAAAAAAAAAATATTCAAGCGAAATAAATAGTATTCTTACAAATAAACAAACATAAAAATATTAAAAATATATCATAAATGTATATTTATCGATCTTATAAAGCTTTCAGCTTTCCTAAAATGTCTAACTCGGTGGTCTATCGTCGACAGCTAAAAATATATTAAGCATCTAATGTTACATTTGTAACTTATGCACAATATTCCCAAATTACTATTAAATATCCGATTGTTCGATGAAATCCAACAATCTCTCAATTATAATAATTCTTCTTTTCATGCAGCAGCTTTTAGTAATAGCATTTTGCAAGTTTGATTTATACAAACATATAATTTTTGATATTTATTTTCTTCAAAGACTAAGAATTAGTAATTTATGTATCAATCTAAAATTGTTTAAATAATACTTATCAAAGACATTAAATTGTTCATGGTGGTCAAACGCATTGGAAAACTAGACGCCTGATTTAATCGGGTTTGATTTGTGACTCTGAAGACATATTGAGGAAAACATTTATGGGAACATTACAACTACCTACGATAGCAAACATGAAGAATAGAAATAAGGAGGCGTCAAAATGTTTTTGTGGAAACCATGGAAAATGTAATATTTCCACCAAGGATTTCCACCGAGAATTTGAAGCAAGACTGAAACGCATTGACCTGAGAGGGTTGATATGTGCACTATTGACAATCGTACTGAAATAATAATTATTTATTCAGTTTACAATTATCCATTTATTTAGTTATTTATTCTTATGAGAGTACAGAAATGTTTGGATGTCTGAAGAACACCACATTGCTACCAAAGCACTCCTTGTTTTTGTTATCAGTAGTAACTGGAACATCCCTATAAACTTATTCCTTAACATGTCCCGAAATAAATAAATTGAACAGGCGATTTAGCTGGCTAAGGCGTTAGACCACTACAACCAACCCAAGGATCCATTAAAATTCTTTAAATAATTTAGAATATTACGTAAATAAATAATAAAAATTTTAAATAAGTTTCGACTGGTACTAATAAAGCTAATTCTTGGATGATCATAAATTGTTCGTTTGTGTAACTCATAGTAGCAGTTTTCAATGACTAAATGTTGCTGCAGAAGAATCTTTACATTTGTGCGATTGCTGAATTTCGTCGTGGCAACTAGATATTTTATATTAATTTATGAAATATTTTGCATGAGTATAAATCTTATATTAGATGCTTAATAACTTTTAGCTGTTGACGATAGACTTACCGAGTTAGACATTTTAGGAAAGTTGATTTATCGATCTTTCGATGTCAAGATATACAGGGCTGCTCCATTTAACATTCTTAAGTTATTTGACATTTAGCAAATCTCCAGTTATTCAGGATAAGTCATATTTGAATCGCAAATGAATAATAACTGTAAAAAAATGCGATACTTTTACTATGCAAAATGAGTTCTTTTATTTCTTTATTCTTGTTAGTTACCTTAGAATGATTTTTTGAAAATGCTCATTTTTGACAAACATTTTTTAATATCTCAGAAACAGTTGATAATAGCCTAATACAAATTGATGTCATAACAATTAGGCTAAAAATGTTCATCAAAAATTGCCATAATATACCTAGTGTTCATTTAAACAAACATAAGTTTGTTGGTACGTTATTGTGGGACACCCTGTAAGCATGCCAATATTTTCTGGCTGTAGGGCGAATGATTATCTATAACTTTTATAACACCCTGTACATCAATTTTATGATATCTTCGAAAGTGAAAAAGATATATTACTTTTTATATCATTGATCAACACAAAATGCGCAACTTTGTTTCTAATATTTTTTTCTATATTCATGTTTTTTTTTAATTTATTTTGTTTTAAATTACATATTGTATTTTATAAATAAATTTTATTTTATTTTTATTGCATGTATAAAAGAACATTCTGTACGATTAGTTCGATTAGTAATAGATTTTAAGTTCTCTTAACAAGGGCCTTTTGGAGAATTTTCATTGTTTCCCAAAGTGGGTTTCTTAAAACTCACCATGCAGTTTTCTTATGGGGTTCATATTTATTGCCAAACATAATTATAAATTCTTACCGAATTTATTGCAAATAGGTGGGGCCCTCTTATTGCCTGATATCTTTTCGTGCGGCGGTCCAGTGATAATTTCAGTATAAATAAATGTATTATTAATATTATCAACATATTGTCTTAAGGGGGGCCCACTTAAGGGGGGGCCCACTTGCCATCGGGCAACCTGGCATTATGGCCAGTCCGCCACTGGTACCTAGTGTTCCACGGAACATAAGTTTGAATTGGTACGTCGTTGTGGAACGTTGTGGGACATGGAACAAGAAAATATTTTCATATATACAGATATATGAAAGGATTTTCTTTCTGTGGAGCGAAGATTGTCCACAACTTTTCTATATGGAAGAATCGTGTATTTCTTATGACCATTAATGTACATTGTATCTAGCCACTCTGTATATCTCGAAAACTAACAGAGCAAAAAATATTGGTTGTTCACTGCGGCGCACCCCTATATCTCGGACACTAACAAAGCAAAAAAAAAATCTTTTTTGGTAAAAAATTAGCAAAAAATTAGCAAAAAATATAGGCAGTTTACATTTTTCAAATTCATTTGTTTTTACATAGTGCGCCGCTGAGTTGCCGGCACGTCAGCGGCGCGGCGCCTCGGTTCTCGAAAATTAACAAAGCAAAAAAATCGATATTTTGGTAAAAAATAGCAAAAAAAAATATGGATATAATGATTTTCATTTTGCAAAAGTTGCGCCGCTGACTTGCCCGACCTGAACTCATGTATATGTTACCAGCAAAACCCGTTTTTAGGCAGAAACAGTTTGTCCTAGGCCAAACTAGTTCGACCAAAACGCGTTAGGCCCAATGGAACCGCATACTTCAGCTCAAACTGGTATGACCTAGGAGAAACACTATAATACCGGGTGATTCACGCCGTTGTTTGTAGAACCAGACGAAAGAAATATGGATATAATAGCTATCTACTATCTACTACTATATGTATACTAAAAGTCTAACACAGTCCGCGGAAGAAGTTTACGAAAATCGGCGAATCGGGGGAAAGGTCTGCTCCTCGGAGAAGCGAAAATCGGCGCCGCAGGCGCCGATTTTCGGCCTGAAATTTGATTCTACAGTGCTTAGGCTTTCGATTTCGTCCAACTTCCGCCTAGTTCTCATTATTTGTTACCTCGATTCGGCAAAATTTATGGATTATCGATTGGGACTGTACTCGTCGCCATGGCAACCGATCGGGGTTGCGAGGCGACGGCCGCGCGCTTCGCGACGCGGTCACCAGACGGCGACATATCATCATGTCTCTGTTGAGGTTACGCTACGAAGTAATAGATGGCGCCCCGTAACCGCGCCGAACGTACGAGCTTAATCACGTCGCGCGTGTAAGAGCATCCGGGCTTTTTGTCTCTCTCTTAACGCTTCGGCGATCTACCTAGGTTGACCAGCAGGCCTATTAAGCCTGCACATTCTCCTAGTAATAAACTAAGAATTCAACCTTTTGGAGATATATTTGATGTTAGATGTATTCCATTTTTTTTTCGGAAATAACGTTATCTTTGAAATTAGAGTCTGTACGCTATACTTTGCATGCGATAATTTCAACAGGGATGATTCTAAATATAAAAGTTATCGATTGTCAATTTTTAAGGCTTTACGACGTAGGTAATCTTAAAAATTTTAATATGCACACTATAATTTACTTCAGATACTTGTAATTTGGATAATATTCTAGACACAAAACATGGATTGTCCATTTTTACGGCTTCCTGTTTTTACAGAAATGACGTCACCGTTTCTTATTTTATTAAAAAATATAAATACTACAAATAAACAATAAAACTATCGATGCAGTTAACAGTAAACATAAAGGCATAATATGCTTTTAACCTATATTTGTTTTTTTTCCTAACCCGTTATGTTTCCAAGATAAAAAAATCTGATGTGGCCAGGCACATGACTTTATCATACTATATATAAAATTAATAGTTTAACTGCATGAGATTCTATTTGATTCTATTTGATCGAGATCCGCCATGTCTGCATTAAAATAAAACTAGTAGAACAAGACAGATATGTCTATTAAAGCTGCGTTCGGTTATTGTACTCCGTTGACATCGGGTACACCGTCAAAATGATACTTGCGTGTTATTGGGTGTAAAAAGTATAACGGTGTGCAATATCCGAACGCAGCTTATATTGTGTCAAAACATTAGCGTTTGACACTAACTACTGTCATTAGAATCAAAATTTCTGACATATCCTGGCTACTCGTTTTAATGCAGTACCCCCGATCTCGACATATTTCCGCTAAAATCTCAAAAAAATGTAAAAATATCAACATGAAGCGAATCATGTACATCACTAAATGAAGAAAAAGTTTGAATTGAAGCAATGTATCCAAAAGAACAGAAACTGAAAGTTTGTTGAACAAGCACTATGACACCTACACAGCTTATGTTTTGCTTATGAAATGACGAAAATTTGTTTCAATAAGTGGCATTCTTCATAATATTTTCAATACAACGATATACTTGTGAGATATTATGACTTATTTGGAATAAATACTAGAATCTACTTTGTTAATGTAAATAGATGTACTTCATTCAATAAGCAATACTTACTTATGTTAAATATCTTATATGTTTTGGGTCAAGTACCTACGCACTAGGATGTAGTGCAAAGTACGTACTTCGTTGTAGAAATGACATTCTTAACTATACATTAAATTACTTATTCAATGCTATATTGGTTATTATGAAGAAAGAATTTATTTGTAGACAACATTTTATTTAACACGCCTAATAGAAAGAACGCAATATGCACATATTTCTGAGATGTAAAGTGACGACGCAACTGCACAGTTTTCGTGGTTCAACCATAGAAACGGTTATTACCTAGGTGTATGTATTGCTTGCATACTAAGATGATTGCTCAATTCTAAAGCTATTTATTCAATGTCAGCTTGATATAATAGCACCACACAAGCGACCGCAACATTCGATATCATGTCGATCAGGTATGTAGAGAGCAGCAAGAAAATAATAAATCGATTGTTTATTCAAGAGTCACCCACTTGATCTGCCACGCACGATGCATAGCATGGGCGCAAGTTATCAAGCGCTGCTATAATTAGCTCAGAATAGTTCATTGCAGGCAACGACCACTAGACCTCGTCATACGACCAAAACGTCAAAATCAAATCCGTATGGAAGGACCAAAGAAGGATTGTAATGGGAAGTTTGACCTGTCTGTAATCAATATTGCAGTTCTTTGTAAATCAACATTGTTTTTTCCAGGATAACAATTTTGTACTATAATACTGTAGGGTACTACCCCAAAAAAAATCTATGTTAGTAGCTCGTCGTACATTTTTAATTTGTGTTTTAAGTGCAGTTTCAGTTAATTTACATTTGTAACAAATAAGAAAATTGTAGTATCCATCATTTTGTGCTTTGATATAATAAATAGGTATTCATCTTTCAAAATTACTATTTTTGTGAAAATTCTATCTATCTTTTATCTTGGTTTCTATGATCTTCAGATATGGGCTTAGAAGTACTGTAATATGAATACCTAATACTGGCAAATGTTAAATAGTCGGTTTTGTAAACTTGTTTGTAAACTACTTTTTGGCTAACCAGAAAATAGTTTGGTGCACTGGAGTTTATTATTTGCCCATGTTGACGGTGTTAATATTGTTTTCCCTGTACGTATGTATAAAATAGCACATGCTGTAAATTAAATATGTAGGTACTCATTCAATAGATACAACAAACTCCATATTTCGCGCATTTATAGCTTTTGGCATGTTAATTTTTCTCAATTATGACCTTTTATCTGATTTGCGGTAAAATGTTTACACAGATTACGGTGATATATTTATTATGTGTACCCCTTTGATGTGTTATGTTGCTATGTGGGTCGTTTGGCTTTTCTGCCCCTCGAATTACGTCAACCAGGTTTGATTGTTTGTAATTTCCACGTATGCAATTAGAGTCCTTCGTGTGAACCCCTTGCCCAAAGAACACTCAATATGACAAGTCTATAAAAATAATTATATCTCTGGGAGCAAATTGATATACATACATACTGACGGAAGATAAGACTTTCACAGAACACAGAATTTACGGATTGCAAAGTCATTGAGTTGAATTAAAACCAATCAGTAAAACAGTAAGTTTAAATTGATTTAATAGCTAATATTTAAATACACGAATATTCGGATTTGAATGTCAGGGTATGGAACTTTTCATGTGTTTTTTTTTCTTTTCTTTCTTCAGGTCTTTGTAATTTCGAATTAAAAATATGGTTCATTGTATTAGGAAATGTTTGCCTTAGAAGATCAAATTTCAATTATGTATTTAATATAATCAAGTATAGTGCAACATAAAATGACTTCAAATGGAAAATATATTTTGCGTTGTAGAAAGTGGTGAGCAATTTTCAACAAGTTTAGTATAAAACATTTGTTTCTATCTGTTAAGATACCGCACATTTCTCCCACTGCGACTGTAATGATTCAACCGGTATACAGGATGTTTCAGAAATCACGGCTAACCTTAAAGGAGCATATCCGCAAAGCTCAGATAAGCAATTTTGGACAAATAACGAATAGTATATTCAAAGTACTTACCAACAAATTTGTAAAAAAGAAATAGTCTAAGGCCTGCCCTGGTGAATTGCCGAACGCACATGACCGAAAGAAGATTGTAAACTTATACGTACGCACATTTATCAATTGATATATTACGAAGACTGATACGTACCTAATCCAGAAATGTGATGCGAATTTACAAAAATTGTGATTGTAAAGTGGTTCCCGTCGGACAAAACCAAGCGACTTAACGCCGCAACTGGGCGACGCGGTTGATCAAAGTTTGCAGGGTCGGACTCCGTTCTTCTTTATTACTTTTCTCAAGAATGTGTTAAATTAGACTATACGTTACTTGAATTGTTTATTACGTCCTTGGGCTCCTTCAAGGTTAGCCACTATTTCTGAAACCCACTTTTATCCGCAAACCTTTTTTTCAGACAGTAAATAATGAGTAAAAAGCTTCCCATGGACTTTTTTCAAATCATTAAAAAGTTACAGCCGTTTGAAATATTAACAACTTCTTTTTTTAAGTCGGAACAACATTGACCTTCTGGCACAATAATAAGTGAAAAGATTTACGTGGATTTTTTTCGTTATATGTTAATTCAATTTATTTGTAATATTTTTATTATTTGTAATATTGTTACTTAAATTTATTTACTTTCCATTGAGTATCAATGAGTATTGTGTTATCTTTTCGCTTTTACATTGGTTGATACCTTTCTTATTTTTCTTATTTTGGTAATATTTCAAACGTCTGTAACTTCTTAAGAAATTGACCAGTAAATAAGTCTGTATAAAACATTTGTGCCCAGAATGGCATTTGCTTTCTAAAAAAATCTGATGTGGCCAGGCACATGACTTTATCATACTATATATAAAATTAATAGTTTAGCTGCATGAGATTCTATTTGATCGAGATCGGCTATGTCTGCATTAAAATAAACCTAGTAGAACTAGACAAATATCTCGATTAAAGATGCGTTCGGATATTGTACTCCGTTGACACCGGGTACACCGTCCAAATGACACTTACCTGTTATTGGGTGTAAAAAGTGTAACGGTGTTCAATATCCGAACGCAGCCTATATTGACAGTAGTATTTTCAAAACATTAGCGTTTGACACTAGCTACTGTCATTAGAATCAAAAAATCTGACATCCTGGCTACTAGTTTTAAAGCAGTACGACCGATCTCGTGAAATAGAATTTGCTCATGCAGCTAAACTATAAATTCTACCAAAAAATGTCATATACATAAATTATAGAAAATTTCCTCTCCTATAATTTATTATTTAACTATTTTGACGACATTACACAAATAGCGGCTCATTTGCAAAATCTTCGAAAAATGCTATGATGAGTAAACCATCCGTTCCTTTGGACCCTTTTCAACAGAAAGCTTTTCAGCTCTAAGTTTGGTTATGAAACTTCTAAATATGAAGTTTCGTCCCGATACCTTTAGTAGTTTCTCCAGAATCGTCGCCACAAAAACGGGTACACACACACACACACACACACACACACACACACATACACACACACATACACACACACACACACACAGACATTTTTTGTACGTTGGTCAAAAATGTTCAGGGGACCCAAAAAGACATAGTTCCGCTAAAATCTCAAAAATTTTTTTTGGCATGATTACAATACTTTACATACTGCGTATGATAAAGTAAAAAGAATTGCGGTAAATGTTTACATTTTTTTGTATATAATCTGGGCCCGATGTTAGAGGTTGTTCTTTTTTTTTTTTTTCGAAATAAAAAGTTGGCTGCTTTATATTCGGAAAGGTTTACAGGTGCCAATCTATTTTATTCTATTAAAAATCTTCGAACTTTAATTGATGATAGTTATAACTTGTAGGTCAATGGGTCCAGTAACGATGGAAAAACTAGATAGAAAAAATAAATTTTAGGAAGACAAGGACAGGTTACGCTCAGGCACTTTCTTCGTAATTGTCTGCACTAACATTTTACACTCATTTCTTGCTGTAAGTTTATAGGCTGGATTTTTTTTGCGGTCGGCTCCCAGACTGTACGTAAATATACCTCAGGCTTAACAGAGAAAATTTAATTATTTATTCATTTGTAAAATTTTGGAGGATAGGAAATCTGAGTAAAAAGCAAATACAAAACAAAACAAAAACACACTTGATGTAGAAATCATATTCATAAAATTATTTCAGTCAGTATTATCATATGTATGTTTATAATGCAATTATCAAAATTATCTATACATTATCTTCCGTGTGATAAAACTAAAACATCGTCCAGTTTCATAAGACATATACATAACGATACATATTTTCGGCGTTCTACAAGGTGTCGCTTCAAGCGTTTACAGCCTCGCTCATGCTACTGAATAATACAGCTATATGTCACTCGCAGCATAGGACGAGTTATGTAATTGAGACGAACTGGTAGCGATACATCCGGCAGATAAAAAATAAAACCAGAGAGAAGTAAAAAAATAAGACGTCGGAAAAATTTCGTTACACGCCAGTGAGTTCTCAGATGTAATGAATTATTCATGGAAAACGGGAATATTCCCGTTCAATGCCACGGTGAGATGCGAAATGCTACCTTGGTAGAGGGCTTTTTCCTCCACGGAGGGCAGTAAATACGGTTTTTAAAATTTTCCCTTCAGGAGCTGTTTCGGGATTTAAATTTAAAATAAGTATCAGTAATGGACGATTATTCGAGATCTGGTGGATATTTACGAAATAGATGGAAATCCTGTTGGGGATTATCGGAATATAACGCAACACAATTTTTGCTTTTATTTTACCATCTGAAACTAACTTTATGAAAATATTTAGGTTCCGCTTACCAAGAAATCGGATTATTGAAGAAAATCGAGAATTTTCGATAGAAAACAGATTGGTTCTTGAACATGCTACGCGGTTATCGAATTCTAGGGATTACCATGAACTTTACGATTCTACTAAGCAAAAAGAAAAAGAAATCCTCTAATATTCACTATTTATTAATCCAATTATAATAAGTAATTATTTTGTATTTAAATTTAGAGTAATATTTTATGTATATATCTATATTATCATCCTGATATATTCTGATGAATAATGACCGTGTAATATTTAGCTAACCAAGCTGAAATGGCTAATGTAAAAATATAGACTTTGCGAAGATATGTTTTCGTTTATTCAGGCTTCACTGTTTGCTATAGGAACAATTATTGTTAGACAGGATTTATCAAATGATCCATCATTGATAAGTGATAAGATAAGCACTAATTTAGCATAATCAGGTATTAATTTGTACCTGTATGTACGAAATAGAAAGAATAGAAAGAGAGGAAACTATAACTTTATTGACATTATATACATATATAAATTATTTCTACGATTTGGCCGCATAAATCCAAACAATTAATAAAAGTACATCATATATTTATCCGTTTCGTATATTGAGAGAATAACTTATTTTCTTTGTAATTATAAATTCGGTATAGTAAAAATGAAACTAATTAAAAACTATTCAATTTTCAGTTTTGCGTCCATATCGTCCAAAACAATATGAGTATATTTGTTTTTAGATAATATGGGCTATTATTTAAATGATAGATTTTAAAACAAAATTAATGTTTTCAAATAAAAAATAGCAAACGTAGCTTCCAAACAATTACAGATAAAGTAAAATACATACAATTTTTGCAGTGTTTACCAGGAAGGTATAGAGCGGCTTTGGCACCTGTGTATGAAACTCCACAGAAAAAATTTGTTTCTTTCACAGGGGAAAAATGTACAGCAGTCTCAGCAATTTCAGCAATATAGCTATATGTATCAACTAACCAGCGATGTAGCAATATGAAGAAATATTTCTTCTGTAATTTATTACAGATAATATTGTATAGTATTACCGCTTCTTTTTGCTGTATAGAACAAAAATTCTGTAGTAATAATTTTGTACTAAACTATATACAGGGTGTCTCACGGAACTGGTACATTAGAAGTTTCTCATGTTCTACTATTTCTGGAAACTTGACATTTTTAAATTAGAATTTACTCGATCTGAGCTCTTCAGCTAAAATATTCTCAAGTTAACTGTCACGTCCGGTCGCCGGAAGTCGATATCAACTTTGTTATTTTAAATGGAATGATATAATTTTAATTTTATTTTTTGTTTCTACGTATCAAAATACATAATTTTTAATGATGTATTATATCCCTATACCCAAATATCTCCATTATTGAGTTTTTGATTTTACTAAACTTTTGGTGTTTTTCCGGGTTGCGTTTAAAATTGAATATCTCGGTTATTATTGAAACTAGAAGTTTCATGATTGGTGGCCCAAAAGTAGAAACATAACCAAATAAGACGATGTTTAGTTCATTATGATATCTTATTCAAAATTTACAACACAATAATTGAATTTTCAAACGTAAAAAACTCACTTTTTCAAATGGAACACCCTGTATACCGATACGCCATTCGATAGGAAATCTTATTCCCTATCAATCAATATTAGGGTTCCCTATATCTATTTTTAATAGTTTTTGAGATATTGTCAGTATAAAAGAATGCAAACTAAATACACAACGATTTATTCTTCATTTATAGGAATGTAAAAACTTTGGAACAGCAGGAAAACAGAAAAATATTGAAAAGGTGTGTTGAAACTAAAATAACATATTTGGGATATCTAACTTAAATTAAAACTTAATTATGTTCTAAATGCTGCCCGTTCTGCTCTTCGCTGTACTTCTGTTATCGTCGTTCTTCGGGTTTCTTTTCGCTGAAGTCCGTTAATAGCGGGTACTACTCTGGTAGTCAATTCTTCTCGAGTATTAACTGGTGTGGAATAGACCTGACTTTTCACATGACCCCAGAAATAAAATTCTAATGGTGTTAAATCTGGTGAGCTTGGTGGACACCGCCATGGTCCCCTATTTCCGAACCACCTATCGTCAAACAACTGATTAAGTTGAATGGATACCACATGCGAAGAATGTGCCGGTGCACCGCCTATTTGATAAAAGCAGTGGCGTAAAATATTGAGGGGAAGAGTTTTGCAAAAATTGTTCACACATCCACGCAAAATTTCTAAATATCTATCACTATAAATTTCGTATCTAATTTCGTCCCATATTATTAAATAGGAGTATTAAAAATGGATTTAAAGAAAAGTGACAATATCTCAAAAACTATTAAAGATAGATATAGGGAACCCCAATATTGATTGATAGGGAATAAGATTTCCTATCGAATGGCGTATCGGTATACAGGGTGTTCCACTTGAAAAAAATGAGTGCTTTACGTTTGAAAATTCAATTATTGTGTTGTAAATTTTGAACACCCTGTATAAGATATCATGATGAACTAAACATCGTCTTATTCGGTTATGTTTTTAGTTTTGGACCACCAATCATGAAACATGTAGTTTCAATAATAACCGAGACATTAAATTTTAAACGCAACCCCGAAATCATCAAAAAATTAGTAAAATCAAAAAAACTCAAAAATGGTGATATTTGGGTATAGGGAAACCTTATTAAAAATGACGTATTTTGATACGTAGAAACCAAAAATAAAATTGAAATTATATCATTCTATTTAAAATAACAACGTTGATACCGACTTCCGGTGACCGGACGTGACAGTTAACTTGAAAAATTTTAGCTGAAGAACTCAGATCGATTAAATTCTAATTCCAAAATTTGAAGTTTCCAGAGATAGTAGAACATGAGAAACTTCTAATGTACCAGTTCCGTGAAACAGCCTGTATAGTTGTAGTACTTTTTGTAAGTTTGCAGATTTCTTTCTTAATGTGCAAGCATTTGCTTTTCAATTTCTTCAAATGTTACAGCCGTTTATAATACTAGCAAAAGAAAGGAAAAAGAAAATTCATATCAATGCAAAAACAGAAGAATACAAACAATACTCTTTACAAAAATAAAAAGTAATAAGTTAATTAATGAATTAAAAAGTAATAAAACAATCATTCTGAGTAAAAAGTTTCATATGAATTTTGATTTGTTCAATTTTTTCAATTCTCAAGAAATTACAGCCGTTCAAGATACAGTTCTGTTAATATTTCTGGGGGCTGTATTTTAAGGCTTGGAAAACAAATAACTCCATTTGAAATATAATATCAAAATTACATGTACATCCTCACATTAATCGTACACTCCGGAAAAAGCAATACCATTCTCAAAGTGCTCGAAAGTGCTATTCATTAGAAAATATGCTACACCTATTGAAAATAATAATTTTCAAAATAATTAATTTCTTTTTGTTCTCTTGAATTATTTTATAAATTAAATGCGGTTGCGAAACTGAATTTGATTGCAAAGGGCCATGCCTTCTTTTTCGGAATTTCATATTTTTTGTCCGAATTGTATGCTTGGTAGCGCTATTTTTGAAGTGATATCTGAATGTATAGCTTAAAATATTTTAAAAATAATGATTCGCTTTGCATTCTCAAAATCCATGTTCCACGCAGAGTTTTCAATATTTTACGATTTTCACTGTTTGTCTAGAAAATGTTCGTGACAATTTTTTTCTATGAGGCCATTCTCGGTGAATTCAGAAAACAAAATCCTCTACTAAATTTCGCAGAAAGAAGAACGTTTTATATCTGGAAAACAATGTTGGTTTCCAACAAAATCGAATAAGTTATAAACAAAACAAACACCCAAACTTTCAGCAGAATTGCCCAACATACTTTATTAAATTTTTTAATTGAACAATATAAAAGAAGTTATTCCTTATTTTATCTGTGAGTACTTGAACTATTCCTGGATCAAAACCTAGGACAAAATCGATTAACCAATTATGGCAAGCAGCATGCTACATTTCTTGCAACACATTGTAAATAACACCAAATAAAAACTGGAGAGGCAAAACTTATCACACAATTGCGATCAGACCAGCAGACATGTAATTACTCGTAAGCTTATTAGTTCTGCCATCGTATAGCAAACTCACAAAGCAAACTCTACAAAACGAATATCTTCGGAGACTTTGGCTGGCAATCCCTATACCTCATTGTATCACCATTGGATGGAGTCTCTTCTTGTGTGGCACGCACAACCAAGCCAGGTGTTCGTAAGGCATTAATTCCGCGAGAAATAGTTCCAGTTTTCGAGTCGACAATAACGGCTATTATGCCGCCGAGGCTGGTAAACAAGAATCCACATTATACTGTGCAAAAAAAGCGTGAAGCGAGAAGCAGCATCAGCTGGATCGTCATGCGTATAGAGAGCAGAGTGGCATCCAATTGCCGAGATGTATCTGCTCCACTTGTCTGCGTCTCTTTAATTAATTATGATTTATCGGCTAGTTGAGATTAGCGGCAGGAATTCCAAGATTACCGCTGAGTATTATAACGTCGATACTCTAACATGTTCCCAGTTATTAATCGACGCTATCAAGTCTATGGATGTTTACGAGCTAATCGTTTAATTAACGGTAGAAATATAAGTGTGGCTGAAGTACAATCTTCTTCGATAAGTTTAGTATAATTTGTTTTTTTGCTGTAGTCGCAAACCCATTTGTAGCCAGTCTCTCCTATTAGCACCTTTTTTAGAAATCTTATCTCGAAGACAATGCTTAAAGCGATGGACAATTAACTATCTTAGTTTTAAACACAGTATTATATTCTGAAGAAGAGAATAAAAAGCTTTTCAGTCTTTGATGGTTTAATTCTTGGGGCTTTCACATTTGCCATTTGGCAAATGTGAAAGTGCCAAGAATTAAACCATCAAAGACTGAAAAGCTCTTTATTCTCTCCTTCGGAATACATCACCACAGTCGAAAGTCCCTCATCTACAATATTATATCTTTTGAAAAGTAGGTACGTAGCTTTTCGCGGCCAGAATTGTTTAGAAAATAAATTGTTTCCTGGTTACGCCGTGTAATATAGATAGTATTCTTAATACTTAATATTATTCAGTTGGCTCTGAAGAAGCTAGTAACATGGCTTGTGATGAAACGTCGGCAATTACAAATTTTGATGCATTTGAATTTTCGTTTTTTTTTATAAGATTTGTTTTCCTTGGATTTTGGTATGTGGTTTTGTTAATAGATTAAATTTTTTATGCATCGCACTTGATGTTTGCTTTAAATTTGAAGAATTACCGTTTTATGACTCCGCACATGATGGGGAGTAAAGTGGTATAGAAATCTCGGGGCTGAGGCGCGGGCGCCAGGTCCGATATGGTTTGTTATTATTATTAAGTACAAATATTTAATTTGTGAAAAAACTTTCTCTTGAATAAATTAATTCTAATATAATCATAAAACAATGACGTTGAAATTTAACGTATAATTGTTGATCACAACGAGAAATAAATATGTTATCAGTAAAAAATATAAATATAAATATGGTATAAAATAAATTTAACAAATGCAATGTACGAAATCGTATTGTAAGCGCATCCGCCATTCTGCACTATTCACCTCTTCGTCATAAATGGCTACAATTTAGTTATCAAATAGCAAATATTATTTATTTTTATATTTATTTCTTTATAGACCCCAACAGATCAGTTGGTTAGAGTTAGACCCTTGTGCTAGGTCTCTGGTTTAAATGCAGATTGGTGCCATAATTTCTAACTTATTTCAAAATTTACATCCTGCCTGTATATCACCATTTTCCATACAAATATTATTTATTTTTATTTTTATGTTAAGCACAATTTTGTCATAATAGAGTAAATGAAAGTGTTCATCTTATAAAACGATCTTCAATGTAAGAAATGCGCTTGCCAATTATTCAGATATGTTAATCCTACAAAAAGCAAGTATTATCTCATCACAGAATAGAAAATTCCCCATGATTGGGAATTAGAGTGAGATTTAATTTTGGTTGAACGTGTACCCGATTGACAGCCGATAACGGCTCGTCAATTTGTCAGGCAATTATCCCAAACGCAATAACCAGGCATCCGTCATACACGATGAGTGACGTGACTTATTACACGAAAAAAGCCGGTGGGTATATTGCACATCAACCAAAAGCAAAATAAACAACAGAAGTGTTAGATAACGAACTATATGTATACAAATATCGACATTAGACGTAGTTGTTACCGGTAAAAACCCGACCTCAGTGGAATAAACTAAAATTATTTAGGCCAAGTTACTACCATCTGTTATTTTAGTTTTGTGCTTTTGCATGGCACGGGCATTTACAATAACATAGATTTTCAAGGATAAAGAAAATAAAAAAAACAATAAATTACAACCAGATACTCGTCGAATACTATTACCATTATAATAAAGACCACAAAAAAGACAATGCCACACCCTTGCTCAGGTGGGAGTGGATTATATTAATCAGTCTCCTGGTTCTTAGTTCGCATTAAGCACAAGGTCACCATGACATATGCCAACAATTGAAGGACAGAGAACAGCAATAAAAAATAAGTAATAATAATACGGAAAGTCAATAAGTAATATTATTCAGAATTAAAAAAAAAGATCTAGGCCTCAGCAATGTAGCTCAATTTCGGGGCTACTTGAAAATATACTTTTAAAATAGTTACTTTTTATGTAATGCAAGTGTGGAGCCAAGATGAAAGTAAAAAATAAATATAAAATTTGTTTGATATAGGTTTGATAAAAAGAATGTTAAAATCGTTACAAACTTAGTCTTTATGGCCAGAATGTTGCAAATTGCTAGTGGTATTGTAGGACCACGACAGTTGTGTCATCATTTCACGACGTGTCTGACACATAGCTTCGACAGGAACGTAAATCAGTTAGTTTTGGCAACCAGGCGATCACTTCTGGTTGTCATTATAGTATTATAGCTGTAAGTGATAGTTACTCTTCTATTAACATCAGTGAAAAGCAGAAAAGGCAATGTTATGGCATATTAATCGCAAAAATAACTCACAAAATGTTGAAAACCCAAAACAAAAAATAATTATTGGAAACTTTACACCGCATTCCATAAAAAATAACAGTGAAGGGAACAAACATTCCATTTTGTATCCTATTTATTATTATTTAAATTTTAAATATTTTTTTTTATTTTCGGCAATAAAGCTCGCTATGAAAATGTTATTTAGATTGAATAAGTTTATTTCTTTTTACATGACTACTGCAAAACCAGTAATTCAAACATTTAGTCGTAATCTTGTTTTGTTTAAGGGTATCTTGTTGCTACTTTTCAATGTTTTATCAACTTTTGATCGAAGTTTTCGACCTTATCGATCAATCGCTATTTGAAATAAAAAGATCGGAGTGCACTCACGTCGACCTTTTTGTTCTGATTAATTATCAATCGACCTTTTTGCCCAGAGTTTCTCTTAACCAAATTTCGATATGGCCAGTTTTACGGCTGTTGTATAGTTTCTCAACTTCAAGTAGCCCCGGTATTGACAATGAAAAATAAAATCGACATCAACGACTTTAAAGCAAGCAACAGATGTGAATTAAACTTACAGTTGTATTCTAGTTGTATCCCCTGTTGCTAATATTTAGTAAGAGTACCAAGAGTCCTTGGTACATAAGAAGTATAACAATAATTAAAAACCTTATTTTCATAAACAATTTTCCCAAAATTTTAGGTGCAAAACAGAACGCCCGAATCTAGGTAAATCCCCCCCCCCAGGGTGTGTTTCAAATTGTTCGTCATAAATTCATAATTGGCTGAATACTTAACTGGCATAATCCGGAAACAATTTATTTACTGAAAGGGAAAGAGTTTTAAAATATTAAAAAAGAGAATAAGAAACGATTTCGCATTCGAATCAACAAGCTGGAAAACCACTCCAGGCCCGCAATAATGGCGAGGGAATACATAATGTATTGATGAATTAGTTTTGTACGTTAATATGAAAAATTATTTTTTAATTGAGTAATTTAATTATAAAGTCGCTCTAGCATTCTGGGTCCCATAGCTGTGCGTTTTTGTCTAATGCCTATACCCAAAACAGTGCGTCGTTATTCAAAAATGTAACTCTATTAACCGTTGATCCGTCAAACATGTAACGGATGTTGATAACTTTTGTTATTACATTACGTTATATTACATTATCGATTATAATCGAGATTAAGAAAAATATAAATAAATTCATACATACTAACCAGATTAGATAAAAAATCTGGCACCTCCGCCATTTGTGAAGGCCTTTTCCCACAGAGATAAATTGCATTAAATCGATTCGAAATGGCACTTAGTAATTCCTACTTCCTTCCTACCATTATAAAATTTCCTTTAACAAATGGAAGACACTCCAGCCACCGACCACTGAGTGATCAATATCAATTTACATCGAGTCAAAGACAAACTTCCAGTGACTGTAGACGAATTAGGACCCTCGAGGGTGCTCAATTTAAAGTTACCGTCTCACTGGTGCGTTCATTCTATGCCTTTCAGGATTTTTCCCATAGAGATAATTCGTTTTCTTTTTCTACAAGCACTGCTTTTCACGTTTTCCCAATAAAAAAACTGCCTGCTAGCGGATTTGGTTCAAATCACTCCATCAGGAATAACTTCGTTACAGGTTTTTATCAAGATAGAGTCGTGGGAATCTTCCGCAGGACGATAAACAATCTCTTAGAGTATATTTATATCCCCATCCGATCAGACAAATAATATAGAAATAGATAAGTCTATCCGCTTTAATAATGCTTGGAACATAAAAGTATGTTCAAGATTCGATTTTCGCTTTTTACTGAATTTCCTTACATTACTAACGTAGTGGATTCGACAATAAATTGGCCTTTACGAATTTTAGATTCAGCTAGGGATCAGCTGGACTCCGGAGGAACCAGACCGTAGATCTTTCAAATCCGATTAGAAAGCTTTCGTTGCGAGCTTTCAGGAGTTCCGAATACTGAAACGTAGAATATATTTCTTGTATAAACGCACCCTTTTGGCAATGGTTACCTATTTGCTGGGTATGAGCCGTTAGCTTTGACATCAAACGGAAACGTTTGTATTCTGTTTGTGCTGACAATGGAACTGTTATAGTTAGGGCGCCCTTTCTATAAAAGCTCTAATATGAATCAAAGCTTTGTACGTAATTATCTTCTTGACAGAATACTAGAATAAAAATAATAATAAAAATTGCAATAATAATTACTGTAGTTCAGTTGTCAATAAACCGTCGTATTTGACTCGCACATAATGGCCATAATTCAGTCGCATAATTATACACTCGCCTGTTGGCTCATAAATATTTTTTTTTGCTGATCAAATAATATATTATTTTGTTTCCAGGGGTCGTTTAAATTATTCCACAAAAAATATTTTGTCAACAATTTTAATCGCATTTTTATTGACGTGAAACAAATGTCAAAAACAATTTCGAATAATTGTTTGGCCTTGCGTTGTGTTATATTTCATTGTTCTGTCGAGCCACGTAGTGTTTTGCTCATTTCGGTTTTCATGTTAAACTGTTTTACGGTTTACGACCATATTATGAAGTTCAAGCAAAACAAAAACGGAATCCAGTTTTTCAGTAATGAAGGCATTTTAGTTGCGCATAATATGATGAACAATTTCACGATTACGTTTATGATTTCAATATTCGAAAGTCACGCACGTACCGCACGTACATTCAATGGAACCTATCAAAACCGCTACCGAATAGTTCAATTATCTTAAACGTAATTACAAAGTGCGTGAAATGTGGACAACATAATCATACACTCGATGAAAAAAAAAATGGCGGAGTCGCCGAGAATATGCCGAATTTTCCAACTGGGAAATTCGCAGAATCACAATTACCTGATTTCCATATATCGACTCAATTGTCCAGTAATGCTATTCGAAACTCACCTGAAACAAAGAAAATAACATTTAAAAATCGAACAAAATTTAATTCTAAGTATGTCATAGGCAAGACATTGACATCTATCTCGGTAAGGAAAAGTGTAAGTAAGTAAACAGAAAAAAAGATATCTTGAGTACAAATTGAACGATCATGCTATCTATACCTGATACTACAACTGCATTTGGTGTGTATGCACTCGTCTTCAATTGGTTTATATATTTATAACTCTATTGAGTTCGAAATGTTGTTATATCAAAACTAGTGGGTGTTTTGGATTGAGAACGCATGATATGTACTAAATCTGGTTGCAACTGGCAACTGATACTATTAATAGTCTGTGGGTTTTTACTCTTGAACTTAGCTATGCTTCTGTATATCTCTCTATTTGATATAGCCTCCAAACGTTGCCACTAACGTAACACAATGTCTTACGTTGGGTATATTACTATTTATAAAATGTTTTTATTTCTAAGCTTATATGGTACATTTTTTTACTTGAAGAATTGTTCGAATTTTCACATAACGTATATATTTTAGAGACATTTCCCTGTAATAATTTTAAAGTAAGCAGAACCTGAGCGCTAGATAAGTCTTGCTTGGTTTGAACATAAATTTATCTTTGTTTACTTTAAAAATTATCGACAGGGAACCTTTTCTAGTCCTTTTCATTTCTGATTACAATGAATATGTGTCATCGCTCTTTATGTTTGGTTGTTAATTTTAGACAAAATGGATTCGTGTTTGGGGTTCCGTACTTCAAAAATAAAAAAAAACTGACTCTTATAGGGCCTGCCCGCTATTATAATAATAATAATAATATATATTTTATTCTATTTATTTTTGTATATTGGCAAAGGGAGTACCCTAGGCTTCACCGAAGCTCGGTACTACCAATTTGCCCTGATGATCCTCGTTACTTTTCAAAATCTTTTAGTGTAACTTTAGTATTTATATGTTGTATCTAAATTATATTATCTAGGTTTACTATGTATTTAATGAGATGTATCAGAGAATTCCAATAAATAATAATAATAATACTAATAATAATAATAATCCACGCCTAGTGATGTAAAATGGTAATATAACCGCGATAATATTACCGGTAATTTTGGTAATATTACGTAAAGTTACCGAAGACAGATTTTTGTGTTAGTAATATTACCGCGGTAATATAACCGGTAATTTAAGTAATATTACCGATATTTCAATTTATTGCCGTTAACCGCATAAAAAAATTTTATTTTTGTTACTTTCATATTAATAAAATAGTTTTAGATTTTATATTATTATCTATCTATTATCAATCACACGCCACGCCATTAGGTTTATGGATATGACCTGTGGGTAATATTACCTGTAACATTATCGGTAATATTGCAAGCTATTAAATTACGGGTAATTTATCACGGTAATATTACCGGTAATATAATTTTTTTTTTAATTAGCGGTAATTTTACATCACTCTCCACGCCTTAACATCCCGCAACAGCTTTCGGCACTACGGGGTCATCGGCAGGCCCGAATTATCATTATTATGGCCCCCGCGTCTGTGGCACGTCTTAAGTTGTTTGGCTTTCAGCATTCGCCGTGGAGTAAAGGAAAACCGCAGAAAAACCTTTACTCTGAAAGCAGTGCGTGAGAGTCGAACTCACGCCATCAAAATCGGATAAGTGAAAACTGTTTGTCTGAAATAGAAATCTGAAAGCAGAAATTCCATATTGGGTTTTAGTTTTTGAAAAAAAAGTAATTTCTGGGCCTTTTTGTAGCTTTTGAGTACTGCTCAAAAACTAGGCTGAAGTCAAAATGTCTGTTTTCAGATTCAGATTCTAAGGGAACAAGCACACCAGAAATAATTATCACTGGTTAGAATTTGTTCATTGTTGGTCAGGATAATCACGTATTTTAGATTATTGTATTTTTGACAAATTGAATACTTGTAAATATGCTCTGATAATCAAGACTCAAAGTTAATTATTTTTGTTCTATTAAGTTAATAACACTGTTATGCAAATTTATGGGTTTAAAACCAAATAGTTTTTTATTAGTATTCATCGATCAAAAATTTGGTTCCTGTATGGATATACAGGAACAAAATGAGACAGACAGTCCGGGAACAAACAATTAAAAGTTCAAAAATAAGGATCACCCTAGGTGGCCTAATTATAATCTAACATGTCCGCAGCAAAACGAATTAAGGATGAATATTTTTGACACCGACGTTTGCATGGTGATAAATCGTTCCAATGGTTACATAATTGGCTAAGTTAAACAGGATACTATGCTAATTTAGGTCAGCGAATGATCGAACTGAAAAGTCATATGGTTATGAACTCATTAACAAATTATGTTTAGACATAATATGTTTATAACTACCTATATTTGTAAGTTATATTTAGTCGTAAATGCTGCCTATGTATAGTTAGACCACCATTTTTGGTATCCTATTTTTGGTATACGAAAGATATATAAAGTTAATGTGTATTCGATTCGCCAGTCTGAATACCACAAAATAAAACCAATCACCTTCCATATAAGAAGACATAGGTGTGGCAGTAGTCTGATCCAATTCCCCGTAGGGCCTAAACTGTATAAAATATAAGAAATTATACCGTGGACAACATTCGCAGTCGCGCACGTGTACAAATCACGGCTATTTTGACGAACGAATTCAGAGCGTTTCATTTAATTTGATTGATCACTTCTTTTCATGAGAAAACTTATAGCATAGTTTGTTTTTTTTTTGCACTAGAGAACATCACGTGCTATTCCTTATTTTCTACGCGAATAAGGCGAGAGTTAAATATACTAATAAAAAAATTTGTCGTTTTTTTTTATGTTTGCGTTGGCCATTAGTGTCCATTAATAAGAGTGGTAGCGTTGGTACGAGTCTTACGCAAATTAAAGTGGTAAATAATCAGCAAATAAGCTTGACGTGTATTCTCGAAAAATATAATCAATGCCGTATGGGTCATCAGTATCATAAGGGTAATTCCCTGTCAAAGCAACACATTTTTCAGCACATTTTTGATTTTTATCAACAAGTATTTTATAAGTTTTATGTTATTTATTCCCGGTTTGTAATTGTGAGATTGCAAAATTTGATCATATCATAGTGAAATTGACCTACATCAGTCTGGTCATATCATCGTAGTCAGCTATTCGTTGAGTTCTTCTGTGGAATCTTAATGTGGGTGTGTTTGTGTAGTACCAGAGAGGGATGGATGGCAATTGTATATGACGGATGACTCGTATGCGAAACTCTGAGCGACAGCGGCGCACAGTTGCGGCGTTAAGTCGCATTGTTTTGTCCGACAGAAATTACTTTGTACTCTGTAATGTTGTAAATCCGCATCACATTTCTGGATTAGGCACGTACCGCCGCGTAGTAATTCCGTTTTTCATATTTTGGCGAATTTTTTAAAGTTTAAATTTTTATAATAAATTTGTAAGCAGCGACCTCTGAAATCCCAGAGTAGCAGTTTTTTGGTGAATTCGGTGTTTTTTATAACATTTTGTCTTATTAGGTAAATAGGAACCCCGTGTTTCCCGTGTATCCTATTTTATGTAAATCCGATGTTTTCGGAACATCGGATTAGATATTGGATCCACCATTTTGGATTATTAATTTTTCAGACTACATTGAAAACCAGCAACCCCACAATTCTTCGAATTACCAAGCAATCCGGTGATTTTTTAACATTTTGGTCGCCACTTTCAATCCGCCGTTTTAAACATTACATTTTTGATATCAAACTTTTAACTTTCACAAAAAAAATCACAAACAGTGAATTTGTATCCCATTTCCTGTTCATGCTGCCCATTCAATAAGAAAATTACACACTTTCACACTGCATTCGGAATGAACTAACAGCACTACATACTGTTATAAGAGTTGCATTTTAATAAGCTTTTTAGAATATTCAATATTCTAACTTTGTTTTCTTAAAATATTTTCGCAAGCACATTTGTGTTGTATATAAGGACAAACCCCATGCCAAAATGTTGAAAAATGACCCCTATACTTCTCTAGGTCAATTAGATGAGCTATAGGTAATCACAGTTTAAAAATATAATATTTGGAAGATGTTTACAAACACTATAAGCAAAAATACCCGCAAGGTCTTTGTTTATACAGCACCATTTTCGATTAAGGATTTTTTTTAACTTTTCTTGTTCTACTTTTCTAGTTTTACTCTATTCACCATCAGGGTTCTTATGTTTTAAAACATTTGTTTAAAACATTGTTTTAAACATGTTTTAAAATAAATATTTTGTTTTAAATCATTTTCTTTTAAATATGCTTAAAATACTTTGTTTTAAAACATTGTTTAAAATACTTTGTTTTAAAACATTGTTTTAAACATGTTTTAAAACAAATATCTTGTTTTAAACATGTTTAAAACAGTTTGTTTTAAACATGCTTAAAACAATTTGTTTTAAATGTTTAAAACATTGTTTTGAACACATGTCTTAAAACAAATATTAGCTCATAGAATAACATAAACCGAAGTAGCGGTAACACACAAAGCGTTGTTTCTCCTGTAGTACATAATTACATTAGGCTGATAGTCCGTGCCTCAACATTCTCAACAAGTGTGAAGACAAAACAAGAAAAAGTCATTCACACAACAGATTTAACTCCACTGATTTAAAAGAATTTTTACAATTTTTATGCCTTATTTAAAACAAGTTTTTTGGGTGATTTAAAACTTGTTTTTTTTTTCATGTTTAAATCATGTTTTTCTAGAAGTGTTTGTTTAAAAACATTGTTTCGTTAAAGAAACATCATTTTATAAAAAAAAAACATGTTTGTTTTGTTTAAAATACGAAAAAACGTTTTTTATAACAACCCTGTGTCACCATGTGCTAATATTTTAAACATTTTGAATTCTTCATTCCAAAAGAGTCTATCTAAGGGGTTCGAACATAATCCGAAAAACTTTCGATTTTTCCCGGTTTCTTCCTCAAACACGGACGGAAAGGAGTTGTGCAAACAGCAGAACGTCGTTATGGCGTAAATCATCCGGTAATTGAACAGGTCTGACTTGTATTCCACACCCGGCTTGTTCTAATATTTGCCGTAAAGGTTTTTTTATCGGCTCTGTTCCCTGGGAGCCATCGATTCTTTGCGCCAATTATCAGGTAGCGCCCCTTAGATAGTTGCCAACTGCGGAATTGTTCGAACTTTTCCAGTGTTACTACATTTTCCCGAGTGCAACGGTGGAAGAGAATTTCGTTATTACGTTCCTTAGCGAGAGGACAGGCCATACCTTTAGTGCCTTTATTGGGACAGTTCACGGGACAGTTCAGTCATAAACAAGCTCTCCGCCTCGATCTTCCCTTGTGCTGGAGTCTATTAGAGCCTGGAAGTTAAGATTATTGGGACCATTTGCTGATACTATTGTCATAGATATGAGACTATTGCGCGGTCTGAACAGTTTGCATCTGGCAATATTTGCTATACTAGAAACATGAATAAAGTACAGTTGCGACCTACCTGAACATTCTTGCCATTACGTTCTTTATTTTCTTGAACAAGCGCAATACCAAGAACGAAACAGTAAACATATGTACAATAATTCTGAGTATAAGTCAAAGATATTCAGCGATATTTTACCTTCATAGACCTTATAAGAAAAGCTAACTTAGTGGCGGGTCACAGTGAACATAGAAAAGACAAACATGCTCATTTAAAAAAACATAAAGGAAACATTTAAAACATAAGTATTTTCTGCCTTATGCCGTGCGTCAAAATGCATATTACTGACGTTTCGCAAAGCATATTCTTGGCATCTTTGCGCCAACTAAATCCTGAGAAACCTAGCATACAACGTATTTATACCGTGATTACACCGCATTGCGTAAATCTGGAGCTACCGGTCTCAAGTGTTCCTCTGGTCGACTGAGTCAGGATCAAGGTTGCCAAATTTCTAAAATCACAAATCGGGGCGTGGCAGTCACTATTTCCAGGAGAGAATTTCTTATTTTTCGAATAAAATCTTCGTTGGGCGCTTATTTTGACTTTATTTTGACACATGACTTTATCATACTATATATATAAAATTAATAGTTTAGCTGCATGAGATTCTATTTGATCGAGATCGGCCATGTCTGCATTAAAATAAAACTACTAGAACTAGACAGATATGTTGATTATATTGACAGTAGGACATTAGCGTTTGACACTACCTACTGTCATTAAAATCAACATATCTGACAAATGGCTAACTAGTTTTAATGCAGTACGACCGATCTCGATGAAATAGAATTTGCTCATGCAGCTAAACTATTAATTTTACCAAAAAATGTCATAGTCCTAAATTGTTCAGAATTTCCTCTACTTTAATTTATTATTTAACTATTTCGACAAAATGCCAGAAATGGCGGCTTATTTGCAAAATCTTTCAAAAATGCTAAGACCAAACCTCCAGTTCCTTTGGACCTTGACATTTTTTTGTACCTTGGTCAAAAATGTTTCACGGGACCCAAAAAGACATATTCCCGCTAAAATTTCAAATTCTTTTTGCCAGATTACAATACTTTCCATACTACGTATGATAACATACTACGTATGACAAAGTAAAAACTAAATTCCTACTGGCTGTACTGAAACGTTTTATTTTTATTTAACACACAACTGAAGTTAAGAACAATTTTACACACAACTGAAGATAAGAATCCGTAGTATCAAATATTGTGAATTCAGTTTTTTTGCACTGATGTTTTCTAAAACTCTACTTTAATTTCGATATCTGTTTTTGGATTTTGTTTGTACGAAAAAGAAACATACTAGAATCAGTTAGTAATTTGTTTTATATTTTTGATTGTTGACCAGTTGTATATGATCCTCACTTTTTAACACCTCAAATGTTTAGTCTCCAAAATGTATTAATTTAGTGTATGATACTTCTCTAAATGCTGCAGTTACCTATGTTTAATTTGTAGAGCCTTATAACAGAAAATCATAGAAAATAATTCAAAATGTCAAATATTGGATCTTTGGTATTTGTGCAGGAGCGATTTCTATAGGCCATTTGCGCTCAATACGAATTTGGACACAAAAGCTTTCTATCAAGCTTTAGAAAATGTTGATGTCAGTATGATAATAATATTGTTATTTCATTTTTTTTTGTGAATTTATAGCAGCTGATCTCAACGCCGTAGAAAATTCAAAAGCTCAAAGTAAACATGAAGGTGTATGAAGTTCTCCATCCTCAATACTCCTGAAATATCAATAATTAAAGCAGAACGTGTCCTGACGAGAATTTATTTAAAATAATGCATAGAGCATTGATTTCAGACGCCTAAAATAAATACATTTTTCAAATCAGAATTTTGTTCTAAACTTCATTAAAAACCTTACGGAAAAAATTATACGGATTTGTATTCACCGTAAAGAAAACTCTAATCGAAAACGCCTATGAATTTGTCTTTCACAAAATCGGCGTTCCGTAGTTATCAATACTTTACAATTTTCAACTGTTTTTGTTTATGTGTCAGGCCATTCAGTTTGAATTAATGAAGCAATTCCGTTTACCTTTTTCTACATAAATTTCTTTTTACATCAATCCAATGATTAACAACCAGTATGTAGGTATGCGATCAAATATCCGTAAAATGACTAATATTTGGTGCTCGGCTGCAGAAAATACAGCCTGTGCGTCGTTTGACAACGCTGGTAATGGTGTCTCAAAGAGGAGACGGTCCTGAGGCCTGGGGACCCAGGCTCGTTTCATTTAGTTAATTTACTCATGACATCAGTGACGCCAAGTTAGTTTTATAACAACACCCGCCTTTGTTGTCAATCCATATGTGAGCCATGACATTGATGACCACTTCTATTGTTACATCAACTTAGAAATGGAATTTCGCAGGGTACTGTATGATATCGACAATGCGCCTCATGGCTTCCAATGCAAATTCTCTTTGAAAGTACATATGCAGAGGTTTAGTATTTCTTCCTTTGCATCAGTGGGATATGTATTATCTTTTCGTTTGTTATTACTATTGTAATTGTCAAGTAATTAAATTTTTGATAGGTTGGGTTTCGGTTTTCAACAGCATGTGCCAGTAGACCAGCGTTTCCCAACCTTTTTACTCTTGCGGAACCCTTTAAAATGAGTTGGAACCTGACGGAACCCCAACAAGAAAAAAATATACAAAGTCCTTTGCAAGGCATTTCGAGTATTTTTTTGCGTACAGAAAAACGTGTAACGTATTTCAAGTAACCAGATACAAGTCTGTAAAGAAAAGCAGTTCAATTATTGAATATTACTTAGTAATTTGTTCTTTTTAGGTCCTTCAAGTATTGCCAAAGGAAGGAAGGAAGAAGAAAATACAAATCAAACAATGCGAAAACGAAGAATAGAAAAAGTGCCTTTTACAAATAATTAAATAAATAAATTCATTAAAAAAATATAAAAAAAAAATTGTTGGTCAAAATACAAAAATTAAGAAACATTTATTCTGAATAAAACTTTTCATATGGACTTATTGATAATTAGTTAATATTCATTAAGAAGTTAGAGCCATTTAAAATACTGCTTTATTAATATTTTGTTATTTTTTAGGTATTGAAAAAATAACTAAGTCCTAATGAAACATTTTAGTCAGAACAATAATTAGGTTAAAATGTGGGAATAAACACTCAACTAGAAGATATTTGTACACACTAAACTCATCTATAACAGATGATCTCTATATTTTCTCTTAAAGTTTGTTAAATAAGAAAAAGCTTGCTCATACATACACAATGCTGAACACTGAACTGATTACAAGGTAATTTATAAATCGAGGTGAAAATTAAATGCAAAAACATACCAAATTCTAAATCAAAATATGTGAAGCGCTTTTAAACTTGTTACATTGTCAAAATTAGTACTTACTTCAATTTTATTTAATTATTTTTTGTTCAATTAAATGCAGTCATGAAATTTGAAATTACACTTTAGTTTCCTGTCCGCATAAATTTTCGTCTTTAATTGCAAATCACTCTGTATAACCTACAACTCTGTTCTTCTCCTAAAGTACCATTATGGGCAGCATATTCAAATTATAGGTTTATTTTGTCACACATTTGGAAAGGGAAAAATATTGAAAACAAATAATGTTAGATTTTGCACAATACCCTCTGCCAGGTAGTTGTTTCCTAGAGGTTATTTTGTTTTTATGTAACAGATAATTCTAAGTAATATTGTCAATTGAAGTTAATGAATAGTCTAGAATGTTGCCCGTTGGATGTAATATCGAAATAAGTGGTTTATTGGGTTAGAAGGGCTCCAAATCAAAATTCATCATGGATTGAGCTTGTTTATTAATCCAATAATTCAAATAATAATCCCATGGTAAAATAATATATAAAAATAATACTGAATAATGTGCCCATGAACCGGCGACCGCCACCGCTATTTGTTACTATTTTTCCGCGGAGCCCCTGACGACATCTCGCGGAACCCCAGGGTTCCGCGGAACCCCGGTTGGGAAACGCTGCACAAGACAATCGATCCATAGGTGATGAGTGATGACTGGTCTCATCACAGTGGTGCATTAGAGTCAGTAGATTCTCGGGCTAAAAGCCCAGCTTCTACCGAATACCTTGTCGAATGACCAGATCACTCTTGATTCTAGTTATGTAAATCAACACTTAAATCATCACCTCACCTATTTATAAATTTAATGGGTTTATGTATGTTTTGTGATGAAAATTCAAAACCAGAAATAGATATCCCAATCAACATTATTTTAATCCAACGACGGACGTTCGCCATTCGCATAATCCAGTCGTCGGCATTACAGTTATCTACCTGTAAATTCTATAAATAGCCCTCGGATCCATCGTCCGCAATTTGCATAGTACGACTTCGAATGGAACGGCTCAGAGAGGATGGACTTCGCGCCATCGTCGATATGCAAATTTGGCGAACGCGCGCGCTAGCCGTCTGCTAGGTGTCTCTGGGATCGCGATGATTAATTGCAAGATGTCACCGGGCGCCTATCTCGCTTTTATTTCGCCGATTTTCACGCTGTACATCCAAGCGTGCCGTGTAACTGCGTTCCGAATTAGCTAGAACTAATGAATGGCAGCCATTTGCAATGGAGATCTCTTGTCGTAAATCGTATGTTGGCGACCGAGGAATCGAGCAAAAACGTCAAAGTAGACAGCAGCGACCTCTGCGGACGCTGTTTCAATCAAGGGGTGTACAGTTAGTTCCTGACAGATTAAGTTGGTGTAATTTATGCGAGATTTTTGCGTATGGCGGCTGTTTATGACGGTTTAATGTGGTTAGATTGCCTTGTTTTTATTTGTGTATAATAATTTAAGTTTTTTATTCCAGTTTATGTCTTATAATAAATATGTCTTTCATTTGGGATGACTCTGTACATACATAATGTTTGTAGGATACTAGCGGAGGTGCTTTTCGGCTCTTTCTCTGGCCAAGAATAATTATAATCTTGTCAATGGTGATTAATGGCTTTCGTAAAAATTCGCAATAGACCGAACAAAACTCATTAACGGAAATACTTAACTCAGCATGTGTTAAACGAAGTATTGACACCTGGTGGTAGTTCACCATCTATTCATAAGTTATGTGCTGACATAACCTTTGTTGTCTTTTGTCTCTGATCAAATTTGACTCCTTTTTTAGCGCTATATATTACTATAACTTCATCAAATCATTGAAATCATTTATATTATAAAACCAGTAAGAAAATTATCTTCCGCCGGGCTGAAGTTGCAATACCCCACCGCAAAATATTTTTTAAAAAATTGAGTGAACCGATTTTGCCCATTCACTTGTCCTTACTTTTCACGAGATAAGCTTGGATACCAAATTTGAGATCAATTACTTCAATTACTACAGTCGGTCAATAAGTTTTCTTGTAATCATGTTCACCGATTTTACACTCTTAGTTTGAGAAAAACGCGTTTAACGTTTGAATATTGTTTTGCAGACTTAGTTTTAAGTTTTTGTTCTTTTTTGTATCGGCAAGTTCAGACACAAACTCCCGATATTGCGTACGAAGCGCGCAACCAGGTGCTCAAAGCTCTGATTAAAAAATCTTTGTAATAACGCTATTATCAATTACTTGATATAGTCAAGTCCTTTTAGCTTTGGGTAGACAAATAATTCGCCCGCCTATGAAAATAATACCAATAGATTTAAAAAAAAAATGACCTGAACATCATATTAAAATGTCACTTGAATCTTTGATGATATTATTATTGAAATTAATTAAAACCCATCCGTCATAAAAGAAAATCGTCATAAAATCTTGTCCATCTGTTTGCATCAATATTTCCGAAATTATTAAGCCAATTTTTCACCATATAAAAGACGAAGGATGTGGGTACATGATAAACAAAGAATTACTTAAAAATATTAAAAGATGTAGGTCTATTAAAACAATAGAAAAGATTGCCGATGACAGATGACTTGACAGAATAGATATTGACATTATCTTGGTTCTAAAATCACAAATTTAAAACCGAGAGAATCTCCCAAACCTACATCTTCCCATATTTTTAAATAATTCTTTGTTAATAATGTACCCAAATTTTTCGTCTTTAATATGGTGTATAATTATTCTGCCAAGCTTAATACGGAGATATTGATGCCAACATTTCACGACGCATGTTGTTATCACTGATAGTTTTCAATTAATTTCAATAATAATATTATCGAAGATTCAGTAAACAATTTCATAAGATGTTCATGACATTTTTCTGAATGTATTGGCTTTATTTTCATAGGCGGGCGAATTAGTTGTTTAATGATTTTTCGTATAAACTGACTTGACTACTTAATATTTGGTGGGGTTTGATAAGGGTTTAAAATTAACGAAATTAATGTTTTTAAAAACCCGCTCTCCTTTAGAAATGCTGCTAGAATAGTAAAGTAAAACGTCCTAGTTTTAAATAGTTCGGATTATCGAGTCACTACTGTAAATTCATTTGAACTACTTTTGCTGCCAATGCTTATTTATGACTTATTTATTTGCCTTGAATTATATATTTAGTGTAGTTATGGGAGATAGATAAATAGCTAAACAGTACAGCTAAATAATTCTGTGTTGCTCCACATTGCCATATCGATTTATGCCAAATACAGCTTGCTTTACCGTTTATTTTAAGGTCGACTACATTAATTTTTTAGAGCTATTAAATATGCAATTTAAAACACCAATATTCATTAAAGATCTTATTTTGATAATAAATCTTTTTGCACTATTCTGTGACGAAACCCATGCCAACCAGAAACCTCACACCTCCAACACCCTCCTAGACATTGTGAGGTTACCGGTTCAAATCCAGGCCGAGATAAGATATGTTTTTACCCACAAACTTATTATTATTTTCAATGCTCACCTGTATTATCATTTAAAAAAAATGAAAGAACTGTTGCAGCAATAAAATGTCTTCAATTTATTGATATTCGAATTGTAAGTCTTTGGAATAACATGAAATACAGGTGAACAATTTCGGTATAATCCTGTTGAAATTCGAGCGTAATCCTGCGGGTGGGCGAACTGCGGAGCAATTAATTGCGGCAACAGAGCGACAAATAACAAAGGTTACCCGCAAAACGTTGGGTCGGGAACAATGTATCAACCATGAGTCATTAGTTCTGGTTTCTTGTGAATTACGAGGTAATTACATAGGTGAGGTTTGTCGAGTGTGAACTTGAGCCCATTTAAAACGGAGTATACGCCAATCCTGCCGAGGAGACGTAACATCTATTATATTTATTACATGAATCGGTACAGAGAAAATAAAATCAGCAACTGCTAATACCAAGTGAGGAAATCGGATTTTCGACAATATCTAAGGACACCATAACATTTGAGGAAGAATTGGCCTGTCAAATGTTCCGTGTTGCTTATTACGTTTTTATCATTTTTATTTAAAATAATACAAAAATTAAGCATTAAAATGACACTTACGTTGTTAAGAATAATTATCCGCCAATAAAGCTTAAAATATGACAAATTTCGCACGTTAATTTCGCTAGATGTGAAGAGTTACTTTACAACCCTTGGCATGTAAGGGTAACCAACAAGCGAAATTATATGTAAGTCACTTACGTACTTTTTAGCCATACTTGTAATGACCACGTTGTCAGTAAAAAAATTAAAAAAGCGAGAATGTTTATTTTAATCTTAACATTAAATTATCTCAAAAGGTACACCTCCTGCGAAAACAAAAATGTACAAAACTTTCTTTGTACGAAGGGCGCCACAAGGACGCGTTTCAAATAGTTTTATTGAGAAAAGTGCTACTCGCTAGTGTCTCGCTAGTGAAATTTTGTTTGGAATGGAATGCTTTATCAATTTCAAGACACTGGACAACTAGTTTGTGTGCAACGTGTTCAAAATTTTGGAATACATCTATCTACAAATTTCCGTTCCAAAAATGCAGACTTCTTATTGGAAAACTCTGTGTATGGTTACATTTTTGGAAGGCAGATATTTCTACCTATAAAAGCAGCTAACATACTGTTGTGCAAAAATCTACTGTTTTGAAAATAAAAATGCATTTTACGTCGACTGTATTGAAACGCTGAACAAATGTATCTTTCTTTTTTATGTAGAATCATAATATTCAATAGAAAATCTTTCCAGGTAATAAAATCATGACACCATGTTTCATACAAGCGACGTAAAAATTATCGTTATTTTTGGAATGGAAATTGTATGGTAGATGTAGTCAAATAATATGACCACGCTCTATACAAACTAGATGTCGTATGTTGTATAGAACCGACCATTCTTAATAGCACTAAATCATAAATCAGTAGTAGTTCAAAAATATTTTTTATATATTTTATATTGTTCTTTAGACAAATAAAGCAAAAACTCAAAAACTGTAAAAAATCCGCTGTTAGTAATTTTGCAGAGGCAATTCCACTTAAAAAAATGAAGTTGACCTCGTTTTCACAACACTAACGCCATCTGCAACAAAACCAGTAACACAGCCTTGCGTGTTATCTTTTTTTTCGCTGGATGCATACATTTCAAGATAAAAATGTTAAATGTAAAATGGCCCAGCCTGTATAGCGAAAAAATCGGAATATTGCGATATTTAAAAGGCTTTTTATTAGTCACTATTATTATTATTCACCAGATATTTGTCATAGGAATAGCTTTTTGGGGATACTGGACACATTTTCCAATAATAAATGCGACGGATTCGGAGTGTTATCACTGCCTAGTAAAAGGTACATTTTAACGGTTATACAGCGCTTCCATATGTCAAACTTCTACCATTACCATTTCCATTGCCATCAACACTAATGCGAACGCACCTTAAGGCTGACCTCTCAATCGCTATTGGCTCGCGTCAACTGTATGGAATTTTCCCACAACTACCAACTGTTGAATATGAAACTACTCTAGATTGTAAGATGACAACCATAATTTTCGAAATTTATGTAAATTTAATGTCGCAAAGTAGAAAAGGTAGTATATAACACTCGTTTTATGGGGTTAAAAATGTTGCCCCAAGCTCCATTATGATCATCGTTGCGACCTCGCTGAATATTTATTCAAACTTGTAGGCTAAAGTAGAGTAAAATTATTCACAATTAGATTTTGTCATGATTTTATCTCATCGATATCATCCTTAACGAAGTTGACAGTTACTACAGTGCTGCCACGTGGTACTCCCAAAATACCCTAGATTCTAATTTAGCGCGATATAGTAACCACAATTTCTAAACTTATATAAAATTAATGACGCAAAGTAGAAAAAATAGTATATTACACTCATTTTATAAGACGTATTGGCGCACTCGTTCTATTTGGGCACTCCTCGCTACACTCGTGCCCAAAACAACTCGTGCGACAATTGTCTTATCAAACTTGTATGATAATATACTATAATGTTAGTTGTGCAGGCGAAATTACGAACAGTTCATTAGTTGGCGTTAGTTTTGCAGGTGCAAAACAAACAAAACGACTCGATCGGTGCTGTCGACATTTTCCTAGACCACAAAGAACGTCGCTGGGTGGCATTACAGGCATATTCTAGCCGGGATTTTACTAAAATGTTATTCCAAAAATGACTCAAATAAACCGTCACAAAGTAGTGGCACAAATATTGAAAACAAACGGCTACAGTGTACGAAATTTGTTCTTTTATCAATCATATCAGTTAACTAATAACTGTCTTTGCTACCAATAACCACTGAATAAATGGTTATCAAATTAAAAATGTGGAAGGACATGGGAGAAAGAACAAGATCGACGAGTGCCCCTCGTCGCGGTTGTAAAGAATAGAATCACGACAAACAATTACACCGTGAATATGTGGAATTAACGGCCGGTCAGTACAAGCGGATAGGTGGACTGCTGAGGTTAGTAATTGGTCTTTGACGTTGGGACGCGCGAAGAATGCGCGGCCTTCGAGGTTCCCTACGTCCAGGCACCGGCCATAAACTATTGCCTTTTTATAACTTCCTTAATTTGCCGATATAATGGCGCGGCCGGCGCGAATGCCTGCCATACTTTTCGGAATTGCATCTTTACGTTTAGAGCCGACGCGTGGAGAGGGGAGGAGCGAAAAAAAGATATGCGCGGACACGCAGTAATTGTAACCCCATACCGTCCACCAAGAATATATAAGCATTTTCCGCATACCTCAATCGAAGCTTTAATTGTTTTATTATCACTAAGAAGTCTTTAAAATCTCTGTCAGCAATACCCGTTATATTACCAGTATTATTCCTACGACCACCAGGACTTGAGCCCTCTGCTTTAAAATATGTATTCCAAACACATTAGACAAAGATCCTAACCTTAATCGCAATAACCAAAGTTATCCCATGCCATTTCTGAAGTTATAGAAGTTTAAACAATAGGGATATGCAAATAGTATCTATCAATTCGTTAGTTCGTATTCGTTACTTTCAAATATTCCAAGTAGCGAATACTACTACGCATATCAATTTGATACCGCCACCCTTGTTGCCCAAGGCGCTCAAGATAGCAGATTATGTGACAATCACAGGTCACCACACGTAAAATTAGTATTAAACAAAATATCAGTATCAATTCTGGTATCACAAGTACAGTACATCTAAATACAGTAAATTATCAAGTTCACGATCAGTAACGGTCTGGTAACGGAAACGAAACGTATACCAAGTATCAAGTAACGAAACACGAATGATTACTGATACTCGCTTTGAAGTCTGGTAACGGTACCGAAACGTGTAGGTCCCAAGTATCAGTAACAAAACACGAATGATTGCTGATACTCAGTACCAAGTCTGGTAACGGTATCGAAACGTATAGGTACCAAGTATCAGTAACGAAACACGAATGATTACTGATACTCAGTATCAAATCTGGTAACGGTACCGAATGATTACTGATACCCAGTATCAAATCTGGTAACGGTACCGAAAGTGTAGGTATCTACTAAGTATCCAGTAACGAACCACAAATGATTACATATAGATATTGATACTCAGGCGGCACCGACGAACCAGCCTGAGATCAGAAGACAGCAAGCAACCAGTCGTACGTGTACGACTGGTTGCGGCGCGGGTGCTACGATGTGCGGAGATGTTTCATGTTTTATAAATAAATTAGCTAGTAAATGCGGTCGGCGGCGCGTGCTCAGTAATTTGTATCGGATACAATAAGGAAACAATTTGTTTCGAATGTTAAGTAGGTGAAATGTTAAAAGTTTTAGTTAGCCATATTTTATGTAGGATTGCTAACTTGAAAAATATTTGTAACAGTTTAAGTAACGAATACAAAGTAACGAATATAAAGTAACGAATATAAAGTAACGAATACTCGATTAGAAAGTACCGGTATCAATTCGTTACCCAAAAGTATCGGTACTGTGCATACCTTTTAAACAATAGACAACTAAAGGCGAAAGATTTAATTGTCAAGAGTAGTCTCTTGACCAGAGTTTCTGCAGCGGCGATCAGTGAGACTTCGTAGGGAGGTCGTCGGTACATGGGCACATATTATATAGATAATATAGATTATTTGGGTTTAAAAACAACTTAATATTAAGGAAAAATCGTTTAGCTACATGAAAGCGAAAAATAATATTTCTTTCTGCTGTAATATTATTAAGAAAAACAAATGATTGGTGTATTGAAACGAAACAAACCAGCAGGGACATTGAAAAACTATTGAAGTACTTTTCAGTTCGTAGCTCTAATTTTTAGATTTTTTACACATTTTGTGAACAAATGTTGCTGATGAATTTAAAAAACATCTGTAAGATTCAGCTTTTGAAATTAGATATCAGATATCGTAACCTAACAGAATGCAGTCTCTGTTAACCGAAATGAAATCTTGACCTCGAGCAACATGTTTTTATTGCCGTTTCGTTAAAAATATTATCATAGTGTTTTACGACTCCAGACTTTTCACTAAATTCCAAGTAAAAAGAAATATGTAATTTGAAGAATTTGTGCCCGCTTAATTAAAAAACAACTAATTTCAATAAACGAAAAGAAATTATAAAAAATGATTATTGCTCTTACATAACAAAGGGGGACCCATTGCAATAATGTGTAATAAATAAAAAAAATCACTTTGCCATCTTGTGTCAAAATATTGAAAACATTACAAAATACAGCCAACTTGAACAGAAACGGTGTACTATGAAGATTATGCTTTCCCAGTAAACGTCACTACTTTGTACAAATTACGATTTGACCCAACGTTTCGCTTATTAGAGTTCAACCGCCAACAAAAAGTATTTTATTTAATAGAAAAAACAACGCAAAGTATTTGTCTCATCTTAAGGTAGGTAATTTCAACCGCAGCGATCAAGAAATACGAAAGAAAGAAATATTTTTCCAACTGATTACATGAAAACAATTCATGTCTCCTCATAATTTTAGTATTTCATGTACATAATTTCAATATAAATTTAAATTGAGCCTACATTAAGAATAAGTTAAATTTTGAAAAGCTCGAACCTTGAACTTGAAAACTATGAGGAAATAAACCAGTAACATTTCTGTTAAGTTACAGTCAAATGCAAACCAAAATCGATACGTGGCCAAAACGCCTATCCAATACCAGTTCAGAGTTATCTCGTGACTTTTCACTTCATAGCTTTTAAAATCAAGGTTCAACTTATCTTCTTGCAAAAAGTGTAAAATACGCGATTTAGTTACATTATGAGTATTTCCTTTTTCAGAAAAAATCTACTAAAAAATCTGAACAACAGATTTTGGGCCTGTCAATACCTACTTTCCATCAAAAAATGTAAAATCCCGTTCAATGTAATATAATATATAAATCTTAAAAAACATTTTAAACTTTGCAATGTGTGTGGTATCACAATTTTCGTCCTCCCAGCAAATATACTGACAAAAAAAACTCAGTTTTTCACCGTAAAATTCCATTACACCATCAAATCATCATAACCGTCACCAGGAGCCAATTGGACCGGTAAAACGCCGTAAAGTAAACGAACTCAATAGCCCGTCATTATTGAGAAGCAACCTCCAGCACGTGAGCAATATCACCTCTACATTTCTTGCGCAAGAAGAAGAATCGAGAAAAAAGCGAAACACAGACGCAGTTTAGCACCAACTCGTTCCTCATTTGGTAAGGTAATGACGAGACAGAGTGACGACCTTGACCGTACCACTATTCATGGGTTCATGTACTGACCATGTACAAATCAAGCAATCCACGAATTACGTAATACGTGCGTGGCGCACCACGCAAGAAGTACCTACGGTACCTAGGCACTAGTCCACCAGCATTGTCTTCACGGTTCGTTTTTGTTCCAGATTGCTACCTCCACAAAGTAATTGAAATGTCTTTTTTAAACGTGATAATACTCACTAATAAGATTTTTCAATTTAAGAGAAAACATGAAAAATGTGGTAGTTTTGTAATAAAAAATCAGCAAAAAATATGTATTGTAAATTGAGCAATGTTTACATATGGTATACAGTGTGTCCAGGGAACCCCAGGAAAGGTTAATTAGAAGTAAAAAAATATTATTTTTATTATTATTCAAATTTGAAATCAGTCACATCTGTGTTTCTTTATATCATCAGTCTTGTAATATATATTAGTTGTTACCAATAATTCTATTGATTCTTTCTGATACATTGTTTGGGAAGTTGGGCAGTCAACATAAAAAAAAACAGTTTTTGCAGACCAAATTAATAAAACGTACCTACTAAATAAAAAAAAATACCTACTAATCTAAAATTCGGAAATGAAATAAAAAACATTAAATATCCTGTAAATTTACTTAATACTTTTCATATCCTACATACAAAAGTAAATATACAATATAATGAATAGAAAAATACCCAACTGACTACTAAACTTGGTTTTATCGTTCTCAGAGCATTTCTATCTTTATTTGGTCTTGTATTGGTTGTCTCAAATGCTGTAAATATAAATATTGTGCTGTTTTATATACAGTCAGTGCGTAAAGTATGGAAACATGACAAAATCTGAAGAACGGTTTGCTATTTTTAAAAATCCTCGAACACGTCGATTTATAATTATCAAAATACACCTTATGATATCATATTATTTTTTTACCTTCAACTGTTTTTAACAGATGACGTCATCGACATTTTTTTAAATGACAACCTTATATTTTTTTTTAGATGAATTTAACAGATCTTTTAATTGTCTTTTAATTGGTAGCATAATATTTTTAAGGCCTTACATAAGAAAATTTTCGAGAAAAAGACAATTGAAGGTTATGGAATAAAAGTGACAAAATCTCCGGTCCGGCTGGACCGAATTTAACGAAATTTTTGAATTAAGTATTTTGTAACCATGTGAAGTCACTGGCGTTATTATTTTGTGTTTATGTTGATGCAACGTTTACCGTTTCTGAGATATAACCTCAAACTTTTGAATTTGAAATAGAACATCCTGTATATTCTGACATTTTCTGTTATAGTCTTCCGTTGAGTATTCAATGTTACTACGCTTGTTACAGTATTATATCAAAAACATCTAGAAATTAACAAAAGCCTTTATTTCTTAGGTTTAAAAACTCACAAGCAAAAACACAACAACAAAAATAAACCGATCAAATTTAAAACAATGGGTTGAGAATGCTCATAAACCAACTAGAGTAGTTGTACTAGAAAATGTAATAATGTTTTGTTATCAATTTTTTCTTTGTTAATTTTTAGACCTAAGTAATAGAGGTTTTTGTTAATTTCTAGATGTTTTTGATATAATAATGAAGACTGTAACAGACAATGTCAAAATATACAGGCTGTTCTCTTTCATATTCAAAAGTTTGAGGTTATATATCGGAAACTGTAAACGTTGCATCAATGATAATAACGCCAGCGACTTCACATCGTTGCAAAATACTTAATTCCAAAATTTCGTTAAATTCGGTCGAGCTGTTTCGGAGCGTTTGTCACTTTTATTTCATAACCTTCAATTGTTTTTTTCTCGCAAATTTTCATATGTGAGGCCATAAAAATATTATGCTAGCATTAAGACAATTAAAAGATCTGCCAAATTCAAATAAAAAAAAAGTAAGGTTGTCATTTAAAAAAAAAATAATTTGATATCATAAGGTGTATTTTGATAATTATAAATCGAAGTGTTCGAGGATTTTTTAAAATAGCAAACCGTTCTTGAGATTTTGTGATGTTTCCATACTTTACGCGATCACTGTATGTCAGGGAGGAAAGTTATTATAAAATACTATTATAAAAACTTTTTCATATAGTAAATGTTGTACTGACCAAAAATTTCATATGAACTTATTTCTCTCTTTCAATTCCTTAGAAAGTCACAGCAGTTTGAAATATTAACAAAATCGTATTTTAAACGGCTCTACCTTCTTAAGGAATTAAAAAAAAAACAATTCAAGTCGATGTATAGTTTTTCTCAGAATTAAATATACATTCTAAAAAATTCAATAAAAAGCTTTAGATAGATTTTCTTCTTTGTTTATTCGTTTGTCTTTTATTATTTATATTTTAACTATTCACTCGTTTTAATTCCAGTGTAATTGTTTAAAAACATACATTATAGCCTGTCCAAGAACCTGAATTAGGTTCACTGATGTCGGATTTCGGTCAAAATACAGGCTTAGTGTCGGAACTAGGGGCAATTGTTAAAGTTATAACATATAATATAAATTACATAACTATTATAAATTTTCTTTAAAACTGAATAGCCAGATATCTTTAGAAGGAAATAGTTGTTTAAAAAAGTTGACATAGTCATTATCACCACCTAAATATAAATTTTACAGTTACAAATGTAACAAAAATTCTTTAACCTGTCTGAATTTGGGGCGTTGACCTTATTTGTAGATTGCTTTTCACTTATCTCCACGGTGTAAAATGGCGCAAGAGTGCAGTTTCTGAGATCATGCTTCTGCAATATTATCCAAGACATTTGAAGCTAATATCAACTTTACGCCTGGTTTTCCCCATTCCCCGTTCAAGAATTCAAGAATTGTGCGTACATTCAACAACAAAACTACTCCAATAATTGGTTAATTGCAAACAAGTTTTTCAATTTCAAGATACTGTTCATGGATTCAAATTATACCTAATACACCATTAAAATGTTGACAAAAACACAACAGTTCAAATTATTTAAATCATTAGTAAATCATTCTATGAATTTAATTATCTACAGGGTGATTTATCAACTATGCATCAAGAAAGAAACTTTTTTGCGTTACTGCCGAATTAACATTAGCAATAATTAGCGAATAGCAAGTACATGTTAGCTATGTTTTTAAAGTTGTATGTATATGTCAAACTTTCAACTTTTCCAAATAGTATTTTTCGGTAATATTTAAAATAAGGGTGCTTTACACTATCTGTCAAATTTTTATATTCTGAATTGCTAGGTATGGGACATACATTCTTAACTAGGGTGGTTAAATGTTTAATACATACCGTTACATAAGATGAAATTAAAAGATTGCAATAAACTCAAGAAAATAATGAAGTAATATCTACTATACTATGATACTATGCAACTACTATTATGTCCTTGCTAGTACTTACTACATCATCAAAAATAGGTTATTTCAAAATACAAATCGATATTTACAATGAATATGTGGAGCACTCATAATTTTCATAATCAGCAAAACTTATCGCATGTGGTCGATTAAAATTAAGAATACGACATTATGCAAGTGAACATTTGTTTTTGGTTTTTTATCAAGTAGAGTTTGTTCTATAAATTATTTACTTGAAACGTAAAACTGGAAAATATATAAACACGTTATAGCGCCGTGATGAATAGTGATCTGACAAAAAGTCCACAAATTTATGTGGTATTCTAATAATTGGTAAACTGTTTATTGATAATTAAATTGTAAGTATTCACATTATAATTACAACAGTACTACATTGTGTTCTGTCACTGAGTAACCCATTATTGTCGTTTGTAATGTAACCTTGTAATTTTCTTACTTTGCTCTTATCTGCATAAATGAATGTTAAATACCCAACCCATATCAATGAACAGAAGAAAAAGAATACAAAAGTCTGATTGCGTAGTTGACTTTTCAAGGAACAGCTTAAATAATATTAGATACACAATAATCTGAAATCTTAGTAATCTAGCACAAACGACAACATAGTATAATAAATAACTTTACAAGGATAGTTTTGTCAAAAATTCTCAATGTTGTGTTCACAAGTGTTCTTCAAGCACTCACACTGTTTCTTTATGTGGTGGGTTTGTAAAAATAACTAAATCGCAAAAACCTCACAAGAAAATTTTCGAGAAAAATACAATTAGGAAAATATTGGTCTTACTAGGGTTTCCCTTGGTCTCAACATTGATTTTGTCAATGCGAAGCGATTAGTGGGTTTTGATGAATGCGTATCCAGATTATAAACATTCCATGTAATATTTAAAAAAAATATTAACGGAAATAAAAGCCTCTTCACTTTGCAGATTTTTATTTTAATATACTGAATACATGTTTCGGCCTTAGTGACCATCGGTCCAATAGTCGACAGAGTCTGTTTTATACCGCACACCTGGCTAGTTGCCGTCTCTCATTAATTAAAAGAGCCCTCCGGACCGCTCTGATTATGCTGGTTGAGCACCACCCTGTAGACCCTGTCGACCGATGATGGCCACTAAGGCCGAAACATGTATCTAGTAAAATAAAATAAAAAATCTGCAAATTGAAAAGGCTTTTATTTCCGTTAATTATATACTTCTTTGCTTGATTGACATATACCTTTAATAATTATAAAATATAAAAAATATTTTAAAATATCAATAAAAGAGATTTTCACTGTCAGGCTTTAATTTCTCAGTCGGTAATAGTTTTGTAACAATGAATTCCGCTCACTCACACAATAAATTTGATCATTTCGACGGGAATAATTCCTGACTCTTTTAAGACATCAATTATTACACCCTTATATAAGAGCGGCGACAAAACAAATATAAAAAATTACAGACCAATCTCTTTAATAAATCATTTTGCCAAAATTTTTGAAAAATGTATAAAAGTCCGCCTTACATTATACTTAGATAATTACCAGGTGCTTTCCGACAGTCAATTTGGTTTTAGATCGGGAATGAGCTCAGAGCGTGCTGTTTATGAACTTGTTCATACCATTACAGTGTGTCCACGAAAGTCTGCACCATATGGAAAAAAATTTTATTGTGTATTTCTCCGAAAATTTTATTCTTTATAAAAGTTGGCGGCTCGTATGAAACCAAAACTGCAACCGTCAAATATGTTAATTTCGGTGCCATATACCAAGCGATTCAGAATATATGAATTTCTGATAAGAGTAAAGTACCTGCATTTTCATTATTATCGATAAACTTTATTTGGAAATGTTGTTTAGAAGTAAAAATTATATTCAAATATGAAGTCAGAGCCACCTACCTTGAAAAGAAAATATTTTCAGTTTTTTGTTAATTATTACTTTTGTGACAAATATTTGTAAATGCCAGTGATACTAAAAGGTTCTTTTTAATCTATTTTTAGGAAATTTGAATACATTTTTTATACTTTTTGTTATTTTGGTATGATAACTAGTGTTTATTTAGAACTAACGCAAAATTACTTATTTTCTTGGTGCGAAGTTAATATTTCACCCTGTAGATATTAATATATCATACAATAACTAATTCAGGAGCGTGACTTACCTTTTATTCAGTTAATATTATTGACTGTGGATAGGTTTATAATAGTAGTTATCCATCTACACCGAGCGATTCTCAAGTGGTGGTACGCGCGGTACTACCACTTATGAAATTTTATTTTCACTGATAATATCTTAGTAAACATAGCTGAAACCTGAAACATCAATTGTGTCTTGAATCAATTATTTTATGCAAGAATGTATCTTCTTATGTACAGCAGCACAAAACGCACCAATAACCACCTAAGTATAGGTTCTTGTATAGGCAACCCAATGATACAAAAAAAAAAGAATATGAAACAAACAGTTTATTTTCTTTATGCAACATTGTTTAAATTTTAAAATAAGCATACACCACTATCACAGGTGGATATGAAAAACAAAAGCATTATCCAGACATTATCCATTTTATCGTACTCACTGCAGTTTACGTTAGTTTATGTGCTGTAACTTTTAAAGCCATGCTTACACTCCAACAAAATTTAAATTATTTTAATACATGGAGAAAATAGACCGCACCGAGATGTTGCTGCTATTTTCAAGACATCCACACAACCAAATTGCCCATTCAACCATTTCCAGGATAATGAGAAAAATCAAAGAGACTGGGTCTGTTGAAAATAGCTTCAAGAAACCCCACAAAAATATGTTGCCAAAATGAGGAAACAAGTTTGCCAATGTTGCAAGAAGTAATCGAGCATAAAACGACTTCTGTTCGACAAATTGCTTCACACAGCCAATGCAGTAAATCAACAGTACATCAAATAATAAAACTAAACAAGTATCACCCTTATAAACCAAAATTTATAAGCCTACACTAAAAGAAAGAGACTTCGACATCAGGTATGACTATACCATCTGGTTTGAAGTGAATAGGAAAGAGAACATAGTTTTTTTTCTATTATAATATTCTTTGGACAGATGCGGCAATATTTACATCAAATGAGACCGTTTCTTCAGAAAATTGCCGGTGGTGGACACATGAAAACCCGAACTTTACAATAGATGCTGTGCGGTATTTTGAATAATCAAATATTTGATATATTTAAAAATATTTTAATATTTAATTCAACGGGCGTTAATTTAGTTCCTGCTTGATGGTGCGCCCATATACACAATATAAACTCTGTCTAGAACTTTTTAAATCATAAATTTGGCCATCGCTGGATAGGCAGAAATTCGGAATCAAGATCCTGGCCACCTAGATCCCCCGACTTTACCCCGTTAAATTTGTTTTTGTGGGTTTACGTAAAAAATAACGTATACAAGCACCGACCATTTAGAGATATAAATCAGTTAGAGGAAACTATACAACATTTTAAGTAGTAGAAATAAAATAAGTTCATAGATAATAAATTAGCATTAATAACATATTCATAATAGTTATTAACTTAATAACGGGCAAATCAGTCATAATTAATTCAAGAAACAAAAGATGTTTGATGCTTTAGTTATTTTTATTAAAATATTATCAGTGAAAATAAAATTTCATAAGTGGTTCACCACTTGAGAATCGCTCGCTGTAGATGGATAACTACTATTATAAACCTATCCACAGTCATTAATATTAGCTGAATAAAGGCTAAGACACGCTACTGAATTAGTTATTGTATGATATATTAATATCTACAGGGTGAAATATCAACTTCGCACCAAGAAATTGAGTAATTTTGTGCTAGTTCTAAATAAACATTAGTTATCATACCAAAATAACAAAAAATATAAAAAATGTATTCAGGTTTCCAAAAAATAGATTAAAAAGAACCTTTTAGTACCATTGGCATTTACTAATATTTGTCACAAGAGCAATAATTAAGGAAAAAGCCGAAAATATTTTTTTTCAAGGTAGGTGGCTCTGATTTTATATTTGAATATAATTTTTACTTCTAAACAACATTTCTAAATAAAGTTTATCGATAATAATGAAAATAAAGGTGCTTTACTCTTATCACAAATTCATATATTCTGAATCGCTCGGTATATGGCACGGAATTTTACATATTTGATGGTTGCAGTTTTGGTTTCATATGAGCCGCCAACTTTTATAAAGAATAAAATTTTCTGAGAAATACACAATAAAAATTTTTCCCATATGGTGCGGACTTTCGTGGACACACTGTATAAAAGCTTAAATGCGAAAGAGAAAACTCTCGCCGCATTTTTGGATCTGGCTAAGGCGTTCGATATGGTTTTGCATAGTTTACTTCTAGAAAAATTAGAACGCATTGGAATAAGAGGTGTGGCATTAGATCTTTTTAAAAATTATCTTTCAAATAGAAAACAGATGGTGAGAATATCGAATGTCTTGAGTGAACCACTAACAATTAAAAGAGGAGTTCCACAGGGCACGGTTTTGGGGCCAATAATGTTTCTCATTTACATCAATGATATCAGTCAGGTGACGGGTCGTGGTAAGACCATATCCTACGCAGACGATACGGTTGTTCTTTTTCACGCAAGGGAATGGGATGAGGTCAAAAGTAATGCTACCGCGGGTCTTACACAAATTGATGCTTGGCTTAAAGAAAATGGTCTGCTGCTAAATATGGAAAAAACTAAGTTCATTAAGTTCTCAATAATGCCAAATGACCAATTGTCAAACCTTAAAATACATCAGGCTTGTGATCTTGAGGGCGGCTGCTACTGTCCAGACATTGCAGAAACAAAAGTTATAAAATATTTAGGTGTTTTCATAGACAGTGCACTGAAATGGGAACAGCACGCTACTTATCTACAAAGACAGCTAAAATATATATCTCACAGATTTTATTTAACCCGAAATATTTTGTCAAAAGATCTTTTAATAATGTTTTACAAGGCTCTTGTGGAGTCCAGACTTAGATACTGCAATATTGTTTGGGGAGGCATATACGATGAGCATTCATCAACATCGCTCAAAAACAAATAATAAAAACCATGTTTAATCTTAACAGATAGTACCCGAGTGATTTGCTTTTCTCTGGGTCTGGACTTTCCACAATCCGTCAACTTTATATTCTGGACTCCCTCATGTATGTTCATGGGAACCGTGGGTTCACTAGAGTTAATCATACATGCAATACCAGAGCAAAAAAGTCTATTAATCTGGAGTCCGCCAGATGTACTTACTCATCTACACAAAGATTCATAGACTTCTTAGGTCCAAGGTTTTATAGAGTCCTCCCTCAACCTATTAAGATGATACAAAGTAAACATGTATTTAAGGCTCAAGCTAAAGAGTACGTACGGCAGAACTTATCTGCATTTTTGGGACAAATAAACGTCTTATGTTGATGAGTGTGCGGTGTTTGTTTTTGTTTTTGATTTTGTGTTTATTTTTATTTTATCATAATATACTCTCTCCTCTGGCCATCTCTCGGGGGTTGTGTGAGCTCTACTCGGTGGGGTATGTGTGGTTCATGCGGGGCTATTACTTAAGAATTAACAAAGAATACCACGTGGATACAAACAGGCTTGCCTAGGAATCCATGTTCAAAAGAGTCCCACTCATTTTAAAGATCGTGGTAGGACGTCAGGTATGAGCATTGACAGGCTTGTTATTGGCTTGCGCTTCTTTTGTTTTCTATGAATTTTTATTTCTAAGTTAGTTAAGTTAATTTCTAAGTTTGTTCTGTTAATAATAAGTTTTAAGTTGCCTACCGCTTCTGAGGAATGATATGGGCTTATTCCCTGTAAAAAAGTGTGTTTATTTATGAACAATAAATTTGATTTGATTTGATTTGATTTGATTTGATGACATCTTTTCTAGTTTACGTAATATTTTCAGTTTATTTGAATCTTATATGACTAGCTGTTTGCAATATTGCCTTTTTTCTGAGTAAGTATACAAACAGGCTCAGAATATGCCAATCGCAACAGGGTTTGGAACAAATTACGCAAAAATACCGTGCACTCTTGAAGTGAGCGTACGGAGTACCACATGTGGGCGGTGAGCACCGTGCACAGTACTTCAAGAACACTTTGTGAACAAAGTTTCAACCTATTTGGCAAAAGTACATTTTTTTTTGTTTTGAGAACTTATAAATTGAAAATTAAAAAATACTCTGACTTATGAGCTATTTTTAATCAGAAATCTTTTATGATAGGATTTTTAGTCCGTATTTGCATTCGGCGCACATTAGTCTATAAATAACACCCATTTACTTCCCATTCGCAAAATTATCGTTCTCTAGACTAGAGTTACAAATATTTGCACAATTTTTCAATTTCAAGTTTTTCTCGAACATTTTCTTAGGTAAGGTTTACATTTTTACTTTATCATACGCAGTATGTAAAGTATTGTAATCGTGCCAAAAAAAAATTTTGAGATTTTAGCGGAAATATGTCTTTTTGGGTCCCCTGAACATTTTTGACCAAGGTACAAAAAAATGTCTGTGTGTGTGTGTGTGTGTGCGTGTGTGTGTGCGTGTGTGTGTGTGTACCCGTTTTTGTGACGACGATTCCGGAGAAAGTACTAAAGGTATCGGGACGAAACTTCGTATTTAGAAGTTTCATAACCAAACTTACAGCTGAAAAGCTTTCTGTTGAAAAGGGTCCAAAGGAAGTGGAGGTTTAGTCTTAGCATTTTTGAAAGATTTTGCAAATAAGCCGCCATTTCTGGAATTTCGTCGAAATAGTTAAATAATAAATTAAAGATGAGGAAATTCTGAATAATTTATGACTATGACATTTTTTGGTACAATCAATAGTATAGTTGCATGAGCAAATTCTATTTCATCGAGATCGGTCGTACTGCATTTAAACTAGTAGCCAGGATATATCAGAAATTATGATTCTAATGACAGTAGGTAATGTCAGGCTAATGTTTTGACATGATTTTGACAACACCTACTGTCAATATAAGCTGCGTTCGGATATTGTACACCGTCACTTTTTACACCCAATAACACGTAAGTGTCATTTGAACGGTGTACCCGGTTACAACGGTGTACAATATCCGAACGCAGCTTAATAATTTTATATATAGTATGATAGTCATGTGCCTGGCCACATCAGATTTTTTATGCTGCTATGACGGCAATTGAAGGATTTATCAGAATCACTAAGAAATATAGCAGATTGCCATTAAAACAAAGACGTTTCCATCACAGGTCAAGTTAAATTGAAGGTTGAAAATTTTATTTGATAAAGAAATGTGAATTCTGATCAAATAAAATTCACGTGTCCGAGGACTTGACTGTGAAATAACAACCAGATTCAATTACAATGAATTTATCTACGACTCATATAATAAGTTCATTGCATACGTATCTATGACTATATAATCCCCACCATGATAGATACCGATGATTATGATGACAGTAGCTTTGTATAATAATGACAGTTCGTTTAAATAATAACTTCATTATTCACACGAACTGTCATCATTATACGAACGTACTGTCAAATCCTACGTGGATGACAGTTATTTGACAGTTCGTTTCGCCACCATTGACAAATACATTTAAAATATTTGGTATAAAATTGAATTTATGAGTCGTAGATAAAACGTCGTATTCGACTCGGTCACATCGGATATAAATCGCTCGCAAGTTTACACGCTCGCCTACGGCTCGTGTATAAACTTCATGTTCGTGGTTTATATTCTTAATTATGTGCTCGTCAAAGAATGTACTATTATTTTCTGAAGTAAAAGAATTTTTGGTACAATTGTATGCAGAACTCATTTTAATTTGCTTGTAATTAACGTTGGTGTTAATTTTAACATTAATTTACTGTCTGTACGTCTGCACACAGTAAAATAAAAGTGTAGTAAAGAATTCTTTAATATTAAATACCCTACGTTAACAAAACGATTGTTATGGTAACTACTTGTATTTGAAATATTTTAGTTTTAATTCTAATACTAATGTTCAGTAAATTAAGCCATATATGATTGTGTCAAACATAGCGCTTATGCCACACCAAATTACTAAGAAAAAATGCTAATCCCGAGTATTTGTAAAACCAATATGGCCCAGAGGAAAATAAAAAGTTCATTTCTTCCAAGCAAAGTAATTGGCAACAAGAAATCATATTGACATAATCTAATTGTAAATAAATCTTGGTCGGACAAAAAATAAAAAAGTTATGACCATACTTAAAAAAAGTGTTGGTTTTTCAAAATATTTCTGAAACCACGAATTCAACTGCTTTCTCTCAACGGGTTATTAGAGAACCCCGACTTCCTATCTCTAGTAATAACAAAAGCACCAACAGCAAACTAATAAACAATGAATGTATAATAGAAACAATTTCTAAAGAACCACTTAATCATACGATAAGAACCAGAGAACACTCTGTATTACACACAAACATAAAATTAGCAATCTGGCACGAATCAGATTAGGTAATGGAACGCCTAAAACGTGCACATTACGCTGCGTGTCAGTTCTCCGTCAAAATTACGCGCCGTATCGACGTAACATTTCCGCTTATAACTTGCGTGTCATTTACTTTCATGCATTACGAACACATTCGGATCGTGAATTGCCCAAGGCGGCAAACCACAACAGACAGTTCGGCACCGGCAATGTGGCTCACAGCCACCTGTACACACTTTACTCGATCTCTCGGTTCTCGGTTTCACAGAGCTCTAGATGTCTACGTCTACATCCGCCACGATTTGCTGGACTCCATTATTAATCTTATACAATGTATTCGCTAGAAATGCCCCTTGGGATGAAGTGGAACCGGGAAAGGTCGGTATATTCCAGTGGCGTGCCGGAATACTGTGTGGATTTGTTTGTTTTCTTGCCGTTCCGTATAATGAGGAGGCGATGAGATGAGTTCAGTGGTGGGAAAATTATGTAAATTCTGGCGGTTAAAATTCTAATTATGTTTCTACAGGTTCTGTCTTTCTTACCCATGATTCCTGCAAAGTTTTGTGAAATAATATGATACCTTGCTGAATGAAACGTATGTTGAACTTTTCATGGCGATAATTATGTTGTCATGATTAATGATTAGTATCTGTAGTGCATTTTTACTACTACAGTTAATTTTAAAAATACCGGGTGACCCACGCCAAGGGTACTGCTATTTATTTATTTTATTTATGATGCAGACCAATGAAATTTTGAAAAGTGCTAATACAAAAAAAACGCATTTTTTTTGTATACGCTTGAGGTTAGTATGACTTCCGCTTTCCGGAAATGACGTCAACATTGAAATTTTAAATGGTTCCCCATATTTTCAGCAAAATATCAAGTATTTGGTGTCATTGTAATCGGAAAATGTTATCTATCGACTAATCAGGTTGCACCCGCATGGTACACGCGCAAAAAATCACTTATTGGCAAAAAATACAATCAAGCTAGAGAGCGCCAGTAATACAATATCGGCCAAAATCGATTTAGGCAGTGGTTATTTGACAATTTTCGACTATTTTCACGAATTCACAGCTACCTAGATTAATAAACAAAAAAGTTAGTTTATGGCGTCATATCCGGAAAACCCGGAAGTCAAATTAACCTCAAGAACATCCCAAAAAACTGCATTTTTTTGTCTATTGGCAGTTCAAAAATTTCTCAAAATTCAATTTGTCCAGCATCATAAATAAAAAAAATAAACGGCAGTACCTGGTGTGGATCACCCGGTATAGAGTTCCCTTTCAAACGTTAATATCTTTTTTCTACTTTGTATTCACAATGCACACGTTGTAACACTGTTTTCGGTGGTACAATTAACAAATTGTAACAACTTTTTTTCTATGATTGGTACACATTGATATCAATGCCATATGTCAAACGTACAACACATAACCACACACTGCCTCTTTTTAATCGCTTGCAATCGCATACACTGCGAAATATCAATATTCTATACATATTTAAATATGCGTGTAGGCTGCTATAGTATGGCCAAAGGATTGGGGCTTTCTTAGTTTTGCTGTGTTCATCAAAATACGCCAGCATGACGTTTTTTGTGGTTATGCGACTCTGGTAAATGATCGTTATCATTCTTTTCAACTAAACATCAAATCCCCTTTTCAGATATAATTCAAGGACAACATTTACTTTAATAAGGTATTATGCGAAGATCAAACCTACATCGTAGGTAGGAACGATTTTAATTACTGCTGCGAGATTGTATATGCCCAAAAAATGGTTTATTAAATATCCGTATACACGTAGAAGCTATAGTACATTTAAAGTGTTGAGGATTTCTTAGTTTATATAATGTATAAGTTTTCGGTAACATTTTGGACCGAATTCTGCTTGGTTCAATACCGTATTCGTTATTGTCCGTCGCTTTCAACGTCGTCTTAGTTCTGGTTGTGTGAAACGTATTTGTCTTACCTCCATCACATGTAATTTTACTAAGTATAATTTATTCTAATAAATTGTTACACCGAAATTAGCATTTGGTTTCAATTATATGTGCGTGTAAACTTGTATAAGCCAGTGGTACTAGGTAAAAACTGCTATTAACCGTTATAACAATTCTTTAGTAAGTTCTTATTCTTTGAAGTAACGAATCAGTTACCGCCAAACACGTCTATTCTGATTATTAAACTCATGAAACCACTCTTTTAACTTTTTAGGTTATGTTTCATGTATTTATCACAGTAGGGTTAAAAGTGTTGCCACAAGCTCCATTATGATCATAGTTGCGACCTCGCTGATTATTCATTGAAACTTGTAGGCTAAAGTAGAGTAAAATTATTCACAATTAGATTTTGTCATGATTTTATCCCATCCTTACGAATTTGACAGTTACTACAGTACTGCCACGTGGTACCCACAAAATACCCTAGATTCTAATTTACCACAATTTCTAAATTTATATAAAATTAATGATGCAAAGTAGAAAAAATAAGATATTACACTCATTTTATAAGACGTATTGGCGCACTCGTTCCATTTGGGCACTCCCCGCTACTCTCGTCGTACCCAAAACAACTTGTGCGCCAATTTGACGTCTTATAAAACTTGTTTAATAATATACTATTATTAACTTGAACAATATTATTACTATAGCTTATGGAGTAGATTTCCCCCACTTAATTATAAAGCTGTGAATTTGTACCAACTCAATTGCAATTTTACCGTTTTCAGCCCAATTTAATGATTGTTTTTAATTTATTAAATAATTATGCCGAATTCCATTTCTAGACTTTAGATACAGTATTAAAATATAGAAGTAGAACATTAAAACATATGGCAGAACTAGTCCTGAGAGGGTTAAATATCTCTTGTTAATTCAGTGCTTTTTATTACACTTGAGAACAAACTGTTCGGTCTAATTGGCTCCAGTCCTTAAACTAATCTGTACCACACAAAACAGGAAAAGTACTTGTGACTCAAGAAAACATATTTTAGCGTTAACATTTTTACAAAATTCTTGCTCTAATTTTTTTTTAATTCCATAAAAAAGCTGGCATGCAGCTTGTGACAACACATGTTGTAATTCTAAAAATTTCGGGTCTCTATTTTTTTAATTCGTGAGATAACTGGATACATAGTATCTATTAATGGTGTTGCTATGTAATTAATGGATTTGTGTTGCCCAATTCCATAACAAAATGGTTAACGCTACCGTCACTTGGCTACATAGACCGATTCTGTAAAAATAAGTTGCTAACTATCCGCGTTTCCAAGTAGTTAATTAGCAACTTTTTTTATAGAGTCGGCATGATTAATGATACTAATCTACAGTGCTCGTCAAAAGTATGGAACAAAGTTCATACTATATGAATCTCCCATTAAAAAAAAATCTGATGTGGCCAGACACATGACTTTATCATACTATATATAAAATTAATAGTTTAGCTGCATGAGACTCTATTTGATCAAGATCGGCCATGTCTGCATTAAAATAAAACTACTAGAACTAGACAGATATGTCTATTAAAGCTGCGTTCGGATATTGTACTCCGTTGACACCGGGTACACCGTCCAAATGACACTTACGTGTTATTGGGTGTAAAAAGTGTAATGCAATATGCGAACGCAGCTTATATTGACAGAAGTTATTGTCAAAACATTAGCGTTTGACACCAAGACTACCTACTGTCAGAATCAAAAAATCTGACAAATCCTGGCTACTAGTTTTCATGCAGTACGACCGATCTCGTAGAAATAAAATTTGCTCATGCAGCTAAACTATTGATTGTACAAAAAAATGTCATAGTGATAAATTATTCAGAATTTCCTCATCTTTAATTTATTATTTAACTATTTCGATTAAATTCCAGAAATGGCGGCTTATGTGCAGAATCTTTCAAAAATGCTAAGACTAAACCTCCAGTTCCTTTGGACCCTCTTCAACAGAAAGCTTTTCAGCTCTAAGTTTGGTACACACACACACACACACACACACACACACATACACACACACACACACACACACAGACATTTTTACTTTATCATACGCAGTACTTATGAAAAGTATTGTAATCATGCCAAAAAAAAATTTTGAGATTTTAGCGGAAATATGTCTTTTTGGGTCCCCTGAACATTTTTGACCAAGGTACAAAAAATGTCTGTGTGTGTGTGTGTGTGTGTGTATGTGTGTGTGTGTGTGTGTACCCGTTTTTGTGGCGACGATTCCGGAGAAACTACTAAAGGTGTCGGGACGAAACTTCATATTTAGAAGTTTCATAACCAAACTTAGAGCTGAAAAGCTTTCTGTTGAAAAGGGTCCAAAGGAACTGGTGGTTTACTCATAGCATTTTTCGAAGATTTTGCAAATGAGCCGCTTTTTGTGTAATGTCGTCAAAATAGTTAAATAATAAATTAAAGGAGAGGAAATTTTCTATAATTTATGTATGACATTTTTTGGTAGAATTTATAGTTTAGCTGCATGAGCAAATTCTATTTCATCGAGATCGGTCGTACTGCTTTAAAACTAGTAGCCAGGGTATGTCAGATTTTTTGATTCTAATGACAGTAGCTAGTGTCAAACGCTAATGTTTTGAAAATACTACTGTCAATATAGGCTGCGTTCGGATATTGAACCCCGTTACACTTTTTACACCCAATAACACGTAGGTGTCATTTGGACGGTGTACCCGGTGTCAACGGAGTACAATATCCGAACGCAGCTTTAATCGAGATATCTGTCTAGTTCAACTATTTTTATTTTAACGCAGACAGCCGATCTCGATCAAATAGAATCTCATGCAGCTAAACTATTAATTTTATATATAGTATGATAAAGTCATGTGCCTGGCCACATCAGATTTTTTGTACCCTGGTCAAAAATGTTCAGGGGGCCCAAAAAGACATATTTCCGCTAAAATCTCAAAATTTTTTTTTGGCACGATTATAATACTTTACATACTGCGTATGATAAAGTAAAAACACTGGGCGTGATGATTTTGGCTGATAATATTTTTTATTTCAAATTTTATTAACGTATTGGTTTTGACTTTGACTTTGACGGTAGTCGAGTCAAAGATCAACAGTGTTAAAGATCACAAATTACATTTCATTAAATATGTGCATTATTCTGAAATCGACGATTCCAAGGATTTATTTTCTTTGCGCTGAATACGAATTCGGACTCGAATGTTAAGTCCAGAACCGCTGAACACTGAAATTCTCCTGAATTAAAGTATTTAATACATTTATATACAAGTTACGAAACTTTACATGAGCTGGAAAAAAAGGATCTACCAAAATGAATAATAAAACAGATGAATTACCAAATCACAATTGGTAAATTTAATTTGATATAAAAATATCAATATTGATAAACATAAAACCACCGTGTCAAAAGATTCATGTATTAATGAAATTATACAATAAACAGCTTCTGGCCGCTATAATTTGCCGATATGGTTATATTTATTGCATAACTAAGTTTCGGTGATGGTACACCACTGGTTTGTTTCCGAAGTTACCAAAGCAAAAGCGGTACCAGTATTTGCTCGACGTATTAAATTACAAATTACTATACAATTCGCCATGCAGATTATACAGTGTGTGCTACAAGCGTACATTTACATGCACCCAACACCACAATGCAATATCCGATATCAAATCACGGGAGTAACGGAATTGAAACATTAAATTATAAGCTTTTAATTACTATCGAATTACGTAACTGGAAAACCGTATTAATTTCTATACGCTGAATAGTAAAATCTAATGACATGAGATCCAATATTATAACTAGTAATGGTTTAATTAATTATACGTATAATAATAGTAACGCGAGTGTATAGCACAGAGGGAAGAGTACAATCAGCAGAAATGATAGCATACCGCGAACTTTAATCGTCCGATAAGAGTATATGTGTGTACACTCTTCTTATCTCTGCCGTCACAAGAATTAACTCTGTAATATAATTGCCGCTACAACATAGACGCAAGTTGACTCTGCTCCTCCCTTTCATTTGGCAAAACATCACAAATCTAAATAATGTGAACATCCTGGGTACACTAAAGGTAAGTATGCTGTTGAAATTGTCCAACCAAGTTAATTAACTGTGAATTCACAGATCACAAGTTTGCAATTAAACACGTTTTGCAATTTTTTCTTTGTAGTTAGGATACAAGTGTTAGTTGGCAACTAACTTTTTGCAACTGCTCGACCAAAAGCCATAAAAAAGAACATATTTTTTTTAATATTGTAAATTGTCCGGAAAAATATATACCTACTTGGCACTAATGTTAACTTTGGGCCGTATTGAAAATTCAAAATTCTCTTTCGACAAGATCCGGAAAGAGCCCCCCCATCTTGGAATTATGTCTGCCAAATCAGTAGAGTTGAAACAGGATAAAATCTCTGGAAGAAATAGATGCTTATTTGATGGTTTCTTTGTTTTGGAAATCAACACTACCTACTTCAGCAGTTTTCCAAACGGAAATATCATGCTTAAGCCTAAATGGTGAATTGCATGGTGTTTGTAATCTTAACAATGGCCTTAAGCTAGGTATTTTTTTAAGATCTCACCTGTTATTTAATTAAAACCACATTCGCTATTATGAAATAACCGGTGGAATACTGTAGAAATCGGTTATTATTGGTTTATTGTAGGACTGGCAATACCTTTTGGAGTGAAGCATTCTTCCAAGTATATACTCTATAAAGACTAGAAGATACCTTTGTGACATTTCTAGCGTAGGTTCCTGCCGGTCTTGCTGTTGCCGAAATCTGAGGGGTTGGTTTCTTCAGCCCTGCAGTCACCTTCCATATATCAATCAGTGCTTATGTGTATTGTCATATTTTTTAGGCTTTCATTTATTAACTGTTGCCTACTATCTTGAACCATCTTTCGTAATCACTTTTTTAGCTCCTTTTTTAGTTTTTCTTTTTATTTTATCTTCTTTGGGCTACAATTACAATACGTCGTATCGTGTCTTGGGACAATTTTCTTACTAATATACAACCAAGTGACCTACCACAGCTGGATAATGTATAACAGTCGCCACTTTCGCAGATGACACGGCAATGGCAGTGGGATCATCTGTTGGAGAACCTACCAGGAATCTTCAACAAGCGAGTAATAAAATACATAATGAACCAAAAATTAAAAACCAAGCTCAACGAACTGAACAATCTGTCTACATTAGCTGTACAAACAAATGAATTGAGGACATTCCTCATGTCAAGATTATTGACGCTATAGTTCCATAAACGAACACTGTAAAGTATTTCGGTATGACTCTGGATACAAAACTAAGGTGGAAATAACACTTTAAGAAGAAAACGAGTACAGGTTGGCCTCAAATACAGACAACTGTACTGGGGTTGCACACTGAACGAGCAAGCAGCAAGCAGGCAGCAAGCAAGCAGCATACAGGCAGTAAGCAGCGTGCGTTTTGCTTCCTAAAAACATTTTGCACGACGCATACCGCACACTGAGAGAGCACAGCAAGAGCACAACACTCAAACATGCCGTTAGTTTAATGTGACATTTAATATCTAAAAAATATGCATTAAAAGATGGTAATGGGCCTATAGCTTATAAATAAAATTGTGGTAAGCATGATAATTTGTTAAAAAATAATTACGCATTGAAAATAAAGTTATATATTATGTATTTTTAATGTTTCTGCATATTATGCTAATTTATAATTTAAAGAATAGGTGGCTTATTCACAATGTCATGCAAAAAATTAGTAGCCATGTCGTCGTCATCCGAGGATGACGATTTTCTTATGTGGCGTTTAATTAGTTCATCTGTATAATGGTAATTTTAATTCGTTTACATATTGCTATAATCATACAAATTTGGATTGTATAGAACGGGATTGTCCTCAACTTCAGCAATTAATTACAATGAAAAATCTAAATTCTTTCATTTTGACATAATCTATTGCCATATAGATCCATATACAGGGAGATCAAAAATGATTGACCTGTCCGCTCTTATAAAATAGGGTTATAAATGCATATATGGCACATTTTTACTAAAACCCCGTTTCACGCGAGCGGAGAGGTGGGTCATTTTTGATCTCGCTGTATAATATATAGCATTTGCAAATAAATTGTTGAAAATTTTTGATCAAAAGTTTAATGCAAAAATAGGCATCAAATAATATTTTAATTTTACTAATTTTTTACTGGCAAGGCTGTAGTTCTTTTCTTAAAACAATCCTATTTTTGCGCCTAATTCGATATTTATGATAATGGGTTAATTTAAAAAATCATTACAATAGTCACAAAAATCACAGAAATCAAGATTGCTTGCATGCTGCTTGTGTGAGACGCAGCAAAAAAAAAAACGGTTGACAGAAAAAGAGCAAATGCTCGTTCAGTGTGGGGGTCGACATGGGACCGTTTTTTGCAGCTTGATGCTTTTGCTTCCTGCTTGCTTGCTGGCTGCTCATTCAGTGTGCGGCTCGCCTAAAGTAGTTAGAAGTTAGAAGTTTACAACCAAGTATCAAAACTGATTTGGTTACAGGGTGTCAAAGTTTGGGGTGCGCTAAAAAGGCAAATACACTATGAATCCAGACTTTCCAGAATAAAGTACAAAGGAATATACCCTTCGAATTGGTTCAGTGAAATGTGTAAAAAGCAGAGCACAGTGAGTGAAATGTTAGTGCTTCATGTTCAGGACAAAGTAAATATAGGACATCAATGCATAGCTCATTATAGACAAGTACCTTGTTTTAAGAATTCTGATTCAAATTGATCCCGAATCTATTAGATTAGTTTCAATATGTTTAGCATTGTAACAAAAAAAAAAACATTTGGGTAATTATTACACTTTAACTTTTCCAGGAATTAAGGTACTGCTTCCTAACTAAATTAAATGTAACATTGTAATTTAATAAAAATGATTACTTTTAAATTGAAGGCTTTAACGTTTTTAATAAACGTAAATTTTAAACAATTCACCTCGCACATACCGCCAATAACCGCAAAAGCCATTAATGCTCAGATGCCCGTAACATTTTCTAATGCTGCTCACATATACACAATTGATAATAATCCTCAGCAAATTAATATTTTCTGGCGACCTGGGCAGTAAAAAGAAATTACCACTGCTTCCCATCCTTCCTCCAAGAGCTTCTACGCCTGTCCCCTGTGAGATTCATACATTTTTACGACGCGATTGTCAAGGATTACGATCCTGCGAATCTAATAATGATTTCAATAAAAATAAGATTTTTAATGGGGCTTTATCCTGGCGCGTCCCGACTTTTAGTGTCGGCAGTTCAAAGCGATTGTCGCGGCAGCTGTTCTATGCGGAAATTAATCAAACTCTCCCTCCCTCTGTCCCTCAGCTCAGTAATTGCAAAATCTCCGCTAATCTTTTGCTAACGTTTCTGAATTAGTAATAAAGAAAGAGATGAGAATGGAGAGTTTATGACACTTTATTTAATAAATAATGCAGATTGTTGTTTTATAATTTCTTATATGGATTGGTACATTAATCTCTTCTCTGCTTCTCCTTCGATGTATTCCATCGGTATAATTAGTTAAAATATACTCATTTTGTTTGTAGTTTTGTTGTTACGAACACAAAAATTAAAATCATAAGTATGTAAGAATAAAAGCATAAAAACAAGAGAAACCAGGTGCGAAGTAAATTTAATAGTATAATATTTGACGAGCACATAACTAACGAGCACATAACTAATGCGAGCGATTTATACCAGTTGTGTGCGAGTCGAATTCGACGTTTTATCTACGACTCATAAATTCCATTTTATATCAAATCTTTTAAATGTATATTTGTCAATGGTGGCGAGGCAAAATGTCAAATAACTGTCATCCACGTAGGTTTAGACTGACTTTGACAGTACATTCGTATAATGATGACAATTCCTTCGAATAATGAAGTCATTATTTGAACGAACTGTCATTATTATACAATGCTAGTGTCACTATAATCATTGGCGCGTATCATGATGGGGATTATATAGTCATAGATACGTATGCAATGAACTTATTATATGTAAATCGTAGATAAAATTAATTAAAAGATACAGTCTCAGCGTGCTCTTTCGTCATTATTCCATATATAGCTTATTATTATTATTCAAACCCAGTCAACTAGATTCATAAAAGCACTATTACGACATTACTGAAGAAATCAAGTAAGATGGTAAAAGTCCGAATAAACAACAAAATGTTGCAAACCATGTAAACAGGGTGTCTCACCTCCCGTATGGACTTCTTACTGATGTCAGAACACACACTTTTTCACTATTCACTATAAAATACGTTATTACCTAAATGCTTAGAATATATTTATCAATTACCATTGTTGTTATCACTCAGACGTGAAACACGTGGGCTATTGTAAAATATGCATTAAATATGTTGACAAACGGTTTTTTGTGTCACTGATTCCAAATCTGTACCATTTCTTTTTTTTCAAATTCAAAATTTCAAAATGGCTGGGTAAATATGGCAACAAAAAACTCTCGAATTCGTGCGAAACTTGCGTCCTGTAATACTTCAAGCTTCGTGATTCCAAGTATGTCAGATTTCAAAGAATTCAAAATGTCGATTAAATATGGCGACCCAAAATGTGAAAGCTATGGATTCGCATGAAACTCATTTCCTATAATATTTCAAGCTCCCTGATACCTCCCTGATATCTCATGTCAGATTTTGGAAATTGGGAATGGCAGATTCAATATAACGGAGCCAAAATCAAAATATATTCCTATTCACATGAAACATTTTTCTTGCGACATTTGAGGATGTCTAATTCTAAATCTGTTGTCAGATTTTCAAAATTCAGAATGGCCGATTTAATATTGCAAACCAAAGTCTATAAACTGTCGGATTTAATTGAAACTTATTTCATGTGATATTTGAAACTGTTGATTTCAAATCTGATGTCAAATTTTCAACAGAATTCACAGCCTATTATAAATGAATTTACTTTTTTAAGCATTTGGAAAAACGTTGGAAAATCTCATAATAGTTCCTTGTGTGAAAAAGATTCATAAAATGTAACAACATACAGGGTAATTGTTTACATTAATATTTTTTCAACAATAAATACATCTATCATTTTAAGCTCTTTCTGAGGTTCATATAAGCCCCAACAGCAAAGTCTTGTAATATTGCTGAAAATAAGTTTTCAGCCAATCGAACATTTTCGGTCACCATATTGATTCCTCCAGTTTGAATTTGAAAATTTTGATATAAGATTAAGAATCAGGACACCTGTAATATTGCAGGAAATAAGTTTTATGCAAATCGGATATATTTTTAAATTAGGTCGCCATGTTGGTTCCGCCATTGTGAGTTTTGAAAATCTGATGTCAGATTCTGAATCAGAAGTCTTGTAATATTGCAAAATATAAGTTTCATGCAATTCGGAAATTATTTACATTTTCGGTCGCCATATTGATTCCGCCATTTTGAATTTCAAAAATCTGTTATAAGATTACGAATCAGGAGTCTAGCAATATCGCAGGAAATAAGTTTCATGCAAATCGGATACATTTGATCATTTACAAGTATTGACACACGGCATAACCCGGAAGCAGTTTATTTTCTAAATTCATGCTACATGTTGCCAACTGTTGCCCAAGTGTAACTATGACAGATCAACAACAACAAAATTTATCCCAATTTGGCGACACTGGTACCAGTATTAAAAAACAAAAAAAAAGATCATGGGTTTGGTGCTTTCTGGCATTGGATTATTAGCCATAAATAGGCGATAGGTCGAATGTCTACACATGGGTAGAATCGAAATTTATAGCATTCCCATAGTGCAGTGAGATTAACGATCTATCACCAGCCAATAAAATGATGTACGCGCTGGAAGTTACAGTTATAAGCACGCATATATCTGCAGTTTACGAGGGGAATAACAAGCCGATACGTCATAGCGATTGATTGTTGTCGATTTGTACATAGCTTTATTCTGCACAGACTACTCCTTTTTCCCGCCTATCTGACAGAAACATCTAACGTTCACCACTCTTTTGTACCCGACATGTTAACTAGACGGACAATAACAATCATTATTAATTGAAATGTAGATATGTAAGTGGCATTTTTATTGTTTCCCTGCATGAACTGCAAGCTCTCTACTTAATCTGTGGAGATATCATATGATGTATAATATATGTACGTATGCTGCATGTGTAATGCGGCATTATCTGCAAGCAAAGCAGTTTATTTATTAATTGATATTTGTGAATAGAGACATCTCCCTTCTAGTTAAGAAACGAGGGTGCTAAAGAACTTTTCAAGAAAAAAAATGTCAACAAGTGATTTCCGGTTTGGCACACCAATTTGTTTTGTTGCTTTTGTTCAAATTTTATTTAAAAACAAATGATTCCTGATGCTGAAAGTGGTTTTTGAGATATTCCTTCATTATTGAGAACGAAGTAAAAGTATGATCTTTACTATCGCAAAACCCTCAATTCTTCTCAGGCTAACGGCAGAGCACGTTCAAATAGATAATTCTAATTATTTCAGAAGAACGCAACACAAACAAAAGTCATTAAATAAAAAGTTGGTACAAAGAAAGATTATTCCTGAGGAACTTTGTCTGGTATTCCTCTCTACTTCCATATTTCGAAATCAAAATACAGCCTGTAGACCAGACAGTGCAATAGGGTGGGCCAAACCAGGGCTGTGGAGTCGGAGTCGTGGAGTCGGAGTCGTGGAGTCGGAGTCGTGGAGTCGGAGTCGTGGAGTCGGAGTCGTGGAGTCGGAGTCGTGGAGTCGGAGTCGTGGAGTCGGAGTCGTGGAGTCGGAGTCGTGGAGTCGGAGTCGTGGAGTCGGAGTCGTGGAGTCGTGGAGTCGGAGTCGTGGGGTCGGAGTCGTGGAGTCGGAGTCGTGGAGTCGTGGAGTCGGAGTCGTGGAGTCGGAGTCCAGACAAATTTCAGAGCAGTCGGAGTCGGAAAAAATGTACCGACTCCGACTCCGGGTCCATGTTTAAATAATGTAGAAAAAGACATGAGAGATGGCCGTTGCCTCAATAGATAGTAAACGATTAACTAAACACATTATTAGGTCTTTTACAAAGTTAATATAATTTAACTACAAAACACACAGGTCGGTCGGTGGTGAGTGATGATTAGCAAAATGATTATTGTGAATCGCTTGCCGCGTCGCATATATAGTTTATGTATTTCCAACAACCAACTTCAATATAACTTCAAAATAATTATGATAGCTCGATCATCTACAAATAAAAAAATCGGACTTCGATGCATACTTATAGACGAATTAGAACTTTCCAAAGTGAAGCGTCAACGTGTGGTTTTCCTTATTCATCAAAATTACGAGAATTTGTCCCTATTCGTTCGGCCATAAAGAACAGCTGAACAATTCATTAAATATTGCAAAAAGTATTTTTTTAATGATATTCCCTTGCAATTTTAAAAAGAAAAAATAGTTTCCTACAGCTTTTGTGCCAGAAGAAACAATGTGATGGTATCACAGTGGTATTATCAACTCTCAACATTTTTTTTATTTTTATTTGTCCCAATATCTGAATGTTTGTAAAAGATAATGCTTTAATAGTAAAACTTTGCAATTTTAGCCTTAATGTATGATAACTTTAAACGTTTAACCAAAATTGATTATATTTTTCGCCACATGAACAAATTTATCAAAAGTATCACCCTTGATTATACAATATTGGTATAATCAAGAGTATCACATCCCTTTGTATTTAACAAAATCTGTAGAGATTTTAAATTGTTACTGATTCTGTCGAGTGTAGGTTACGGATTTTAAGATTATTGGTGGCTATGTCGTAGTCTTCTTGCGATCAACTAAAAAACACCGATATTCGCAGACTTCGTCACCTACACTTGACAGAATTGAGCCAGATATATTTTTTATTATTAGCAAAGGTACAAACTTCACTCTAACGTAATTTTTAATGCATAAACTTAAACATGCATAATGTATGTATAACAGCCGATTAAAAATTATAACTGCATTTCCGATTTAAACTCTACATTAAGTTGATTGTAGGAATATCCATGTATGCAAGTCATACTCGTTGCAGCCAGAATTGTGACGTCTTATCACTAACAGAAGTAAGAGTTGCACTTAATTTAGTATTCATTGAAATAAATTTTACTTTGTACTATACAGTGGTTTGTCATTACTTTTGTTATTATTAAAGATAACGGTTCAAGTGACAAACTAGTTCAGAATTATGTGCTCTCTAATGAGAAAACAGTTGAAGTTCTAATGATTTCAGAGATATTTTGAAAATATAAAAAGGCGTCATTTTTAAATATGGCCATAATTTTGTGGTCCGATCAACAGGCCTTTTTGATTTTATTTACAATTAGATTATGTCAGATTTAATTTTTTTTGCCATTAAATTCGCTGGAATCAAATAAAATTTTGCCGGAGTGGGAGTTGGAGTCGGAGTCGGACTACCAAAATTATCTGGAGTCGGACTCGGAGTCGACAGCTTTTTTACCGACTCCACAGCCCTGGGCCAAACACCGTTTTTTCTTTGTTTTTTGAAGTAATACAGCGGAAAAGTTGCGAACCCCGAGCCGATAATGATTTAGAAAAACAATGGTTCAATCAGTTAAGGTCTTCCGCTCGCAAAGCAGCAGATAAATCTCATAAATTCTTGCGGTTTGTCGTAACTGGCCAGATATTCTGTCAGTTTGGGCACATTCCTCGTGTTTGCTGTGTTAAAAAGATTTAAAATTTTCGTAAAAATGTGAATCTTTCCAAATTTTCGCGAACTTTGGAGCCCATGCGCGACCGTAAGATGTAAATCGATATTTATTATTTTTTTACCCCTTGAAAAAAAGAAAAAACTTTTTTCGGCCCACCTGGTTTTATCTGGCCCCAGTAAACGTGTAAGTGTAGGTACTCTTCCAACTCTAAAGCTAACTCCATTAGCCATAAAAACGAAATACAGGATGGTAATAAACAAAATTAATGTAACATACTTGGCAAACATTGAAGACATGGATCTGAGAATGGACCGCTTACATGCAGAAAACATTTCGTGAAATTATAACGGTTAATTTGAATTCAAACGTTATGCATTCGTTATCAGTCTTTATAACAAAACCGAATGGTAGTTGGAATCCGAAACATTTTACAAGATATCCGGAGAAAGTAATCGTTTGGTATAATACAATATTTGTAGTACGAATGTATATTTTTGTCTTTTATACTGATATTTGTATTCATATTTTAGGTTTTCACTTTCCCAGTTTATATTGAGCAGTTTTTTTATTGTCCTGTTTTAATTTAGTATTCAACTCCATTGTCTGGCGTTCTGTTAAATCTGTCGAGTTAATTCAATGTCATGTTTTGCTATTTTTTAACTACATATGTAACAATAACTGTAATTTGTAAACAACAGTTATGGCATGACGACGACTAATCTAGGTCAATATTGATTTTACTCAAAAACAAATTTTTCAAGTAGTGTCACATAAGTCTCTAATGTGACGATATGATCATTTTCCCTTATGTTTCAATAATAATACTAAATACTAATGGCTAATTTTAATATTTAGGACTTTTATCTTTCAGTTAATAAGTTTACCGGTTATCATTTGGTTCCGGCCAACATTTAGCTCAGAGCAATATCCTGCACTCACAATTTTTGACACAACACAGATAGAAATTTTTGTTTAACTCAAATAAATGCGTGTTTGAATAGAGGCAAACATATTTTTATTTGCTATAAAGAATGTTTATTTGGGTCAAATAAAATTTGTTCGGAGTAAAGTTGTTTTGACTAAAATGAACATTCTTTGCAGAAAATAAATATATTTTTGCCTCTCATCAACCATATATTTATTTGAGTTAAACAAAAATTTCTATCTGTGTAGTGTAAATCACTCAGTAGTTGAGTTTACAGGGATACAAAATATTTTTAAAGCCAAACCTAAACCTTCAAACTAACTGATCAGATTGTTCCAGAGACTTTATTGTGATTTCATAATTTACATATTTATTCTTTTTATTGAGTTTGTGTAATACGTGTTATATTCACTTTTTAATATTAATATGTAACACCAAATTTTAATTGACTAAAATACAAAAATAAGTTTAATTAAATGCAATTTTACGGCTTATTACAAAGCCAATTTCAATAACGAAAAATGCTATTAAAGCCTTAAAAATTTGAGAATTTCACACTATGTAGTATTTGTTCTTATTTTTACTAATGGTATAAAATGTCACAACCGCGCTCTTGTTGGATAGGTTTATATTTCAACTGTATCATAAAAAATTAGCTGAGCATTTCAAGTCTAAAATGAACACAATGCAACTTTGAAGCACTCTATGTTTGGGGAAAACTCTCGGTGAGTCACCTAAAGCAGGTTGTTGCGTTGCGGAATGTTTCGTTTAATGGGTATGTTGTCAAACGTCAAAATGCAGAAAGAAAAACATTTAAGAATGTACTACACCATTTGACAAAATTGCCACTTGTTTGATCGCTTGTCACTTGTACAGCGCTTCTACGATGAAATTGACAATGATTTAAGACATTATCAGAGAAAAAAAGAACATATTAGTATTCCTAACTAACCACATTATACAATCTGGCGCCAGACACTTCTCGCAATGAAATTCCTTTGAAATTTATTCACGTTGATGAGTTGTATGTGTACAAATGTAAAATGAAATCTGCTGGGCGACACTAAAATAGTAAAAAAGCCACACTTCTTCACGTGATGGGGCCAAAATTCGACCAATAAAAAAACACCGTGAAAATAATATACAAACTGTTTAACAATCTCATTAGCATGCCGCATTTCATATTATTTTTAGAACAGCTTGCGACACAAATGCTAACTTCCAGATCACATATTCGTTCGTGGTATTCGCTTCACATCAACATGTTATCGTTGTATCCTATATATGTATATTGTACGAGTATATGTAGTCAGGTTTCAAAATAGTACATTTTAATCTTTGCGGTATTGGCTCTTTCCGGGTTATACACTTTCTTTTGTTTTGTGACGTGGACACTTCCAGGTAATGATAATATATCGAGTGACATTGAAACTGGAATATTTAAACTATGTATTGATTCATTCATTAGAATATGGTTAAATAAATGACTAATGATTTTACAAAAATACGTGGAGTATGAGTTTTTTTTCTTTTATTACATAAAGCATGTGTTCCTCGGATTTAATCTTATAATAAAGTTTTATTTATGTTTATTAATAAAACATGTGCATATACGTAAAGAATCGCTACCATTCTTATAGGGGAAAAACGACTAGAAAAAAATACCATAAGACCTGATTATCTTCCATGAATTGTGTGTAATACATTGTTATATTATGTATATTGTTCAGCGTGTACCATGGGAACAGTAGAAAAAAGCAATCTGCTGTTATTTCACACAATGAAGAATGCATGGACTGCGGCTGCGAACACCCGGTATAAATATTCATGATTAGCTCTGGGTTGCCGACAATGTATGTCTCATTAATTACATAAGTAAGTTGAAGTCTGTTCCTCTTCTCATGGATTTTAATATAGCGCATACTGGCCAATGACAAATATCTGCGCAAATGTAAAACTATTATAAATTTTCACATACAGTTTGCATAAATAATGATTACAAATTCAATATCACGAACTGTTAATTTAATAAGTTATTAGGGAGTGATAGTTTATAGCAGCCAATTGACTTCTGACGTCATCATTTTTTTTTTAATTATCTTAAATAATAATGCAAATTTTGTATGGCGTCACTACCGGACTCAAAAATATCCTCTCACGTAAGGTTTTCGCAAAAGGGGCTAAATACTAAAAAAAAGATCTCTCATAGCAAATGTTAAACTTTTTACTTTCACCTGAAAAGCTGAAAGTTTGGTCACAAATGTTTTCGAAACATTTGCAGCGAAACTTTAACAGGTGTGCGGGAAAGAAGGTGTGCAGAAGAACTAAAAATAGAAATTTTGGATCTTCAGAGCATTCTGAACATTCTGATGAAAAAAAAAACAAAGAAAAGAAGAAAAAATCTTTCAATCCTAAAAAGAGCAAATATAAGATTGTAAAGATAGAAATTGTTTTGTCGGTTCAACATACTTGTGCGAATTAGTGTTTTTAATCATGAATAGCAATAAAATCGAAATACAGATCTCGACGGACAAATGAGTATCTTGATGATTGTTTACCAACAGGAATGGACTTACCAACATTTCGTTGGTAATCACATTGTCTTAAACTTTGAATTTATAGTTATTTTGAAAGCACTTATTTAGTTTATGAAAATCAACAATAATTTATATCCTACTGCGAGATATGTTTACCAACTGAAAAAACTATTTTAGAATATAATTTGTAAGATTCTCTTCTTTGGAGTTTGGATTTCATGTTAAGTTTTTCTTGTTATTTTTTTTCTCTTAAATTGAGATACATGTTAGTATATTCATGTTCGTTTACATCTACCCATCTAAACTTTCATAAACAAAAATTTAATTGTCTTTGTCAAGAAATATTTTCGTCGCCTTTTACTTCAATGACCTTTTCGTTATAGTTGATCCGTTTAGATTCAGAAAATTTACACTATTATTCTTGGCATTGAAACTGCCATAAATTGTATAAAGGTGCATCTTTTTGGAACATTTGGCACAGTTAACGACAATTGCATCCAAACTGTGAATCAACTTTCCCAAAAATATTTCAAGAATCCTCTTTTATTTATGTATTTCAAAAGAAGTCTACATTTAAAATACTGCTTTGTTGTATTAATTCAGTTCTTTTAAATTATTACAAGAATTTACATATGATACACTTGTAATAGATCCAAATGATGGTAAATAATAAAATCAAAAAATATTATTTATATTATTTTCTTTAATTTAATTATAATTATTGAAACTACGTAGGTGGGATTTTATTACAATTTGTCACAACTTTTTAAATAACTTTTTATTATATATTTATTTTTATTATAGCTTACCAGACTTTGACTATGAAAACATTCTTCTTTCACAAAAAAATGTAATCATAATGGCTAACGTAAATAGTAAATTATTATATTATAGTAATGTATTATAAATTGTTTGTTTTTTAAATAAAATAAATATTTAAAGCGTATTAACACTAGGGTTCCGTATCAAAAACACTTCCGGTAAACTACCGTTAAATGTAATCTTTACTAAGAAACATTTGATTTAGTTTTAAATTATTTTATAATGTATTCTGTACTTTGCGGTTCTGGACCGTTCCAACTTCATAGCGGTTCGCTGATGAGAAACGAAATGCGCAATTTTCGAATTAGCCAGCGCAAAAAATAGGACTTCTATTAACTTATGCAGATTTTTGTATATATTTGTCTCTGAGGCTTATGTTTGTAGTCATAAAACCATGTTGATTGCAAAATGTTAAATTCAGAAAAGTCGGAAAAAATAATAAAAAAATAAATAACTAACTAGAACAACTCAACATAAAACAAATAACATTTCCAGGATATCAAAACAAGCTGGGATATAACGAACCTTTCGGTGAACATGAGGGTAGATCATTATAAGAAGGCTTTCCACATACGCGAACTCAAAAAGCATGTATGTCAATCAGTTTATTTGTTATATGTAAATGGTGTTGTTTACGTACCGACTACGTAGGTACTATATTTAATAAAACTATTTTGGTTTCGTTGAAAATAATGATATTTTGAACAGAAAATATTATTTATTGAATGATATCGGAAATAAGTTGTGATAGTAAATTTTAAGTTTATATTCTTTTAGTCAAATTTGCCTTTTTTGTGAAATTGAGTTTCCAGGGTTGAATAAAAAACAGAAGATTTTTTAAGATTTTAATGAATTTAGTTTGCTTTATTTATGGGTTATCTTTGACTTACGAAAATATTTTACAATCAAAATTGTGTTATTCTTGTGTTTACTTACATTTTATTGCTTTTCATTTTTTAATTTTATTACGCGAAATTATGTATTGTTTTTATTAATACATTTTTGATTATGATATTCATATTACCATATTTATCAGACTATTTATAGATGCATCTGTAACTTTGTAATACACGACAGTGTCAATATCTTTTCAAAATTCTATTGACAATAAAGAACTATAATTATTATTACACAGCACATATTCAACAACAACAAAAATACAATAAGAGAGTGTGAAGAACACAACATCATAATATCTCAAAAAATATGAAATAAAAACATGCGCTTGGGTTAAATCCTAATCAATGCTGGTAAATCGACAAATATGTATGTATTGCTATTACACACAGAAAAGTGATTATTTGGAACAAGAAAACATAATTTCTTGAATTTATTTACTAGATTCAAATGCATATTTACTTGGATGTAGAAAGTTAGGTATATACAAGAAATGCCACATACTCAATATAAGTAAAATAATTTCTCAGATAAATGCTGTCAACAAATAAATTCTTTCTTTATAAGAACCAATATTGTATTGAAAGAAGCAATTGAATTTTTCGTCCCAAAAATGTTAATTTCTCCAACGAAGTAATAGTAAATCCATCCAAGTGCGTAGTACTTGATCCAAGAAAATATAAGACCTTTAATATAAGTAAGTATTGTTTACTGAATAAAAACCCACCAGTTATTTAACTGAAGTGTTTCTCACTTCTTTCAAGTAATCCCTTTCTCTGGAATACATATGCGTACCGTGATTTTGTCAAGGCTCGGGCGCCCGCGCGTGCTTCTGGCGCCGTAAAGGTCAAAGGAGCCTAGTACCAAAACAACAGCGAAGTATCCGTAGGGGCTGTGCCTTGTGATTTATTGGGGATGTGTATTGTGATTTATGGTGTACAATAAACGTTTCAACACGGAATAGTTTGATGTAACGCACGCAACAGTTTAGAACGAGTAAGTAAATATAACATTATCTTGTTAATTAGCAATAGAAAACGTATTTTTGCCAAATCTTTAAAATTCTTACATTACGTAGGTAAAAATATTTGCCGGGAATAAAAATATGCACGTCATTGAAGACTGTTTACTTACTTCACCAGAGTAACCACTTTCTTAAATCTAGTAATTATTCCAAGAAATAAAATTTCTTGGTTGAAGTCAATAATCTCTCGCGTATATACGAACCTACCAACTACTTCAGCCAAGTAATTCTCTCTTCGTTCGAGAGATCACTTTTCTGTGTGTACTTTGGTTGCTCTATATTTAAGTGCGGGAAAAAAAAACAATTCCTCAGGTTGTTTATTTTTACTATGCCTCTTTTGTTTATTTTGCAATGTTTATTTTTATACCATGAATTTATAGTTCATTTCCCTGAAATATTGATAGTTACAATTAAATACAATATTTCTAATCTCTTTATATTATAATTTCACAAACCAAGCATATTTAAAGTTTGAAACCGGTACTTAAATTTCTCACATATTAATTAAAACTCATAACGAACAATAATAACATTTTACAGCACGGGCTGATTTTTTGTAGTGCGTTAATTTTGATACGCAGTGTATAGTTGATAAGGAATGTACAATAAACCACAGCTTACATGTTGATATTAAATATTTAATTAGTAATTAAATATACGCATTCACTTTTGCTTATAGATAATGCGTAGTATTGCCGGTTTGTTGCTATGGCAATTCACCAATTATATTATTTTTGGTGTGGTACACATGCGGTTATTTTTTACATATTACTTTGTTTTTTTCCGCTGCCTGTTGCTTTTTATCATCACATTGTATCTTAATATCTCAATAGATGATTGTATCTTTCCTAACCTTGCCTTTTCCTGCTTTTGTAGATACTTTTTGCAGTTTTAGATTTTTCACATTATTTTTTAGATTTGAAGAACTAAGTTGTAGAACCTGTTACATATATGAGTAAAGTTAACTTTTATATGTTAATCTGATTTATGTGTTTGTCCACGCAAAAGAAAACATGCAGCTGCTGTGAACCTGGACTGGAAACCACGAAAAGAAATACACACTGGTAGAAAAATTAGTTTATCTGTTGGCGATTGAAATTATTTGTCTCCTCTCTCTGTAACTTAGCAAATTTCAAAAACATTGTTCTGCAATATTTGTTACAATGTGACTAGTAGTAATACCTATCTTTTCTTCAGCATATTGCTTCTTCACTATCCATCGTGACGTCTTCGTGTAAAATGTAAAAATAGCCATGGAATTGGGAACCTTGAACCATGGCAAGCATGGCTCGGCATGTGTAATTCACACCATGCGAAAAAACATAGTCAGTAATTAATATACAGCTCGCTACCATGTAACCAAATACAGCAGACTCATTACCGATGCTAAAAATAGCCAACGCCAACTGAAGTCAGAAACAATCGAAGATAATCGAATCGGCAAGAAGACAGATGAGTAATTGTCGTGTTTAAAATAGATATTTTTCGTATGTGGGTATCAGAAACTGAGATTAACTTACGTCAGGTATCAATAATATTGGCCAGCATCTGTAACGAATGTTGCAAACATCGTCGGAATTTTTGCGACGCTGACTGAATCTGTATTATATTCGGTTTCAGTTTTTATTTACATCATAATGCGCAATAAGGATGGGATAATACACCATGTGTTTCAAAACACTGGTAGACCAGGTGGTACTAATACTGATGGTAATTTTAATAATTTATTTATGAGCCATGCATAAACACAATATATCAGTACCATTATCACTTAAATTCAATCAACGTTGACGCTATAAAAAACGCAGGAAAATACAAATTAATAAATTAAAAAGATTATATACATATACATTGCAGTATATTTTTGTTATATTGCAATATGTGCAATAATTCAGATGAATAAATTAATCAATGTTATAATATGTAGTTCCATTCAATTACATGATTGTGATGTGGTGAAAATTGCGGTGACTATTTGATGTTTGCAGTTGAAAATGGTTTGCATATCACTGAGTGTATGTTAATCAATTCCATCTCATTAATTATGATGTTGTAATTCCCAACAAAGCCATCACTGCACCAACGTACATTTACTGGATACAGTTTCAAATAGCATATTATATTGTGAAAAATTCGTTTTTTCGCAATGTTATATGAGCTACTGAAAGAAATTTACAGTAGTTTTTTTCATAACTTTTCAAAATATTGATATCGCTACCGGTTGTCAAAGTTAGGTGTAATAAGAAAAAAAATCATCATTTACTACCATAAGTTTGCTTACAACGATTGTTAGCTTAATAAAAACAAATAATCCATAAAATTTTCAGTATAAATAGCAGAACCTTCCAAAGATTTACGATTATATAGGTACTTAACATAATCAAAAATACCTATAGAAGACAATTAAAGACAAACAAAAGTGATAACAAATTATGATATGCTTTTCTTTTCTTTAGAATCTGGAACTGAACACAGAAATTGTGAATTGAGGGTAGCTTTGATAAAATCCTTGCAAAAAACGAATGTGAATAAATGCTAGTTTTTTTGTTCTCAAAAAGTAGACACAATTCAAAATGTCTGCCAGGGTAGTCATTTAGGATTGATTATTTTCATTAGCATACTACTTATTTTGTTACTGTACCAACACAGAAATAACTTTATCATTAAAAAAATCATCCGACACGTCGATTTTTAATTATCTAAATACACTTACTTTTATAAAAGTTTCGACCTTCATTTAAAAAAAAACTTAATTCTCAAAAAAAGAATTTCAATTTTTTTTTTTAAATCTACCTATAGTCCATGAGTGCAAAAACAATGTTATATATTTTCATTTTTTGGTTCAGAAATATCGGCAAGTCTGTGACTCCAACATTTTTGACATTGGTCTGTATTTACGTTAAACAAAATAAGTTTTTGTGTTTGTCCTAGTGAGTTGAAATAAAAACTATTTTATTGAACACATTCTATCTGTCTGTTAAGTACATAGAGTTTAAACTTATTCTCTATTTTTAATAATATCTTAAAGTTTAGTCACAATAGTCACTGAGCACCCGTTTTTTTTTGTCGCTGTGAAGGGATCTTAATTTATTCATTTAATATTTTTTGACTTGCTATATAACACACTAACTGGAGGGACACTGAATGCACAGCTCAGAAGAAAAACGACACCGACCAAGCAGCTAACAGTAAAAACAGGCAGTTTGATCAATTTTATTATATTTTTTGTAATGTACTTGATAAATCTTTGTAGTTTGCATCTGATGACGGGGTGACCCGAAAGCCGGCTTAATGCAAGATATCGAATAAAGAAACTCACTATATACTAAAAGTCTCACACAGTCCGCGCAAGAAGTTTACGAAAATCGGCGAATCGGGGGAAGGGTCTGCTCCTCGGAGAAGCGAAGATCGGCGCCGCAGGCGCCGATTTTCCGCCTAAAATTTGATTCTACAGCGCTTAGGCCTTCGATTTCGTCCATTTTCGGCCCAGTTTTCGTTATTTTTTACCTCGATTCGGGTAAATTTATGGATTATGCTTTAGGAGTGTACAGGTCAGCGCGTCGCCATGGTAACCTATCGAGGTTGCTAGGCAACGGCCGCGCGCTTCGCGACGGGGTCACTAGACGGCGGCACATCATCATGTCGCTGTTGGGATTACGCTACGAAGCAATAGATGGCGCCCCGTAACCGCTTCGAACGTACGAGCATAATCACGTCGCGCGTGTAAGAGCATCCGGGCTTTTTGTTTACCTCTTAACGCTTCGGCGATCTACCTAGGTCGACCAGCAGGCCTATTAGGCCTGCACATTCTCCTAGTTTTATTACTAATATTTTTGGGTTATAACCTTGTATGCAAAGGGATTGCAATAAAAGCATTAGCACCCCGGTTTTTAAACAAGCTATTGAAGTTTTAAATATTTTAATATCCACGATATTTAATGCCTACTATCTTTTGGTACGGGAAGACTTAAAAATCTGAAGCTTTTATAATTAATTCATCTTCTTATCAGGTTCAAGAATAAATAAAAAGATTATTGTGTATTATACTGTGTTTAATGTAACATCCCCTTAATAATGAGAGATGTCAAGTGATGTTAAAACACATTTATTTGAAAATTTTCAATAAACACATACTATGACTCATACTATGATTTACGTACGTCCTACCGTCCTACGTTAGTGTCAATAATTTCACATGTCGTAAAAAGAATGATCGCATGACAACCTTATCGTAACTAGATTCGGATAACTTTGACAGGGAGGCAAAGATCCATTGATCGAACTATAACATTATAGTAAAATGTAAGAAAAAAATTTAAAAAATTATATTGGTCCAACTTCAGGAAGGAATTATTATATTTCGTAGTAAGCTCTGTCAATTGTTTTCCCCATGTTCAAGGGCTCTTATTTACAGAATCTTTTTGTAGAATCAAATTTTGATCATAATTTACTAATTATGAATATAAACTTTTTCCATTCGATTATAAGCGCATAGTCGAAGTCAAACAAGCATTATCAGAAAGCAAGCAAACAAGAGCAAACATTCAAGTAGTCAGTCGACGCGGAGACAATTGCCTAACGCACCAGGGAACGGTTTAAATTTACACTCCAATGCCACCAGCTGTTTTTTACCGCCGGTCAATTGTTCTCTCGCCAAGACAGTAACAGTAAAATTAGTGAGTTAAGCCGTAGGCCCTTACGACTTTCACACATCTTTCAAGGGCGTTGCACGACCATAATATCAACAACATTCGCAAAATTAAGATCTTAAGGCGGCGCTAGACATTAGAGTATTTGACCAATATTTGCCTTATTCACTACAAGGTTAGATAGGCAAATACACGATCATGTAGTGCCGCCTTTAGAACATCCAAAACCAAATCAGCCTTGTATTTTTTTGTTTTTTTAAAAATATTGTTTAAATGTGTATAAAGGAGACCAGCTAAGGTATTACACAATATTGGTAGATGACCAATAAGTCACTATAATATAATTATGATAAAATAATAACTATATATAGCAACTTAGGCCTAAGATATTCATGGATAATGCAGGTATATGTCTGCTCTCAAAGATATTGAGAATCACTAATTTTGACATTTTAGATACAAGGTGTACATAAAATAAGAAAAAAAATGCTACAACTTTTTAACATAACTCTGAGGAGATTGATTTCTTTACGGTTTATGAAGGTTTTCTAAAGAGTTAAAGTAAAAAACCCAATTTTAGCTTGTTGGTAAACGTAAAAGTAAACCTAGAAACTTTATACTTTTTCCGGGAATCGTAGAATAACTTAGAATAAAAATAAGACTGCTGGCACAAGAAATAACTTGTCAAAGCAAAATGATGAAAGTTGGACATTTATAAATAATAATAATACTTACACATCATATAAAAATGTTTTTAGAATATATATTATGTATATTCTAAAACAGTTTATTTGGTTGGTAAACATATTTGACATTAAATAACAAGTGTCCAACAAAATGGACGCTTGGTCTCAGGATGATATAAAATATTGTATATTGTTAGACTAAATAAAAACATACTTCCAAAATAATAATATGCATGGTGTCTCACGGAACTGGTACATTAGAAGTTATATAATATAATAAATAATAATAATTAATTATTATAAATAATAATATAATAAAATTGAAGTACAGATCTCGAATCACAAATGGCAACGACATGAAATGCCAACGATCAAATTGAATTTTCTTAATCTTTGTATACAGGCTGTCTCACGGAACTGGTACATTAGAAGTTTCTCATGTTCTACTATTTCTGGAAACTTGAAATTTTGGAATTAGAATTTACTCGATCTGAGCTTTTCAGCTAAAATTGAAACTAGAAGTTTCATCATTGGTGGTCCAAAACTAGAACCAAATAAGACGATGTTTAGTTCATCATGATACCTCATACAGGGTGTTCAAAATTTACAACACAATAATTGAATCGTCAAACGTAAAAGACTCTTTTCTTTTCAAGTGGAACAGCCTGTATACCGATACGCTATTCTATAGGAAATCTTATTCTCTATCAATCAATATTAGGGTTCCCTATATCTATCTTTAATAGTTTTTGAGTTATTGTCAGTATAAAAGAATGCAAACTAAATACAAAACGATTTATTCTTCATTTACAGAGAATGTAACAACTTTGTAAAGCAGGAAAACAGAAAAATATTGGAAAGGTTTGTTAAAGCTAAAATAATATCTTTGGGACATCTAACTTAAATTAAAACTTAATTATGTTGTTCGAAATGCTGCCCGTTCTGCTGCCAACATTTTAAAACTCTTCGCGGTACTTCTGTCATCGTCGTTCTTCGGATATCTTGTCGCTGAAGTCCATTAATGGAGGCTACTACTCTTTGTTAATTCTTCTCGAGTATTAACTGGAGTGGAGTAGACCTGACTTTTCACATGACCCCAGAAATATCAGTTTAATGGTGTTAAATCTGGTGAGCTTGGTGGTCACCGCCAGGGTGACCACCACATCAGGACAAACAAACAAACATATTTGTCAAATGTAAAGATCTATTAAAAATCTTATGTAAAAATGATGTATTTTGATATGTAGAAACCAAAAATAAAATAAAAAGTATATCATTCCATTTAAAATAACAAAGTTGATACCGACTTCCGGTGAACGGACGTAATAGTTAACTTGAGAATATTTTCGCTGAAGAGCACAGATCGAGTAAATTCTAATTCCAAAATTTCAAGTTTCCAGAAATAGTAGAACATAAGAATCTTCTAATGTACCAGTTCCGTGAGACAGCCTGTATACAAAGATTAAGAAAATTCAATTTGATCGTTGGCATTTCATGTCGTTGCTCATTTGTGATTCGAGATCTGTACTTCAATTTTATGATATTCATGGTTGAAAACAATAATTTGCAGTAAAGTATGTTAAACCGACAAACCCTTTTATTTATTTCTTCACAATATTGTATGCTTTTCTTTTTAAAAATAGAAATTTCATCTGGCACATTGTGGTTCTAAAGACACAAGTTGTAGTTGTAGTTGATCTGATTATGATTCTATTGCGCTGTGCATTTCTTTATGTTTCCTTTCTGGAACCGCTCGCACACCACTTAAAAATTGAATTTACACAGAAATGTGTATTTTTAAAAAAAAGTATTCGAGGACTTTTTAAAAACAATCTGTTTCAGAAATTTTCTCTTGTTTCCATACTTTACGCGATCACTGTATGTACGTAATTTTGACGTAGGTATTTACTTGGTAAGTAAAAGATTGATAAAATAGGTAACCAATTTGCTCAATATTAGCGAACTGATGCAATCTGTATTCAAACTGTTCTTGAAGCAATTGCAGCTCGGTTGATGGCAAAGTGAGTCAAACTGACTATCACCTATCTATCATTTTCTTCACATTTTGAAAATGCACGTTTAGCTTTATAACGAGCCTACACTGCCTATCGTTGTAGCCATATGTATTTTCCCTGTTTAAACTCCAAGTTTAAACAATATAAAAGATGTTAACATACAATTAAATTCAGGGTTTAACACTCCTGTTCTAGCACCTAACAAGGGGTATAGTATACTTTTAATAAAATACTGATTACTCATGTCCGGAGACGCAGTAATTGGTAGGTATATAAATACCGAGAAAGGGAAGCTGAAAATTGTACCAACTTTAGAAACACCATAGGGTCATGTGATGTATCATACGATAGTTCGTTTAAAACCAAATCAGTTTTGACTGAAACATTTTTTATTTATTGTCTTTATTGTGTATAAGTGAAATTTTTAAAATTTTTAAAATAAAGCTGGTTCATTTCTGGAAGACATGAACATCTTTGGGGCGGGTGACCCACGCCAAAGGTACTCCCGTTTATTTTGTTTGTTTATAAAGCTGGACGTATCAAATTTGGGAAATTGTTAATAGACAAACAATGTCATTCTTTGGGATACTCTTGAGGTTAACATGACTTCCAGTTTTTCCGGAAATGACGTCATCATTGAAATTTTAAATAGCACCCTATATCCTTTGTGTGAGTTTTCAATCAGGAAGACATTCTGAACACAAAAACATATCCATCATCAATTTCTATCACCAAGGCAACGCAAAAATAACTTTTTGTGTATTAATCTAGGTGGCTATGAATTCGTGAAAATAGTCGAAAATTGTCAAATAACCACTAAATCGACTAATCGATTTTGACCGACTTTGTATTACTGGCGCCCTCTAGCGTGGTTTAATTGGTTTTTGGCCAGTGAGTCATTTTTTTCACGAGTACCCAATGGCCTCACCCTGATTATTCGATAGAAAACATATTTCAGATTACAATGATACCAAATATTTTGTTGAAATTCGTAGCGTACAAAGGTTGTTAGAAGCAAGGAAATAAAAAAAAAATATTGACCTAATGATCAAAGTCAGCGTACAAGTTAAAGTCACTCAATGGCCTACTCGATGGAAGTACCCTTAGTCATTTTCACGCTACGATTATCAGAAAAATATCAAGAATTTGGTGTCATTGTGTCGGAAAAATGTTTTTCCTCGAATAATCAGGGTACTTCCTTCGAGTACTCCATTGAGTGACTTTGACTTACGCTGACTTTGATCATTAGGTGAATATTTTTTCGATTTCCTTGCTTCTAACACAATTTGTTCGCTACGAATTTCATCAACATATCAAGTAGTATCATTGTAATCGGAATTCAGAATGTCATCCTGATTGAAAATATCACACAATTGTGATGCCATTGCAATTGGGTGCCATTTCAAATTTCAATGATGACGTCATTTCTGGATAAACCAGAAGTCATATTAACCTCAAGAGTATCCCAAAGAATGGCATTTTTCTCTATTAACACTTCCCCTAATTTCATTGGTCCAGCTTTATAAACAAAAAATATAAACGGGAGTACCTATGCCGTGGGTCACCCGGTATATTGACAAACGTGCTTCACCTTTATAGGTTCCGTTTCTTTTGTTTATTAAAGAAAAACCGAAAAAGAAAATCTGTGCAAAATTCACATTAATGTTGTACAACGTTGTTTAACAATAATGCATGCTTTTTAGATATTTTGTACACTCTGCTCCATCTGTACATCTGCCTATATCTGTAGCTTGCTACATAATATTCATTGAAAATTTGATCCAATATCTACATATGTACATATGTAGTTCACGCCACAAATGTTTTGTTGTATACCTATAAATATTTACTAATAATAGAAATACATTCCTATGCAACAAATACGTATGTAGGTACAAAATGTACAAAATGAAAACAATACTTATAGATAAATATTTACTATAAACAAAGCTGTCGACAATTTAACATTACCAGCATTAAACCTTACATATTAATTTGTTGACAAATATGTACTAGCTTAGTAACATGTTTTTGGACGTATCACATATCTTCGTTTTTGATTACAGACTTGATACGTAAACAGAATGAGAATTGGGTAGCTCGAATTTTACTAGGCGACCTTGAGGGACTTACCATGTGTTGTAGATGAAGAATTTCTGTGTTGTGTTGGTAAACACACGTGTTTTGTGCCCTGCTGGAATTCAATTCGTTTTTGGTCACCACTTCGCTGAATTAAGTAGCAATATCACTAGTGTCAACTCACACAACTGTTTTTCAAAACTTATCGCTCGCTTTCAACACGAAAAAAAAACTTGTTTGTTTTCTTCAGCGGCGATACTAGATAATAAACGTATCACACCAAGAGCACGACACTTTCTATAACTTTTATATTATAAGCGAAACGCACTGTACAAATAATTAATTCCAACGATTTAAAATTCCGAATTTCACTCTCGTTCCTCGCATAACTCGCGATATAATATATTTCTCATCCGGTCTCTTAACTCTCTTATCTCTTATAATTCTCTCCCCGGCCAATTGAACTCACTCAACACCGGATAAACAACAAACACTTTTCTTTTTAATTCGTCCGAACTATTCACTGTCTTTATTTAGCCTCTTTTATTCTCACTGGGGATGATTAGGCTTAATTTAAGAGCTAGAGTACGACTCGCGCACTATTGTCGGACAGACGATACAACACGATATCGCACTCGCAACTGGTACTCGGACCGCGCTGAGATCTCTGTTTCATCAGCCTGTTGAATGTTGTTTTGAACGCGTGCAACACGTACCTTCTGTATAACTGTAATAACGTGTCTACATCTAGCGTAGAAAAATGTCGACAGTCGTGATTCGAGCGAATGGCGGTGACATCTAGCGGTGCGAGTAGGAATGTGGCGAAGGAAAAGTGGTTTGTTTACGTCGACTGCGCATAGATGGCGATTCGGTCTCCCAAGGTTTGGTCCGCAATCGAATAGTGTTGGTTGCCTATGACTAAGGAGTAGATTTTTAAACTTGTCTTGTTTCTGTAAGCACGAAATTCATAACTACTTAACTACAAACATTATTATTACAGTTTTTTTTGTGATTTTTGTGATGATGAATGGTATATGTGTTCGTTGCCTACGGTTACGGTAGTAAAATGTCTGGTGATTCTGGTTAGGTACTGAATTTTTCTGAATTTGTTTGCTATTGAAACTAGTAGAAATCGGAGTAAGAGTTTGAAATAGGTATATAATAGGGTAAGAATAAATTTAATAAATAAAATGATCGATTTGAGTGAAGCCAAAGAGCCTTTTTCACCTCGATCACATGTTTCTTAATCCGTAAGGGCGTTTACTCTGTAGAACTAAAAAATAAATAAAAATAATATGATAATTCAATTGATGTAAAATATCACTAGCGTCTAGCCAGCAGGTGCAACAAACGATCTTGACGATGTATCGCTGCAAGTATGCCACCCACCATACACTATTGGCGCGCGCGCATTTTGGACCTAGCCGATAATATCTCGGTTCTGTTTATTCAAAAGAATTTGGTGTTGTTTCGGTTAGGAAAAGCTGAATATTATCAGTAAGTAATCTATATTGTAATAAGTATATTAACGACTTTACAGTAAACGTATTTCTAGTTTATTAATCCTTCAACATGCGTGACGAACAAAAAGAATTAAATCGGTCAAATAAATGTAATGAATGCGGTACAAATTTTACTCCGAGAATTTATAAAGACCATGCCGAATTTGGGTTTTCTTGTAACAATTGCGACAAAAACTTTAATGATAAACGATAACTGCGTTACCATATCTGAAAGGCACACAATGGTAAAAGATCGAGAATTACCGAAACTTCAAAAAAATTTCCGATATGCATCTATAAATGTCATTCTAAGAAACCAAAATTTTGAATTTGGGGTCCCCCATATACCGTGTTGAATTAAGAATTACTTTTTATACAAAAATAAGAATGTAATAATACTAAAAAAATCATAAATAATAAGTAAGGTATTTGACTTTTTTGCAACAACATTTAATATAAGTACCTACATCGTTATTTAAAGCAACACATGAATATTCTTAAAAAATACAAAATAACAAATAAATAGCTTAATAATTTTAAAATCAAAATTCAAATAAACTCAAATAAATAATAAAAACAAATAAAATATATTATCTTAATTCATAAATCGATATTCTTAACAAATGGAAATAAATAATTTTTCACATTAGGGAATATAGATATATATTCCTGCTTGAACAGCTTTTCTTAATATTTGCATATTGTAAACACAGCGATAGTTCATCCTTAAATACGCCATCGCCATTATCTATGTCCTCTGGATATGTACCTACTTATTAAATTTGTAATGCAGTTTTCATAGTCTATTGGAAATGTTTCTTTTAATAAACTGTAATTTCCTCTTTGTTTTGCTAACATTGTCGGTTTCATAAACGTTATTATTATTCAACGCATAAGATTCCGATTCCATAACATCAAAAAGTTAACAAGAAGAAACGTAACGTGTCAATATCTGGTCCTGAAAGTGTAGAAGAAAGAAACCAAATAAGAATTTTAGGAAATGACTTGTGCTAGAAACTTAAATGACTTTTGAATATACAGGGTTATGCATTTGTAAGAAGCAGGCCAAATTAATTTTTTAAAAATAGCGCCCTGTATATTTTTCCTGTCCAAAAGTCCCTGAGATCAGTCGTTTAAATGATACAAAATGATTAAATTAAATGATTAAAATGATTACTACCATGTAAATACCTCGACCTCTGAGAAGACTACAAGAAAAAAAATAAATGTTTTTGAAAATGATTTAAGCTATAAAATACAAAATACTTTTGAACATATAGTATTATTCATTTCTAAGCATTTCAAATTTGTAGCTTAAGCAATTTCCTAAAACTTTTATTGGAATCTTTTCCTTGTCAACTTTTTAGAAAGAAAAATATTGACTAGTTGCAATACTTCTTATACAAACTGTGTAATGATAAAGATTTTTTAAGGTAAGCATTTTGAAGATCGAATTTTTATTTTACATTTTTTACTGACTTTTTTGGAGAATTAATTTTTGCAGAATAGATTTCCATAACAAAAGAAAAAGTGTCGATTAAAAATCATCTATGTATTCATACAGTATTTTCTCTTCTTCACTTTGTCAAGGGTTTCATAAAATTAGATGTTTCTTTTATGGAAAAAAATGAGCTTAACTGCTAAAACTGCCTCTAGGAATATGCTAATTTAATATTCTTAGTACGTTAATTTATTAATTAATTAATTTATAGTTTATACAAGATTCCAGTCTTACGAATAAACAGAACCGACATATTATCGGCTAGGTCCAAAATGCGCGCGCGCCAATAGTGTATGGTGGGTGGCATACCTGCAGCCATACATCGGCAAGATCGTTTGTTGCACCTGCTGGCTAGACGCTAGTTAAAATATCTAGTAGGGCTGAGTAGAGCTCAGTGAACAAAACGAAACTGAAACAAAACTGAAACAATCGCGACACAAGGTTGATTTTTAGTTTTTTAATAGCAAAAATGTATTTGACCAAGTTTTCATTGCGCGGCGAAGTTCAATTTTTCGCACCACCACAAAAAGAAAGCCTTCTGAATTTAGTAATACACTTCCGCTGTATAACACGTCCGTTCTTTATAAAGAGCCTTGATTGTTCTAAAACCTTCACAGCAGTAATTAGAATTTTGAGTTGGTAAATAAAATTGAAATTGGTATTTGGTCAAGAATCATAAGAGTCATCCTTTCAGTTTCATAACAGCTACATTTAAAATGTCATAGAGATTTATGTTTTAAATTTAATTTAAAATTATTAGTATAATTTAATTAGACAACAAATTTGAATTCTATCTCTATATTCTATATTTTGTTTTTATCGTTTGTTGCTATCTTATTGTTAGTTCTTACGTCAACATTAATATTAACAAGCAGTTCACAAATGAATTTGATAATGTACTATTGCTAGTGTCAACTGAATCACAACAATAACAATAACCTGTGTTTCTGTGAATAAATACATGACAAAATCCTCAGAACATTTACGAGTATTGAGACTGATAGTTTACAAAACACTACTTTAGGGTATTTTTTCACAAAATTAGTTATGCACTGTATTTAGCTGTTATTTAGGAAAAAAAACGCATTTTAAAATTTCTTGATTTCTACTTTTAAAAATTTAGTTCAAACATGAATCAAAAAATATTTGTTTATGTCTTGTGGGATGATTCAAATACTTGATTCCAAATTTTCTAGTATGTATCATTTATAATTACGGAGGTGTGAGATTTAAATTACAACATTCCGTTTTCACATTTGAGCAATTTCTGCAACGTTTTAGACATGTTAATGTAAATGTATATTATTTATGTAAATGATTGTTCACTGTTGCGTAAATTTAGAGTGTAGACATATCAAAATACTAACTGTGGCCATTGAATTTTCAGAGCACCCAAAACTATTACCTAATAAAGAATTACTTTTTTTCGTAAATTAAAAGGTGATTACACATATACAGGGTGAGTTATTAGTATCCCGGCGGTCGATAGTCATCAAATCGTTTGAGAAAGAAAAAAAATGTTTTATACAAGAGTTGTTTGACTCATTAGTTTCTATAACGTAAAATTATTTTCATTTATACAGGGTGTTGCATTTAGGCGTCACAGAAAGTCAGTAAATTTTTTTAAATGGAATGCTCTGTATATAATGCCATATTATGAATACTAATGAAGTTGTCTTTCCAACTGTGTAAGTTGTACCTGTGTAAAGTAAATAGTTCCTGAGATATTCAATTGTTTGTCAAAAAATTGGCAATTGCAGGCCTTTCTTAAAAACTACGTTAATACTACATTTTTGCAGATATTGTCCTAAAAATTTTGTCATATAATAACTAAATTCATAGCTAGATGGTGATGACATGAAAAATTTGATGCGCTATACAGGGTGATTGTAGCATGCACTAGTTTTTAAACATTTTTAAATGGCTTTTTCTTGAGATTTTTAAATGGGACAGCCTGTATATTATTTGCTAATTGAAATATCCCTTAAGTTCTTTGTAATTTATATTCACTATATCGTATATCTATTTTTACTAGTTTTTGTGATATTTGGAATTTAACGAGTAGTATGCTATTTAGTATCTTAATATTGCTTTGTATACAGTGTGCTGGGTAACATGATGTAAAATATTTAAAGCGCTATAAAAGAAGCCATTTAGAATCTATTTAACTAGATTTATTCATATAAAAAGTATTACGGTTATCAAGGTATTACACAATTTTATAAGTATGTTTTGCAATTTTTACAAACGTACAGCAACCTGAAGACCTAGTAACTTCAATTGTGCTCCGAAGTAAGCCAAAAACAGTGTAGTTTTAGGGGGACTATCATGAAAAATTGTCCACCTTTGTGAAAGAGGAGACGTTTTATTGTAACAGTATGTGCGCTCAGATACAAAAACAAACAGAAGCGCTAAAACCTGTCTTGATGAGCTACGTTTAAGAACGAATTTGTATTCAGTACAGAAAACAACCAACAATATCTACTTATTATTGTTAATTGATTTAAAATAGGTTATTTTTCTGGAGAGACAATTCAAAATTGCGATATGAATGTTAGTATCAGTAATATTGATAATGTGAATGGAAAGTGAGTTATTTGAAAGTGTTTTTAATAGATTTTTTTTGCTATTAATGAAAATCTGAATCTAAAGATGCCTATCAGTTTGTTTTTGTTGCATATTTAGTTTTTGTGTGTGAGTACATAAATCACACCAAAGAAAGTCTGATTTTCAACACGCAGAAGTCAACAAATTTGCACTATAGTTAACCTAAAAGTACACGGTTTAGGGTTTACTTTAGCAGTAATTTAATTTTTTATTTCGCGTGTTCGGTTGCCATACGGTAGACGGCAAAATCAACTTATAAAATTTCATATAAATTGTTAATATGTTGATAACGGTAATACTTTGTATAAGGATCAAGTTGGTTAAATTGTTTCCAAATTATCTCTTCTATCGCCACTTGAAGACTTTACATCAAACTACCAAATACCTTATTCACAGCAATATTAAAATTTACAATTGCATTGCATTTTCTTAAAATTGCAAATATCACAAAAAATAATAACATTTGGTGTATGACATACTAAATGTAAAGTAGAGCGAAATAAAGGGTTATTACAACGAACACATATTGTACAGGGTGTACCATTTAAAAATCTCGAGAATGTGCCATTTGAAAAACATCAAAATTTACTAAGTTCAATGAACAGCCTGTATAGTGTATCTAATATCTTTGGATACTATCATCTACCTACTGCCTTTGACTATTGTCTCACATAGTTTAAAGGCAAAATCGGGAAAAATGTCGTTTTTACATAGTTTTTTCAAATATCCTGCAGCGGGCGTATTTTGGAAAAACAGTTGAATATCTCTGGAACTATTAACGCTGTGACTTAGCAACATACACGGTTGGATAGACAAATTTAGTAGTGTTTATAATATAGTAAAACAGGACACACATACAGGACGTTCCATTTAAAAAAAATGTTCATACTTTCCGTCACACCTAAATGCACCACCTATATAATTTAACGTTATAGAAAATGGCGAGTCAAACAATTTTTGTATAAAATATTTTTTTCTTTCTCAGACGATTAATTAACTATCGACCACCGGGATACTGATAACTCACCCTGTATAGTTACGCCCATCTGGGAACACACTGTATTTGGGAGAGCCGTGGGCACAGAACAACCGGAAACGAAATTCACAGCAAAATACAGTCCCCGATCACCATTTTTCATTCAAATCGGACGACGGGTAGCATAGTCCGTGTTTACAGTTTACATTGTCAGTGTTAGTATGAGATAATTTGTGACGTGGCTACTGGCCCAACGTCTTTAACATTCAGTGTCGGTATAGATAAGTTATAGTCATGATGTTTTGTGACGTCAATACTATCAGATGCTATTGAAGGTTACAAAAATTGGTACCCTCAAGTACAAAGGTGCCGACACGACGTTACTCTTTTCATTACGGTATGCTCTAGATTGGGACTACAACTCCGTCACGTAAAAAACTTTGAAAGTATGAAACTAATAAACATGAGAGACACCGTCATTGAAGGAATCGTCAGTGGCAACAAAAGTACAGAAGATTGACAAAATCTCACCGAGTGAGGTATCCAATAGGAGGAGGGTTTACAGATTGTTTTGCATACTTTTGCCGGTCGCCCGCTGTGGATATTTATGATGTCCTCCTTTTTTGATACTTTTATTGTAATCTTTGATCTAACCCTAGTTGAAAGACGGTCCACATTGGTAGCAGACTTCTGTAAGCCAGTTCCAAGAAAATTCTCTATCTTTCCCACCGCAAATTCTCGCCTATCCATGATGTTAATTCCATGTTCTAAAGAGGGCTTGCACTGAGTTTAATGTACTTGCTGATGACTGTATATCGCATTAGAGTCGCGACGTATGAATTGCCTAATTTACCATGTCCATAGTACTTACTTAACATATATCGAAAATAGACTGACCACTGACTTATCCGATTATTTAGCAAAAGAAATTGCAGCTATAAAATCGACTCACAGATAAAGATAGAAAGCGAGCTATGCTAGGGCTCTTGTTTAGTTTTGCTGGTGAGAAGGAAAGCTGAATTTCCGCTGATATATTGTGCTTTCTGAAAAAATGCATGCAACGTTTGTCAATTCCCTCAATTTTCAGCCCAGATGTGAGATCAATTTCCAAGTTTACTATTTTATTTCTACTTTTTAAAGACTATCTAAACAGTTTTGACTTCACAATGATGCACAAGTACTAAAAGAAATATTCTATAAATAGTCTTATTATCTTTTTTTGGAAAGGCATAAAAGAAACTCGACATCTACATTTATATTCACATATATTTCGATAAAAGTGACATCAGTACATTAGACGCGAACCGAGAACGCCGCAAACGGGACAAAAACAAGAATCAAAACACACATTACGGTATATATTACACGAGCCTTTAGTTTTAATATTGGTAGACATTTGACTAGAATCATTACGCAAAAAATACGAACCATATATACACAGCATTACACCTTGGAATTCAGTACAACTGATGTCATCTTCAACAATGGTGATGATTCGGCACACGGCATCAAATCATCACAGTCGATCTGGAGTTTCTGACACATATTCTCTAAAAGATGTTCTCTTTCGTCTCTTTTATTTGGACTGCTAGGAGCTGATATGGCCATTGGTAGCTGCAGAACATTTAATGTGGTATATAAGCTTGGCACGCTTGAACATACAGATTTTAAGCTTTTGGCGATCTTTTCGTCGCGGCATAGCATTGATAGTTGAGATTGGGCTAAAGTTGCCGATGAATTAGCTAAGTTTTCAATACATGGACACGAAGTACTGGAGGTCTTCCATATATCGCTACAGCACTCCAAAGAGCTTTCTATCAAGGAATTCGTAGATTTCTTATACGGACTATCATCCTTGATACTCTCCAAAGCTCTGATGCCGAAATTTAACTTATGCTCTAAATTCTCAGAGCTTGCAAATCTTAACTTCTTTGGTGATTCAAAACTAGAACATCTCGCAATCGTACTTTTCATTGTGTGGTTTCTGTTCTTTAGAGAACTTCTTGGTATGATGCAGTGACCATTGCTATCGTTCTTGGGCAACTTTAAGCCCATTGCTAAAGCTCTGCGATTTTCACGGAGTCTTCTTCTTAGAGATCTCATATCAACGTCTTCACCTATTAGCCAGTAGGTTTGCTGTTCACCCTTTCCTTTCATGGAGACAATTCCTCTTTCTACCAAGTGGTAACCACCTAGAGAACTGAGGAGTTCCTTGCATTGTTTGCTGCAGTGTATCTTCAGAGCTGTTAAAATATTGCATTTAATTATGGTATTTTTTAATATTCAAATTTTAATACTTACGGCTGCCCGTTGATTCCATCCTGCTTGCTGTGTTGACTGTATCGCCAAAGAGGCAATACCGTGGCATTTTTAGCCCGACCACTCCAGCACAAACTGGACCTACAATAATTGTTTCGGATAATATAGGTAACAAAAATATATAAAAAAAGATTATTATTTTGTACAGTGTGGGCCATTTCAATATTTCCATTAGGTTAGTTTGAAAAGTGCGGATAAATACAGGTACTTCTACTAGGACGCGTTAGGCCAATTGAATTTAAAATGACATTGTGGATCTTTAAAAACCGCACATATAAAATCTATGGTATGATGTTTTTACTGATTATACTGATTACACATACAAAACAATTATGACGGAATTGTAAACTTTCCAACTATTTGTCTAAGTTTATATAAAAGTTACTCAACATTTTACAATAGATATCTTAGCGTATGTTTTTATTAAAAATATTCGTAGTACGAACCTGAATGAATTCCAATCCGTAACATCAACTTATCATTCGGCCTATGCCGAACGCTGAAAGATTTAACTTCTGAAAGCAAATGAAGCGACATCGTTGCAATTTCAGCCGCATGGAGGTTATCATTACGTATCGGAAGACCGCTCACCTAGAAGAAGATTAGAAACATTATAACAAGAAAGAAATGATTGATTGCAGTTTTCAAATTACAGATTTAGAATTTAAATAATGACAGACCCGTAATCGGAATCAGCCGTAATAGGGTAGGTATACGATAGAGTGATCAGATTTCCAATGTCCCAATGCTGTACTATGTACAATATGTACATGCAAGGTATATTAGTTGATAATTTTTTAAATTTATACACAACTCAACTAGATCAAAGTCAGTTTGTAGGTATAGTGTACAATATAGGTCTCTATATAGGCAAATGAAAGTAGAACAAAAGTTTTTGAAAAAACAAATCAGACATCAACCAAAATATATATTGAGAGTGTAATTCAATGTGTTATTATTAACTTTATTAATGTGGATTTTTGTTTGTTTGTATATATTTTTGGGGTCCATTAAGGCAGTTTATTATTATTATCACTATTGCTATATATAGTTGAGAGACGGTGGGTGTTTTTATCAGCCTCAAAAATTTAATGATGTAGCAGATGATAATTTTATCAAAAGGGCATTTTTATAATCCATTCAGAAAATCCATGTTGCCCAGAGTTATGAATATTTTACAATTGTCTCATTCTCACAATTTTTATGATTTAATGCCTTAAAAAGTATCAAGCTTTATGATATGAGCATATCAAAATGATATAAATAAATAATGATCTATTCTGTAAACCAAAAAATCAGTGTAGAACAGGCCATTCACAAAAGAAATAATAAGCATATAAGCATATCAAAAACGAAGTTGTTGGTCAATAATTTATTGTGAACCCGAACCAGAAAGCGCAATTTTGGTAATTCTTATGATTTTATGCCAACTGAACCCAATGGCCTCGACACCTATACCTAAATAAATATCACCATTTTCGAGTTCTTTTGATTTTACTAATTTTTTGGTGATTTTTGCGGTTACGTTTAATATTGAATATGTATCTCGGTTTTTATTGAAACTATAAGTTTCATGATTGGTGATCCAAAACAAGAAGTATAACCAAATAAGACTGTGTTTAATTCACCATGAAACCTTATACAGGGTGTTCAAAACGTAAAAAACGCATTTTTTTCAAATATAACACCCTGTATACCGATAATCCATTCGATAGGAAATCTTATTCCCTATCAATCAATATTAGGGTTCCCTATATCTATCTTTAATAGTTTTTGAGATATTGTAAGTATAAAAGAATGCAAACTAAATACAAAACGATTTATTCTTCATTTATAGGAATGTAATAACTTTGGAACAGCAGCAAAACAGAAAAATATTGAAAAGGTTTCTTAAAACTAAAATAATATATTTGGGATATCTAACTTAAATTAAAACTTAATTATGTTGTTCGAAATGCTGCCCGTTCTGCTCCAAACATTTTAAAACTCTTCGCTGTACTTCTGTAATCTTCGTTCTTTGGATTTCTTGTCGCTTAAGTCCATTAATGGCGGCTACTACTCCGACTCTGTTAGTCAATTCTTTTCGAGTATTAACTGGTGTGGAATAGACCTGACTTTTCACATGACCGCAGAAATAAAAGTCTTAATGGTGTTAAATCTGGTGAGGGGAAGAGTTCGCAAAAATTGTTCACACATCCACGCAAAATTTCCAAATATCTATCACTATTTAAATTTTCGTTGTAAATTTTATATGTAATTTCGTCCCCCATTATTAAATGGGAGTATTCAAAATGGATTTGAAGAAAAAGTGACAATATCTCAAAAACTATTAAATATAGATATAGGCAACCCTAATATTGATTGATAGGAAATAAGATTTCCTATCGAATGGCGTATCGGTATACAAGGTGTTCCGTTTGAAAAAAAATGCGTTTTTTACGTTTGAAAATTCAATTATTGTGTTGTAAATATTGAACAGCCTGTATAAGATATCATGATGAACTAAACACCGTCTTATTTGGTTATGTCTCTAGTTTTGGACCACCAATCATGAAACCTCTAGTTTCAATAATAACCAAGAGATTCAATTTTAAACATAACGGCGAAAATCACCAAATAATTAGTAAAATAAAAAAACTCAAAAATTGTGATATTTAGGTATAGGCAAACATTATCAAAAATGATGTATTTTGACACGTAGAAACAAAAAATAAAATAAAAATTATATCATTCCATTTAAAATAACAAAGTTGATACGGACTTCCTGTGAACGGACGTGACAGTTAACTGAAGAATATTTTAGCTGAAGAGCTCAGATCGAGTAAATTCTAATTCCAAAATTTCAAGTTTTCAGAAATAGCAGAACATGAGAAACTTCTAATGTACCACTTCCGTGAGACACCCTGCAGATTTGCACAAATTGGTAATTATAATTTTCGTATTGGAGGTTTATAGCTAAAACAGGGTTAAACACAAAACTGGTCTTACCAAATGGATAATTTGAAATATATTTCATATCCTCGGATTTAATTTTATTGCAGCACTATGACACGACAAACGAAATGCAATTTTGCAAGAAGGAATCCAAAATCTTATTGCTATAATGCCTATAACGTTTGATGTAGTAGTTAAATATACCGTATGGCTCAAAAATAAATCACTACAACTGTCACTCGCAAGATACCGAATGTCAATCCTGTAGTGCAATTTTAAGTGTTGTAATATAAAAAGTTTTTTTCTGTTCGTCATGCCGTATCCAAGCTTGTAAAACATCATATACGCGTATTTCCTGGTGGAAAATGCTATCGACCACTAATGTTGCCTAACATTGTCCAAACTAAGCAGGTATGAAATCAAGGAAAATAAATTTTCCTATTTTTCCTAATAAACTTATCCTGTCTAAGGGATAATATATAATATAATAAAATTAACATTGTAATTAAATAATTACTGTACAATAACTGTATTAAGCGAAAGTATAGAATAGTGATATACAAGTGGGATGTATTTTTGGAATAAATTAATAAATACAGCCACTACATATTTACTGTATTATCATCGAACGAAATGCAAATTAAAAATGTTTTTCATAGTCCATAACTTAAATAAAATTGCACATAAACTTACCACCATATAAGCATCGCCAATTGTTTCCACCTTATAGACATCATAGTTCTCAATAATAGAATCGAAACAAGTGTACAGATCGTTCAAGAAGTCCACAACCTAAAAGAAAAACAAAACACAAACGAATAAATAAACTTACGTCAATTCAATATGATATAAAATTCAATCGTCGAGCGAGGTACAAACCTCCAAGGGGGTAGATTCCGCAGACATGGTGGTGAAGCCAACTATATCGCTGAAGTATATGGTGACTGAATCGAAGCCCTCCGCTTCGACTTTGTTTCCGCGTTTCAATTGTTCGGCTACTGGCCTCGGGAGCATCTCGTACAGTAGCGCCTCTAGCGGGTGGGAAAATAAATTTTATATACGGGCGAATGGCAAGTTGCATTGTTGTACTAACCTGTTTTCTTTTTCTCCTCTTGCAGTTGGTCTGTGCGCTCGTTCACCAACACCTCGAGATTGTTGGCGTACTTCTCCATCATAGCCATCATGTTATCGAATATGTTCGGTTTCCTACAAAAAAGTGCGAAGACTGTATTGCATTTTGTTGGAGTACGTAAAGGTACAATATTGAGAGTTACATTTAACGTTAAAATAAAAATACCAGCTACCTCGGCTTTGGCCGAGGCCGAATTGGCACTGCATTTAATCGCATTGAAGGCCATGAGTTATTATTATCGCCTCTGCCACATCTTAGTATTCCACTGAGGAGTGAGCATATGCACATGTCGTAGGCAAATGGTTATTTTAGGCAAAAGGCTTTTGCCTAGGCAAAAACTATTTGCCTAGGCAAAAGCTATTTGCCTGGTCAAATAGATATGAGACCTTTATTTATATTTTTAAATTTATTTGCATAGGCAAATGTATTTGCCAAGACTGTTGTTAGGCAAATAGCATCTTCTTTTGAATTGCGTTTGTTTTAAAATTATGTGAGGTTATGTGCAATCCATGTATGATTGTTGTCAAATACGTCATAATTAATATGTAGTCGTTGATTACTTCTGAGTACTATCGTATTCCAATCATCATGGTTCTAATGAAGTTAAGCGCAATTTGCTGAGACAAGCGTCAACACTCATGAGTGCGGAGATACGATTTCATACGAATTTTATTCACAAAACCAAGACTTTTAGGTTAGAAATATTTAGTTTCCCTTTTACAGGGAAAAAAGTTATACTAGACCGAAAAAACAGTAAATTTCTGAATTCTTATCGACTGGGCGATTTGACGCATCGATGCAGATGAAGATATCACCTAACTATTTTGCATACGGAAAACCATGCGGAACAAATGTACAACTCAGTGAACATTTGGTGTGTTGAAACGTTTTGCTTGTCTTCATAATGGTTCACCGATATGCTGCGGAGGTTACTGTGATGTACCAAACACACAGTTATTTACATGGATTAAATATATTTGCATTTGAAAGGTACCTTTTCATTGCTCAGAGGACTTTAAAAACAGTTCAGATAAAAACCAGATTGAATAATTAAACATGTTTACACAAATAACACATGGTGTTAAACATGTTAAATCATTGCTTTTAAACAAACTGCTTTACACATAAAACCCTATTTGTACATCTTCTCAACATCACAACTCGCAACAAGTAAGCTACTGGGGGATGATGTAAGTATTTATTTCACAGCACACGAGGGGTAAAGTAGCCAGTAGTCAGTCTTTTAACGCAAATTTTAAATTAACACAATCATCTGGGGAGGTCTGGACAACAAAAATGCTATTTTTGTTGGAAATAAAACTAAATTTATTAAAGTGTGGTTTAAAAATATGTACAAAAGAAATAAGAAATCTTTTACAAATAAATAAGAAATAATAAAAATAAATAATAATGATCCCTTTTCTCTAGTAGTCAGCCCCTAAAATCTAGTAGTCAGCCTTTAGTGACCCAATAGTCAGCATCTATAGTATTATATCTTAATAACATGGTTTAAACAAAATATAATTCGTATTCAAAACAAAAAACAAACTAATACATCGCACTTAATAATAAAATAATAATAATAATTAGTAATAATATTAATATTGCATTTTTTGCAAACAAAGCTAAACCGTATCACTCTATTTTTGTAACTGTTGAGGGAGCTGGTATTTTTTTCTTCTGAGTCTTTCTTCTCTTTGTGTTAGTATTTATTATGTTTTGCTTTCTTTTCTGAGCTGTCTTCCGTTTCCTTCATTCTTTCAAATTTTCTTAATTTAATGTCCTGTTTCTTCTTATGCTTTTCGTACTCCTTTTCTTATGCATATTGTCTCCATTCGTCAGAAGATACTGCTGCAATACGATTGATTGATTTCGGAGTCGATGATTTTCTGTTTGGTGATGGAATCTTTAAGATTTTTTAATGGTTCTTTGTGGTTTTATTATAATATCAGATAGAATTTTGATCTTAGGATGCATATTCTCTTTTTCTAGCACTTGAGTTTTATCACAATTAGTAAGTTTTTGCTGATTTTTTGCGAACTGTTATTGTCCAATTCTATTTCCGCCGTGCTAGGTAAATAATTGTTATTTAACTAGCATCGCGGAAATCGAATTTACATGATCCAATCATTTTCTTATTATTATGTTGTTTGTTAGTTAATTACAGTAATAACAGTTGCATACTGAAGGATACTGAATACTGGAGCTACTGAAATGGGTATCAAGTAGGTATGTGGCCGACTATGGAAAAAAAAACGGTTTACTGTGAACATTCAATACTCGGCCGTTGCAGGCTGACCACTGGAGAAATAATAAAATTCTAAATCCAGTACTCGGCCATGCTAATTTGTTGTAGAAATGTTCAATAAAATGATATTTATTCATGTCAGATAGTGTACAAACATCACTAACTAACAAACATGTCAAACATTCGATTATATTGATACATAATTTGAATATACTATACTATACCCCAATTACGGACGCTGTTACTTAATAAAAAACGAACTTACTCACAACACCTAGGTCCACGTCCGTATCATGTCAGATACTAACGCCGAGTTCTGAATTTTCGAACAATCCTGTGTTAAGATAATGCGCACAAGTGCTAACCACAAGATCACAGTGCAAATTAAAAGCGGTAGTATAAGTTTTATATGATAGAAACGTTATTGACAGGGAACTAAAGTTAAAAAAGGCTGGCTACTGAAGCATGGCTGACTACCGGTGACTTTACCCAATATGTTTTAAAGCTTGTGTAAAAGAAGGTAGATTTAGTCAGAATTTGATCAAATGTTTTGTGATGTAACCACTAAACAATTAATAAAAAAAAAACGAGATTCTGTAACTATCATTCCCCCTGCCCTTGTCAATTTTGATGAGCTTACATATTATCGTAGTCAACTCAATCCAATGGCTAGATTAGTTTTGCACCCCCTGGAAGCATTTCTGCGGGCGCCCATTATCGGATATGGTATAACAATGTGTAAATAGATCCTACAGCAGTCACAAACTTTACTAATATCAGGAACGATATTCAATGCAGGAAATAGTTGACAACGGAGATTTAGTTTCATGGAAACAAAGCAGAGAGAATTAGTTAGAAAGTTTGAACTACTGACACAGCACCTCTTTAAAAATACCTCCCAAGCTCTTTGTGTTCTTCTTGTTCAAGATACTAATTGTATTAATATAATGTTAATATTTTTTTTTAATTACTTTACATACCGGGATTTTTTAAAAGGGATTGAAGTTAATTATACGGCAATGAACTATTTAAAATTTTAGACACAGTATGCACTTCCTGCATTAAGGCTCCCGTATCCCCCATTCAAACGTGACTTGCCCCTCTTTTCTCCAGAGCTTCCAAACAAAGGTTTTACTAGTTGCAGATGGCGACACAACTACCAAATCTAATCATCCCGTATATTTTTATTTGCGGCAAGAATCCACCCCCCTCAAATATCTAACCGTATACAATTTCTCGTAACCATGACAACCATGGAAAATACCAAGAAGAGGTTACATACTTCTCAATATTATAGGGTTATGTTCGTTATTGTAAGCAGTTCTTTTCGAGAGCGATTTATTTATGAGTGTGTCTCTCAGAATGAATATTGATCGATTATTTGTTTATTAGAGATTTATTGATACGTACGTACACAATTTTACTGGTTTTCATATTTTCTAATTAAATAGTGTTTAATGTGCTCCATTTCCATATAGAACTTTACGTTACCATCCAAGGACATCGCTCCGTATACTTTAGTCTGAATACACGATATGTCATTAGCGGCTGGTTTAAATTTAGATCAGAGATGGTCTGAGTTAAATATCCTTAAGAACGATTAGACGGTAACTCAAATTGTGTTGTATTACATAACGTAGTTACCTTTGCTCTCCGTAAAATGACTCGTCTAATCATACCTTTAACGCAGCAGCCCATTCCGAAATAACACCATACAATGGAGATCGTATCATTCGTCGTTTTTTGGTTGCTCGACGCAACTGGAATATTTCAATACATATTTTATTACGCAATGTTGAGAGTGAATTTATGTTTTAAATGATACTACCATAAAACCTTTAAGATAATTCTTTGCGCAATTTAAATGTAATAAAATCTGCCACCTTGAGTTAGGAAGGTATATGATTAATAATTATCTACATAAATATAGAAATAAATAAAAATTGTGCGTTGTTTACTATTTACGTCAAATTTAGCAGCAAAAAAGAATGTCAAAAATGAAAAAAGAAAAAAAATACTAATACTAATGCTGACTGATTTTTGTTTTAACGTATGATTATTAAGCTGTCGTATAGTCTGTACTTTACAATGGCGGTATAACTATATAGTATCAGCTTTGCTCCGAAGAAAGGGGCTTTATGACTAAATTATCAACGAGATTTTTGTTTTGAACACATTTTGATCGGAAACTATTTTACAGTTCATCTGTGATTTTTAAAGACCCGTAGATACTTCACTGCATTTGAAGGTCGTTTCTCTGAATTTAGTTTTATTCGAAGTTAAAGATTTTTTTGTGTCATTTTGCGCTGATTACAATAACAGATTTTATTCCTACAGCTTATATTTAAAAAGGAAACAATTTTAAACGACCTTCAAATGCAAATAGGACGACAGCTACGATTTATATTTTTTAACACGAACACAAAAAATCCAAAGTGGCATTCTGTATGTTACGTCTTGTTTATTACCGATTTCTAGTGTACTTTAGGTCATATCTACGTAAATTATTTGTAGTATTTACATTTTCAATTTGAAACAGCGCCATCTATCCACAGACCGTTGAACTATTTTGCAATGCCAACAGACTAAAACTCTCTCAGAATGTTATTCTAGTTACATTCGCTAAGACGTAACTCCCATCGTTATACGTAACATTTAATGTACTTTTATAATATATTACAGTACATAATAATCATACGCCAGTAAGACCAAAAAGCATTTCTATATTTGTAGTTTAGTTTTTTTAACACTAAAATTTGCAAGTATAATTTGCATAAATATTGAAATTCTTTGTGGACGCAGTTGCGTAAGGACCTATTCAATCGAATAGTTGCTATAGTTTCACAATTTAAACAATAATTATTGTGTGGTGTATCGGCGCGTTTTCGACGTAGGATACGGGAGCCTTAAGGACAAATTATTCATACGGTATGCACATTTGGGAGAACACATTTTGTTTATAAATATATCCCCACTAGTTTGTAATTGCAATCACATATGAAATCACCAGTTTTGTTAAGCAAAATGTTTACAGTCGATTGTTTGAAAAATCGGATATTGCCTCCAGAATTTAAAGGCAAACAAAATTACATTGAACAAATTTCCAAACACAAAATAACCGCCACGCAGAGTCCTGTTTTCTTTTGTAGGATCCAGCAGATCATTGAAATCAGAAGAGGAAATTATATTCGAGGCTATAAAAATCAAACATGGCACCCGTAGAAAATCAAAAATTGACTCTTTTATTGTTGAATTATTTCGATCATGTTATTAAATTTCTCTTTAAATTATTCTTTTCAAAATTAAACGAATAACATAACAACTTTTCAGATTAATATACCAATTAAAACTATATTGTTTATACAGTAATTTTTGTTATGCCACGGTTTGTTTTTCTCGTCTTAGATCCATGATAAATATCATTGTCAAATCGTTTTACAGCTGCTTACCCATAAACATTTTCCTAAGAGGGATACTTAATATACTATACAGTTAACAAAGAAATCCCATCCGAACTCGGTCGTAATTGATAAAAGAAAAGTCCGGTCCAGACGACATTAACACCATCTGTAAATCTTGTTTACATTGCCGCCGTGCAATCAAAATACAATTACCGTTCCGGGGAATCATTTACGCACTCTTTATGCGACATTACATTCTACTTAACCCAACCCGAGCTTTTCTCCAGTCGCTCCATGGGACGAGGAGAAAGCTCACAGCGTTGAATAAAAGGCTCAGCGTGGGAGTTGAGAACTAACGCACTATGGGAGGGTTGTCGAAAGCGGGTGGTCGTACTCACATGCCCTTCCTTAGCGGTCTTAATTTCGTACGTATGCTCTTGAAATCCGGTCGTTCCTCAGGATTCTCTTCCCAGCACTCCTTCAGGCAATCCCTCACGAAATCGAAACTGTTTTCCAGCGCATCCAGTGGTGGCCTAAATGATACCAGACAGAAAGACATTAATAAATATCTTATCTTTTTATATCCAGTATTACAAACATATCCCAGCATAAATAATGCGTCGGATCTAATTGATGAAAGTAATAATAATTAATGATCCCAATTTTTCTGTAAAAATTGGACTTCCAAGTTCAAATTTATAGATGTAACCATAGAAATCACGTCTTTTGGTATTTCAGTATCGAATTGATACGTATAATAGTATATTATAATACAAGTTTTGTAAGACAAAGGACTCGTTCCAAACAACTCGTGCGCCAATACGTCTTATAAAACGAGTGTTATATACTATATTTTCTACTTTGCGACATTAATTTTACATACATTTCGAAAATTGCGATTGTCATTTTACAATCTAGAGTAAGTTTATCTTCAACAGTCGGTAGTTGTGGTAAAACTCACAAATGCGATTGAGGCGACCCAGTAGCGTTGAGATGTCAGCTTTATTTGACGCTTGACGTCAATATCATCAATCTTGGAAAACTAACAGGTACTAAAAGTTTGTGATCTAGTGTTTTCATACCGACACCGAAAGCGGTTTCGTTATGAGTTTATAACGAACGCAAAGTAGAAAAATCAAATTAAGGAAGGATTAAAAATAATAGGGTATTACGGCGCCCTTCAAATAACATATTTTTAGGAAGAATATGCGTTACTGATACTCGTTGTGCAAATAAAATGTGAAGCCTTACATTAATTTAAGGGAAATCGCCGTTTGAAATTTGAATGAGAATTGGTTCTAATGACGTTAGCAAATATAATGAATTTTGGCAACGTTGCTTCATTTCGAACGTAAGTTCTGTTCCGTATTTCGTTATTGCGTTGGCATCTTACTTGTTTGGCTGCCAAAGAAGTAAACCACAGTGATGGCAACCTTACCGAAAGAAAATACCCTAAAGGACATCTCGTTGCCAAGCCACAGTCGGCTGTTATACTTCGGATATTTCCGATCGCGGTCAACAAATTTTTAAATTTACCACTGCAATGTTATCATAAACAAACCAACGCACACATGGGCGCCCGCAGAAATATTTCCAGGGGGGTGCAAAACGAAAGCCGGCCATGGGTTGGGTTAAGAGTTGCCAACTCCAAAAAATAGGGTTAACGGAAACCAGAGCTACCGTTCCGCTTTTGGTATAAAACCCAATCGTTTATAACTTTTGCAAAAATTCTTGCATAAATTTTTATCATACCCCAAATTGTAGATAATTAAAACACGTAGAGCAGAGTTTTGCCCCATGGAAAACTAGCCCTAAATGGCGATAATGTTCGTTCGAATAGCAACCGTATTTCAAACAGTTGCTAAAGAAATATGTTTATAAGTTTTGCAAAAATTGTTGCATAAATTTCTATCATACCTCAAATTGTAGGTAATTAAAAGATCTAGTAGCTTTTCGATGCTCGGAGTTTTGCTCCATGGATGGACAACAACCTCTAAATGGCGATGCTGTCCGTTCGAATAGCAAACGTATTTCAAACAGTTGCGAAAGAAAAATGTATATAACTTTTGCAAAAATTGTTGCGTACATTTCTATCATAGGTACTCCAAATTGTAGGTAATTAAAAGACCTAGTAGGCCTTAGACGGTCGGAGTTTTGCTCAATGGCGATAATCTCCATTCGAATAGCAAACGTATTTCAGTCAACTTTTGCAATAATTGATAACATAATCAATTGTCACTTGTTTGTTTCTGTTTTTTTTTTGTAATTGTACATCTATGAATTTTTCTGTGTAAATTCAGAAGTTTATTAATTATTTTATTATTAAGTGAATTTTTCTTGTTGACATTTCCCGTTATATCAAAAACCAGGTAGGTGCAAGTGCACCCCTTGCCCCTCTCTGCGAGCGCCCATGAACGCTGAACGCCCATGAACGATAAAAACTTCTTAGGATGACATCGTACATGGTCTGGAATAATTTTTTTAGTAGTTTTTTGTCAAACCTCCACATGACCGTAATACCCTAATTTTAAATGTGAATTTATGTAATAACACTATTAACACGCTATGTAAATAATAAATAATTGCTTATTTGTAAGTGGACAAATCAACTATTCAAATAAATCACCTCCTAATTCGGAACACATTTGATGACGAGTTCTAAATTATTTATAAGAATGTGGAATTTCAGTCCATGGCAGAGATTCTATCGCATTCATTCTAAGTTTGAATAGTTCTGCATAGTCTTGTAGTACACAGTAAACAAATAGTTTCAATCGTCCCAAAAATAGAAATCCATAATTGTCACAATCGGTTCATGGCGATAAACGTCACAAGATATGACTTATATGGTTTTACAACATATTTCATGAATAAAATTTGGTGTCAATGATTATATATCTAAATTTGAACTTGAAGAATTGTCCAATTTTTACATATAAATGGGAATTACTATATAATTAATTTATATGATTTATAATATAAGTTCGATAGTTAGTTCTAAATTTCGTGCGATTTAGGAGTTAAACTTATCCTGTGCATTATTTAATTATAATAATTATTAAAATAATATTTCAGATGTATTGGAACATATACCTGAAAGTCCGTTGTGCAGTGCTGGTGTACACTTTTATGTCTGGCCGATAAAAAATCTTGTTATTGGGAGGTTGATAACAGGTTCTATAGTTAGAATTCCCGTAGAATTCCCGATGGTGATCATACAACAATATTTCCTATTTCTAATCGGATTATTGTAATTGTTTTTTTGTGTGTATAATTAGGTCATATAATAATCCTGCCAATTAATGAATTCATTTAATTATCTCTAACTCGCGCCGCTACATTTTTAATTTGCAAGGTTTTTGTGTGATGCGCTTAATTGGACGCCAATTCCTAAAGAAAACTTTTTTTTAACTAACTTTAACCTTGTAGACCAAAAAATAAAGCGGTTGCGGATCTATGTTAATATCTTCTCCTTTTCCTTAAATCATCCAAGGTGTAATACCTTTCAGAATTAGCATGTTATACAAAGATAAGTAGCCGTAGGCACCTCGACCACTGTGGGAAATTAAATGCACAAATCTATCCAGTATCCACTATGCCTTATATTTGGATGCTCCTCTTATCTATCAGAAACAGCGTCCTCAAACCATAACCCGATACTTGAATTTGTGGTGTTTGCTTTGCCTTAAGGCGCGCACAGCACTACTTCGCTGTTTATATCAAATGTATTATAATTTATTACCATATTACATTATATAGTTTCACTCATTTTCTCTATAACAAATCATAAAAAATCACATTATTGATGCAGACCAGACAAGCACATAAACGTCAAACGCATATTAATCGTATTTCTACATCTCTCAACTTCTCCCTAATACATTTCCCTACCCGTGTCCTTCAAGAAACACGAATATTTCCACCACTCACAGAAAAACTTTTCTCGTGAAGTCCCACAAAACTTTTATCCGCAGCGTGCTCCGGAAACCGCTCCGAACTTAAATTAAGTTACCGGCGGACACCTGTTGATGATTACCCGCCCTCTTATACAACCCCCACTTTCCGCTCCGGCTTTTCCACTCACCTAAAAGGCACAGCTCCGCAGTGAATAATGCGGTTTAGGATTTCCGCCGATGAGAGACCCGTGCTGCCGAAAGGACCCTGTCTGCTGTACAGCTCGTACAGGATAATGCCAAATGAATAGACGTCACCTTTCTGGGTGCCTATAGGCTGTGAAGTTAGGACGTAGGGCCTGGATTTTCTTAGAAGTTCCGGAGCTCGGTAGAGAAGCACTGAAAATTAGGATAATTAAACTATGAGGGTAATTACAATATGCGATATGCCGAAGTAAATTTTGTACTCTGAGGACTGAAGTGGTTCAACTTTTCATTAAAAAGTAAGTTTAATTAGTTTTCTGGTTATATGTTTTCAGTTTGATCAAGTCTTTATCATACAGGGTGTCAAAACAGAGACGTGATCTCACAACGGGTATACAGACTAGACTTTTTCATTGACCCACTGTAAATCAACTTAAAACAGTGGTGAGATAACCGGAAAAATAGTCGACAAAATTAATATTTATTTTAGTGTTTATTTTTACACAATATTTTATTTAAAAATGCGCTACAGTTTTCTTTGAAAAAATTAAATATACAACTGCTAAGTTTACCCCTGCTAACATCAGTTATTTTATGTTGTCAGGATAACACTCTTTTCCTGCTTCTGTAAGAAATAGATATGAGGGATGAACTTTTGAACTGACACTTCATAAACATTGTGTCATGGAAATATAAGATATTTTGCTCATATTTTCATCTAAAAACATTTCCTTTTTTTTGTAATTGTTTGAACTGCTTGTGATGAGTACTGAAAGGACAGCTTATACGTTTGGACTTATCAACATCGTGTGTTGCCTTGACCCTGAATGCAAAGTAGCTTGTGCAGCATACGTCAGTTCCTTTTTATTCGTCGAACACAGTGAGGTTTGTGGACGGCGTCGTGTTGGTTTTCTAGCTTGCTTTTTTCAAACAATAACCAATTGTGGACGTCCAAGTACGCCAGAATCTAAAGGTTCACTTTCACTAGTTTGTAAACATGGCTGCAATTTAGGAATGTCCATATTTTGTTCAAACTAAGAAACATTATTTGTTTAAAAGCTCTCCCTCATTCAATGAGCTCAGTCCCATCGTTGAGACATATTGTAGCAAAACGCTGATACTTTTCTAATAACAGCGCGTTGTAAATTTTAGTAGCTTCAATGTGAAAAGGTGGGAGGATAGGTAAGGACATTTTCATTCTCTTTTCATCTTTTGTTGGTTCTTTGAGCCATAACTTAAGCAAATTTGCACGTACATCTAGATTGTACACTTCTGCGGTCTGTGCCAATGATATATTGATTTCCTGGTGATACCGCGTTGTTCCTGGTGGATACCGCGTTCTACGAAGATACTGTAGTCTGTTGAGAAGGGTCTTTATATATGGGCGGAGTGTTGTCTCGCCAGATGGTGTTTGGTGGGGCTGTGCGGAATGGGTAGAGGTAGGGTTAGAAGGTAGTTGACCAGCAGGTAGAAGTTTCAGGATTACTCACTCACGGATTCTTCAATGTTAGTAACGGGATTCACGGCCGAGGATTGTGGTTTGTGTAAACAGGATTTCATGTCCAGTGTTCGGCGAGAGCAAAAATCAAACTGTATACCGGAAGTAAAATTTCTTAATATTACGAATTTATATGATTTTTATGCATAACTCTGCAGGATATTTTGTTATATAAAAAAAGTACCTACATAATTTTAGGTAAATTATACATCAATATTTTACCAAAAACCAAACTGACTGCATCATAACGCGTATTGCTTTTATATCAGATTTAACCATGAAGTAATTTATATCACTTTTGTAGATCTATAAAATTCACTTCAGAGAATTACCTTTAGAATCCCGATTACCTAATTCAATTACAATTACCGGTGAAAACAGTCTTTTGCAAAGCTGGGCACAAAAGCGTTAATCCGTTAATCGTTAATTAACGAAGTTAAATTTTTCGTTACCGAATTAACTTTTAAGTTAACATTCAAAACCATTAGCGGACTCATTAACTTCCGCTACATTCATTATCCGTTAATTCAATCCGTTAAATCGGAAATATCATAAATAAACATTTCAAATAACTGTATAGGCATTCTGTGCAAGTTCGGACTTCTGTGACGCGGCGTCCGTATATAAAGCAAGCGCGCGAGTTGTTTTGTTTTGTTTTTAGTTGTTCTAACTCCAACCCCTTTAAGCCACCTTTACTTCATTCTGTGCAATTCAAACGCCCAATTCAATTCGTCAAGGGCGTCAAGTCCAATGTGATGCTTTGTTTTACTCTACGCAACATTTTAAAATTACCAAGTTGCATGGAATTGGAATAAGTTCGATAAGTTCTAAATATGGAAGTGCCTGCGTTTATAGCAACAATCTAGGAATTTTTGACTAAAACGAAAATTTGGTGACACCACTGTGTATAGACGCGAAACAACCTATTCTGCATTTCATTATTTATTATTGTTTGCTGTAATAAAAAATGGCGAAGTAAGCGTACAATAAAAATGTTGTGTGGAAGAAAATCATAATCAATAATTTAATAACAAAGCAAGGAGGTTATGTTTGCTACGAACCCAAATCAACTATTGTTGTCAAAAAATAAAAATTACTCATGTCCAAGCCATGCGATTTATAAAAGTTGCACAGATGTAAATGGTGAACAAATTGTCATAAAATTGCGTGCGATATTTAAAAATTACATTGCTGAAATTGTACAATTTTAATACAATACAATTTTAACATATGCAACCGTAAGAAATGTCCGCAGTTATTTGGGTTGCATACTCATCGCCAGATCGCCACTCAACATAACCTATATTTTTTTATATAAAAAGTAACGATTAACGTTAACTTCCGTTACATTTGTAACAAATTAACGGACTATCCGTTAACGAAGTTAACTTTTTCCTTAACGGACTAATGATTAACGAAGTTAACTTTATGATTAACTTTGCCCAGTTTTTATCTTTTGTCCTTCTAGAATCTAGAACAACAAAATTGGCACATGTGGGACAGAGGTAAAGTAGGTATCATAGAATAGACTGCGAAAACTAAGAACATACATTTGCTAATTTTAGATTAGTACGTGCTATATAACAGTAAAAGTCGTTCGTTCGTAATTGAAAAAAATTATTCATCCGGAAACAGAATAGCTGTAGTTATAGAGAAAAGCGTTTAAAAAATAATAACAAATATAACCAACTTTAAACCTTCAATCCCACCCATAAAACATGTCCACACTAGTTATTCGCACTATGCAATTAGTTAACAATGTGGTAACTGGTGTGAGCGAGTTTATCATCTAATGCGCTCACAATTGCAATTTTCGGACTAGGCATGCAATTCAGAACAATTGAGTAAGTAGTAACGTCTGGATTATTAGCCATGTTCGGCAACCTAGCATTCAACGCTTGTTAGGAAACCATTGTTATAAATACAATCACGTCGTTCGACATTTTAATGACGGGAAATTATACGGAAGAATCAATAGAGTTGAGAGTGCACTGTAAGACCAAGCCCGATTTTAAAGTTATGTTAACCTACACAGAGTATTTAATGAATATGAAAAGTTCCATAATGTGTTACGTTCTAGTGACAAATAATTTCCAAGAAAAGACTATTTTTAGATTTGAAAAAATATTTTTTTAAACATAATATGTCAGAGAGGTATGTTGTCCGGGCGCAAAATATTTATAGGGGGAAAAACATCACATTTTATGTTGCTGTTGCTAAATACCAATAAAAATAATGTTCAGTTATATTTAAGGAATAGGGTAATCTATGACGTATGCCAAACGACAACAAAACTGCAAAGTTTAGTGGTTACTTTTAGACCATTTTGTGGTTTCAAAAAATGCCAAAATTATCTCAAAATTGTATCTCATATTACTGGATGCCGTTTGACACACATGTCGTAGATCACCCTATATTATATTCCTAGAAAAAAAGAAAAACACACAAATGTAGTTGTCTATTTGTTGGTAGAGTACTAATTCCTTCAAGTTTGCATATTATAATCATCTCTTCCACGTACCCAAAGCATTAATCCTGAGTAATTAAAAAGATTCACTACTCACTGCGATACCTCTCGAGGATCTTAGCAGGATCTTTCAGACAGGGGTCATCAGCATCCCTCTTGAACTCGTGCAAGCCAAAGTCGGCCAACTTGACAACCCACCGCGAGTCGACTAGGCAGTTGGCTGTGTGCAGAGAACCGTGAAAGCGGATCGCAGAGTCGTGTAGGTATATCATCCCCTAGCACACAAATATTAAGTATAGTCAAGCTAAGTTCTCACCTATGCAATTTATTGCAGACATTTTCAATTGCACGGTTTTTTAGGCTACAAGGAATGAAAGGACATGACATTACATCATAACATTCGAGGACGAATTACAGCTCCGTTTTGCAAGATTTGGCATTTACGTCATAAATTTGTAGTCCTACTGCATAACATCTAAACAGAGCAGAAACTTGAAAAACAGATCTTTTTGGCATTGAAGTTTTTCAAGTCTTGAAGTCTCTGAGAGATAAATTCATTAAAGAATTGAAGTATTTTTGTTTTATTTACGTAAACACACCATTTTAAAAATGCCTAATTGATTCGAAAGAATCAAACAATTATTTTTGTTATTTTACCAAATTTTGTTAATTGTTTGAATTCCTAATTTGCTTTTACTGACAAGAACTTGATGTCTAATCTTCATATATTTGTATCCTTAAATGTATATAGTTATCGACTGGTATTTTGACACTCTATAAAGAACAGGCACAGCTAGAGTAAAATTGTCTTGGCAAATGGACTGGTGTTTATCAGTTTTATTTATTATCAGTTTATTTTATGTTTTTACCAGAGCTATATCTTTCGATTTTCTTATTACTATTTACAATTTTTTTTTATAGAAAAGTTTTGAGATAATTAAATGAGTGTCCTGTTTCTTTGACATGCGTCCTAAATTTTTCTAACCCTTGTCCTGCGAACGCGATTTTTGAACCTGGCAACCCTAGTTTAGAACTTCTTCTTTCTAGTATTAAAATAATTGGAACATTATTAGAATTGCATAGGTGTGAACCCAGCTTTACATAAAGACACGGAGAACCGCAGTATGTCGGCAAAACCATTCAGGGCACGTCCAGGATGGTACGGAGCTTTACCAATGACACATATCAACACGCTCCGCAGCCATCTGTGTACTATGTCGGCTTTTCCTCTGCTAAAACGTATGCAAACGTTGCACCTGAATATTTATCCAGGGATTTTTGGCGGAGTGTTGTGTAACTTGTATGGTTACGGTTTGTAAATAGCGTCGGTTTTGTTGGGATTCCCGTTCGACTGAGCGAGGAATTGCATTTTGATGCGCTGCATTTATTTACATCACTACTGCATTATTATTATCAATTTTTAAAATGGAATATTCTGATCCTGATTCTGAATATTCTGACTGGAGCATATATATCACCGTCAAATACGATCTGCCGACGCGCATCGGCCCGGCCTACAAGTGACGTCAGTGCGAGAAGGAAGCGGAAGTACCGTTAATATGGCGTTAATTTCTTGGCTGCCTGAGCAGCCAATTGTTGTTGTCACGGTTATAATGACATTTATGCGCTGACGTCATTGCGAGAAGTAGCGTTCGTTGCCATGGTAGCTAATATGTTGTTGTGACGTTCAAGCCTTTTTGACAATTAAACTGTTGGTATGGTTGTCAAGTTGTTAACCTAAATCACCTACAAAAGTCAAAAACTTACGGATGTATTTGGTTGCCTAGATGTCCGTGTCAACATCCTTCTCGCAGTGACGTCATGCGCATAAATGAACGGATTTGAGATGCGAAGTAAGCAGACCGTGATATACATATATTATATTACGGACATAGGTACCGGACATAGGTGGTCTTTTTAACTTGAGACCCCTAAATATCTCGAGAAATATGCATGGTACGACAAAAGTGTCTTAAATAAACTTGTAGGACTCAAGGGGGAATGAGATGATGATATCAGTTTCACTGCAGATGGCGCTGCAATCGGTGAAAATGGGAATACCCAAATTTTTTATCAAATTATGATTTTACGCTAAATAAGAAGAACCTTTTGTCTGAAATTTTTTTTCGTACGATGCATTTTTTTTCGTACGTAAACAAACCCTATGCGCATGACGGGGCAACGCGCGATATACCAAAACGTGTCCCCGTTATGCACATACCTTCCTACGTTGTACCATGAGTGTCTACTGAACTCGGTCGTCGCTTTGCCAGCTGGCGAGCGCATCCCATGCAGTGGCAGCGGTCGTAACTACCGCAGACGCCACAAACTTCCATCGTCAATAACTTTTGATAGATGCATCGTTCGAAAAAATGTTCAGACAAAAGACTGTTCTTATTTAGCGTAAAATCATGATTTTATTAAAAAGTTGGGTATTTCCATTTAAAAAAATGAAGTTAACCTCATTTTCACCGATTGCAGCGCTATCTGCAATGAAACTGATATCGCCATCTCATTTCCCCGTTTGCGTCCTACTAGTTTATTTAAGACACGTTTGTTTCTCGAGATATTTAGGAGTCTCAAGTTAAAAAGACCACCCGGTATAATTCCATAAATCTTCTGAATTAACCTGAACATTAATTTTAATATATTTGATTTTGGTTACAAATTGTTCTTCCATTTCAAATATTTATTTCTGTTGTTACACTTTTGTTATATATCCGAAATAGATGAACTGACAAAACAACTGATTCAAAAATCGATCCTTCTGCCCCCTTTAAAGGATGCATTGGAACATAGGTAGGTTCATTTGAAAAACGTGAGCTGGGGTGATGGGGCCAGAAATGTAATTCAGTTCCCACTAAAAAATAAATGGACCTATTTTTTAACATCATGACGTCACTAAATCAGTTGTTATTAAGGATGGTAAATTTTGACATGTGCACCCATCATACAGGAAGACAATGTCCATGGTTGCTCTATAATAGGTACGTGAACTGGACCCCTTCTAGTCATACTAGCCTAAAATAAACAGTACATATGGAGCTAATGTAGCTTAACATAGTTTACCTCTGAAGCGCTGATATGACATTGATAGTTTGTTGTCAGCAATACCAATTACAACTTACTCGTAATATATCTCCAATCAGTGAAGCAATAAACATGTTGTCCAATTTAACATCTTCATTCTCCAGAATATCCTGTAAAATATTTTAGTAATAAATATTCTTTAATTAGACAATAAACTAGACAAAATACTAGTACAAACACTTTTATTTTAATTTAATATTGCCATAAAATTGCGTGACGCAACTTCCACCTTTCCTAGCCCACTAAATAAAGCATTTATAATAATGGCGGATGCGCCGCAATAACTTAATATAATATAATGATAAAAGCGACGAAACTTGAGAAAAATGAGTGTGAAGTTGTTGATGCATTTATACAAAAATAATTACATATATCTAAATCCATCAAACACTCTATATCTTTTTACAGATGTTTACAATTGTATTAGACATGGTAACATTATACTAAAATAATCACACACGTACCTTCAAACTGCCTCTAGTGCAGTATTCTGTAACTATGCAGATGTTTGGGGGATCAGTACAAGCCCCAATAAAAGCATTCAGGTTGTCATGCCTTAAGTCTCTCATCTAAAAAGAAATCACATCAAACAAGACGGAAACTTTCTCTCAATTATCAACGGCCAACGGTTAGTGAATTATTTAACGAATAATAATTTCCTTTTTATCAAAAGACAAGACACAAAAATAATGACTCAAGCCTCATGTTTCGACCATTCCTTATAAAGCAGTCTGTATAACATAAATGTTCGTCCTTAGCCACTCCTATTCGTGCAACCAGAGCTGGTGTCAAAGAATTTCTTTAACTACAGTTTCGGTGCCGGGTTGAAATAAGTACAAGAAAAGTAATTCTGCACTCTTTATATCTCTTTACCTCCTACAAATTTTTTTCAAAGGAAGAAAAAATGTGGGTTAAATGCATGCCCCTGAGGGGCTTATCTGTTTGATCGGGTCGGGTTACACTATCCATCCAACTCTAATATAATTTATTTATAATTAAAACATAAAGGGTATGTAAAAATAGTCAAAATAGCTTGTTGTGTTTGTCTTGTTTTGATAGTGACCCACTGTTCTCACAACAGACAGGAATATATACAGTGTGCGCAGAAAAGTTGGAACCATATGGGAAACTTTTTTATTATTCATTTCTCAGACAATTTTATTCTTCATAAAAGTTTCTGCTAGGTCTAAAACCAAAATTGCAGTTATCAAACTTTAGTTTTATTGGCCATATAAAGGCTTGTTCAGAAAATTTTGAATTAATGATAAGAGGTAAGTGCCTTTATTTTCATTATTACCGACAAATGTTATTTGGAAAAGTTAGATAGGAGTAAAAGATAGGAGTGAAATCACAGCCACCTGTTATGAAAAAAAAAGAAAACGTCTTTTAGCACCATCGTGCGGAAATTACATTCTTGTGCGCAGCTCCAAAGGAATATCCTCTAGTGAATTAAAAAATTAATTTTGAAGGAAATGCAGGTACCTCTCAGAATTTAGATTTTCGCGAAAGAAAAATGGCCCAATAATACAATTATTAAAGATGCCATTCGTCTTAAACGAATATTGGTCACGTGCATGAAATACAAATTTGGATTTTCGTCAGCCCACCACCGACAATTTTGGGAACTAACAGCTCCATTCGAGGAAAATGTGGATTCGTCGCTGAAAAGCACATGTTTAATAAATGATCTAACATCTTCTATTTGTGCTTGAATCCAGAGACAAAAATACATCCGGGTATCTAAATCTCGGTCTTGCAATTTGTGAAGAAATTTTGTAGGGTCTGTGTTATTTTTCTTCAAAGTTCTTCTGGCTGTAGTAGCGGATACTGGATGCAATCGAGCCATTCCTCTACGAGAAGTTTGTGGAGTTTCAACAATAGTTTGGAGTATGTGAGACCCAAGGAGTATGCGAACTTTTAAAGTAATTTTCAACACTTCCGGAATTTTTAAATTTTTTTAAAATCTTGCTGACTGTGGACTGTTGAATATGTTTGTTAGGATGTCGCTCGTTAAAACTTGTTGCCGCTTCTCTACCTGTCTTATAATTTTCACCAACAATCAACCTCTTTGGTTAAATAATTCATTTTGATTAATAATTAAAGAAGAGCTGAGTATAACAACTCAAAACTAACTATCAAAATAATGAGGTTAGATTACACAGTACAACAATCCATAGCCATTTCACATGCCGCCTACGTGATTCTGTTGAACATGTGACCTGTTCATAAATTAATTGTTAGAGTCTAATTTGTTGTCAGTTGTTTTCGAAGCATATTGCAGATAATTATTTATAACTTTTAATAACTAATCAGTTGTGATTTACATATTATGTACATAATGGGAATTATGAAATTATGGATAATATCTAAACCACAATGTTACGGTAAAATCACAATATTGCATCAAGAAAGTAATAATTTTGTGATAATTCTCAAAATTCACTAGAAACCAAAATCACCAGTTATAGAAAAAAATTACTTTATTCTCAAAAAATACATCAATAAGATTCCAATATAATTTAATATAATTTTTACTCCTAACTAACTTTTCCCAATAACATTTGTCGGTAATAATGAAAATACAGGAACTTTACTCTTATCATGAATTCAAATTTTCTGAACCAGCCTGTATATGGCTAATAAAACTTAAAGTTTGATAACTGCTTTTTTGGTTTTAGGCCAAGCAGAAACTTTTATGAAGGATAACATTTTCTGAGAAATGAATAATAAAAAAGTTTCCCATATGGTTCCAACTTTTTGGCGCACACTATACAGGTTGTTCCTAAATATCATGTAAATACGAAAGGGGTAATTCTTTGGCTTATTTAATGACTAAAAAATTCATATAAACATAGGTCCGCAAACGCTTCGTTGCCGATCTATAGGGTGTTGAAATTTCAAGATTTTTTAAATTTTTTCTTAATAGCTCTTGTAGCTTTTGAGATCTAGCTCTAATTTGGAATATGGTTTACGCTGTAGGACTTACATCATTGGGCATACCAAATGGTTTTAAGAATCTACAGGGAGATATTTTTTCAGGGGTCATGCCCCCTTTTCTCCCCATGAACTTTTTTTCGGTGCGCCACTGGTGGATTCTAAAATACAAAATGAATTTTTTGTTTTGTTCTAAAGCATTTTAATCTTTTGTAGTTTTTTCGTATTTACCACCGTTCACGAGAAAAAAAATGCTTTTCTGTGTTTCGCAAGATGAAATTAATTTTTTTTTAAAATAAAAATTGGCATAGTATGCCTTGGCATACTAGATGCCAAGGCATCTAGTATGCCTTGGCTTGATTTAGATAACCTTTTGTTTGTATTTATTTTGACATTTTATTCGCCACCAACTGTTAAAAATTAAAACTAGGATACAAGAGCTATAAAGACAAATCTAAAGAAATCTTGAAATTTCAACACCCTGTACATCGGCAACGAAGCGTTTGCGGACCTATGTTTATATCAATTATTAGTCATTAAATAAGCCAAAGAATTACCGCTTTTCGTATTTACATGATATTTAGGAACATCCTGTATATGAAAAAGAAAAACCAATTTCATTAAAGAAATTGAGGTTTTAAAATAATAGAAGTAAGCTCACAATGCTTTTACAATAAGCATAAAATTGATACAGTTTTAAAGTTTGATACAATTACTGTTTCTACCAGCGACTCTATATGTATTATATTAATGAATTTAAAACGAATTATAAATAAATATAATGTTAACCATCATTGAATTTCTGCAGTTGATAATTAAAGATATTGGCTTACAAATAAATTGATATACCTGATATTCCAGCACACTTACTAGTTTTAGTTCCTTCTTCATTTCCCTGGTGATATCAATCGATTTCTTGTGTATACTTTTAATGGCGAAGACCCGTCCTTTGTAGATTCCGATCTGTGTATAAATAGACGAGTAGCGAAAATCTGCATCGGGATTCGAGCTTAATGAAACTTGGCTGGTTCTTATCAGCGGATGTAGAGGCTACGGAAAAATTTATATTACAGTGTGCGCCCTTCTCAACACGAACCGAAACAAGCTAAGCATGGGGAGAGCACAAAAGCGCAACGTCCAATTATCCGGCACAATTACGTCTAGAAACTTTTTAAAATGCCTCGCGATTTTAAGTTTCATTCAACGGTTGGTATTCATGAAACAGTAACCTCGACTGAAGGCAGTGCAGCAAAGTACGGTGGGTGCTAATTTGAAAGTTTGAGGAACATTCCGTGGGAAACTAACGGAATGCTAAAATGTATGAGAATATTAAATTCCACTTTATGTGGAGTGAATCATTAATATTCCAGCAAAATATTGTTATTTATGAAACTAAGCTACTTCATTAATGTACTTGTTTCGGTTTCTGTATTTACGTATACCTGTGGTCAATAAAATACCAGCATTCTATACAGAAAATAACGGAATGTAACACGAATTCCAGTTTAAAATTCATACATTTACATAATATAGAAAAAACTACTGGGGTTTCCACGCAATAGGACGTGCTATTCTACTTTTATTAGTTTGCAATAAAACAAGAGTCAAACCCAATCAACTGCATAAGCAGCAATTCCTCGAGATCAAGTTTTTAATTAAATTTTCTGCCCATCCATTTCTGGTTATTTTCTTTAAATTAATTAAAAAGTTTTTTTACAAATTTCAGATATGGGAATTAAGCAAAAATATGTTATGAATCGATACGGCTTTATAACTGACGAAACTGACTGAAGTACCTTAATACTCCACAGGATGTCTCGAAGGCCACCAAGACCATATTTTCGTTCTGCCGGTAGTAACCAGTAACTATAATTTTCAAAATAGAAATACGCAGTATTGATGATTTTGTTATTGAAGTTTACCAATAGTTTTTCTGTTATCAAATCAACACAAAATTCCTTTGTCGTTTATTTATTAATGAAAACAACAATATTTAAATGGATTTTTGGCAGACATATCATTGGCATGGGGCCAAATATGGTACCTAATTCAGAGTGCACGCTATTTCTAAGGTTTACGTGGGTAAACCGCTATTGTTTTACAGTAAACCCCTTTGTGGGCAAGTGGTTTCGTAGTTGGATGAACTTTTTGATTCTCTATAGCGGGACGCTGAGATCGGCTGGGGAGGGGGGAGTTACACAAATAAATATTTTCTATCTACAAACTGAACAAACTTTTTAACTTAAGGTGAATCGAGTTTGTATAATTTCTTTGGTATTTATGATCCGGAATGATTTTGTAACATATTTTAAGATGTTGACGAGAAGTCCATTGATCTAATATTGATTCTGTCACAAATAATGATACGGAAATTAACCCTCTTTACACTCTAAAATGTTTTCCTTCCTTTTAATTGTTCCATACAATAAAGAAGATTATTGTATAACAATATTATGTTCATTTTATTTTGATCTCTTTGTGCCCAGTCACCAATAATGGAATTTCTATTCGAAAATTTATTATTGTCTATAGTTTCATTACTATTTCTCAATGTTAACTTTGTAATAACAATTAAGTTTAAAGTTATGTTTAATTTTAAACCAGAGTATTGGAACACTATATAATAGAAGACTGTTATTATTTCAACACCAATAAACGAGAAATCAAAGATCACACATCAAAATATTCTTAATTTTATTTTATATTAGTGGCAATTGTGACATATTGCCGGCTTAAAGCTTTTTCAAACTTGATGATGATCACAGATATTTTTCTGTTTTATTTTGTGTGTAGTCTACTGTTGTCGAAAATTGAAAATATATGTTTGATTTGGATTAAAATTAATAAAAATAAAGTTCTATTAAATTAAAAACGCAATCCACATGTTATTAATGTTTCAAAATGTTTTGTTATATATTATGACTAAGAAAGACGTTTATTCTAGTTGAACCACTCCAGAACCGTAGTTTATGGGCAAAATTTAAGATTGACTAAATGCACACAGCGGTGAAATGGACCAAGCCGAGAAAGTGATTATTCTCCGGGCCGAGAGAAGAGTTGCAGGCGAGCATAGCGAGCCTGGGCACTTCTGAGGCCCTGAAAAACACTTTCTGGGCGTGCGACACACATACATTTTATCCTACACAACAATATCGTAATAAAATACCCGTTTCTAAAGACAAATAACTGACAAATAAAGAAATAAAGTTGACGTTTTATTCGCAAACGTCAAACCGAATTGAAAGCTGTGTTTTGATTGGCCAGACCGTTCGGTCGCCATCTGTTGGGTATATTATGTAAAATTATTTTCGTGGCTAGCGCTGAAAAGTCTTCATTACAAGCCTGGAGGGCAAATTGCATCTTTCGTGTCTCCAAGAGACGCAAAAAATGACATTTTCGCATAGTGAAGGATACAAATTAAATTTCTGTAATTACTAATGAAACGATTGATAACTTTGTTGCCCTAGAAATGACAGTAATTATACATACATCCAATATATAAATTTCTAGGACCAACGAAAGATTACAATTACCCAAATGAAAGTCAACAGTTATTTCGACGGAAGATGATTTCCTATATAATATGTGTAATGTGTTTGTTGCTAACGTGCTGTTGTAACGTTTTCAGATGTATAAAAAGACTATTATGGAAACGATATTTCCTCCATGGCAAATTATTTTCTCCGATTTTCCTGCATTAACCTACATTTCTAAAGAATTCCTTTAAAAATTTCAACTACCTGCCTATTTGTACCATTAGGAAGCATATTGTTACAGGGTTATTAAGAAAAATAATTCAACACAACAATAATATCAGTTTGAAAACACGTTTTGATGTTAAACAATGGAACACAACAATATCTACTTTTTCGTTGCATATGCGTGTTGCAATAATTAAAAAGTTAATACGGTTTTTGGCAATTCCATCATATTATTATTAGTAAAAATGTCATTTATTATGTTTTATATAAGTTTTATCTATTTCCATTATGTTAGTATGAATGATGATAAAAGAATAACTTAGACAATACCCAAGTTCGGCATTGAAATAATTTAATATTAAATTATTGAATTTAATCCAATAATAAACAAGACGTGTTTATGAAGCTTATCTCCCTTAAATGCCAATACTGTTTTAGCACCCCGTGCACGTATAGAGAATAGTAAAACAACGGCCGAGTTATAAGCCATTGTTGGCTATGGGAAACTTGCAAGGGCTAATGAACTATTCATATGATAGTCTGGCCAATCAAGAACCGGCAAAATAATTTTGTAATATCGATTTTGGATAGTGCGTTGCTAGCGTTTGTAAATTATTAACTTCGTGGACACTGAAGCAACGCCGCTGACTGGTTTAATTAAAGGAAAGCCTGAAATCCTATTTCGCTAAACTTTGATGTTCAGTAACTATGACACATGGTAAAGACATTTATTATCATGTATAATTGTACAACAATTAAAATATCATTGTTGTACAATTATACATGATAATAAATGTCTTTACCATGTGTCAAAAGAATAATGAACATTAGTCAAAGATTACCATAGTTATTGAACCTCAAAGTTTAGCGAAATAGGATTTCAGGATCTACTTTTGGCACACGGTGTGGAATAACAAAGGAACTTGGGTAGGTTCTGAAGTACCTACTGTGTTACAAAGCCATATAAATTTTGAACATTTTGCTTTTTGGTTCATTCCAGTATCTGAATTTTTGTGGAAGATACACGATTTCAATAAAACCTGTGCAATTTGGAATGTAGTAGCAAATAACACTGATCGATGGTGTTGGACTATTGTTTTTAACTCCAGCAAAAACTTAATTTGAACATAATGAGCAGAAATTAACACATACACAGGTAGGTAAAAAAATATAGTGTTTAAAAATTCATGTTTCTTTATTTTTCCTTAAAAAACAAAATTTGGAAGAACACTAATGACATCTTCAGTGCTTACTGTGCAATATTCAAGCACAGTTTTCATGGTTCGATTGTATCGATACGATTATTGTATTTGGGAGAATTTTGAGGACTTAAATTTAAAGAAATTTAAGTTTCAGTAAACAATAATCATTCAAAAGTTATACGAAGAATGTAATCATCAGCAACTTACTATTACCCTAGTGAGTTTCGTGCTTATAGGGTTCATTTCGTGACTCATCTGAATGTCCTTGAAGTCGACCTTCCAAAGCAAACTATCCAAGGCGCGTTCATACTTCCAGTTGCGGTACACGCCGAACATTAACACTCCGGCGAATACAAGAACTGCACCAAGCACAGCGATAAAAATTTCGTACGAATTTGCTACAAGAAAGTAGACAAGAGAGTTTACTTTTAAAGGGAAACTTGATGTTATCGAAAATAACTTACTTTGGCAGTGTTCCCCTCTGAAACCGCAAGGGGGCACAGCGATCGGCGGCTTTCCGTTCACCCAGTCTATATCTGAAGATAGCCTCAACATCTGAAATAAATGAAGAATATCCTATACTGATCTTTATGTATTGCAATAAAACTGGAATTATATAAAAGAAAGATTAAGAACAAGTTAAGACCCAGTTCTACCTCTCCTAAAACGCGTTTGCAAATAAAAGCGTTATTTATTGTTCAAAGTTTATGAAATTTTTTATGTAACTTCTTAGATAAATAACGAGTTGGGCTGGATGAAAAAAAAATTTTTGTAAGGATAAAAATCAATTTTACTTCTACATCTTTGGTTTTTTTCAAATATAAAACATTTAGCCCAACTCATGATACAAAAATAGATTTTTTATTTAAGTACAATTTTAATCTAAACATTATAATTGCGATAACAAAGCGTAATTGCCAGAAATGTATGTAATTTGCCTATATTACGGGCCCGGTGTAGACAGCAGACGTTAGGAGTTTCAAACACCGCCTATAACTACGCCACGCCTACTGCTATTTTGAGATTAGACTGTTCACAAGTTATGACCGTAGCGTATATTGAATCGGGAAAACAGAGTTCTCGCATTTCACATTTATACGCACGGTTTACCAATTTAACACACGATAAAAGTCATATACTGTATGATATTATACTTAGTGTAGTTATACATGCTAGGTGTTAGGGACATTTGTTTAATAATGGGTAGAAGTCGTGGCAAAATACCTAAACATCCGCGTCTGTCCTTTAGACGAATTAGTAAAAGACGACTACGTACCTACCACCTAAGTTAAAATATATGCATAGATCATCTAAAAGAACAATATTGTAATTATTTAATTACAAATGAGACAAAGAGACCAGAACAGGACTCAAATGAACATTTTATTTAAAATGTCGGTTTTATGGACAGGAAGAGACAATTAGCAGTGACGAACTTGGGTCGGCTCTAATGGATATTAGTTCAGCGACTGTATTGGGCAGTATTACAGCGGGAATTGGATATAGCCAATGCCAGAATTTGTTTTCATTCATGAATCTTGCATTCATGGCGCCCAAAACGTTTATAAAATATAGCGAACTTGTAGGTGACAAAATATTTGGGATTTATATAAATGGTTTGTGGAACTTTGGACTATGTACTATGATTTTACTTTATCATACGTAGTATGTAAAGTATTGTAATCGTGCCAAACAAAATTTTTGAGGTTTTAGCGGAAATGTCTTTTTGGATCCCTTGAACATTTTTGACCCAGGTAAAAAAAAAGTTCTGTGTAGGTATGTGTGTGTGCTTTTTTTGTGGCGACGATTCCGGAGAAACTACTAAGGTATCGGGACGAAACTTCATATTTAGAAGTTTCTTAACCAAACTTAGAGCTGAAAAGCTTTCTGTTGAAAAGGATCCAAAGAACTGGAGGTTTTTTTTTCTGGAATTTCTGAATTTCTGGAAATTTGTCGAAATAGTTAAATAATAAATTAAAGTACAGGAAATTCTGAACAATTTATGACTATGGCATTTTTTGGTAAAATGAATAGTTTAGCTGCATGAGCAAATTCTATTTTATCGAGATCGCTGCATTAAAACTAGTTAGCCAGGATTTGTCAGACATTGTGATTCTAATGACAGTAGGTAGTGTCACACGCTGATGTTTTGACAATACCTACTGTCAATATAATCAAAATATCCGTCTAGTTCCAGTAGTTTTATTTTAATGCAGACATGGCCGATCTCGATCAAATAGAATCTCATGCAGCCAAACTATTAATTTTATATATGGTATGATAAAGTAATGTGCCTGAACGCATCAGATTATTTTTTTTTGTTTTTGTCTTCGTGTGTCACTGCCGTGCGTTCATATCGATATCGATATCGTGATCGATATCCAGCATGTTTATAGATGTATTGGGTCCTCATTGCTCGATTTTAATTAATTCCTTTCTAAATTGAAGTCCATAATTCACCGATGAGTTAATACATTTTTGTCAATTTACTATACAGTATGTTTTGTCACCCTGTTAAAAATATTAAATATTATAATAGCAAGCGCGCTCTCTCTAACTTAAATCAATATATTTTCTTTTACCGCCTGGCGGCCGCCAGCCAGCTGTATGCAGTCCGGGATGCATATGCGACCGTGATGAGTGAGAACACTAATACATTGTAACTTGAGCGAAAGCGAAAGCGCCGACGCGCGGCGACAAACTGGCTAAGTACTTCCCCTTCGAATGTACTCACGTCGACTATGCTCCGCCTTTGCCTACGTCCTCTAAACTCCCCAACTTCCCCTTATCATAAAACTGTGGCCTGGTTGACGTTGGTGGGGGCCAGGCAGACCACTCCCAGCAAAAAAAAACATCGCAACGAAATATTTCGTTTGGAAGTTGCGATGTTTTTAAAACGGAGCCTTAAACATTAAAATACGAAACACACTGCACTAATTTAATTTCAAATCGTACTTTAAACCTTTATATGTTTTCCTTTTTTTTAGTTCAACCATTAATTAAAGCAATAGTAGCAAAGTACTACATTTCTATTTCAAAATATTGGAAGCCATACGTGTGCAATATTAGTAAATTAAAAAAGGAAACAAAAACCGGGAGATAATAGTTCATTTGCATTTAATCAAGTGAATTGGAATGTTTATTTGAAAATACTTCAGCTAAAGGGTCGGACTGAACCCAAATATTTGTGTTAGTACGCAAATATTCTGATTAATAGACCAAGAAGTTATTTATGGCTACGTTCGCCATCGCCAAAGAGATTTATATATCGTATTTTCCTATAGTTTTCGAGCGATTTCATATAGTAGTATTAATTGAAAAAATTCGGTTCAATTCGTTATCCTTTTTGTAACCTGGCATATGTTGATATAATTTATGTGCATATTAAGTTATTGTTAAAAATAAATTGTGAATTGGAAGAGTTTATAATATATCTGTAATTCCTTTTGCCAACTTAATAATTTATTAATTAATGAAATCGCAGATTACGCTAATTGACAATTTGAAGGAACTGTAAATACTCAAATAATTATAGACTTAATTTGGTTGGTAGTTTCAAAGCGTCGAGATAAAAACTACCTATAAATTCAAAATACTACAAAACAAAAGATAACCGCATCATAAATAGTATAAAAAAAAAATAACCGTGACCTATATTTTATTACCAAATCAAGATCAAACAAACTATAGCACTTGTAAACATTTAACTGAAAATAATAAAAACAAATCTGCCGAAATTTGCCAGGCTAGCAACTAGAAAATGCCAACGCTTCATTCCTTCACTACATGCAAATTGATCATGTTGCTAATTTTGTTGTGCATTTCCTCATTTCAAGTAAGTACAAAGTAATTTTATAAAGAATACAATTGCGAAGGTTATGAGTGATGTTTATGAACTTATGAATATATCTATGTATTTGAATCTATTTTCAAAAAAATGCGAAGAACAATAAATTAATATATACACTTAAAAAATACCAACTATTCTACTCTAATGTCTTCAAACCATATTAAATATAATCGGAAACATTTTAAGTTTTGTCAGTGTCTGTGAATCATAAACCGAGTAACATTCCAGGAAAAAAATTATTTATCATGTTAAAATTGACATCTCTTTAATAAAAAATATCTTAACAATTTCCATTGTCATAAAAACTAAAAAAACTGGAATATATGTAAAATAAATGCGTACACAGTGAGCAGCAAAGGTATGGAATAAATTCATTAGAACTGACATAGGTTGTTATTTTAATAAATAAGCGTAAATAATAATCCTATTCTTTTAAATACATAGAGTATATTTAAGTCAAAAATTATGATTAAAATACGAGGAACTGATTAAATAAAGTAATACGAGGGGGTAAAAACATAATAAGAGCCAAAAAGTTTTTAAAAAATGTTGTTACAAAAATTATAATTAAAGTAATAATTTTTGCTAAAATAGTTAACGAGGATAAAAAATAATTTGTTATTTTAATAACTAGTGTGCACAATAGGGTGGTCCAAATTTATACCTTGCAAAATCTTTTTTTTTTCTGGAGTGCAACGATCCCCCCAATCGGTTCCCTTTCCGAAAAAGAAAATTTGCCCTAAATTTGAAAAAAGTCAGTTAACGTTAACACGTGCCACCGAGCAATTTTTTTCCTTTTTTTGTCACCGTTCGGATTTAGAAAAAAAGTTGCAGGAGATTATCAGAAATTGTTCGGAACTTCCCAAAGATCAAATCCCACAACCACTATTTTTTTTTCACCGCTCCCACCCTCTCCTGCAGTACCCTAAAAATGAAGGAAAATTTTCCCCAAATTTAAAATTTTACAAAGTTACGTGATTTATTATTTTTCTGACAGAAATTACTATTATTGGATTACTGACATGTTTTCTGTCATTTATTAATGTAAAAATTAAAAAATTGTTTAATCAATTACCATTTGTTTAAACAAACATATACGATGTTACGAACTCATTTTTCCATTTGTTGCAAAAATTATTAAATTATTGCTTTTTGGTCATTTATTAACTAATTAGCAATTGCTTAAACAATTGCTATTTGTTTAAACAAAAATATATTTTGTTACGCACATATTTTTCTAATTTTGCAGAAATTATTAGAATATTGGAATTTTTTGTCATTTATTAACAAATTCTAATTGTTTAAACAAACACTATTTGTTTAAACAAATTTATACATCGTTACGAACATATTTGTTAAATTTATTGTAGAAACTATTATTAAATTATTGGCATTTATTAACGAATTTGCAATACTTCAAACAAGACCCATTTTTTAAACAAATATTTTTTTTTGTTTTTCCTTTTGTAGAAATTATTATTGTTGGCATGTTTTTTGTAATTTTTTACTTAATGTGCAATTGTTTGAACAAATAAATTTGTTTAAACAATAATATACAATGTTAGTACGTATTTCTTGACAAAAATTATTATCGGATTTCTGGTCTTTTTTGTAATGTTTGAGGGTTTACGATATCTGTCAAACAAGGATTGTGGTTGCAACACTAATTATTATTATAGGTTATAACGGAAAATTTGTTAACTAATTTGGCAAGAAAAAAAGACAAGAAATACAATAATAATTTTTGCCAAAAAGATATGTCAGTACCATTGTATATTTTTGTTTCAACAAATGGTATTTATTTAAACAATTGCAAACTAATAATAATAATAATAATAATTGTTTATCGACGCAAAAGCAAAGAAAAACAATACATACCTATACAATACTGTATAACATTAAAATATTATATTGCTTAATTGGCCAAAAGGGTTGTCTTCACCGGTATTAGATATAACCCTGAGGAATATCTAAACCTGTGCTCTTCCAGACACCCTGTGAAATAAAGATAACTAAGACAAAAAGAAATAGATAATTCGATTCAATCATTTATAAACTAAAGCAAAAACAACAATAAGTAGCAAAAGAAACACAAAGAAACTAAAGTCGCATCTCCGCAGGCAAGCCACCGCAAGCTAGTTAATTAATGACAGACAATGCCAACAATCTAATAATAATTCCTCAAAAAAAAGAAAAATATGTCCGTAACATTGTATATTTTTGTAAACAAATGATATTTGTTTAAACAATTGCAAATTAGTTAGTAAATGACCAAAAATGCTCCTAATAATAATTTCCTTTAAAAAATAGAAAATATGTTCGCAACATTGTATATATATTTGTTTAAACAAATGGTATTTGCTTAAACAATTGCTAATTAGTTAATAAATGACAAGAAATATGTCAATAATCCAATAATAATCACTTCTGCCAAAAACAATACTAAAACACGTAACATTGTAAAATTGTAAATTTGGGGAAACTTTTGTCTCATGTTTAGGGTACTGTGGGGAGGGTAGGGCGTGGTGAACAAAACAATAGTGGGTGTGGATTTGTCCCTTGGGGAGTTCTGAACAATTTCTGATAATCTCCCGCAACTTTTTTTCTAAATCCGAAACGTGAAAAAATAGGGAAAAAAGATGCATTTTTGCAATGTATTTTATATGGGAAATTTGAAGTGCTCGGTGGCACGTGTTAACGTTAACCGATTTTTCTCAAATTTGGGGGGAATTTTTTTTTTCTGAAAAAGGATCAGATTGGGGGGATCGTTGCCGTCTAGCGAAAAGTACGTTTTTTGGACCAGCCTAGTGCACAACCTAGGTTATAAAATATTCATATTTAACAAAACTGCTGTCTGTTCAAAAACTAAGAAAAGGACCAAATAAAAAACATATCATGCGGATATTAAGGATCTATCTAGTCACAATTTCAAAACTCAAGGCTAGTTCATTCCGAATGCTTATTAATGTCTTAATTAAGTTTATAGAAACGTAAAAGATCCAAAGAAATAAATTAAGTCGACTCTTACAGACGTTTTTCAAATATTTGTTGTCATTACAGTAATATTAAAATCTTTGTTTTTCTGTAGGTCATAGTCCTGGCAGATCGTCTTCCAGGATTAATCCCCAGCGCAAAGGAGCAAGTGAATCTATTGACAAACGTCGAAGAAGTATTAGCAAGGATGCAATCACTGGTCAACGATGAGGCCAATTCAACCGCTTGGTCCGTTATTCAGGACGTCGAAAAGATAGTGTACTACTCAGTAAGTCAATTTAATCGTCTGTTACGGATCGTATCGTAATGTTAATGGCACTTTTCCCTACCATTATTCAGCCATTTCACTCGACGAAAACAATGGACTTACTTGATTGGGAATTAAGGGTACATTCTATGGGTATTCGACGTACCGTATTGTCGATGTGTGTTAAGTTTAGCGGCAAATGAACCAAATTAATTGTGAATGTCTGGGGTAACCCAGAAATTGAATTAAATCCGTGAAGTATTTCTGTAGTAATGTGTAAGCAAGAAAAGCTAAATTGTTCAATTTAATTTAATTAAATATACGACCAGTTTTTGTTAATTCTATAACAAATTTGGGAACAAAATTTTTGAACAATAGCTTTCAAATATCACATTTCAAAATTGTTTTATATTGTGAACGGAACCTTCTAAAAACGAATGTTGTAATATGTACATAATAATTGCTACGACGAAAATATTCTCAAATTTATTATCGTGGTTATTTATTAATAATGGTGTATATCGACTTTTGCCAGTAAATAGCAATGAACGGATAGGTTTACATTTTTAACACATTTTTGCTCATGATCCATTTTTAAGATGACCGATTTCAACACGTACCTATTCTAAAATATAAAAAATATGATCAAATTACTCATGGACTTATTATTGCATATGCTAGGTTTTTTTAGAAACCTATGCTCAATAGTAAAAAGCCTGTGTCCCGGTGTCCACCACATCGATATCGGCCCGATCTGTGTCGTACGATAAATATCGGGGACATCAATGTCTATTGGAACCAATTGGAACCGTCACGTCACACTGTCACGATGTGTCATGCCCGATAAATATCGTGTTAATGGACCGTGGTTCCAATAAAAATGCATGTGCAAGATATTTATCTTCACATTTATCTTCACATTTATCTTCACGTCTATCTTCACATTTATCTTCACGTCAGCTTTTGAGATTATTTTCTTTTGTTTTAAAGAAACGCTGCCAACTTTAAAATAATGAAAAACTACTTTACCTTTTGACCTAGCACTTACAGCGATCAGACACTAAATGAAATTCAAAATACATTATTAGCACTTGGCATCCTTGCAATATTATTGGGCACGAATTTAAAAATCCGTTTTTTAACGATTTAGAACGTACCCTTTTTATTTATGTATTTTTTAACGATAAGTTATTAAAATTTCATATTTTTGTACAGGAAAAAGAAAGCTTTTTGGGTTTTTTTAGATCGACAGCTTCAAACAAATCAAAAATATAGTTCTCCCCCTATTTTTATTTTATTTTCTAAAAAATTCATCTATTATGTCATTGTAAAAGCACATAATGGTCTACATCTTACCAAAGCCGTTTAAAATAAATAAATAAAAGATAAATCATCTTGGGGATTTTTTAAGAGTTAACGGTGTTACACTCTTAATTAAGATACACTGTAGCTTAAGATGGTTCTTATTTGGCCCAAGCAATTTTATTTTAAGTTACTTTCTATGATTTTCCATGGCTTTTTTTGTGTAGAATATGAATCAGTATCATCAAACATTGTGAACTGAGACTAGTTTTTAAGAAACCCAGACTTCAAAAATTTGTTTTGTACATTTTAGGCACTGATTTTCTACAAAACCAGACATAAATCATAATTTCTGCCATCAGATTCAGATTCTACGAAAAGACAAACACGCTGTGTAGTCAATTCTTATTATGTTTTTTATTTTTCTGATTAAAACAACTATTGTTCCAATATTGATGTTTTTGTTTCCATTATTTAAGATTGCATAGAATAATTTGAGAGACATTATTGTGGGTTCAGTTTAGAAGATAAGTATCGTTATTATTATATTATATTCAAGAAAATTTAAATTTCTCTAAGAATATACAAAAATACTGTATTCTGTGGATAGGATTGCTGCTTGATTTCTGGTTAAAGATTTTAATTTTAATTAATTTTTTTCTAAATATTTTATAGTAAACAATAGTGGGAGAGAATCTCGGTAGCAACCATTATTTTTGCTAAATTTTATGACCGTAACTACATATAAATTTTTACTTTATCATACGCAGTATGTAAAGTATTGTAATCATGCCAAAAAAAATTTTTGAGATTTTAACGGAAATATGTCTTTTTGGGTCCCCTGAACATTTTTGACCAAGGTACAAAAAAATGTCTGTGTGTGTGTGGATGTGTGTGTGTGTGTGTGTGTGTGTACCCGTTTTTGTGGCGACGATTCCGGAGAAACTACTAAAGGTATCGGGACGAAACTTCATATTTAGAAGTTTCATAACCAAACTTAGAGCTGAAAAGCTTTCTGCTGAAAAGGGTCCAAAGGAACTGGTGGTTTACTCATAGCATTTTTCGAAGATTTTGCAAATGAGCCGCTATTTGTGTAATGTCGTCAAAATAGTTAAATAATAAATTAAAGGAGAGGAAATTTTCTATAATTTATGTATATGAAATTTTTTGGTAGAATTTATAGTTTAGTTGCATGAGCAAATTCTATTTCATCGAGATCGGTCGTACTGCTTTAAAACTAGTAGCCAGGATATGTCAGATTTTTTTATTCTAATGACAGTAGCTAGTGTCAAACGCTAATGTTTTGAAAATACTACTGTCAATATAGGCTGCGTTCGGATATTGAACACCGTTACACTTTTACACCCAATAACACGTAAGTGTCATTTGGCCGGTGTACCTGGTGTCAACGGAGTACAATATCCGAACGCAGCTTTAATCGAGATATCTGTCTAGTTCTACTAGTTTCATTTTAATGCAGACATAGCCGATCTCGATCAAATAGAATCTCATGCCGTTAACTATTAATTTTATATATAGTATGATAAAGTCATGTGCCTGGCCACATCAGATTTTTTTTTAGTAAAATACAATTGAAAATCGAAACTTCTGTTTCGTAAGTTTAGGTCAATATTGCGATTTAACAATATTTATGATTTCATTTCGGTTGAAATGAATGCCCTAAACAAACTAATTCAGTTTAGGTAATCTTGTTTAGGTAATCTTCGCTTGAAGACCCTTTTGAAGTTTCTAGACATTGGAACCGCTATAATTCACAAAAAAAATACAAAAATCACAATGTTTGGCAATATTGCTCAAGTTTTGAAAAACCTGATGTGATAAGAATTTCACGCAAATAAACCTATCAAAAACAACTTCCTATTCATAAAATCCGCCCCTTCCCCAGAGTATCAATACTATTTTACAATATTCAATTTAAAATAATGTAAAAAAAAGGTATATTCCTTATGTAAGTTCAAGGAGAAAAAAATACCATTACATTTAATAATAAATTTACACATTATATTTTTGTCCAATAACCACTACATTTTCTGCTGCTTTCTCTGTTTATTATTTGTTATTAATTTGGCCTATAATTTTTCTTATATCCTATAAATTATTACTATCAAAATTATATGTGATTAAATTATGAACTCTTCAATGCGGTAGTGTACTCGGTATTAGGTTAAAATGAAACTGTTGTTTTATAGCAGACTAATGCAATTAAAATATAATCCCGCTAAATTGTATTTTTGTTTTTTCATTTTAGAAGTATCATGCGGAAAACCCTCAGACCCAGATTGTCCAAAACGTGTAGCTAACATAGTGTCAAAGAATATCGAAGAAGCTAATTTACTACTTAGGAGTTGTTTGGGAGAAGCTGTGGAGGCTGCCGAAGAGAATACCATGGAAGTGACAAAGGTGTCGGAATATGCATCACAACAGACACAAAGTTTTCTCGACACACTTGCTGCTTGCGCTAAGAAGTTGCCTCTGGAGTTGATACCCTGTTACAGAAAGGCAATTAATCAGGACGTACAGCCGCTTAAGTTCACAATCCTTAAGTCTATCGAGGATCACAAATTGGGACACTATAGATCAATAAAAGTGCGCCAGAATGCCAATAATTGCGTGGATAATGTGATAAAGTTGTACCAGGAAAAAGTGATGGAGATATTGTCTAAATTTAACAACTGTAGTTGATTATAATGTATTATAGTTTAGAAGTATTTAATACTAATTACTGTGTTACAGTGAAAATATACTTTTCACGAGACATAGTCTAAGTACTCTAAGTTGTTGAGCTGGTAGAACTGAACATAATGGAATATACGAAATTTTCCAAACACCTCCAAAATCTCGATTCCTTTTTTCAAAAAAACTGTTTTTGGTTACTTGCATGTGTAAAAAAATGCAGAACTCCCTCATTTTCCATTCGATATCCAAAATAAAAAATGCAATAGAAAGAGAGAGCACAGACCATTAGAAGGATCTACTGTTTGGTCAGTTCCAATGAAAAGTCGAAAAGTTATGGACGTTCTAATTCAGAAGTTTCCCATTATTTTCAGATTTTCTGAACTTGAACGACAGTTTGATGACTTGTTTCAATCCATAATATTTTATTTCTATTTTCTTATTGAAAGCCCTTTTAAATATGCGTTTAACACGAGTTTGTTTATTAGAATCGGTTGCAATTTGAGTGAGTTATCGATGTTTAATCACCGTCTTGACATTCACACTAGGCAGGAATATACCTACGGCCCGACCGTAATATCCGTACGCGTGATTCACATTAACTAGACATTATTTTGTTTCTTTATTACCCTGTTTTATTGTATTTTAGTCTATCTAATACGTTATTAAGTACTATTCGTACAAGTCGAATAGTACTTAATAACCAAATATCATAAAATCATTAATCTTTAGTATCACCAAATTTCATATAAAATAACAATCAAACTGATCCATAAGCAGTAAGAAATCAGCTCTAGTGCAAGCTTCAGTGCAAATATAAAAAAAAGAAAAATGTGTGACAATCGCCATAAGTTTTGTTACGTCAGGGGATTGTTTGTGGGCAAACAGCATCGGCTACAATTCGTAAAAAATAAATCAGTGGTTGAGGCATACAACAAATTTTTTGACCGTGTTTCCACCGCAGGTCGCTGGTATGAACCAGAATACGTGTGTGTAGTTTGTTCGTCAAAATTGAAGTTATGGAAATCAAAAAATGTTGATAACTCAAGAACTGGAATGGCCTTTTCTACTCCGATGATATGGCATCATCAAACTTATCATAAGGTGCAGGATTGCTATTTTTGTGAATCGGATGTTAAATGCCATCATTTTAAAAAGCATAAATACATTAATTATGCTAATGTTTTGACAGTAACGAAACCATTAGCTCATGATGATTGGGTTGAGCAACCTGCTGCTGAAGCTGAAGAATCTTATAAATCTTTTTATTTTTCCTAAATCACGACAGTAACTCAGTACTGTTTCAGTAAACGAGTGAAAATTTTACTGTTGGTGCAATTTATTTTGAACTCAAATATACCTGGATGTAATGATGTAATGAACGTAAACTCTAATGTACTTACTAACATATTGTGATAGTCTGGCAGGTAACAACAAAAGGGAAACGAAAAAACCCAGTGTCATAATTTTAGAATAACATTGTAAATCTAAGTGCTAGTAATGTCTAATTAATGTGTATAAAGACTACGGATTTATTACAGTCTGCCTGTATATTTCTTCTCCGTAGTGTGATGTGTCTAGCCGGTCAATAAAATTTGATAATTCTGTTAAATTTCAACCGATTCTAATAAATAAACGCGTATTAGACGCAAATTTAAATGGCATTTCAATAGAAAATAGCAAAAAAATATTACGGATTCAAACAGGTCATCAAATTGTTGTTAAAGTTGAAAAAATCGGCATATAATTGGAAACTTCTGAACTTGAACGTCCAAAACTTTTCGATTTGTTATTGGATCTGACCGAACAGTACAGTACATCTTTATAATGGTCTATGCTTCCTCTTTCATTTACATTTTTTTTTTATCGAATAGAAAATGGTGTAGTTATGAATTTTTATACACGTGAAAGTACCTAAAAACCGTGTTTTTTGAAAAAAATCGAGATTTTGGAGTTCTTTTTTTGGAAAATTTCAGGTATGCAATTATGTTCAGCTCTACCAGCTCAACAACTTCCGCTATGTCTCGTGAAGAGTATATTTCGTTTTCTTTTTTTGTAACACAGAGTTATTATTTACAAGAATATAAAATTAAGATTTCATTGCATTAGATGTCAAAAATTCGTTTTTAAAAAATTAATTTAATCATATTATTGAGTCGTCTTTTATTTCTTAAAAACAAATAATACAAACACAAATACAAATAATACAACAAATAATAAATAGTTAAACAGTTGCCAATAATTTTCAAACAGAATGACTATTAAAATTTGTAAGGCAGTAATTGAAAAAGGCTAGATTGACAAAAAGTCCTATTGTTATATTTTTCTTCAAGGTGTGACATAATCAAGATAAATATTTTGTGGAATTGAGGGAATTTCAACCTCAATTCATCTCAAATTCCTAATCCCATGGAAGGCCGTGTACAAAACGTTGCCGGTTTAAAAAAAAACACGACAGCAGTAACTATTTGTACTACAATTTTTAACACAAAAGAAATTTGCATACCAAAAGAAATTTAAAATGTTTCTCATTTTAAACAGCATTAAAAAATTACTCCTAATTTTGATATATTTTCAACGTAACAATTTCGAAAACAAAAATGAGCCCAAAGTACAAACAAATCTTGTTTTCCACTATTTGGTTCTTAAATAAAAAAAAAGGTTTCAAAGCTTCGTTGTTTGAGGGTTCAAGCTTCAAAGTACAAGATCCAAGATTTCATTTCAGCGCACCCATCGATTTTTTTTATATATATTTTGCTTTTTGAAACGACAATGCAAACAGTGATTTCCAGTAATATTTTAAAATATAACAATGCTGATATTTTGACTAGAATCTATTTAGTGTCAATATTTTCATTACTGTAAAACCCGGCCCCAAACTGTCAAACGCCTGGTTTAAAGCCGACCTTGGCAACTTCACAGAGCCATGCATTCTGCAAGTAGCGTTCATATCAGTCTCCTTGCAGAATTCTATAATAACATGATTTTTTAGGGAGAAAAAATACTAAAAGCGACACTACATTTCTTCGTAATCTCTTTTTGAAAATATATGATGGACACGTTTGTTTATGAATTAATATAGTGGATGTTAAAAATAGTGGATGTTTGCCACAGAATGCCGGCGCCTTCGCCCTTTTTCATACAATTCATTTTACGGGGTATACAGTGTGACCTCTTGAAGAGTGTAACGCTCTGATATCTTTTTAGTTACTATCTGATATTTCTTTTGCAAATTAATACAGCTTACAAAATTTTTGCCAGCGATATCACTTTTACTCAGAATCAATATTTTTTTTTAAAACATTTTAAAGTGCTTTTGTTTTGATATCGAGGGGCTAATGTTTTTTATTGTAATTATTAGGCCATAAAGCGTTTTATATTTGCACACCAAATATTAAAATCGGAAAACGATTTAATGATGTTACACAGTGTATGTACAAACTTCTGCTCAATATAGAGAAGACCGAGCATTATTTAGGTTACCAAAAGGGCAAACTGCATAAGAATTATTAAGTATAACCACGGACCGAGTAACGTAAAACTTTTGCCGGAGCAAAGATGCTCGGATTCGTCGGATAACTGAAATAAACCAGAACTTTTCCAATTAAGGCCGATACTCGGCGAGTTTCCAATTTCATTCTTATAGGGAAAGGTTCGGAATGTCGTTCGACCCTTCCTAATGTTCGACGTAATAACCTGCTCGTCCCGACCAGTATGAAATTCATGGTATATGAGTCATAGTTTTATTTTCTCCCTTTTCAAACTGCAACCGTCTGGCATCTCAATATCCGGGGTTACATAATTTACCGTATGGAATTTGAGGGAGACACTCTGCGAGCTGGACGAAGCGTTCAATCAAAAACTGTCGATAGCACATGCTATTCTTAGAGGTCGATCACCAGTCGAGAACCATTTTTAAGTTTTGGGATTCTATTTTTTATTTTCAACACATTCGTATAACTACGAATGATATATCGTTTTCTGTCATGGTATAATGAGTGATGTGCAACAATACCAAACATTTTAGTTAAAAGTAAACTTCTCTATTGCAAACAGTTACATAATTAATTTTTTCTACGACTTGATCTGCCATGGTAATCATATCGTATCTACGACTGCAAAAAGTAAAATGTTGAGTTTAGGCTGGTTTTACTGGCAGATTTTTATCAGATCAAGAAAAGATCATAAATAAAACATGGGTACTAGGACAAAACATTTCAATTATAACAATTATACATAGTAAATACTCGGTGTCATCGATAAAAATAACCGATTGATAACAAAAGCCGAAAGGACTGTCAAAATGAAATCTGAGATTACTGGGTAGGAGAACCGAATTGTCAGTAGTTATATAAATATATAACTATTATATAAATATATAGGATTATACGTAGAGATAGAAATGGCAGAGGGGGTGGCGTGGCGATGTATATAAAAAATAATGTCAACTTTCGCATTTTTTATTGCTCTGGTAATATCGAACAATTGTGGATTATTATAAAGATTAATAAAATGGAAATTGCTGTTGGTACCGTCTATAAACCGCCGAAAGATGATTATAACGCCTTCATGGAGGAACTAGAAGATTCTTTATCTGCTGTTGTTCCCGAATGTGACAAGTTGGTTGTTTTGGGAGATTTTAATATAAATATGATTGCTCATGATAACGCACGAGTTGTTGCCTTGAGCGATGCCATGGCGTCTTTTGGCTTGACTCAATTAATTGATGTCCCAACTAGAGTAACGGAAACATCATCAACCTTAATTGATTTGATTTTTGTGTCAGATATTGATTTTATTCAGGAATATGGTGTTAAAAATGTAGCAATTGCTGACCATGATCTAATTTATTGTTCCTTGAAGACCAAGGTTAATGTATCAAAGGTTGGCTTTCGTACGTATCGTTGTCTTAGGTTTTTTGATCCTGACGAGTTTCAGACTGATTTGTATCAGATTCCATTTTTCTTAATGTATGACATGGACAATGTGGACTCTATGGCGGAATTCTTAAATAATAATCTAACCAGCTTAATAAATAAGCACATGCCGCTGAAAAGGTCGCGATTTACCAAGGCTCCAGCTCCGTGGCTGACGGGTACAATACGTGAAATGCAAAAACATCGTAACCAAGCCTACAAATCATTTAAGGGAAATGGCTCACGAGCTGCCTGGGACTATTATAAAACGCTGAGAAATTTAACGAATGAAGCGATACGTAGAGAGAAAAAGGCATACATTGAATATAAAACTCAGAATATTGGGAACAATAGTAGGGGGGTTTGGAACCTTTTGAGGCGGGCAGGCATCCTTCCTCAGCGAGCCACTGGTTTGCCGGAACACTTAAAGGATGTAAATGCTATCAACATGTTCTTTATTAATTCTATCCCTAACATTGACCCTGATGACGATGTATACGAATCATATATGAACGATAAACTTAACGGCAACTCATTCTACTTCAGGGCCATTGATGATGACCAAGTTTCAAAAGCTATAAATTCTATAAAAGCTAATAGTTCAGGTATCGATGGTCTCAACATAAAATTCATACAAATGTGTTCGCCTCATATAGTACCATATATCACTCATTTAATCAACACATGTTTCTATAGCAGTGAGTTCCCAACTTGTTGGAAACGGTCATTAGTCATTCCTATACCTAAAAGAACAAATGTTAAAGATTTCAAAGACCTTCGGCCGATTAGCCTCCTCCCAATCTTATCAAAAATCACGGAGAGGATTATAGAGGGCCAGCTAAAAGAGTACATCGCAGATAACAATATATTGCCATCTACACAGTCCGGGTTTCGCAAGCATTTTAGTTGTGCTACGGCGTTGTTAAACATTGTTGATGATGTGCTTGGTGCATGGGATTCCGGTAAACTTACGCTATTGTGTTTACTTGACTTTACAAAAGCTTTTGACACTATAAGTCACAGAATGATGCACGCAATGCTTCGTAATATTGGCTTGAGTCCTTTGGCTGCTAACCTGTTACTTAATTACCTCACTGGCAGAACACAATGTGTTACAGTCGATGGTCTTACATCTCCCCCCACCCCTACTACATCTGGAGTACCACAAGGCTCGATATTAGGTCCCTTATTATATTCGATATATACTTCCAATTTTTTCAGACATGTTGAGCATTGTATAAGTCATTTCTATGCAGATGATACACAGATTTATCTATCGTTTTTGCCCGAGGAAGTAGACGAGGCTTGCAGGAAGCTTGAATCGGATATCAAAAACCTAAAGTTAATTTCCAGGAAGCATTGCCTCTCCTTAAATCCATCTAAAACAGAATTAATTTTATTTGGGCCTAGAAAGGTTAGAACCGACAGCTTATTCAGAGAGCGAATTGTAGTTAATTTCGATGGGCAACATTTACAGCTTAAACTTTCTGTTAGGGATTTGGGGGTCATTGTGGATGAAAATCTGAATTTTTCAGAGCATGTAAACAGGTGCACCCAGCGTTCATACGGTGCTCTAAGAATGATATATGCAAATCGGGAATTTATTAGCAAAAAAAACGAAAGTGTTACTTTGTGAAACTCTTGTGTTGTCACATATGAATTTCTGCGACGCGTTGTATGGTCCCTGTTTATCATACCGAAACACCTGTAAACTCCAGAAGATTCAGAACTCTTGTTTACGTCTGATCTTTGGAATACGTCGTAGACAACATATATCACACAAATTATCTAGCGTGAATTGGCTGAACATGAAAAATAGAAGAATGCTTCACTCGGCTACTTTATTCCACAGTGTCATTAACTCCGAAAAGCCACCGTACTTGTATAGAAAAATCAAATTCAGAAGTGATGTTCACACAGTGAATATTCGCTTTAAAGGCACGCTTACCCCACCAATCCACAGACGTCAGCTTTTTAAAATCAGCTATTCATATCAAATAACAGATGTAATTAATAATCTGCCTCAGAGTATAAGGAATGTTTCATCTATTCGTGTATTTGGAGGGAGACTGAGAGCTTACCTCATGACGAGCCAAAGTAACCCCTAACGTGCCAGTGATCGGACATTCTTGTACAATGTTGTTCTTGTGGTTGTGTATGAAATAATCAATTGCTTATTGCTGTTATTGGTTTGTGTTTGTTATCTACATAATTATCTCTTAAGAATTGATTTCGATTGTTTGCTTAGTGCCATTTTCTTTTTTCTTTATCTTGTCTGTATAATTATATGTCTATATGTTTTTTTTTCTTTTTGCCTTATAGGTATGAGTGGAAGAGCAGGCGTTACATCATGTGACAACCTGAACTCCGCCTATTTTCTCCGCGCGCGTTATGTTTTAGTTAAATGATCTTATTTCCATATGAACCTATGTTTTGTATTATGACCTCGGAGAGAATAAAGACTATTATTATTATTATTATTATTATTATTATTATTATAATATGATATAAGCGACGATAAGTCGATTAAGGATCCAAAAACACAATAAATTGGCGCGTCGTGTAAAAATACCAAATAATTGATTACCCAATAATTAAAAAGAATACACAACACAAATACTCAACAAATGATTTATAGGAAAAAAGCGGCTTATATTATAGGTAAACATAAGTGAACAACGCAAAATTGGCGCTTTGTTCGCTTGATGATATTATAAGTAAACGACAAATTGATGATTTATGTGAACAAAAAAGTAAACGTCATGGCGTAAACTTAACCCCCATAGCCACCATATTTTGGACAAGCTTTTTTCAAATGGACGGTATATTTATTCTCTAAATTAAGTAGAATATATATTTTTAAATTCAATGATGTTCAAATGGAATGCCATTATACGAGAACATTTTGGAGACAAATATTTAAATAAACATTTGCGGAAAGACTGTGAAATTTCCTTCCAAACCCAATAATGTATATTGAATATCCATTACTTATTACTGAAATATTTGCGTGGTATTAAAACAAAAAATATTGGAAAATTTAGCACAATTGGAAACTATATTTTGTTATGTTTTAATTTTTCGCCCAGGAATAAGTTGATTCTAAACATTTTAAACAAATCAATACTTCAATAAAAAATCAACAAAATCCAACAAATAAAATAATTCCTAACACGGCAAATCCTGACTATAGCTTTGCTCTCAAAGCCAGTCTCCAGAATATCTCTCAATGATAATCTCGGTCTCAGAAACTCATTCACACTTCCATTCGACAATTCATAATTTGCCGAAATGCAAAAGTGTTACTCATTCAACAATAATCATTTTGCCAACATGTATTTCTTTTCCTTTTGCGTTCAAAACGCTAATATGTTTTACTCAAAACATAGTCAAATAATTGCAAAAAGCAAACCACCTTTCAGCTCAGCTGCATATATTAATTAGCATGTTAGCATTTTCAGCCCAACAAAATAAACAAATATTCGCGAGGTGTCGTCCTTTTCAGCTCATGAACATAAGCAAAGCACTGATCATTCAGTTTAACAAGATAAACAAATGTTAGCTAAGGGTCGACCTTTCATCTTCAACTATATAAACAAATATTATCAAATTGGTAACTTTGCATCTCAACACGATAAACAAATATTAGCAAAAGGATCATCTTTCATCTCAAAAATTAAACATTATCAAAGGGACAACTATGCATCTCAAGAAGATAAACAAATATTAGCAAATGGCTAAACTTTCAGCTCAAAACCATGCAGATATTAGCAAAGGGCTAACCTTTCAGCTCAACAAAATAAATTACACACCACGTCAGTAAAGGGCTGATACAAATATGTATTCGCTAAAAGCTAACCTTTCAGCTCAACAAAATAAATAAATTTTAGAAAAGAGCTAACCTTTCAGCCAACCAAATAAATTAAAATTTGAGTAAAGAGCTAACCTTCAGCTCGACAAGATAAACAAATATTCGCAAAGGACTAACCTTTCAACTCTACAAGACACAAATATTTGCAAAGGGCTATCCTTTCACCTCAAACCCAATAAAATATGTTAATATTACTCGTAGATAAACAACGTAGGTAGATAAACAAGTTGTTTCAGAACGAGATGAACTCCCACGATCTATTGATAGATTAACAAAAGTCTAAAATTTTAGAAAATAAGTCCTGGCAAAAAAAGTGTCGCGAACTCTTAAAATCAAATTTTCAGCCATACTGTGCATTTTTATAATGAACTCTGCAAATATAAAAAGTTGAGTCAGGAAATTTATTTTCTTTATGCCTTTATATCGAATACTTAATAGTCTACTACCCATAGCGCGCGGTAGTGGCACACCTATGACAACATATCGCTCGCGGAATATTTTAAAGATAAAAGGTAGATCTCAAGTAGATAAAAGTTGGCCACACCTGATCTATACTATACAAAAGAAAAAATAACATGAAAAAGCCTTCCCAAATTGAAATTGGCTGTTTAAGTATCAGATGCTCTATAAGTGAAAATACAGAAACAAAATAACGTGTAAAATCAAAACAACAATTTATAAAAAAAATAGATATTGAAAATAAAATAAACTAAAACTAGTAAGAAAATTATCTTCAGCCGTGCTGAAGTTCAAGGAGGGTATAAAACAAATAGTTCTTCTGTAAAACAACAACTGAATATTCATTGGCAAACAGTATTCAGTTAGCTCTGAAGAAGCGAGCAACATGGTTCGCGAAACGTCAACATTAACAAATCTTGACAAACGGCTTAACCCGGAAGCAGTTTATTTTCTAGTATACAAAGAGTTGTGTATAATTTTGTCAAGAATTAATTCATAACAAAAATCTGCGAACTTTTAATTTCAAACCTCCTTTCGACGTTGGACAACATATCCATTAAACGAAGCAATCCACAATGCAACGGTCTCCTTTGGGTGACTGCAAAAGGGTGAACTTTTGAACAAAAGTTCCAAATTTTTTATGAAAAGTAGAGTCGCCTTATAAATGGCTGACGCTGTACAATGCGAAACCGCAGCATGTATAAATACAATGCTCCATTCTTCACAAAAGTGATCTCGATTGTAACCAGCAACCATGTTCTGCTCTACTTTCAAGTAATGATAGAATTTACTTACAGTGTAAATTAAAATTTTCTTGGACATTTTCTAAAACAAGGTTATTTTATGTCTTATTTTTGTACAACTTCTCAAGGATTCTTTTTTTCCGTAAAAGTGATGAAAGATATTCGGATGTTTTCCCATTTTTCCGTATAAATTAAGTTGCGGTGGTATATAAATTAAGTATTTTGGAAATCACTGTTGAAGTACATGTTTAAAGTTCTCTGATAACATTTTACTGCGATAATTGTGCATAAAACTGCATTTTTAAATTACGGCGGTGGAATAGTTGACATTTTTCAAGCGCCACGCTTGTTTTTTTACTTTTTCGCCAAACAAAACTCGAAATTCGGATGCAAACGTTGCGCTGCCGTCAACCGAAGCATACAGTCCTACAAAACTGTCCGACTAAATTTTAATATAAACCATTTCGATGCCAGATGCGTCTGGCAGAAACAATTTTCGGTCGCCCTTCTGCGCTCTTCGCTTGGCTTCTGAAACAGAACCAGCCCTCGACGAAATGATAAACAGGCCGTTAATTAGTTTTTAATTGAGTGGGTGAGCATCGATGACTGGTGATTAATTAAACGTTGAATCAATTTTTTTGCTTCCGAATTTGTTACTTCATTAATTCTGTTGCGTAGCTGTACAATTACTTGTTAATGATTTGAACACAACGAATTCTGTTGGAGCTGGTTAGCGGACCAAAAAAAAGTTTTTTTTCTGACAAAAAATGCGGTTTCGGTATGTATGTAGTTGCCTAATAGGCTCCAATTCTTAAAATACTATATGTTTAAATCACAAACGTAGTCGCAAACTTATTTTTCAATGGAATCTGACAAAAATGCTGCTACAAAAATTGTTGTAAATAACTTTTGATTTTCATTTTGAAGTACGTATTTTAGAATTTATTTAGAAACTTTTTCATACATTAAAATTTTTCGAATTTAATTTTAAAAAGGCAGTTTTTATCGCATAAAATGCACAGTTTTTACATTAATCTTAAAGGCGATAAACCATATTAAAGGTAAGAGAAATCTTAATGGTAATTCCTTTTTTGTCGGTTTTTAGAAATTTGTAAAGGAATCAGTGAAAAGAATTTGCTGATATTACCATTTTTTGTACTCAAATGAGATCATTACCAAATGCAGTTATCATGATTTGTTGTTCATAATAATGTGGACATTTAATGAAATAATAAAATAAGAACTGTTGGGTTGGAATTCCCTCAGTTCAACAACATTCCTGAATGCGTGTACCCTGTTCTCAGCGTCGGTGGTTAGCCTAACTTGCGGAAATAGACCAACGTACAAAATAAACAAGTTAAAATACAAGACAACTTTTTCCTATGACATTTTACGTTTGGTAGTAAAAAAAACTCTTACTTTACCCTTGAGCAATTGTAACAATTTCTTATTTTGTATGTAGAGTACGATATTCTGATTATGGGTGTGGCGCTTTTAGGACATCCAAAAATCTTTACAAACTAAAAAACTTCTTTAGGTATATACCAATTTTGGACCATTATGCTGTTGTGTCATAGAGGTCGTATCTACAAATTTGTACAGCTTTTACTTTTTCCGATAAATCCATAAGATGGAATGATTTTTTGTTGATCTATGACCGTTACACGACAAATAATTTAAAAAAGCATATTTGAACTTAAAACGCGGCGCAACATATCGCACTCAACATATTGGCATCTTATTTTTAAGGTGCTCCCACACGCAGTGCCAATAGGGGCCATCATTGGCCTTCGCGTAGCGGGACCCAACTGTGCCAATGCACATCGCCAATATGTCGACCTTGTCCGCTTTATTTCATTCTGTTTTAGCATTGTACGTACTACCGATGAAAAGTTTAGTTATCTATCTATGCTTTATCATATATACTGCATTATTTATGTTTGTACGTACTTTAAGGACAATGATGATTTATTATTTGCCCAAATGCCTGATTGCCCAACTGTAAAAACATGAAAACTTTTTTTAATATTTTGTAAATTTATTCACAATAATTATGGTTCTTATAAGCATTATATTAAGCTTAGAGTTACAATAAATTAACAAGCAATAAATTAATATTCTGAAGACAATATTGAAGTCGTTATAATGGGTGACCCACGGCATAGGTACGTTTCTTTATTTTCTGTGTTTTTGACGCCGAAGGAATGAACGTTGTGTTAATAGACAGAAAATGCCAATTTATGGGATGGTCTTCAGGTTAGTATGACTTCCGGGTTTTCCAGAAATGACGTCATCATTAAAATTTTAAAAATGAATTCGCACACAATGGGGCGGACGGTATTTAGGTTCTAAGATTGCGGTCAACCTTATTCGCTAGGGTGGGGTAGGAAAGGTGAGGGAGGGGGTTGGAGGGAAGCGGGATATGAATCTACACACGATGGGGAGTCATACGGTATAGGGGTCCAAGGACTGCGGTCAACCCTCTTCCCTACAATCTTGACTACAATCAAACAAAGTTGCATTTATATAATTAACAACAATTAACTATTTATTAATTAACAATTTATAGATTAGTTTTAAGCGGCAAATTTAAATAATCTGATGTATTTAATGTATTCAACAAAGTTTAAAAACTATACTGGATGCTTTTCCTTATTTTGATTATCAGAAAAATATCAAAAAGTATATCTGTTACAAAAAATATTGGGTTGATAATAAATATACCTACATAATATACATACACGGAGTTTTAATATCTATAATTAAAACTCCGTGTATGTAAAGGTTCTCACATTTTCTTTGTATCTTATTATAAATAATTTCAGTTTTATTATATAAATTATATTTTAAATCAAAATTATGAATTCATCGATTTGACTGAGATGAAATATTTATATAAAGAAACGACACAAATTAACAGGGTCCTGCATAAAAATATAGACCACTCAGTGTATCAGATCTTATCCCATCTTATCCCGCATTTGTTGCTTGAAACATAAAGAAAATAAAAAGGGAGACTTTTTTAATGTCACGTGACAAATATAAAAAACTAAATAATTTTGTTTCCTGTATTGCTGTATATTTGTATTCCTTAATGTATTTAATATTTTCGAACGTACTGTATAAATAATGACTGAAAAACATGTTTAATATTTAACAACCTTATTAAACAGTGTCCTCTTTCGAGGGTTCCTTTTTTTAATTCTAAGCAACAATGCACTGCTTGAAATAATGGGAGCTGCTGCAACAGCAATGATATCGTCTTCACTGTTCATTTTTAATTCTCTACGGGACGCTACGAGCCTTCTACGATACACAGAAACACCTTGCGCCCAATACCAACGTTGGCCAATGTTGGCGAAGTGAATGAGCACACTACGCGCAGCGCGTCACATCACCAACGTTAGCGAGACGTTGGCACTGCGTGTAGGAGCTCCTTTAGAATAGCTGTATATCCACTGAACTATATAATATATGGAATGCTTGAGCCTTGTATCAAATGTGACCACTTTACGACTTCGCGCAGGTAATCATTGAACCTGCGCAAAATCATTCGCGGCATTTTTAATTTATTTCTATACGTTTTATAAAATAAATAATTATAACCTTCATCAAAAATTCAATCATCACGGATTGAATCATAATGATTTTATAGTAAACATTTATTGAAGATGTTGTCATCGATTATCAGATATGTTTGGTATGTGTTCATATAACCTTCATCTATTCTGTATATAGTAGTTACTTGTATAATAAAAATAACAAATACTAAATATTAATCAAAATACTAATAACTGCTAATAAAAATACTAATAATACGTAAAGAAAATATCGAAAGAAAGACAACTGAAAACACAAACAAAGCATCAATTTTGGCGAAATCAACAAAACAACCGAATCACCGAAATCACCGACCGCTCGTTTATCGCTATAGTAGCGCCATCTGTCGGCACAGCTGTTGTTGCGCTCGCCACACACAGCGCAAGTCCAATGATTACCCAGCCAACGTTCAAATGTGGGCATATTTTTCACGCCCTATTCATCCAGCATTCCATATACAGGGTTGGGCAACTAAATGGAATATTGCCTGCACAGCGTAAATTATTAGTTTTATCAAAAAATTTTAAACATAAAAGTTGTTTGACTATTTTTTTCCCAAATTTTCACAAAATCTAATTATGTCTAAAGAGTAAACTGAAAGTATGGCGAACATGACGTCATTTTTTTTAAATGGCGACGTATGACTTGTGATACAACGTTGGATAGCTCTATTTCTTACCTTTACAACCGTATAACACATTCCCCCATACTCATAATAAATCAACTGTCAACTGTGAATTTTCATGGTATACACGTGGTGGTTAATAGTACAATTTGTTGTTAGTTTATAAAATGGCTAGATTAACGGAACGTGAAAAAATTGAAATTTTAATGATGGTAGGTTATGGAGACCATAAACGAAAGCAACAAGAAGTTTGCGATTTATTCAACGATGTCCATCCCGACAGAAATCCCATTACTCAGTCAACCGTCAGCAAAATTTTAGCATGCTTTAATGCTACTGGAAGCGTACGTGGCGATTCTAGAATTCGAACCAAATCAGCAACAAACGAAGAAAAGAGCTTGGATGTTTTGTTGTCTGTCCAAGATTGCCCTCAAACATCTACCAATCAACTAGCTTTAAATGTTGGAATAAGTCGTCGATCTGTTGGAAGAATTCTTAAACAAGCAAAGTACCGTCCATATAAAATTCATTTAGTGCACGAGCTATCCGAAGATGACCACGATAGAAGGTTACAGTTTTGTGAACAGATGACCGAGCTGTGTAACAACAAAAAATTTGTTAAGAAGATTCTATTTTCCGACGAGGCAACATTTTGCTTAAATGGCACTGTTAATCGTCACAATTGTCGTTACTGGGCGGCAGAAAATCCACATTGGATACAGGAGGCGCATACCCAGCATCCCCAAAAAGTTAATGTCTGGGTTGGTATTTTAAATACCCACATTATTGGTCCATATTTTATAGACGGGACGCTGACTGGGCAGAAATATTTAGACTTGCTGCAACAAAACATTTGTCCTGATATCCAAAGAATTGAAGACATCAACACGGTTTGGTTTCAACAGGATGGAGCACCTCCTCATTATTCCGCAATAGTCCGTGAATTTTCGAATAATTATTTTCAAAATCGTTGGATTGGTAGAAGGGGGACAATAGAGTGGCCCCCACGTTCACCGGACTTAAGCCCATTGGATTTTTATTTATGGGGTGATTTAAAAAATAGGGTTTATAAAGATAGACCGGATAGTTTAGAAAACTTGAAGGAACAAATCCGACGTGAGTTAATACGCACTCCAGCACAGGCCTTGTCTAACTCACTACAGGGTTTTATTGACAGACTTTATTATTGTCAAGAAGTAAATGGTGCTCAGTTCGAACCTTTGCGTTAGTTTCATTATTTAAATTTAAGTTCGCTTTACTTAATTTAAGTAAGCAACCTGTATTTCCTTTCTCTTTTCTAATAATAAATTAAATTATTGATCTTTTTGCGTTTTTTATTAGTTTACATTTGATTTATTATGAATGTGGAGGAATGTATTATACGGCTGTAAAGGTAAGAAATAGAGCTATCCAACGATGGACCACACGTCATAAGTTGCCATTTAAAAAAAATGACGTCATAGTCGCCATGCTTTTATTTTATTATTTAGACATAATTAGATTTTATGAAAATATGGGGAAAAAATAGTCAAACAACTTTTATGTTTAATAATCTTTGATAAAACTAATCATTTACTCTGTGCAGACAATATTCCATTTAGTTGCCCAACCCTGTATATAGTTCAGTGACTGTATCTAACTGTATCTAACTGTATCTAACTGTGTCTAACTGTTAGATCCATCTCGGAACACACTGTATATTGAACATATATTCATTTAAACCTATGTACTTACATATATTCATTATTTTAATAGCATCTGAGACGTCTATTTTATTTTATCAAAATGCACATTTTTATAACAATTTCAATTTCTGACATTCATTTGATTTGGGATTTGGATGTTAGCGAAATTTTGTACTTGTCAATAACTTCCTTTTTATTGACTTGGGTAGATTCTAATATTTGGCTTAATGGCATAACAATTTTATAACTTTACATGTAAAAAAAATATTCATCAAAAGAAGTTAAAAATTAAGACAAATCCGGACAGAGTTTAAGATTTACTTTCAGCCTCCTGAAGTTCTAGGGCAGAGGGTTCATCGCAGCAGATGCCAAAAGCAGACTCCAAGATTATTAAAATTGCTAAGCCACCATGAATAAACTTAATCAGAATCAACAAGAAAACTAGGGGTTGGCATTAAAAAGAAACAACTTTATTTCGTTCTTACTTTGAGTTAAGGAAAATAACGTAACCGCGGTGACAAAATCAGGGAACGCATATCATTACGCAAAACCTGACAGTATGTTTTCTTTTTCGTGAGCGTTGGCTGAGAGTTGGGGGAGATCTAGCACTGCGGCCATGTGGCTTGTTGTACTCCCGCCGCCAAAGTAGTTAATCGAAAATCTTCGTCCAGTTAATGATTCTTGCGATTAGATTTTCTTTGGGGAAGTTGGTTGTGAGGTTTCCTCTCCCAAGGTTTGCTTCCCTCCAGGAGGCTAGTGCTAAACATTCGAATAAGAAATGTGAGGCGTCTTCGTCCTCTTCGTTACAAAATCTGCACAGAGGTTCTGCCAGTCGGTCCTTTTTTTGCCAGTTTGTCGGCTCTTGTGTCGGGTTACAATGGACCGTATGGTAATCTAGTCGCGTTTGAAACAACGGCCAGTGGTGTTCATCGAGTACTGTTAACGTGGCAGGTAATACTCCATGTGCCTCTTGTGAATATTAATTTTTAGTCATATCATTTTTTCATAACATCTGATTCCATAACTTCATTCCATTGAAGGAGATTTGATTTCAGTTAGATTTGATGGTTATAAATTGAATGTGGTATTATAAATAATCAGTATATAAGACAGATTAATAAATTTTCACATAGTATATTTAGGAAAGCGTCGACGATTGAACCGTCTTTCTACAACCCTCAAAGTGACAACTGTTGCTAGAAGTTATTTTTAGTCAAGTGTACTCCGCAATGGCACGGGCCGTCCACGGGGGCGATTGTTTGATGTCAAACAAGTTCGACTAGAAACGGATCCCGTTGTTTACCGCAGCAAATATTAGTCTGGATGTTCGGTCGCCAGTGGCGTAGCAAAGCGGCTTACGACGTTGCAATTACATCGCAAGCGGTTTACATATAAATGTTTGTTGAATTTGCAGTTGGCCGCTTCTTACGTATTTTATGTATAATTATGCTGGGTAGTGCATCTCCTGTAATGTAACTTTGTGCATCTAAATAGCGTGTAAGTGGATGCATGTGCGCGTTAAGAATATAATATTAGTGTATTATTGTAATATTGCGTAATTTAGCCGGGTTATTGACGTAAGCCGCTAAAATGTAACTCAAATAAAAAAATATTGTTATGAAGAAAGTAGGTGTATCGGCGGTGAAATAAATAAAATGTATAAACATATATAAAAAATAAATAAAAAGTAGAAGGTAATTATCGGGCATATCCGCCATCAAGCAAGCAACCGTATACACGTGTTTCGGACTTATTAGTCCTCATCAGTACGGTATAGCGAAGGAGCAAGATGGAAGCTCAATGGAGAAAGCACAAAAAGGGACCATAATCAGGGTGACCAATGTCGCCAATTTCGTGCTTCGCTCACAAGATCCTCAGAAAATTTACCTCCCACAAATACAAACTTCATAAACATGATCAATTAACTTATGAGTCCAGGTATCAGAACATTTTACACATTTCAAAATTAATTTCTCAAAATTAGAATAATCTAAGGTAAGTGGTTATCCAGTCCAACAAGGAACACTACCAAACAAGTGAAAACTCTTTCTCGTATGCTGTTTCTCATACCATGTGAATCTTAAAGGAGAAATGCTGAAGAAAACTAGACTCTATTCAGAATTTCAGACTCGAAAAGCGACAAAAGACGGAAAAAGCTCACTAGAAACACTTTTCACTTAGCTTAGATTATTTTAGTTATTATGTATTTGAAAATATGTTAAATAATCGATAAACTAGACTCCAAAGTACACTATACAAATTGTTTTTATTTTATCTTGATTATTTTTGACGTTTCTTAAAACCAATGAAATGCTTCTTTATTTGTCACAAGGGTAAGTTTCAACCAATTATGTCATTATTATAGTGGGAATAAATCTCTTGTGATTATTCTCGGGAATAATCACTGTAGCTTTTATTTGCCTAGCAACTGTCAGATACTTGTCAAAATAATTACTTAATTGTGTCAACGCGAAATGGGTGAAAGTCATCGGTTGGTCATCTAATAAGTAATCAGTCTATATGGAGACAATTTAAGACCACCAAAGAAAGAAATTATATTCTGGATCAATCTACTACAACAGCTACTCTGGCATTGATTTTAAAAGATTGGGCTTATAACATGAAAAGAAAAGACGGAAATGATTATAAAGAAGCATTAATAAAGACAATGTGGAATAAAACGGCAAAATTAGTTCAAGAACTTTACTTTAATAAGTATAACAGGTCCTTTGATCCTTTCCATGATATAGAATTCAGAAATGCTCGGAATGCAAGAGATGCAAAAAGAAAAATTTTACAAAAACATCCTGAAAAGCACAAACAAATTTCTTTGGCACTTTCTAATACAGAATTGTTGCAAATTTTTAACTATTGGGACGAAGATACACCTTGTGGATTGCAAAGAAAGTTTTTTCACGTTGCATCGTATGAACTAGCTTGGAGGGGAGGAGAAGCTACGAAATGTTTGGTTCATTATTTTAAAAAAGAAACCGACATAAAAAGATTAAATACTGGCCGCTTTGAATACAATCCCATCTTTACAAAAACTGCACAGGGTGGAGCACAAAGGTGCGCTAATAGTAAATGGTTGACTCCAAACATAAATAACCCAGATATTTGCCCTGTTCGTCTTTTTGAAAAACAAATGAGTAAACGTGAAGAAAATATTTAAAACGAACGCTTGTTTCTTACTCCAAATCCGGCTTGGCAAACTCATGGTTTTTGGTATAAAAACGTTCCTGTGGGAATAAATTCCATTTCAAAATGGATGAAAGAATCCGCAGAAAAAGTAGGTCTAGACACAGTTACTAAAAAAATAACTAACCATTCTGCCAGATCAAGTGCAGTAAGTAACCTTTCAAAAGCTGGTGTAGGAGAACAAGAACTAATCAAGGTCACTGGTCATAATTCTGCAAGTTCGATTAAACCATACTTACAATTGAACCAAGAACATCATTCAAATATAATAAATAATCTTAGAGAAAATACGCAGGAGGAATCACTTAATATAACAAGCAATTCCAAATCCTCAATAAATAATGAGTCTCGAAATATTTTTAATAATTGCGTTTTTCATTGTACTAATTTAAATTGTTAATTCTTTTAATATATTCACAATGTGTCAACGATATTTTCATATATTGTAAGTAATAATTAATTAAATTAAATTTTTCAATAATTTTATGATAGTTTTATTGATCTTTTTTATTGTAAAAATTTGTGAATCAAAAAATAATCTAGTCAAATATAGCTCGAGAGTTCCATAAATTAGAAAATAATTTGACAGATTTTGTTCAAACTTGTTGCCATTTGGCAATAGCCATTCGAGCCCTGCGGGCTCTCGTGACTATTGCCTGGCAACAAGTTTTCAAACAATCTGTCAAATTATTTTCAATTTATTCTCACTCTCTTGTTATATTATTACTGAGTATTTTATTAAATTAATCGTTTTTCTTTTTCAATTTCGAGCCCCTTGGGGAAAACGCTGAGATAAGTTGAGAGGGTCCTGCGTACAAGAAATAACAGTTAAGAAATAAGGACCAACCTAATACATATTACATAATGTGTAGACGTACTGATTTTTAGTCATCTTTTGTCGCTTACCATAATTGAGAGTGTCGTTTCGAGAGAATGTGCTCGGTGAGGATAATATCGCTGTCAATTAAGCTGTGACACGAGAAGACCGAAAATCATTACTATGTAATTCCCCGATATCATAAATTTAGCAGCAACAGCTCAAACTAAAAACAGTGTCTTCTCCGATAAACACGAGTGTTTTAATCTTTTCTAACAATAAAACTATTCTTAATTATTTTTCTGTATTTTGTAAATAGTATTTCCTAACTTCTTTGAGTCCTGCAATCGTAGTTACAGGTTACTTACATACTATGTCAGTAGCGCAAAAAATAAATTAGTAATCATAAAAGGAAATTCTGCACTTAAAATAACACATATAGAAATGTACTTACAGGTAACGTATCGTTTGTCTCGTGTAGGATAAATATGCCCACCGGGAGCAATCCATACATATCCTTGTTGTCAGGAAGTGGCTTTCTGGCAATCAACGTGTAGTTTCCTTCAGCATCAGCGTTTGCATCCATATTCACTATATAACTGTCAACAAAATATAAATATTAGTTAGTTAAGACGCCACTTACAGTTTTAATAAATTGGCATTTGGGTTTCATTCATTGTAGGAACAGCAGGCGAAAGCAAAAGAAGTCGCTATCTTACTTGTGGAATGCTAAATCAAACTAATTTCCAACAATAACGTTTAACTACGTTCAGAATGCGTTGAAGGGTCGTTCAATCAACGAAAACTACCATCATTTGCCAGCAAACTCTTCCGGGAGGTAAAATACTGATCAAAGCGGGGGGAGGTGAATCTTAGCTGTCATCTCTGGTGACTAAGAAAAGATAAAACTTTTAAAAGTTACCGAAAGCAACGAGTTTAACCCACAATAATAAAGTTACGCCCGTGCAGCGTCAAGTTTTTCTTTCACGTTTTTCCCTAGAGGAAGATTACGGCGAACAAAGGACCATAACAGGAAAATTAGAAGATAATTTATGAACTGTCGCTACCAGCGCAAAGGAACATAATACCCACAAAGATAAAGTTAATTAGCAAAACGGCAGCAACGATTGTAGTCTATACATAAAATATTAACAGAAGTTCAGAAGAGTAAAAAGATAATGTTGCGGTAGTTATTGATCAGATCGAGAATACACTTCTTATTTATTATACGTGTGGTTGAGTGGAATGTTGGGGTATAATTTTCTGGACATGCTAATTTGTGTGTCATCAAAACTCACCCCATAGAGCTGTTGTACCAAGTATTTTTCATAAGATTGATAACTGCAGTTCCGTTTCTAATATCCCCGCCAATTTCTAAAGTTTTCAGCAACGCTCTGGCGTAGAGGTGAACAGCGTCGTACAAGTAGGCCGCTTCTGCGCCAATCTGTAATATGAAAGGATATTTTTGTCAAGTATATACATATAGGGATGCTTAGTAGTGATGTGCCGGTCCGGAACGAGCTTCGGAATCAAAAGGAACGAATCTGGCCGGCTGCCCGGATTCGTTCCTTTGAACCTACCACGAACCTACCCAACTAACCTAGCGCCGCGCCAAGCCAAACGGTGGGTGCGGACGCGGTGCAATGTGTCTCTCAAAGGGTCTCGTTGCGAAATGACTGAAGTTAGTTACCCAGTGGGAGAGTACCGCTTGCATCCAACCCGCATTTTCGGTTAGCTTCGTGTGTGAACCTGTGGTGTGAACCCCCAATTCCCTGCGTGTTATTATTGTTTATGTTTGGGCATCGTTTGGGTGACAGGTCTATTCGCGATCGTACTAATCGCATTTACCGTTTTATAAACAAGTATGGATAACAAACGCAGTGATATTTGGCGACATTTTAGCCGACTAGAAAATACGGATATTGCAGGCCGGCACTCGCAGTAGGTTCAGCGGTACGGTCCGCACTTAAAGACCGCAGTAGGATCGGTCCGGAGTGGGTGCGGAGTGGGTGTGGTAGGTGCAAAGGAACGAATCCGCTGGATTCGTTCCTCTAAAGGAACGGGACCGAAAGGAACGAGTTCACAGAAGGAACGACCTGGCCCATCTCTAATGCTTAGACAAGCTACACTTCCATGCTGCAATAAGGATGGCAATCTAGACGCAATCTAGATTTGGCAATGTTTGCATTTTCTACTGTAATCTTTAAAAATCGATTTCAGTAGGTATAAGTACATTTTAGTACAAGTACAGTTTAGGTATAGGACATTGTACACAAAGTTGATCTAAAATTTTCCATAGAATTAAGAAATGTATTCATATGTCAGGGTTGCCATTTGAGTAAATCGATTTTTAGTACTTTTCTCGAATTCAACTTAGATCTTATAATTTGAACACCCTGTATAAGTTTTAGAAGAATTCTACCGATGTGTCGATAAGATGTTACCTTCACAACAATTTTGCCGGACAACTTTTTTCCAACGGCCGCAGGGGATAATTTATAAGTAATTGAAGCTAACCGTGCAGCTGTCATTTTTTAATGAAAAAAATGAATATCTCAAAATTAATATATTTAATCAAATCTAAACAAATTACTGGTTTATTTCATCATCTGCTTTTAATTTATTTCATTTGTGGCGATCTGACTTTAACGATCAAATTAATTGCATAAAATCGGAAGCAATACAAGTAATTTGTAACTAATTTAGTTCTGGCACGATATACAATGTTGTAGTAATCGTGAATGTCATGTCGAAGCATCAACGAGTAAAATTTGTGGGAATGAAACTATAATCATGGGTTGGTGTGGCATTCATGCCGATTTCGAATTCATTATCTGCGGCAAATGCAGTTGCCGACCGTCCTTTGTTACATTAGTATCGGATTAATCGCGCAGAATTAATTATTGACGAATTCGTTTCTGGTTAATTTAGCCTACTGTTTTAAAACCCATACATAATAATGTATGTTTACAATAATGTTCAATATTCACTACTTGTTTACACTAAAATAAATTATCTTGTTGATTTATACTCACGCAATAACACATAAATACTGATTCTATGAAAACTAATTTGACGCTGTTTATCGATATGTAAATGATAATAATCATACAATTTTGAAATGAATAAGTACTAAATTAACACAGACGAGGCACCGAAAACAATAATTTCCTGTATAAAAGTCAAGGCATTTCGTTTTTTTTTCTGAATTGATTGATGATCAAAATGATATTTCTGAAGATATGGATTTTGTGAATGCAGAGTGCATAGGTGTTTCATCACGTAATGTTTTCCAAAAAGTTTATGTCAAAGTCAAACAAATAAGTGGTTAAGCTGTCAAAAATCAAATAGGTCGAAAATCATTATTTTCTGTCTAGGATGTCCTGGTATGAAGATGTAGATAGAAAACTAATTAAGCCAAAATCTTACCATTCCATTATCTCAAAGTACCTACCGGATTGTTAACCAAAAGTCAAATTTTCAGCTTTTTTATTTAATTAGATAGAATATAAACCTCTTTTTGTAAAATATAATTTAATTTACTTCTTTTTTCATTTAGTTAAATTATGTATCCCATATGAAAATAAACAGGTTAATTAATTAAAAGCCCGTAAATTTATGCTTTATTACAGCGTAATCAGTTTCAGTAACAAATCAAAATGGCTTTTGGTGCGCTGCTACCACTATTCATTATTTTAAACGCGCTTTGAAAAATCGAATATTGAGTGTATTATTTGTTTATTTAAGCGATATCTAAGAGATATGTTGTACTTTCCTACTTGGAGTACGTATTTTATATTTAGTAAATAGGAATACAGAGTAATTTTAAATCACCGAAATTATAGAAGGCACAAAAGAATAAATTAACCTATAGCTTCGTTAGACATACAAAAAATTTGACACTAGTTTGCACATATTGTAGAATATATTTGTGAAACAGAGTATCCTTGCGTTTAACCGTATTACGCGCAGTTTATACACAGTTATAACAATGCATCAAATAACGAATTGTTGACCAAAATTTGCTTTTTAAACTAGTAAAGGTACGGACTTATTTATAAGCATGCTAGTGAGCTTGCTTAAATTGAGCACGTTTGTCACAACTCTACTTGCTACAACTCTGTTCACACTAAAATAATTCATACGGCGCAGCCACCATTATTACCCGTGAAAGCAAATTACGTATATAGTGTACTTATTTTTTTTATCTACTACCACTTCTTTATTGCTGTGCCACTTCAGTAAATTATAATGAAAATGCAAACGGTATTCTTTATTTTTATTATCGCTACATGTTTCGCATCTGGTTAGATGCTTCTGCTTAAATTATAATAAAATAAGTTTCAAAGAAATAATCACATATATTCGGAATGGATCAGCCTTATTTATTTTATATTTTCTTTTTAGATTTTGTAATCATCAATATAAAAAATCCCTACGTTTTAAACAAATTCAAAGCATGTTATTGCAGTGTCTGTTATATTGTTTCTTCCATTGGGTTTTCGGAAAGTGAAAGTTCAGATTCATAATCAGCGATCTCAAAATCTACATTTCAAGTATTTCAATATGTTGTTCAACATGTTGTTTTCTGCAATTTTGACTTCAGATTGGTAATCAGTGACCTCTAAAACTCCCCAAAGGGGTACGTATCAAGTAAATCAAAGCTGATTTTAGTGTTGTCATCCGTCATATTGGATTCGCCATTTTGTTTTCGAAAATCTAGTGTTCAGATTCGTAATCAGCGATCTCGAAGATCCTCAAAGGTAACGTTTAAAGTAAATCAAGCATATTTTAATATAGTCGTCCGCCATGGCAATTTAGAGTTCAGATTCGTAATCAGCGGCCTAGAAATGAGTTATTTACCGAGTTTCAGAATTTGACAAAGTTTTTACGATTTCATTCTGCATGATGGAGCGCGGTCGTATGATACGATGTCTAAAACTTAGGATAATATTCAGGACATCGAAATGTACGAAAATTCCAGTTTTTGACGTATATGCAAAGCTAGGCCAAGTTACTCAGAAAGTTAACTTCGTTAATTGTTAATACGTTAACGAAAAATGTAACTTCGTTAACCGATAGTCCGTTAATTTGTTATAAATGTAACGGAAGTTGACGTTAACCGTTAATCGTTAAATAGCATTAGGAATTTTTGAAACTAGGTACAGTGGTAACAAAAATACATTGTCACTACATTGCGAGATGCAAGATTTATAAAAGACATTGAAAAGATCAACTAACGTGGTTGGGGTTAGAAGAAATGTATTTTTTATAATTTGTTTTTAAATTTAGGTATAAACCTAAACATATATTTTTAAACACTCGGTATTTATTCAAAGGTAACTGTGTTAAAAAGATGAAATAGTTATTATTACATAATAAATAGTACCTACTTATGCAACCAGATATACTGGATAATTTTTTTAGCTTTGTAAAAGGTGATTTTCTAAAGGATTGGCAGGTGCATGTGATCAAAGACAGGGAACCAATGGGAACTAGGAAGTAACTAAATCCACACAAAAACGTAAACAATTCGCGCGCATGCTTTATATACGGACGATTGTCGCATCATGTAGTATCACGTACGTCACACATGTAAACAAAACCAAGTTCAACCTTCCACAGAATGCCTATAACTTTCCGTTAATGGTTTTAAAAGTTAACTTAAAAGTTAATTCGTTAACGAAAAATGTAACATCGTTAATTAACGATTAACGGATTAACGCTTTTGTGCCTAGCTTTGCTTATATGATTTTTTTTTCACCTAAAGTATCCTAATGGATTTTGAATACCATTGTATTTTTGAGGAAATTGTTTTTACAGCTATTTCTACGATTGTATAGATTACATTTACATTACTCGAACTATAACCTGTAACAAAGCTAGACGCGTTTAAGTGAATAACACAGAGATCTGTTATCTTACTTCTTTTTGGCCGCCGACTTCAGCTGCTGGATTCGGATATTTGAAAGGTTCCTTCTCCATGTACTCGTTGACCAGCTTAGTGAAATTGCCGAAACCTATCGGGCTAGTCGGTACGATCCCTATGTAGTTCCTGAACGCTTTCTGCGCCTGGGGTATGAGTTCATCCTTCAGGAAATCCGTGAAGTACTTGCTCGGCTTCTTGGAATCGTACTGCTCCGTGTGCACACCGACGACAAAGTATTCGCCTGAAACAAGAAGAGAATGTAAGTTTAAGCTAGGGACATTATTGATAATTTCTCTACCAGTTTCATTAAAACGTACATTTATTATTACTATATTGTATTTCAGTTGAGGTGATACTTATTGATAATTTTGAGATATTGTTTATGGCATAAAAATAAAGCTTTATACAGGAAATTGCTTCTAATTTTTTAGATGTTGAGTCCTGTAGCTGCTGGGTATGCTTTCTACCAGAAAGGTCAGGAGTTGTTTCCGGAGTCTGTCATAATGTAGACGAAAAATGTGCATTCGGGGTAAGTGAGATTGAAAGTATAAATGACTCATTAACGAGATGTACAATGTTGTCATTTTTTTTCTTATTTCCTAATGTACCAAGGCGCATTGACAATCCATCTCAAAATAAAGTATTGAGATGCATTGTCAATGCGCCTTGGTACATCAGGAATGATGAGCTCCACAAGGACCTCAAAGTGAAGTTTGTGTGCAAACAAATCCAAAAAGTAGCAAGAAGTCACGAGGAAAGGCTTCACCGTCACGTAAACGTTGAGGCCATCCAGCTCCTCGACAACACCGAATTAATCCGATTACTCAAGAGAAAGAAGTCTTTTGAGTTACTGTGAATGTGAGTTAGTGGAAAAGCAGAGTAAGTGCTAGTTGTAGGTGTTAGTTCTAATATGAGTCAGTGCTACGTAGTGCGCAAGAAAAACGTGCCAAGTATACTAGGACCAACTGAGAGACATCGATGGGTACCTGAGTTAAACTAGTAAAATAAGTTAGAATTAAGTTACTCATGAGTCAATTATGACTAGATTGTAATGCACTTGAGAATAATAAAAAATATTCCTAATAAATAACGAACAATATTTAGTAGGTAGGTACAATACACTATCTTCTGTAACCGGTTGATCCAGATTTTTATCAACAACTCATTTATTGTGTACATGTCTATGAAGATATAATCCCTAGCATAATAACAGCGATTATGACCGTTCCCTGTTTTATGGTGACGATACACCAAACTGTCATAAAATGTAAAGCATCTTTTATTCTCTTTTTTTGTCATAGTCTTGTTTTTTTTTCATTATTTTGTTTGTCTTACTAATTATTTTTTTTTCTTTTTTTCGTACTTTTTTATTCTTCCTTTTTTTCTATAATTATTTCTTGCCACTTCTTCCGGTCGTTGATGCTGTTGCTCCATCCCTGCATTTCCATCTTCCTAATATCTGCGTGTACTTGATCTTCCCACCTTGCCTTGGGCCTTCCTCTTGGTCTTCCTATTGTAGACGTCCAGCTGGTAATTTTTCTTATCAATGCCTCTGGTTGTCTTCTCTGTATGTGGGCCACTTCAGTCTGTGGGCCTTTATATATTTGACAATATCTTCGTTGTCTGTTCTTTGAAGAATTTCATGGTTAAAGAGTTTTCTGAGCTCTCCTTCGTTGTTATTACTGGTCCAAAAATTCTACGCATTACTCTTCTCTCCATTATTCTTAGTGCATCTTCGTCTTTCTTTGTTATTACCATAGTCTCCGCGGCGTAAGTTATTGTAGGCCTTATTGCAGCTTTGTATATTCTCCGCTTCGTGTTTATGCTCAAGTGTTGGTCTTTTAAGAGAGTTTGGTATTTCCAGTAGGCTCTATTTCCTGCTTTAAGTCTCTCCTCTATCTCTATAGTTCGGTTGCTTTTCTCGTTTATTGTCACACCCAAATACTTGAAATTAGTCACCCTTTGGAACTTGTAATCTTGAATAGCTATATCTTGTATTTGTTCTCCTTCTGCTTACTAGCATGTATTTTGCTTTTTCCTGGTTAATCACCAATCCTCTGTTTTTTTGTCTGCCGTGACAAGTCTAGTAGCAGGTTGTCCAGACTTCGTCGATCTCTTGCTAACAAAGCGAGGTCATCCGCATATCCTATTATGTGTGTTAAGTTTTTAGTAATTGATTTACCCACATCCACCTCCTTGACGGCTGTATCGAGGGTGACATTAAACAAATCTGCCGATAGTGCGTCTCCTTGTCTCACGCCTTTATTCACCATAATTTTATTTAAGTAACCTTCATGCGTTATTATTCTGGCATTCCAATTGTTCTGAGATCTTTTTCTAGTTGATGCCTGTTTACACTATCAAAGGCCTGTTTAAAATCAACAAAAATTATGTGTAAGTCCGATCCATGTTCGAAGTTCTTCTCGATAGTCTGTGTCAGTATGCGAATCGCATCTATTGTCGATTTCCCTCTTCTGAAATCAAATTGGTATTCTCCCAGCTTTCGTTCTGTATATTTTGTTATTCTTTCTCTTATTACGGTAGTTAAGATCTTGTATGTTGCATTCAGAAGTGTTATTCCGCGGTAGTTCTTGCATTTTGCCTGGTCCCCCTTCTTGAAAATCGGCACTATCACTCCCTCGTTCCATTGCTCTGGCATTCGTTCTTCATTCCATACTTTTGTAATACCGTTGTGAATTCTTTTTATTAGTTCTTCTCCTCCGTATCTTATCAGCTCATTTACTATAGTGTCTCTTCCTGTCGCTCTGTTTTGTTCTAGTCTCTCAATAATTGATTTGCACTTTATATGTTGGTGGTTCCTACTCACAGTTTTCACCGTTTTCCTCTTCCTCCCGACCCTCGTCAGCGGGCTCGCTTTCCTTATAGTAATCGGAATAACAATCTTCCCATTCGCTCTTACATGTCTGCTGTTAGTTTATTTTTCTTGTCTTGTCTCTTTAAGTGTTGGAATAATTTCCTATTGTCCTTGCTGGTTTTTTCCATATACAACATCAGTTCATCTATCCATTTTGTTTTCTTTCTTTGACAGCACTTATCTGCCTCTTTTTATATATTTTTTTTACTCATTTTGATAGATCTGTGAAATGTTATAATGGTTTTTATGATGTTACATTACACAGATACACAGGCGTCTCGAGAAAAGGACGGTAATATTGATATCTTTTGTTTGTTAAAGGCAAGCAAATAGTTTTTGACTGATTTTTTTGTTAGGAATTGTGCCCCACCCCCCACAATAAATTCGCAAAAACATGCAAAAATCACAATCTGGTGGTTTTATCTCTACTTCTTCGAATACGAATCGGTGCTTGAAAATAGCATATCTCGTCAGGTTACTGCGCTTTTTGTTGTTTCTTGTATGTAGGAGCCAGCACACTTTCAGGATTTTAGGTAAAGGTACTAAGATCAATGTTTACTGTGAAATTGTTAATTTGAAGTTTATATAATCATGGGTCCAGCTAGGATAGATAATATTACCATAATAGCGCTTTTTACATTCTGACCAAACTTGTTGTCCGAAATTTCAATCAACGTACTTCAAATTGTACTTTCGCTCTGTTGATATGTATTATCGTAGTAAGTGCACATTTGTCGGTGATTAGAAGCTGGACATGCCACATTTGGCCGTAGGAAGTATACATGGAGTTTCTTAATAACATGCTAAGATTTAAGAGAATCTGTAGGGTCATACCAAAGCTATCATAAAAAAAGATTTCTCTTAAAACTTTAGCACCCTGTAGTTCAAAAGTTAGGAACTTTAGGACATATGTTTATATACATTTCTTTTCTCAAAATGGACCCAAGAATAACCTCCTTAAATATTAGCATGTTATTAAGAAACACCCTGTATAATTATGCTGCCCCTCGACCAGTTCTTCAAAATAAGTTTTCCATATAACAGTGTTCCCTTATAACATGCTACATGCTGTATATAAAAACTGCACAAGCCATAATTTTGTCATATTTTTTTTATAATTATTTCGTACCCTCGCCAGTCGCCACTATTTCTTTTGACAGGCCTATGACACTTTTTTTCTTTTAAATAGTGCTCAATATATTCACCCCAAAAAAATTTTTTAGATGTTCACCTGAAATTCCTGAAATATATTGATCTATATCAACTATTACCCTCGTGGAGAAACGTAAATTTTGTGTATAGAATAGACATTTACGATAGATTTGTTTACGATCAATATGAATCCGGACTCGACAGTTTTGAAGATTCTGGGGAATTGCGTTCAACCGCAATAATTTAACACAAATTTCTAAAATACATTTATATCTCAACTTTTTGGAATACCGTGATACGCCGTATAAAAAATGCAGGCAAAAGCATATTTGAAAAATTAATATTATCTACGCATATCCCAGAATTTATTTTCCTGCTAACCAGAAAGACCAAATTCACATTCTACACAAACGAACAAATTTCAATAAGGTTCCAACATTACATTCCAGACGCAAAGACGAAGAAATCTACTGCACAATATTCAAAGCAATCGCAATTGCGCGATTCCTGTGGGGTTAAAAATGCAATGCGTATTACGTATACCCGAAGAACTAGTCTACGACAAATCCTCCACGAGTACTCGTCGACAACAGCTTCCGTTCCTTCTATTTCAATTTTCCTCCCTTGATAGGACCACGTTTTTCTTTTATTATTTTCCTTCACGACCACAAAGATTTTCTCTTCGAACTCCTATCTCTAAGGAAACAGGCTCAACCCTAACCGAAAGGATAATCGCTCATCGTCTAATTTTAGAAGCTATCGGGACACCCTAAAGGCCCCCAAAGGATCATTGTTTAACTCCATTAACGCCGGGCAGGATCAGTCGCAGTTTGCACTACATTTACATACAATTCACCGAATAATTAACTGTTTAGCTGAAAGTTTTGACGATATTGAGTAGAGGCCTTTTAACGATAATCCTTACAGGAAATCGGAGGAATGAAAACACGATAATAGGATTATCCTACAAATTCAATTTATACGTTTCTGCAGATGTACTTTTGTTACGGTTGACTGTTATGAGCAATGTAGATTTGATAGAAATGGTGAATAGTATGTAGTATATTATAATGGTCAATATTATGTAGTATATTATCTAGTTCAGCGATAAATTGGATAATTATTCCTGTAAATTACAGCTTTTCATCAGTATAGTTCAATCAGATAAACGTTTGAGAGCTTATATTAGTCGATGTAATCCGATTTTGCTTTATGTTGTACCAGTACCAGTAGAATTAGGTACATTCTGTTGACAGAAATTTGTGTAAGGTAAATAAATTCTGGGAAATTTAGCTTACTCCTCGTTATTGTTGAGTCTACAGTAGTGTTGTGACTTTGCTTTATGTAAATTTATGCGCAAGGTTGGTGGGATTTAATTGTGTCTAGCTCAAATGCTGCTTGTAATTAGAAGGATCATATAATACTTTACACTTTTTAACATCATATGATATTTTACACTTTTTAATGCGAAGATTAATTCTAAGAATTTTATGTAGGAATTATTTTTTTATCAAATGCATTTATTTTTAGTTATAAGTTATAAGCAATTAATCTGAACTCATAAACTTTTCCTTTAAGCAAAGGGGTAAAAAATAAAAAATCCAAGAGAATATAACAACACAATTAAATAGAATTAAATTAAATGTTCAAACTGCCACATTAAAATACATGTGTATGTAGGTATGTGGGAAAATATTCTTAATTTGAACTTCAAGAATTTTGATAACTCAAAAGTATTGCATTTAAAAAACAAACTTATTTCTACAAAAAGTTCTTAGAATTAATCTTAAAATAAAAAAAAAAATATTTCCATAATAAAATACTGTATATTAAAACTATATTTAGACGAGAGATTGTTTAAACAAAAACTTTTATTTTAAATTTTTTTTTTATTTTCTTTGTCGTTAGTTGATTATTTAGGTGTTCCGGTAATTTTGACTCTTTTTTGTTAATAGCTTATAATTCAATAATGATGCTTTTAAAAACTGAACTTTAAAAAACTGCTTAATTCTATTTCAGTAACTGTTCAAAAACGTTGCCGTTTTCCGCTAAACATGCTTAAATTTTTTTAAACATATAACATTGTTGGTGGCGTCCGTGATAGAGTTAGCACATAACCCATTGAAAGCAGCTCGAACTCTATCTTTTACGTACTCCTTATCAGTTATTGGGTCCTCAATAATTTGGTGGTTTCAAATTGACGGTGCTCCAGCGCACACAACTGTTGAAGTAAGAGGCTTGCTTAACGAGATGATCGGTGGATTGCGCTTAATGGGCCATACAAATATCCACAGCGTTCCCCCGACTTGGCGCCAATAGATTTTTTTCATTTGGGGAGCTATTAAAGACGTAGTTTATGAGGACCCAATAATTGACACGATCGTGTCCAACAATATAAGTCCACAAATTTTCAATCTCTCATTTCATTTGGTTCTCCATGTACTCGTCGTGGGGGACCCTGTATACTTATGCGCTATTAGAAATATTAACAGGTAAATTATTTCATTGGTAGTATTTTTAAAATACCATAATCGATGCATAACTTTATGAGTTTTGCAAATTGGCTAACAGCAGAGTTCTGCGATGTAGTTACAAGGAGATTGTTGGGCTAAATCTACGTGTATGGCCAATCTACGTGTATATTCCTCATATGGTATAGGTTTAATTAAAATATTCGCTGGCATGAAGTCATGTCAACCATTTATGTCTATATTCTATGCAGTTGAGTTTATACAAAATATTTGTGAAAACTATCCTACGTAGAATAACACTGACGCTTAATGAATATCAACCAGTAGAGCAAGCCGGCGTTAGAAGCGGATTCAGCACCATCGATAACTTGCAGGTTGTAAATCAGCTCATGGAAAAAGCATCAGAATATGACGTCCCACTTTATATCTGCTTCGTCGACTACAAAAAAGCCTTTGACATGTTGGACCACTCTTACATGTTCAGGGCACTGGAGGATGCTGGATTGGAGGTAGGGTATGTGAACCTTTTGAAAAGGCTTTACATGAATTGTAATGCAAGGATTCGTACTGACGTGATCGGTCCGTCTTTTAAATTAGAAAGAGGAACGAAACAGGGCCATCCAGCTTCGCCAATACTATTTACATGTGCCCTTCATTACATATTTAAACATCTGGACTGGGACACAAAAGGTATAGAGGTGAATGGCCAGATCTTCAGCAACTTGCGATTTGCCGACGATCTGCTGATCTGTTCATCTTCTCCAGAACAGTTACAGACTATGCTTCAACAACTCACTTCAGAAAGCAAAAAAGCAAGACTAGAGATCAACCTATCCAAAACCAAGGTTATGACTAACAGAAGCCATCATCCAATAACGCTAGACAATCATAGCCATGACTACGTCGAAGAACGAAGAACTATTTGGGGCAAATAGTTTCCTTCCATAATCGTTTGGATAAAGAGTTGCAACGTAGAGTGGCTTTGGCTTGGGCGAAGTTCTGGTCGCTTAAGAACATCTTAAAGAGCAACATTACTACTAAACTTAAACAAAAAGTTTATGACAGCTGTGTAACACCTTGCTTGCTGTACGGCTGTCAAACATGGGCACTGACAGTAAATCAGGAAAAGAAGTTAAGAAGTACCCAAGCGAAGATGGAGCGTAGCATGTTAAACATCACACAAGAAGATCAAATCCGGAACACACGAATTAGACAACTAACAAAGCTGAGTGATGTTCTGGCTACCGCAAAACGGCTCAAATGGACCTGGGCGGGGCACCTGACAAGGCTAAGTCAAAACCGCTGGACAAGACTCATGACTGATTGGACGCCACTGAATCGTAAATGAAGAAGAGGTAGACAGAGAGTACGTTGGCGCGACGACTTTAAAAAATTCCTTGGGACTACCTCTCTTAACCAAGCGCAGGACCGATAAAGATGGACTTCGATGGGGGAGGCCTTTGTCCAGCAGTGGACTATCAATCCAAATTATTAAAAGAAGACAGTTTTTATTTTAAGAAAATATTTATTTTATTATACTTTGTAAATTTAACGTTATAGCATATACACAAAGGGTTGAATAAACGGCTTTATTATTATTATTATTATTCTATGCAGTTGAACTCCTATATCTCCAGAGAAGCAAATTTATGTGCAAAATAATAAACGTATTTTTTGGTCATATTTGTGAAAAAGAACTTTTATCAAAACAGGAGCTTTGCTTGTACAATGGGTTGCGAAGTTAGGCCAATTTCCAAATAATTTGAGTAGTTTAATTTTTTACAAACACTCACCATTGTCAAATAATTTCTTGTCATCCATCGCCATAAGTAGGCCCAGATACTCGTAATAGGGTCCCAAGATAATATAAACTGAAATCAGAAAGAAAATTACTCTATTAACACATCACATATTTACCAAATAATATTAGTATAGCATAAAGACACAATTCTCCGCAACTTTCCGCTTTCCACCTTGATTTAAATAACCCGGAAAGCATCTTTCTTGGCAAGAATAAGACAATTTACCGTCGCCTTGACTGAAACTTGACCGTCTTACTACACCTCTATATGAGAAAAGTTAAGCCCTTAGAAGCTTTTGCTACCCGAGCTACCGTCAAAACTTCGAAAAGATACACCGGATTGAAATTTGCGCGCACATTAGAGATAAATAGTCGAAAGAGGACAGCGTATCCTCGCAGGAAGTTTCCAGTTCACAGTACGATGCTTTCCGGGACTAAATGGACCACAATGACCGCAACTGGTGAATTCTTGCGGCAACACAATACTATTTTATACGCAACCGTGGTTTTACTCCCATTAAGAGAAACGTATTCTCCTGAAACCACTGAAACGCGAGTACGGAAGAGGTGTTTACCGGTTTTCATTTAATTTATTGAAGTGCTATCTGGATTGAATTACGGTGTTGGATTACGAATCTTGCTTTGGTTTTTCTCAACTTGTTTAGTGTTATTTTACAACAGTAGGAAACGTACAGTGGTGCTGTTAACCAATTTGCGATTAAATAAGAAGAGAAGTTAATTTTAAAATTACATTATATTGATTAACTGTTAATTTTAATCAGTAATTGACGGCAACACTCTGCTGGGGCGGGTAACGCGGGTATGTATCCGTACACGATGGGGAGTTATACGGTATAGGAGACCCGGGGTCAACCCTATTCGGTAGGAAACCTGAACAGACAGACAGACCATGTTAGCGCTTTATTATGGACTATAATCACAGTATATCATACTGTTAAAATAATATTTAGGGGAAAAAATAGTTAATCGGTAAACTGTGTAGATGGTAAAACAACGGCAGATTTCTAGTTATTCAATTACTTAATTTGTCGCAACGATAGAAAACAAATTACCATTCTGTCCAATAACAAAAAATATCGTACAAATGACAACCGATTCTGTTATCATGTTTTCCATAGAATCCGGATCAGAAGACAAAAATTGCCAAAGAACGTGTTTTGTGCATTTTTGGCACTGATTTTCTCAAATACTAGACTGAATTCAGTATTTCTACCTTCAGATTCTTATGAAGGACACTCGCCTTGTATAGTTTATTTTTGCTATCGATTATTTTGTACTTCCATTTTTAAAATCATTATCATTATCATCATATAATATGTAAAGGAAATTTTATCGTACTAGAAAATAAAAAGAAACAATAAAATTACTGTTATATTAAAACAAACAAAAAACTTGTTCTGTGTTGCAATAACGTTTTATTTGGTAAGAATTCTATTAATGTATTTATCCTTTTTATAATTTTTTATTTTCAAAATTCATTCCTGTCCCGTATGGTGAACCTGCCTGTAAGCCAAGAGTAATTAAAGAATCCATCCAAACGTACGTACATAATTTAATAAAGTGTCGGTGACATTCGTAGAATTTGGAAATCTATCGTAGCGCAGTGAAGCGACAATTGAAGCATTGACGTGTAAGCGCGGTATGCGGTGTGATTGAAATTGGAGGCCCAACCCCTCAATGTTCTCGCTTATTAGCAGAGACATAGGGTTTGAGTAATTTGAGCCTTTGAGTAACACGGAACAACGTGGTTTCAGCGTTTACGGCTACTGTTATCTGTCCCCACGCATGTTACAATTATAATTCACTTAATCATTGTGAATCACTATGTGATTCCTGTAAGAAGTGAAATAATGAACCTGCTTATTGATTAGATTTATAACAATATTATTTCTTCGGTTATTCCAACATTTTCTTGACAATGTTCTTCTCCTGGCATATCTTTCTTGTCTCGTACATGGTCAGAGGGCACAAAGTGACAATGGGTGATAAATTCATTAAATTTATATAATAAATAAATAATTGTGATTAATTTTATTTTATCGTATTTTCTTATCGTAGAAATACCCATTTTAAATTCACATTTTTTCTGTTGATTTTATGTTTTTTTTTAGTAAAACTTATAAATGTAATATAAATCAGTTAAAATCATAAAGCATTTATAAACTTTTTCATAATAAAAATGAATATTGCCTGGAGATATGTTGATTAGATGAAGTATTAAAAATGCTGTGATAGATGTTTATCTCATATCTATGAGCCAAAACATTTGCTACTGACCGACCTAGAAATCATGGTGTAAGACTATAAGAAATGTTAACAGTAGCAGTAAACACAATTGTCGCTGGTTTTTATTTAAAATTTTGTGAAGATATGTTCACGAAATTAAAGTTAGCAAAATGTCTACCTAGTTCTCATGTGCCCATTGTCGTCTTATAAAGTAGTATAGTAATACACTGAGTGAGTGTATTTTTTTGTGATGTTTTTGCTTTGGTGGACTTTACTTAAGTTTTAAGTTGCGTGACTTTCAAAAATTGTGTGTTTAAATTTAAGTTTGCTTTAATAATAATCATTTTATTGCTTCCGTCGGTGGGTCCATAAAAGCATAAAAGTAATTGAAATATTCCAACCAGTAAAGTAATAACAATAACCGTAACATTCAATATGATACTGAAGCAATAATTTCCGAGAATCTAAGCAGTTTCCGAGCTCAGTTATATACCAGTACGAACAGCATCCTTAGCATTTTAATAAAACCAACACAAATTCTACTTCGTAGTAGCAACCGTAAACTTTTATTTAGTAAAAGAAAATCACCCCGTATCGCACATTATTCCCTCAGTTGCGATTGTGTAAACTAACTTTACCGCACTATTGCCAGCGGAAAATGGAAATTTGCAAGCTTGGGCGAGCGAGTTTTCCGGGAGTAAAGTTATGCGCAATGAAGCATAAAATTTCATGTAAACAGACATGAAGTGATGCGCGTGGTATCCAGACCGTCTGAAATTTTATTGGCCACCGCGTCGAACTTACTTCTGGTATCCCTGTAAGTGTCCTCGACCAGGTCGTGGAACGGGTTGACTGTATAATGTGGCAGGAATTGTGTGCCCCAAGTTTTAGATACCACTGTGATCCCGTTAGAATGAAGGGAATGCAATATCGTTGTAGCTATGTGGCCGAATTCGCTGTCAGCGCTGGTAAGAAGTACAACCTAAAACAAAACACAAACACTGTGGATAAATCCCGTTTAGCAATAAATCGTGATACCAAATGTGAGGTCAATTTCTTTAGTTCCACAATAAGGTACAAATGATCAAACATTTTGCTACCACAAAAGATTAATGCAGGGGTTAACACATTATGTGTGAGGGTGGTAAACATTATTTTAAAAATTATTATGGTGAATACACGACGGTCGACGCGGCAAAGTACAAATATCATAGAATTTTAAGAACACTACCAAACTTGATTCAGGTCCACCTTAGTTGTCAGAGCCGCCCTGTATATATGCAGAGATAAAATGGCTTAAACCTACTTCTAACTTGTATTTAATTAAATATTAATTAAAACTAAAGCGGAAATTCTGGCACAAGAACAGGACAAATAATATCTTGCTAATTTTTCATGTTTACCCAACATCTGAATTATTGTTGCGGATACAGATTTAGAAGTAAAAATTTAATTTTTTTAACTTGTTTATTTTACGTTGTTCAATTTCTGGAACCTGAGCAAATCCTGACGATCCACACATCCAGAAATTTTGTCGAAATGAGCAGATTCCAACCCCCAGTGCTTTCGTTAAAGTGCACGTTCCATCATGACAGCACACGGGACCACATGCAAGTCCATCCATGCCTACAATATAAGATCCGTCAATTTCGGCCCGGGCCGGGGACCGAACCCGAACACTCCATCATAGATAGCAGCCGCTCGATCATACGCCACCGACCCAGTGGCGGCGTAGCGTGGGTTGGCACCCAGGGCGGTTTTCTAATTAACTATTTTCTAATTTTCTAATAAAACAAGAAATACTAAACGTGCTTACGGGACTCTATTCTACTAAAGTGTTCTATTACATTATCAAAACTAACTTTCCTGTCCTTTTCAATAGATAAAATTGAAAGATTGATTAGTCGCGTTTGGCTCATTGTGGACCTTATGTTCATAATTTATAATAATATTTTGACTATTAGTGATAGTGTTTGCTTTTGTTTAATGAATTACATACAACTATCAACAGCACCTGTCTCTTGTTAGATGGACAAACTCAGCCGTATCCAATATGACCATTAATATTTCTTAAATGTTGCCCTTCTAGATAAATTTAATCAGCATTTGTTACTAATATAAAATAAAGTCGTCTATTAACCTAGAAAATATGAAGTCAATATCATTGAAAATAAATGTCTGGAGAATTTTTGCGGTTTTCTCGGATTTTATTTCAAAGAACGTGTCGCATTTGCATATACATCCCTCATTTGATATCGATGCCAATAATTCTAGAAATCTACTAAAGATTGTGAGTAATAAAAATTTGTTGCATTGGAACAGCTAAAAAGTACTATGTGTCAAATGTTAACGCAAAGTAGAAAAATTATAATTAAGATGTATCAAAGTCAAATCAAAACTTTGTTAAATCTATTGACTTCTAAAAAACAAATTTAGCGTTGCGTAGTGCGACTACGAACATCAATTGTATTTTTTTTTAAATTAAATCAATTAGTTAAATTAATTTAATTATGTATTTGTTCCACTAATGGTACATTAAAGTGTAAACTGTCAACGTTTGAAAATCAAACAGATACTTATTTTCGACAATTTAAATTAATCAAAATGTATTCATAATTCAAATACTTTGCCCAATAGCCTGTTTTCTACATTGTCTAATAACCAATATTCGCATACATTCATGAAAGGTAAATGTAAAAAAATGTATACAGTGTGTCTCCGTACATAATAATACCTAGAAATACAATAGACCTAAGTGTTCATATCTCGGGGGAAATAAATGCATTATAAATAGCTTTAGTTACTTTTAAAAAAATCTGTAGCCATAGTCAGTATTTTGATTGACCTTATTATGTGAACTCATTCTTTTAGGAAATTATATTCGAAAGTAAATGAAAATAAAGTTGCGATACATATTGACATATAATATAATATTAGCATGCAGATAGATCCTAGACTCTAGAGTATGTAGCTATTTATTTATTTGTATGTCTTTGCGGAGTGATTCTTCTGTAAGTATTCTTTGGCTGTGCGAGTGAGTTGTCGTTGTCACCCCTAGCTGCTTGGCGCCCGGGGCGGACCGCCCCCACCGCCCCCCCTTTACGCCGCCACTGCACCGACCCTCTCTTTTTTTACCTTTAATTTAAATTAACATTATTAGATATTGTCCTAAAAATGTTGTCAAATAATCCATAAAACCACTGCTGATGCCTTGAAAAATTAGATGCGCTATACGAGCTGATCGCAGCATGCAGTCATCTTTTATCATTTTCAAATGGATTTTCTTGAGATTTCTAAATGAACTCCCGTATATTATTTGCTAACGGCAATTTCCCTTAAGTTGTTTTTAATTTATATTCAGTATGTCCTATATATAGTTCGATCAACGGATCTTTGCCTCCCTGTCAATAATGACAGCAGTCTGGTGCAATCAACGCTTGTCATTCAGTCAGTGGCGTAGTCAAATAAATTTTCTCTAAAATCATAACCATCAATCCTGCACTAAAGTATAGGTTAAGTTAATTCGGCTTTGTAGTAATTGTAGTAGAGTATAATGTTTTGATTTATGGGAATTACTAAGTATATTCATACTTTGTACAACGAGATTTCGTGCCTGGGAATTCAATCGCTTTCCTGTCATTTTGAAGTTCACAATGACAGGACCCCTGAAAGCGACGCCGCTGGAATTACGAACTACACAATGACATTTAAATATAGTTCCATCTTTGTTATACACATTAGTACCCACCGTTAGTATCCGAGACCGTGTGTCTTAGCCATGGAAGACGTATGTCCGACGTTAGTGTCAATAATTTCACATGTCGTAGAAAGAGTGATCGCATGACAACCTTATCGTAACTAAATTCGGCAAACTTTGACAGGGAGGCAAAGATCCATTGATCGAACTATACCAATACATTGCTCTGTATACAGTGTGTTGGGTGGCTTGATGTGAAATATTTTAAGGGTTATAAAATTGACCAGAACCTTTTTTTTTACTATCAAAAACGAATCTTATTTAACAGCGCTGCTAGGCTCTCTAGTAGTTACGGTCCGTTGTGGCCGTACACTACGCGTCGTACGTCGCGTATTATGTCAAAGATTATGTCATCATAATGCCAAAATACAAAATGTCAAAAGTTCGTTTCGTATTGTCAAAAGTGACATGAGGTAGTTAAGATCAAGAATGATCGAAACAGAGATTACGCCCATCGGCGTACCAAAATCGGTTCGTTCTGCGCATCTACGTCACACCAGAATTGCTGTCAAAACTAAGTGTCAAAGTGGCGTATATTTTGTCAACGAACATATCGCGGAGATGTCAACATGATGTGAAATATTAAACAGTGTTTAGTTAGGTTATATTAAAAAAATCGGTGTAAGCGATTGGGGAACTAAATTGTAATAATGTCATCGTCAGCAGGATGATGATTTATAGGTCAAGTGCGAATAAAATGATTATTAATCTTTGCTAGCGATCTAATTTACCATTTGGCCACACTTATAAAATGCTCCATACAAATGACGCTGATCTTGTAATTGAAATTATTTCTTCGCCGGCAGAAAGTTATCCATTTTTTTAAAACGTCGGCTTTCGACGGAAATAAAATAAACTGCATTTTGATGCTTTACTTTTATTTCTCTTTGAGCAACCCGCCACCGCACGTTTCATTTTCGATATTTTTAATTTTTTTTCAAAGTGGTAATGTATTTGGTTATGTGTCAACGTGTTGTCAAAGTAATTTCTATTTTGTTATGATTCGTATGTAGTCAAGGTGTTATCAATGTTTGGTCTAGTGTGACGTCACAGCAATCAGCTGATTGTCAAAGTCGCGCTCAAAATTGAATGACAACCTGCGCAATGCGTAATCTTGTATTCTATCATTCTTGGTTAAGATGCGATTGTCATGCATTCGCTCTTTCTTCGACATGTGAAAAGATTGACATGAACGTTGGACGTCTTCTCTGGTCTTCTCAGACAATAGTCAGTTTTGACAACACGCAATGATTCCTTGACCAAACTATAAGCAGGCCACCTGAATATCTGATACACGATACAAACGCGCGGCGTATTAAGTTATACGTTCCTATCGACTTGAAATGCCTCTATTCGGTTGTACGTTGCGTAAAAAACCGGCTCATAGGAAAACCCGCCTTCAGGTTTGCAAAAGCAATCAGTTTATGTTTGCAGTTGGCGCCTGGTGAACGCCTACAAACGTTGCTCGACTGACAGAACATAATTTTACATTAGCTAAAATGGCAACCGTTGACCAAACGCATTTGTAGTTGGTGGCGCGCTCTGATAGAAACATGGATGCATACAGCCCAATTCTGGATCAAAATTGTTAACGCTAGCAATCGCGAAAGTTGCTAAATGCCAAGGTCAGTATGTAAATAAGAACTTTGCGAAAAGTTGCAATTCTGCAGGACCCTTAGAGCAACTGAGTGGTTAAAATATTTATCAACTGAGTTGATAAGTAACCACTATGAATCTGACAGTTGTAAAAGTTTGCAACCCGATTGCGTGATTAATTTTAGTTTATTAATCGCGATTAATTTATGTGGGAAATGAATAACTCTTTAGCTTCTGAGTAAAGTACACCCGCCGGTACATCGGAGAGATTTACCGAGAGATTTTATACTTCATTTGAAGATTTGTCAAGACGAATTCTAGGTTAGGATTGTAAAGTTGCATCTTACAAAGCAGACAAACTTAGGCTGGGCTGGAAAGCTATAGACCTGTGAATTCTTATGGGCTGGGAAATTCGACGTATCTATACAAAAGATATCACCTAACTCATTTTGCATGATGCACCTATATCAATTCGGCCATAATAGTGGCAATAGTAGCGATAGTAATTATTGCAGAACAATTATGATAATTTTCATGTTCCTAATACAGTTGCAGAAATACACATCGTAAAATACATTTTGTTATGAAGATGTACTTAAATAAAGAATACGATAAACTGTTGATATATGATTTTTTTTATTAAATTTTGTATAGACATACATAATATATAGACCAATCTGCAAAAAATTATTTTCCAACTATCATTTCCGATTCCGCAGGCATTATCACTGTAATTTCACATGAATCATCTGCAAAACAATATCCATTATTGCTATTAGTAGAATAAGAACAAATTTTACCTTACCTTGTAAATATTTCATTGATAACTGCATTCCAGACAGCGTTATTTTACCTTCATCTGCGTTCATCATAATGATATGTATTTCCGCTCCCGTATTTGGAATATCAATATGATCGTTAATTTCTCTACAATACTACTGTAGCCACTACTATAGCTAATAACCTCCAAATTGATATCGGTGAACCCTTAGAAAGACATGTAAAACGTAACACGCTCTACTGTTCTGATGTAATGTATTCTACAGGATTTTCCGTATGCAAATGGTAATATCTTATGCATTAATACCTCGAATCTCCCAGCCAATACGATTTCACAAGTTTCTTGTTTTCAAGCCTAGAACGAGTGTTTACTTTGTAAGATAAAACAATTCCAACCTAAAAAATTTCTTCCCTGAAATGTTCAAATGAAGTCGAAAATATCCCGGAAATTGGGTATACTGCCGACTTCATACTACCTAATAAATTGAAGTATTTGATCATATTACTTCGAAAAACGCACCATACCGTACTAACTGACTTACACTGACGTATAAGTACCGCAACAAAGTATGAAGATAGCCGTAGTTCGGTATTATAGCAACTTTGTTAATAACTGGCGTAGATGTAGAAATTTAGCAACTGTTGAAAAATCCGTTCTTACAGAATTGACAAATTGGAATCAGTTGCTACGAAAGTTGTTCAAACTTATGGTACGTTCAGATACGCGCAAGTTACGCAACTGTACGCTGCGCTGGCGCTACGTTGACGCTAGCGTCGCCGTTATGTCTACGCTCGTCCACGCTCGCATAGTTTCTCCCACGCTCACCTAAACGCTGGAGCGCTCGTAGCGCTTGCCACGGTAGGATCTCCGTCTAATGTCATGTGTTCGGTTTACGTCAGTTTTGAGATGCTTTTGAGGTTATCGTATAAATTATAGTCCATATCAGTGCAATAGAAACCACGTTTTATTGAATTCTTTATAGCAACATGTTCAAGAAAGAACCTAGATTGTTCTACGTCTGTTTGCGAAGAAACTATAATGGATATAGAGATGTAAGTAGAATATCTGGTGAGTTTGTTGTTTTTACTAAGTACATATATGTTTATTTATAGCAGGAAAAGCATAAACTCATTGGAGCCTTATGTTGAGATAATCTACAACCACGAAACCAATATTCCAACAGAACCTTGCTTGTTGGTAGCATAGAATATGTGGATAATATTATGTTCAGAATGGTAGGTGGAATTTTTATGTGATCTGCTGTGAAGAATGGGAGGTCTAATTTTGACTTTAGTCTATATTTCCAGAAAAGCAGTGCTAAAAAGCTGTAAAAAACCAAACATGCATTTTTCCCTGAAAAACTAGATAGAATTGGGAAATTCCTACTTTCAGTTTCAGGTTGTACGGAAAAAAGCATACCAGAAACCGTTTTCACTTGTCCCATTTTGTGCTTTGTTGGTCAGGATAGTCATTTAGCTTAGATTATTATTATATTTTTGACAAACTACGTACATGGAAATATGTGAAATGCTCTGATATATAGACTTGAACGTTAATAGATTATTAGTTTTTAGATTAAGCTAAAACATCATTGAATTTCAAATAATTGACCTGACTCACAAAGGTCCTTTATACTCCCTATAATATATATATCCTTATAATATGCATTATAAGATTGTATATTTAAGACTGTAAAATTATATATTTCCAGATTGGGTGACCAAATAGTAAAATTGTGTGGACATTCTACAATGTTGTTTCATCTTGCTGTGGCTTGCGGTTGATAGTAGACCACGCAGAAATACGATAAATACGAAGAGTTTACTTCAAACAACACAAATGCATGTCTCGTCGAAATTCCTGATACATGATAGTGGACCACGAAGAAGGACGATAAATCCGAGGAGTTTACGCCAAACAACAAAGATGCATGTCTCATCGAAATTCCTGATTATTGTTTTTTTTAAGTATTTTATATTTAAGATAGAAATGGTGTAACTAAAAAACACTGCTTACTTTGCACTGTTTGAAACAGTTCCCTTTTTTAAACAAGCAGTTGGATTAAAAGCCAATTGTTTTTTTTTCAATGCTCCTTTTGAATTAAAAAACAATCTTTTTCACAAGGTGGTGTTAGACCATTTGCAACTTATGCTGTTAATGCATCTAATAATATTTATTATTTTACTTATTGCACCATAGGATAACAAACATTTTGCTAGTTTCTGGTGGTTATTACTTTATTGGAATTGTAAAAATAAATTACTGAACTACAAACTATGTTTACTTATTGGTTTATATACGTAGGTTATAATCCAATGTATTGAAAATTATAATTACTAAAATACCTACTTATATTCATGAATAATTAATACAAGAATTATTAGTATAATTACTAAAATAATATTCATTAGTGATACCAATAATAAATACAAACGGTAGAACTGAAGAAGCGAACAACACAGTTTGCAAACGTCAGCAAATATGATTTTTTTTATTTATTTTCTAAATAGCCTTACTATTAGTTACTTTCCTATCTGCTTCAGTTAACTAACATTTACTGTGATATTATTTATTTAAAAAAGCTAACATAGTATTGTAATGAGTTTTGGTGCTACAATTTTAAATAAATACAAAGAATACAATGAAAATAAATTAAAAAAAAAAGGAATACTTATAAATTATGTGAACCAGAGGAAAAGAAGTGCTGTAAATAAGTAAGTATAGAATAGTATCGTGGTAAAGTTATTTATTAGCCGAAAACAGAAAAAAAATTACAAAGTCCTGAATTACCTACATTTGTTTATAGGAAATATCAAATAATTAGACGATGCATATTGTGATCCTCAAGATCAAAACCTGAGTAAAGTAATTAATGATAACTGAATTTTTCTTATAGAAAGAAGCTTACATAAAATAACAAAAATATACAATATGGCGATTGGGGGTCACATATTAATATCTAGGAGAAACAAAGCACTTGCCCCAAATAGTGAAACTTACATATGTTCAGCTTAGCTTGCCTCCAAAGAAGTTATGAGCAATCGGGATTTGAAGTTTTTACTTAACTTAAAAGATAAGAATTAAAAAAAAATGTGTTCATCAATACAATGCTACTGTATAGATACTACTGTATATTGATAGGCAACCAAATATGCATTTTAAATTAACACAAATTGCACAATCACATACAAAACGTTTGGTAAAACCTTTTTTGATGAATTATAAAAGGCACTCTCGCGATTCCTGTGGTACACTACAGGTGTGGTTCTTCGTTGCAGCAAACCTTATCGTCTTTTATTAAGGGTAGTGATGGGATCTTCTGTGTATGCCTTCTTATAGTACACTGTGTTCTATACTATCATCTTTCGATGTCTAATTGTAAGAGACACTCTTGAAATTCCTGTCCTACACTACAGGTGTTTTGGATATTTCTCGAAGCATACCTTATGATCCATAAGTTATGGACCTTTGTTGTAGATGGGTATAGGGTTTTCCATATGTTTCTTCTTATATAGACTGTGTTCCATTCTATCTTTGTCTCAACTGATTGAGCTCTTCTCAAATGAGGTAACACACAACGGTAAAATTAGTAATTCATTCCAATAAAACGTGTTCAATATGATACAAAAGTAATTACCCCGTACCTATTTCAACCTAAATCTTGTTATGTTCTTGGTAAACAAAAGTATATCCTTCGTTAGTTTTATAGTTAGTTGCACTGTGGTTGCACTCATTCTTTGTAGATATCCTATGTACTGCTTTCTCGAAACCACTTAACCACGTCGCATATCTTCAATCCTAAAATACAATAAAAACATTGATTTAAAATGTGTTATAAATAATAATAACATGTACGCATACCTAATTGCATTCTTCAGACACGTTCCAATATGTATTTATAAAATATTCCATAATATACACCAAAACTCTTTACGAAAAGCCGCGAGATGATCGCCCGTTGCAGTATGTTTAGGGGTTATGTATAAATTTTGTTGACAGTAGCGGCCAGGCGCAAAAATACATACGTTGGCATCTTGCGTTCATAGCGTGGGCCAGCGCATGGCCAGCGTAGGCCAGCGTTTGGAGCGTAGTCGAGCGCAGGCGAGCGCAGCGCACCGCAGCGCACCGCAGCGTAGCGTCAGCTTATGTGAATGCCACTTTAAGCTTTAACAATTCACTTTCGTAGCAACCGAAATAGCAACTGAGTTACAGGATTGGACTGATAATCCGTATGCCTACACGTTAGCAGTATTTGAAGCCAACATATCGCCGGTGTGAGGTGGCGGCGAGCGTGTTTTTCCAAAGGGTTTTATAATTAGAATAACACAATACTTAAGTATGGTGGTATGGTTTCCAATACCTAAGTATGGTACAATGTTTGTGTTTTAACAATAATAATATACCTCATAATACAAATATTTGTATATGTGACAATGTATAGTGCACACAAAAGCTGACAACGGTCTTCTACCGTCCGTTCTTCTACCGATAACATCAAACCGTCCATCCACTTCTCCCGCAGTTCTACATTCTTAGGGACTCTACCAGCACAGAACATATATACCAAATATAGACTCAGTTTGATAAGTGTGTTAGTATAATATGTAATAATAATAAAAATAACGGATTATTATTATATTAAACCCTTAACCATCCTTTACAGACGCCATGAAGATTGAGGTTATGTTTTACTTACTGGTAAATACTAGTCACGTCTGGCGAATACCTTTTCCCACACACAAAACAATTCTTTACCATCTTCGGAAATTATTTGCTTTTCAATTTCTGTATCGAATAAGTCGTGTTTTGCTCGCAATCGCTCAGATTCAACCTGGATTTAACCATTGTTTGCAAACGCAAACTCCGCGATATCGCCCAGCAGCCAATCAGGAACGTTTCCTTAAGGACCGAAATACACAAGGACAGATTGTATATGTTTGCGCCAAATCGCCCGCCTTTAGGTATCGATGTTACCTTGTTTATCTAAGGTTTTGACAATACCTACTGTCAATATAAGCTGCGTTCTGATATTGTACACCGTTACACTTTTTAAACCCAATAACACGCAAGAGTCATTTGGACGATGTACCCGGTGCCAACGGAGTACAATATCCGAACGCTGCTTTAATCAACATATCTGTCTAGTTCTACTAGTTTTATTTTAATGCAGACATGGCCAATCTCGATCAAATGGAATCTCATCCAGCTATTAATTCAATATATAGTATTATAAAGTCATGTGCCTGGCCACATCAGATATGTTTTAGCTTTAATTTAATTTAATTTAACATTATTACAGATATTGTCCTAAACATTTAGGCAAATAATCAATAAAACCACTGCTAGATGCTGATGTCTTGACAAATTAGTTGCGCTATACACGCTGATCGCACCATGCGATCATCTTTTATCATTTTCAAATGGCTTTTCTTGATATTTCTAAATGATATATTATTTGCTAACGGCAATGTCCCTTAAGTTGTTTTTAATTTATATTCAGTATGTTCTATATACCAATACATTGCTCTGTATACAGTGTTGGGTAGCTTGATGTAAAATATTTAAAGGGTTATAAAAGATACCATTCAAAACCTTTTTTTGTGATATCAAAAAACGAATGTTATTTACAATAAAATTTTATTAAAATATTAGCTAATGTGTATTACACAACAAACAACAAATGCAGTAGAGAAAATTCGTTTAATACATTTTTAAGAAAATGTTTACAAATGTAGGAAAGTACAAAGTTAACTTATAAAGTGTTTACATTCTTTATTAAGTATTCATTTCTCAGAAATTAATAATAAATTGAACCATGCATTTACCATATAAATGAATACGTAAAACAGTCCGACAGATCCGAATATATGAATTTGAGATATGAGTAAAGTATCCTCCTTTTTCTATCCTCCAATGTTAATTTATCTCAAATAGATCGAAACAAAATGTATTGTAAAAGATATAAATGGCCACAAAAAAAATAGAACTTATATAAATCGTTTGTATAAAATAGATGTCATAATTAAAGAGATACGTATATCTATGCATATTAAACACTGCGATAATCAAGAATATTTTAAATGTTGTTGAACGTGTTAAAAAAAGTTAAATATTGCAATGTAACAAATTATAAATAAATCCAATCAAATCCAAAATGAACACATTTTTAATGTATTGAGAATACTACTTACATGTGTCCAGTTGAAAGTTTTCAGGACAGAAACAACAGATTTGGAGATCAACCCAGACGGAGGCCTAGTTCTTGCAAACGTGTTGTATTTTACTTTGTCGGATGTTGCGTTGAACGTACAATACTGCAACAATGAAAATACAATCATTAGACATATGAAAAGTATTATCAAAAAATTCTTAAAAGATCTACTAAATCATAAAACGACTCATAATTTTAAAGTAATTTCCTTGTAACTCAACACTATTCGTCAACCTGCCAATGGACATTCGTCCTTCCATACCGCCGATGCGTACCAAGGACGTAATAAGAGGCCAGCGAAAGATATTTTTCACATCAGTAACGTTTCCAATAACTGCAGCATGGCAAATAACGCCGTCTGACAATCAGTTATAACCTTGCGAAGCTGTTATTAAAGACTGCAAAGGACGGTGATAGATGAACGGGAACGAACAGAATCCAGGACGATTCCTGAGGACATATGATCTGTCCTTAACACGCCTCACACGTATTTCTGATGTGGATAAATGTACGGTCTATTTTCAAATATAACCTAAAGTTTACAGTAGGTAATAATAGTAACTTCTAGTTATATTATTAGGTATTTCTAGCAGTGGCGTGAGGTGCATTTGTTTATAAGGTGTAATATTTGTAAATGTTTAGTAAGAAAAGGAGTTGCCTCAAAAATGTATAAAAATGGTAAGCTTACAGTCAAAATCAAGTGCAAGAGGCACAACGCATCAGGCAACACATGCGTCAGTCATTTTTTATGTTACAATTTTGCGTTGCTTTTTAATGATTCATTTGTGTTTTTCTAGCTTTTGGCTAATGATGATTTTTTGATCGAAACTTGTACCTAAGTAAACACTCTTGCAAACGGGGTTTTAAGACGGTTTTACTTAACTCCTATCGTTTATTAAAGATATTTACTTATATGATAACTCAATGATCCTTTCCGCATTTTAAAAACATTTATGATATTTTCATAAATATATGGCTTACATTATTAGTAACTTTGATTTAAACCAGAAATAAAACTGACTGAATGACAGAATGAAATATAAGTAAATCTAAAATAAATTTAATTAAATACGAAGAAACCTTCATACAAATAGGCACATGCATCATGTTATCAAAATTATTGCGTTATTAAAAAAATCATAAAAACCTGTACACTAATAATTCATACTTCAAAAGTTACAAACACTTCCAACACAAATTTAAAACAAGCGCCAAATGTCAACTGTGCATCGGAGCTGCTGCACGCTGGAAATACGTTGCCCAAAGGCGAATTTAAATTAACGAATTAACAAATCTAACAGAAATACATAAAAAAAATTTGATCAGACTTTCTGTGTATTATTTATTGGAGTTTAAAGAATGCATACTAAAAGTCCGATCAAAATTCATTGGAAGTTTTTGAATTACACCATTAGCAATTGTTTGACGTTCGTCCGTGCGCCCTAGCCGCTGCACGCTTGGGTGATATGGTTGCGTGTACCTCCTATGCACTGTCTGCGTATTAGTTGGTAGTAAAAATCGGACAGCGGACAAATAAATTAGTGTGTTCTGTATTCATTCTCTAGAATATAATTTTATTTGATCAGTGGTAGAGAGGTGCGATAGTTCATACATTATTTACATACGTATAAAGCAGCTATGATTCTTTAATGCGCCGATTTTAACCCAAATAGCACCGTCTCGTGCACCGTTTGTGGCTGCACGACATGGCAGTAGCGCAAAGGCGGGTGTCGGTCGAGACGGGAGCGCTCGGCTCTAGCAAGTAGCAATGATATGCTGTGATATGGTGTAGCACCATGTGGTGTAAATTACATTAAATTATTATTACAAAGAAATATTAGTTAATATGTCGGTATATACATACATAAATAATATATCATTTTTTGGCTGAACTATCTTTAATATTTTTCTTTCTCTTTTCCTAAATCTTACGTTTTAAATCTTACTAAATAAGTTTTATTTCAATACTATTAAATATTTTCAAGATCTTATGAATCATTAAATTTCCGCCATCGGTTAGGCCACCAGGCGTACATGTTTTTCGTTCGTTGCTTTATTTCGTTCATGCGCCGTCGCAGTTTGTATAATGGCCATTTTCTGTACATTCTTGTACTCTGCTTGTTAATTGTTTGATCAACTCGTGTATGACGAATTCTGAATACTTTTTCGCTCCAGTTATTCCCTTTTATATCTCCATTTGACAGTAAATTCTTTTCATTTGAACGTTTACCAGATTGGAATGTTTTAAATATGTCGTGTCCAATAGCGCTAAAGCTACTGAAGCAATTGAAAAACTATGTTGGTGATACAATTAGCTTTAGTTTGATGTGCCGGGCGACCAGATAGGGTGTTCCTAACTTGAGATATGTTGCAAATAGTCAAACTGCCATCGAAAAAAAAAGAGAAAAAAATCAAAATTTATATCTCGAAAACGTATCCATTCAATTTTTTTTAATGCGATCTTTGAGTTTAGCGGGCCTAGGTATCTAAGAAAAAAATAGTGGCAACTAGTGTATTTCATTTATTTTTATTTTGTTGACTAGTCTAATTATCTGAACTAAATCTAGTCAGTACAAATAGTAAATATTAACTGAAGACACAAATTGTTTAACACAAATAAATAGTTCTTTACCTCTATTGAAACAACAGATGTTTGAGCCAATGCATATTTAATTTCTTTGAATACAACTTTTTATCTGTGTAGTAAAATATACAGACGGAAAACCGCAGACCTGAAACTTCTTTCATCGTCGTGTACCTACATCTATTATAATATACATAGTATTAACTAGATTATATAAATACGTGAGCACTGTGTGTAAACCATTCGAGAGGTTTGGCATTTACATTAAGTTACATTGTGTGATCGTTTATTCAGTTTTCGAATGCACGTTATAAATATTTTCTCACAGAAGACCACGTAAAGCGTTAAAAGTGACGGGAAATGGTGGAAATAAATTCAGATAAGCCAAAAATTGGTATTTTATGTTCTATTCGATGATGTGAATAACAAGTTTTTGACCGCACCAGACACCTCCGCCAGATGGCGCCCAAACTCAGTTGTTTTGCAAAAATATTTATAAGAAAAGTTTAAGTGGCTAAAGTAACTAAATAAAAAAAAAGTTTTCTTAAAATCATTTTATTTTTCTTTGTTAAGTTTTTAATGTATTTTACAAAATTATTTCTCTCCTATTTGCTATGAAAAGTTATTACTTGGTGGCCGGCAAAAAAATTATATACGGCATATCGTATAAATAATTTCTAAATAAGTTTTGTTTCAATACTACTAAATATTTTCAAGATCTTATGCATCATTAAAATGTAGACGTATGGAGAAACTGTGATCTAACAGGGGTTGAATTATTTTTTGCAAATTACAAACCGGAAAGTTTACTATTTATTATTCTAGTGTTAGAACAGATGTATTATTGTACGAAAAGTGGTGAAAATCGGAAAAATCAAAAACAAGCAACACTTTTTTACTTCGAAAAACGCATTAGACACCCATTTCTACAATCCCTCGCAACCGAAATCGCAATCCCAATCCCGGTATAATGATTCGACCGTTTCCGATCAAATTCCAACCCTCTCTGCCGTCGATGACCACCTGTAGAATCGTGCGGCGTAAAAATGTATCGAAAATATCAGCAACGTCAGTTCGCATCAGGCGTCCTAATATCCATCGCCCTCGACGCGTCTGCCACACCAAGAAAACAAAAAAAGAATGATTTCGTCCCGAGGCGTATTTTACCAGCCAGGATCAGAGGATTCCGATTACGGAAATAGGAAGGGAGGGCGCAATGCCAACTTTTTGCATCGTCAGCTAATAGGGAAACTTTCATAGCCCACAGCTATATTAAACACGTTCTGATAGGCGCACTAGAGAGCCAACAAATGGGGGAAATTTTCTGCAAATTGTGATAGTTCGGGTATTGAACGTGCTTAATATTAGCCTGCCTGCTCAGTCTAGTTAGAATTGCCTTTTTAGTATCGTGTGCAAAGAGCTTGAGGACTGCATTTAAATTTACCAAAAGCTTAAAATGATACTAGAGGAGGATAATTCATAATTCTGAGAGGTTTTGATGATAATTAATTTTTAATTTAATGTGCATCTTTAATAAACATTCTGATATTGGGAACAATACAAGTACACAATGTTGGGAATCTGATCAAGCACCTTAATTTCTCCACAGGGTGTCACAAACTTGACCACCAGACCATCATTTTGGTCCTCCTGGTATCATAAGGCGCATGTTTTTGTGTACATATACGTGTGATACTCTTGATAATTTTGTTTATGTGCTGAAAAAATAATTAGAATCGGTTAAAGTGCACAAAAGTTATTGAACTAATTGCAAAGATTCACTTGTAAAGCTGTATCTTCTACAAACATTATAAACTAAAAGAGTACGAAAACATCAGGATGCTTCTGTCGGTTTGGCACAGCGTGTCTCAACCTTTTTGTCCTTGCGGAACCCTTGAAATACGATTGGAAATAGCATATCCCAATTATATCCCGCAATTTTTACAAAGTAAATGTCATTCTCTATCAAGTAAGCATCGATATGTCTGTAAAGTAACGCAGTTTAATTAACGTAATTTTCCTGTGATAGTGCCAAAATAGCCTGGCAAAAGCGGACGTTTTGGAAAAAACAAAACAGCAATATACTGGTATCAAATAACCAGCAATGTTATGCCGTGTTAAGGTTAAATATCATCAGATGAAACTATTTTTGCTAATCTGTTAAAGTTAAACAATATAAGAATATGACACATCATTTTAGAAATCATTTTCTCATTTATATTTGCGAGTAGAAGCACAACAAATTACGTAAAAAAAAACCAAATAACTAGGACTTCTTCTTGTTACAGCATTTGTGCAGTGATTTATTACATATAATTTACTTATTTTACAGTATTACCGTTTCTTTTACATCATTTTTGTTTAGTTTATCACATTCAGTTTTTGTAACTTTAGAGACGTTTTTCTCAATGTATAAACTTGGTCATTTCAGACATGCGCCATATAGATGCTTATAGATGCTATTTTGTTCGTTTGCTTAATTGTATATGTATTTGTAATTGTTCGTTTGAATGTTACGCGCTTTGTTTTTAGATATTGTTGCAGAAACTGCAGAAACCCCGTACAGCGTTGCGTACAGGTCAGTAAAAACACATGCAGACATTTATTAATAGACAATATACAAAGGAAGGTAAAGATAAAATATTAATATAGCAGTACGATAGCAGTAAATTTAGGATACTTTATGATAAAACTCTCCTCAAAATATTCGCGCTTCCCAAAACCGCAATTTCCTGAATTTCCCAGGGCGAAATTTTGCACGGTAACTCCTTGACATGTTTACTATAATTTAGAGTAACTGCTCCCAATGAACCTACAATCACCGGAATAATGTTTACTTTCATTCCCCACATACGTCCAACTTCTATTGAGAGATCCTTATATTTAAGTTGTTTTTCAAGCTCCTTCCTTACAACATTCGCATCAGCAGGTACCGAGATTTCTATGAACGTGCATACCTTCCTCTGGAAATCCTTTACCACGATATCTGGCTTATTAGCATCAAGCATTCTATCAGTGACAATAGGCATGTTCCATAATATGGTAATATGATCATTACTCACAACAGGAGATGGAACGTGGTCATACCACCGACACACACCCATTGCTAAACCTAATAGTTGGGAACACAAGTTGTAATGTATGTATGTTCCTACCCTATCATGCCTAGCAATGTAATGCGACTCAGCTAAGACTGGACAAGCCGCTAACAAATATTATTATATTATTATTATTATTTATTGGAATTCTCTGATACATCTCATTAAATACATTAAACCTAGATAATATAATTTAGATACAACATATAAATACTAAAATTACACTAATAGATTTTGACAAGTAATGAGGATCATCAGGGCAAATTGGTAGTACCGAGCTTCGCTGAAGCCTAGGGTACTCCCTATGCGGGTATCACCACAGCTCAACCCAATTTTGAAAAACAACGCCATTTATGCTTTGCAACACAAGTTTGCAAAGCAAAGGAAAACTGTGGAAACCCCGTACAGCGTTGTGTACAGGTCAGTAAAAACACATGCAGATATTTATTAATAGACATATACAAAGGAAGGTAAAGATGAAAAGTGGTACGATAGCAGTAAATTTAGGATGCTTTATGATAAAACTCTCCTCAAAATATTCGCGCTTCCCAAAACCGCAATTTCCTGAATTTCCCAGGGCGAAATTTTGCACGGTAACTCCTTGACATGTTTACTATAATTTAGAGTAACTGCTCCCAATGAACCAATAAATAAGCTAATAAATTCCAATAATACAAATTAATTTAATGAAAAATTAAGAAGTTATAGCCGTATTTGGCGCTATTTTTTGTTTGATTTAAAGTTCACTTTCTAGAAAACATAGCATTTTCATTAAATTGATTCAAAATTATTGTCGAAATTATAACACACTTGTGTCCTACAATTGCGATGAACGGGAGATTTACTGCAAAAAATAATGTTAGATTTTGAGTAACAATTGTCCCTTATATCCTTATAGATGTCCTTAATCGTAATGTTAAATTAGTTGTTTTAAGTAACAGCTCATTTGAAGTAACTAATCTTGTCAGTTGAATATATACATATTATTTGCTTATGAAACGGCAACCACTATTATTTGTTACTATTTATCGCGAAGCCTTGGTTTTGCAGCAACGAAAAATTATTTTTGAAGATTAGAACTTGCCTTTGATAATAATAATGCATTTAATTAATATTTGATTAATATTTGACCTAAAAGTTATCAAAATGTTCGGTGTCACCAGCTGTATGCAGCGGCAGCGGAGTGAAGGGAGTACAATTACAAAAGCAATAGGTGTTTCGTGGATGAGTCGCAATTTGGTACCATTTCCTATCGAACAAAATCCGATCAATCACTTGTCAAGTTTTCTGATTAAACCTCGTGTGTAAACGGAATTTGAAACAGTGCATTGTATGCAGCGGCAGCGGAGTGAAGGGAGTACAATTACAAAAGCAATAGGTGTTTCGTGGATGAGTCGCAATTTGGTACCATTTCCTATCGAACAAAATCCGATCAATCACTTGTCAAGTTTTCTGATTAAACCTCGTGTGTAAACGGAATTTGAAACAGTGCATTGTTGTTGAAAATGGGTGCCTTTGGCAAAGGTTAGAACTGCTTGTACATATATCGATTTTGTAGGTTATTGATAAGCAATACTTATTGGGATTTGCATTGCTTATGTTTTGGGAGTATGTAACAAATGTTATGGAAAATAAATGTTACTCTAACTAGTTATGGAAAGGTTTTAAAATAGAGTATACAGTTTCAAATAACCGAATAAATTTAGGTTCGTGTAATAGCATGCAGTGTAGACCAATTTTGCTTCTTTTCTTATTAATAAGAATGATGGAGATCTGGTATTGACGAGTCAGTAAGTAGAATAAAAATACTACAATATCATATCGCCATTGTTTTTAAATTTATAAAAAAAAGAGCTAAAATATTGACATTTATAAAATATATACATAAATATAAATAACAGTTTGGGTTCTATCAAGGCTATGGAATACCCTGCATAGGGAAACAAGTTTGTGTATTTCAAATGTCCCTCTTCGAGATCCTGTCAAAATATCAATTCCAGCAGTCCATTTGAATTGGTGCCGTCCTAATTAAATGTAGTAGGTATACATATTATATAAATCCAATACTTCTAAGGATGTTTACTTAGGCTTAAAGTACCCGTTATCGGAGACTTCTCCATAGCACACCGTACACGAAATACCAAACCACAAGCTCTGACGCTTTCAAACTACATTGCGGCTAACATCCCCCTTTCCGAATGTGTATTTAAGCAGCAGGGGTGTGTTTGCTGCATGTACATGCAACGACATCAACTACGTAACTGAGGAGAAATCTGGAATTAAACCTCAAGATAACCCATCAATTCCAATCCATACTGGATTAATAGATACATTCGATAATGTGGCAGCCGATATGAATTTTCATAATCATCTTCGTGTAATTCAACAGGTACTTGTGCAGGTACTTATACTAGCAATCGACAAGCTCTGGTAGAGATGCTTGTAGAAGTGTATCAGGATATTTCAGGTGCAATGAAGTGTGGAAAAAATTACCGCAAATCCATTTACGCGATTACTACAGTGTACACCGTTTAGTTTTTTGTTTTTAACATATCTTACAATTATTAGTTTTAAACATTGAGGTTTGTACGCCTGAAAATGGTCATCTAATGACCGAAATCGATAGCGTTTAATATACTTTCTAAATAAACCGGTCTACATAAAACATTCAAATTTTCTAATATATCAAAGACCAGAAAAAAGTTGATATAAAGTTGTTTGCTATATAAAGCAAGTTAGCTTATTCAAAAGTTTACGATAACCTTTACGAGGTATACCTTCATGGTACATCTGTTATATACATCTGGTGTATATAAAGTTTATAACACAATCGGGAAAAATCGCATTCGAAATTGCATTGTACCAGATCGACTTCTGTTTGGGTCGGGTAGAAATAAATGAAATGTGATATAACCGATGTACCGCTCAGATTCCGAGACTGGTTGCATTCAGGACGAATTATGGATGTCCTAGATTCAGCAGTATAGTTGTTTAAGTAATTGAAACATCAAGAAAAATATATACCCCCGATTATTATGATATATTATAATTATATTAGTCGTTTTAAAATTACTGCTCCCCAAGAAAATAACACTGCAGTATATTATACCTATTTTATGATTCTTGACTGATTATTATTCGTTTATCAAATTCTAGGTTGTTTCTTCGGAGGTAATACTGTGGGTGCTATGAAATTTATTGTTTCAGTTTTGAGCATATTCAGTGATAAGGAATTTGTGTTTCTAGCACCTTGTGCAGAAATCGTTTCTGGATTTTTTTATTCTCGTGATTATCTCTGGTACTTACTAAATCTTTCCGGGATTACCTGGCAGCGAAATCCCGGTAAATTAGGTGCCTTTCATAACCCCGAAATTCGCGCTTTTAAAATCCGAGGCGAGACGTTAAGCCGGTAGAAAAAAAAAACCTTACGAGTCAGGGATCAAAATCACAAAATTCATGTTACAAAAGTTTAGTTTCAAAAAGCTAATAGAGTTACGTCCAACACGGGCAACTTCTGGTGCTTGATAAACTAAATGCCAAATTCAAAACCGCGGAATATGTCCAATAATTCATCCAAACAAAACACGTTTGATACCTGCGCTACTCACATCTTGATACCACGCTTAGTCAAGCACATTATGAGAGGAATCAAAACTAAGGGTGTGCCAGTGCACGATGGAAGGGATAAACGGTAAGGACAGGAACGGAAACGTTGCACGAGTGGGGAATGGCCGATGCCGATGGGACAAAATAAAGACAGAATATAATCATAATAATAATCGACATTTTAACATCGGGCATTGGCATGCCCGAATTATCATTATTATGGCCTGGGTCTGTGGCACGTAGTAAATTTTTTGGCATCTAGCATTGTACCATGAAGTAAAAAAAAACACAGAAAAATCTTCACGCTTGAAGCAGATCATGTGATTCGAACTAACTGTCCTGAGACTGATAGCCATACCACAGCCATACGTTCTACCGCTGAGCCACAGTCTGACTTCAAAGTGTGACTCTTACTGAATGTGCTGCAATATATGAAAAGAGAAGAATAGGTCGCCAGAGGAAACGATGGAGTTCTTACTTAGCTCCGAATAGCAAACGACAGAATAAGATAACACAGTCTAGGGAAAGCTATTGCCCAAAAGTAGGATTTTATTTGGTATTTTCTATACACTGCGAGACAACACAGAAACGGTAAGAATTTTTTGTTACTCAATTTCCAATAATAATGAAATTAGTCAACTAAATATTTCTTTAAAAAACGAATCGCTTAAGTTGTGAAGATTGATATTAGAACGTTTCAGTTACTTTCTTTATGGATTTGCAGCATTGCTATATAATATCGGGCCAATTTAATGTGATATGAAAGGAGTATTAAATAAAATCTGTTAAGACGACATTTGATGGTTTCTTTTCGTATACGGGGTAAAATTTTGAAACATTGTGTCTGCAGACGTTTGTTACAAAAACACTGAACAGGCACCATAAATCTAATTGCGTACTTCAGTTATCTTTAAAGATAGTAGAGAAACCATTACCTACTTTTATTTTTCTTATTGGCGCCATGTTTAATTTAAACATTTTAGGTGTTTTCTTTGCTTTAGTTTCAATTATAAAGTACATGTTATTTATCTGAAAACTTTAGACGAATGATACTACTTTTTGGATGACTTTGCAAAGATTTAATCGGAGCTGAAATCGACATTTTTTGAGTAGGTATATCACACTACTTCAAACCAAGTTATTTCAGTTTTCATGTACAACTGGCATTTTTAAAAGAAAATCATTTCCAATATCAACCTGAATCGTGTGAATACATTGTGTTACTCCTATATTTTTCAATAATTTTCATTTGAACATTTTTTACCTGAAAAGCAAACTGTGATGTCGGACAACCGAATAAAAAACCAAAAGAATGACAGCTCAATAAAGATGTTGATGTTAGCTCCAAAGCACTTTACAAATACAAATATAGAAAACTGGTGAAAAAAATTAAAAATAGAATATATTGTCAAAAATCCACAACCAACCAAGTGTGATGGGTACATTACGTGAGTTAGAAGCAATAAAAATGCTTTAAAAAAATCAAAACAAATCAAATTCAAACTTAAAAAAAGCTAAAAATGTGTCATGGTTTTTCCACCATCTTTAAATATAACTCAAGTACGTAATTAGATTTGTCGTGCCTATGTAAAAAGATTCATAATTTCACCCTGTATATAATGCTATACAATCTCTAGTGTTCGTTTTGATCAAAATCAAACACACCACTAATTAGTCACTGTCATCACCTAGTATTTAATTACACCTTCAATTTTACATTGATTTGACCCGATATTATCAGAAATGCATAGCCGTACATAAACTACGATAACACTAGATCGAAATGTTTTATTATTGCGAATATGGTATGTTTTCAATCTCCACCATATATAATTAAGTCGTTGTTTGAAAGAATTAGGAAATACGGGTACCTATTTGAAAATATGCATAGTTTTTTTTGCCCACAGTAGGTTATTATAAGTAAAGTTAGGAATTTTTTTTCATTTATGTATTTTCAGAGCAAAATTATACCGTTTCATCCTCAAAAAAACAGAATTGGTTGCTATGGCAAAAAGAACGAATAAATCATAAACAAATAAGAAAAGAAAAAATGTTTATTTCAATATTTTCGTTTAAAAGCAATTAAATTATTAAATTGGTAATTACTTTATTAAACCCTGCCTACGATTCGTTATTGACTATAAAGCCGACATAGTCACGAGTTTTTTTACTTTATCATACGTAGTATGTAAAATGTAATCGTGCCAGAAAAAAAATTTGAGAATTTGGCGGAAATATGTCTATTTGGGTCCCCTGAACAGTTTTGACAAAGGTACAAAAAAATGTCTGTGTGTGTATGTGTGTATGGATGTGTGTACCCGTTTTCTTGTGGCGACGATTCCGTAGAAACTACTAAAGGTATCGGGACGAAACTTTATATTTAGAAGTTTTATGACCAAACTTAGAGTTGAAAAGCTTTCTGTTGAAAAGGGTGCAAAGGAACTGGAGGTTTAGTCTTAACATTTTTGAACGATTTTGCAAATGCGCCGCCATTTCTGGAATTTCGTCGAAATAGTTAAATAAATACAACAATCAACAGTTTAGCTGCATGAGGAAATTCTATTTCATCTAGGTCGGTCGTACTGCATTAAACCTAGTAGCCAGGATATGTCAGATATTTTGATCTAATGACAGTAGGTAGTGTCAAACGCTAATGTTTTGACAATACCTACTGTCAATATAAGCTGCGTTCGGATATTGTACACCGTCACGCAAGTGTCATTTGGACGGTGTATCCGGTGTCAACGGAGTACAATATCCGAACGCAGCTTTAATCAACATAGCTGTCTAGTTCTACTAGTTTTATTAGTATTTATTATATATATATATATATATATATATATATATATATATATATATATATACTAATAACAGCCTGTATATATATATATATATATATATATATATATATATATATATATATATATATATATATATATATATATAAAAATTTGAAATAGTTAATACAAGATGGCGGTAATTTTTTTAAGTTAAAAAACTACAGCCACGCCTGGGATGCGAACCCAGATGTACGGATTTCAAATTTTCATATCAATATATGCATGTTTCTGCGAGAATTAACATCCATTATATATATACATATATACATATACAGGGTGTCCGGAAAGTAATGGGACCCAGCTTAGCCGTATATTCTCTATGTCAAATGGGACCGATTAAACCAAAAATCCCATAGTAAAAAGTGCTTCCTTAAGAAGATATAAGGTGTTAAAGATTGAAAATATATTTATTTTTTTGCGTATATTTCAGAAAAGAAACGGCCGATCAAGCTGAAAAGTGGTACCCTCAGGCTTTTGGAGACGCCAAATATGATAAGATTATTAGGACATTTGCATATTGTAGGGGGAGCTGTCGGCAGCTTTTCTGGGGTAGTATTATTATGATATTTTTATTATTATTATGACTTTGGGCGGTATGACTAAACATTATGATACGGACGTTAATTTCACATAAAAAATGTTTACCTATTGTGTGGCGATAAAATGCACCGTTTTCAAGAAAAACGCAATTAACCCTGCTGTGTATTTAATAACAATAGTTTATGCAATGGTATTTACTATGTGTCAAACGTAAATGCATTTGTGTCGGTTTGCTTAAAGATACTGTATTTAATTGATTATTTCAGTTTATTACATTATTGAGGTATTTTATCACAAAAAAATATGCCTCGGCACAATTTTTTTTCAAACTCGGAAATGACCGATATGGTTGCGTTTTATGCTTTTATGCTCCATTGAAGAGGAGGAAGATATTTTGGTCCGAATAGAAGAAGATCCTGAAGTAAGTGTACGGAAATTATGTGCAGCTACTGTAGTACCCTGGAAAAGCGTGCATAACATTATTCGTACAGAACTGTTTTATCCATACCACCAGCAGACTAACGTGCAGGCGTTGCTACCAAATGATTTGCCACAAAGATTGAATTTTTGTTCATTTCTCCCGCTCATTTACTGCTAGCTGTGCGAAACTATTTAGACAACCACTTTCTGCCCCGCTGGATTGGACGTGGGAGTGATTATCATTGGCCACCGAGAAGTCCAGACCTCAACCCGTTACATTCTTTTATATGAGGCTATATGATATCTATTGTATACCGGCAATTCAGTAATACTAGGCAAGATTTGCAAAGGATTATTGACGCTGGAAATGAAATTAGAAATAACTTTGAGTCATTTTTAGAGTACGACGAAACTTAGGAAAACGCTGTGAAAGATGTGGTGAACAAAACGGTGGACATTTTGAAAATCTTATAAATTTATAAGTTAAGAATAAGTGAAAATTGAGTTTCATTTTTTATAATGACATAGCTTATAGCAAATACACAAAATGGTTAATTGCGTTTTTCTTGAAAAAGGTGGATTTTAGCGCCATAAAATAAGTAAACGTTTTTTATGTGAAATTAACGTCTGTATCATAATTTTTAGTCATACCGCCCAAAGGCATAATAATAATAAAAATATCATAATAATACTACCCCAGAAAACCTGCCGACAGCTCCCTCTACAATATGCAAATGTCCTAATACTCTTATCATGTTTGGCTTCTCCAAAAGCCTAAGCGTTACAATTTTCAGCTTGATCGGCCGTTTCTTTTCTGAAATATACGCAAAACAAAAAATATATTTTCTATCTTTAACACCATATAACTTCTTAAGGAAGCACTTTTTACTATGCGATTTTTGGTTTAATCGGTCCCTTTTGACATCAAGAATATACGGTTAAGCTGGGTCCCATTACTTTCCGGACACCCTGTATATATATATATATATATATATATATATATATATATATATATATATATATATATATATATATATATTATATTTATTATTATTTTAATGCAGACATGGCCGATCTCGATCAAGTAGAATCTCATGCAGCTAAACTATTAATTTTATATATAGTATGATAAAGTCATGTGCCTGGCCACATCAGATTTTTTTTGTTCAATTTCTGGCACACCAATTATAAAAAAGGCGCGTTGCGTGCTGTGCTCTGCATGTTTCAAAAATCTAAAAACCAAGATATGTATGAACAAAACGTATAAGTCAAGTATCACTTATTTACATGCTTTTTTAATTAAACAAATTAATTTATTTATTTTTTACATTTTTACATTTTGACATAATAAATATGTTAATAAATGCTATGATATGTTTTAAACAAAAGAATTCGCACAGCATAGCATAGCATCGCAAGCAGTGGACGCTGGGCTGGAATGGTAAATAACGTCAAGCCTAAACGCAGTTTTACGGTAATCATATTATTTGGACCAAATGGAACTTAGGAGACACGGGTTGTGGGATAATTAAACTGAAATTAAGCGTGCTCATGGCTTGAATGAAAAGCTGGAGAGCTTAAATTTGTTCAAGCGCACCATGTACGTAAATTGGGATTAAAAGAGTCTCTTATTTTCCGTGGCGCGGGACACAAAGCCAACCAACGCAGTCAACCGCAGCCCGGTAATTCCCTTAATTCCAGATCCATTCGACGACGGAGCCTCCATTCATCTTTGATAGGCGATAGCGGTAAATAAATTTACGCCAGTGTTAAAAGGAAATATCACAGCTGAAGCTAATACTCCCACTAAGTTTATTAATTTTTCTTTCACAGAATATTATTTACATAGGATTGAATAGTAACGAATATATATTTTTTTAATTCCTTTATTTCATTACCGTTCTATTTAATTACTTAATTGGCTTTGGTAATTTTTAATACACCTTCCTTGTGGTGTTTTTATCAACTTAAGAAACCTACAATTACTAGACTATAAATGACAGTTATAGGAATATTTTTATACAACAAAATCGTCTGCCCTTTGACTGATATTGTAGTAGCTAAGCAAGGTCTGCAATAGTATAGGGTGTATATGCCAATACTGGACATTTGTATTCTGGGTGTTATTAAAATTAACTATTTTATTAACACCCAGTGTATGTATAATGAAAGTGTAATCGACAAAAGAAGATAAACAGCTTCTGTTAGATATTGAAATTATTAAAAATGGCTAGTGATTATTTATTGACTGTTACAGGTGCTGGTAGTAGGCTCTGTATTGCAAGAAACTCTACATAAAAAGATATAAAAACGAGAAACAAGATTCAAAGTTCACTTTGCTAATTATGCAAGGTGTTACAGCTAGTGTAGATTTTATCCAGAGCAGATATCAGTCAGCTTGAATGATATTTAAAAAAACATCTTACATGTAATGAACAACTACAACTATGGATGCACAAGGTTTTAGCGTACTTTACTCATTCGCATCATTATTTTTCTAAGACCCAGTTCTACCTGTGCTGAAACGCGTTTTGTATTAACGGCGTTATTTATGGTCAAAATTGATGAAATTCTCAGTGTCAATTCTTAGATAGGCTAGGCCAAAAATAATTTTTTGGTAAGATACAAATTAATTTTACTTCTACATCTTTCTCTTTTTTCAAATATAATACCCCTAGCCAAAGTCTCGCTACAATAATAGATTTTTTATCTAGGTACAATTTCAGCCCAAACATTATAACTTTTCCGCTAACCGAAAAATGCGATAATTGTCAGATATGTAAACAATGGCCATATTTCGGCTGTTACGTATGGCCAGCTCAATGCAGACACCATAAGCTTTAATCGATACGTAAACCATGGCATAGACACAGGACCCCGACAGAAAAACATCGAAACTAAAAATTTTGTTTCGTAGTTGCGATGTTTTTACAACGGAGCTTTAAGCATCGCAAAAATATACACAACCCCCAGAGGCATACCTAGAGCAAATGGCGCCTATGGCAAAAACACCAATTTGCGCCCCCCTCCGACGATAGATTGCTTACGTTTTATTTCTAAAAAAGTAGTTTAAAATTGGGTAAAAAAAGCACACAAATTAAATCTATTACATAACACTCTATTATAAATTTTTCTTTTTTCCTTTAGCTGACGCAAATTGTTTTATTGTGCATATTATCAAAGTCTATTTCTTCGGTCATTTTTCATTCTATGCAACATCGCATAATCGACTTTGGCCCATCGAGGCTCTCAAAAATGAGTAAGTATCAATTTTAATTTTCTAAATGATCTTTCGCAACTGGCAATGAAACTGCGATTGTCAGCAATATGACCGCTTGCACGGCTTGTAAACAGCGTTCTAAAATCCAAAATTTCTTCATATAATTCTCGCTAACCGCATCACAACTGTAGGTTTCTCCAAATGTTACACAATGTTCTTTAACGTAGCTCGTTTCGGCTTTAAACCCTTCCATATCAAAAACAAATCCAAATTTTTAATCTTATTTCTTGTTAACGAACACTTCTACTTTTTAATTCTTCTTTAACTGATAAACCCGCATCTCTCGATATTTCGCCATCCATTCTTTTCATTCTTCTTTGACGTCTTTCAAATTCAATGTCAGGTTCATTGCATATTTTAATTCCTTCTTTCAGTGAGTAACTAACTAACACTTCAGAGCTTTTAAATCTAAAGCTGCATTATGTAAGTTCATTTTAGGACCCTGCAACCTCTTTGGAACGCGGTCAATACGAATGTCTTGTGTCCAGGCACAACAGCAGCATTATCATAGGACTGTGCCTGCAATCTTGTAAATTCATGTTGTCTTTCTCTAACTGCTTCAATATTTCTTAAACCAAGCTTGCATCGTCTTTGTCGCTTATTTGTATAAAACCGAGAAATGATTCTTTAATCTGAACAGGTTTTTCTCAAAATGTATGTCAACATATCTCACTACCTCAGACATATTTTGTTCACGATGAGCTTGATCAGGAGTCAGGAGATCAGGAGTTAAACATTAGTCCGTAATACTTTGCTTTACGTATTCTTTCTAGCAAACTATGACGAACAGTGGATGTGAATAAAGTCGTTCTGTATTTTTTGTGAAAGATATGAAGTGGATCGATGACGGCTGTCCGCAAATCTTATGCGGTATTTTATGACAGGGTCAAAATTAGAAATTATATGCCATACCCCTAGACCATACCCTAGACACTATTACACTTCTTCCTACAGCTATAATTTTCAAAAAAGAACTGCAACTTGAATTATGGGTTTTTACAAAATGCTGTAGGTATGTTCTGAAGATATTACTATCAACCATAATAAACAACGGATGTTGATTTAATACCCTAATAACCGAACTGACAATATTTGTCTACAAAATACCATTGACATCAGGAGCTTCCGTTAAACACTCCTAATTTTGGACAACAACCGTATACCTGCATACCCTATATCCGGAAATTCCGGATGTAATACAAAACATCAAAAAATACCATTTATGTTCTTTTAACTCTATCCAAATTTCAGTTGTCTTGCTTCATATTTCTATAAAAAGTAAACAGAAAAGTCCAGAGCAAAGTCAATAAACTGCAACACCAAATCATCATCAAATATTAAATCCATTCTATTGTTGTGTATCGTGTAAAATACATTGGCTTAAAATCGATGTATTATTCAGTCTGTTTTGCAGCGTGATTTGCCTTCAACTGAAAACGGATTTGTAACTGTCAGATCCACTTTAACTCGACGCTGAATATTTATTGTGCGATTTGCGCTCTTCTCCGAACACCAATCTGGAATAATCCCGTTTTGGAGTTATTCACCGTATAACTAAACTGCCCAGTTTTATCGGTACCTTCATCAGAAATCCCAAAATTTTTAAATATATACTATTGTGGTCCTGCAGAATGTTATACATATTACTAATAGTTTTTAAAGGCTAATACATCTTGATAATTTGCTGTAAAATAGTCCAATATTTATTTTTTATCTGGCACCAGATTAGAGTAATTAATTATTGAAAACCGAATTTGAAGCCCAACGTTTTTAGGAAAGTCAAGGTTCATTTGATGTCGCCCACAGATTACTAATATAGGCAATCAATTGAGTTTGAAAATTCATCTACCACGAGATTTGACGATTATTTTCGCTACCCATCGCTACCTTGAAGGATTTGATAGTTGACTTGACATATCAGGATTAAAAATCAGATATCCAGCGTAAAACTGAAACAATGTTGTCAACCAAAGAACCATCGAAATTACTACATTATTGAGTTATTTCCCTCCTTAAAATTAATGCATTTGATTCGGATACATCCTATATAGTATAATGTCAGAGTCTATTGTAATCTATGGATGACGAAATTAGTTTAATATAGCATGCATACCATAGAGATTGCTTGTCTGATTTAGGAGACCGGTATGTTGATGTGGACCAGCGGCGTCTTGTGCAATTGAACACATAAATACAGCCCATGCATTTATATTAGATGCATATACGAATGTATGTAGATAGTAATTTGAGTCGACGAAATTCCTGTACGCCCACATAGATACCTATTGATTTAACTTAAATAAGCCCACAGATGAACAAGAATTCCACACTGATTGAAGGAATCCCAGGAAACACACCTACGTTTAAAAAACATTGATAAATTACAAGATACCAAACGTTGTAACAACGACCGAATGTCGCTCGTTTAAACGTTTTTCAAACCACATTTCCCAACATGATGTAAACGTCATACAAAACGTTTAAGAAAATTTTGTAATGAATGGTTTTTTACAACCAAAAAAATCGTATTTTAAACGTTGTTTTTAATGGGTCTTACCAACCGGTGCCAACGTTTCATAAACAATACTATATTTAGGTACGTAGGCTTTCACGGCCAGAATCATTTAGAAAATAAACTGCTTCCGGGTTATACCGTGTGTCAAGATTTGTAAATGCTGACGTTTCGCGAACCATGTATCAGTATTCAATTAGCTTTGAAGAAGCGAGCAACATGGTTCGCGAAACGTCAGCATTTACAAATCTTGACACACGGCATAACCCGGAAGCAGTTTATTTTTTAAATACTATATTTCTCTATTTAAACGTTGGCATTGTCTGATACGAAAGGTAACCCTTACACCGCGCCTCCTTTATACATAGAGATTTTGGCTCTTGTTGCGACGAGAAGAAAAATCGCCATCTGTACGAGTTCGATGGAAGCTCGATATGAGTTAAGCGCATCTACATTGGGAGCAATCGGCAATACGAATCGGTAAAACGTTCAATTCGCGTAATCAAAACGCTTTTGAAACATGTAAAATGGAACTGAATACAAATGTTTTCCATTAAATTACGAAAGGTCTGTCTAAAGTATTTCTAAGTTATTTTAAACAGTTTGTAACCGGTTCGAAGAAAACGTTTTATGAACGTGTATATTAAGCTGAAAAAAAAAAAGTTAATTATAAAATGTCAAATGTTTAATTCTCGTTATCAAAACGTTTTTTAAACGTAAACATTAAACGGAATACAAGCGTTTTCTATTAAATTACAAAAATCTGTTGCAAGCAAATCTAACTAATTTTAAACATGTTATGGAACAAAACGTTTCATAAACGTATATATCCAGCTGCAAAGGAAACGTTAAATATATAACGACTAATATCTAATTCTCGTGATTAAAACGTTTAAAAATCTTGAAACGCTTGAAATCAGAAAACGCTTTAGAAACAACGAAATATAATGTTGGACCAACAATTTCTAATTTAAATTAAACGTTCTAAAAACGATTGATTTTATGTTTAATAAACGTGTTTATTTCGACGTATTAACAACGTTATAAATATAACATCGAACGCTTAATAAACCTAATATTATTATTAATAATTATTAATAATTATTAATTATTAATAATTAATTAAATTTAACAAGCAAAGGAATAGAGTTTGTTTGATTTACCAATTTAGTCCCAACTTTGCAATTATGAACACAACTCAACAATATATATAAGGAGAAAGGTAATTTGTCGGGCAATTCCGTCATACGAAAATCGAAGAAGCAACCGTAGACACGTGTTTCGGACTATTAGTCCTCATCAGTACGGTATAGCCAAGGAGCAAGATGGATACTCAATGGAAAAAACACTCAAATGGAGACCTAAAGAAACACGTGTCTACGGTTGCTTCTTCGATTTTCGTATGACGGAATTACCCGACAAATTACCTTTCGCCTCGAATACCTCACCGTCGATTAACCAGCTTTCCATCTTTGGTTTTAACGTTTTTTAAACTGTTATCACGTTTTTAATACGTTTTATAAATGTTCATGTGTTTCCTGGGAGTGTACTAACAGAAACGACTCGAATTCGCATGTGTTCAATTACAAACATCCACACATCTCTTTTCTTGCGCACTATGGGGGGTTTCGCCCTATAGAAGCCTAGCAAGATCCGAGAGGTACAAACTCCAAGGTAATTTTAAGGTCTGTACTTTCTATCTAATGATATTGTTCCAACTTCAGAGATCTAACAAGTTTCCCATTTATATACATATACATAAAGCCACCTGGGATAACATGTATATCAGTGAAATAAAACGGAAACAACTTTTCCAGCTTTTGAATTTAGGATGAAGCGGAAGAATAACACAGCTAAATAGCGATAATAATAGCTACTTCTCGATTATGAACTGCCCATTCGTATAATATAATCGATTAATGGCTTAATAGCCGTAAAGTTTAAGCTATCATTTGAGCCTACCTACATAATTCTGTCACATAAAAAGTGTTCAAATGCGTCCAACCTCGATTTTTACCACTATTACAACCAAGGCATCCTGCACTTCGACAATTGATTTTTAATCCCGTCAACAACCAAGAAGTAAAAAAAATCTGATGTGGCCAGGCACATGATTGTATCATACTATATATAAAGTTAATAGTTTTGCTGTATGAGATTCTATAGATCGAGATCGGTCCTGTCTGCATTAAAATAAAACTAGTTAGCCAGGGTTTGACAGATATTTTGATTCTATTGACAGTAGGTATTGTCAATAGAGTTTGACACTACCTACTGTCATTAGAATGAAAATATTTGTCAAATCCTGGGTAACTGGTTTTATGTGAATGCAGACACGACCGATCTCGAGCAAATAGAATTTGCTCCTGCAGCTAAACTATTAATTTTACCAAAATATTTGTAAGACATAAATTATACAAAATGTCATCTACTTTAATTTATTATTTAACTATTTTGACGAAATTACAGAAATGGCTGCTCATTTACAAAATCGTTAAAAAATGCAGTTCCTTAGTAAACATCCAGTTCCTTTGGACCCTTTTGACCCAAAAGCTTTCCAGCTCTAAGTTTGGTCATGAAAAAACTTTTAAATATGATACCCGATACCTTTAGTAGTTTCACCGGAATCGTCGCCACAAAAACGGGTACACACACACACGCACACGCACACGCACACGCACACGCACACGCACACGCACACGCACACGCACACGCACACGCACACGCACACGCACACGCACACGCACACGCACACGCACACGCACACGCACACGCACACACACACACACACACGCGCGCACACGCACACACACACACACACAAATTTTTATTTAATTTAATTTTTATTAGATTTTATTTAAAATTATCTCAAATTTTTTTTTCGGCACGGTTACAATAAGTACTTCATATTGCGTATGATAAATGAAAAAAAGTTGCTTTTGAAAATTATGGTAACTTTGGGCCCGTAATAAAAATTCGAGTTTACCTTGGAAGCAGTTCTTTTTAGAAGCACTTTTGGATTACAAATTTTGCTAAAAAGTGTTTTTTATCTGGTTTCCACCCCATTATAGGGCATTTGTTCAATTTTAGTAGGACATAATTATTCTACCATTTTGGTATTAGTAAACTTCCCTTTTAGATTTATGGTTTACGAGCTATGGCACAGTAAAGCGGACCATATAAAAGATCAGTAAAAACTGATTTGAAATATAAAGAACAAAAGATAATAATAATATAACAGATGAACTGTATGTCCGTATAATGCTGTTCAATTGTGTAAAACTTATCTGGTTTTAAAATATTTTAACAATTATGGCCAATTAAAATTTTCAGGAAAAGCAAATGGTTAAACAACGCATAGTTTTCCTCTGCCATAACTAGTAAACTATTAATGAAATGGTAAGAAACTGTGTTTCAAATTTTACAACTTTTTATAATTTATTTTGCTCTGAAATGCAGTAATATTAGCTAGTAAAGGTCAGAAATGTTCGAAATAAAAAATAAACTGTTGTTGCAGCGTTTCCAAAATGGAGGGGCTTCCCGAAACTTGTCAAGCATGCAAATTTGGGATTTTATTATGGATTTGAAAGTTATTATTAGGTCGTTAGAATAAAGTTACGATAAGTTTGACAAAACAAATCTAAAACAGTATAAAAGGTCTCTCTCTAAAAAGATAATTAGCTTACATTGGCATATTTATCACAACAAAACAAAAAGTTACCATAAAAAAAAGAGGCCACTCTTAAGTCTAAGAAAAACTAACAAACTATGTAGGTAGTTCCAGAACCATAGATGACACTGCCTATTCTACACACGAGTCTCAAATACAGAAGCTGAGTAAGTCCTAAATAAACTGAAGATTAGCAACATAATTTTTATAATAATAAATATTGGACAGACAAGACAAAAAATATTTGACAAGTATGTTTTATAAACTCAGACTATACCACAATCTCAAAATACTTACATACGAAATCATCGGCAAATTGAAAGCAGCAGCCATGATGGCTTCATGTTCGCAAGTCTCCTGTGGTCCAATATACACAGACACGTTCATAGACCTCAGATTAGCAGTCTCGTTGATACTGATTTTCTCGTTGCCATAAGTCTCGGCGACTATAAAGTCCAGCTTATGGCCCATCTCGCCCAATGGCCCCCTGTTAACTTCATCCCTGGCTAATGTTATGGCCCCGGATATCATCAAGCCAGGACGGACGTATGTCTGATCCCCAGGCATCCTCCGGGATCCCGTCAAGTAACCCATCAAGAACGTGTCAGATGTGCATGTGGTTAGAGTCAGAGAGATCAGGATTAATGTTGGTAGCATTCCTGATGTTGACAGCCGATTTACTGAATGAAGTAATCTGTAAAAGAATAAATAAATAAATAAGCAAAATGATAATAATTTTTTAAACACGAACGTTTTCAGAAAATATCTGGAAATCTGTAGTTTTCTTATTGCACCATTTAGTACTGTTATTGTTTCTGGGATATCGAGAAACTAATCATGCCGGTATATTGACAACAATTTATTTATTTTTTAGATTGGCTTACGTTTCAAAATATAATCTTGAATTCTAGAAGCTTTATTATCTACTTGTAAATAATAACTAGAACTGCAGCTGTCCAATATTTACACAGTTATAATGGTAATGTTTTCATTTGACACTTGACACCTACATACTTTTAAGAAAGTTTATTTGATTATTATGTAGGTGTTTAAAACTACTGTTACGCTCCACAGAAGAAACGTCCATTGGAAATAAATTCATCAAGACTATCAGCCGCCTGCGCAATTAAAAAATATCTGATGTTGCCAGGCACATGACTTTATCATACTATATATAAAATTAATAGTTTAGCTGCATGCGACTCTATTTGATCGAGATCGGCCATGTCTGAATTAAAATAAAATTAGTAGAACTAGACGGATATGTCGATTAAAGCTGCGTTCGGATATTGTACTCCGTTGACACCGGGTACACCGTCCAAACGACACTTACGTGTTATTGGGTGTAACAAGTTTAATACAAGATCCGAACGCAGCATATATTGACAGAAGTTATTGTCTAAACATTAGCGTTTGACACCAAGACTACCTACTGTCATTAGAATCAAAAATTCTGACAAATCCTGGCTACTAGTTTTCATGCAGTACGACCGATCTCGTATAAATAGAATTTGCTCATGCAGCTAAACTATTGATTGTACCAAAAAATGTCATAGTGATAAATTATTCAGAATTTCCTCATCTTTAATTTATTATTTAACTATTTCGACGAAATTCCAGAAATGGCGGCTTATTTGCAAAATCTTTCAAAAATGCTAAGACTAAACCTCCAGTTCCTTTGGACCCTCTCCAACAGAAAGCTTTTCAGCTCTAAGTTTGGTTGTGAAACTTCTAAATATGAAGTTTCGTCACAAAAAAACGGGCACACACACACACACACACTCACACACACACACACACACACACACACACACACACACACACACACACACACACACACACACACACACACAGACACACACACACACACACACACACACACACACACACACACACACACACACACATACACACACACACACACACACACACACACACACATACACACACACACACACACACACAGACATTTTTTTGTACCTAGGTCAAAAATGTTCAGGGGACCCAAAAAGGCATATTTCCGCTAAAATCTCAAAAAAAAATTTTTGCACGATTACAATACTTTACATACTGCGTATGATAAAGTAAAAAGCTAGAGTAAGAAATTCTTACAGTTTATTTTACCGGTAGAGCTGATAGTCTAAATTAAAGACACCTGTAAAATAATTAAGCAACTTGATCAGGTTTTCGAGAAGTTTGTTACAAAGCCATATAAAATCCAAATTTTGTGTCCCAATATGAATGTTTGTTAAAGATACAGATCGACAAGTAAAACTTTGCAATTTGAGATTTAATGGCCCTTTAAAATAAAAAAAACTTGCAACTCATAATACAGGGAGAACAAAAATGATGTTCTGGTGGTCTAAGTTTGAGATACCCTGTGCAGAAATCAATGGGCTTGGTCAGGTTCTCAAGTTGTCGCAAACCCATTTCAATTCCCAACTTTTTGTTTTTATTCTGTTTCCAATATATTCATTTCGTTAGTTTGTTAAACATTTATCCCACCGATGCCACCACTTAATCGCAAAAACAATTTTTTTTTTCTTCTTTCTCCCATATTTTTAATGCTCAATTGTAGTTTTAGCAACTTACGCAAATTTATAGCATACACTCAATATTCCATAAACTCTAGAAATAAGAGGATCTTAAAGTATATGTTTATGCCGTACCTTAAGCCTTACCTACATGAAATCATGAAATCAAGTAAACTCGGAGTGCTGATTTGTATTTAGTGCAAAGAAATCTATCAAAGCCATCCGCTCGTTTACATTTTACAAAAGCCATTTTCCATGATTTGCCAGTTTATAGAACAATTTATTCTTATACACTTGTCCTTAAGTGACAACCATTCAAACAATCACAATCGGCATAAGAATTAAAGTTTTGAATTGAAACGGTGTGTTATTGAAAATAAGTTATGTTTTAGATCTCTACAATGAAGTTAATAGTGATTCACTAATTATTATTTAGTCATTATCAGTTAGTAAAAGAAATATATAAGTTAAGAAATTGATTTTCTCAATGCTGACCCAGTACATAGGTATAGTCAAGAAAATTTAACTCATTTACGTTTGATGACATTATATTTCATATTACGTATGTCACTCGATAAAAATAGAAACCGTTTTGCGAATATAAACCAAACTGTAATAACACGCAAAAACGTTTTAATAAGCATTCAGTAAAATCAGTAAGCTGTTCCATCTCGGAACTGGCAACTGCAATAACAGCCGCTAATTGCATTTCAGCAACTGGTACCTATTACTGGAACCTCAATCCATTTCCACGTTAAAAACTTGTAGTGCATCAAAAATAAATTAATAAAAGTTGCCCTCAATAAATTCACTTTACCGAAACACATTTGAGAGAACATTTTCCGCAAAGCTCCCAGTGAGTTACAAACTGTCTAATAATACAGTTAAATAGCGTGATAGAATTGGTCGTAGTCAAAATATATTTTCGTCAAAAATGTAATAAAAATACAATAAAAAATCTAAAATTAGATGCATGTATAAAGATAATTTATGAGAATTTCTTTGAACCTCAGATCGCCACTTATCGTAAAACAACTGGAATCACTTTGTAATTATGTAAGGATTTAGTACCCACTTGGTATCCAAAGGTAACCAAAGGTAACGCGCGCTTCCTCAGAATGTAACCTAGTAAAACAACTTATATAATTCTGAACATTGGTAAGGCTTTTTAGCCTTAGTACTCATTTGGTACCCTCACAAAACACCAACAATACTCCTTTCTATGGAGTTCACGTTTCTATTTTTTTTGTACAATATACATTTGAATATGATTATCATACTAACCATATGGCTATACTTTATACCACTGGTTCCCTTTTCTTTCTTTTTTTAAGAAGGTGGGGGAGGGGAGGGAAAAACCCACCGCCACCCCGCTGCACGGCATCGTCTGAAGGGCATACTTCCTGCGCCAGTGGTTCCCAAAGTGGGAGACTTGGGTTCAGCCAGTCCAAGGGGGTGCCGCATGGATAAAAGATGAGCGATTTTATTTTTTTTTTATATAAATCGAGAAGAGAAGATGACTGATGCGCGTTTCATACATTTTCTTTAATATTATTATTATCTATACAGGATGTCCGGAAAGTAATGGGACCCAGCTTAACCGTATATTCTTGATGTCAAATGGGACCGATTAAACAAAAAATCCCATAGTAAAAAGTGCTTCCTTAAGAAGTTATAAGGTGTTAAAGATAGAAAATAAATTTCTTGTTTTGCGTATATTTCAGAAAAGAAACGGCCGATCAAGCTGAAAAGTGGCATCCTTAGACTTTTGGAGACGCCAAACATGATAACAGTATTAGGACATTTGCATATTGTAGAGGGAGCTCTCGGCAGCTTTTCTGGGGGAATAATAGTATGATACTTTCATTATTATTATGACTTTGGGCGAGACGACTAAAAATTATGATACGGACGTTAATTTTACATAACAGATGTTTACCTATTTTATGGCGATAAAATCCACCGTTTTCAAGAAAAACGCAATTGAACGTACTGTGTATTTAATAACTGTAGTTTATGCAATGTTATTCTATCAAGTTACTATGTGTCAAACGTAAATGCATTTGTGTCAGTTTGCTTAACGATACTGTATTTAATTGATTATTTCACAGTTCATTACATATTTGTGGCATTTTATCACAAAAAAATATGCCTCGGCACAATTTTTGTTCAGACTCGGAAATGACCGATATGGTTGCTGTTTATGCTCAAGAGCAACTTAATGGAGCAGCAGCCATGCAGGACGACCAACTTCGCCAACCATTGAGGAGGAGGAAGATATTTTGTTCCGAATAGAAGAAGATCCTGAAGTAAGAGTACGGAAGTTATGTGCAGCTTCTGTAGTACCCCGGACAAGCGTGCATGACATTATTCTGCGTGATCCATACCACCATACTAATGTGCAGGCGTTGCTACCAAATTATTTGCCACAAAGACTGAAACTTTGTCGATGGTTACGAAACAAACAAAATCACGGCCCAACATTTTTTGGCCGTGTGTTATTTACCAATGAGGCAACTTTTACACGCCGTGGTATCCTAAACACACGCAATTGTTACTGCTGGAATGTAGAAAACCCCCATTTATCCAGAAATAAACATTTCCAACATAAATTTTCAGTAAATGTATGGTGCGGCGTTGTTGGAGACCTTATTAGAAGACATCCCTTTAAACCTGCGTGGGAGTGTATGGTTTATGCACGATGGTGCTCCCGCTCATTTCCTGCAAACTGTGCGAAACTATTTAGACAACCACTTTCCGCACCGATGGAGTGATTATCCTTGGCCACCGAGAAGCCCAAACCTCAACCCATTGGATTTTTTTATATGGAGCTATATGAAGTCTATTGTATACCGGCAAGTCTACTAATACTAGGCAAGATTTGCATAGAACGATTATTGACGCAGGAAATGAAATTAGAAATAACTTTGAGTCATTTTTTAGAGTACGACAAAACTTAGGAAAACGTTGTGATAGATGTGTTAAACTAAACGGTGGACATTTTGAAAACCTTATAAATTTATAAATGAAGAATAAGTGAAAATTAAGTTTAATTTTTTATAATGTCATAGCTTTTACCAAATACACAAAATGTTTAATTGCGTTTTTCTTGAAAACGGTGGATTTTATCGGCATAAAATAGGTAAACATTTTTTATGTGAAATTAACGTCCGCATCATAATTTTTAGTCATACCGCCCAAAGTCATAATAATAATAAAAATATCATAATAATACTACCCCAGAAAAGCTGCCGACAGCTCCCTCTATAATATGCAAATGTCCTGATACTCTTATCATGTTTGGCTTCTCCAAAAGCCTAAGGGTACCAATTTTCAGCTTGATCGGCCGTTTCTTTTCTGAAATATACGCAAAACATGAAATATATTTTCTATCTTTAACAACTTATAACTTCTTAAGGAAACACTTTTTACGATGGGATTTTGTGTTTAATCGGTCCCATTTGACATCAAGAATAGACGGTTAAGCTGGGTCCCATTACTTTCCGGACATCCCTGTATATTTTTATAATTTACTTGATTTTTAAAACGGAATTAAAAAGTTAGAAACCACTTCAAATCTTTTTACCTACGACCGCATGTTAAATGTCCCTTACGTCATGGACTGCTTCACTCGTATATCGCTTATAGCAAACGTGTGCTTTTGTGCGTTTGTTTTTTACGGACGACATAATGTCATAATGACAGATGTCTTATATTTATTGAAATTTTCGGTCGTGCAATACTCGAGCTGTAACGTATATTACATGCACGTGATAACTTATGTTGAATTTGTATTGGAATTTTCAGTAGACACTTCAGACAAAGTTCTCCGTAGTTGCAATAGATGTCACGCGAATACATTGATTGGTTAACCGTCATATATCGTTCTATTTGTTTTTTGTATATCGCTTATAGCAAACATGTGCTTTTGGTTGTGCGATTGTGCTATTAACGCACGACATAATGTCATAATGACAGACGTCGCGCGAATATTTTGATTAATTATTTGTCATTCCTGATACAATTTATATTTATTCAAAATTTCAGTCGTAGGTAAGTGCAATGCTCGAGCTGTAACATATATTACATGCTCGTGAAAATTTATGTTGAATTTGTATTGGAATTTTCTGTCGACACTTCAGACAAAGTTCTCCGTAGTTGCAATAGATGTCGCACGAATACATTGGTTAACCGTCAAATATCCTTACCTTTATTTATTTGTCACTTATGATACAATTTATTGAAATTGTCGGTCGTAGCGTAGGTAAAATTATGTACAATACTGGAGCTGGAACGCATATTGTGTGCTCTCAAAAAAAAACAAAACTCGCCGCTTCGCGGCTCGTATATTAACTTTCCACTCGCAGTTAATATGCTAGTTACAGCTCTTGTAATGTAATATACTAATTACATAACATCTAGATATCTACTCAAATATCTGAACAACACATGTTTTGAAAGGACCTGTCCATACTTTCCATCAAAACACGTAAAATCTCATTCGATGTGATATAAATCTTAAAGAAACATTTTAAACTTTACAATGTGTGTGGTATCACAATTTTCGTCCTCCGAGAAAATATACTGACAAAAAGACGAGTTTTTCACCGTAGTGTATAGAACTGATTTCGTATAAAATGACCATAAACTAGTTTTTCTTGCGTTACTATGTTTTTTTTAAACGTATTACCCATTTACTCATAAAACACCATTAGCAGAAACTTATTTATAGAATCATAAATAAAATACAGAAAATAAACGGTTAAAAATTTGTCGGTAACTCAGTTAACATAGTTAACACAAGCAATGGTACATTATCAAGTGCAGTTGTCACAATTTATTGTTAATAATAATGTTGACAGAACATTTAACTTAAGATAAAATAATAATAAACGATTAACATATTCAAATTACTTATGACTTATGACTTACGACATATATTATAGTTCTGAGCATTGACTCGAATCGTTCAACAACATTTCTGAGCAAAAAATATTGATTTATAGTTATCGTTGATTATAGTTAAGTTTTTAAATTACTTATTTTTTTATTGGTGACAATGTAAATATTTTGACATATTTTGTTAGTCTGACAATTTGTGTTTCGACTTTGAAATAAAAATGGAAAATTGAGTAGAAGTCTTTGGGACAAAAGATATTTTCCGATCAAATTAATATTTGAAGAGTTTCTTCATGGCATGATTAGGCAACTTTGAGCTTCCCAGATTATTTATTAAATTACATTTAAAATAAATATTGATTACGTCATAAATAAAAAAACACTAATGGTTGGAAATTGATATAAAGAAGTTGATCTGAAAATGTATATTTTGATTTCAAATTGAATTATAAAAAACCTTTGTTCTGTTCCAGCGCCTTACATCTAAAATATTGTTCAAATAATTTCATGCTAAAAAGTTCAATTGAGACCAGAATATAACTTTGTAAAAGCAACCAACAAACTAGCAGTTTGTTTTACTCGGTGCACATGTCATTGAAACTTATTCATATCAACACAAAATTATGTCATGGCCAACTAAAGCACCAATTTATAACTGAAAGAAATCAAGCTATTTCATAAGAATTGTCCACCTTGCTACATGGGCGAAAAAGTTTACGCTGTGAGGGTTTATTTACAGCACCAGGATGTTCGTAAGTAATTTTCTAGTTTGCAAATGAACTGGGCGACATCTCACTTTAACTGGGGTAGAAAGGATAATTAGCTCTCGCCTTAATTAGTGCCTTATTTTCCGCTTTTAACATGGTAATATGAGACAACGAGGCTGCTTATTGCGTATGCAAGTTGTTGTCGGAAATCTCGGATGAGAAAAGTTTTTGACTGCAATCTTGGAAACGAATTAAAACCTCTGGAATATAGGTAAAACTACGAGAGCTGAAGGTGAGTCATCACCTAAAAACGTAAGAACAGACGCATGAAAAAGCACTCTGTTTCTTTCTAACGCACGGGAATGGTCTGTAACGTATCAGCAAAATAACAGCTGGAATCGATGACTCACCTTCAGCTCTCGTAGTTTTACCTATAGAATATCTATGTACTGTTGATTGTTGGAATATTGTTCTTTTATGTCTTTAGTTGCCGAGAAATTCATTTTAAGCTTTATTATGCTGTCTGTATTAATTCAATGTCTGTAGAATATTTTCTTTTCTGCTTTTCATATGAACTAATTGCTTTTTGCAATGCTGATTACACGGACCATCTTCATAAATGATTGAACATTTTTTTTGAAAGTACATATAGTACTTAATTTACCCTATTATTTCTATATTTCTTTCATAGGTCTTCCTGCTTTCCTACATTATAAAATGGTGCCCAAATATCATTACTATAATTAGGCAAACTAGTACCCTAATTTCTCAAATAATTAAACGATTGTAATCCTTGCTATTATATTATATTAATTTCCATATTTCTAAACTCACATATTTATCGAAATAATTTTATATGTTAGCTATAAAATATTGTAAATATATTTAAAGTAAACGATTGTAGTGAATTTATTTCGACGTGATGTATCTTCCAGTTCATTTGTATTTAATAGATGCGATAGATTCAATACTGGGGCATTGAAAAATGAGTTTTCACGCCACCCTTGCTACCTCTCTCGCCACCCAACAGTCAACCATATACGCCCCATGAGCAAATATACCCCTTTTGCATAAGCTTGCGATCGACAAAACAATTTATCTTCGCCTTATTTCAAGGACAAAATGCCGCATTGAGTTGACCGAAAATGTATTCTGTTCTAAATAAGAAAAATCATAGTCAGTAATAAATTTGAGAGTGAGTGCGTAATAATAACGTACTTTCAGGTACCTAACTTAATTAACATTTTCAGCTCTTTTTCATTACCAAACCGATTTAAGCCGTTTGTATTCAATGGTTGTCAAGAATGGCGGATGCGCTGAGCAGTGGAGTCCCGCAGAGGTCCATTCTTGGGCCCCTCCTATTCACACTGTTTACTAATGATGCAGAAACTGTTATTCACCTGCCACACCGCGATCGTACAAACAAAGTTATTTGCAAATGTGCAAAATTTGCAAAAGTGTGCAAACGAGCAAATTTGTCAAAACCTATTTCACGATATGCGTCAGGAAACTGAACTTGATACTTTAAACGCGTTTTTTTCGAAAAGTATTTTTGCGACTGGTTAGCATAATATCTACCCATCGTTCGACTAATTTGAAATGTTTACTACGTGTTCAACAAACATTGCTTTATCGCTTGATGAACCAAAAGCTCGATACATGTATTTTTTTTAATTAATAGCAAAAAGCAATTTTGGGAGCTAAATCGATAATTTGAGTTTGACAAGTCACATTTTCGTCAACTATATATTTCTTTCTTATTTCTGGTTCAACAAACTCTATCTACTTATGTATAAAATACAACACCATTCGACAGTTTTATTTCAGTGTATGGAGATATCACCTTGAGTGAAGATATCATGCCAACCAGAGACCGGAGATCTCCGCGCAGCGTCATGGTGGAGGGGGTATGCGGGCGTAGTTTTTCATAATAATTATTTTTTTTTTTCGTGAATTCCCGAAATGTTAATAAATAGGTGTACCAAATTTGAAATCAACTAATCGCATATCGTCGTCAATAAGAAAAACTGTAAAACCTTAGTGTAAAAAACGGATTTGGATTCAGCGTCCAACACATAGGTACAAGTTCTTAACTAGATTTCTCCAAAGAATCCCTTAATATTCATTCTATGATCCGCCATTTTGATTCCGCTATTTTAAATTTTGCAATTTATCCCCCTGAATGCCATATTTGAAGGAGTTATGAGCGAGTTCAGACAAGGTAGGGTAGTGACACCAATATTTCGCCTAAAAAGAACAATGACGCAGACAATTTTTAAAACTGTTAGTATGTTATTCAGCGCTCTAAATAACTTTATCTACGACACATATAATAAGTTCATTGCATACGTATCTATGACTATATAATCCCCATCATGATACACGCCAATGATTATACAACGCTAGTGTGAAAGTCTATCAAAACCTACGTGAATGACAGTTATGTGACAGTTCGCCTCGTCATCATTGACAAATACATTTAAAATATTTGATATAAAATGGAATTTATGAGTCGTAGATAAAACGTCGTATTCGACTCGCACACACTTGATATAAATCGCTCGCATGTCTACACGCTCGCCTACGGCTGGCGTATAAACTTCATGCTCGCGATTTATATCCGTAGGTATGTGCTCGTCAAATAATACCTATATTATTACTTTTTTGAAGGTTTTGGTGAAATTTGGTCTAAAATGACTTATTTACCAAATTAAATGTAATTTTTATAATTAAAAGGTAATTAAAGGTAATCTATAATTACCAGTGTTCTAATAAATCATAGGGAATATCATTTAAAGTTGAAATAAAGGAGCGTGTACTTTTTTTAAAAATGTTTTGCTTCCTTTCCGATTCTGAACTAGATCTAGATGTCTAATGAAAACAGTAAACAAAAACATGCAAATATGCCACAAATCACACTTAAACATTAACAAATTGTCCACATCGTTATATTGAAGAATTAAGTAGATTTAAACTTTTAACGCTAGTTATAAATCACCATGTATAAGAAAGGATATTAAAAGCAAAGGAACTTTACCTTGAATATCTTCTAAAATAAAATCTTCTTCATTTAGATAAATATTCCATATCAATAAATTTCCACAAGCAAATAATCAGGAGTAAATACTAATTTAAAGTTGAAATAAGGGAGCGTGTATTTTTAAAATGTTTTGCTTCCTTTCATAGTAATAATGAAAAATAAGTAAACAAAATCATAAATCCAAAGTATCAATAGCTAGGTATAACAAAACTCAACAAATTTAAACAAGAGAAATATTAGAGCGAAAGTTAAACAAAAATATCCTCGAAGATGCTGTTGGCATTCCGCATCATATCTTTGTCTCTTTCAGTAATTATTCTTTATTTAAAAAAAATGTCGAAGACAAAACGGCTTTTATTATACGGATTTAATTACTTTTGAGTTTTTTCGTCTAAGCCCACCAACCGCTTAACAATTTGCATTTAATTAATTTTATTCAATCAATATTCTACAATGGCAATTCGTAGCTCGCTTATGCGGTAAAATTTTAAATGATAATGTCGCCTTTCTATTGTTAGTTATTAAGAATTTTGCATGCTCAATTAACGCGATTATAGAATTTCTAAGTTTCCTTTTGTTTCTGTATTTTCGATTTGAAACATTCTCCCTCAACAGGTAACTGAATTCCAACTACTGTCGGTTTTCTAATGTTTATTTATTTGCTAAAAAATTGGCTCATGTTCATCGAACTGTACAAGAAATTAATAAACCATATTGAGTCGACAATATTAATAAATGTTAGTGTTCTTTGAGATTGACTTGATGGACACGAGCCAGAAATTATTATACCAAATTAACAAGAATTAGCATACAATAAAATGGCAACAGCGTATAAATTCTAAGTGTTCCTTAATTCTGAAATCAATTATAAGTATAACTAAAGATGGCTGTACGGACTTTTGTACTGTAGCCCTCAAAAGCTCAGTTGGTGATAGCATTGTGCTAGCGACGCAAAGGTCCCCTGGTTCAAATCCAGTTTGTGGTTGTAATTTCTAATAGTCTATGAAAGGATGTGTAAAAAATGTCACGACCATAAGCGATGCAGATTTTTCACAGTGAATGAAATTTCAGTTTAACAAAATATGAAGTTGTATTTAACATATTAATTATTACATATTACATTACATATTACTAGCAAATAAGATTCATAATGAAAAATCAATATTCTAATGATCAAAATAAAAACTGCCACGTTTTAAGGTGAAAATTTCAACAGCGTAAAACAACTGGACTGTCGGTGTTATGGTGTAATTATAAAACTTATAACAACTACAACAGGCTCAGGCATAGGTACATACCTAGATTGCAAATAAGGCGAAATACAATGTTTTGTTATTACTTACAATTGGATACTTGTCACATCCCATTAATAAAAACAGCGGGCAATCATTACATTCAGAACGTAATTACCTCAAATGTACAGGGTGTCTCACGGAACTTGAAATTTTGTAATTAGAATTTACTCGATCTGAGGGATTTTTTGGTGATTTTGGCGGTTACGTTTAAAATTGAGTATCTCGGTTATTATTGAAACTAGAAGTTTCATGATTTTGAAACTAGAAGTTTCATGATTGGTGGTCCAAAACTAGAAACATAACCAAATAGAACGATGTTTAGTTCATCATGGTGTCTTATGGTGTTTGTTGTGTGTTAAATTTACCACACAATAATTGAATTTTCAAACGTAAAAATCTCATTCTTTCTAAATAGAACAGCCTGTATACCGATACGCCATTCGATAGGAAATGTCATTCCCTATCAATCAATATTGGGGTTCCCTATCTCTAATAGTTTTTGAGATATTGTCAGTTTTCCTTTAAATCCATTTTGAATACTCCTGGGTTGTATAAGGAGGCCTTTTATTTTGGCACATAAAGTATTTCATTATCGAAACAGTGTACATGGTTATTAGTCATTAGTTACGAAATGGAAAACGCTGACGGTTATTCAAATAGTGATATTTTGAATTTATTCTTCATTCATGGAGGATGTAACAAAATTTTGGAAAAGACATGTCGTATTTTCAATCACAGAAATCCAGACCCACCGTCAATGACAAGACGTACATTTAGGAAAATGGAATCAAACTTTTTGCGCTTTGGAAAAGTAAGAAAACAGAAAAATGTTGCAAGTCTTGTTACGGATAATTAAGAAAATGAAATAAATGTTTTCGCTTTTTCATTGCTTTCCGGCATAGCTCCACGCGAGCTGCTTGTATGGATTTAGGTATGTTTTATAATTAAAATCCTTGCAGCACAACTTTCCACATAAATTGTTTACATGACTTTTAGGTCTATCTCGTGCACAAAATGTATCCATGCCTACAATATTTTACAATCACCCTTCCTGATGATTATGCAAGGTGAGTTGAATTTTGTAAATTTATGCTGGTAAATATTCAGGAGCGCCCGTTGTTTTTATCAAAGATAATTTGGACTGACGAATCAAAGTTTTCCAGAGAGGGTGGCCACCGAAAATCCCCATGCCATAATTTTCAACACAATTTTAGTTCTAGTGGTTTTGCATTAATAATGGGGGACGAAATTAGATACGAAGTTTACAACGAAAATTTAAATAGTGATAGATATTTAGAAATTTTGCGTGGTCATGTGAACAATTTTTGCGAAAATCTTTCCCTCAATATTTTACGCGACTGCTTTTATCAACTGGATGGTGCACCGGCACATTCTTCGCCTGTGGTATCCATTTAACTTAATCAGATGTTTGACGATAGGTGGTTCAGAAATAGGGGACCCTGGCGGTGGCCACCAAGGTCACCAGATTTAACACCATTAGACTTTTATTTCTGGGGTAATATGAAAATTCATGTCTATTCCACACCAGTTAATACTCGAAAAGAATTGACAAACAGAGTAGCAGCCGCCATTAATGGATTTCAGCGACAAGAAATCCGAAGAGCGACGATGACAGAAGTACAGCGAAGAGTTAAAATGTTTGGAGCAGAACGGGCAGCATTTCGAACAAAATAATTAAGTTTGAATTTAAGTTTAATATCCTAAATATATGATTTTACTTTTAACAAACCTTTTCAATATTTTTCTGTTTTCCTGCGGATCCAAAGTTGTTACAATTCTATCAAATAATGAAGTCATTATTTGAACGATCTGTCATTATTATACAACGCTAGTGTCATTATAATCATTGGCGTGTATCATGATGGGGATTATATAGTCACAGATACGTATGCAATGAACGTGAATTATATGTATATCGTAGATAAACGTCATTATTTTGTAGATAACCAATCTCTGATGGTTTTGAAATGCTGTTAGCGTAATACGGAAGCTGCAAGTGTATTTTTACCTGAACTCGTGAACAGCTCGGTGGAGTGGCAAAGCCGTTCATCAATTAATTCATTATATTGAAACTCCACTGTAAATACTACCCCCAAACTTCGCCTGTACACCTACAAAATCCCCACTCTCATTTGTCATTAATAATGGTAAGTCGTAACTCTGACAGTCGTAGCCTGCAGCATGCAGCAATTCCATTGGCGGGACGATGTGAATTAATTAGCAAATATGGGAGCACGGGGTAGAGAGCAGAATGGTTACATCGTTAGTTGACTGAATTTAATTAGCGGACATAAATTTTGGGCGTATTCGGGCGGAAGTATGGCACCGATTAATCCGGTCATTGTGCCCGATGGTGGGCAGAGATCTTGATGATTAATGACACTCTCAGACGCGGATAATTTCAACTACTAGGCGACTCTCTATCAGGAGGTCGAGGCGGTGCACTTTATTAAAGTGCGGAAATCACTTACAGGCGCTGCGGGACGTATTGATGTGGAACGGCTCCTGAAATTTACGCTAAAAACGCCTGTTGCTAACATCACTGTACACAAAAACTGTGTCTCTTACTACTACAGAAGATTTCGATTATTGTCTCTGTTTTAGCTAAGTAGGAGAGACCGGGCACAATTGAACGGGTTTTTGCACCCGCATATAGTTGTTTTATTTTCAAAATAAGTTATCGGTAACCAGGGCTGTGGAGTCGGTAAAAAAACTTTCGACTCCGATTCCGACTCCGACTCCAGATAATTTTCGTAGTCCGACTCCGACTCCAACTCCGACTCCGGCAAAATTTTATTTGTTTCCAGCAAATTTGTTGGCGAAAAAAAATTAAACTAACAAAGTAATTGTAAATCAAGTCAAAAAGACCTGTTGATCGGACCACACACAGTTATGACCATGTTTAAAAATGTCGCTCTTTTATTTTTTCAAAATATCTATAATCATTAGAAATTCAACTGTTTCCTAATTAGAGAGAGCACATAATTGTGAACTAATTTAACTGTCAATTTAACCGATTTTCGATATTTAATAATAACAAAAGTAATGACAATCCACTCTATAGTACAAAGTTACTCATTCCAACTTAAATTCATTACAATGAATACAAAATTAAGTGCAAAATAAGCTGAAAATGATCGCAACTCTTACTTCTGTTAGTGGCAATGACGTCACAATTCTGGCTGCAACGAGTATTACTTGTATACATGGATATTCCTATATTCAACTTAAATAAACGGTCCTATTTCACAAACTCAGTAGCCATTTAAAATCTCTACATATTTTGTGAAATACAAAGGGATGTGATACTTTTAATAAATTTGTTCATGTGTTGAAAAAAGAATCAATTTCGGTTAAAGGTTTAAATTTATTAAACATTAAAGCTAAAATTGCAAAGTTTTATTAGTAAAGCTGTATCTTTTACAAACATTCAGATATCTGGGCGAATAAAAATAAAAAGAAAGTTGAGAGTTTATACGACCGTGACACCATACGCTGTTTCTTCTAGTACAAAAGCTGAAGGAAACTATTGTTACTTTTTCAAATTGCAGGAGAAAATCATTAAAATACTTTTTGCAATATTTAATGAATTGTTCAGCTGTTGTATGTACCGAACGAATCCGAGCAAATCCTCTCAATTTTAACTAAGGAAACAACTCGTTGCCGCTTCTATGTTGGAAAGTTATAATTCGGCTAGTATGCATCGTAGTCCGATTTTCTTTTGTGTGGAGATGATCTAGCTATCATGATTAGCACATTGAAGGTGGTTGTTAGAAATTGGAAATAAACTATATATGCGACGCAGCAAGCGTCTCATAATAATCAGTTGCTAATCATCATTCACCATGAACCTGTGTGTTTTGTAGTTTAATTATATTAACATATGTAGGTAGGTACTTTGTAAAAGATCTAATAATATGTTTAGTTAACTTTTTACTATCTCTTGAGGCAACGGCCATCTCGCATGTCTTTTTCTACATTATTTACACATTGGCTCGAAGTCGGAGTCGGTACATTTTTTCCGACTCCGACTCTGAAATTTGTCTGAACTCCGACTCCGACTCCGACTCCACAGCCCTGGCGGTAACGGTATTGTTACTTTAAGTTAAATACAGTATTGTTGGAATTATAATAACTTCTTTCTAATCTGCTTTTTATCCGAAACTGTCCGCTTTTATTACTGTAGCTAACAATTCTATATTTGTTGACTACATAGCTCCAACATGGACAAACCAAATTCTATTAAGTTCACTATTATATTATATTATGCAGGGTTTTCAAAATTTGCCACTTAAATATTACATTTTCATACTTGAAAAATCATGAATATTTTTTTTTAAATTCAAAATTTCAAGTTGATTAAAAGATATCCCTATGGACCCATATACCGGGTGGGCCACGGCATAGGTACTTCCGTTTATATTTTTGTTTATAAAGCTGGACGAATGAAATTTGTGGAAGTGTTAATAGACAAAAAATGCGATTATTTGGGATATTCTTGAGGTTAATATGACTGCTGCTTTTTTTCCGGAAATGACGTCATCATTGAAATTTTAAATGGCACCCTATATTCTTTGTGTGATATTTTCAATCAGGATGACATTCTGAACACAAAACATATCGATTCGTCAATTTTTATCACCAAGGCAACGCAAAAATAACCTTTTTGTGTATTAATCTAGGTGGCTATGAATTTGTGAAAATAGTCGAAAATTGTCAAATAATCACGAACTAAATCGTTTAGCGTGATTTAATTGGTTTTTGGCGCAGTGAGTCATTTTTTTCATAGGTACCTACCCCATGGCCACACCGTGATTATTCGATAGAAAACACCTTTCCGATTACAATGATACCAAATACTTGATATGTATTTTGTTGAAATTCGTAGCGTACAAATGTTTTTAGAAGCAAGGAAATCGAATAAAATATTGACCTGATGATCAAAGTCAGCGTACAAGTCAAAGTCACTCAATGGACTACTCGAAGGAAGAACCCTGATTATTCGAGGAAAAGCATTTTCCGACACAATGATACCAAATTCTTGATATTTTGCTGATAATGGTAGCGTGAAAATGACGTTTAAGGGTACTTCCTTCGAGTAGTCTATTGAGTGACTTAAACTTGTACGCTGACTTTGATCATTAGGTTTTTTTTTTTTTTTTTTTTTAAAAAAAGGCGAGGGGAGGGAAAGAACCCACCACCACCCCGCTGCACGGCATCGCCTGAAGGGCATACTTCCTGCAGCGACATCTCCCAACATTTCTCCCGTCGCCTTTCCGTTTTGTGGCCTACTGGCTCTTTTACTATTTATTTTAACCACAAATACAGATACGACAGACAAGACTACCTACTTACTAATAACATACTACTATGCTACTTATTCTACTACCTCCTAATATTACTTATTCTACTACCACCACCTTTTCGTGCTCAGAACGACAGTTCTTTCTGGGACGCCGCCACCTAGACTTTTCTTCTGGGACCACGGTATAACCACTGGTCCCTCGCCTGACTCCGGTCGTCCTGAAGCCTATCCGGATTTCCAGAACCCTAAACATTTCTCGCTTCGGCAGTTCCGGAAGCTTTCCTGCGCCGGTTTCCGGACGCTATTCTGCCTTTCTCGCTTTTGCCCTCTCCGTCCCCGGGACCATCCCTACTCCTTAACAACTAAGGCGTGGGAGGTCCTCTCGCTTCATCACGCTTGTCGTCCTCGTTCTTGCACTTTAGGATATCTCCCACGGTGTGTGCGATCCGCCGCCACTCCTCCGGTCCCTGCAACATGCGCCGTACCATTCTTTCCTCGTTGAGGTCTTCCTGATATGGACACGCGCTTCTATGTGCTGCCCATCTTTCGCATCGAAAGAGAGTATGCCCAGGTGTGTCCTCCTCCCCGCAGTACCGGCATTCTGGGCTGTCCCTTCTCTTGAATCGGTGCAGGTATGCCCCACAACATCCGTGGCCGGTTAGAGCTTGGGTGAGCTCATAGTTGACTTCACCATGCCTTCTATTCACCCACCCCGATAGGCTGGGTATCAGGCGATGGGTCCATCGTCCACATTCATCCTCGTCCCACTCCCTCTGCCATGCCTCTATTGTTGCTGTCCGATCTGCGACGCGGGAACCACCCTCATGTCCTCTTCTGTCATACCGTTGCCTTCTTTCCTCTACTTTTAGATGTAGTGGCACCAGGGACGCAATTACCAGGACCGCCATGGTAGATACGGTCCTGTACGCCGACGTCACTCCGATCGCCGCTCTTCTTTGAACTCGTAGGAGCCGCTGCCTTCTGTTTGCGAACTCCATGTCGTCCGCCCAGACCGGCGCCGCATACAGCATCACCGACTCCGCCACGGACGCGAGAACTCTCCTCTTTGCTGCCGTCGGGCCCCCCAACCTTGGCATAAGCCTCAGGAGAGCCCCTGTTGTCCTCTCCGCCCTTGCCGCCACCTCTTCCACGTGCTTTCTGTACCTGAGGTTTCTTTCTATTCTCACTCCCAGGTACTTGACGCTGTTCCCGGGCTTGATTAGTATCCCGTCCACTGCCAGTGTCACCGGCTCACATTTCCGTCTGCCGGTTAGGAGCACGGCCTCGGTTTTCTCGGCAGCCAGCTGCAGTTGTCTGTCAGCCATCCACGCGACGATTCCCGCGATGGTCGCGTTCGCCCTCCCCTCGAGCTCGGCGCAAGTGGCGGCGGTCACCACCATCGCTAAGTCATCCGCATACGTCACCAGTTCCACTCCAGGTAGCTCCAGACGCAGCACCCCATCGTAGAAGACGTTCCAGAGCGTTGGCCCCAAGACCGACCCTGGGGAACGCCGCTTGTTATCCTCTTCCGTGAGGCCCTCCCGTCTTTATCCTTTAGGATAATCCATCTGTCCTTCAGGTAACCCCTGATCATCCTCAGTAGGTACCGGCTGATGCCTCTTGTTTCCAGCTCTGCGATTAGGTGTTCCCATGCGACGGTATTGAAGGCATTTCTGACGTCGAGTGTGACCAGCATGCAGAACTGTTTTGTCCTCCTCGTTCCTTGGTTCGCCCTCTTTGCTTTGTCCATCACGCTCCTCACCGCGTCCACCGTAGACCTTCCTTCTCGAAAGCCAAACTGGTTGTCCGCCAGGGGAGCTCTCTCGTCTAGCTCGGTTTTCAGTCTACTCACCAGCACGTGTTCCATTAGCTTGCTGCTTGTGTTCAGCAGGCAAATGGGCCTATACTTTGGTGGTTCTCCTTCCGTGGCCTCTCGTTTGGCCAATAGGAGGAGGCTGGACGTCTTCCACTTTTCTGGGTATTTCCCTTCCGTGAGGATTGCGTTCATCACGTCTGTGACGTACTCTCCCGCTACTACGACCATTTCCCTGATCGCCTCCGGAGGCACTCCATCAGGTCCCGCGGCTTTCTTAGGCTTGATCTTTCCTGCCGCTGTCCTAACTTCCTCTACCGTGAGAATATTCGTAACCTCTTCCGGTTCCTGCTCGACTTCCTCCTTGATGTCATGTTCTGGGAACAGTTCATCCGCAACTACCTTCATTTCGGACAACGTCAGGTTCGGTGGCGGTAGTCTGGCTTTTAGCCTTTTCGTGACTATCTTGTACCCCTGCCCCCACACGTTATTTTCCACTTCTTCAATCACGCTGGTCCAGTGGCGTTGCTTGGATTCGGCAATTGCTATCTTCAGTGCCCTTCTAGCCTCCCTGTATCGTACTGTAAGGAGTGCTCGTCTGTCTTCATCTCTGGTTTCTCTTTGGGCGGCCCTTCTAGCAGCGTTGCTCACCTTCCTCAAGTCCGCAATCTCCTCAGTCCACCAGTATACTGCCCTATTGCCCGTGCAACTACTCTTGGGCATGGCTGCTTCGCATGCCTTTGCGAGTGCTGCCTCACATGTTGCCACATTTGGTGGTTCTCCTGCCGTTTCCGTTTCGAACGTCTCCCTGAACTTGGTGCGGTCTAGTTTCCTCGCGTTGTAACGCTTGGATACGAACTGCTGAGTCTCCTCCCTCGATTCTCGAATGTCCCTCAGCCTGTACTCAATATACATATGGTCGCTGAGGGTTTCTTCTTCCACCACTCTCCATCCTTCCACCTGTCTTGCGACGTTTGCAGTAGCGAAGGTGACGTCTATCACTGATCCTCCTCCCCCTCTCCTGAATGTGTTCGCATTTCCTTCGTTCAGGGGAACCAGACCATTCCTCGATGCCCACTCACTCAGTGCTTCTCCTCTCCTGTCGGTGACTGCCGATCCCCATTCCTGTGATTTTGCGTTGAAGTCACCAGCCACTATGTACTTGCCGCTTCCAGATCTCATGCCCTCCTCCAGAGTGCCCAGGAGGTTCTGGAATTCCGGGCCTTCCATAGCAGGGGAGGCGTAACAGCTGTACATCGTCACCGTTCCCGTGTCCACCCACGCGTATCCCTGTCCTGCTCCCTGTCTCGTGACGTGAACCTTACGTCCCCTTATTCCGATGGCCGCCTTCCGGCCGATGTCCTGCTTCCAGCCTAGTATCTCGGTCATAGCTCTATTTTGTTCTGAGACCAGTAGAATGTCAGTGTTTTGTCTAGCCGCTGTTGCTATTAATAGCTCCTGAGCGGATTTTCCCCTTCCTAGGTTTACCTGTATGATGGAGGTGGCCATGGCGTATGGTAACGTCTATCGCTCTCCCGTATCGACTGCAGCCTCATGATTCTGGACGATCGCATATAAGATCCCACTCGCTCTAGGTCTTCCCGCGCCATTGATCATTAGGTCAATACTTTATAACTAACAACATTTGTACGCTACGAATTTCAACAAAATATCAACATTTGGTATCATTGTAATCGGAAAGATGATTTCTATCGAATAATCAGGGTGTGGCCATTGGGCCCGTGAAAAAAATGACTCGCTGGCCAAAAACCAAATCAACCACGCTAGAGGGCGCCAGTAATGCAATGTCGGCCAAAATCGATTTAGTTAGCGTTTATTTGACAATTTTCGACTATTTTCACCAATTCATAGCCACCTAGATTAATACACAAAAAGGTTATTTTATGTGTTATTTTTGTGTTGCCGTGGTGATAAAATTGCCAATCGATATGTTTTTGTGTTCAGAATGTCATCCTTGTTGAAAATATCACACAAAGAATATAGTGTGCCATTTAAAATTTCAATAATGACGTCATTTCCGGAAAAACCGGAAGTCATATTAATCTCAAGAGTATCCCAAAGAATGGCGGGAGTACCTATGGCGTGGGTTACCCGGTATACCACAAAAGAAAGCGACGCAGGAGGCCTAAGGTTTATAATTTAGCCTAAAAATTTGAATTTTTCTTTTTTTCTTTTAATGGTACAAAAATATATTTTTTTTAAATTGAAACATTTAACAATAAGGTGTAAAATTAACGTATAGAAAATAAATATACAGGGTCATTATAAATTATTCTAGTCGAAGTAGGCCATGCCCGTAGGAATACATTTTTACCGCTTAACAGAAACATATATCGAACTTACAGTAGGTTATGCAACCAATTTAACAAACTCTGTACAGAACAGCTGTATTAATTTTTTATAGACACATTTTTACATAGTATTGCCCCGCCTACTGTGACTACAATCATTTATAATGACCCGTTATTCCACCAATGCAAAATTTGATCAGTCGCAGGTTAATTAAATTTTATAAATAAATATGACCAATTTGATGACAAAAGAAGATGGCCTAAATGAGTCATGTGTTTCTTTGCAGTGTTGGATGGACATTGTGCAATGATTTATTAAGAGCATCTTCTTTTAGAAATGCTGTTTGACAAACGAGGACACATTTGGAGTTCTAGCTTGTAAAAGGATTCTAAAAGGTCGCCATACAAAGACATAAGGATTTAGGGTTTATAAACGACCCCAAGTGAATATTGATGCTGAGGATCGGAAGTGGCAGTGAATTTGGGTATTTTAGTTTAAAAGTTCGGATCGTGTAGATTCTGATTCGAAACTGAAATATGTATATAGAATTAGTGGAACACAAAGCTTCTAATTCAGCATTTCCCCGTATTTCCTTGTCCCAAACTGCCCCAGTTGAAATGTCAAAATGATCACCAACAAGAGCTTTATGATTTGAAAAACAACGAAAAATTGTAAGTTATGATTTAGTAGCCGCCAAGAGCGGTAGTGGATGAAGAATGTATGGCAATTTATTGTATGAATATACCTACATAATTTTCTACAATATAACGTGTAGAGGCTGAACTGATGTAGAACATACTTACTAGATTATCCAAACACCAATAGTTTCACATAAAATTAAAATTGTTTTGACACTTTCGCGCATGAAGCTTTTATGATAGCGGTTACATTCTCTGAAGAGTGTTCTGTGTGAATGGGCATATCATAAGAAGGCTTTAAGGCAGTAAATCTAAACTCTAAACTATGGTGGTTTTTGCGTACATTTTCGTTAAAAGGGCTAAAGTGGATATCTAGTCTACAGTATGAAAATAAAACTTTTCATTATTATTGATGAGCACAAGAATAGGCTTTACACTAATTTACGGTTGAACAAGAAGTAAGGTTTCCATCCTCCATTATTTGTGGCAATATAAATCGGAAACTCTAACGACGTTGGATTAAACTTTCATTCAGAAATTCTTATGGAAGAGTTTTATGAGTTATATCGTCACAAAAGAAAAATGTACGTTGGATACAAAAAAAATAATAATATTGCTTTCGTGTTCGTGTTGGTGTTCGCTTATTCGCACTGGCGGGTTCAGACTTTTATCATTTGTCTCTGCAAATAAGCGATTTCCTCAATGAAATACTGACCAAACCGTTCCATACAACGAAAATCTTGTTACACACGCATTATCAGGTCGATGAGTTATAGCCCATAAACCATAACATCAATTCGATCAGCAAATTTTGTAAAAATAAGTTCTTAAAAGAAAGTAAGTAAGAGGAATTAAAAAAAAAAGAATTAATAATATCACCATTAGAAAAGACGACCACAAATAGAACCAAATAGTACCCCAATCTATTTTAATTATTTTGTTCTTTGATTCACTTCACCCCCCCCTTTAATAACCGGGTAACAAAGTGAACAGTAACTTCAAGACGTGCATGTCATCTGCTCGTCATAGAAAAATGCCAGTAGAGGGTTGTGAGAATTTTAGGACTGAGAGTGTATCTTGTTCAGGAAAGGAACCCAGGTTGTGCGTACACATAGGGATGTAAAAGCGTAATTTACGGCGTAAATTACGAAATTAATTACCGTAATTAATAGTAATTTACCGATTTTTAATTACCGTAATTTACGGCTTAAATTACCGATGGTAATATACTGTCAATTGAAATTACCGTTAGTAATTTACCGGTAATTTACCGAAAAATTTTAATACAGTTGGTAATTTACCGGAATGTATAAATTAATTTCAAAAACCTTCCATCAGTACTTGCGTGAAAGCACCCCACAACTCCTAAGCAGTCGACAAGTGCACTGTTGTTTGTGCTTTGCCTGGGCTGTACTTAAGGATGTAAGAGCGCAATTTATCGGGTAAATTACTAAATAAATTACCGTAACTAATGGTAATTTCCGGATATTTAATTACTTAATTCGGCGGAGCCAATAATGAACATTTTAAATCAGAAGCCCTCTACCTACTATCAAATTCATGATTTAAGGAAATGTTCCGGTGATCCGGAAAAAAGTGTTCTTTGTTTGTGAGACCAGGCGTTGTCGTTTTGTCAGTCGGCAATAAATTACAGTATTTTATACTATACATAATTATCGTGTTAAACTGTCCATTTTATAAATTGCTGGTATAAAAAGTATTTTTTTTTATATTTCCTGCTTTCCTTTTAATAATGAATTACTACTATTAAATCAGGAAAAGCATCAGCGATTGGTGGTTATCTACAATATTATAATGACTTGTACGAATTTTAGTGCGAGTTTTATTACTTATGTAAATATACATTTAATTTTCCTTTATTCTTGATGCTTTCGCTATTGCAATTGTGCTCGATAATCGGTATTTTTAGTCGAATGCCACGTACAATTGAGTTTTCAATTAAGTGGCTTATTACTCATTTCTTTATTCATGTCTTTTTTTATGTTTATGTCTTTTGTTGCATAGCAAAAATGTATATTTTTTTATTTCTCTGAATAAAGAGAAATCAATAAAGAATACTTTACTTTACTTTTTTTTACTTATAAGGCTGTACCCAAATTTCTTTTTACATAACTTACTGTCATCTGTATATTATCATTTTGAATTACCCGGTAATTTAAGAAAATATAATTTACCAATTGCAATTTTTAATTACTTGGTAATTTAAATTTGAAAGTAATAATTTTAATTTCAGCGGTAATTTACTGACAAAATTAATTACGCAAATGTAATATTATTAGTCAGATTGCTAGTTATCTACAAAATAATGACTTTTGTTTACCAATCATTTTTATTAACATAAGTAGCATTCATAACCTACAGTGAAGGTATTAACGCCGGTTTAATTTACCATTTTGAATTTTTAATTACCAGGTAATTTAAACCAGCGTAATTCACCATTTTGAATTTTTAAATACTCGGTAATTTAAGCCAACGTAATTTACCATTTTTATTGATTGGTAAATGATTTGATTTTATTTTTATTGACGTGGTTATGATTTTATTTTTATTGACGTGGTAATTTAATATTTGAAATTAATAATTTTAATTTCAACAGTAATTTACAAAAAAATTAATTACCGTAATTTAACATCCCTGCGTATACAGCTACAACGGACTTAAACGAGTTTTCTAGGGACCAAATGAGGTCTGAATATTACAGTCTACTCCCTACTATGTTTGTTATCGTGTTCCGTCTGAAATTTGATTGTTACATTATTACACAGTGTATCTAGTATTATTCCAATCATTTTAATCGCAGAATACTTAAATATTATAACAATAAAATCCATATACTGTGTCCCCAAATGTGCTAACCACGTCATAAATTGATAAAAATATGTTATCGGTTACATTCAAATTAGCAATCGTCGACCCAAATACATAACAACATGTTGTTCCATAATAAATCTGTGTGATTGTTGAGCTTATCTTAATCAGTTACAATATAGTGCGAGCCTAACGTCAAGCTTTCGTACTAACTCACCGGCCCAATAAAAGCCAGCATGCGAACGATAAAACCCAGGTCACGAACCCACCACCAGCCGAACGAAAATCCGGGCTAAATAATTGCCCCGAATTTAGTCCACTTTACTACGACACTTATAACTGTGTGACTAAAGAGGACGATGAGGGTGCTATAAATACCGAGCACGCAAAACGCGTTATCGGAATTTATAATCAGGTAATCGGTATTTAATTACCGGTGTGGTATACCGCGATGCATGACGGGAAATTCAAGCTCGGTTCGGTGCAGTGACCCACTATTAATTGAATACCAACAACTGAATGAACCCAATTGTAATCGATAGGCTTTATCGGTTATTAAATTTTAAAAACTGCTTTAGATACTAGAACTAATATGTAAATATAATGAGTTAGTTTAAGCACAACATTACTATTGTGGCTAGAAATTAAGTAATCGATTTTGCAAACTTAGATTGTCCTACACTCTAGTCCAGGGTATTAATAAAAAAAAATACATGCCATACATTTGTTGATTTGCTGTGAACTCAAAACCAGGAATCTTTTTAATGAATTCCTGGTAAATTTTCCGTGTATGAGTATTGAACGGTCAGATTTGCAATAGTCAAATAAGCAAGTCAGTGTAAACATATTCTTCAATTGATCCTTTTATAAAATTCTGAGTTGCACCACTTATATAGCAAACCAGCGATATCATTGATAAACAACGGAGTAGAAGCGCGTAGCATTTGGAGAATGTTGTCTATTTATAAATTTATTTTTTTTGTAATCCCTAGACACAGAACATTTTGTTTTTATTTTATTCTAGTTCTTTCTCTTTCTTACTCGTCGAATTTGAGTTATTTTACTTTCGCATTTCGTTTTGCACAAAGTAATTGGCAATTGTGTTCTATTTTAAGTATTAAAATGTGTATAAATAACTTTTATGTCCTACTAAATGATCATAAAGTGACATTTTACATCTTAGATACCCGGACGCTTCTTTTTGCGCCCTAGGGCATAAAGGATTGCCATGGTTATATGTCAAATATTTCAAATATTTGTCATTCAAATTGTAAAATTTAAATCGTCAATGTCAATTATTAGCGATTAAGGTCAGTAAAATCAGTAAAATTTGTGCTGGATGCACATGTCAAACAACCGGTGCGTCTCACCGGTTACCAATTTGGTGATTGTAAAATTATGTCGAAATAAATAAATCACAAAAAAACTGTCAAGCATGGAGCATTGTCAGAGAAGGTAACACTGACACTAAGTTTAAAAACGCAACCAGGAGCCTTATTCTGCAGCACTTAGCGATATCGCATTACGTCACATCGAATACTTAGCGACATCGATAGCCGTATTCTACCGTTTTTATCGATATCGACTGACGTCACGACTTTCCGACATGTCGCTAAATTTAACGACAGCTTCGGAGGTGTCGATAAGTTGATTCGATATCGCTATGCGTACGTAATGTCACTTTACGTTCATTGTGTACGGAATGTGTGAACCCAGTGACAACCAGTGTGTCAAAGGTGTAGAATATCGAAACAGCTAATAATGGTTCCGCAGCAAACTATGTTATAGGTTCCCGCCTAAACGTCAAGAAGTTTTGAAACGGTGGATTATAGCTATCCGAAGAGATAAGTGGTATCCTTCTAGACCCAGTAGGAATTGTGGACAACATTTTTTAGAAACTGATTATCAAATTAAACAAAGATGTAGCAAGAAATTTTTGAAACTTGATGCTTTGCTAAGTGTTATAGATGATACGTGGTATTGCAGCTAGGCCGTCGAATTATATTGTTAATATTGTTGATAAGAACATTGCTTTGTATATTCTTAAGTAATTAATTAATGTAGTTTTAAATAACATTTCGAATAAATAAAAATTTTAAAACGTGAAAAATAATTTTTTATTTATAATTAATATTATCCAATAAACATAATCAGCATCATGTGGACTACTTTTTATATGAGAATGCGTTTCCTTAATTCAGTAAAAGAGCATTTGGATTTGTCATTGGATTGAACTACTAATATATAATTTGAGAGTACCTATATGTAGACAGTAAATTTTATTTAGCTGGAATATATGAATAAAATATACTTTTTATTAAATATGCTATTATTATCTAGTTTATCGAAGTCTCTGCAAAAGTTAAACTTGATTAATTTGTTGCAATTTAATTGAAAAAGGATATTATAAATAAAAATGTGTAATTCGGCCGTAGTACTGAATGAAATACAAAGAGATGGCTAGCCCACATCACTGCGAGTTGCATACCAAATGCATTTGCCTCACTTATTGACCATTACGGGTCCTTTCCAGAAAATACTTAGTATATACATTTCACTGCCTCAAACGTACAACATAATAACCTCCTGACCACGAATCGAACAGCTGTCACATCTGACAGCAAATGTACTGTCAGTAAGGTATTTTTTTACCGAATTTTAGCGACATCGATACACGTGACGTCATGTCGAATCGAAACGATATAGCGATGTCGCTAATCGCTATAATTGTAGAATAAGGCTCACGGAGCCTTATTCTGCAGCACTTAGCGATATCGCAATACGTCACATCGAATACTTAGCGATATCGATAGCCGTATTCTACCGTTTTGGTCGATATCGACTGACGTCATGACTTTCCGACATGTCGCTAAATTTAACGACAGCTTTGGAGGTGTCGATAAGTTGATTCGATATCGATATGCGCATATAACCTCACTTTACGTTCATTGTGTACGGAATGTGTGAACCCAGTGACAACCGATGTGTCAAAGGTGTAGAATATCGAAACAGCTAATAATGGTTCAGCAGTGTGTTGCGTATGGTTGCAGCAATGATCATAATCCAAGACAAAAAATTTCATTTCACAAGTAAAAAACGACCAGCGTTTTAGTTAAATAGTATTATTATAGGTTTGTTCGAGCAGCCCCAAAATAAGTGCAGAAAGCACTTATTCCTTCCCTTGCGCATGCGCAAAGGAGATTTTGATTTTCGAAAACCTGCATTGCGCCTGCGTAGACAAATACCTAATTGTTTTGATTGTTGCTAGAACAAACCTAATAATTCTGAAAAGGTTGAAGATTGTCAGTATAGTAATGAATTTACTATTAAAGTTTAATATTACATTCAAAACTATGTTATACGTTCCCGCCTATACGTCAAGAAGTTTGCAATACGTGGTATTGCAGCTAGGCCGTCGAATTAAATTGTTAGTATTGTTGATAAGAACATTGCTTTTTATATTGTTAAGTAAGTAAGTAATGTAGTTTTAAATAACAACATTTCGAATAAATAAAAATTTTAAAATGTGAAAAATAATTTTTTATTTATAATTATATCATGTGGACTACTTTTTATATGAGAATGCGTTTCCTTAATTCAGTAATAGAAAGAGCATTTATTCATTGGATTGAACTACTAATATATAATTTGAGAGTACCTATATGTAGACAGTAAATTTTATTTAGCCGGAATATATGAATAAAATATACTTTTGATTAAATCTGCTATTATTATCTAGTTTATTGAAGTCTCTGCAAAAGTTAAACTTGGTTAATTTGTTAATTTAATTGAAAAAGGATATTACAAATAAAAATGTGTAATTCGGCCGTAGTACTGAATGAAATACAAAGAGATGGCTAGCCCACATCCCTGCGAGTTGCATACCAAATGCATTTGCCTCACTTATTGACCATTACGGGTCCTTTCCAGTAAATACGTAGTATATAAATTTCACTGCCTCAAACGTACAATATAACCTCCCGACCACGAATCGAACTGCTGTCACATCTGACAGCAAATGTACTGTCAGTAAGGTATTTTTTTTATAAAATTTTAGCGATATCGATACCCGTGACGTCATGTCGAATCGAAACGGTATAGCGATATCGCTAATCGCTATAATTGTAGAATAAGGCTTCAGAGTGACAAATCCGGTTAGTTCCACCCATGTTCCACCGCTAATCCACCGGTGACTAACCGGTGAATCTGCTGGACGCGCCCATTGTCTGTATTGGCACTGATTGGCACTCAACTCCAAATTGTTTGTAATGTTATTCAAGTCCGTAGATACGCATGTTACTTGATAACGTCAAACTATTTATTAATATTATTCAAATGGACGAACAAAATCATTGTAGGACATAAAATTTTGTATGTACCTCGGGCATTACTTGATGTTTATACCCTCGGGCGACTTAAAAAGCTCTCGGGCCTATCGGCCCTGATCTGCCCTCGCGTTTTTTAAACTGTCACCCTCGGGGCATAAACATCCGTCTAATGCTCTTGGTACATAAATAACTATTTATATATTTTTTTCTGCAAAAATCGAAAACCGGTTTTAAGCTAATTGTTGGAAATTTTCAAATTAAAATCCCGGTGTTTGCAAAAACCAGTTCTTGTCTAAATGTTAGCATTAACTATGATAACGCCCAAAAAACCTCTTGCCTTCAAATTAAATTGCGCAAAAGAAAACTTCACTGCTGCAATGTCAAAACGCTGTCAGATAGTAACGTATGGTCGCTATAACAACAAAATGCTGTCAACAATAAATATGAACATTAGTTTTCAAACTGTTACATTTGTTGAAAACTGTACAAATATTTTCAAAATGTTATCTGTAGTTTTGAAAATGGAATATGCTTTTGAGATGCATTTTTAGTTGAATCTCAAAAACTACGGAAAATCATACATAATAAAGCTCTAGTCGTGGTCTGCCCGTCTGTCTGTCTGTTCAAGTTTCCTAGCGAAGTTGATTGACCGCAGTACCGCGACCCCTATACCGTATGACACCCCATCGTATGCGGACTCATACCTCGCTCTTTCCTTCCCTACAACCCCCTCCCTCCCCTCCCCATCCCTCTCTAACGATGAGGGTTGACCGAAGCCTAGGGACTTCAATACCGTATGATTTCCAATTGTGTGCGGATTCATACCGCACACTATTAAATAATTGAAAGTGAACAGTTATAATTTGGTTTGAACAAAAATAATTTGATTCAAGTAAAAAATCTGATATGGCCAGGCACATGACTTTATCATACTATATATAAAATTAATTTTTTAGCTGCATGAGATTCTATTTGATCGAGATCGGCCATGTCTGCATTAAAATAAAACTAGTAGAACTAGACACATATGTCTAATAAAGCTGCGCTCGGATATTGTACCCCGTTGACATCGGGTACACCGTCAAAATGATACTTACGTGTTATTGGGTGTAAAAAGTGTAACGGTGTGCAATATCCGAACGCAGCCTATATTGACAGTAGTATTTTCAAAACATTAGCGTCTGACACTAGCTACTGTCATTAGAATCAAAAAATCTGACATATCCTGGCTACTAGGTTTAAAGCAGTACGACCGATCTCGATGAAATAGAATTTGCTCATGCAGCTAAACCATAAATTCTACGAAAAAATGTCATATACATAAATTATAGAAAATTTCCTCTCCTTTACTTTATTATTTAACTATTTTGACGACATTACACAAATAGCGGCTCATTTATAAAATCTTCGAAAAATGCTAAGAGTAAACCACCAGTTCCTTTGGACCCTTTTCAACAGAAAGCTTTTCAGCTCTAAGTTTGGTTATGAAACTTCTAAATATGAAGTTTTGTCCCGATACCTTTAGTAGTTTCTCCGGAATCGTCGCCACAAAAAACGGGTACACACACACATACACACACACACACACACACACACACACACACAGACATTTTTTTTAACCTTGGTCAAAAATGTTCAGGGGACTCAAAAAGACATATTTCCGCTAAAATCTCAAAAAATTTTTTTGGCATGATTACAATACTTTACATACTGCGTATGATAAAGTAAAAACACGGTTTTCAAAAAAAATCCTAATAAGATTTATTATTATTATTATTTGCCTAAAATCTACAAACTATCATCATGACTGATTACATTGCATTACAAATGTCTTGTTACATTGCTACAACAGTATCAGTAACACTTAAAAGTAAAATATCAAAGGTCAAAATTAAAAAAAAATGTTTTTTGTTCATGACAAAACCAATAATTTTTATTTATTTTCAGATGTATCACGAGATTCGTGCTTATTCTTAATTTATGAGAAGACGTTCATAACGTATAAAACCAAAATGAAATAAACGTGAATTTGGAAGGATACATGGATTTGACAAACTCCATTCCCATACCCTGGGGTACATTTAACCCACTGCAATAGTACCAACTTTAGAAACAGCTTAGGGCGCTTCTCACCGTTCTCATTATCTCTCTCGAAAAACCTTTCAGAAGAAACTTACACGGTTTTAAATATGGCCTTTTATGACCCCTCTTTAAAGCGTATATAGGTTTTAAGTATGACCCCCTTTTTAACACTTTGTCGGTTAGCAAGTTTTACAGCTATGTAATCTATACCAAATTTCCGGTCGGTGCCTTTATACAGTCCGGAGAAATTTGACTGTGACGACGAACTGTCAGAGTTCGGTTTTTCAATTTTGAAGGACGGAATATTAAAATTAATTAAATTGCTATATAACGATTAAAGTGTGTAAAGCATGTCGTAGATATACTCACTCGATTCATATTGTATATTGATAAATTAACATGTATATATTTAGATATTAGAAACTCAGATATACGCGAGGCTATGTGTAGTTCATAGCAGTATGTATACCACACATAACAACGCACATGTACTGTAAAGTTTAATAGTTTATTAGTTATTCGTTATTATGACTATTATGAGTATGTCATGAACGGCATATGGCATGAATGCTGGGATGGAATGGAACGAAATAGTTTAAGTTCCTCGCTTTCAGATTATAATAAATAATCAGAATATTTCTACAAATAGTACAGATTAGTTAGATTATAATTTAATACCAGATAGCACTGGATCACACATTTTCTGTGTACTGCACTTTGACGTTTTAAACAATATATCAAAAGTATCCACCGATATTACAGCTACAAAAAAAAAAGAAAATTATTGGGGTTCAAAGGGGAGGTACAGAGTATCACCACTGGCTTATCATTATTTGCAAACACCCGGTATGAGTTAGTTATTCTTTAGACATCCAAAACCACTCATCCAAAGCTAAGTCGAAAATCAATGTGACTTCGCAAGATTGCTTTTGATTTATATCCATGGCAAGTTCAATTCTTTCAGAAGTTTAGCCGAGTCCCACCCACGCTGTAAAGCATCCGAATGGACCGTGCTAGATGTATTTCATGTCGGAAGGATCCAGTTGCTTTATCAGTAAATCCATATTTCATTTGGCGACTCGGTCCACTTACAGTTCATTCCGCACGAAACGTATAGCATAAATCCTCGCAATTTTGCGGCGTTACACAAGACGCATATAATGCACAGCTTATAACGGTCACTGTCACCATCTATACGCTATTTTTAGCGTTACCCACCGCACTGAAGTTTTAACACCGACCGTAAAGCACCCATAAACATTTTGTATGTTAGGTACTGTGTACACCTAATTTAGAGATGATTTGAAAAGAGCTTATAAAATATATAAATGTAAGAAAGAAGTATGTAATACAGTCATGGGCGTATCCAGGGGGGCAGTTGCCCCCCTTTCGTATTTTGGTATTATGTTTATTACATAGCACTCTTTCCCATTTGGACACTGGGGTGGTTATTCTTATTTAGAAAGCAACGATCCCCTCCAAATGTGGACACGTAGTGGACACGTATTCTTTTTTTCGAAATTTTGATTTTTAATGGTGCCTTTCGAGACCTCAAATTTACATGGGAAGAAGACATTTTCTGGTATTTTTCGAATAATTGTTCGGGGTTTGGGGAAACTTATGTTAAAGTTATAGGACTTGTAGAGCACTTTCCACGGAAGAATTTGACCTAGTATACATATGGATTTGACGCCCTCAATCCACCCCACAGTGCCCTGAAAACTACCCAAATGAACAAATGTACAGTTTTCAGAAAATTGACCGTTCTAATCATTTCATTATCTTTTTTTCTCATAAAAATTATTACTAAGTCTAGAGGAATGTTTATAAACATTTGTCAGTTAATTTCCATTTGTTTAAAGAATTATTATTTGTTTAAATAATTCGTTTTTCTCGAAAATCCGTCTGAATTCTGTTTTCTGAGTTCGAAATGGCAATTTATTACCTTACAGGGACATTATTCATTAAAAAATGTCTTCCTATTATTTAAGCAATCAATTATTATTCATTTTCAATTTTTTTTTGTAATTATGGTAGAAAAGTCTAGTGTATTTGTAAAATTCACTTATACATTTCATTTGCTCACATTTGTTTAAACAAATGCCATTTCTTTAAACATTTTTGTTGCAATTCGCTTAAAATTATTTCTTTTTAGATCGGTCTGGCCAACTGTTGACATCATTTATATTTTGGAATGATTTCTAGTTTGAATAGACAGTTTCTAGACAGCAACAAATCTTGCGACACACAGTGGTAGGAAATCAGAATAAGAAATGGAGAAAGAAATGTGATTAATAAAATTTGTTTACTTTAGGAAATTTAATATTTTAAAAAGAAATGTTACTCCCCAATTTCCCGAAAAAAAGGGATTTCCACTCATTTCATTTTTTTTCCAATAAATTATATTGAAAACGAATAATATTTTATTATTTAAACAATGGAAATCATCTCAAAATATAAATGCTGTCACTTGAGAATAACAGTTGGCCAAACTGATCAAAAAAAAATGAGTGAAAAAGTGAATTGCAAACAAAAATTGTTTAAACAAATGGAATTTGTTTAATCAAATGTGGGTTTATTTGATAATATAGATAATAGGTTTGTTAGATATCTCGAACAGGAAATTTATAACTTAATTTCACAAAAAAAGCTGACTTTTTTACCATAATTAGAAAAAAAAATGAAAATGAATAATAAATTGATTGTTTAAACAATAGGAAGAAATTTTTTAATGAATAATGTCACTGTAAGATAATAATTTGCCATTTCGAACTCAGAAAGCAGAATTCAGACCGATTATTATCGATACAAACGAATTATATAAACAAATAGAATTTCTTTAAACAACTGTAAATTAACTGTTAAATGTTGACGAAAAACAAATGAATTAGTTAAGAAAGACAAATGACATCGTGTTCGTAATTGATAACAAAATTTATGCAAAAACACTTACGCACACATCGGGGTGCTCAAGAGGGCACACTATATAACATAAAATAAAAGCTCTGCAATTAATCAAACATGGTGTTCCAAATGGGATTGTTTTAGATCTCGGTTCTTCTACAAGAATACAAGAAAATTGCTTGAGGTATACATCAGAGACCATGTTATACACAATGAAGAAATACAGAGCTGAAAAGGAACTGGACAGGTATTTTATCAAAGAAATCTGGATGGGTGATGGACCAACCTAATAACCAATAATTGCGGTTTCCGAAATGGATACCAAGACACAAGAACACTAAAAAGAAGATCACCAATTAGTTAGAGAGAACCCAGGTATTTGAAGCATTAACAAAAATAGACCTTGCAGCAAAAAGGGGATACTTTTAAACTTATTGAGTTCCTGATTTCTGCAATTATTATGTCAGTTGGCACCATTTCATATAGAATTGAATTAAATAATCATATTAAATAATCATAAAAGCATAAAAAATCAAAATCCATAGGTGTTTGCTATTTTATAATATTATTGTCATGATTATTTATTCAAGAATATTGCGGTTCTTTTTTATGTGACCTTCTCCTAGTACCATAATATTATTTAGTGGCACTTACAGGGTGAACCATTAGAACTGTTATAGTCGAATATCATTCAAAGTACGAGTCTACCAAGCAAATATGTTACATAAAAGTTGAAAGGATTCGAAGGGGGACAAATTATGATAAAATTATCAAGTTCCGGTATAATCCGGAAGTGAATGATATTGGTATCAACTTTCGAAAAAAAAAACATAGGGAAAGTAAGTCAAGTGAGGTATCATAGAATAGGACTTAGTACCAAATAAGATTCGCCTGAATCTTTCTGTATTTTTTGTCACGGAAGAAGCTGAAGAGAACCAAAGTTGGCGATGGGATGTATCAACTACAGAAACAGCATTGAGAGCCGCGAACTACGGACCGCGGGCCACATCTGGCCCGCAAGGAATTTTTATCCGTCCCGTGGTTGCCTTAAAATACTATCTATATTATAATATGTGACATAGTTTAAAGTCCATGAATTGGTTCTAAAATCTATTGGTTTAAATTTTGCAAAAAAAATAGATTACTAAACCAGATAATTAAACGTATCCCGTAACCAATAAACCATTGGATAGTTTTAATAATTTTTGATTATTTCGATAAGATATCTACGGTGCTAAAATACATCTTTTCCGTCGATCGATTATTTATGACTATGTTTAGTGAATAGAAAATCATTTATTAAAATGCACGATTTCTATTAATGCATGATTTGTTATAGCCAACCAAACGAACATACGTAAAATAATACCAACCAATCAAAACATTCTGTTATCCAGGCACACAGTCCAGAACTCTCAGTGTCAAATTACATAAATGGTCATATAACCTCAAACGACATCGACGAATAAAATCTATGTAGACGCCGCCAGAAGAATACGATCGACGAAAAAATTTTAACCAACTCAAATATTAAACGGCGATTAATGATCTCGACAATTAACGCACTCGCTAATAGCTCGGTCTATTTAATATACTTTTTGGTTAATAGTTATTTAATGACTTTAACAAATCCGTCATATAGACTTGTGAGTTCTGCGTGAATGTGCATGATTGTTTCAGGATATTAAACAATGAAAAACCCTTGGCTGAATATTATAAATATAGAAACATAGAAAATAGTTATACCCTAAAAAAGTTATTTCGAAATTAAACTTTTATTATTTGTTGCCAGAGAGTAAAAGCATATTGTAAACAATTATTTTCTTAGCATGCAAAACTAAAAGCAATAATCATTAGCATTTTTGTTTTCAATGTTTGGCAATGTTTGACATTTACAACTACAAAGTGCAATGGACCAAGGTCAATGTAGTCTAAGTTGCCAAAAATACCTAATCTAAACAGAAAACCAACTGACTGCGTACCAAGTTTCTACCACAATAATTAAAAGAATAAACAACCCACGAGCAATACTGTTACAGGATAATATTGATATCATAACATTGGTAATATAGCTTACTATACCTAGACATCATAGGGCTATTTTAAAACCTAGTTTAGATAATAAGTTTAGTTTTCTTTTTATATATCAGCTTAAAGGATTGGCTTTTAAAACCGACTAAGTATTGTATGAAACATTTTTTATTTAATGCTACAAAAGTGAGCTAATCTGGAGTTTTATACGGAGTGATTCAGAATTAATCTGGCTTATTCGTATCTGTCACAATATAGCTTACTATAGCTAAACATCGGGGGGTAATTTAAAACCTAGTTTAGATAATAACTTTAGTTTTCTTTTTATATATAAGCTTAAAGGATTGGGTTTTAAAACCGACTAAGTTTTGTATAAAACATTTTTATTTAATGCTACAGAAGTGAGCTAATCTGGGGTTTTATACGGAGTGATTCAGAATTAATCTGGCTTATTCGTATGTGACAGTTTGGATGCTACTAATGAAGAAAGTTCATGTGAACTTCCTATCCGTATTCCTAACGGTAACGGTACAACAAAATTGTTTGAGTTTTATAAAATAAAACTCATGATGCTGTATAATATACGAGTATGTTACGTCAAATGGGCCAGCCTGTATATAAAGTAGCCACATTGTCATTAAGAATGTTTTCCAAGTAGAAAGGAAGTTGATTGATTCATATACGTAAAAATGTGTAAAATTCAAATCCATTCCAGAACTTATGGTAGAGGAATATTCTGAATGCGATGTTGATGCCGGGTAAATTTGCAGCAAGTGAAAACTGAACTGTATTAGCAATACCAATGTCAACAAATCCGTTTCAGACAAGAACCAGGCAGCTTGAGGAGTTATCCTCTTATTGCACTAATACAGCACTAAGTGACAAGTAATAAACCCCTCTAGTGTACTATATATCAAACAAAATTTCGTAGTTTTGGCACTAAATGATGCAGAATGTTTTGCTCTATAAGGTCAACTTTTAATTTAATAATTACTTAGCTAGAATATATTTATTTATAATGAAAAGTTAATAGATCAACATCGGTTTTAGGAACTATGTAAAAAAATCTGATGTGGCCAGGCACATGACTTTATCATACTATATATAAAAATAATAGTTTAGCAGCATGAGATTCTATTTGATCGAGATCGGCCATGTCTGCATTAAAATAAAACTAGTAGAACTAGACAGATATGTCGATTAAAGCTGCGTTCGGATATTGTACTCCGTTGACACCGGGTACAACGTCCAAATGACACTTCCGTGTTATTGGGTGTAAAAGGTGTAATACAATATCCGAACGCAGCTTATATTGATAGACGTTATTGTCAAAACATTAGCGTTGTCATTAGTGTCATTAGTGTCATTAGAATCAAAATTTTTGACATATCCTGGCTACTAGTTTTAATGTAGTACGACCGATCTCGATAAAATAGAATTTGCTCATGCAGCTAAACTATTGATTGTACCAAAAAATTTCATATTCGTAAATTATTCAGAATTTCCTCATCTTTAATTTATTGTTTAACTATTTCGACGAAATTCCAGAAATGGCGGCTTATTTGCAAAATCTTTCAAAAATGCTAAGACTAAACCTCCAGTTCCTTTGGACCCCTTTCAACAGAAAGCTTTTCAGCTCTAAGTTTGGTTATGATACTTCTAAATATGAAGTTTCGTCCCGATACCTTTAGTAGTTTCTCCGGAATCGTCGCCACAAAAAACGGGTACACACACACACACACACACAGACATTTTTTTGTACCTTGGTCAAAAATGTTCAGGGGACCCAAAAAGACATATTTCCGCTAAAATCTCAAAATTTTTTTTTGGCATGATTACAATACTTTACATACTGCGTATGATAAAGTAAAAAATCGATGTTTATTTAAACTTTGGAGACATGTTTACAACGAGGTAAATATTTGCAACAAACTTTGAATGAACGGAATGACAATTTAATTAGAAATTGCGATTTAACTCGAAACTTTTGAGATCACTTGTTCGTAATAAAATTACATTAAGCCCTTAAGCTCAAAGAGGGCGCAAATAATAGTAGAGCGACGAAGGTAAACATTCTTGATAAACAATATGGCTCACGAACGACTCTTACGAAAAACTAATTTAGATTAGTTTAAAAAGTATGTGCACAATAATATTGCATGTATAATCATGAAATATCCACAATATGTACAAAGTAAATTCCCAAAAATACTTCCCATTATTTCCATTCTTATTTGCATGCATAATTTCACATCGAATTGCCGTCATTGCGTCTATTTTATTTCTGGGTTTTTTATATACACCGCAGTTCTATTAATAGTTGGACAACAATGCATGTATACATTAAATGTCAACTCATACAGTTGTTAGAGAGTTTTTTCAATCGGTTGCGCAATATCAACGGCATCGTTAACTATGCAAAAATGTCCGCGATTTCCTATACTATGCGGTCTATTTTAACTTACGCCAGTCTAATGATACAAATACATATTTTATGTCAACGTATATCATCGATTACTAATGCAAAGTACATTATAATAAAACATAGCTTTGACAAAATAACTTATATTGCGTGTTGTAAAAATAAAGAAAATATCTCTGTGGTACTAATTATGTTGACAACAGGAAATAAACCCTTGGTGACGAAAATATCAGGTAAAATTAAGGAAAAGAAAACCTCCATAAAACTAGAGAAGTACGTGCAATTACTCTTGCGAAAACAAAAGCAAGGGACCAAATTTCTTTTGCGCCACATTTTTACATAATTACAAAAAAGTCCTAAACTTCAGCAGCGTATGGTTTGAGTGAACAACATACCACAGATTACAACGAAATTAATAAATATATAAGTGTAGAAACTACACAATTTAACTCTTCAAGGGCACAATGATCGTTCTTGCTAATAATTTAACAATAAAATCAGAACGGATCAGTACCGTACAACATGTTACATCACCACAAAACACAAAAACGTCTCAAAACAAAGTTTATAAACATTGTTGAAATATCGTTCCTCACCCTTGAACGGCATTAAAAAGGCTTTCTGATACCCGTTCTTTGGCAGGTCGTCAACACCCTACAGATGGCACTGTTCAAGTTGCCGTATTTCTTTCCTTTGCTATAAATTAATAAATTGAAAGGTTTAATTAACATTAAACTCAGAAATCTCGGAAACAATGCAGAATTTTAATACCACCTATCTATTTTATCTTAAGACATGATTATGTATGTTGGGTTTCAAAGTATTAAATACGGTGAGAAAAGGCGATACCAAAATTAAGAGGTAGATAAGTTGTGAGGGAAACAAACAGAAAACTTTTACTGAGTTCAAGAGCTAAAAAGCCCATTAAGGTACATAATAGTAATGTTCGTTATTGCAGTAAAAATTACTATACATAGGATATACAGTGTTGCCCAAAATGGACCTATACGAATGGACCTAAACTTTGATTTTACGAAAAAAGTTATTCTTTACAGAGTTTTGTCCATAGTCACAGTCAGAATTTTGATATATCATACAGGCTGGTCAAAAAAAATAATAAATTGTTAGATTTATTGTTAAACTATCATTTTTCTACATTTAAATTTAGAATGTGTTAAGGAATGTTGTTTTAAAGCTTTAAGACCTGTTTAGGGCGAATGTGTGAAGCCTATCCGTAATTAGAAATCATTGAGATCAGAAATTTTGCAATCAGAAATTACTGGAATCAAATTACATACTACAAGCACTATGTCCTGAAAAAATATAGTTTTGTTTACATATTGTGTGTCGTCCAAAATCTTTCTCAATGACATAGAAGTTGGATCATAGTGCCAGATGTTCCTACGGAGCTAAGATAACTCACAGACACTAATGATGAAGAAATTAGGTCAAACATAAGAGTCCCAATAAAGCATCCGCAGACGCTATTGAAATGAGCTCTAAAAACATAAAGGACAGTCCCAAGCAGCTCTAATCAGTGCGGATATGTGCAACAAGTGCCTGAGAGCAGGTGTCTTTCCGGACATACTAGCAATAGCAAAGCTCTATCCAATATACAAAAAAGCGGACTGTGCCAGCTACAGATCAATTATATCGGTAAGGATATAAACATGCGAGCGATTTATATCGGTTGTGTGCGAGTCGAATACGACGTTTTATCTACGACCAATAATTCCATTTTATATCAAATCTTTTAAATGTATTTGTCAATGGTGGCGAGGCGAAATGTCAAATAACTGTCATCCACGTAGGTTTAGACTGACTTTGACAGTACATTCGTATAATGATGACAGTTCCTTCAAATAATGAAGTCATTATTTGAACGAACTGTTATTATTACAAAACGCTAGTGTCATTATAATCATTGGCGCGTATCATGATGGGGATTATATAGTCATAGATACGTATGCAATGAACTTATTATATGTGAGTCGTAGATAATAATATATTATTTGACCAGCACATAACTAAGGATATAAATCGCAAGCATGAAGTTTATATGCGAGCCGTAGGCGAGCGTATAAACATGCGAGCGATTTATACGTTGTGTGCGAGTCAAATACGACGTTTTATCTACGACTCATAAATTCCATTTTATATCAAATCTTTTAAATGTATTTGTCAATGGTGGCGAGGCGAAATGTCAAATAACTGTCATCCACGTAGGTTTAGACTGACTTTGACAGTACATTCGTATAATGATGACAGTTCCTTCAAATAATGAAGTCATTATTTGATCGCACTGTCATTATTATACTACGCTAGCGTCATTATAATAGTTGGCGCGTATCATGATGGGGATTATATAGTCATAGATACTTATGCAATGAACTTATTATATGTGAGTCGTAGATAAAAGAATTGACCCGAGTCCAACTATACATGGGTGGATTTCGGCATACTACAGACATTAATTTGAAAAAACATTTTTATATGATATTTACCACATATTTGTGAACAAACTGATACTTTACTCTTGAGCAAATTTAGCAATTTCTCGTTTGCAACCACCTGTATAATAATAATATTTATTTATTATTTATTCATTTAAACAGTTTACACTAATAAGAGCGCAAACCAAAGAAATACATATTTAAATAAAAATAGATATTCCGCAAAAGTTGAGTATAACAAAATAATAATCACAAAATAACAAAACCAAACGACTTAAAAAACTAAATAAATCCACGACAGGCTGCTCCTCAATAAAACAAGTCAACCTCAAGTCTGTTGATGTTTCGGGTGACATGACCAATCGGCGACTTGAGGACAATGTTGGTTCTAGCGGCAGGAACCCTGAAAACAGGAGCAAGACGGGATGACATTCTCGGGACATTTATTGGTAAATTTGCCAATAGAGCAAGCAATAGATATGGACACTCAATTTTCCCCGAGAAGATGTTACGCCCAAAGGTGGCGCTGCGAAGCTCCCGGCTCCTTTATAAGGAATCGAGGTTACTCCCGCAAGCATTACTTGATACTCCATGTCCCTCGGAGGATAGGTGCCATCTCGTCTGAACAACATGTCTCCTTTGTACCCTCTCAATGAGCAGATCTGACGATACGTAGATCGGATACCAAACCAAGGAGCAGTATTCCAAATGGCTGCGCACATAAGTGCGCAAGTGCGCAGTGTATACGTATATTCTGACTATCGCAGAGGCGTTTTTAGAACATCCAAAACTCTTTATAAAGAATGACTTTATCTCGAAAAAACTTTGTTCCATTATAGGTATAGTTATTTCCATCTGGGGATATGTATAACATAATATGGGCTGATCAGACCACACAAACATAATGGATTAGGAGTTAGGACATATGTTTACTAAGACTTTGTTGATTATTTTGATGAATACCACCTAACTCTAAATTTTGGTACACCTCTATCAATACCGGCAATACCCTGTATAAATCACCTGTCCTGCCATGTTAAGCAAAGAGGTCGTATGCAAGTTCATGAAAAGTGGTTAAATATTGAGTTTAAGAATGTGTTGTGCTTTTACTTAGCAGATAGAAGCATACTAATACAATTTTTCTATTTTGTATCGTTCTTTATCATGTCCTTTTATCTTTTAGCTTTAATAGATTAACGAAAAATCATTCCATCTTACGATTTTATCGAAAAAAAAAGAAAAACAACAAATTTGCAGGTACGATCTCTAGGTATGCTTAACATGGCAGTGTAGAACATTTTGAGTGAAATAGCACATTGAAGATATGTGTTACTTGTTGTATCGGAATTTTCCAATAAGGAACAAACAATACCTTCAAACTTATTACTATTAGTATTACTATTACTATCACTATCAGCAGTAGGCGGACGAATCCGATGAGACTATCGAGTTTATTTGAACAGCTATCACACTTTTATAATAACCTCACAGTGCTTCTTTGTTTTGTGTTAACACTTTCATTAGATTGAGAGTCTACACAGAGTAGTGAACAGAGTAGTCAAAACTTTTCATGTCCCGGTCAAGGCGATTCTTGAACTGGTTTACGGAAGCAGAAGTAATGGTGTTAGTACTTCGTCTTAGTACTTCGTGAGCTTGTGTTCATGACCTCTCAGATTTATATTGTGATTTAGTTGGTAGATGTTTCGCAGATTACATGCATTTAGTATTTTATATGTTTCTATGAGATCGCCTCTGGTTCTCCTGTTTCTTAAGGTTGTGAGGTCTAACCTTGCAAGCCTTTTTTCATAGGGCAGACCTTTGAGTTCCTGCGGTAATCTGGTTAAATAATCGATCCAAATAATGTGCAGAATTTGTTTAGATATTTTACAGTATGCAATACAAATTTGAAATCTCGCATCTGATTAAAAAAGAAACTAATAATTGTAAAAACTATTCAAGGTTTGCCGCGCCTTTCAAAAATTGTCATTTCTGATTTTACACATAAAATTTTAAAAAAAATCGCGCGGGACGCGCTCCAAGAAATTGATTTGTTACCAAATTGTATATTTTCCTTCGACATTTTCCTGTCATTGCCCCAGGAGTGTTATTGCCCTAACGTCAAAATACAGTTTCCGCTCATTGCCAAAACGTCAGTTCAGTTGTTATGGTATTAAATAACCACACGTTGCCACCTCGCAACGTTGAGTGTTGTCAAGTTACTTATTATGTTTAAAAACAGGATTTCTTGCAGGTTCTTGGTAATTTGAAGCATTTTTTGATACTTTGTTGAAATACCTTCAGAGCATATATTGTTTTGTAAAAATCATAATTGAAATGTGCAGGTATTTCCCATTAATTTTGTAGTAGTTTAGGAAATAGAGTAGGCAATTAATTGAATTGTTACGAGAAGTATAAAGAAATTCGATAGATAGACAGAACGATTGATCCTACAAGAGTTCCAGTTCTTTTTTTAGACATTTATCACGATGATAGGAATCATGTTGCGCCGAAACAACTGTAAGACAAAATAACTAATTTAAAGTTATATTTTTAAAACACCCGTTTGGTAAAGTAACGTTTATGTCCAATGTCGCAATATGTAGTGTAAAAAAGCAAACGCAATAAAAATATCAAATTAAGGACCAGTTTATGCTTAGGAGAATTAATCGGCTAAATTAGAACTTATACAGTTTACTGGTTTGCCCCAAGTCCAAAAGGCACAAACGCCCATACATTAAAAAGTATTTTTTGATTCATGTCTGTATCTTAATTAAATACCTTTTTTGCAAAATCCTCCACAGATATTATGTCAATTAAAATAAATGCTAAATGGCATTTCAATTACAGAATTTACTGAACGGAATTTGTGTCCCCATTATACTTTTTATAGCATTTATAGACTATTTATATACCAATTTAAATCATTTTCTATCGGTGAACCAGTTAATTTAATTTCATTCCGTTCAAAACAATAACGAAACAAATCCCAATATCAGAGATACGTTAATCGTAATATTTGCTAAAACCTTGACACATTTTTATATTTATCTCCAGATTTACTTCCTGTATTATTAGAAACTCGTGCCTCAAGAAATAATCTAAAAACACTATATAAAAAGCACAATTTTCCCGATTCATGGGATACGTTTATTTCTAGGTTTTATTTATAAAACGGTTATGTGAAAATACTTATTGGTAAAATGTGCGCATACAGATAAAGTGACGATAAATATCAACCAAAATAATCATAAATAACACCAGGTACGTAGGAAAATAAATAAATAGTTTAATGTGGTACATAAATTGCACTTGTTTGCCACAGGGGATACAGATTCGTAATTAGGACGCGATGTTCATATTTACACTATAAATAGAAGCATGCACTCAATATGTTACGTGTAACTACGCTAAAATGAACAACCTGTCAGGTAGTCACTTAAGAGGTCATTTTGTAATGTCGGCATAGATTTACAACGTTTCAAGTTTACAAGTGACATTAAATAATTTTCTAGATATTTAGACCAGTTGTGCTTTTTGGTTTGAGACATAGTTATCATAAACTGATAATTAAGTCTTTTTTATAAAAGTAATTAATGATACATGTAATTTGATTTAATGTTCATAAACTTTGCCTCTTGGTCATTTTGCAACAATTTACTTATAACTATTCGATGAATTTGTAATTGAGATTCATTTTTTTAATTAAATTATCCTTGAGTTACGTATACGATAAATTATAAAAATTGTCAGATTGTGAGTCAGTGTTACAGACTGCTTATAAAATACAAGTTATGTATTTTTTTTAAGTTATATGTACAGTCTTGCTGAATTAGAGAATAATAGGTAGTCGAAGAATGTTGAATACTAGAAGAGATAATTTTTATTTTAGGTTTTTCAGTAGGTCTAGCCCGAAAACCTAAGCCATAGTTGGCGGCTTTTTCTTCCCGCGAAGTAGACGTCACGACTGCGCACTATGGTCATGGGCGGATGGGTAGCATACCTACCACGCCTCGCATCCATCCAGATCAGGCTGGCTTCATACGACACAGCCAATGCCCTCCCAAGCCAATGCCTGACACACGTTACGTCACACCATCCAATACAAAGATATCAAAACCAGATGTCGAGATTGAGAAAAATTGGGTTGCTTAACCACTTGGCCATTCCGCCTACTGGATAGGTCTTTCAAAACCAAATAAGTTTTGCCTAAATTTGTTATTCTTTAACATGACTGGAAGGTTTTTCAGAGGACGAGAAGTTGGTAAAGAGTGTCAACAAGTTGAATCTATTCAGCTAATCTTTACTAAGGATTTCAACACACTAGACCAGGGGTTCTCAACGGGTGGACTTCTAGGTGGTACGCAAAAGGTACCAAACTTAAAATCATATTTATTCAGATGATAGTGTTAAATTGTTTGACCCAAAATTATAGCGGTCAAATCAGATAATACCCATTACCGTACGCAGACGTATTTCAAATGGCACAGTGTGTAAAAGGAAGTGTAGTTAAAAAGATTAATCAAAGTTAATATTTTGCGCTACAGTTAGATGAAATACTGACATAATTAATTTTTATCAATTATTAGTATTTATCCGATTCGAGGTGAAAGAGAAAATTGCAGAGGAATAATTAGTTTGTAAACCTCTGCTAGAAAGAACAACCGGTGAAATATTCAAATTTCTTAATAATTTTATGTTTTACAATTCCATTCCATGAGCGAAATGCACTGGTGTCTGCACTGATGGAGCTCGGGCTTTAATAAAAAAAAATCTGATGTGGCCAGGCACATGACTTTATCATACTATACATAAAATTATGAGTTTAGCTGCATGAGATTCTATTTGATCGAGATCGGCCATGTCTGCATTAAAATAAAACTACTAGAACCAGACAGATATGTCGATTAAAGCTGCGTTCGGATATTGTACTCCATTGACACCGGGTACACCGTCCCAATGACACTTACGTGTTATTGGGTGTAAAAGGTGTAATACAATATGCGAACGCAGCTTATATTGACAGAAGTTATTGTCAAAACATTAGCGTTTGACACCAAGACTACCTACTGTCAGTAGAATCAAAAAATCTGACAAATCCTGGCTACTAGTTTTCATGCAGTACGACCGATCTCATAGAAATAGAATTTGCTCATGCAGCTAAACTATTGATTGTAGCAAAAAATGTCATAGTGATAAATTATTCAGAATTTCCTCATCTTTAATTTATTATTTAACTATTTCAACGAAATTCCAGAAATGGCGGCTTATTTGCAAAATCTTTCAAAAATGCTAAGACTAAACCTCCAGTTCCTTTGGACCCTCTTCAACAGAAAGCTTTTCAGCTCTAAGTTTGGTTATGAAACTTCTAAATATGAAGTTTCGTCCCGATACCTTTAGTAGTTTCTCCGGAATCGTCGCCACAAAAAACGGGTACACACACACACACATACACACACACAGACATTTTTTTGTACCTTGGTCAAAAATGTTCAGGGGACCCAAAAAGACATATTTCCGCTAAAATCTCAAAAATATTTTTTGGCACGATTACAATACTTTACATACTGCGTATGATAAAGTAAAAATTCAGTCAATATTATTAAAAGTCCAGCATTAAATTCACGAATGTCTTCAATATTATGTCAGGAGATAGAAGTCCGTATGATACGGTATGTCCGTATATTCATTTCTAGTTATATTTACTATTAAAGGTACGTTTTCCTCGAAGTGACTTCTCTTCGAGGTGGAACAGAAAATTGCAGAAGAATAATTATTTTGTAAACCCCTGCTCGAAAGAGCAACTGGTGAAATATTCAAATTTCTTAATAACTTTATGTTTAACAATTCCATTCCATAAGCGAAATGCACTGGTGTCTGCACTGATGGAGCTCTGGTTTTAACGAAAAAATAATTGCAGTCAATATTATTAAAAGTCGAGCATTCAGTTCATGAATGTTTTTAATATTGTCAGGCGATGGGTAGCAGCAGAAGTCACTCTTGTTACATTCCGATGATAGATGGCCCTCGAGAGGTAAAGTTTTGAATCGTCTCTCGAACTTAAATCAGAAGTTCAAGGTTTTCTTGAAAACGCTAATTTCGAATTCAAAAATTCTTTCTTTGACGAATTGTGGATGGCCCGGTTAGCATATTTAGCTGATATTTTTGGCAAGCTGTATGAATTAAATTTAGTTTGGCAGGGATCAAAGGTTCGTTCATTTAATTATCGTTGAAGATAAAATTACCAATAAATAAATCGAGTTAATTATAAAAGAAGTTAATAATGTAGTTTATTGCCAGCATTCGAAGGTTCTCTTGAAGAAAGATGGGAAACATCAATGCTGAATTAGTCGGATATAAAAAAAAATATTGATTGCACCTCATTAAAAAACAATAGTTATTTTCCCAAATCTATGACAATGAAAATTGGATCAGAAATCTAAAAGGTATGTAAATTACCAAACTTCACAACCTAATAGAAAAAGAACATTTAAGAACATTTGATAGACATTTCCTCACACACAGCGCTGATACATAGAAGAATTTTAAATTATTACAATCATCGTTTTTTGGATCCAGAGGAAGAATTATTTTAAAGAAACTGGAGGTTAAGACATTAGACCTTTAATGCCTTTTTGCGCCATGATTTATGTGAAATTTATGTAGGTATGGGTTTTCATCAATATTATATTTAAACAACAAACATAAGCCAAAATTAATGATTGAGCCAAATTTGAGCTTGAAACTAATTGACACAGATCATGATATTTAAAAAAATGGTTTAGCAAAACAACCCCAAGGGTTTTTTTATTTTATTTTTGTATACCAAATGAAATTTTGTTAGGTAGGTATATAATTTTTATTGTTATTGGTTTCGATGAGAATAAGTTTTTACCAAGTAAACTTTTGTGTTAAACGTTATTATTTTACCACAAAATAAATAAGTAGGATTACTTCTTTCCCTGTATTAATATGCTTTTTTGTATGAAGCGTGGTGGTACGAAGAAATTTGGATAATTTTTAGGTGGCACACGGAACCTAAAAGGTTGAGAACCCCTGCACTAGCCCATAATTTTCTTAAAGCTATATACTCAATCTGAGGGTTGTACTTTGTCTTTATGAGTGGATAATGTGTTATCTCTCAAACAGAAAACTCGTCTAAATACCACCCTGACTGAATCGTACTCAGTATCGTCTGGAGTTCCTCTGGGTTCTCACCTGAGCCCCATTCTCTTTTCCTACGATTCATCAACGATATTAGCAATTGTATTATTTTCGAGGAGCATCCTTGATGCGGAGAATCACCTATTTTGAACGTTACTTCCGGAGACTTTAAGAAATACACATGAGCCTTAGTTTCAGAAATAATTGTTTACGTGTCTGGGAATATTTCGATTAATTTTCCATTATTTTACTTTATTAGAGTTTCGGTTTCACATTGATTGCTGTATTTAACTTTCAGCTTATGAAATTCTTATTTTTAAAATGCTCTACTTATTTTGCGCTAATGCGTTTTGTATTTTTTTAATGGACGTTTCAGGTGTTACATTCCCACCATGAACCAGAACCAGAATGTCGTATGTAATTCACAAATTTACAATTCATAAATTTACAATGTACACGATAGTGCAAAGCCAGGTAAATGTAGAAGTCAGGGACCGTGGTTGAGATAGGTACTATTTATATGCAGAGCGGACACGAATATCGTGTTAACACCATTGCTAACTGTAGAAGTTCATCGCACAAGTGCACCAGTTGCATGCATGATAAATAAAACGGTATACAATTACTGATTGTGCCATCCGACGATTATGAATGAAGTTGTACGCTGAATGCAACTCCGCCACGCGGCGATAACGATAATTACTTAAGCACTCTTGATGCATAACCAATAAAGCAGATTAGGTAAAAGGTACTGTAGTAAAAATAGGTGCGTTCGTCCGTTGACATGTCCGCTTTTGACTTGCAAATTTATGGTTTTACTTTAAAAAAAGTGCTCGATATTTATGGTAATTTCTTGTCACTCAGCCTCGTTTTCAGGGCGTATTATGGTATTCTTATGATAGTAGGTACTTATGTGATTGTAGTATGATACAGACTTTAAATGTAGAACGTAGAGCTATTCCTTTTGCAGAATAGTTTGACATCTGTTGCTTTATCATTTTACCGCAAATACAGAGCGATATATGGATATTTATTTGTTATATTACATACATATATGGCTCTGTATTTGTGATAAGTTGAAATACAAGTTGGAACTCGAAATGTAGATAGTTTGATAGTGGCTATCACATTACCTGCTTGATGATAGTGTTGTATACCTTGTATACCGTCTTCATAAAGACTGTTTTGCTTCTTTGTATATATATATTTTGTTTAATATTGGTAAATGGTTAGTCAGTAAGTCGTGTTATTTTGTTAATTTGTAAATATGTAGTATGTATTGTAAATGTGCTTTCACTCGTTTGACGCATGTAAAGGAATTTGGCCACTTTCTCCTTGTTCCATTTTACTATGATTTAAGTATTTAATAATCGCCTTGGTGGCCCTTGCAGTCGAAGGTTGAGTGGGAGTAGACTTGAGTTGCGACCAAAAACCGTTAGCAAGGGTCTCTTCGTTATCCATACGTCCAAGTGACAAGACGTGTCCAATCCTCAACTTTTAATCTCTCTTTAAACAAATTGCAACTATCAAAGCATCCACATCATTATAACTAGGACACGTCAATAGCCATCCATTACAAGTATCGAACGAGCTGTACAAACCATTAAATAATAAACAATTAATGGTTTCTTCGGAGTTTCAATACTAAACTTATGAGAAGGAAGTGACCACGAACGGGACCGATCAAGCAACAGCATAAACAAAACTCACGGTCGCCATACAACATTGGCGCAGCCGGTAGGATTACAACATTGACCCAGTCGGTTTAGGATTGGTTCGACACCGGAAGAACTTCTACAGCAAAAGAAGAGGTCGCAATTTCAATTGCAAAAGTTCGACCAACCGCGTTCCAGGCCCGTGCAAGTCCAAACGCCGAAAGGAGTACAACATTGACGCAGTCGGTTTAGTATTGGTTCGACACCGGAAGAACTTCTACAGCAAAAGAAGAGGTCGCAATTTCAATTGCAAAAGCTCGACCAACCACGTTCCAGACCCGTTCAACGTCCAGACGCCCAAAGGAATCGTCGTAAGTACTGTTCATTTCAATCTCTCTGTGTTTGGCTAATTTTATCCTACATAACTCAACATAACTCCTTCCTAAATCAAACATGTATGTTGAGTTCCTAAATAATGAAAAAAAAAAGGTCTTAAATCAAATCAATAAAAATATAATTCCTAAACCAATGTAAGAAAAAAATCTAATTCCTAAATCTAAATCCAACATGTCTCCTTTATCCATTTCCGCTGGGTACACTTTCGAACAATTGTTAGATTTAATACCAAATTCTTGTGACCCGGATAGGGACAATGTTACGTCATTTGTAATGGCGGTGAACTTAGTTATTGATATAAGCCCAGAGATACACCATCGCGCTTTATTGTTATATATCAAAAATCAAATCAGCGGACGAGCCAAAGCTAAATTGGATCTTTATTTTTATTTAAATACCTGGAAAGAAATTTCATAATTATTATTAACACATTTTCCAGATCTAAAGCAAACAAATACCAAATCAAATAAAAGTTTTAATACACTTTCACAAACCTGGTTTAAAAGTGAAAGTTCACCCAGGGATCCTATTTCCAAATATGGAGAATTTGGAAAATCTTCAAATAACCCGGAGCATAGCTCCAATATTAATTCAAATCAAGGTCAATCAAAAACGAAACAAAAATGTAGATACTGCAAAAAATTAGGACACACCATTGATGCATGCCGAAAGAGGCAATATAAAAACTCCAATCGTTATCCAAATTCAAATTTTAATAAGTTCATTCAAACACACGATAAGTATCTAACCTCACATCAAGCAAACACGAAGATTCGTAGTACACCAATGATAGAAAATGAACAAAGTCAAATAGCAGTCGTCAATGCGGCAATCACTATTCAAAGACGTTTTAGAGCAAACAAATTAGGTCAGATGGTTAGAAATAATTTCATAACTGAAAGAAAAGCTGTAGTGTCAATACAACGAGTATATAATGCTTTTAGACTAATGAATATTCAACGAAATATGTATTTGCAACTTAAAGAAAAAACTATTTTTATTCAAAGACTTTATAAAACTAATAAACTGACTAAACTTAAAAAATATAACTATCAAGCATTGAAGAATTCTGCTGTTATTGTACAAAGAATATTCAGGGCTAAGCAATTAGCGCAGAAAGTGAGAACGCATTACTTGCAATTAAAGAATGCAGTTAGGGTGGTTTCTAATCGATATAAATCAATTAAATTAATGTATATTCAAAGAAGTAACTACATAAAATTAAGAACAGTTACTTTGTACGTACAAGAAACATACCGAGCCAAATTAATGATGAAGAAACAACTTTTTCAATATTATAAAATCAAATCAGCAAGTTTATATCTTCAACAAAAATTTAGAGCAAACGTTATAATGCAACAAAAAAGAAAAAAATACTTAATACTTAAAAATGCATCATCCAAAATCCAACATTGGTACAGATCATGTAAACTTAGACTACAAATATTCCGACATCATAAATTAAAACATGCTATTACTTCAATCGAAATAATAAAGCAAATGCTATTCAGAAGTAATAAATTAGAAAATAATAAAATATTGCATGTCATACTCAAACATAAATATGAGTTAAAGTTAAAAATAATTACCACTCTGCGCTTTCTAAATATTTCTTGTAAAGATCAAAGGTTTATTTTGGAGACAATTGGCTTTAATGTTAGTTATGAGCTCATGCCACTTCTTTTACAATGTCAGCATGGCACATTGTTCTTATCTATGGTGCCATTAGAATTCTATCTACCCGTTTCCAATCCTAAAACCTATTCCTTACTCCTGTATGAGTTATCTAAATGCAAAGAGTTGATTTATGTACAGTACATACCGCATGAAGTACTACAAAAAAAAAATTCGACGGATGTTAGTGAAATTCCAGAATCCTATATTCAACATAGTCTTCTGTCTCAATGGGGGGAGGTGTTGTATACCTTGTATACCGTCTTCATAAAGACTGTTTTGTTTCTATGTATATATATATTTTGTTTAATATTGGTAAATGGTTAGTCAGTAAGTCGTGTTATTTTGTTAATTTGTAAATATGTAGTATGTATTGTAAATGTGCTTTCACTCGTTTGACGCATGTAAAGGAATTTCGCCACTTTCTCCTTGTTCCATTTTACTATGATTTAAGTATTTAATAATCGCCTTGGTGGCCCTTGCAGTCGATGGTTGAGTGGGAGTAGACTTGAGTTGCGACCAAAAACCGTTAGCAAGGGTCTCTTCGTTATCCATACGTCCAAGTGACAAGACGTGTCCAATCCTCAACTTTTAATCTCTCTTTAAACAAATTGCAACTATCAAAGCATCCACATCATTATAACTAGGACACGTCAATAGCCATCCATTACAAGTATCGAACGAGCTGTACAAACTATTAAATAATAAACAATTAATGGTTTCTTCGGAGTTTCAATACTAAACTTATGAGAAGGAAGTGACCACGAACTGGACAGTTTAATCAGCCGCTTAAACAAAACCACGGTAGGGAATACAACAATAGCTGTCGTGAGAATTATTGTTATGATAGAAATTGATAATATGCTAGATTAACAGTGATATTTATTATTTTTTGTAGATTCATTAGTTGTATTACCCCGAATCAAGTAGATGTCAGAGATTCAAGAGATGTAAGAATCAGAGATTCAAGAGATTCAAGTAGATGTAAGAATTAAAGATTAAGTAATGGTAAAATACAACAACGTAATTGTGACTTCAACGATGTGCCCATTCATAACATCCATGAAGAAAAACCAAAACTTAAAAAAATATATTCTTAGAAATATATCACCTTAAATATTATACCTATATTAAATGAGTATAGAACAAAAATATAAAAATTGTAAAAATTAACGATATAGCTACCAAATTAGGAATTTTCGGTCAACTGTTTTATTGATCTTGCAAAGTATGTAAATATATATAAGGGTGATCCGTTTAAAATGTTAAAGTTATGTGACATTTAGCAAACCTCCACTTATTCGGGATAAATAATGTTAGAATCGCAAATCAATCATAACTATCAAAAAGTGTGATATTTTTACTTCCCATAATAACTAATTTCCTTATCCTTGCTAGTTACCTCAAAATAATTTAATGAAAAATCTCGAGAAAAATATCTTAAAAACAGTTGAGAAAAACCTAATACACGTTGTTAAAATGGTTAGGCCTAGGATACAAATAGTAATAAAAACTTCAGTAATATTCGTAGTGTTCCATTTAAGAAAGCATGTTTTTGTTGATACGTCGTTGATGAATACCCTGTGTGCATGAAAATATTTTGTATATATACAACAAATGATTATCTGCAATTTTTCTATAAAGAATAAACGTGTATTTCGATGTCTTAAAGCCGTTCTAGCGGGGGTACCTGTACAACTAAACCTTCTGTAAAAATGTCATATGTATACGAGGCGTATATGCATAAGCTATTCATGCTATTTAAAATACACGAATCACATCCAGTAGATGCAGATAGTATGTAGATCGTTAATGCATTTTATATGTTATTCTTTATGCATTAGATCAGTGCTCCGCAACCTTTTTCCGCTGTCTTTCTCCCTCTCACGAAAGTCGATTATTTCAGCACGCACTGCGCCGCAGCACAGTGCTTGCGGAGCACTGCATTAGATGATCGTTATTTAGATCGATAATGCTTTTTTTCATACCGTGTTAACGATGCAGCTAGGGTTGCCTACTCCAGCAAATAGAGTAACCGGATATGTTTCGCTTTTCGGAAATATATTCCAGCAAATAGCTTTTCCTTAGGCAAAAGCTATTGGTTGGTCAAATAGATTTGGACTTTTCATTTATATTTTTAAAGCTATATGCCTAGGCGAATGTATTGGACAAAACCTTCTTAGGCAAATAGCATTAACAGCAACTAACAAAATTAGAATAAATAAAGAACAGTGAAGAACAATAAATTTTTATTTTCTACTAATAGCATAAATAATAATAAAATAATAGCAAGTACGTCATAATTAAAATTTATTCGTTAATTACTTCTATGCAACTAAAAGAAGACATTTATGTTAGGAATGTTTACTTTTCTTTTATAAGTAAACAAAGTAATTTAGAAAATAAACTGCTTCCGGGTTATGCCGTGTGTCAAGATTTGTTAATGCTGACGTTTCGCGAACCATGTTGCTCGCTTCTTCAAAGCTAATTGAATACTGAAGACCTACCAAGAAAGACTCCCTTATATACCTGAATTTACACCTCACTGCGCACATCTGGAGCTACCGCTCCATGTGGTTTTCCACCTGACCGCTTTAGGATCGATTTCCAGACCCTGCTAATGTCAGTACCGTCCTCGCGATTGATGTTGTCAGGATGTTTGTAAATTTCGATGGCGTCTCTAATAAGCCTTCGATGATAATTACCCACCCTTGCCAACATCTTCGCGTCATCGAAATCCATTGTGCGTCCCGACTCGTGGCAGTGTTGAGCAACAGCGGACTGTTGAATCTTGCCTAGCCGGGTGTTCCTACTGTGCTCCTTGATTCGACATTCGATGCTTCGTCCTGTCTGTCCTACATAGCATGTTCCGCACTCACATGTTATCTTGTATACCCCTTCGTTCTTCAGGAGTGGTGTGATATCCTTTGGGTTAGGCAAAAGATCATTTACCTTAGCTGGTGCTCTGTACCTTACCGTGATACCCGATTTCTTCAGTACTCTACCGATTCTCTCTGATACCCCACTTACGTATGGTAAGCAAGCGAACCCCTTAGACTCTTGCGGTTCCTCTGAGACTTGCGGTTTTCTTTGTGTGACACCCCGTATATCAGACTTGGTGTATCCATTCTGACGTAGGTCCCACTCCAAGTGTTTTCGTTGTTCGTCCAAGGTGCTAGAGTCGCATACCTTCTCGGCTCTGTTGAACAAAGTGTTAATAACACTTCTCTTCTGTTGGGGGTGGTGGTGCGATTTGGCGTTCAAGTACCGATCGGTATGTGTCTTCCTTCGGTAGACTGTATGTCCAAGTCTACCCGTTGACGTTCTGTATACCAGCACATCCAAGAAAGGCAGCTGATAACCTCACATAATTCTATTACAAACATGATTGAAAACAATCTAGCTAGCTATTTGTCTAACAACAGTTTTGGCAAATACATGTGCCTAGGCAAATAGCTTTAAAAGAATAGATGAAGACGCCATATCTTTTACCAGAAATAACCATTTGCCCACAACACATACATATCTCATCAAAATCATTAGTTATTTCAATAATTTTAGACATTTGATGTTTATACTTTAGCAGTAGACCAGTAGATGATTTCAAACAGTAAATGAGTACCTACTACTGTTAAAAAATTTGGCCTGGCAACACACAGCCATACCAAAGGAACTCTTTCGGCGTTTTTGACAATTGTTGGCGTTTTCGGCAACTGTGTTGGCAAAAAAATGCAATTTGTTAATACTCTAATAAACAAAGACAAACACTTTGTTTATTATAGCCATCTGTTGGTTTCAATTTTCCAACTTTATTGAAACTTTGAAATTATTGTCTGCTAAGTTTTTAATATCATTGTATTCGGATAGCTATTTTCTGTCGAATTATCGTGAGTGTCCGTATTCTTTTAATGTATGTCCGTTAAAACAATTATTTTCTTTAAGATCGGCCTAACCTAAAATTTTTATTATTTTGTGGAGCATTTTTAAGACCAAGTTTTATTAACTATGTTGCTGAAATTTTTATCGCCTTTCGTTAGGCGTCTAATTTCAGTTCCATGTGCTGACATTGTTGAATAAGGTTGTATATTGATTGTTACTTTACTTATGGTATTATTTCACCAGTGTAAAATTTAATAAATTCGGAAACCAACTAAAATATGTCCAGGATTTTATGTACATGAATTGTAAATATGGACAATCACAACCTGCATTTCATAATATCGCAATACAAATAAATTCCTATTAAAATCAATATGTGGCACTAAAAAAATAACAGAAACCATACCATATACATACGTCAAATACCACAATATAAATATTTTCTGCAGTTTTGAAAAGCACAGCATATCTATTATGTTCTGGAATTATGAGATGTAAATATAGAAGAAAACGTTATATGTAGATAATGTGTGGTGTTTCTTACAGTATTAATAGTAACTAATAATTAAGCAATTGCAAATAATTTTTACAGCTACCTGTAGTGGCAAACTGCATAATTACGAAAGATTTATTTTGACAAATTACTTTGTCACCATCAATCCGTAATCAATCATAATTATTTAATAATTAAGTGAACTGTCAAAATTTATTTTTCATTTATAAAAAATTGTATCTTTTTGTAATTTTTAACGACTTTTCTTTCAAATTAGAGAACATTTCGATTTTTTTTATGATAAAACTGAACAAATTTATATCAATAATACATTCTTTAAATATTGGTATTCACAGAGACTTTTATTCTAACATTTCTAACCATCTTTTCTTAGTAACTCTTATCACTCCAAATCAAATAACAGGATGTTCGCATTTTGGCTATCCAAAACTTAGAGATCAAAGTGATAAAAGATAACAATATCGAATATCCAATTCAAGTGGGATACACAAAGGGTTAACAGACTTTACTTGTCAAAATATATGAGACAACTAGTAAAAATATATGAAATACTGATCAACTTGATCACGGTTTCATTGTTGCACAGAATCACATCAGAGATTTTCTAATATTTCCATACTTTACGCGCTCACTGTGAATACATAAAATAAATTAAGAATTGACAATTGCCACTAAAATATTGTACAGCGTCGGCCTAATACTCAAATGGCTTAAATCCAAAATAATAAAATTTACTGTAAAGCAAATAACGGTTTAGATTTGTATAGAACCACATGAAACCAGCTGCTTTATTTACTGGAGGTACAAAGATTTATACCATAAATTATTATGATTATTATTAATATAATTTTGCGTCTTCTAATCCATGTGAAGTTGGCTTATCGAAATATGTAACACAAAAGCCATTTTCGCAAATATTGGACAATTTTCGTCCTAGCTTAACAATTCATTATATTATATTATATGAAGGAATGGTTTAAAAGCTATATAAGCCCAATCTATTCCCTAACTAGGGAACTTTTATGAATTCCCAAACTAAAAGATCTGCCGATTTATGTTTTTCGAAGATTATTTTATTGCAAATCTAATAAAATACGTAAACTAAGTGATTTCTTTGGATGTTCTTTAACAACACTTGATTTACAATTTTTCAATTAATTCTTATCAAGTATTTTTTCAAGTATCGATATAGGAAGTTTGGATCATAGTACATTGAATGAAATGTAGTCTCGAAAGTACCAAAGTAGTTGCAAATTTTGAAGAGCAACAGCCAACGTGGAAAGTCCTTAGCCTTTTGTAAACGTTTCTAGAGGACGTTAAAAAGGTGTCTTTAAATTATATGAGATTTTGGTAACTCTATATGAGGTATAAGACTCTAAAATATATAGACTAAAATATATGAGATTCATATCAAATATAAATAGATTCATATCTGCCACATTATTTTTTCAATGTTTAAAAAAATGCATAATCTTTTTTTTGCTTTATTTTGCAAGTAAATAATGAACATAAGTAGATAACAATCTCAAACGGAACTTTCAGTTGTGTGAACATTATAAATATAAAGTGAAAAGCAATGCCAACTCTTTGAAGTGGTATTTGCGGACTGTCAAACGAGGTAACAAAACTAGAGTGTCTGTTTACCGGATATAGAAAAACCGTCAGAGATGTGTCATATGAAACCCCGTACGAGAGAATCGCCCTAACTGCCATCGCTCGTTTTGATAATATTGACTCCTGTCTTTTAAGGCCCCTAACACTAAAACTACTGAGCAGAGAAAAATTAAATAAAGTGTGCCATACTCCTGAATCATTTCTACATAAGAGAAATGCAAAGGGTAAGAGTGCAAGAGAAATAAGAAAAGGTACCGAATTCTTACACTTTTAAATTAGCGCTCGTTTTTTCAATTTTTTTCTCCTAAACCGCTTACCACAAAAATTTCTATTTTTATTCTGTTTTCATTTAGAGTCTTTTCTATTGATTGGCATTTTTTTTTTCTACAATTTTTATGTAATAAAGGTTGTAAGCACGATTTTAATGGAAGCAGATATCTCAGTAACGAATATTAACACGATAACTGGATATGCACGTAAACAATCGTCATATTTTATTTAATGCAGCTGTAGAAAAAGAATCGTATAGTAGTTTTTAGCTAATTTTTTAAAGCGATTTATATAAATGTTATAAATTTCGTCAACGCGTACTACGTCAACCGTAACGGAAAATTGTAACGTGCCTGGGACAGTACTAGTACGATCTACTAATTACGATCAGAACGATTTCGGAATTTTAAATAGTAGTGTGATTAAAATATAATACAATGAATGAAGGATTAGTTTTAAGTAAAGATGTTTTACAAGAACGGATAAAGACCGGATTCACTAAAAATGTCCAAACGTTCCAAACACACGTGAGTGAAGCAGATCTGCGTTAAATATTGTTCATGTTTATTTCGGTCTTAAAAATTAACAAATAGTCGGAATGCTATGAAATTCAAGGGATATGTATCGCAGTAAATAAGGATTATGTGCGTGCTAGCTGCGCTGTCCCGCTAACATTCGTTACTGAGATATCCGCTTCCATCAAAATCTTGTTTACAACCTTTATTACATAAAAAATGAAGGAAACAAAAACGCCAATCAATAGAAGAGACTCTAAATGCAACCTGAACAAAAACTGAAATATTTCGTGGTAACCGGTTTCGAAGAAAAAAATCGGAAAGACGAGCGATTATTTAGAATTACAATAATCGAGTACATTTTTTTTTACTTCACTCGCGCTCATGTTTATACAGAGAGGCAAGTAATGTTAATAGACATACAACTTATGTAGAAATGATTCACGAGTATGACACACTTCATTTCATTTTTTCTGTTCAGTAGTTTTAGAGTTATGAGCCTTTAAACACAGCAGTCAATACTATCGAAATAAGATATAGCAGTTAGGGCGATTCTCTCGGACGGGGTCACATATGGTTTTTCGTTTAATAGCTTCCATTTTAAAGAATATTTATTGTATAAAACGCTACAAAATAATCTCTGCGCTGTCGTATAAAAGCTATGAAGAAAGCCTTAATGAAAGTTTGAAACTTAGAAATTTTCATCAGCCCACCCCAAAAGGCCAGTTTTATGATTTTCAGATGTTAAATAAATATCCAAGTATGTTCAGGAGAGAAGGTAAATATTGGTAAAAACACTTACACGGTGGGTAGGTAATAGTATACTGTAATACAAGTTTTATATGACAAAAATTGGCGCTCGAATTGTTTTGGGCACGACGAGCGTACCGAGGAATGCCCAAATGGAACGAGTACGCCAATACGTCTTATAAAACGAGTGTTATATCCTATTTTTTCTACTTTGCGATTAATTTTACCTAAATTTCGAAAATTGCGGTTGTCATCTTACAATCTAGAGTAGTTTTATATTCAACAGTTGGTAGTTGTGGTAAAATTCTCAAATACGATTGACGGGAGCCAATAGCGATTGAGATGTCAGCCTTATTTGACACTTGACGTCAATTTCCAATCTTGGAAAACTAAAAGTTACTAAAAGTTTGTGATCTAGTGTTTTCATAACGACACCGAAAGCGGTTTCGTTATGAGTTTATAACGAACGCAAAGTATAAAAATGAATTTACATATCACTACTTCTAATTACCTAATGGTTATGTAACAGTAACCATTTTCATAAATACAAATTATTACAATTAAAACAACCCAAACAAAAGCAAAAAGCAAAAGCTACATTTCATTTTAAGCTTTCTTTTCTCGTTTTATTTTTGTACTGATTATTTAACAATATGCAAAAACATTTTTTCTTTTACAAAAACAAACTGTATTTTATAGTTTTTTACTATTGAGAATGTTATTAAATGTTATTGTTATATTAAGAACGATCAGTAAATTTGATAAGTAAATTCGTGTTCTTAATTTAGCATACAAACAATTGGTACCTACCGACTACTGAGTTAAAATAAAAAATCTCAAAGGTTATTAAACCAACTAATGTAGCGCTCAAATAAAATTTTATGTGTTGACTTAACATTAATTACACCAATAAACTATACCACTTTAGCGTACTATTACTTTTAAATATTTTCCGCGAACACATTTTAATTACAGTTATAGATAAGTTATATAAAAAAATATCGTTCTGTCCATTAATCTATGCACCGAATTATTCGCATTGGTAATTTAACATTACTATTTAGATTGCTGACAACCTTGACTTTAACGCAATGCAAACGCGACACAAAATAATGCCGCATACTGTATATTTATCGCATAAGCGATTCGCGGTGAGCATTAAGTAGTAAACGCACTAAAATCAGTTTCCTTTTAGATGAATTTCGTAACTATTATTTCATATACAACCGGTTATTTCTACGTTATATAAACAGGAAACACACCCAAAAATATTTCGTCAAATCAAATCAACGCAGCAGATATAATATAAGCATCCGTTTTTAAATGGTAACACGACTACAGAAAAAAATACTGACCTGGCTCTTTAAAAAAAAACTTGCGTCAACATTGGTTGAAATCACACCAAAACACACTTTAACTAACAACTATTTAAGTTCACATAACTATATTTTTAAGTTTAAAGTGTTTTAGTAAGTTACGTTACGAGAAAAGTTCGAGAAACTGAAGCGCGATGTTTTTGCGAACGGTGAGGGAAAACCGAAGGAAAACGTCCAATTCGCGAACCGTGTTCGACGGAACTGAGCGTCGGGCCGGAGTTTTGTTGTGAGTCCCATGTTTTGGGACGCGTTTGCGACACAGTCGCGGTAGAATTTACAACCTATAGTGTTTTGGTCTACTACTTTCGGGGATTTTTCACTCGCTAGGCGTGAAAAGTTTTCCGATGCTTACCCGATGGGAGTTGTAAATATTTGTCAGGAGAGTGGGCCGTTCCTTGAAAGCATTCTTTAGAATAAATCGTTTGTGGCACAAAGTAAACAAAAAGCTAAAACGAAAAAAGGTAGGATTATTATCGTAAACAAATATTGGCTAGAATGATGAACAGATAATTTCAACCAGACAAAAATTGTCATAAAAACAAAAAGTCACACTGAATTTACAAAATATGCACCAATTATTGTTATTATTACTACTACATATTGTATTGTTATTATCATTATTATTGCTTAGAATCACTTGTTTAAATAAAAGTGGGTTGGGTAATTATTTTGCAAGAATACGAAATTCGGTTCCTTTCGCGTATAGTTTTTGCGTTTTTTTTTAACGCTTAAACAAACGATGTATGTGCTTCACACTCAATCACAAAACTAAAAATACTTTTTAGATAAAAATTTTAGACAAAAGTACAAAGTTTAAGGTGAACTATGAGAGCTTTTGCAGATTCTGTTGATACTGAGTTATAACTTTTCAAGATATAAGACCCTGTACAAATACAGGGTACACACATTTAAGTGAAGTAAATACATTTGGATACAAACAAAAATTACTTTGCTTTAAAGTAATATTTTTGCTATAAAAATAAGTTATAATATTCCACAATCCAAAAAATTCTTATTGTAGATAAACCAACGAACAACTGACTACGCTGATATGAACAGGCTAATGTAGGTCAACGTCACTGTGAACGAGAACCGCCAGAGTGGAGGGAGGCCGATATTTTGCCGGCGAGTTTGTTGTGTCACCAATTGAAGCACAACGGTGCGGTGGCGGCGGTGTGGCGGTAGGATGTTGATGATTTTCTTTCGCTGAACAGGATCGGACTTCGTTTTTCTTTATTAACTTTCTCAAGCATTGGTTAAGTTAGACCAAACGTTATTTGCAAAAACATGTTTATGGCAATGCTGCTAAGAGGGTCGTGTGGTTGGCAATCTAGCCATACAGTGCACACTGGATAAAGATCCGATTTTCGTTTATTTATTTTTAAAGCAGGATCTAATTACCGATTGGCACATTATAAACATTTGCCATCACTGCCAATTTCACATAAATATCCGTCTTTAAGGAAAGTTGTAAAACAAATGTTTCTTTTTGAAGAAGAATCTTAATACGTCTGTAACATCGACGGGTTTTAAGATTTACATTTACTCATAAAAATTGCACACATGTTTTTTATACTTTTAGGACCCGAATCTCCAAAAGTTTTATCTAAGGGAAAATATCATGTTCGTACGGTCAGCGGTTTGCGCTAGCCTACGCTAGGCAACTTTATAGTTATAGATTATATGTGCCATTTGTTAATATTTACCTAACTATATTTAAAAAAATGTATATTACTTAAATGGTCACAACGGCATTGGATACATTCTCGCATACGGCAGCGAAAGGAACTCATGACGACATGCAAACGTACATTAATTATGAATTGCTCTGATTTCTTCTGTTATTTTTCTAATCATCCAGTGTGTGAGGGAGGGTTTTGACATAAACACAGAATTTCAACAAGTACCATAAAAAGAAAATGTCTGGCGACGAAACATCAGGCAATCACGCAATAGGGTTGCCAGATTTTACTTGTCCAAATATATCCGGGCTGTTTAAAAACAGAAGGCTTAATTAAAAAATAAACGTATAGGCTTATTTTATAGCATACACTAATGAAAATAATATAATCCTATATCTTTATAGACATATATAAAAAAATATCAACCTTTAGTTAAATAGGACTGTACATTTTTTCTCCAAAATTTAGTAAAGTTATTTAGTTATTCTTTTCTGAATAGAATGATAATAAAATTTTATGGCTTAACATAATGAAATATACGAGAAAAAGACAGTTCAAAATTTGTAAAATATTGATCATGTAGATCTGGAGAATGTAAGGCTTTCGAAAATGTTCGGTTATAATGTAAAAAAAATATGGTTTTTGTAATTATGGCTTGTTCCTTTTAGTCGTTACTAGTACTTCCTTACAGTATTACTAAACAAAAAACACCAACTTAATTTTGGTTAAAATATGAGATTTTGTTAAGTTAAAAGCATGAGGTACAAAATTTTATAAAATATATGAGATCTGGCAACAATAATGTGAAACTATACACCAATTTATTATTATTATAGATTGGTGTATGTATTATTATTATTGGTGTTACTCCTTGCTTATAAAATATAACTATGGTTCTAGATTAACGTAGCTAACTTTTCTTCTCTGCTGCAGGCTGCAAATTTGTCAGAATTTACTATACAGGGTCATTATAAATGATTGTAGTTGAAGTAGGCTATGCCCACGATAGAAAATTTTTGCCGCTATACACAAACAACTGTCAAAGTTGAGAGACGTTATGCAACCAATGAAACTTTTGTGTGTAGAGGAGTGATATACCATTCAAATAGAGCGACAACCAGAAATCTTTACATGTGATATCATGGCCTACTTCGACTGCAATCATTTATAATGACTTTATTTTAATAGATATATCAAATCGTTATTATATCCTGACCAATATTAACACAATACCTATATCTCAAAAAAACATTTTACTTTTTGTAAATCTATATGTTATTAGAAATTATCAGAAAATATCTCACTAATGGTTTTGTAGGTATGTACTTTGAAGATATTTCTTTTAGACGGCAGAGTAGATATTACTATGCTGCCAAGTGCCAACAGTATTATAGTTTTATGGCTGGTGTCTTGCACAGATTGCTTTATGTTCATTTGAGTGTTTGGCGCAAAGAAATTTTCTTCTTTACTCAAATAAACATTCTTTGTAGCAAATAAATATATTTTTGCCTCTATTCAAATAACGATTTATTTGACTTATAAGGGCCGATCTTACAAAACACGTTATACCATGGTATAACTGAATATTGGTATAAATACCAGTATAAGTTGTTTTACTATGGAAACATACATATTTTAGCCAATGGGAGGTAGCACAGAATTGTTTATTCTGGGAATAACTATTCTATTGGGTATACGTAGACTTGCAAGATCGGCCCTAAAACAATATTTCTACCAGTGTGGAAATTCTCAATATTACAACTAAATTTTGACGGTACAAAATTCGGGACGCATTGTGCGGCGGGATAAGTCAAAATTCGTTCATTTATCTTTCTCGCGTACCTTTAAGAATTAATCAGTTTCCGTTGGTGTACGATTTGAAGTTATGTGGTCATGGATTGTGCTGATGCATTACCGTTATAGTCATATTGATGAAATATACCGCATTATTTTGGATAAATTTGTCTCCTAATTTTTAGTTGTACCTCCACAGGTTTCTAGGTACTGATTTTTAATGTATTAGGAAGCTCAATATGTACTTTAAAATAGCGTTTATGAACATACAATTTTATCAGCATTTCGGGAACCACAGAAACAGAAACAATTCCAACAGATTATTTTTTAAAACATTTGCTGCAATACATTATTTAATATCAGAAAGATTTTGTGGGCAAACTCAAGTAGGTATTTATTTGTTTAAACAATTTTGAACACAATTATTTAATAATAAAATTTTACTCTATTTTACTTTAGTTTGAATCCTGATACTCAATAGGGGTCTTGCACTGTCTCAAAATTAAAAATTAATACTCTCTATTAGTGCCAAACGTATACCAGAACCGTCCGCAAACGTTTTTTTTTAAGAAAAAAATTTGTTCGTACACAATTAATAATATTAAAATCGGTCTCGTCCCTATAAATATGAACGCGCTGTGATTGGTGTGACGTACCATGCCTGGTCGATGGCTATGTGACATGAGCTAGTTATGATGCAATTGTCATGCCTTCACTCTTTCTATAACAGGTGAAAAGATTGACATTAACGTTGGACGTATGTCTTCTCAGGCGACTGTCAGTTTTGACAACACGCAAAGATTCCATGACTCAACTGTACTTATTCGTTATCAGAACGCACACAACGTCTTCCAGATGCTATACATTCAATTCGATGCCGTTCTCATGCCCGTAGGTCCTATTTTTTCGGCTGCTCTCTACGGCCTAGGCTCGCTGAGCTTCTCACCAAACTTATGACGTCACGGAGTGTTTTGGCGCGGTTTAAACTTTGATGTTCAATAACAATTGATTGCAACAATATTAAGCGGAAAGATTTTTCATACGGTTTTCTCACCACCTAAGGATTTTATTTGTTGTTAGGTAAAATCATGCAAGACCCCTATTATAAAAAAAGCAAATTCACATTTAATTATTATCATCAAAACAATATAATTGTCTATGTAAATTGTACAATCAGATAAATATTTGAGTCCACCAGCCGGAATATTTCTGATTAAAAACAATGAAATATCTGAAACTTAAAAAAAAGTTTCATAAGCCGGTCCTCAAATTAACTTTTGCTTGTAAACCATGAGACATTTTAATAATAAAATCGTATAGGGAATCGCACATAAATTTAATAATGTTGCGTTTATTTTAGCATTTATCGCACAAGTTCAATATTTAATTTTGATAAGAACTTCATAAATATTACGCAATCTTTACTGTTAACAATAAAATGATGAATTTAGTACACATTTAGATAACATTTGTCCAAATTCAACAGACGAAAACAGCACTTGATCCTTTTATCCCCTACTTGTATAAATCCTGAAACATCCCTAGTACTTGAGTCGTTTACTTTGATCCTAGTTTCTCCAGCGCCTATCTAAAGACATTTACATAAATGTGCGACACAAAAACAAAAGGGAAACATGAAAGGGACGTAAAGCTTTTCTCTGGAATTGCACCGTTTGAATGTCACTATTGAGAGTATAAAATATGTCAAAGCTTTACGCTTCCCTTACAACTCCTCTAAGTTGCTTTCATAAAAACGCAACACGACCCAATAAATATATCGGGCGGTCCATTAGAATTTTAAATGTTAACGAAATTGTTGGCAATACACTTGGATTGATCAACTTACAGTATCTATTTGGAGACAGGCCAAGAATATAGAAAGAAGCAAACCTGTTGCACGGCAACCTACGTAGAAATATAGAACACATGTTTCTGAATTCATTAATACAGACATCTAAGAGATTATAAACAGATTTAGAATCAGAAAGTAGCAGATATTACCAGGGCCGTCCTAAGATATTCGACGCCCGTGGGCTACTAAAATTAATGCGCCCCTCTTCATAAGAAAATACACGAGATAGCTAGCGGATGCGGGGTGATCGACAAAGTTATTCAAAAGTGTCGGAACTAGAAAAGGCCGATTGATTCATTATCATTATACTAAACAAAAACATAATATTTATATAAAATTCGAAAAAAAGAAGAAATGAAAAAAACAACGTTTACAGTAAACAAAACAAAGTAACTTATATATTTGTTGTCCGTGCTTTTTCTTTTACAAATTGATATCACACGTATTTATGTTATTAAATAGGTCACTCTATATAAATAAACTACTCAAATAATTTAATTTGCTTTGCCCTAAAGAATTTGTAGTAGCATTACTAAAAATGCGCAGTGCGTAGTGCTGTGGCCACGTTAGGAAATGTAGACGCAATTTTTGAATCTTTTATTTATTATCGTTGAAAAATTACCAAAAGCTTTATGTTGAAACATTTGATTAGAAACAACATTAAACAAACATTAATCAGCAGTTCCTGTACTGCGAGAATTCCTACAAATTCCCTTTATAAGGAATAAATTGAGAATAAATTGGCTTTTAAACCATTCTTCCATATAATAAATTGTCAGCCTAGTTTGTACGAGAATAGTCCAAATACTCAAATTTTGCCAACATAGCACAAAAGCTATGTTACATAATTCGATAAGCCAATTTCACATCGATTAAAGGATGCAATAAGTATCATAATAATTTATAGTATATATATATATATATATATAGTACGTCTTTACATCCCTAATAAGTAAAGCAGCTGGTCTCCGTCTGGTTCTATACAAATATGAACCGCTTTTTCTCTACTGTAAATGTTATTGTTTTGGATTTAAGCCATTTAAATATTAGGACGACACTGTTCAACATTTTAGTGGAAGTTGTGATTTTCATATTTATGGTATGTAGACATTGAGCGCGTCAAGTATGAAAATATGACAAAATCTAAATGAGGGTTAGTTATTGTACAAAATTCTCGAATACGTTGATTTTTAACTCTTGGGGACATGGATATTTCGAATAGAATATGAAATTGCGTTTTGGGTAAAATTAGTTGCACTGTGTACGAACACGGACTCTCCCGTAAGATTGTTGAAACAAGTGAGATAAAAATGTCAAAAATCTGAACCCAATGTTCTAGAAACCTCAAAAGAGTCTCATAGTACACCTTAAACTTTACACATTTACCTGAAATCCTGAAAGTTTGTTCACAATATATTTCAATCTATTACAACGATTCTAAGTAGTGTGCTGATGGTTCAATTTCTATTGCAAACATGTCTACCTAAAACTGCTATTCGATTTTCATTCACAAACAAAATCCTTAATTTTTTAACTTTTTCTCGTAAATTTTCTGATGTATGGTCATACAATTTGTATGCTACCATGAAGACAATTAACAGATCTATCATAATCAACAAGAAAAATATGGAGTTTCCCATTTGTCGATGACGTCATAAGTACAAAACGGGAAATTGAATTTGTTACAAATATGTGTATAATTTACAATCGACGTGTTCAACAATTTTTGTAGTTAACAAACAGTTTCCGAGATTTGGTCATGCTTCCTACTTTGCACGCTCACTGAATATTTCTTAAAAAATAACAAAAAAATCAATAAGTAAGAACAGTTCATAATTGAGTAATAACTTTAATTAACTGTAATTAACATTTCTAAAAAATAACACCTCATAACAAGCCCATATAAAATAAAAGCACAGTAAATTTGGAACACCAAAGTAAAAGATGCAGTTATCATTATTAACAATGAACAACAATGAAACCATGATCAAGTAGATCATAATCTCATACATTTTTTCATGATCTCAGACAATTTACTAGATGTCTCATATATTTTGATAAGTAAGATATGGCAAACCTAGGGTGGCAGATCATAGAAAACTTGCGCTAACCGAACCAAACCCGAATGTTTTTCATTGATACTCCATAGACATATAAGTAACTTGAGAAATTCTAAGAGCAGACAATTTTCTATTTCATTTAGAAGAGGTTATTACGTTGATTTTGTCATGAAAAGATTTATACTAAAATCAACTAATAATAATCAAAATAACTAATAATAACATAAAATATAACACCAATAAACATTGCCGCCCCCAAAAGGTTGGCGCCCCAGGGCTATAGCCCATTTAGCCCTGTGGTTAGGGTGGCCCTGGATATTACATAACATATGTCGCATGCGAATCCGATTTTTTTTTTAATTTTTGGTCGAAATATTTATTATAATATTATATAATTTAGTCACCATATTATTCATATTTTATATTCGCCATTTTGCATTTATTTTGAAAATCTTACATGATATTTGGAATCTGCAATCAAAAATCAAATATCAAATATTACGCGAAATAAGTGTCATACAATTCCACAAATTTGTCGCCATATTGACTCTGCTATTTTGAATTTTGAGAAACCAACATCCGATTTGGAATGTCATAGCAAATAAATTTCATTCAACTCAACATTTTTTACATTTTTAGTCGCTATATTAAATCTGCCATTTTAAATTTTTTTAAATCTGACATCAGATTTGGAATCACAGTCCCCAAAAACCACATTTATCATACCAAAAGTATTATTTGAATGATTTAAATATTCACATTGAGTTCAAAAACAGTACATGTCCAAGATAATTGTTTTGTAATCGTGCCGAAAAAGAAAATTTAAGATTTTAGCGGAAATATGTCTTTTTGGGTTCCCTGAACATTTTTGACCAAGGTACAAAAAGATTTCTGTGTGTGTATGTCTGTGTATGCTGAAAAGCTTTTAGTTTAAAACTAGTTAGCTTTAGATTTATTTTACCCGTTTCAGAACATTTCCTTTAAAAAATCAGGACAAAATCCGGAGGCAACTATGGAATACCTTAAAAAAGCAAAAAGGTATGCGCCTGGCCACATCAGTTAATATATTTCATCATGCAAGGTTATTTTGTTACTTTTCTCAAAACTCACTTTTGGTCCTATCAAACTTACTGATTTACTTGTCTGCTCAGCTTTCGGTCTCAGTGTAAAAATGAAATAAATTGTATCAACTTTTGTTGCTTAGTTTTACTAAAATCCAATGAAAAAATCACTTTTGACTAGGTTGCCAGAAAAATTCAAAACGTCAATAAATAAGCCATAAACACCATATGTTTAACATTATCAGAATATTATCATATCTGCATTCTGTACGAGGCACTGTTGGTAGGTTTTCGGTTGTAATTGTTATCATATTTTTTTTTATTTGTATTACTTTGGCTTATATGACTCTAATTATGATAGATAGGTTAATTAAAAAAAATACGTTAATTCATACAGTAGTGACACAATACTCAGAACTAATTAAAACCAGTGCGTTTTGGACTATCGACAAATACGGATTACCGACACAAATTGAATTCAAACCATTTATTAAAAACAAATAATTAGGTACCCTATTGAAATATTATTTATTCAATTTCTCTACTACTTTACTATGAAGCGCGTTTGAGGTCTCTGGGCTATTGGGTTCAGCTGGAATAAATTTTGGAATATTTTAACTAAAGAAAACTTATGAATCTGGATTTATTTTCAGTGCTTATTTTTGCCTTCTGCTTCTTAGTATTATGATAATTTCAATGAGTTTTTCTTCTGAAAGTGAGTCGTCTTTTGGTTTTATTCCTAGCATTTTCAAATATTTGTAATATATGTATATATTCTATTATATCTCTATTATATTATATGTAAAGTGTAATTTTTCAAATACGGCCATTTCATTTCACACAGTATACGGCACATTAACGGCCTAAGAAAACGAAATACACGATGCTTCCATACAGAAAAGTTGGAGATAATCATTTCTTCTTCAGACAGAAAAAACAATTCATGCATACAGGCTGTTCCACAACGACGTATCAAGACAAAATTATATTGTTTTTTTAATGGAACACTAGGTATATTACTGCAGATTTTGAATAAGATTTGTATCCTAAGCGTTTGGCAACGACTGCATTAGGCTGTTATCAACTGTTTATAAGCTATTAGGACATTAATGTCAAAAACATATATTTTCTATACAAATTATTTTGAGGTAACTAACAAGTTACCACAACAAAAAAACACTTTGGATAGTAATAAAATCGCACGTTGCGATTCCAATATGACTGACTGACTTATCCAGAATAGCTGGAGGTTTGTTAAATGAAATGTCAAATAACTTAAGAATTTTAAATTGCACATTTTCTATATCTTGACAACTTCAAAAGATCGATACATCAGATTTCCTAAAATGCCAAAATCGCTAGGTCTATCGTCAACAGCTAAAAAGTTATTAAACATCTAAGTTAAACATCTTATGTACAAAAACTCATAAATTAAGATTAAATATCTGGATCAGCGTTTCTCCAGCGGTGTTCTGTGAGAAAACGAAATATCTTAAATTGTATCTACGGGCTTTCACAATTACCATCATTTAAAAAAAATAGTTTCCGAGTTAAGCCGATAGTCCAAAGTTGATCATTATTAACCGGAATGATACTGCAATTTTACACTAATTCTTTATAAATGAACAGTATTTGAAACATGTAGCTGGTTTGTATGATGCAGTACTATGATACAGAAAGAAATTTACTTCCTAAAAAGTGCGGAAGCAAAGTCCACTACACCTTGTATTCGATTGCCGTCGCGGTTAGGTCAGTCCATGATGTAAGGACTTAAAATTATGTGTGCAAAACTTTGCCCCTTCCTCTCAAATTCACTCGAATCTGACTCCGTACCAACACGAAAAAGTAAAATATTATTGCCCCCTTCGTTGGAATGTCTAACATGAATAAATTAATAGTTTAGTTTGTTCTTGGTTTGTGTTTGTTCATAGGTTGATGTAATTATAGGTAATGTGCTTAAAACTTGCATTCCATACTTCCATACGAATACCAACCCCAAAAAGTAATTTTTTTTTCTCTTGGGAACACGTGCGCTATTTATTCAAATCAATTCAAATGCAATCTACAGTGTCTACAGTCTGGTTTGTGCGATAATTTCGTATACCGAGTGGATTATTCTTGCTTTGTGTTTACCAAGAGAGAGCCCCCTTACTTTACACTTTAGGTTATTAGTTTATTATTAAGTATTTTTATTAGTATTTGTTTCTATTCTACTTCCAGAAATCAATTCAACCATTGCCTTGACCAGCAAATGAAAAGTTGGACCACGTCCGTTTTTGTGCACTATTCTGTATAGCCTCAGAATTATGACTGTGATAACACAAAACAAAAAACCACTGGGAGGTCAGTATTGAACTGTGATAGCCCGCCAGTCTCATCGGATTCATCCGCCTACTGCTGATAATGATAATAATAAGCCGAAGCATAGTCCGTCATGGAAAGTGATAGTTTTAAAGGGATGGTTGTTTGTGTTCTCAAAAAATAACAAATAATGTTAAGCTTGTTGAACTGTACCTTATTAATTATAGTATTTAATAAACATTATTGCCTTAAAGTATATCTCTTCTGAACTAAATTTTATATCTGTCTTAATTTTTTCAGATATTCGAAAACTTAGTTCGCGAAACGTCAACATTTACGAATTTTGACACGACAACCCGGAAGTAATAAAATTTAATTTATTTTCTATATAAATAGTTCCTTATTTGAATAACGTGAAATGTTCCAGCAAATCATTGTTTGACTTTTTCATAATTTGTAAAAAGTTTTAAGCTCTATTACATGATATATGTATATGAGATTACATTTCGTCATAATTATAATGTTTTAAGTTTTGACGTTGAAACATTACACTTCGATAAAACGACATACAAAACAATATGTAAGAATTTCAAAATAAAAAACAAAACAGTTACTAAAGTGTGTATTTGTGAAAAGCATAGACATTGTAAAAGTACATAATAGTGTGCAGAAACATTGGATATTGTTCATTTTCAACGTAAGTATATGCCTTTGTGTCTTTTTGAATATACTATTGTTGCTTTTATAAGAACCATTAAAAAATACTATAAACATATTCATCTATAAGATGAACCCAACTGAAACTCTTATGAAATTTTTGGGTACTTGATCTGCAAATAAATAAGTTATATAATAATATAAAATAAGTTTTATTTTTACTACCCTCTCAATTGTAGGATATGTTTGGTTTACTACGAAATTATAAACATTTGCATTGAGTACCTACCTTCTATGTTTAAATTTCGGATAAACTGCTTACACAAGAAAACACGACAATGCCAACAATGCTTGGAAACCATCTAAACCAAACCGTTTTATGCAACCAGAATGTAGATAGATTTTATTTGAATAAATAGAGCACGTGTTCACAAGAGAAAAAAATTTTACTTTTTGGTGTTGGTATTCGTATGGCAGTATGGAATGCGAGTTTTAAGCACATTATCTACAATTACATCATCCTATGAACAAACACAAACCAAGAACAAACCAAACTGTTAATTTATTCATGTTAGACATTCCAACGAAGGGGGCAATAATATTTTACTTTTTCGTGTTGGTACGAATTCAGATTCGAGTCAATTTTTCTCATATTTGAGAGGAAGGGGCAGAGTTTTGCACACACCAAGTTAATATTTACATCATGGGTCAGTCCGCTGCCGTCTGACTCAAACTGGCCAATAGGACGTGAGTGATTCAAACTTTTGATCACAGAGAACTGAACTAAATAGATCGCGGCCTGCAATCGTTTCCCCAACTTCCAACCCAATTCAAGGGCTCCGCAACGACAAAAAGGTTGAGAAAAACGTTGGCAGATTGTTGATTTTACTTCATGTGCGATTACGAGCGAAGTAGTTGCGATAAACATCAGTGCATTTTTCTGATTATAACACAATAGATATAATAGTATATTATTTGAGGAGGACATAACTACACGCTCGCATGTTTACACGCTCGCCTACGGCTTGCGTATAAACTTCATGCCCGCGATTTATATCCGTTGTGTGCGAGTCGAATACGACGTCTTTTTCTACTACTCCATAAAATCCATTTTATATACAATATTTTAAACGTATTTGTCAATGATGGCGAAGCGTACTGTCACATAACTGTCATCCACGTAGGTTTTGACATATTTTGACACTAGCGTTGTGTAATGATGACAGTTCGTTGAAATAATTAAGTCATTATTTGAACGAACTGTCATTATTATACAACGCTAGTGTCATTATAATTATTGGCGTGTATCATGATGGGGATTATATAGTCATAGATACGTATGCAACGAACGTATTATATCATTATATGTGAGTCGTAGATAAATGAATTTATTACCTTAGTGTTCCCACAGCACATATTACCGCCGTTCTTCGAAAATTCTGTATATTATGGACACACAGCAGCATATACACTCAGAGAATATACTATCAAAAATTTGGTAATTGAATGATATTTATCTTGAATAAGGTATCGAACTATCGAGGGGTCACAACCAGGCAGCTCTTTCCCCTGTTCTGACACAATAGTTCACGTTACAAGAACACGAATACCGAAACCGTATGCAAGTGAAAAATAACAATAATTGCTAAATTATTAAGAATTAATACCGTCAAAACCGATCTTAAATGTATTCATAACCGCAGTATGAGAACAACTGAAAAACGAGAACACATGCGTTGAGGTGTTTATCAGGGAAATTGCTGGTCTTGACTTGTCGATGCGTGCAGACTGCCCGCCAGTTTTTGTCCGCATACCATCTCGAAAAGTATTTACCTATGCATAATACGTAGGATATTTTTAAATGCTCAACTACGACAATGCACTGTAGTACAAACACGAAAATTTTGTAATTCCGTCGTTTTAAATCAATTCCTATAAAATTTAGAATATATAATATGAAAGGACGAAGGTTTAACAAAACAAAAAATGATATTATTTATAAATTATAATATAAATTTATAATTATGCCAATCAAGTCACATATGTGATGTATTGTATTGTGTATTTCACTGAAACAACATCTTGAAAATGTTCTTCCGCTGGTTTACATGCAGCATCGTCATTTAGGGGTTGTTAGCCATGCTGATGAACGATGGTTTTCCAAGAATAACTTTTATGTTACAGACCTTGATAACACTAATAGTAATAAAGACAATCCATTCAATCGATTCTCGAAAATATTTTCTGAACGTAGATCAAATGATCACCGTATTTTTCATTTAAAAAAGAAATAATGTATAAAAAGCGGAAAAATGCAAAAATGCTTATTTTATTTATTATTTGAATTTAATTTAGCTAGTGGTTTTTGAATTTTTTAAAAAATTGAGGACATAATTGGAAATCTGTTAAATGATCTGATATTGTAATATTTTTTTAAATACAAAGTTTTTTTTTTCTTAACTTTGACGGCTGGTAGCAACCCTTAAATTTTTGTTTTAAATTTTAAAAAGATCTACTTTGTTCAGTTGATCACATCACAATTTTTGATATACAGCATAGAGCGGATGTGGTTCAGATTATCAAATTGTTCGGATTATCAAATTTTACATATAAATATTAGAAAATACGACAATTTGATACAAGATAGATACAAAAGCAATATTTTTCTGTAAACAGGGATCAACAAAAATTGGCTTTTCCCTCGGTTACTCAGTGATTTATTTTATTATTATTTCTTTTTGGGCGTTCGGATTACCGAGGTTCGAATTATCGACGCTCTACTGTAATAACTAATAAGAAAACAACCCAGGAGTTGACAAAAAACCTATTTGGTAAACGCAGCAATAGAAAAATCTTTTAAATTGTGCGATGTAAGAAGTCATTGAAACGACGGCCTCCTTAACACAATCGCGGACAAGACGGCAAATGCCGTCAGGTTTGTAATTTTAATGTACAGACACTCGCAGCTTTATTGGTTTAATTTCACTGACGCGATAGTGTACTATTCCCGTGTTTTGAGTTTGCAAGTTTGCATTTAGAGCTTGTGGGGATATTTTGAATGTCCTGTAATGTACTATCCGCGCCAAAAAAAAGTCGTACAGCTAAGTTAGACATCATGTAATTCTGGCTTGTCAACTTGACAGTTAGTGCATGTTTCATACCAAGGTTGCATTCGGCAGATCACTCCGGTTGGTAACTGTGAAGTAACAGGTTAGCGAAAATCTGCTATATGTCACTTTTGTTGACCGGTAGATACCAACTTACGGTGGATCAGACGCCATTTTTGGTATCATATAATTTTTACGGTTAGCGGTAGCGGTGGATTGTACCAGTGTTGGTTGCAGACCTGTCATTTTACATTTAAAATGGAAGAAAGAGAATATTGTGTTAATATATCATATATACGGTATGTGAGAGTCGTGAAAGCCAAATAAATGGCAAATAAAGCAAAATAACCAAAATAACGCGTACCTCTATGCGAACAATGAGGTTATGTTCAGCGTTTTTTCATATAGCGCCTCCTATTGGATGAAAAATAAACTGTGGTGCATTATAGCGCCATTCAGCAGATACGAGACTGTTCCGGATCGGTATCGTAAATCGGTTGGTATCGGTCCGGTACCGGTAGATTCTGCTAAATGCACCCTAATGTCAGAATGACAGCGAATAGGTTATAAAACAACCATTTACAAAGTTACAAGGTGTACGACTTTTTTTGGCGCGAATAGTACATAATCAAATTTTATTATCTATAATTTCTTCTTTTTTTCATTTTTTGGAATTATTAATCTGAAAATGTAAAAAATTCTAATATCCATAAAGTTACAACCGCAATAAAATAAAATTATTAGTGATGGGCAAACTCGTATTATTTCATGAATCGATTTTCAGTATTCGAGTGATTCGCATAATCGTATGATTTGGTTCTCGAGTTGTTCTCGATTAATAATCGATTATTAATAATCGATTTTGAATAATCGATTTTAAATAATCGTATGTTAATAATCCATCTGATGTAAAACTGATATATATATAAAACTGATGTAAATGTATGTAAAACCGACTATTAATAACCGATTATTAAAAATCGATTATTAACATACGATTATTAAAAATCGACTATTGAAAATCGATTATTCAAAATGGATTATTCAAAATCGATTAGTAAAATCGATTATTAAGAATCGATTTTTAAAAATAATAATCGAGATATCTCGATTATTTCAAGAATCGATTATAATCGATTTTGTAATCCGAATGCGCCCATCACTAAAAATTATCATTAAAGTAATAAAATAACTTACAACCTTGAAAACATTTTCACAGTATAGGTGAAGGATGGTTGAGATGCCACAGTACGCTTTTCTAACCCCATTCAAATGATGTTAAGGGATATTTATTCAAGTTTCTTTAAGAGAAATTTTTTTATATTCTTCAAAATTATTTGGAAGAAAGCGTTTTAGGAAATTGAAACTTTTACCTTACACTAAAATTTTAGGATCAGCAATTTCTTTCTTTTAAAATAAGTAAACTCTTACATACTTATATGTTTATGAATAAAAAAACACTAATTTAGTGAAATAATAGCCATTTAAAGTAACAACAATCATTTAAACTGAACAATATACTACAATCCTACACTCAAATAATACAAACAATTTACAGACATTAAATGTAGTACATGTAGTAAATGGAGTTATATATGTATGTATAAATATAACGCACCAATCGATAAATCAAAATTATGATAATTAAGTCAAGATCACAAAACATTTAGGTCCTTAGTTTTATTTAGAAAATCTGGCCAGTAGAATTATTTACACAAGTTTTTTTATTGCCCTTCTAATTTTGCGCCCCCTGTACTCGTGCGCCTAGAGCAGTTTGCTCCCACTGCTCCCCAAAGCTACACCCCTGCGCAGACACTGTCCGCGAAAGTGTTAAGGATCTCAGATATGCAGGGATGTAAAAGCGTAAATTACCGAATTAATTACCGTAATTAATGGTAATTTACCGATTTTTAATTACCGTAATTTACGGCGTCAATTTACCGTCAATTTAAATTACCGTTGGTAATTTACCGACAATTTTAATTACCGTTGGTAATTTACCGGAATTTATAAATTAATTTCAAAGACCTTCCATGAGTAGACGCATAAATGCGCCCCACCCCTCCTAAGCAGTCGACAAGTGCACTGTTGTTAGCGTTTGCCTGGGAAGCAACAATCCGCGTAGTGCATGGTCGGACTCGTGGGTGACAATGTTATTCAAGGTGTCATTTAGCCAATGGAAATGGGTCTATGGGTCTATTTTTACTATTCCAAATTATCCGACATTACTTGAGAAAATACAGAACTAATATTTTGTATTTAATGAATAGAGAAGTGGAAAGCCCCTTCGCCAATGGCGACCAATCCAACAAATCCAATAATGCAGTTCTGAAATCAGAAGCCATTTATTATCAGAATTCACTTTTTAATAAATATGCTAGTGTTAGAAAAATGACTAATGACAAAAACCCTCTGTGAACCGGAGAGTTACACACAAAAGTGAATGTGGACAGAATTAAATTGTTTATTTTCTACTATTATTATTCTGTTTGATTTTCCTGTTTTTGTAGTAGTAAATAGTATTTCTATGTAGTCTTTGCTTTGGGTTTAGTACTATCGAATCAGGCAAAAGATCAAGCTAGTTATCCAGAAAATAATGATTTAAGGTTTTACCAAACATTTTTATTACCATTAGTAGTAATCATAACTTACAGTGATCTGTTTAATTTAACATTTTGATTTTTTAATTAGACAGATAAAATTTTTTTTTAACTCAAATAAATGCATGTTTGAATAGAGGCAAAAATATATTTATTTGTTACAAAGAATGTTTATTAGAGTCAAATACCATTTGTTTGGAGTAAAGTAATATTGTTTTGACTCAAATAAAAATTCTTTGTAGCAAATAAATATATTTTTGCGTCTCGCCAAACAAATATTCATTTGACTTAATTGACCTGTGTACCCGGTAATTTAAATCAGCGTAATTTAACATTTTGAATTTTTAATTACCCGGTAATTTAAACATGCCTAATTTACCATTTTGAATTTTTAATTACCCGGTAATTTAAACCAGCGTAATTTACCATTTTGAATATTTAATTACCCGGTAATTTAAACATGCCTAATTTACCATTTTGAATTTTTGATTACCCGGTAACTTAAACCAGCGTAATTTACCATTTTGAATTTTTAATTACCCGGTAATTTATGCCATCGTAATTTACCATTTTTAATTTTTAATTACGTGGTAATTTAATATTTGAAATTAATTTTTAATTTCAACGGTAATTTACGAAAAAAATTAATTACCGTAATTTAACATACCTGCAGATATGTATTAAAAAACCTCTCCCAAAAACCCTCTAGGTTTCCAGATTGCTAGAGAAGCGTACAACACAGCATGTTTTCCAATAAAGAAAATACCAGAATTAAACTGAAAATAACTTTATTTGCTTAAACTTTTCCGAAGAAGCATTTCATAAAATAAATATAAAAAACACAAAAAAATGAAAATGGTCTACTAATCAGGTTAGTAATTAACTACTACACTACCACCTAGGTTTACGCCCTCTAAACCCGCCCCCAGACTCCTCCTTCCTCTGTTTCCACGACTGATACCTCTTGCTCATATCGATCAACTCCTGAGGAACATACTGGTCCGCTTCCTCCAGAATTTCGATCAATTCCTGCGCCTGGGCCCAATCCCCCCTAGTAAAATAACTTATCGAGTCCCCGGTCCTTCCGGCCCTTCCAGTCCTCCCAACCCTATGGACGTACTCCTCGATATTACGCGGGAAATCGTAATTGATGACATGAGTCAAGTCTTCGATGTCCAGTCCTCTGGACGCAACGTCAGTGGTTATCAAAATGTTAACAGTTCCGTCCATGATATCCTTAAGGGCCTGCTCTCGATCCTGTTGTTCACAACTTCCGTGGAGTAATTGGTAGTCGATACCTTTTGTCGCAAGTTCAGATCCAATATCGTCAGCGGTCAATTTCTTGCCACAGAAGACAATCACCTTCTGGCCTGGTTGCATGTTTAGGCAGAACTGAAGCAACTGAAATGTGAGTTTTTGTTAGTCAATTTTAAACGTATTTTTAAAATTTTTAATTTATCAGTTGTTCATGGATTTGTTGATAAGTTTTAAAGAATTAATAATAGTAATTTCATTAAATCAATAAAACTGTTTAAAAAAATTGGGTCAGACATTGCAGATAAGTTTTCTCCAAGACATTTTTTAAATTAATGTCACTGACGTAGTAGAAAACTAATCGTCTCAGAGATATTCTGCCTGTTAAGCATCGAACAATCAATATCACCAATTAAATATATTAAAAATTACAACCACAACCTTGATTTGAACCAGAGATCTTTGTGTCGCTAGCACAATGCTCTAACCAACTGAGCTATTAACAGATGTCATATTGTGCTAGCGACACAAAGCTCGCTGGTTCAAATCCAGGTTGAGGCTGTAATTTTTAATTTATTTAAAAATTTACATCCCGCCTGTATATCACCTGTTGTTATAAAAAACGTTTTTTTTTGTTTTGAACAAAACAAACATGTTCTTTTTTATAAAATGATGTTTTTAAACACGCAACAATGTTTTTAAACAATTCGCAAAAAAAACATGTTTTAAATCACAAAAAAACATGTTTTAAATCACCCAATTGTTCTTTTGTAAACATTTTCATCGGCGTTTTTTCATACGTCAGTTCACAGTAGAGCTGTTGTGTGAATGACTTTTTGTTGTGACGCTAGAGGGCGCCAGTAATGCAATGTCAGCCAAAATCGATTTAGTTAGTGTTTATTTGACAATTTTTGACTATTTTCACCAATTCATAGTCACCAAGTTAATACACAAAAAAGTTATTTTGGCGTTGCGTTCGTGATAAAAATTGACGATCGATATATTTTTGTGTTCAGAATGTCATCCTGATAGAATATATCACACAAAGAATATAGGGTGCCATTTAAAATTTCAATGATGACGTCATTTTCGGAAAAACCGGAAGTCATATTAACCTCAAGAGTATCTCAAATAATGGAATTTTTTGTCTATTAACACTTTCCCAAATTTCATTCGTCCAGTTGTATAAACAAAAAAATAAATGGGAGTACCTATGGCGTACCTCACCTGGTATCTTATTAAGTTATTCTAAAAGTTTTTGTTTATTGTAGTTACATGTTATCACTGTATGTATTATTATATTTTATAAAGAACTTTCTTTTATTAATAAATACAATATTTAAATATTTTTTTGATTTTTTAATTGATCCATGCATAAAAATCTTGAAGACCAGCATACAACTGTGATTACATAATTAAACATGTTGTCCAAATTTCGGTAGTTTAAAACACATATTTTAAACATTTAAAACAAACTGTTTTAAACAAGTTGAAAATAAAATACTTTAAAACAAAATATTTGTTTTAAAACATGTTTAAAATAATGTGTTAAAACAAAGTATTTAAACATTAGAACAAACTGCTTTACAGGGTTTCGAACCGTAACTGAACCGAAAACCGAAAACCGAAAAAACCGTTATTTTTGTCGGAACGAAAACCGTAACTGAACCGAAAAAAATATCGGTTTTTATTTCGGTTCGAAGCGTGTAGCGTATTTTGCCTACATTCGATGCTTGTTCATGCGCGTTCGTTCTCACAATCCTACCTACATTAAGTTATAACGTAGTTGCAACTCGAAAGTGCGTTATGTTTGCGGTGTTGGTCGTGTTGATGTACCTACCGTCTGGCCGTCACCTTTATTTGTAATATAGTATACTTATCCTTATATACGAATCACGTAAGTAACATTTAATTTTTATTTTTTTGGGTAATATAAGTTAAAGGTAAAATTGACATTTCTTTATCTCAAGGGATACATATCTACAGACTCTTCAACGAATATTTGTTTTTCAGTTTTATTATTAGTCTCCAATATTTTACTAACAATTTTAAAATACAAATTTAAAAAAAAATCTGTCAACGAAACTATGACAATAAGTGTCACCGACACGGTACACCAAGAGACTTTGACGCGGATGTCCAGGGCATCTCGTGCCCTGTGGAATCCGTATGTTACTTGTCAGGTTGCATAGATAAAATACAAAATGAGATGCTAGATTTTAGTATGGACCAGGAATCGCGGAGTAGAAGTATTTTATCTATAAAAAGAGCAGATCAGTATATTCGCTAGTTTATTTAAGATTTTGTTCATCTAACTTCAAACAGCGTTTCAAAACAGTGCATTTTTTCTGCACGGTCGGCACGATAACTCGAAAAGTTTTACGTATTTTTAGATCACTTCTTTTTCAGATTTTCGAAAAGCTTTATAGTCTGTCTAGAGAATTGTTAAAAATGTGTACCTAAATTTTTTATCTACATTAAGAGAACAAAAATTGGGTTTAACTGTACTTAATTTACTTAATCGGGCTTTAACTTGTTAATTTGATAACAATTTTATACGATTGTTTTTAACTTTTATTTATGTTTGTTTTTTGGTGGTCTTTCATTTTAGAATGGGGAGAAATAGAACAAACACCAGCAGGGATTATTTTACTTACAATAAAATAGAAATGAAAAGCACTTGTAGCATCTGCGACTTTTCTGTAAAGGGAGATCATGCTGCAAATTTGGAACGCCATTTAAAACGACATCACAGTAATGAATTCGAAAAAGTGGTGAAAAAGAAACAGAAGTTAAGTACCAGTAAGAATGTTTGTACCAGTCAGGATGAATCTACTCCAAGTACCAGCAGTTTAGGAAATAATCCACAGGGAACTTTAGAGAAATTTATAAAATCGGAATGTTTGAAAGTTAATTTGAACAAAGAAATGATTCTTAAAGCTTGTGTTGAACTGATTACTGTTAACGGATGTTCATTTGAAATGTTAGAGTATTCAGGATTCAGAAGAATTATGAACCCAATAGTAACAGCAATAGGTAATAATTTTTCGATAAATGCCGAAAATATCAAATTGCTCATACCAGAGACGGCTTCTAAAATTGTTTCTCAAATAATTGCAGCACTCGACAAAAAAATGATTTCTTTAAAACTTGACGTAGCTACTCGCTTAAATAGATCAATTTTGGGAATTAATGCTCAGTTAGTAATAGATGGTAAAATAATGTTATTTACTTTGGCAATGACAGAATTAAAAGACAAACACACTGGAATATATATCAAAAACACGGTTGAAAAAGTATTGGAAAAGTACAATATTTGTCTGCAACAAATTTACTCCATAACTACAGACAATGGAGCTAATATGGTTTCATTTGTTAAATTATTTGGAATTGATATAGAGGATGAACACTCCGTTATTGAACTTGAAAATGAAAGTACGGACCAGTTTGAAGTCCCTCCCTTCAGTTTCAATTTTGATAATAATTTCGCGTTTAATAACCTTATCGGAATTAGATGTGCTGCACACACATTACAGTTAACAATTAAAGACGCTATGAAAAACGCAGACTTAAACGACTTTATATCTGATGCTCGGGAGTTAGTAAAGAAGTTGCGAATTCCATCTCTATTGTTGAAATTAAAAGATGTTAATTGTAAGAGACCAGTTTTAGATTGTCCAACGAGATGGAATAGCACATATAGTATGTTACAAAGTTTGCTAGAATGCAAAGATTTTACTTCGTCGTTGGCAGAAAGTAACTTAGATTATTATTTTCCTGAAGACAAATGGGCGAAATTAAATTTAATCGTTGATACTCTGCAACCCCTAAAGGAAGCAACATTGAAGGTACAAAGTGAACAACTAACTTTAAGCGATTTTTACGGCATATGGTTAATGTGCAAAATAAAAGTACAAAACTTAAATAACTTCTTTGGGGATATTTTATACAATGAATTAACTAACAGAGAAAAATCTTTATTAGAATGTGATAGTATTCTAGCAGCTGTTTATTTAGATCCACGTTTTCAAATATTACTTTCAACATCACAAAAACTGCAAGCTGTGCAACACTTAAAACGTATTTGGAACAAGTTACAATTTATGGAAAAATCTACAACAAATGAAGGTGCGCAAATATCTAGTGACACGTCGGATGAAAGAGACGAATTAGAGGATTTTTTAAGGACCAAAGAGTTAGCAATTGAATCTGATAAAGATAAACTGCCTATTTCTGCAGACGTGGACATTGAATTTATATTGACCAGCTTTGACCACACACAAAGATTGGACAGAAAAAAACAGATTTTACACCTTTGGGAAGAAAATAAAAGTATTTATCCTCATTTATATAAACTCGCAATGGTGGTTTTAGGAGCACCAGCAACGCAAGTTAGTGTTGAAAGGGCCTTCTCTGGATTAAAGTTTATTCTACGCGATACCAGGAGTAGGTTAAATGAAAATCTACTAGAGGATATTTTAATAATTAGAGGTAATTTTCATCTTTTCTAATTATTTAATAAATTTTATCAAAAACGTTTTGTACTTACTTCAACCGTGAATATACGAATTTAGTTGAGTTTTCTTATTATATTTTTATTTCTTATTATTTTTATTCTTATTTAGAAATTAATAAACAAAAGAATAATGTTTACTTTAACGAACACAACCAAAGAATCCTGCATACTTTAACAGTTAATATACTGATTAGATTAGTTTATATTACATATTTGTATCTTGTTAAATTATGTGTAAATTATATATGTACATATATATAATAATAGTATATTATTATACAAGTTTTATAAGACGTCAAATTGGCGCACGAGTTGTTTTGGGCACGACGAGCGTAGCGAGGAGTGCCCAAATGGAACGAGTGCGCCAATACGTCTTATAAAACGAGTGTAATATACTTTTTTTTCTACTTTGCGTCATTAATTTTATATAAATTTAGAAATTGTGGTTACTATATTGCGCTAAATTAGAATCTAGGGTATTTCGCGGGTACCACGTGGCTGCACTGTAGTAACTGTCAACTTCGTTAAGGATGAGATCGATGAAATAAAATCATGACAAAATCTAATTGGGAATAAAATTACTCTACTTTAGCCTACAAGTTTGAATAAATATTCAGCGAGGTCTCAGCGATGATCATAATGGAGCTTGGGGCAACGCTTTTAACCCTACTGTGATAAATATATGAAACTTAACCTAAAAAGTCAACAACTTTAATAGTGGTTTTATAAGTATAATAATCAGAATAGAAGTGTTTGGCGGTGACTGATTAGTTACTTCGAAGAACAAGAACTTACTAAAGAAATGTTTTAACACCTAACGTTTAATAGCGGTGTCTACCTAGTTCCGCTACGTAGCCGTTGCGGCTTATATATTTACAAGCACTTATAATTGAAACCCAATTTTAATTTCGGCAAAGTAGTTTATTAGAATAAATTATACTTAGTAAAATTACATGTGATGGAGGTAATACAAATATGTTGCACACAACCAGAACTAAGACGAAGTCGAAAGCGACGGACAAAAATGAATACGAATTGAGCCGAACAGAATTCGGTCCAAAATGTTACCGAAAACTTATACGTTACATAAACTAAGAAATCCTCTACACTTTAAATGTACTATAGCTTCATACCGTGTATGCTGATAAACCATTGATTGCGCATATACAATCTCGTAGCAGTAATTAAAATCATTCATAACTACGATGTAGGTTTGATCTCCGCATAATACCTTATTAAAGTAAATGTGGTCCTTGAATTATATCTGAAAAGGGGATTTGATGTTTAGTTGAAAAGAATGATAACCACAGTCGTAAAACATCACCGAAAACGTTATGCTGGCGTATTTTGATGAACACAGCAAAACTAAGAAAGCCACGACCTTTGGCCATACTATAGCAGGCTACACGCAGTTTATTATTTCGCAGTTTATGCGATTGCAAGAGATTAAAAAGAGGCAGTGTGTGGTTATGTATTGTACGTTTGACATTTGGCATTTGATATCAATGTGTACCAATCCTGGCAATCTTAGACAAAAATGTTGCTGTTTTCGGTGTTACAATGTGTTAATTGTAACACCGAAAACAGTGTTACAATGTGTGCATTGTGAATGCAAAGTAGAAAAACTATATTATTACATAAATATATTTATGTATTTCTAATTATTATACCTTTAACCTCTATAATTAGTATTTTATAAGAAAATATATTATTATTATTAATATTATATTAATATATTATTTATATAAGTGCATGAGGTTCAATACAAACTGTACAACCAAAAATATATAAAACGCATTAAAAATTAATCACATGGAACTGAACCCAAAAACCGAAAACCGAAAACCGAAAACCGGAACCGAACCGAAATATTTCTTATGTATTGAACCGTAACGGAAACCGTAACGAAAAAAATACCGGTTCGAAACCCTGCTGCTTTAAACATGTTTAAAACAAAATATTTGTTTTAAAACAATGTTTTAAAAAAAAAGGTTTTATACATTTAAGACAAACTGTTTTAAACATGTTTTAAAAAAATGATTTAAAACAAAATATTTGTTTTAAAACATGTTTAAAACATAACAACCCTGGTCCGTAGATTTTACATAGCTTTTAAGAAGGGCCTGCAGTCGCCATTTTTTGACAAACAATTAAATAGAAACTATTTACTGTGTGTGATAGGTATGACATGATACAGTTAGAAACACAACTTCCTTAGTATTCAGAATATGGTATGATATGCAGGGCTTTCCATTAAAAAAACTGTAGTTGTTCCTTATAAATGCCACATCCTGTATAAATAACAATAATTTTGTATTGTCGAAAATGTACAAGCAAAACAACATCTATATTTTTTCTATCTCTTAAGACAACGGAATTATTGAGCAAATATTGAGACAAAATTCAATGTGATTCTCTGGAAACTAAAAATGTTTCAATTATTTTTTTGTAAGCACAACTAATTGTTTAAATAATAATTGTTTATATGCATCTAATTATATACAACAGTCAAGTTAGATTTAGATTTTTGTGAATTTTGTAGGGAGTTACTTTTCATCACTACAATCAGAGGCCCATATCTCTGAAACTGTAGATAGTTGCAAAAAACAAGTTTACCGTTTCTTTGCCTGTAAAATCTTTTGCAGCAAAAAGCAAAAGTCAAAACCTAATTACCAGACTATTTGTGATTTCTGCTTTAACATCCATGAAATAACGTTACGCATACTGATTAGCAAATTTTAAAATCAACTAAAAAAATGTTAATTTTAATTTAATTTAATTAATTTTCAAGGTTTACGTTTCACAATAGGGTATTTGACTATATTAAAAATATGGCTTGTATTATAGTCATCCTAATAGATTATAGTTTAAGAAAATTATTTGTTATTTCTTTTAAAAAAAAAATATGCTTTATTTCTATTAAAAACCAAAATTAAAATTGAATTTTATTCACGTCCTATCACGTGATTGAAAACGCTCTGTAATTGGCTCAGTCTCCAGTGACGTCATTCGTTAGTACGCTTAGAGCGTGTTCATTTTGTCAGGGTAAGGTATGAGGAGAGCAATGCTCAGATAACCTGGGTCGGCTGTCTCTCTCTTATATGGAGATAAACGCCGTATGACGTTAGTCCGCCTATTATGCAGCCAGTCACTCTCACCGTACATTACCGGGTTATCCGAACGCGCTCTTATGCTTCTCCCGTTTGACTTTAATAGCACTAAAATGCCATGTAAGCATAACTGTGTAGGTTAGGATAGCCCTAACCTTAAGCTGTCAGATCAGATAATACGTGGTTCGAAAATACGATAGATAACTTATTCTAGTCAGTTTTACTTATGTCGAGTAATCTTCACAACAAAAAACACTTGTATTGGCCGCTATTTATTTCATTTGGATTTCTACGAGCCAACCACTTTCTTCGCAGTTTCAAATCTTGCGGAACAGCTACAAATAATTTATCCGGAGTTTTCCTTGACGTATTTCTGCATTGTAGATTTATACACCATTTATAACCCATTTTTATGTAGAAATTGTGAAAACAACACATCATACAACACAACTACCAAACGGCGACGATGCCGATGCTGACAGACCATATGGGCCGATTTGACATCTACTATCGGGTGACGTCACACAACAGAAAGTATCGTTTTGGCGGGACTTTTTGTGATTCAACTTTTAACGCTGATTTTTATGAAATATTGAGGAAATAATTACGAAAAATAATGTATTTAGAATGTAGAATGAAAGAATAAACACAGTAAGATATGGATATCTCACCATTTACTTTACATACAGTAAGATGGTTTTCCAATAATAGTCAAATACCCTATTGATAAGTTTCAGTAAATTTTCAACTTACCTCATTAAACTTTGCGTCATAGTCATCCCTTTCCATAAATAATATTGTCTGAGTAACTGAATGCACTGCTGCCAACTCTAGCGAACCTACATATATTTGAATCGGGTCTTCCATATAACTCTCAGCCAAACGTCTAACACCACTAGGCCATGTCGCACTAAAAACATGAAAATCAAAATTTATAGTTACACTTTTTCTGATATACAAAAAAATTCTGTAACATTAAAACTCAAAGAAAGTCTTAAGGTTAAACTATTATTTTTATAACAAAATTGAAAAGAAATTCTATAGAAACCATAACTGATTTAAAACAAAAATAGATAACCGTACCTTGTCATGCATGTCTGTCTGTCCTTGCGCACGTCGTACATAACCTTACGGATCTGCGGTTCAAAACCCATGTCAAGCATCCTGTCTGCTTCATCCAAAACGGCATACGTTACTTGCTCTACGTTGACGTGGTTTGCTGTCACTAAATCGTTGAGTCGGCCGGGAGTTGCAATCACAATATCTACGCCCTCTTTGAGAGCCTTAATTTGTGCTTTGCGATCACCACCTCCATACAGGCAGACTCTGCACAGAAACAAAATAAAGTTATCGGAAAACTTCTAAGATGCTGAAATAATGAATGTAAGAGATATACTAAAAATAAATCTTTTTAATGAAATAAGTAAAACAAAAGGACATAAAATTTGAAAAGAATGTAAAATAAAGAAAAGATGAATGATGTAAAAATTTCTATTTATCACCAAAATTATTAAAACTAAAAGAGCATGTTTTTATGATCTTATGAGGAATCTAATAGTGCAAATGCAATAACCAGGTAAGTCACTTCAGAAAAATACTGACAAAAACTAGACTTTCCGTTGACAAGGTTTTGTAACTTTAATAACACTATAGTCTGTTCAGTGAAACTTTGCAGTGGTGGGCGGGATTTAGCAAGCCAGATTTACACTGGCCAGCACGGTGACTATATAGTAACAGTTTGCAACTACAGTACAACAAATTTTTCTAATTACATTAATGTCATCGGTTTAAAGGTTAAAGAACGTTTAGTTTTGGTAAAAATTTGAAAAATAATGAATTGTTACTCTAGCAATTTTGGGAAAATTCTGCTATGCTTTTCTTTCATATAAATAGGCATTGCCATAATAAAAGAATTACGTTAAACAAATAAACATAATTTATTTACAATAACTTGTAACACGGAGAAAAATGTATGTTAAAAATACAATAAATCCACCAGTTAACAATTTTCCGGTTCGGAATCTGACATGGATCTCCCTCTGTTTTCGTATTTGAATGCTACTTTGTGCAACATTTGCTATAAGGTAGTCCTGCCCATGGATGCCAGTGCTTCTATTTGACCTACAGCTACCATTAGTTTGTTTAACGTTGGTTGCTCGTTTTGTAAATAAAATTGATGCAGAATCCGTCGTACCACGTTTTTATGTGCATCATCCAACTTTTCGTGGACCGATGGAGACAATAAAATTCCTGCTCTTTCATGTTCACTTACAATTGCCCAAACACTTCTTTCTGAAATGTCGATTTCAGATGAGGTTAATTTAACTCTGTGTTTTTGATACAGCCTCATTATAGTCAGAAAAAATGTTGTATACAAGCGTCTGTTACCCTCGACTAAGCGGTTTGCCCTGACGATGTTTGTATACAGGGTGTCCAGTAAAGGTGTTCCGAAAATTAGGGAGCTGATAGAGCTGCCATCCAAAAAGTGTATATGCATTTTTGGCTTTCCATGCTTCATTAAAAAGTTATAGGTTTTTTATTTTTCAGTTTCATATTCCCTTAAAAATATAACCGATTACAAAGTCGGCATTGTTTATTTAACAGAAACAAGAAAACACTTACAAATAACAAAAATAAATAAAAGAGTTTTACAAATACTGCTCAAAATGTTGCCCTTCCATGTAAAATCACATTTCAGCACATCTTCCCAAATCCTGTCGGACACTTTGAAAAATTTTAGGTGTTTTTCCAATGCGATTGCAGGCACCATTTATTCGCTGTAGCAGTGCAGTTCAGCAGTGCATTTCTGCTTCAGCGAATAAATGGTGCCTGCAATCGCATTCGAGAAACACGTGAAATTTTTGAAAGAGTATGGCAGGATTTGGGAAGTCGTTCCGAAATGTGCATTCACATGGAAGGGCAACATTTTGAGCAGTATTTGCAAAACTCTTTTATTTATTTTTTTTTATTTGTAAGTGTTTTTTTGTTTCTGTTAAATAAACAACGCCGACTTTGTAATCAGTTATATTTTTAAGGGAATATAAAACTGAAAAATTAAAAAGCTATAACTTTCTAATGAAGCGTCGAAAGCCAAAAGTGCTTATACACTTTTTTGATGGCAGTGACAACCTCTATGTGCTCCCTAATTTTCGGAACGCCTTTACCGGACATACTGTATATCACCAACATTTTCCGCAGGCGTTGGACCTACGGTAGCTTCACCGATAAACTCATCATCAACAACCACTTGGTTGCAGATATCATCTCGCTATTCATCCAGTTCAGCCATGTTAAAGGAAAATCAAACAAACGTCAAATTATGACTATTTTATTTGCGCTAGTGTAAGGCTGCCTGCTGTTTGCACCAATCAACAGCGTGAATTTCGATCCCAATCCAGGCTTGCAAAGTTTTTTCGGACAGAGTATATTATATATACACTATGGTCCAAAAAACGGTATAAATTTGCAATTATTCATATTTTCAAAGATATTAAGTAATTTCAAACATTTCTTTGAAAAACTAATGGCATCTGTTGTGAAGATTGAAAACATACCATATTCGCAATAATTGAACCCTTCAATCCAATGTTATGTTACTTTATATATGGCTATGCAATATTTCTCAATATGAAGTGTATGTTTAACGACTGTGATGGTATTCGAAAATAAAATTCACGCTGTTCAGTCATGGGATGATATATTTCTCTCAATACATTTGTACAGAGCCGACGTTTCGCTGGTAAGTCTCCAGCTTCATCAGGGCACGATACGAGCAACAGAGATCGTCAATAAATAAACTAACAAATTCATACAAGGCAAATAGGGGAGTCTTTCCATTCACAATGAACATATAATTCGCAACGAGCGGATTCAATCTAAAGCGCAGAGGATATATACACATATACGATTCACAACTATAAATCATCCGTGCAGACACCGTAATGGCGGAACGAAGGAGTGCGTCTCGTGTGCGTCTCCTTCGTTCCGCCATTACGGTGTCTGCACGGATGATTTATAGTTGTGAATCGTATATGTGTATATATCCTCTGCGCTTTAGATTGAATCCGCTCGTTGCGAATTATATGTTCATTGTGAATGGAAAGACTCCCCTATTTGCCTTGTATGAATTTGTTAGTTTATTTATTGACGATCTCTGTTGCTCGTATCGTGCCCTGATGAAGCTGGAGACTTACCAGCGAAACGTCGGCTCTGTACAAATGTATTGAGAGAAATATATCATCCCATGACTGAACAGCGTGAATTTTATTTTCGGATTTCTCAATATTTTTAAATATTTCAAGGTAATGTGATTGTACTGTGTAATAAAATTAGTAGGTAATGAAATGACATATGTTTTCTTTTGGTCAAAACGACCAGTACACATGTTATAGCATCGTATACAGGGTAATTTTTATAGTATACAGGATGAAATTTTGAAACTTTTTTTGGTTGTCTTACTCAAAAAAGTGGGATAGGCAGTTTGTAACGATAACATTGCATAGACACGAAAAATCCAATCGCGTACTTGGTACTTGAGTTATCTTTAAAGATGGTGGAGAAACAATGGCCAACTTTTAGTTTTCATATGGAACATTTTTTAAGGATTTTTTACCTGTTTTGCATATTGTACTACTTATACATCATAATTGAAACTGACGAAAAGACCACCTCAAAATGATAAAATCAAACATGCCGCCTGTAACAAGACCAATGGTTTCTCCACGATCTTTGAAAATAACTCAAGTACCTACACAATTAAATTTCTCATGCCGGTGGAACCAATTCCACTGGTTTTTTAGTAAAAACAATACAAAAAATTGTATAGAAATTTCATCCCCTGTATAAGAAAAGAGATCTGGCAATGTGTGTATACTGAGGAGGAAGCCGAGAGGAAATATAATAACTTTCTCAAGAGATACCTTCAATACTATGAACAGCCTTTCCCTGTTCAATGAACTTCTGACAGAAGAGATCTGGCAATGTGTGTATACTGAGGAGGAAGCCGAGAGGAAATATAATAACTTTCTCAAGAGATACCTTCAATACTATGAACAGCCTTTCCCTGTTCAATGAACTTCTGACAGAAGAGATCTGGCAATGTGTGTATACTGAGGAGGAAGCCGAGAGGAAATATAATAACTTTCTCAAGAGATACCTTCAATACTATGAACAGCCTTTCCCTGTTCAATGAACTTCTGACAGAACAGATCTGGCAATGTGTGTATACTAAGGAGGAAGCCGAGAGGAAATATAATAACTTTCTCAAGAGATACCTTTAATACTATAAACAGACTTTGCCTGTTCAATGAACTTCTGACAGAAGAGATCTGGCAATGTGTGTATACTGAGGAGGAAGCCGAGAGGAAATATAATAACTTTCTCAAGAGATACCTTCAATACTATGAACAGCCTTTCCCTGTTCAATGAACTTCTGACAGAAGAGATCTGGCAATGTGTGTATACTGAGGAGGAAGCCGAGAGGAAATATAATAACTTTCTCAAGAGATACCTTCAATACTATGAACAGCTTTTCCCTGTTCAATGAACTTCTGACAGAAGAGATCTGGGAATGTGTCTATACTGAGAAGGAAGCCGAGAGGAAATATAATAACTATGAACAGTATCGTGATCGAAAGGAAGCAGCAGATTTTCAAATAGAACTAACATGGCCAGCATTGAAGCGTTTGGAACTAGAGTCGTCTCTGCCTGATAACGTATCCACAGTCCACACCGGTAAAAAAGTAATGTCGGTTGAAGATTATTATAACGTTGGAGTGGATGACGTTTAATTATCATCTTTTGAACTTTGTTGTTGTGTTTTCTGCTATTTAACAAGTTGTAGTGTGTAAAACGGGCAAATCAAATGCGAAATTGGCCGAAAGTGGGAACTGTGACTTAGGATTTCAAATCGTGGTTTCTTGTGAGAATTTTGAACAATTGTTGATATTCTCATAAAATCTAAATACTTACTGCAAAGCTTGCAAATTTTGGAATAAGAAAAGAAAATAAGAAAAGGAATGCATAGATCACGTGAAAAAACTAATGGCACTCGTCCCCGCCATTTGACAAAAACCAGTTAGGACCTCGAAGAGAAAGGGAAGTTAACCCAGAAGCCTATAAATGAGCTTTCAATTTATGATGGACTCGTCATAATCATGATTCAATTGATAAAATGAAGAAAATAAATCTGGGCGACACTGTATCATAAATTCTGACCCATGAAATGCCACCTGGTGATTTCATTTTCCCTTTCAAGTGGCAAAGTAATTGTGGATATTGCAGCAAGTATAGCTATATGTGTTGTCAAAGATGCATTAGCCAGCCTTATGAAGATTATGAAGGTATTATGTATGAGCATCTAGCCAAACTGCAATAATATCTGCGCAAAGGCTGACGCACGGCGCATCATGTTTTCGGAGCCATCCCTGACTGATGCTGCAAAACAGACCCGTCTGTCGTCAAAATCAAACAGAAAGAAACAAGAGGAGGAAAATGTTAATTTGAAAACATAATTATATGGTCCAGGCTTCGCCGACTATAGTAAAATACAACAATTCTATACATCAAAGTTACACAATATTTTAAACGGTGTTTTCTCAAAATCGCATTTTTCAAACTGGCCGGAAAGATAACTTCAACTGATGTTCGTCAATTCACTTGAAATTTTATATGCTGCTTCAGAACAATATTATCTAGAGAAGTACGTACGGATTTTACGATAAGTTCGAAACTTTTTTTGTTATAAACAATTTTTAACCTAATTTTGTACCTAAAAGTGATATTTTGTGTTCAAATGCGCGCCATTTTGTTTTAAAGCGGAATTTTCTAATTTCCGTACGTACTTCCCGAGATAATCTTATATAGAATCAATTCTTTTTTTGTTTTTATGGCTAAGTGAAAAACTGCGTGCAAGATCTGTCCGGCCGTGCAACTCTGTCCGCCGGAAGAGGTTTCCTTTGATGCCCTCTAACGCTGCTATTTTTTATTTATTTTTGTTTATTTTTATTGTGAATATTCCTCAAAATATGAGCAATAAGGGGCTTTAAAGAGATTTTGTAATCCATTTACTATATTGTAAAAATAGACCTACAAAATCGGCTATTTTTTCTCACGCTAGACTGGCATTACCCCTTAATCGAGTGTTTTGCCACGTCTCTCGGTATTCCGAGAGTCGGTTCTGGCCTCTCCGGCACTCATCTTATCTGAAGACAATACTGTCCAGACCAACATCATTATACCTCACACCAGTAACCTGCCAGGAGATTGAGTCCATCATCATTAAGATGAAGCCAAAGTGCTGCACAGATATTAATGGCCTAAGTGTAAGGGTGGTCAAGGAAACCTTGCACAATATCTCCAATCCCCTACAACAGGGGTGGCCAACAAGTCGATCGCGTCTAAAATTTTTAGAAAGTAAGTCTAAAAACCTTCCATGTTAATTTTCCTAGCAAAAAAATCAAAAAATCCTGGCGAAATCTTAAAATCAAATTTTCAGCCATACTGTTCATTTTTATAATGAACTCTGCAAATATGAAAAGTTGAGTCAGGAAATTTATTTTCTTTATGCCTTTATATCGAAAACTAAATAGATGATATAAAAAATAAAAAAAAAATTGTCTTTAACATATATTTTGCGTATCTACTACCCATAGCTCGCGGGAGTGCTACGCCTATGACAACATGTTGTTTGCGGCATATTTTAAAGATAAAAGGTAGATCTTAAGTAGACAAAAGTTGGCCACCCCTGCCCTACAAGACATCATCAATGCATGCTTTCCCAGAATCCATGAAAGTAGCCAAAGTGACCCCAATCTTCAAGAAGGGAGATGCTGAGACAGCAGAGAACTACAGGCCAATAGCAATATTACCGGTATTCTCCAAAATTTTTGAATCTGCACTGGCAACCAGACTAGTCAAATATCTCGACAACCGACAGATGCTGAGTCCACACCAGTTTGTGTTGCGAGAGGGAAGGAACACAATTGATGCAGTCATGACCCTTCTAAACTCTGTCTGGGAGGCAATGGAGGATGCTATGCGATCTGAGCAGAGCCTTCGACTGCATGCGGCACAAAATCTTTCTGGCTAAGCTCGACCACTATGGCATGAGAGGAGCTCCACTACTTCTGATGACATCGTATCTGGAGCGCAGAAGACAATATGTTAGTTTGGAAGGAATCATCAGCGAGATGGACGATATCACCTGCGCCGTAGCCCAGGGATCCCTAATTGGTTCCCTCTTTTTTACCATCTTTATGAATGACCTCCCATCTAATATCCCAATGCAAACTGTGATAACCGCAAACAGCTCAACTCAAACAGCAAAACGGAATGACGATAGCTACGGACTGGTTTCGGGCCAATCAACTCAGGCCGAGCGCACACGGTGCGACTATTTTGGGATGAAGGTTGCAAACCAGTTGAGCTCTACAACCAGTTGACAACCAGAATGAAACTTCTACCCGCACACGGACAAGACTGATTGTAGATCAGTTGCTGTGATCTATTCGAGCTGTGCAGCTAATTTTCTGTTGATGTTCTGTTCTTCTGTCGAATTCCAATTCTAATGAGGAAGAGGTCATTGATTATTATCAATACCGCGGCTCCGTAGGGAAGTACCGAGACAGTGGAAGTACCGACCAACATAAAAATACGCAACCTGGTGATACACCAAGGTTCTTCAGCTACTATTTGAGGAATTATTTGGCAAATTATTTCCTTTCTCCTCGTGCATGTCTGCACTGGCAGTGGAAATTTGCAGTACCAGGGGGCAATACGGAATAATTAAGTTATATCTACTGCTACAACTGAGCTTATAATAAATTATTACATAAAAATAATACAGTAACAAATTATGAATTTTGAACTTTTCATACTTGACATGTTGACTTGGACGGCCACCTACTACCATGCTCTCTCCGTTACTTCTTTCTTTGAATACCCAGGCAGAATATAGCTTTGTTCGCTGAGCCAGTTCGGAACGTATTCGGGACGTTATTTACATTGGACCTGATATGTCAGTGTGATGATTGTAGGAGAGACATTGCAAGACATCGCATTGGTCCAATATACAAAAGTACCTGAACTAGTTCGGGATTCGCTCAGCGAACAAAGCTTATAGTTGTATAGTTCTTTATGCTTCTCAACCTCTCCGACGAATTTTAAACTTACTTCTTGGCAGGGTTATGATTAAAACATTGTTATAAACATGTTTTAAAACAAATATTTTGTTTTAAACATGTTTAAAAAAGTTTGTTTTAAATGTTTAAAAAAACACTTTGTTTTAAAACATTGTTGTAAACATGTTTTAAAACAAATATTTTGTTTTCATCATGTTTAAAACAGTTTGTTTTAAATGTTTAAAACACATTGTTTTAAAACATTGTTTTAAAACAAATATTTTGTTTTAAACTCTTTTAAGCTAAACATATTTAAAACAAGTTTGGTTCCTTATTTAAAACATGTTTTTTACTAATTTAAAACGTGTTTTTTTCTCGTTTAAAACTTTTTTTGCGGAGTGTTTAAAAACATTGTTTCGATCAAAAAAACATCATTTTATGAAGAAAAAAACATGTTTGTTTTGTTTAAAAATAAAAACGCTTTTTATAACAACCCTGCTTCTTGGCCACTCATGTTGACAAAACAATATACACGTGATGAACAGTTCGTTATTCGATGCAACTTAAAACTGCAACGCAATTGCGACCGTGGAAAACGATTGCGTTCAACTGATTTGAAACCGATTTCAAACTAGTTTCATTCTGATCGCCTCGTGTGCGGATATCCACCGCTATACGCTGCCAAGGTCGCAAAACAGTTGCACCGTGTGCGCTCGGTCTCAGTCTTAACGAACAAAAGACTGAGCAGATCATCTTCACCTGCAATCGCCGGGGAGGAGAAGAATCGACAAGTGCTAGCCTGCTGGGAGTGTGGGTAGATACCAGGCTAACATGGAGAACCCACATAACAAATCTCGAGAGCGAGCCCGCAAAAGCGGTATATGCCATAAGCCACGCACTATTCCACTCAAAATGGTCCTATGGCATAGTGGGGAGATTCCACACACGCTGAGAGGATTTTAATTATGCAGAAGCGAGCCATCCGAACAATACTCTCATCACCATCGAAAACCCACTGCCGTCCACTATATGCTCAACTTGGCATACTTACAGTTCCTGCTGTCTACATCCTTCACCAATTAATCAGGGCCAGATCAGAACTTCCAAGGTTACAGACAAGAGGTGAGGTAACTTCCATTAACACCAGAACCAGGAACAACGTGGAGATTCCAAGGCACAGGACTGGCACTACACAGGCTCAACACAGGCACTTGCTGCTTCTCAACAAAATCCCAGTGGCCTGGAGAGCTCTACCACAGGCAATCTTCCAACACCCCGTGAAGCAAATGCTCCTCAAGACACCTATCCACAGCATCAGCGAATTTATGAATTCCATCTAACATTTTTGCTTGACCTTATCTTTGCACAATACATATTTATATTTCTTTTTCTTACATGTATTATGTTCTGAACACAATAAACGATATTATTAATATTATTATTTTAAAAAACTTCTTGAACGAGTGGATTTTCGATTATTAAAATATAGATTTTTATGAAGAAAAATTCCGATTGTCCCTTTATTTTTTACTGATTTTGAAATCAACAAACTTTTGAACAAACAGATAATAAACAATATTATATGCAGTGGCGGCTCGTGTATAGGCACTGTGGAACTGCAGCACCCCCTATTGATATTATGGATCCCATCCACTTGATATTATGGATAACATATAATCAGGGATGTAAAACCGTAATTTACCGCGTAAATTACCGAATTAATTACCGTAATTAATGGTAATTTACCGATTTCTAATTACCGTAATTTACGGCGTAAATTACCGATGGTAATTTATCGTAAATTTAAATTACCGTCGGTAATTTACCGACAATTTTAATTACCGTTAGTAATTTACCGGAATTTATAAATTAATTTCAAAAACCTTCCATCAGTAGACTCATTAATGCGCCCCACCCCTCCTAAGCAGTCGAAAAGTGCACTGTTGGTTGCGTTTGCCTGGGAAGTACCTAACAATCCCCGTGGTGCATGGTCGGACTCGTGCGTGACAATGTTATTCAAGGTGTCATTTAGCCAATGGAAATGGGTCTATGGGTAAAGTTAACACATCCAATGATATTCCCATTGCCCGTAAACATTATATTTTTACTATTCCAAATCGTCCGACATTACTTGAGAAAATACAGAATTGATATTTTGTATTTAATGAATAGAGAAGTGGAATGCCCCTTCGCCAATGGCGACCAATCCAACAAATCCGATAATGCAGCTCTGAAATCAGAAGCCATTTATTACCAGAATTCACTTTTTAATAAATATGACAGTCTTAGAAAAATAACAAATGACAAAAAACCCTCTGTGAACTGGAGAGTTATTTTGTGCATGAGGACAGAATTAAATTGTTTATGTTCACTATTATTATTCTGTTTGATTTTCCTGTTTTTGTAGTAGTGCTATAAATAGTATTTCTATGTAGTCTTTGCTTTGGTTTTAGTACTATCAAATCAGGCAAAAGATGAGCGATAGCTAGTTATCCACAAAATAATGATTTAAGGTTTTACCACATTTTTATTAACAATAGTAGTAATCATAACTAACAGTGATCTGTTTAATTTAACATTTTGAATATTTAATTATGTGGTAATTTAAATCAGCGTAATTTAACATTTGGAATTTTTAATTACCCGGTAATTTAAGCAGGCGTAACTTACCATTTTAAATTTTTAATTACCCGGTAATTTAAACTAGCGTCATTTACTATTTTAAATTTTTAATTACCCGGTAATTTACGCCATCGTAATTTACCATTTTTAATTACGTGGTAATTTAATATTTGAAATTAATAATTTTAATTTTAACGGTAATTTACGAAAAAAAATAATTACCGTAATATAACATCCCTGCATATAATATAATGAGTCCCTTTTCCTTAAATAATTCTTTCTTTATACTTGTGCAATACATAATCCTTAATCCTCAATGTGAGTAGCCATCCCCTAGTTTAAGAAAAAGATACAAAAATCGTTGTATGGCACTGTGATCACCACAGTTCCAACGTGGTATTTACTGTTCTGCGCACGCGCACACGGGAAGCTGCACGCGAGCCAGCGGCCTGCTAGTGATAGAGAAAGGCACTGTCGCTCCCGTATTTCAGAACCATTCCGCGTATTTCAGAACCATTCCAGTGCTTTCGATGGAGAAAAAATCCTCTGTTCTTATCCAGAAAACAAGGCGAAAATTATAGATCTTATCGTGCAAATTAAAACAATAATGAATTTCATTTTTTGGCGTTATTGCAGTTATTACTGCAGTTGTTACATTTAAATCTTGTAATCGATATTTTACCTACTTCCCAATGTCCAATAGAGTTAAAATTTTGCATGTGGACGATTTCCGGTGACAAAGCATAAAACAATAAAAAAGTTTGAACGTAGTTTTTAGAAAAAGTATTTCTTACATAAATTTATTAATAAATGTCAAATGTAAGAATTTGGGTTATAGTAAATAAGAAAACCGTTTCCATTTCTTTCATTTCCTAAATTTTCTTACGATTTTATCAAGTTTGTGAATAAATTTTCTTTTTGTACATGTTTTCCTTTTACACGATATTTTTTAATTAGTGGGGCAGCACCCCCACTAATTTTAGGTACGAGCCGCCACTGATTATATGTCTAACGTAATTTCCAACAAAAGTATCTAAATTTACATCAAAACTGCAAAAATTCTTCAAAAGCTACACTTACGATTTAATCCCCTTATAGTAGTATTTCCGCACCTCTCTCTCGATCTGGAGGGCCAACTCCCTCGTGGGTGCCAAGATAAGGACTTGTGGTCCCTTTTTGCCCTCCGGGGGCACTGGCTGTCCGTGGATATGAAGTAACGCCGGCAAAAGGAAAGCCAACGTCTTCCCCGTGCCAGTCTGGGCGATACCGATCAAGTCTTCGCCTGTCATCAGCACTGGCCAAGCTTGACATTGTATCGGAGAAGGTTTCTCGAAGCCCTGCTTTCGGATCTCCTCCATGATCTCTGGATAATTATGGAACGCCTGGTAGAACGTGCTAACGGGATTTGGTATCGGCTTGCCGGATGCCTTCTCGCCAGTGATGGTGCGTTGTACCGTTATCTTATTGTTCATCAGGCGGAACTGCTTAACTTCCTCCTTCGTCATGTCGCGTACTTCCGGCAGTTCCACGTAGAAATGCTTTACGATTTTCTCCATTTTGGAAAGTTTCTCTGCTTGGTAACGGTCCTGCAAGGAAATTTTAGTGTGATGTTCTTTTGCAGGGAATTTGCAAGTAAGTTTGGACCAATCTCAGATATGTCCATATGAATCAATAGCAGAGCAATGTTTATTTTATGGGGAGGATGTCAACATCAAAATGAAAACTACACCAAGTTAATAATTGGGAAAAAATATACAGATTAACTACTCAGTAATGAGAAGCCTCGACATGAACGTGATGGTGATACCACGGAAGCAGAAAACCAAACCCAAATGAAAATTTATTATCATAAAGTAACATAATAAAATAATATTATATGAATTGGTCTTTGTTAATTACTCTTAATAATATATAAATAAAATTTAATATTTATGTTTATTAGGCTTAATAAAATAAGTTGCAAATATTATTTCTTCCATTAACATTTAGTTGCTAAAATGGAAATGTCCAATACAACAATTCAAATTCAATTTCCATCTATCATTTGTTTTTGACTTATGATGTCGTCAACAATTTTTTTAAATGGAAACCCCATATTTTTCTTACTGATTATGATATCATACACATTTTATGACATTACAACACAAAATTTTTCACAAAAAAAGTTTAGTAATTTCTTTGTGGTGAACACGAATCCAGACTTGAAAGTGTAACATATCACAACAGGTTATTACGTTTTTCATAGTTTCTTCTCACAGTAAAGTAAAATTTCTAAATAAAATATTTAAAAACCATTCCAACCTTTTTTTTTCAGTAACAAAACCCGCAAAAAGAACTTACATGCTCTTCATTCAGCTTCTGCCAATCTATTATTTCCCTTGGCTCTTCAACAATATATTTCTTCTCCTCTTTCTTTTTATACATTTCTTCTCTAATTTCACGTGCAACCTTATCTTGGTAACTTTCTTCTTCATCGTCAACGTGGTTTGAATTATAGTTGTAATTTCTAGCTGGTCCTTCCCTATAAACAAATTATTTGTTGTAAAACCAGAATACATACCTAACACAAAAATAGCAAAAGCGGAATATGTACTAAAATGAAGCATTACGATTGCTCGCCCCAGGAATCTTCTTCAGCATTTGAATATTGGTTGTAGTTTCTAGAAGGCCTTTGGGTGGTTGGCCTCTCCCTATCAACTGTTAATTCCTCAATCCTACTCTTAGCTTCAGCGATAGCCGAATCAGTCCCAATTAACTTCACTGTAGTCTCACCGTCATTTTCATCCTTTGTGACCATTATTCTTGCACCTGTTTGAGTCTGAAGCTCACTTATCTTTGACCCCCCACGACCTAAAGTTAACAAGAATATCACTCTAAGACTCAGGTGTCAAATTTACGATTACTCACCAATAATTCTGCCGACAAATCTGGACGGTACAGTAATAATGGTGGCATCATCACTCGTTTGGTTCGATTGATTTCTATCACTTCTGAAGAAATTATTTTGGCCTCCCCTACCACGGCTCGACCCCGAAAAGTTTCTACGAGGTTGGTTATACCCAGACATCTAAAGAATGAATAATGTTCACCTATTCTATTTCAATACTTAGAAAAAAACATTACTTACTTTTAGATCAATGTAAACTGGATGAGAAATGTCAGAATTATTCGCTTAAGAACACGTTGAAAACATGCAACATTAACCATAAAAATTGGTATAACACGGCTGTGAAATGTAAATTTTAACAACTAACAAGAACGAACCCCAAGTGATTTTCTTTTTATTAATGGTTACTTTTGTAAAGGTTAGATTCAGGGTAGGGGAAAATCACCACCAATAGGAATGGGAAACCGGCACGCGGTTGCCGAGCAACCATGCAACAGGTGTCCAAACATACTCAAAACTCAAAATTGATATGCATATTTGGGTTATGAGTCATTTATTAGTTTTCCGTTAGGGCATCGTTAGATGATCGTTGATGTATGTCAATGTAATATTTTATAAATAAACGTAAAGTATTGCAATAAACGCACAGCCGGCTACATAGAGCGGGTGCGTTCGGCCACTTTAAGAGCTTAAGCGCTTGAGCTCAGCGGACGGCATCAATTGGACAGCAACAACATGAACGCGATTGCCATTGGTTGCTGGTTCAAGCGCTTAAAGTGGCTGAACGCACCTAGTTTCTGCAGGGCCTCTGGGTAAACTTGGAAGAGTCCAACAATTTGGATCGATATAAATCATCATAACAGGAATCATCATATTAATATCATTTCACTAATCATTTCTATGCGGCAACGGGAAACACATGTGATCATTTGATCACAAATGTCGTAAGACAGTAGTAACCAAAAGCAATAACATATGTGATTTTCTTCAAAACAGTTTTCGGATGAATTTAATTGTTCAGAATGCGTTTAACAAATGATCTTGGGAACCCTGGTCTATCATGGACAGGACCACAAATACTCCTCTACCATACCTCTTACGTTTGTCCAGCTTACGAGGCCGGAGTGAGCAGCAGAGGTTTGCACAAAGTGCTACTGAGGTTCGTCGTACCCAACCTCCCATCCCTACATACACATAAATTTAACATTCACATACATTTATTTTAAAAATTAATATCGTTGCAAATTTTCGCTTTACATTTTCGGGACGGATAACATATTTATTCAAATCTCCCGCCTACTCTGATTACAGATTTCTATAATGGTTTTACCAATAAATCATTGGTCTGCGAATTATTGGCCGCTTTCAGCAAATTGAAGCTAAAGGCGCTTGCCCCTAGTCCGAGAGAAGCTGAAAGCATTCTGAAAGTAAGCAATGTGTTGTCTGAACTCATATTGGAACAGTTTGCAAGATGGGAATGGTTTGAGTTCAAGCTCGCATAGACAACGATCACGTTTATGCTGTAGTTGGTATAAGCGGAGGTTGGCGCTACCGTCGCTCCTACTGGCTGCATACGACCATTCAAACGCTTCCTCCATCGTCACAGCCACAGCACATGCGCATGAATATCCAATAATTTTCATATCACGGATCCAAGGAAATGAACTTGCACACGAACGATACTGGAACGCTACCGTTCGCTTAGAAGGAGACAGAGAAAGTGGTCGGTTGAACGCTCATATCGCACATTGGTAAGACAAGGTTAGATATACCTACGACAATTGGGGTGCATACAATTTGTGTGTAAGTGAAACAGACATAACAATACCCAACAGTTGCTATCTCTGGCAGCGTCGGCCGTTACAGCGGAAGGTAAAGCCGGTCGCCGTTGCGTACGTAGTCAAAAGCCCAACGGTCCAAGGTTTCTGTACTTCCGGTTCTTCGCGTGTTGGCGTTGCAAGCATTTACAACGCGATCACACCGGCGTTATTCCGACTTTTGTGGTTAATTGTGCACGTTGCTAGTGTTCAACGCATTCTTAAGTGAATTTTTCTGACATTTCTCGTACATTGTTAATATTGATCTAAACGTAAGTAATGATTTGCTTAGTTTTTGGGGTAGAATATCTGAAAATTATTCATCTTGCAGATGTCTGGGTATAACCAACCTCGTAGGGACTTCTCTGGGTCGAGCCGTGGTAGGGGAGGAGGCGGCGGCGGCGGCGGCGGAGGCCAAAATAATTTCTACAGAAATGATAGAAATCAATCGTATGATGATGCCACAATTATCACTGTACCGTCTAGGTTTGTCGGCAGGATCATTGGTGAGTAATCGTAAATTTGACACCCGAGTTTTTGAGTGACTGTCTTATTAACATTAGGGCGCGGAGGGTCGAAGATCACAGAGCTTCAGAGCATTACTGGTGCAAGAATAATGGTCACAAAGGAAGAAAATGACGGTGAGACTACGATAAAGTTGATCGGGTCCGATTCTGCTATCGCTGACGCAAAAAGTAGGATCGACGAACTTACAGTTGATAGGGAGAGGCCTCCTAGAAACTACAACCAAAATTCGAACGCTGAAGAAGATTCCTGGGGACAACACTCGTAATGCGTCCATTTCATTACATATTCCGCTTTTTTTATTTTTATGTTAACCTATTCTGTTACTAAGCACAAATAATTTGTTTCTTTCGATCAATAAAAGTTTAACATAATTTTTTTAGTTGATTTAAGTAGTTGTATTTTGTACAATTATGAAAAATTTAAATAAAAGCAGACAGTTTTGGTCACCATATTGAATCCGCCATTTTGATTTACAAGTTCCGCCTTTTTATTTTTATGTTACTCATTGTCTAATTGAACACAAATAATTTGTCTCTTTCAATATTTGAAAGTTTTAGATAGTTAACTGATTTACATAGTTGAGTGCCCCATTGAAACCACGTAAGTAGTAAAAATTAAAAAGTACTGGGACTTATTGGTAGTCAAATCTAAATACTAGAAAATTATGAACAATACTGAAATACAGCGTGTAACTTCATTTTCTAATTTTTTCGTTTTCATGAAGCTCTTGCATTCCTTTTTGCACTTACCTGTATACATAACCAAGCATTTTTCACTGCATTTTATAGGTCCTATGGTTCGTAGGTTTTTGGATTGTTTGTTTCAAAGCGTTTATATTAATTTTGTGTCTTTTCTTAAAACTTATTTTGTTTTAAACGAACCTACGATACCTCATGCTTCATTTTCAGGGACAGATTTAGTAAAACTCAATTTCTGGAAATTGGTCCCTATTCATATCTGGGCACATAAATAATTCATTGATGAAAAGAATATATTATGTAGACAGACTATATTGAAAAATAAGTAATACTGTACGAAATACCATGAAATATAGAATAATCATAGTTTGGCAAATAAAATAAACCAGAAGAAAGTGATTATATTGCTTAGTTGACAGACTTTTATTACATATTTTGTTAATTTGTATCATCTGTGCAGTTCTTATAAACAATTTCCAATTATAACTAACATACCATTTAAAAAATATCTGTATTACTATAACTATGTTTTGTACCTATTATAACTATTCTATTATATTATGTTTTTGGGATTGTGAGGTGTAGTTTTGAGAAATAAAAGTCAGTACATAAGCCAAGATAATTATTATTATTATTAATTAGCATACACATCAATATGAAGTAATCCTATAAACTGCGAGTAACAGTGACAAACCTGATGAAGGAAAAGAAACCGTTCCGAATACGCTTGAATATAACCAAAAGTAGACGACAATTTCAGCGACCCCAATCATCGTTCGGTTCTCCTTGTTACTATTGACATATATGTTAATTACTAAACAAAGGGTACAACCTCTATACTTTGCATTAAATAAATGCCCTTTTCCTGAACAATAGTCAGGGCACCATACACATTTTTCCATCAATAAAACAAAATTAAAATGACGCAGATAAAAGAGACATATGCACGACGTATAACGATAGTAAACACTAGTGCCTATAATTCTACAGCTATAGCTAAATCCATTTAGTTCACGGAAATCCAAACCTTGACTCAAACGTGAACCACGACACAAAATCAAAAAACACGCGATAATAGAAATTAATTAATAAATAAATAAATACGAACAAGTTAAAAAAAGAGATGAATCGTATGCGTAATACACCGAGTCCACTTTCCACGCGATAAATGAACCAGATTAAAACGCAAACGAGTCCGCTCAATATTCGCGTAACCTCAAATTCCGCGACCGCAGTTCTCGTCTTTAATTCAATTCGTATGTACAATCTCACTCGAAACAGGGATGATCCAAAACATAAAACGATTTCGATCATCACCAACCCGAATAATTAATTTTACCTTCAATATAATAGATATATATATATTAATAAATATTAGATATTCTCGAAAAAACCACTAATTCTATGCAAAGTATAGCTTGTATGGTTAGATATGGCGCATGATCGATTTCCGTAATCGCGCCCCGCCTTGGGGCCCCCGTCACCATTAAGCGGCGCTCCCCCGGATAAAATCACGTTTCCATCGATAAAATCAAAAAACAACAACACTCCCACGTGTTAGTTCGCTATAAGTAAAAATAAAATGGGCGCGGTCCGTTCAATGGTGAGGGGGGCCCCGGGCCCCCTTGCCTGTGGGGTGGTGGGGCTCACTCTCGTAAAACGGAAAATGAAACGAAGTGGTAGTTTGATGCCGTTCGCTCGCTGCGCTTACGGATTTACGTTCATTTTCTCGTCATTATCTTAAGGTACTCGAGGGCGTTGAACGCTGCCGACATCTGTGCGTCCAGCGGTGTGCTGCCCGTACCAAAGCACACCGCCAGCGGAGCGGTCGATATCTGCAGCAGGCATTGGTGCTTTCCGGTGATCGACTTCTCTTCGATGTCCACATACGTTGTCTCAAATTGCAGTTCTGTAGCTAGCTCTTGGAGAAACTGGACGCAGTTGAAATCCTTCGAGGTCAGAGTGGTCGTCTGTTGGGAATAAAACGGATTAGTGCTTTTTAGGTTTAAGTAAAGCATGCTGATAAATAAAATAAATGACATTCTCCTTTTTTGTTCAACTATTGTCGTCAACATATTTGTTGCGATTTTTCTGATTTATTAGTTTTTTAAAACTATTTTTTACCAACCGTCATCCTTTAGGGAGGACATTTCTCCTTTTTAGAGGGCTATCCTCCTTTATATTATTGTTCTCCTATCCTATATTTAAATACTTTCTGGGAAATCAAAAATTCCAAATTTACATTTTTCATTCTAGTGTAAAGTTGCATATGGCCTTATTTGTTTTAACAAATTATTAAAAAGTTCCAGCTGTTTGAAATATAAAAAAAAAACAGATTATCCGAGGTGCTAGGTGCCTCGGATATTTCTTTTGTGTCTAGTATTTGTGTTTAAATTTACATTTAATTATATTACGAACATATTGCAATCCACTTTATCGAAGTATTCGCTTATCCGAGATGTTGTTGGTCCACATTAACTTTGGTAATCAGGACTCTACTGTACATACCAAAGAGTACAAAAACAAGCAATACCCATGGCCAGAATAAAAAGTAAGTAAATTAATTAATGTATAATAAAAATTACAAACAAGTAACTTGATATGAAACATTTTGCTGACTTTTAGCAATTTTTTAGAAAGTGCTTGTTATTTTCAGTTAATCGTTTCCTTCAACCTTCAGGAAAAGTATAAAAATAAGATATTTAAAGTTATCTACACATTGTTACTTAATTAATTTACTTCTTATTATTATAAAGAGTATTGTTTGTGTTCTTTCATCGGTTTTGAATTACTTTATATATATTTTCATTTTATTTTTGTTTTGTTTCAAAAAAATTAAATTTTAAAATGCTTTAGGTACAGTTTTTAAGGAATTAAAAAACAAATTAGCATACTCTAAATTGTATGCTAATTTAATAAATTAGTGTATGCATGAAACTTTTTATTCATAATTAAAACTTATTTTTAAAAGAATACAGGAAAAAACTTTGTGCACCTGTATATCTATTAAAATTATATATCCATGTAAGTAAACAAATACTTGATGTGACTTCCGGTAGACCACAAGTGGCAACAAGAGTAGTTTTTATATATAAGAGTGGATCGACATTATTTTGGAAAGAAAAAAATGTATATTAAAGTATAAAATATTCAGATAATTGATGTTTTAAAACTTATCCTCTTGTTCACAAAATAATAATGGTCACCTTACTATATGTCTATAGTCGATATCACGAGTGCTGCAAATTACTCATCGCTTATAAGTGTATGAACCAAGATTTTTGCGTATCGCTCAGCTTGATTGTTGTGCATAGGCAACCGAACATAGATCACTGTAAATACGTTGCCTACCGAGGCGGATATTATAGAAATTAAATTAATATTGCTATTATCTTTACTAATTAAATAACCTTTAAATAACCATCACCATAGATTTTTTATTAAGCGGCTTACCTTTCAACGAAAACATTTTTGCTAACATGCGGTCACGTTCAATATTTACGTTCAGTATTAGAGGTTAGAAACGTTGGAAATGTCATTCTAAGAAAAAACGTACTTTTTCGCTGGGCGCATTTAATTTGTACAGCAGATGTATCAATCATTCTATTGCGTTCTAACACACGGCAATGTATAGGAATGAAATGCAGCGTATGAGGAAAATAACAGCAGAAATCGATGAGTAATTTGCAGCACTGGTGAAATCGACTATATATATTCTTTTTAATTATTTACACAATTCTGGTGAAATAGTTCTACCCTAATCCCAATAGTTTGAGTTATTGCTTTATTTGTCTAAAAAAAAAAAAACAGCAGTAACATGCTTTTAATAAATTCTGTTTAGAATAGCAGATTCTATCAACTTCATCAGATATCTGACAACTAATTTGCTACAACCTGTTCATATTATTGCACATCTATCAAACAATTTCTGTTCTGAAAATGTTGATATTTTTATTCGAATAGTCTGTACAGATTACATCAGTTCACATAAAAAAAGTACTAACATACTACAGTAGACGGTCAATAATCCGAACATCCGTATCCGAAAGTTTGCTAATACGAACACCCAAAAAGAAATAATAAAAAAATAAATCAATGAATAACCAAGGAAACGATTGTTGTCGATTGCTGTTACAGCAAAATGTTGTTTTTGTTTTATATCTTGTATCCAATACTCGTATTTTCTACTATTGCAATATTTGATAATTCGAACAATTTGACAATACGAATCACCTTCGGTTTCAATGAGTTTGGATTATCGACGCTCTACTGTATATGTAAAAATTTACTGTTTCGGAGATAATTGTTTTTTTACTGGTCTGAAAATGTTCTGATTTATTTTTTACCTGGAAAGATACCTTTACTCTTGATTATTAAGATTCTCCATAAAAAAGTGTTTTCTGTATAGACAAAAACAGTTAAATGTGTATAATTGATTGCATATTCGTTTTAACTTATATAATAGTCAGTCAGAGATATTTTATGAAATTTCAATATAAATTACAATTTTTTTTATATTTTTACACATTTAGAACAGCCACAAATATTTATTATTTAATTATAGGTTTATCTATCAATAAATATGAATAATAACACTGAGGGACATCCATTTTGAAAAAAAAATTATATAAGGGATGAACCTAACATGTTAGAATCCTGAGAAAGATCTCAAAGTTAAGCCTTAACTTTTCTCTTTCACGTGTGCTTTTCACCATTTATTAAATAAAAAACTCTGACTTTTGGTATTCATTTTCATTGACGCTTGTCTTGGCAGCATAAAATAACGCATGGCCTTACATCAGAAGATTTTTATAATAATATGCGAATTCACACACAAAACTTACTTATCATAAAAGGTTTTTGTTTAAAAAAAAATAGGTCAAAATGTCAGGTTCTCAAAGTAAACATAGTATTTTTGTACTTGTTTCGTGTCAGAAATGCTGTCACAAGTGTTCTTGAAGCACTTACAAGTCTATAATGATAGCATTGCATAAAAAAACGCAAAAACCTTACAGAAGGAATTTTTTGAGAAAAAAGCAATAGAATTTGGTTGATAATTGAATAGAGTATTTGACTATTTTTGGAAAACCATCTTAATGTGTTTATTCCTTCACTCTACATTGTAAATGCATTATTTTTTGTAATTATTTCCTCAATATTTCATAAAAATCAGCGTTAAAAATTGAATCACAAAAAGTCCCGCCAAAACGATACTTTCTGTTGTGTGACGTCACCGGTTAGTGATGTCAAGATGTCAAGATGATGTGATGTCAAGATGTCAAATCGGCCCATATGGTCTGTCAGCATCGGCATCGTCGCCGTTTGGTAATTGTGTTGTATGATGTGTTGTTCTCACAATTTCTACATAAAAATGGGTTATAAATGGTGTATAAATCCACAATGCAGAGATACGTCAAGAAAAACTCCGGATAAACTATTTGTAGCTGTTCCGTAAGATTTGAAACTGCGAAGAAAGTGGTTGGCTCGTAGAAATCCAAATGAAACAAATAGCCGCCAATACAAGTGTTTTCTGTTGTGAAGATTACTTCGACATAAGTAAAACTGACTAGAATAAGTTATCTATCGTATTTTCGAAAGGTATTATCTGATCTGACGGCTGAAGGTTAGGGCTATCCTAACCTACCAAGTTATGCTTACATGACGCTTTCGTGCTATTAAATTCAAACGGGAGAAGCATAAAAGTGCGTTCGGATAACCCGGTATTTTACGGTGAGAGTGACGCGCTGCATAATAGGCGGACTAACGTCATACGGCGTTTATCTGCATATAAGAGAGAGACAGCCGACCCAAGTTATCTGAGCATTGCTCTCCCGATACCATACCCTGACAAACCGAACGCGCTCTAAGGCGGACTAACGAATGACATCACTGGAGACTGACCCAATTACAGAGCGTTTTCAATCACGTGATAGGACGTGATTAAAATTCAATTTTAATTTTGGTTTTTCATAGAAATAAAGCATTTTTTTTTGAAAAGTAATAACAAATAGCTTTCTTAAACTATAATCTATTAGGATAACTATAATACATGCCATATTTTTAATACAGTCAAATGCCCTATTGTCTTCATGGCAGCATAAAAAATAAATGGCCTTACATCAAAATATTTTTGATAAAAAGACAATTGGTAATTAGGAAAATATCAGAAACGTGGCAGATTTATTTCAGCTGAATGAAAATGCGAACTGAAATGTTTCCTATAATGAAATAATTTCAGACAAAAAGAGCACAATATAAAAGAGTGTCTTGCGGAATTTTAAGTAAGTCTCAAACTGTATCTATTGGTAATATAGGTTATTGAGTATATAGAATAGAATAGAATAGTTTTATTTTCACAAAATATGTAATACAAGTTGGTGAGAATAGACACATAAGAAAATTGATAACTCTGGTAAATATGTGAATCAGAAATCTTCAATACGTAACTTAAATGAAATAAAATTTGCTTAAAAAAATATTTGTGTAAAACCACTACCAAAATTAAAAAAAAGTAATTTTATGAAAAAGAAAAGGAAATGAATAATCTTTTCTTAAATAATCATACGCTACCTGTAATTCAGTAATCTTGGGCCCGTTGGCGTTTTTCAGGTACTTGTGAAAGTGCGTCACCTTCATCGAGTGGTTCGAGTTGTTGGCCCTCGTACTAAGTTTACTATCTTTCAAACAGGCGTACCGACTTTGCAAGTTGCCGACGCGTCCGCCCAACTGCGGGAGAAACAAAAAAAGAAAAAAGTTGGCACAAAATGTGTGAGAAATCTGAACTAGAACTTCAACAGTCTTTCTACTACAAAGGGTGCACCACATGCAGCTTATTTTTACTACTTTCGCACAGAACATCATCCGTCTTGCTGAAAGGGCCAAATATTGAAATGTGTTAGTTTTATTATGAGGAACGTAAGCCAATTTCGCGTATATCACACTGACATCCAGTCCGAAAGATAGTAAAAATAGACATGCGATGTTCGAGAAACATTATAATAAATAAAAGAAGAAAAAAGGAAATATGTTGTTGTGAAACGCAAGCGGATATTTGTATGGTGATTCATTAAGTCTATGGTAAACACGAACGGATTTTTCTAATTTTATCACTATAGTAATTAATTACTGTGATAAAGCACATTTTAATTTTAGAACAATACTTGCGAATTAAATTTTAATTTATTCACCCACTTTTAATTGCTATCTAATCTTGTGTTTGTGCCCTTAATAAAAATCAAATCTAATCAAATCTATCTGAGAATTTATCTAGTAAGTAGGTATCTAGTACTGAAAAAGTAAAAATAACTGATAAAAATTTCTTCTAACTTCAGGGATAAAACTTACAAAATAGACCAAAAATTTCAATTTTGAGCAATTTTAGAAGGCAAAAGATTGAACAGATTTTTTTACTCGACCTTAGGTACTGTACACTGAACTTTTTTGGTGCACTTACACCAGGATTTTTCTTGATATTGTGCAAAATGAGTATCCAATGTCTAAAACTCAATAACTTAAAGGGCCACCCCTGGAAGTTGAAAATTGATACCTCGGTTTAAGCATGTATTACACGTACAAACACAAGTTTTATAAAAAATCACATATATAGCTTTATAGCACACCAGCATTTCTCCGATAGCTGTCGTTAGAAGATCATCAAAAACAGTAAGTCGGATATCTCGGCCAATTCAAGCCCGATTCAATTGAAAAATTTTCTTTTTTTGTTACAGCCATTTGTTTACAAATTGTTGAGTAAAAAAATTTACATAATCCTACATTGTACTGGACTCATTTACAGTAAAGCTCCGCTAATCCGGATAAATTGAAACTGGCCGAATCCGGAATAACGATTTTCATACATTGACAGCAACCTCACTTTGAGAATCGACAATGGGATATCATTGTATCAGGAAAAACACCGCATCCATCAAACCGATGTTCTTAACAGTCCGTGAAATGTCATTTTCCTCCAAAGATAGAACCAAAAGGCTCTTTTCATAATAAAGTTTTGTTAAATGTATCCTATGGACTGATTAATATCATTTTGGTCCATGGATGGCATAAGTGTGGTGCAATTGGGTGGAATACATATGGTTATAATTTGACCATAATAGCTTGTTAGTTGTGTCTCCAAGCGTGGCTTGGAGCATGGTCCCATGTTGAATCACACTGTTTAAAATTTCTCTATTTATGTTACTCACATTTTCCGGGATATTTTACTGCTTAACATTCAGATACGACGAGGAATCACACAACTTGCGATGCGGATGAGGGGATTCGTAGTCGGTCCGAATTACAAGGTACATAATATAAAATTAACATTTTTAAATTTTATCCAGATTACAAGGACATCTGGATTAGTGGAGGTTTGGATTACCGGAGCTTTACTGCATATATCAGATTGTCTAAAAATTTCAAAGGTGTATCTAATTTTTTAATAAAATTGAAATCTTAGGCATCATTTTTTAACCTCCAGGGGTGGTGATACCCCTCATCCATAATATTTTGGCATTAATCATGCTATTTCTGATTTTGTATTTTTTGTAGGTAATAGAATACAGTGTATAGGGAGATTTTTGTCAGTACATCGGCAATTTTGCTTGGCTTTTCATTTCCTATTTTCCGGAGAAGCAAAATTGGAGCAAAATCTGCCACGCATACCATCGTAATCATAAAAAACAGATGACATTACAAAGCCCAGTGTAATTAGTGCAAATTTTTAGTTTACCTGTTTGTGCAACATTTTGAGAATATATCAAAAAAGAATTTAAAATTTTAATTGAGGGTAATTTTTTTTCATAAAGTAGTAATTAGTAAATTCATTAAAATATCAAGACATTTTTAGGCCGGTTCATTTATTTTAACAATGTATTTACTGTATTTTAATTGATTTATTTTTTTTTGACAAAATATTTATGATACTAATTTTAACTTAATTTTAAAAAAATAGTAATTCTCGATAATTTAACTTAACATCACAACTACCAAAACTTTTTTCGTCTATAGCAAACCCACTCCAACTAATAATAATAGCAACAATCCGTAACCAAATACTTTTTTAAATTATAATATAACCATTTCTACACTAGCCTATAAACCAGATTCTGTAGATCAAAAACCTAATAACCTAACCTAAAAATCTCATCAACTTACCTCTTCATCTTCATCTAGCAGCTGATTGACGTTGGTATTCTCGACGGACATGTCCTGCAATGCCTGCCACATCTTATGAGCGGCCATCCTTTTTGCCAACTTCTTTGACTTTCCAGTTCCGACTTCTCTGAATTTCAACACCTTGCAGGCGATGGTAAATTGCCTTTCGTGAGGCAACCCCTCTTCATGTTCCATCTCATATGACGGGGGTGGCCAACGGCGGGACATGCACATTTCTTGGAGCCAACCGATTGGATTACCCATAATCTTATCGTCAAACGGTGATACCACTTGATTTGTGCTGCGGAAATATTAACATCAGAATAATAGACGAAGTTTTTGGTAAAGTCCGCTACCGTGTTTCAAATTTCACTTTTGCGTTGAGGTAAGCTAGATCATAAATTTGGCTGAATTGCAATTTACTGATTTGGTCGTAGTTATTGAGAGTGAAATCATTATTCATTTCGTTGGAAGTTGAGATTTTGGGTAGTTTGACAAATTGTGACAGTAAGTTTGACAGATATACAAGGAATTAGTGATTGAACTTAAGTAAATAGGAGGAAAGTTAACAGCGGAGTCTTGACCTTGAAAAGTGACACAGGACCTCTGAAAACCAATGTTCCTACTAAATCTGGTGACATTAACTCAAATGCTACACCAAATTCCCTGTTTTTAAAGAGGAAGAAATATAAACATAACAATTCATTAACAATTAGGTTATCTTTATATTTCTTCTTTAAAAACAGGGAATTTGGTGTGGATTTTGATGCAATGTTAAAATATTGTTCAAATCAAAATTATAGTGGGAAAATATTCTGTGAGCATTCATGCAAAAATTGGTCAAAACTATCTAAAAATCATAGATATTATTTAGAGAATATAAATGTTAGTAAGATAGCCACAAAATTTAACAAGTTATTTAAAAAAATCCAAATCTTAAAAGATTTAAACTTCAAACTTTTGTTAATAACTCGAAAACAAACGATGACAGCTAATTTTGGTTTTCACCATTGGAGTTGCTGTCAAAAAAAGAATCATTTTTCGAACAATTTCTTTTGGTGATATTTTCTTGAATTCCTGTTTGTTTTTCGACTTAAAAATGCTCATTGCTGCATTTAGTGGCAGTAAAGTAGGCCATATTCAGATTAGTGAAAGTATAGGTAATACTATACAATAATTGTACATCTCAACTTTATGACCTAGTTCTAGTATATAAGACGTTTATCTTTTTTGATTCACACAAAGATAAGAAAAGTGTTGTCACTGTAACAATGAATAATCAGTTGGCATTTGATTATCTATGTAGTTTAGACTTCAATATCAATCAAGTTTCAACTTGCAACAATAGGGTATTCCGGTCATGTCAAAATTTAAGCAGATATTCGGTTTAACCTATTGTACAATTTATGAGGATTCATAAAGTTAAGCTATGAGCTTTTTGATTTAGTTTTTCTAAGAGATAATTGCAATTAAAAGTGCATTTCGTTTGAATTCACCGACCACCCTCGGAAATACACGATGATTACCGATCCCTAGTAGCGGTGGCAACAGCGGACAGCTCTCGAACAGCTGATCGGCCAAGTTGACGGTTGGCGACCCTGTTGTTTGACAACGAATAAAGGTAACCTTTTTTGAGAGATGATCTGATCATTAAAACTTGAAGCCAAACATCTCTCATCTCGCTAGTCGGCAACGTAAAGAAAATCTTATCAGGAGTTACTGTTTTACTGCTGTTACAGCCCGGCACAGAACAATGTCGGCGTTGGAGTTTATACATTTTGAACAAGTGTTTGATATAACCTCAATAACCAAAGCAGGTGTCAACAAACGAGCGATTCTAAACGTTGACACAACAGAAGACAAAAATTTACTACGTGCACCCTAGATATAGCAACGTTGTCAAGTCGCTCACTTTGAGCGGTCTTTGTGACGTCACAAAGACCAATCCTAATTCAAACTTCAAACAACGATTTCTCTTAATTTAAAACAATGTTTGATATTTTACTTGTGAAGTAGCAAACAGTAGCACCCATACTTTGTAAAAAATGACAATTTCAAAAACACCGGAATACCCTATTCGCCCACATGTTAGAAAGTATCGACAAAAGTTTGAAGTTTGTGTACAACAAACACAAATTTTTATTTTTAAATATTAAATATCAATAAATTAAACATTAAACAATTGATGACTGTAAGTTTATTTCAAAGAAAACAATAAATAAATAATTAGCACATTTGTTTACATAATTTATTTTTACTATTTATCTATAACTATAACTATTTATCTCAATTTATCTGAATTTATCTTATTTTGTCTTCAAATTAACAAATACCAAAAATGATCAAAACTTCTGAATTCACCATTACACAAAATTGTACCATCACAAGCATAAAAAAACGGGGACAGCAAAGCGAAATTAGGCACATATTCTCAACAATTTTAGTTGTGTAACATTTACTTTGGCAGTATTTTTTAACCTATGAAATCTTAACTTTGACAGTATTTGTCAACCTACAAACGTGTTCCGGATTCAACAATTGTATTCATTGCGATATTGTTGCCTACACTTAATTCAGTAGCAATTTCTCGAAAGCTGAGTCCATCATGCAGTAGAGTTTGAATTATTGCGTTCTGAAATTCATTCAATTGCGGCATTTTTATTTCTTACGTCAAAATTCAAGATGACATTAATGTGACATCACAAATGTACTGACATGACATTACGAAGCCCAGTTTAGTGCAAATTTGAGTGTCCCCATTTGTTATGCTCGCAATAGTACCTACACTATTGGAGAACATATTGGATAACATTGGATAACATATAACAATAGACAAAAATTCTTAATCAACACAGATTAAAAAATTTTATTTAAGATAATAAAGCAAAGGCACCAAAGTCAGGCTACCACCTGCCAATATCGTCATTTAGGGGTTGTTAGCCATGAAGGAATACTCCGAACTTTTGAGGGTGACTACCTTGATAAATTACCCACAATTTTAGAAACGTTTAGAAGTGGAAGATTCTGTTAGTACTACCTTAATACTTACATAATTTTATACGCTCTGTAAAGTTACTAACAACTGGGCTCTGCGATGATAGTAAATTATAAAAATGACAAAATAAACGACTCCACTATTGGAATAACAATTTTATCATTTTCCAAAGTATTCATAACGTTTACGATTGGGAATGGGGTAATTAAGTATCAAGAAAGGAATAAATGAATATTCTGCGATGTTTCGCTAGGTGCTTTAGCTGATTCACATAATGCACTGTTGTAATGAATAAATTAACTAGGCAATGAACAGAAAAGTAAAATATTGAAGTTTCTGATCTGCCAGATATATAAGTGTCAAAGATTACATATTATATCAATAATAAAACCAGAATTTAAACTGCTGCAAACTGTCAATAGTAATCCAAAGAATCTGATAAAATCACCATAACAAATGAACAAATAGAGTATGACTAATCCAATTTTTTACATCTTTAAATGAAAATTAGGTACTTACATATCATTGCCTGACGAATTAGTTGTTGGGTTAGCCTGTTCTGGAGTGGCATCTCCCACAATTAAATCGAGGAGATTTTTAGCAGCCGCATGCTTGGCTTCCTTCTTGGACCTTCCAGTGCCATTAGCTATGTAATCGTTGCTCAAAAACACACGGTACCGGAAAATCGGTTCGTGAATAGCCCCCTCGATCTGTACAAGCTCGTACTTGGGAGTGATGCCGCGACGGCTCAGAACCTCTTGCAGGACCGAGACGGGCGTCTTTGTAGGCAAGGACGCCATCTCCTGCAACGTGAATTCTTTCGATAACCCCATAACCTAGGGCGAATAAGAGAAATATATTACCAATTTGGCAGCGTCGCCCAAGGTCATTTGTCCCGCCAGAATGTTATGTATCGTGTTCCGTTTGTAATTTCTACGTACGTGCATGTTCTGCTGTGGACTACCCATCGCCAACGTCAGGTCCATGTTCAGCCTCTGTAAAGATAATCAGAAAATTGTGGTTAGGTTTTTGATTGTTTATTCATCGCTTAATTGTACATACGTTTATCAGGAACGGTTGCAGGGATTTAAACACTACAGCAAATGGTAATAGGAAGAATTTTATATTTAAATCAAAGGTGCAGCGGATTAAACGTAAAATTGTAAGCAATAGGGAAATGTATTTGTACTTTATGGAATAAATTAGGGTTATACAGGTCTTTAGATAGATCGATATGATTAAAAACACGAAACGACCGACGAAGAAAATCATAACTAATCACGAAATGTACACAATTATCAGTAAAAAAGTTAAAAAGCCGGTTTAAACCGTGTTCTAAAATATTGACTAGCGGAGGTTGAGGAAAAACTATCAAAAAACGATCTACTAAAGACCTAGATCTAGGAAACCTGGCAAACGACGATCTACAAATACAGAGTTGATATTTACCTTGGTTTATTTTTTGTAACGTATTCCAACGTTCAGCCTCTCCTCAGACCGATTTTAAATGGCCGACAAAACTCGAGGGGGAACGCCGGGAACGCGCAACGCTCCTCCCGAGAGCATGCGCGTGCTTTCCTGTATTGCTGACATCAATACTCGGCATGTCGATAAAACAAGCGTGCTTTTCGCTAAACTAGCGGCTTTCCAAATAAATAATCAAATTTTATATCCCATCGAATTCAAAATAAATCTTGAATTGAATATTATCATGAATCAGAATACAATAGTTGTTTACTATTCAAGATTTGTGCCGTCATATCAGATCTTTCGTATACAAATCAACATACGAGTTTTTGGGTTTGTACTTTTGTTTTTGTCTGCTACAGCGCTGTAGGTATAGAATCAACCAGGATCGTGGTTGATGATGGATTTGGTTGTCGGCCAAATCCATCATATAAAAACGATATGCTAAGAAAACAAACTTTTAACCACTTGTAAGCATGCGTTTCTCCGACGTACAGTCGTGCTACTTACGATAACAATGTAAAATAACAATTAGTATATTACATTACAAGAGCTGTAACTAGCATATTACGTACGAGTGGAAATTTAACATACGAGCCGCGAAGCGGCGAGTTTTGTTATTTTCCACGAGTATGTAATATGCGTTACAGCTCGAGTATTGTACATAATTTTACCTACGACCGACAATTTCAATAAATTGTATCAAAAATGACAAAGAAATACAGGTAAGAATATTTGACAATGTATTCGCGCGGCATCTATTGCAACTACGGAGAACTTTGACTGAAGTGTCGATCGAAAATTCCAGTACAAATTCAACATAAATTATCACGTGCTAGTAATAATATGTTACAGCTCGAGTATTGCACTTACTTACGACCGAAAATTTTAATAAATATAAATTGTATCAAAAATGACAAATAAATAATCAAAATATTCGCGTGACATCTGTCATTATGACACTAGGTCGTGCGTTAAAAAACACAAACGCACAGCCAAAGGCACACGTATGTTATAAGCGATATACGAGCTAAGTAGTCCGTGACGTAAGGGACATTTACACATACGGTCGTAGGTAATAGTATATTACATTACAAGAGCAGTAACTAGCATATTACGTACGAGTGGAAATTTAACATACGAGCCGCGAAGCGGCGAGTTTTGTTATTTTCCACGAGTATGTAATATGCGTGACAGCTCGAGTATTGTACATAATTTTACCTACGACGGACAATTTCAATAAATTGTATCAAAAATGACAAACAAATACAGGTAAGAATATTTGACGGTTAACCAATCAATGTATTCGCGCGACATCTATTGCAACTACGGAGAACTTTGTCTGAGTGTCGATCAAAAATTCCAGTACAAATTCAACATAAATTATCACGTGCTAGTAATAATATGTTACAGCTCGAGTATTGCACTTACTTACGACCGAAAATTTCAATAAATATAAATTGTATCAGAAATGACAAATAAATAATCAAAATATTCGCGCGACATCTGTCATTATGACATTAGGTCGTGCGTTAAAAACACAAACGCACACCCAAAGGCACACGTATGTTATAAGCGATATACGAGCTATGTAGTCCGTGACGTAAGGGACATTTACACATACGGTCGTAGGTAATAGTATATTACATTACAAGAGCAGTAACTAGCATATTACGTACGAGTGGAAATTTAACATACGAGCCGCGAAGCGGCGAGTTTTGTTATTTTCCACGAGTATGTAATATGCGTTACAGCTCGAGTATTGTACATAATTTTACCTACGACCGACAATTTCAATAAATTGTATCAAAAATGACAAACACATACAGGTAAGAATATTTGACGGTTAACCAATCAATGTATTCGCGCGACATCTATTGCAACTACGGAGAACTTTGTCTGAAGTGTCGATCGAAAATTTCAGTACAAATTCAACATAAATTATCACGTGCAAGTAATAATATGTTACAGCTCGAGTATTGCACTTACTTACGACCGAAAATTTCAATAAATATAAATTGTATCAAAAATTACAAATAAATAATCAAAATATTCGCGCGACATCTGTCATTATGACATTAGGTCGTGCGTTAAAAACACAAACGCACAGCCAAAGGCACACGTATGTTATAAGCGATATACGAGCTAAGTAGTCCGTGACGTAAGGGACATTTACACATACGGTCGTAGGTAAAACATTTAATTTTTTATTACCTCTTTTATTACGCAAACAATTTTTGGCTTATCGACATGCGAATAGCTACATAAAAACGATAGATTTTTTCTTCTGCGTTGTCATTAGTTACTCATTACTCATTAATGTCAGGGGACACAATAGACACATATAATAGATTACGTAAATTATGTAAGCGAGTTTAAACGTGTATGAACATGAAGATATTTAGTTGAACTCGCAGATAACAGAATCTGTTATCGAGTGTTATCTGATAATCAAAAAATCATTTTTGAATCGTCTTTTCTATCATAGAATTCATAATAATCTTAATAATCTTCAATCAGGCAACCACAGTGTTGTCAGATGAGAGGGAAATTCCCTTTTGGGAGGGATTTTTTTAATCATATAGGGAAAACGGGATTTATTGTATAAAAAAAGGAATTTTCATATTTGTGTCAAAGCTGGGTGTTTTTAGCAATTTTACCGTCGTTGCATTGAATTTTAACCCGTTTACACCCCCCACTCCGTCGACAACTTCTATACAATAACAAAGTTGCAAGTTTTAAAAGGCGTTCTGCTCCCCCCCGTCAACTTCTAAGCCAACACAAAAATCTGGTAACCCTATGCAAGACCGTTTTTGTGGGAAATCGGGACGAAAAGTGGGAAAAATACAAATATTGGTGGGGGTTACGATGTATGAGATCTGACAACACTGGGCCATCACTGGGCAACCACCATTTGCATGCAAAATAGACGAAATTAAGCCAAAAGATGATATTTCACGTAGTTTTTTTTAAACTACGTAATGTAGGTATATCATGCACGCCAAAGAAAGTCGTACAGCCAATTTTTATATTATGTAATTTTCCTTCTCACTATTTTTCTCAGAGGTTTTCTTTGACATTTTTAGTCAAAATAATAACAACAAACAACGCAATAATGCGGAAAAGGTTTAGGAATAGGTTATGTTACGCGTCTATTGGCGTCTATTCGCAGTGGTGCCAGTCAGTTTTAGTTTATGCTTGCAGACGTAAATCCCCAGAAAGTTAGTAACATCATTGTAACATGGCACCACGCAGTACGCACGTTTCGCATGATTTTAATTTTCATGGTGCTGTTCTACAAGACACCAAAACAAAATAAAACAAAATATTTCCTTGTCAAAATGATAATGGCAATTACTAATATGGTAATTACTACATGATTACTACTTACGAAGAGTATCTATAGTGCATAATGCATAATTCATTTTAAACCCCCCGCCCCACGGGGACCTTCCCGTTTGCAACCAAAGCAGTCCCAAAACTCAGACGATAATAAAGTCAGTTGAATCTCTAAACGACGGTTTTACAATTTTGAAAATGTTTGATGGGTAAATTAAGTGTGAGCGGTATCCTATGGCATGGCGGTATTACAATAAATTTAGATCGACGTCTGAAACAGACAGAAATGGAAGACAAAACAACAAATTGATTTGGGTCTAGTTCCCGTGGATTTTCGTTCACGGTATAATCGGCGTTTGTTTTGTACGAAAATAATAGGTTTGTTTTCGGGCAACTATCAAAAATGACGTAATATATTGCTCGTATGTCTTGGAAGAACAGTCAGAAATTCAAAAATTTAACGTAACTGAAACAAGATGTTGGCGAACTCAGGTCCATCCTCCACCATCGCCGTCAAACTGATCAAGAATGCCATCAACACCCGCAACAAGCGCTTCGTGCGTTACTACGCCGTCCCGAAGGGTGGCAATCCCCAGCTGAAAGTCACCATTTGTGGGGCTGCAGGTAAGACTTACGAAAAAGCAGTGCATGTTTTCAATATATTTTGGAATTGCTAGGGAGGGTTGGACAACCTCTTGCGCTGATGTTGAAGCAATCACAATTGGTAGACGAGCTTGCCCTGTTGGACGTTGGTGGCGCTTGTGGTTTGGGCATCGAGTTAGGCCACATCGACACTAAATGCAAAGTTACCGCCTATTCTTTCAGTGATAGCGTAGAGTCTGCACTTACGGTATGCTAAAGCTTTATTCCTACCTGCAGAAACCACCATTTGCCTTGCTGTTTTACTACTATCAATTTTTCACCAACAGCGACATTTATGGTATTTTTTAGGGCACCAAAGTAATAGTACTTCTAGCAGCTTACAACAAGACTGGTCATTTGCCTTTTGATGAAATGTTTAAGCTGAACAGAGGTATCATTAAGGATTATGGATTTCAAATTGGAAAGCATTGCCCGAATGTAAAAGTCCTTTTTATCGATCTTTCTTCAGTATTTACTGATGAGAATTTTAGACCCTGATAGCTGTCTGCACGCATCCCATTAACTGTATGGTACCCATTATCAGCGAGGCGATGAAGAAGTGCGGTGCTTACAACCCCCATAAGATATTCGGTGTAACCACTTTACACACGGTTCGGGCCAATACGTTTGTAGGGAACGTTCTGGGCTTGGAACCAGAATGCATTACTGTTCCAGTTATTGGTGGTGGATACGAGAGAAACATTGTTCCTTTGCTGTCACAAGCGAGACCATGTGCAGATTTTACTTTGGTATGAATTTGATTCCTATGTTCATTGTTAATTTTCATTTTGTTTGTATTTCTTTTAAACCCATAATTATTGAATTTAAACCTAAAAATGAATGAGCTCTACCTACTAGAAAAGTTGTCAGAAACTAACTTATAATTTAAAGGCGGAATTACAACTGTTGACTAACAACATCCAGATGGCAAGGAACGATATCATCAACGTGAAAAGAACCGAGGCTTCCACGTTGGCAGCTGCTTTCAGTATCTCCAGATTTGTGTTATCTCTGATCAAGGGTCTGTTAGGAAAGCCAGATGTGGTGGAAACTGCGTTTGTTCGGTCTACAGTTCATCCTCATGCAAAATATTTGTCAACTCCAGTCCAACTAGGCCCTGGTATGTTTATTTCAAATTCTAAAATGTATCATACTTTCGCTATTGGATATATTTTGCTGCATGGGTCTCTTTCAGGTGGTATGCAAAGAAATTTGGGATTTTCTGATGTCACAGAGTACGAAAACTGTCTGCTGGAAGCTGCCATAAGAGAAATTACGCGCGATGTGAAGAAGGCCGAACAGTATATGGGGATTCGCAGCCCGAAAGATTGTGATCCCTGCCACACGGACGCCAAGGGTCCGATATGCCCTGTTGACCACTGCCAGCCAAAGTCCCTCTATGATTAACAGTTCAAAATCGCAAGTTATGTAAAATCAGCGTCCAGTTACGACAATATACAAACTTATTGTTTTATGTTTGATTTTATTAGTATTACCATTTTCACTTTATCATACATGGTATGACATAGTATTGCAATCGTGACGAAAAAAAATTGGGAGTTTAGCGGAAATATGTCGTATTAGGTTCCCTGAACATTTTTAACCAAGGTACAAAAAATTTCTGTGTGTGTGTGTGTGTGTGTGTGTCTGTGTGTGTACCCGGTTTTTTTGTGGCGACGATTCCGGAGAAATTACTAAAGGTATCGGGACGAAACTTCACATTTAGAAGTTTCATGACCAAACTTAGGCTTTTGTGCAAAAGGGTCCAAAGGACCTTACGCCATTTGCACACGCACCGGCAAAACCGGATCCGATTCCGGCTCCGGCGCCGGATGCAATGTAATCAGATATGAAATTGCCGGTCCGGTAAACCGGATTTGTGTGACACCTTTCATTTAAAAACATTGCATTCGGCGGCCGGAGCCGGAATCGGATCCGGTTTTGCCATTCATTCTTCAACGATTTTGCAAATGAGACGCCATTTCTGTAATTTAGTCAAAATAGTTAAATAATAAATCAAAGTAGAGGAAAGTTTGTTAATTTTATGTCTATGGCTTTTTTTTGGGGTTTAAGAAAATAAAAAGACTAAAAGTACATAAAATAACCCTTATATTCATGAGAAAAATATTAAAGATATAAAAAAAATTAATATCTGAACTTTTCGGGGGGGGGGGGGGGGGGTTGAACCCCCAAAACCCTCCCCCTGGCTACGCTCATGAATTGAAGTACTTAGATAATGAGTTTATTTCACGTCATCTATCTACCGAAGAACGCACTGTTTAAAAAGGTTGTTAAATTATCAAACATGTTTTCAGCCATTATGTATACAGTACGTTCGAGAATATTAAATACATTAAGGCTCCCGTCCCAATTCAAATAGCGAACTGTAGCTAACTTCTCTCCAAAGCTTCGAAATAAAAAGTCACCAGATGTAGATGGTGCTACTATAAAGATGTCTATTTTATTTCTTACCTATTACATTTGACGTATGGTATAACATAAAGAAATAAATGTATTGCTATTTGTACAAATATTCAAACTGGACTGTCTTTGAGTTTTCTAGTCGATGATATAGTACTTTTACAATCGTCGCTATTGTAAACATGCCTGCCGACTCACTTCAAACCGCACTACAATACTCCAGAGTCCAGAGTGCAAGTCTAGAGAAGTTCAGAAGAAAATAACTGGTGCTCTTATAGTTAACATTTTATTATATTTTATAATGTATTACAGCAGACAATAATCAGAAAGCAACACGCAACTGCCATCGGAAAGCTATTCTATATTGGTAGTCACCAAAATTTGCATAAATAATTTTTATAAATACTAGAAATAATAGAAATTCCTTTCCGATGGCAGTTGCATAAGGACCTTCGGAATCGAATGGAAACGAGCATTCCACGGTTGCCGCAATAAATATTACGTGGGTTATTTTCGCGTTTTGACGGTCGTAGACTGGAGCTTTAAGAAATACAAATATACAGCAATACAAGAAACAAAATGATATAGTTTTTGATATTTGCCACGTGACTATAAAAAGAACTCCATTTTTTTCTTCTTTATTTTACAAATAAAAAATGCTGAATAAGTCCTTGTATCCTTATACCTTATGACTCCCCATCGTACGTGGATTCATATTCCGCTCTCCCCTTCAGACCAACCCCACTCCCTCACCTTTCCCACCCCACCCTAGCAAATAAGGTTGACCGCAGTCTTGGAACCTTCATACTGTATGACTCCCCGTTGTATGCGGATTAATTTTTAAAATTTTAATGGTAACGTCATTTCCGGAAAACCCGGAAGTCATACTAACCTCAAGAACATCCCATAAATTGGCATTTTCTGTCTATTAGCACAAATTTCATTCCTCCAGCATCATAAACACACAAAAATAAACAAACGTACCTATGGCGTGGGTCACCCGGTATATAGGCCTTCAATATATAATTAATATTGCTTATAAGAACTATAATGGTTGTGTATGAATTTACAGAAACCCAAAAAAAGTTTGTTTTCTTGCTTTTACATTTGGACAAATAATAATAATAATAAATCATCATTGGTCCTTGTAGTACGTAGAAACATACAAATAATGCAACAAATAATTTGTCGGGCAATTCCGTCATACATGGTCATACGAAGAAGCAACCGTAGACACGTGTTTCGGACTATATATAATTCAGGGGTGGCCAACAAGTCGATCGCGATCGACCTGTCGATCGCGAAGCCAATTTTGGTCGATCGCTCGCGATGTCTTCACTTGATGTGTGATGGTGGTTTTAGTCACCTTTACATAGTAGCAAATCAGCCTGACTATAACCCTATTAAAAAACAGTTGTTAACTAATTGCCCAATATACCACTTGAACAGTGAAGAGCCTTTGATTTTCTCCCTAACTATATA